>JAFIRS010000055.1:0-1497500 GCA_018342105.1 Gonioctena quinquepunctata
TTTGTGAGTGGTTATGAAATTTACAAAAAAAAATGGAAAAAAAATAGAGGTATATGAAATTTTTTAACAAAACGAATAAATTTAAAAAAAAGCACTCGTGTATGGAGAAAATCCCCCTGATTTAAAATTTTTTTCAAATAACTGATAAAAAAAAAAAACCAATAAAATTTGATATGATTCGAGAAATTTTGGGAAATCATTGAGATCATATTTTTCCCACCTACGAAAGCCCTTTATTCCAACGCCTGATGAGTTTGGGAATTGATAAAACCTTTTTCCCCATTTTCCCCATTTTTTTCTGACATCTCGAACCCATTTTTTCAAATTGTATCCCAGTTCCATACAAAATTTTTTAAATGTTTGTACTTGTTTAAAAAGTCGGATATCAGCCCAATGTATGAAGTTTTTTGTAATTTTTCTCCAAAATTTCCCAATTTAATTTCGATGACCGATTGACTTTTCTTCTTTTTACAAAAATTGTTCTTAAATTTTTTCACAAATACATAGTTGAATAAAAGACAAAACCCCAAAAAAATTTATTTTTTTCATCCTTGAATAAAACATTCTTCCCCTTTTTCATTTCAAAAAAAATGAAAAATTTTTCCTTTTTACTTTTTGTTTCCAAGGAACAAATCGATTTTAAGACTTCACATCAGTCTTAAAAATTTCCCATCCAATTTGGGGGCAATATAACTGTATTTTATGCACCGGTTTTTGTTATGGGATTTTAAAATAAAACAACTTATCCATGATGATGGTTTTGGGTAAATTTTGATAATGTTAGGATAGAATTGTTCATCTTTTTTTTTTCACTGGCACAATGTGATTGGTACAAGCCCCCCCTTTTTTTTTAAAGTCCTTCAAAAACTTTGAGAACAAAAAAACACGGTTTTTAAACAAAACAAAACAAATGAATATTAACTCCAAAAGAAATGGGGAAGAAAAAATTGCCCGGGAATTTTTAATTTAAAATGAACTGCAGGGGGCTTTAAAAAAATGAAACAGACATTAATTGATGGAATTAATTTGAAAACCCATTTGTTTTTAACTTGCCCCGCATATTTTTCAAGATTTCCAGAATTAATTACGAACATTTCCACTAAAAAAATTTCGGGAATAAAGCCCCTTAATTTTTTTTTTACAATTTTTTGAGAAAAGAAAACGCCCCCCCTAAAAAAAGATACGAGTCTAAAAAAAACGGAAACGACAAAAGTTTTAGAACGTATAAAAAATACCCGGCAATTAAAAAAGCAAAAAAACGATTCAAGATTCACGCAAATTGTCTAACAAACCTAGAGACTCTTAGAGAATAATAATTCCAACGGAATTATAACCCCAAAAAAATAGTGCACTATAACTTGTGATAGATTTGTCGATTACTTCAACGGGCCGGATATTGTAACGTAAATAAATTTTAACTTGGTTCTACTAATTTTTATTTAATAATTTTAATCTACAACTTAATTTATATTACTATCACTGTATAGCCTGGATCGTATGGGCTCGTTCAGACTGTGTGACTCCACTTTGAGGGTCGCCTATTTATCTCCGATACAGCATTCTGATCTTTCGAATTCCGGCAGTTGGCGATCCAGCATGTTCCAATTGTTTCCAATATCGACTGCTCTCCAGGGAAGAGCGACGGGAGGGTTTCCCTCGAATATCTCCTGGGATGATCTCATCGCTGTCGAGGCAAACGCGAGGCGACAGGTCCGGCCTGGGGTTCGTTACATTGCCCTTCTTAAAGACATTTGGGTCCCGAAATTCTCATCCTTGGAGTGTGACGATATCTGCATGACTCCCCATATCTGCACCGTGAAGTTCGATGGAAGTAACACTCACGGTCTTCATGATCGGTCGGGGAAAAGGGGTTACAGCAAACCAAATCTTGACGCCGCTGATCTGAATATCGCCTCCAGCATACTCTTAGGACTCTCCAGTCCAACCCATCAATACCACAGGATAATTTTGGAATAGTAGATCCACCAGATTCTGGTCCACCCATAGTATCTCTTAGCTTGGTGAGACTCCTTCCAGACATCTCTCATAGGACGGTTTATCTTGGGAATGCCTCTTGGTAACTAGGTAGTAGATGTTCTCCCGGCCTTCAACTGTAGCACCCACCAACTTCTGGATTCTGCTCCCGCAGGTTTGAGCTGACTCAAATTCTCTTTGGGGAACACTACGGCGATGCCCCTGGACATCTGAAGATCTTCTGCCACACAGTGCCAGTGCGTAGTCAGCAGGCACCTCGAAAAGGTCCTGACTCTCCTCTAGTAATCCCATGTAGAACTTTCTGCCCGTTTGAATAGGCATAAACTTCTCGAACGTCATATCATCCTCCGGGTGGCTTGAGGGGGCGAACTCTGGTCATGGTCCAGCGTAAGGGGCCAACCTGTTGAAATGGACGACCCTTGGTTTCCTCGGGTGGCTTATGATTTTGGTACACAAGGTCGTTTATCCTTTCACGATTTTATACGGGCCTCCTAACGAGTTCCGCAACTTTGGTGATAGTCCACGACGACGCTCTTGGTGGCTAGTTCAAACCAGGTCATCAACCTTAAATCCTCCAGCGTCGGCCTTTGATGTCATAGGTCTTCTTCATTTTATCGCTGGCACTCTGATGTTCAACTGGACTCGTTCGTGGATGCTGTCCATTTCTGCCGAAGTTTGCTGGACGTAGTCCTCTCCTGCAGTGTCTTGTCCTGGGTATCCCAAACTTCAGGTCACAAGGCAGTCGCAGTTCTCGGCCCATTATAATACTAGCAGGAGTTTGACTGGTTGGGCTCGTGTACTGCGGATCGATAGGCCATCAGGAATACAAATGAAGATACTGGTCCCAGTCTCTTTGATGGTCAGAGACAACCTTGGATAAGTGGCGGTTGATCGTCCTGTTCATCCGTTCCACCATTCCATCGGACTGCGGATGTAGGGCCGTGGTTCTTTTCTCTTGGGGTGTTCAGCAGTAGACATATTTTGGAAAAGGTTGATCTGGAAATTTCTGCCTTGATCCGAGTGCAGCCCATTGGAATACTCCAATCGATATATCCACTCTTTTCACCAAGACGTCGGCGACGGTGATGGCTTCCTGGTTGGCAGGCATAGGCTTCCCGCCCACTTACCGAAGTAGTCCATTGCCACAAGGATGTATTTATTCCCGTGGTCGGATACGGGAAACGGGCCGGCGATGTCAATGGCGATTCTTCCTGAACGGGCTGCTCAGCTGTAATTAGACGCATCGGGGCCTTGGGTCGTATCTGAGGTCCATTGCTAGCAGCGCATACAGCGCACTTCCTGCACCAGTCCTGACGTCAGCTTGACAATGGCCCAGTAAACTCGTTGCCTCACTTCTTGCAGGGTCTTCGTCACTCCCAGATGTCCTCCGGCGACTCCATCATGGATTTCCTGCAGCACTTCCTCTCTTCTGTTCCTGGGAACACCATTTGGCGTCTGTCTTCCCACTCAATATCGGCCTCCAGCACACGTTTCAGGATCCCATTGTCCAGAATAAGAGAGTTCCATTGTGCCCAATAGGACTTAACAGCCGGCGAGTAACTCCGGACTTCCGCCATGATGGTCTTCGATTGCTCTCTTCCAGCTGACGACTCAAGCCAAGGTCGGGGTCCTCTCTTGGTCTTTCTGGATCTTGCTGTCATTCCAGTTGTCATCCATTGCCGCGGTTCTACAAAGTGTTGCTTCTTTCTTCTGCTCGTCGGTAATGTGAGCAATCATCTGACATGGTCTTCGCGACAAGGCATCTGCATTCTTATGGCTAGTTCCGGCTCGATGTTCGATCTCGAAATCGAATTCTTGGAGTCTCTGATCCAACGTGCTACTTGACTCCTCAGGATTTTTGAACTGTAAGAGCCATTTGAGAGCTGCAGTATTGCCTTCTCAACAGGAATCTTCTTCCATACACGTACTTGTAGAAGTGTTCCACTCCTACAACAGCCAACAGCCTCGCCTGGGTGACACAGTAATTGCGCTCTGGTTTGCTAAGCGTCTTGCTGAAATAAATCCAATGACCTTCTCCTGTCCCTCCTGGATCTGAGATAGGACAGCCCCAAGTCCCACGTTGCTGGCGTCCGTATCCAAAATGAATTTCCCTTTGGGTAGGGATAGCCTAGTATAGGTGCGTTGATCAAAGCCCTTTCTAGCTTCCTGAATGAGTCTTGACATTCTTCGGACCACTGGAACTTTGTTTGGCCTTCCGTGAGCTTGGTCAGTGGTTTAGCGATGTTGGCGAATCCCAGCACATATCGGCGATAGTATGTGCATAAAACCAAGGAAACTTCGAAGTTGGTGAATGTCTTTGGGATGGGCCAATCCTTAACAGCTTTGATCTTCTGGTCGTCCACTGCTACTCCTTCCCCAGAGACAACGTGGCGAGGTATCGTACTTCTTTTGGAACAGATGGCATTTCTTAGGCTAGTTTCAACGGAGTTCCTCAGTCGCAGGAATATTCTCCAAGTTTTCACGTGGTCCTCAAACGATCTGCCGACCACAATTATGCGTCGAGATACACTAGACACGTGTTCCATGAGAGTCCCTTCAGTACTGTTTCCATCAATCTTTCGAATGTGGCGGGAGCATTACAGAGCCGAATGGCATAACGGTGAACTGCCACAATCCTGAGCTCGATGGTAAAGCAGTCTTTTCTCGATCTTCCTGAGCCAGTTCTACTTGCCAGTATCCACTCTTCAGATCAAGGGTCGAGAAAATCGTGGAACCAGCCAACGTGTCTAGGGTGTCATCTATTCTCGGGAGAGGGTAACTGTCCTTCTTCGTGACATTATTAAGTTGGCGATAGTCTACAAAAAGCGTGTCGATCCATCCTTTTTTCTTCACCAGTACGACTGAGAGGACCAGGGACTGTCAGATGGTTCGATAACTCCTTCTTTTCCCATATCGCTGACTATTTTGTCAGCCTCTTCCTTCTTGGCAAGAGGAAGTCTTCTTGCTGGTTGCCGGATCGGTCGGGCACCCCAGTATCAATCTTGTGCTGGACCACATTAGTTCGACCTCCTTTCCTTGTCCGGTATCGTAGATGTCTTGGTACTTCTTAACTAAACTCTTAGTTTGGGCTGTTGAGCTGGTTTTATATCTTGGAAGAGATGGCAACCAATTTTTCTAGTTCTGTGGGCGTTGTTAGGTTGGCTAATCGTACCTCTGTACACCTGGATCACTGAGGAAACTGGCGAGCAGTGCCCCAATATTGTTCCTTTCTTCAAGGTCACTGGAAAATAATTGACATCTCATGACCCTTACGGGCACAAATTGGTCAGCACGCAACAAGGTCTTCCCTAGTGCAATCCTCGTCCAATTTTCTCATCATGAAGTTTGGGCTCGAACATCACCACGTTTCCACTGCTCGTACTCCGTCCAAGCGAGCCTCCAGAATGGTTTCAGCCCTCAGGTACGCTTACATCTTCAGCCAACAAACACGGATCAACCCTCACTCTCCCATGAAGCACCAGCTCTTCTCCGTTGACACGTAGGACGCCGTCTTTGAAATCCAATTCAAACCCTCTGGAATTCATGATGTCCATTCCGATGATTGTATCGTCTTCGATGTCCGCTACAAGTGCCTGATGTTTCACTTTAGTGCTGCCCAAAATTATTTCAATCGGTAGCTCGCCATATACAGTAGCTGGCTCCCCTGTTGCTGTGCGTAGCTTCCAAGTTGTCGGTTGAATCCGTTCCGGTGTTCTGGCAAAGGAAGGCCGAGAATTGTCCTAGTCGCACCTGTATCTAGCAGCATGGTGCAAGGCTCGTTATTGATGAGACCGTCTACGAAGACACCTTTGTTCTGTCGTTGAAGGATAGCGACATATGCGTTGTTAACCGAGGCTTGCCGGACACATGCCGACGATTGCCCCTTCTCGTCGACCTTTTTTAGTTTTCCTGCATCGGAGTCGATGAATGTTGGACATTTGCTACGCACATGTCCAATTTTGCCACAATTCCGGCATCTTATCTGTCTTTTCTCAGGCAACACTTCCTTCATCACTTTTCTTATGGCAGCTTCCAAGTTAGCAGGCTCCGGTGAGTCTTCCTTAATCGTTTGAACTTTACTTTGGGTTTTGCAGCATTGTTTTGCTGCTTCGAATTCCAAAGCTCGTGCCAGTGTTGGACGAGCTAATATCAACGCTTGTCTGGTTTCTTGGTCACGGAGTCCATCCAAGAATGCCTGAACCGCTAATCGCTCCATTACATTTTCCGGTATGGCTGGATATGCGAGACGAACCAAGCGTGCAATGTCAGTTTCAAATTCTTGTAAGGATTCGCCCGATTTCTGACAGCGATTTTTCAGCTGGGAGTGGTATACGTGTTCCAAATGGGCGTGGCCATATCGTAATTCTAGATGTTTAATCAGCTGATCATAGTCCTCCTGTTCTTGGGCGGTGAGAGTTTGTAGAATATTTGTCGCTTCTCCACGTAATGCAAGTGTCAGTGCTACAGCTCTTTCCCCTGCATTCCATCCGTTTGCTTTGGCCGCTGCTTCAAACTGCCGGCGGTAATTTGCCCATGGAGTTTTTCCGTCGAACTGAGGCGGCTTCATGGAAAGCTTCCCTATTTCTGAAATGACCTTGACATCTTTTATACCCTCTTGAACTTTATCCACGTTCAAACTCAAGTCCAGCATTGCATTTTCGTTAACCATCTCTGTGGAGGACGCACTATTAATTTGTTTTTCCAGCTTACTGATCGTTTCCTTTATTTTGTCCATTTCTGCCTCGATTCCGTCTTTGATTCCATCGCTGATTATTTCCTTCATCTTGTCCATCTCTGCCTCGACCCCATCTTTGATTTTATCTACCTCCGTGTTCATTTGCTCCCTAATTTTATCTATCTCTGTCTCAACGGTTCCCATTCTTTCTTCTAGGAAATTAGCCACACCACACAATTCTTTTTTAGGCCTTCTGTGTTTTCCAGGAACTTCTCTTCCAGGCTTCTTGAATTTTCTAGAAGCTTCTCTTCCAGATTTCTAGAATTTTCTTCCAGGCTTCTTGAATTTTCTAGAAGCTTCTCTTCCAGATTTCTAGAATTTTCTTGAAGCTTCTCTTCCAGATTTCTAGAAAGCTTCTCTTCCAGATTTATAGAATTTTCCTGAAGTTTCTCTTCCAGATTTCTAACATTTTCTTCCAAAGTCCTCGAATTTTGTTGCAGTTCTTCTTTCACGGATTTAGTAGTTTCTTCGAGTTTATTCATTACCAAACTCAAATCACCTCCGGAACTTCGAATAAAATGTTTCTGGGGTCCTCACCTTCTTGTATAAGTCCTTCTGCAAGTCTTTCCTGGAGTACTTGCTTTTTACCGTTGTTTCCAGTTCCCTTTCCTCCAATTCCTGTTTCAATTCGCTACCTTCAAGTCCGCAAGGCGCACTTTTCTTGAACACATTTTGTCTTTGACGAGGTATCAGTCTGTTTCACACGAAAAGTTTATCAGTTTGTTAAAAATTCACTTCGCGAATTCTTTTCCACGGGCCACCAGTCTATTGTCTGTTTCACGCGAAGAGTGTATCAGTTTATATTCCCACGCACAATTGTCCACTTCGCGAAAACCGGGCCACTGTCTATTTTCTGTTTCACGCGAACAGTGTATCAGTTTATATTCCCACGCACAATTGTCCACTTCGCGAAAACCGGGCCACTGTCTATTTTCTGTTTCACGCGAACAGTGTATCAGTTTATATTCCCACGCACAATTGTCCACTTCGCGAAAACCGGGCCACTGTCTATTTTGGGCGTACAAAAAGGTCTATCAATTTATTTTTCTGACTATCCACTCCACGATCACTTGTTTATTTTCAAAATCTCACTTCCGACACCAATTGTAACGTAAATAAACTTAACTTGGTTCTACTAATGTATTTCACACTTAATCTACAACTTAATTTATATTACTACTTCACTGTATAGCTCGATCGTATGGGCTCGTTCAGACTGTGTCGACTCCACTTGAGGGTCGCCTATTTATCTCCGATACAGCATTCTCGATCTTTCGAATTCCGGCAGTTGGCGATCCAGCATGTTCCAATCGTTTCCAATATCGACCGTTGCTCTCCAGGGAAGAGCGACTGGATGGTTCTCGAATATCTCCGGGGATGATCTCATCGCTGTCGACGGCAACACGCGAGGCGACAGGTCCGGCCTAGGTTCGTTACAATATTATCAGAGACTTATCCTCTACCGACTGTGATCCTGAAGACTACTTGAGACACATGCCGTGCCCAAATGTTACCTTTTTCCTTGAACCAGTGACCGTTATCGATGTAATGGATGCAATCAAGTCCTTAAAGAATTCGAAAAATTTTGATATATTCCAATCCAACTCAAACCTTTTGAAAGAACTTATCGATATTGTCACTCACAAGTTAAATAAATATATGCTTCAGTACCGGTACTTTCCCAGATTGTCTGAAAATGCCCAAAGGTATTCCTATTTCTAAAAGAGGCCATCAATTATCATCTTCAGTCCCTGTTATTGGGAAAGTAATTGAAATTATATTGAAAAAACGTCTCACTAGCTTCTTTGAAAATTATTCTCTGATACATGAATTTCAGTTTGGGTTCAGAAAAAATCTGGGAACACCCAATGCTATTTATACGGTAGTAAAAAACATTATCGGCGGTTTTTAGGAAGGAATTTATACATCAATAACACTTGTAGAGCTCAGTAAAGCGTTTGATTGTGTTTCTCATGATCTTTTAATAAAAAAAACTTGAACATTATGGAGTAAGAGGTTTACCTCTCCAACTGATAAAATCATATCTCACAGGAAAAACTCAGTGTGTCTCTGATAACACGAAGCTATCCGACTTACGTGAAATTGGATATGGTGTGCCCCAAGGGTCTGTCTTGGGACCCCTTCTGTTCATTATTTACGTCAACGATCTTTTTTAGTACCTTTTTCCGAACAATATTGTCATGCATGCCGATGATGAGACATTGATTAACAGACACTCAGACTTGCGCACTCTTTAATACATTGAAGATGAGGTGGAAAATATAGCAGATCGCTGGTATAGTAATAATCTACTCTGCCTGAACCGAAATGAAACTCAACAATTAACTTTTGCGTGGGTCACACACTTTCAAATGGTGGCACTGCTAATCTCCTTGGATGATAATCTCAACTGGTCCGCACATATAGATGAACTGTGCAGAAAAATATCCACATACACGTATGTTTTGCGACAACTCAAAAAGTTTGCAAACGTAGAAACTTTATTAAGTGCCTTTCATGTTCTCATACAATTCCAATTGAACCATGGTATCATTCAATGGGGTAATCCAAACTCAAAGAAAGTTTTAATTATTCAAAAGAGGGCTATAGGAGTCATAGCTTATGCAGGACATAGGGATCACTGACGGCCGCTGTGTGCCGAATATGGAATAATGTCCGTACCTTCTCTATACATATACCACTCACTGCTACATATACATAAAAACAAAAATGTCTACCCAACTGAGGGCGGAGTATCAGAGCTATAATACCAGAAATAGAAATCTGCTAAGAGAACCAAGACATCGTCTAAATAAGTCAGCCAGTAGATCAGTAGATATTAGATATAACAAATTACCTGAAGAAATTGAAAACCTAAATTATAATCAATACAAGACAGAAGTCAAGGAAATATGCTCCCACTACTGTTTCTACACAGTTGATGAATTTATGGCCTGTAATATATATATTTTTTTTTCTTTAATATTTTTCATATACTTATGACATATACTCACAAATTTGCCTTTCCTAATACATTCCGCTGATAATTTACCTGTTTGGCAACTTTTATTCATATTTATAATGTTTTTTTGCTTTTGTAATATTTTGTCTTAACTACATTCTGTTTTACTATTTTATTCATACAAATTGTCCACACCTCATGACCTGTTACAAATGTAACTTTCATATAACGTAGTCAATAAACATATATCTATCTATCTTCGGTATGATACTTTCGTGTAGTTGATTATCGGTGAAAGTAATCACTGGGCAAGTAAGGTTGTCGAGGATATAGAACAAGTTGTGAAGATTAATCGAATCACAACTCTGAATGAAATTGAAGAATTCATTCTCCTGTTTACTAAAGGATGTACCACGTCGATGAAGAGGTATGATGAGGGGACGAAATTCGAAACAATAAGAGTGAGCCATGAACGACTTCAGCAATAAACAGTGTATTTTTATTTCAAGTTGCATCGAGAAACGGTTACACTATGAGAATTCAAATTAAGTGGGTAAACTCAGAAAGGGTTAGAATACTAATTGAAAATATTGAGATAATAGTTTTTCGAAAATTTAGTTTTTTTGGCGAAAATTAAAGGAAATAAGCGAATACATGCTTTTTTTTATTTCAAACGAAAGACCCATGAAAATAGTTCAACTTCCGATTAAAAGCGAATTTCCAGACAATTTCGTTCGGGACATCAACTTGTGATACGAAATGGACAGCGAATAGCCAAATTCAAACATTAGCAAAAAATTTCTTACTTTGAGCGCCATTGTAAGTTTCATTCATCCAGTGCTTACTATACTAAAATGAAATGAGAATGTTATTTCAATAACGTCTTAAGAAGTAGCAAGGATAAAATTCAAGTTTCAGCTTCGGAGATTATTCATAATCGTATCATGGAGAATGAGAAATGCGATGGTTTACTTAGTATTGAAGAACTCGCATACCTGCTTCTGCGTTCTTGTTTTATCACCGCAACCCAATAATATCAAAATTTTAGTTTTTTGGGTAACTGAAAGACTCAATGTTAAAATAATGACAATCGGCAATGAATAACTTGAATGATAAGTTTGCACAGATGTAGCTAATAAAGAAATTGAATTGTGCAATTTTTTTCTGATAGGTAAAAAGAAACCTTTTTCACTTTTTTTTCTGTTGGGTATTTTGCCAACTGCGTATCAGAAAAAAATATGCATTCAAATTGAATATTTATGACACAAAATCAATCAGAAAAGTCAGATTTGACAGATATTTGGCACATAGGCAGAGTTTAGACATTTGATTGCATACATTCCAAATTCATTTGAAAATTTCAGAATATTATTTCCTTTTGAAAAGGGAAACATTCTCAATATTGATAGAGAGATTCTTCTGTGAATTGAAAAATCCACGAGAAAAATGAAGTTCTTTTTTGTGAATGTCTAACAGAAAACAACTACTTCCCCAGCTAAAGCCACGCTGGACATTGAACTACATCTGATAGATATTCTGAAAAGGCCCTAACTCAAAAGAAAAAATCTGAAATAGAAAATTTGCATTTTCATTCAGATTTGATTTTCTATTCCAGTCCTAATTAAGAACTCATGAAAATGAATGAGACAAAGAAGAATGTTTTCCAAAAATGAGTACTCACCAGAAATCATTCGTAACATTGACGCAAGAGAGGCATCGCATTCACTGGGTCTTCAATACATTTTTGTCGACGAAAATCTATTTCACTAATTTTAAAGTGTCTCTCCAAAAGAAATGATTCTAACTTTTTCCATACTAAAGTTTATCTTTCAGTCGCAGATGAATCCACATCTGATTTTATGAACATCCTGTTCATAGTTTCAACAAATCAATCTATCATGCATATTTTCAATTTCAAGACTTTTTCTTTCGAGTTAGGGCCTTTTCAGAATATCTATCAGATGTAGTTCAATGTCCAGCGTGGCTTCAGCCGGGGAAGTAGTTGTTTTCTGTTAGATATCCACAAAAAATAACTTCATTTTTATCGTGGATTTTTCAATTCACAGAAAAATCTTTTTATCAATATCCAATTGAGAATGACTCCCTTTTCAACATGAATACCCCACAAGAGGTTATCTTGACGATGGAAGATAGTGACTTGAGTTTATCTTTCAGTCGCAGATGATTCCACATCTGATTTAATGAACATCCTGTTCATATTTTCAACAAATCAATTATTTCCTTGATGTTGAATATACAAAAAATATTTGTATTGCTGGATAGATAATTGGAAACCTTTTCAAATGACTATCACGGCACTCTCCTTATATTTAAAATTAATTTAAAAATGGACTTGTTTCTGGATTTTACTCATGAATTGTAAATTACGTATTTTGAAAAGCTAGAATAAAAAATGAACTATATCAACTGAACGAAGGCTATATCGAATCTAACGGATTTTTGCCATAACTAGATAAAATTGAGAATCTTTGTGTTATCATATTTCCCAATGTATAACTGAATTTCAGCGTCTGTAGAGATGCATGTGTCAGAGGTTCTCACAGTAAGGCACTGAAATGAACCCACATGTGCAACACTTACTTTCATGCTACACTATAGGTTTTTCAAACGAATAAAGCAATTGTTATTTGAAATAAAATTAGTTATAAAAAACTTACTACATAAAAATGTATCTAAACGAAAAAGTTTGGAATGATAACTGAAGTTACTCTGGTAATTGCCCCACCACTGTAAGACTTGATTAGTGTAATTGGAAGATGGAAAAGAAAGCAACGAAGGTGACATAGATTGAGCCCCGAGCGTAATAGCTCAGTTAATCCAATAGTGAAACCACGTTACCAAGTTACGTAGTTTTGAGAGTAATGAGAATGAATTTTTAAAACACATTTCGGTCAAATTGACTCGCTAGAAAATTACACCCAACTGATGCTTTGGTGAAAGTATTCCATAATGACTGAGAATTATCATTTCACTAATTGTATGTTTTATGTTATGACAAAAAAGTGTAAAAATAGAGCAGTCTTTTCTCGAGTTTCATGAATCTTCACAATCTGAAAATGGTGAAATACACACAAGAAGTCGCAAAACTCATCTGAAATTTCATAGATAAAAACAATGCATGAACTCATTGAAAATCATCCATCTCCATAACATAACTTTCAATTTCTAACAAATTGTCGACGAGAGCGAATGTTATATTCGACTATTGTTATCAGACCAAGATAAATGAATCAATAGTACAGTTATACAAATTTTTTGAAGTTCTCAGTGTGAAAGCCTGCCCTGTATAACACTGATGAATTCAAATAACTTTGAATAGATAGGGACAAACTCAATTTTATGTATAAATTGAACTTGTAACTGGAGTGTCTGTCTGTGAGGCAAAATATGATGATAACTTTCATGACTGCACAATTGGTTACCATTTAGTAAATCTTTCGAAAGAATAATCAGAAAATTCGATAAATCTTTGACACTTAAAATTCAATTGTGAAGATGAAAGCATGATAACAAATATGAGGCCTATAAATATAGAATGAAATCTTATCAGAAGTGTCAAAATTGATTGAATATTTGCGGGAGCATGACCATAAAGAATAATATTTAAAAAAAAGTATGAAAAAGAAAATGGTACAAACAATAACTTTCCAAGAAAAAAATTAACAGACTTCAAAACTCTGTATCAAACTGAAAATAAAAAAAATATATTCAATTGTTTTCAAAAACTCAATTGAATACAGTGATAATAATAATGAACGAGCCTCCGAAGCCCACAAACAATAATCGATTTCTATATAGTGATTTCTATCTAGTAAAATAATTAGGCTTGGACCAATTTACATCATCTGAGTAAGTATACACTTTCTAACATTGAAGTCAGTGCCAAGCTGCGAAATATACCTATATACAAATTAGTTAGGCGTATGCGTGGTATGCAATAAGCTGAAGCGTTCATCCCGCGGTCGTTAAAAGTTTTCATCCCTAAAAAAGTGGGAGTCAGAAGCGATTTTATTTTCTGATATGAGTGTATAAGGATCAGAATGATAAAAAAATCTTCTATAAGTATTAAATGAATGGGAAGAATATTTCTCCTCATTTTTGGGCATTTTTGAACATTGCCACCATCAAAACGAAAGAATAATTTTGAATATTTTCATTTCAGTATTGAAGTTTATCGTTTAGTCAGTAGAACGTCATTTTCATTTTCATTTTCGAAGTTTCCGTTTTTCTGTAAATAATTTTACAAGAATGTGTTGTTTTCGCGAAATGGATTTCCTTGCATAATTCCGTTCAAAATGGGAAATATCCAGTTTTATCCATGTCAACTGATGAAGGTATATTCCTTACAATTCTGGATTCCAACATGGAATTGTTTTTTTTTTCAAATGACACACCCTTCAGGTTGCTCGTCCCACAAGTGTGTTTTTTTTTTCATCGCGACGCCCAAGTCTACAATACCTTCATCTAGACGTCAATATTATTTTTAACAAATTCAATGGCAACTCAATAAAACCGGAGAAAAACATTGCGATTTCTTTATATATACGAAAAATGATTTCAATGTAGAGAGAATACACAGGAAAACCATGTCTGGGAAGCAAAAAAGCTTCCAAATCTGAAAGCACTTTAGTTGAGTTGAAATCTACCCGAAATTTTGGAGGGGCGTCTTTTTAGAGAAATGAGAATCCGAGATGATTCTAATAATATTGAAGGGAGAGATAAAAATGCAAAAAACGAAATAAATAGTAACTTTTTGTTATATTCATATTGGACTAGAACATCCGACAAAAACATCCTGATGATCACTGCAAAAAACTACATTCAAATCGATCACATAGTTTTCAAGAAAATTGCGATAACTTATTAATTTGAGTTTTTTCCCTTGTCGAGTGTTTGTCGGTGGTCTTGTATTTTCAATAGCATATCGTTCAATTTTGAAAATAGGTAAGGCCGCCAGTATTAATTAATTCCGAGAAAAAAACAAATTTACCCCAAAAAGCCCTAGATGGAATTATTTTGAGAATCAGACTATAAATCACAAAATCTTTCCTCCTTTTTGAATAATTGCAGTCTCAAAAACAACTCAATAGCAACTTTGAATAGAATACGACCATAGCTCACAAAACCATCATTTTGAATTCTTGAAATTAAATGGGAAATTCATTATCTCCAACCCAAAAAATATCTAAATACCAATATTGTTCACCATCTTGGAGCCGTCATATTGAATTTATGAATTTTGAGAAAACATTCGTAATCTCCGACCCGAAATACCCCCATATACCAATTTTGAAGAATTACAAAACTCATCCGCCATCTTGGAAATCTTGAATTTTGGTCAAACATTCATGATGTTCGACCCAAAAACCCCTTAGCACCAATCTTTTATAGAATCTGACGATGAATCACAAAACCTCCGAATTATTGTATTCGGTTCTGTATAGTGGGCTGAACGCAAGAGAGTCGCAAAGCTATAAATAGAGCGGAGTTGGGATCAATTCGATAAGGCTAAGATGTCTAAAAATCCTGGTGAATGAACTGATTCGATATTGTTTAGATTTTCGAGGGGACACCACCTGTTACTTCAACAGAGCTTCTCTCTCTGTGGTAGATGGCGCCGTCCAAAAATGTTTGTCTTTATTCTCGCTCAATGTCAGAACTTAATTTCTGACATCTGCAGCATCTTATATGAAATTATTTTCAGTGTTTCGTCGGTAACTATGCGTTTTCCATATTTTTGATTTGAAATCTTGCTTAGCATATTCCTGAGTTTCTTCTTTAAAAAATCACTCGTTCATCAGTGCGTCAGGAATTGTTTATTTTCAGGAAGTGTGTAAGGATACTTTTTGTAGAATGGGCCACATTTGTATTTTGTGTGGATAGTATAAAGCCGCAGATTCGAATTTTCGCCTGTATTCAGTACCAAAAGCAAGTACAAATCTTGATTTCCATAGTCCATCATATTGTATGCATTGAATTTCATATTTTCTGCAATTTAATGACAATTTCATTTCCAATTCTTCGTCTGTCAAAATGCAGTTAACCTCAAATTCAAATGTTACAAAATACGAAAAACAACACGACAGTGCTTTCTTTGTGCAATGTTTGGGGGCTTCTAATTCTAGCTTTGTTATTGGTGAAGTTTGACAGATGCATCTTTTCAACCAATAGCAAAGCTAGAATTAGAACCCGCGAACAGTTCGCCTCAAAAAGACAGCTGAGGAAATAAATATACCCTGTTACTGAATTGAAACTAAAACGAAATTGGCGACATCTGACATGCTAGTAATCTCTATTATCAAGTAGGCCAAGTGTCGCCAAGTCGATCCCAAACTTCTACAGGTATAAGTGCAAGCACCAGGGTTTTTAGACATCTTAGATAAGGCGAACTCGATCCGCCATCTAGCGATATACGTTTCTCATTTTGAAAGCCAAAGACTCTTAAAGAGGCAGGTTACTCGAACGGTCAGACACATTTTTCAAAGTTTTGCTTAGTTATTAGTTGTAAAGTTTTTAGTTCGGTTTCTTTATTAATTTGCAGAGTGTTTTTATAATTGTGTAGATTTTGCTTAGGATTAAGTTATTCTAGTAACGTAATATTTATTACATGATTTATTTCCTTATTTAAATATGGCTTTATTTCGTATTCTCTTATATAAGTACCCGATAATTTGTATGAAAGTATATTTGGTGACTTGGCACCGACGTCAAAATTAGGAAGTATATGCTTACTTACTTAGATGATGTCAATTGGTCTGAGCCTAATGATTTTATAGAAATCGATCAGTGTTTGTAGGCTTCGAAGGTTTGTTCATAATTAATTTATGATCACTGTATTAAATTGAGTTCTTGAAGACAATTAACCATTATTTAATTTTTGTAGTTCGGTAGAGAGTTTTTGAAAACGAATAATTTATTCATTGTACCATTTTCTTTTTCTTCCTTTTTTAAGCTATTGCATATAGCTTTTATCGCGGGCCTTGAGCGCGGAGACCGAATCCAGAAATTCCGTAACGAAAATAAACCTAACACCCCCCACTCCGACCGGCACAGCGGTCGGCGTTAGGGCACCTCCTCTTTGTATTTACTTCATGGTACGACTCTACGAAGCTCCCACGAATCGAGACGAGCTGCTCCGAAATCAGACGAATACGTAATCAGCTGTTTGTGAGAAAGTATAGATGTTAATGTTAGGAGCTCATTTGTTGGAGATATTTGTGCGTGCTTATGCAAACTTAGAGATGGCCTACACATAGTCATGGTAGTAATTTACATTTCTCCGAATCCAAAATTAGACGAGGTAGAGCATTTTATTCATTGCACTTTACTGGAGTACACTGAAGAAGGGTCGAAAATACTTGGTACAAATGGTAATAAATTTCCACTTATCTTGGCTGGCGATTTCAACATCAACTTCGCTGATAAAAAATCAGAGCGGTTGACAAGTTTTCTTGCTTGAAAAAAAGCAGCGTCTTGAATCTTTGAAAGAACATACCCGTTCTATTCGCCAAGAAGAAGATGAGAACTGCGCGAGAAACGTTTGTTTGTCTTCTTTGCGATCATTGGCTAGTAAACTAAGAACTTTGCAAAGTTCTCAGGAGAGGCAAGAACGAGTCACTTCTATGCGCGAACATGCTCGCTATTCTAGAGCCACCGAAACTCCAAACCAAACCCAACAGAGCATGCTCGTGATGTTAGGGCAGCTGAGTCTCAGGAGGACTCTCAGCGGGGCTCACCCTCTTGCGTGAGTATACTCGGGATATTCGGGCAGCTGAGTCTGAAGAAGAAACAAACTAACGACTTACCTATTGTTATTATTATTATAAACTCTATATCTACATACATCACATCTATGACATACCTGCATACGAGTCAATAAATAAATAATATAAAAACGGTAATATCTATTATTATTATTATTCAATTAAAAAAATCAAGGAAAGTGTTAATTTGCTGTAAAAAAATCGATCAAGGACATTATTCACTGACTTACTCCTTATGTTTTAGTCTATAACTCTGGTTTCTTATAGTCTAGGACAATGTTTTATACTTCCCAGAAAAATATGTAGTCGAATAGCGAAAACCTCATCCAAATCGTATCAGTAGTTTTTGAAAAAATCACGAACATACATACATACGGATAAAACAAAGAACCACTTTTTTTAAGTCGGTTAAAAATGAACTTGTCACCTCATTTATCGAAAACTTTTTAACAAAAAATTTAACCGACGAAATACGGAACTGAAAAGTAAAAAATAAAATGAACCTTCTTAGTCTCAATAACTGAGCTCCTAAACTAATGTAAGTAACTAATTTTGAGTCGGCACCAAACAAACTAGCAATTGAATTGGGTGAAGTGTAAAATAATGGCAGCGGGATGCACGGCGGCGTTTTGATTACTTCTTCAAAGTTATATAATGATCTTCGATAATTGTTTGTTTGGCGCCGACTCAAAATCAGTTACTCACATCAGTTTAGGAGCTCAATTATCATCTAGACTGAGAAGGTTTATTTTATTTTTTGCTGGCAATGGCATGGACTTGACTTTTGTTATTTTAATAAGGTGAGTGATTTTTTCTTGTTTTTATATTCCCATTCGTATTTGAATCATTTATGAAACGTTTAAAGATAGTTCTGCTTGTTTTCTCTTGTGTTTTTCTAATAATAACTTCCTCTAAATTCGTAACCAGCTTCGTTTTCTAACACAATTTTTTATCTCCTCAAGCTAGTTACATTTCCTTGTGGCAACCCACACATTTCGTTTCTTTTCACAAATTTTAGAATTTATTGTCACTTTCTATATCGCTGTTTGTTATTCTAACTTATTCTAATGATTTTATTTACAATATCTGATTCTAAACCTTATATACTATGTACAAATTTGGATAAAATTCATATTTGACATTTTTCTGTGTTCATAATTTTTATATTTCATTGTTTGCCTCGCATTGTTTTTGACATCTTGCTGTTGGGTTTCCTCCTGATGATTTATCATACAGGATGTTCCAACTTGTATACCATTTCATCTACTTGAGATACAATGTTTATTCATTAATTTAAATTTACATATTATTTTTATTGTGTAGTCAATATGAATGTATTGTTGGTCACATACTTACGACAATAGAGATACTCCAGGACTGACATTTTGATACAAATGCGTTGACTAGAGCATGTTATAAGATTCTAGGATAGTGAAAAGCATAGAAAAATTGCAAAACAAACATAGCATGAATCATGATAACTTAAATACCTGATAATAATGATGATTCATCAGTTTCATTATTTTTTTAACATTTCCTAACATAACAATATATACAACATTTCGCACACTCGTGAATCACGAGTGTATAATGCCATTTTGTAACAAATCACAGTGGTTAAAAATCTGAAAAAATATTTTGAAAACAAGTTTTGTTATTTGTGAAATTTGACAAAATTTTGGGTAGAGCCACCAGCCCAATTTCAGGTGATCTGCTCAGAGGAAAACTTCGGCAATCGCCCAATGCAATAAACATTCAACTCGACTTTTGAATAGGGTAGAATGTTGAACTGTGTGGCAAATGTATACATTGCAGGCTACTTGAGATAGATATTCAATTTCGAAATGAAGGAAACATATCACCTTGATATGTCCAAACTGGTGATGAAGTCAGAACCAGTTGACTCCATACTCTGCTTTGAGTCACTTATAATGATCACAGTCACTGGCAAGAAACAAACGACACAAACACTATTGAAAAGGGAAACATTCATTCGCAGTTGCATATTGTTTTGAAAAATCACGGCCATTGTTATCTTGTCTTCTACTCTTCAAAATACGCACGGAACAGATCGGTGTCTAGTTTTAAGAGCCAGCAAAAGACAAAGACAATTATGTACAAATTAATTCTCCCGCATATCGCGTACTGTTTTCTGATTGGTTGCTAATTATGAGCTTTTATTCAGAAAACACTTTTGTTCGTATATTGTGCATGCGAGAATCTTGCTTGGGAACAGTGTTCAGTTGACCCGATGTTTGAATCATAACAATGGCCATGATTTGAAAAAAACTGCAATTTCGACTCAATGTTTCTTTTTCAATAGTGTTTGTGTCGTTTGTTTCTCATCAGTGACTGTGATAATTATGATAAGTGCCCCGAAGCCGAGTATGAAGACAACTAGTTCTGACTCCATCACCAGTTTGGATATAACAAGGTTAGATGTTTTCTTCACTTTGAAATTGAATGTCTATCTTAGGTAGCCTGCAATGTATACATTCACCACACAGTTCAATATTCTACCTTATTCAAATGTCGAGTTAGATGCAATTGCCGAAGTTTTCCTCTGAGCAGGTCACCTGAAATTAGCGGGTGGCTCTACCCAAAATGTTGATAAATTTTGCAAAGAACGAAACATGTTTTCAATTTTTTTTTCAGATTTTTAACCACTCTACTTCATCCACGGGTGTACAAGAGGTTAGATTACACCCTGTTCACAAAGATTTACTGAATTTGGCAATACTTTCCATCATTACCTAGGCTGAAATCAAAGATGGACCAAAGTAGTAGTTGGAGTAGCGGCATTTAAAACATTGAAAAAGTGTCAGCCTTTCATTTCCATACCAATGTTTGCAAACAAAAGGTCGTATAATAAAAAACTTTTCAACAAAAAATTAAACCGAAAAATCAACTGAAAAGCAAAAAATAAAATAAACCTTCTTAGTTTGAATGATAATTGAGCTCCTGACCTAATGTGAGTAACTGATTTTGAGTCGGCGCCAAACAAACAATTATCGAAGATCATTATGTTACTTTGAAAGAATAAATCAAAACGCAGCCGTGCATCTCGCTGCCATCATTTTACGCTTTACCTAATTCAATTGCTAGTTTGTTTGGCGCCGACTCGAAATCAGTTACTCACATCAGCTTAGGAGCTCAATTATCATTTGAACTAAGAAGATTTATTTTATTTTTTGCTTTTCAGTTGATTTTTTCGCCGGTTTGATTTTTTGTTAAAAAGTTTTTATTTTTCAATTTTTTGTTGCTGAAATCTACTGATTACTACCTACTCAATTTTCGATAACTTCCAAAATACCTACTTTCCTAGCTTACTTCAACTATCAACTATTGAATAATATGATTTTCTATTTCAACCATTTATTGTTATATAATATAAATTAATTTTGAATGTTCTGGTCAGTTGGTATCTTCACTTTGTATATAATTCCATCCTTTCATAGAATGTAATCATTTTGACGGATGTAGGAGGGTCTGTCAATGTCAACTACATATGTGTGGCAAAGTTCACAAGTGAAAAATCAATCATCCCCTATTTTTCTGCCCATAGGGGTGGATCATTTCATTCCAAATTGGAGTACGATCAACGAGGAGGTATACCCTTCCTAATGGAAGAAGAATCATCCAAATCGGAAAACTCACTACAAAGTTATGCCTGATAGAATCGGTTAACCGACCAGAATTCAGAGGGTGAACGATCAATATCCTTCATTTTGCTACCCTTAGGGATGGATTTTGTTGATCAAATTGAAATGGGACCAACTTCGGAATACACCCTATCCAATGAAAAAAGAATCATCAGAATCGAACTGCTCTGTGGAAAGTTGTGCGTAATCATACATAAAAAAAAGAAAATATACGCGTCGAATGGAGAACCTCCTCCTTTTTGGTTTCGTCGGTTAAAAACTTCATGAGCTCGATAAATCTCATTTAAAAAGTTGTTTGCCTAGAGAAAATTGCTGTGAATTACCATTGATATTTCTCAATGAATTCATAATCTGTATTCACCCTATATGCTGAGTCTAAATTTCCAATTTTTCGATATATTTATGGAATTCTATAGTTAAGTTGATCCGAAAGAAAACCAGTTTTGTTATGCTTCGTTCTTTTGATTTGAGTCATATTCTGGAGAAACATCAGAAAGCGTTTAAGAGTGGACAAGCGTTGACTAGCGCTTGTCTTTGTGTCACTCAAATGCAAAAGGAAGTATTCAGTCGATAGGGGTGACAGCTCACCGCTTTATTGTTCCATTTTCTCAATGAAAACGAAATTCTCAGATTATATAGGTCTATATGGGTTCTGTGCCCCGTGCTAGGTTATTTATTTCTCAGAAAAATAGTTCATAGGACGGTAATAAGCATTCGAAAACAGAGTGAGCGGAGAAAGGTTAACGAGCGCTTTTCCACTCCTGGGAGATTTGAATCTTCCAACTTCAAATCGGAAAGATTGGGGTTCATACAAAATAGACATAATGACAATTAGCTAGAAAAATGGGTTGGCAATTCCAGAATCAATAAATACATTCTCAAAATCTACCTTTCCGATTGGCCCCGCACCTGGTTTCAATTTAATTCAGTACAATGAGTGTCAAGTATATTGATCTCAGTCACTTATATCTGTATCAATTCTGGCTTCCAAAAAATATACAAATAGGCACTTTCTTACCGTAATGTATCATATTTTCATTCGAATATTTTCCTCGTAATTTCTTCCAAGCGACGGAATCCTGATTGGTACTACTAATATATTCGGAACAAACTGTGGAATAATAATTACTCGAATTCCCAACTCCCCAAACTATAGCAGTATTAAACAAGCATTTACTCAGAAAATTAATGGAAGATCCGCATAAGCAACTACCGAATTAAATATGTGCATGCAACACTTCCTTGCAATTATCTAAGTAGAACCGTAAACTGCTTTGTATGTTTCAAACTGAGACGAATAATTCACAGCCATCACCGCTTGAAAAGTTTCCGGTAGATCATCTTGTAGGCCAGTGAACAAAGCAGCAAAAAATAATTGCTAGCATATTCCACTCATGTCAGTATAAAATCGAAAGTGTACTGGATAATCATTCAAAAACACAAATTATTCGACACATTTTTCCGATAATAGTTCTTACACGTCAAAAATTGAGAATGAGTATGGAAATGGTATGGAAAACATTTCTCAAAATGTCTTATAGTTCCAGCAGAGTTATTCAATTAACTTTGTAGTCAGGCAATCTTTATAGCCAATATTGGAATTCGTTGCTATGTTCATTAGGTGACTCTAGTCCTTTGGGTAGTCTGTTGAGATTTGTAGTCATTTTTATGACTTTAATGGGAGCTTGTACTGTGAATGTTTTTATAACCTACGACGGAGATGGCTAAATATGTTACAGTCCGACTTTAAGCATGTATTGATATGTGTAACGGTTGTTCTATTTCAAGAGAAAAAAGTGTAACTGAAGAATAGTGAAGAACCCGTTACTGGATGGCTCTTCAAGGATTGGGTGCTCTTTTACATTTGAGACATTTAAACGGGATAATCATGAGAGGAGAAGATCAAGAGATGAGTCGAACCCCTTTGAATTAACAGACTCAGAATTCGTGAGGCTCTTTAGAGCTGACAGATGAACAGCGAGAGATATTATAAATACATTGAGGGATCGTTCATCTCCATCTCGTTCAGATGGTCCATCTCCGGAAATGAATCATATTCAGTATAAATGCTGCAGGTACTTTTCATTCCAAAAATTGGAAGATCTATATAAGTATGGAAGTCATGTGCTTTCAATTATTTTTCATGCAGAAGGTAAGTAGGCATATATCTGTTTCGGAACAATAATTCGTTCGTAAATCTTCATTCTCCTTTTCTCCAAAGGCATTATATTTCAAATGAATAACAAAAACTAATTCCAAAAGAGACATTTATGTTGGTCGCCCACTTTCTCACTGTCATGTGTGTTCAAGACCTATCGCGAAAATAAAATTATTATTTTAGGTATTGATAACTTTGAGATTTTTTTGTTTCGGAAGTTACCAATGAGTAGTTGGACAGGGATTCAGCCAGTAGATGTATACGTAACATAACCAGGTGTTTGAATGATATGTTCCTAAATGAAACTGTGCGGTTACCATCTACTGTGGAAGAGCGAGCAACTGAAAGTAGAATGTATTTTCTTACATCATCATAAAAAACTGCAACGCCACTTGTCATTCAATCTCAATCTTCATTTTCTCATTCAATCCCTTGGTTATTCAAATATGATTTCTATAACAATTGAATAAAATAATCTCAATTCTCTTCCAGATTCCTAGGGCCAGCAGAATTCCAGGTATATTAGGGTGCATCGATTGCACAAATGTGGCTATTGTCACCCCATATACACAAGAATATGCATTCAAAAATCACCATGGATATTATTCCCTGAATGTGCAAATGGTAAGATAAAATGAAGAATTCATACAATTTGATGTAATTCTTTGCAACTTGTCAGGTACGCAATGATCAGTTGAGAATCATGAAAGTGAATGTAAATTCTCCTGGATCAGTGCATGACCAGTTCATATTCAATGCCGGTCAGGTGAAACGGGAAATGATTCGAATACATAAAGATAGAATTGGAAAAAAATCTATTGGGTAAATATAAAATATAACTACCAACCAGAAGCTGCAGCATCAATTGTAAAGTGTTATGGTAATTTGCATAATTCATTGTTTTATATTATTCCACTGAGTCTGTATGAAAAAAGTAAATTAAAAAACATTTATTACTCACCATGTGACATTGAATTATTTCGTACAATCTTATTCCTCTGCCAAAGATAATTGAAAATACTATTAACTTGATCACTCCAAGAATAGAAATGTGTAGTGATTGGAGATAATTTTTTGAAAATCATTTTTACCCATTCATTATTTTTTTTTTAAATATTATGGTTCTAATGCTTGATATTGACCATGACATTGACATTCCTCAAAGACAAGGAAATGAAAGAGATGGTTATGCAGAGAAGATAACGTGGATGGTGGAATAGAAATCACATAATATCCACATATTTCAATGACTGAATAGACTGACAAGATATGAAAGTTTTCCGACGATTTTTTTCTATTTCCTTTGCTGGTAGATAACATAAATCTTATAGTTCTATTGATTAATTTATAAAATATCAGTAGTTTCCTCAAGAATAATTTTTTTCTAGGGTTTCATTTATCCGTAGCAACGCATTAGCGACATTATCATTAGCAGTTGCCACGCTTTCTAAACCATTCGCGATTGCCATCAGTCCATCTTTATTCACCTTAACAAGGTTTTCGAATAGTTTGTATTATTTTGTGTGCTTCTTTTTTTTGTGGCTCTTGCACTGGGACGTTCGGTTTTCTTTTCTATATCATGGACCTCGTCTGCTATTTCAGTATCACTTTTGCCATATGTTTTGGATTTTCTGGACTATTTCCTCCGACAATTGATCCTCCCTGGAAAACGAGGCTTTCGCTACTTATTTTTCCAATTATAGCTAGGAGTTTTAGTTTTCTCAGATAGCGGGATTCCTAGTTTTATTACGGGTTACATTTATTTCACTTTTCTTCTTCCTTGTCTGATTTTCCAACCCTACGAAATATCCATTTGCACATCACTACATAGTTAAAACTCAATTTCCAAAATTAAAAAAAGTTATAATCTCAATACCTACTTTTATCGATTGTTCTACCATTTTCTGTGGGCCTCTCCCGTTCAATTATTGGGCTCCACATATAATTCTGTATTTTTTCCCTATAGGCCTTGAAATATTCCTCGATCGACTTGTAAATGATTCATCATGAAATCCACCTAATAATTCAATTGGGTTTCCGAACAACGAGTCTTCATTTATCATTCATTATCGCGTCCTTTGAGAAATAACTTAATCCTCATATGATAATACTATATCAATTATTTTTGTGGACGTTTGTTCACATCGAAGATAGAAGTTGAGGTTATGTCACAGCATACTATTATTCTGTGGTTATATGGCATGGCATCTTGCGTTCTTTTGAACAGAAAAGCGACATTGCCAGATCAGTCTGTAGACCTTTCATTGTAGTCGATTAAAATTATAGCCGTAATATGCCTACTGCTAGTGGAATAGAAGGAGGCTATACATATTGGACTGTAAGTTTGATCGACTACCTTTGTAGCCACGTTTATAGCTTTTCACCAGATTAACCCTGCAGGTTGAATTTCATGGGAGCTTGAGCTCCCAATACTTTCAATATTCCGGTTGAAGGCCCCTACAGACGTTACGATTCATTGGACCCGATATCAGGGGGCCGACGTTGGTCATGATTGGTTCGACTGTCCACACGTTACGATTTCAAACTTCCCGATCCAGTGCTATCAGTTACTAGTTATAGCTAGGATGGTTCCCGCTCTGTCGAAAAAGGCGAAAATTGGGATTGATCCAACAGCGATTGTGATATGCAAAAATGAAGAAGCAAAAAGACAAGTTTGGGCGAGACTATTGTACTCAAAGGGGCCTAGGTTCCCCAAATGCAGCTAATGGCGTTCTGGAATGTGTTGAAATTCGATTTTATGTAGAGATGGCACCACAAATATTCAATGAGCTCCTCGGCATGATCAGATCATACATTGAACAAACGGACACATATACGATAAAAGCAGTAACCACTGAAGGAAGGCTACTCACTTTGAGATATTTATAATACAAGACAGAAGTCGTAACAAATCAGTAGCCAGATTTTATTTAATTGAAAATGAAAAACCTCTGATTCCTCAAGACAACCGACTACAAATAACCATACAATAGGTAATATCCATCAAAAAACAACTACTTCTCTGGCTAATGCCTCAAAGAATGCAAAATGTCACTTTAGCGGACTTAAAGTCGCCATGGCAACACTTTCAGTTCACTCAGAAAACTTATGATTGAAATCCCAAAGACTTTCAGGAGACGCAATAAACTATACATTATTTTAAATTTTGTAGTGACAATACTCGTTTTCCTCGAAATATTCTTTTAGAGTACTCATTTCAGAAACAATAAATACTAATAGTTCCAGTAATTGACAGACGTGACTTTGATAAACAATTGTTGGCTATATTTTTTCATAAATTCCTCACATTACTGTATGAATGGCAATTGAAAATGTATATCATAATGCAAAAAATTTTTTGGATTACCAGCGACTCTGGAGTAGTAATGATGGAAATAAAAAAAAATTATTTATGCGTGCAAGTGTCTGTCCGATGTTTGCAGAAATTTGCAACTAAACCGATAGACTGTTTTTTTCGACGAATTTTCCAGACCCTCTGTTTTTTTTCCGTTCAAAATTGAGAATAGTACATTTGAAAAAAGTTTAAGAACATATTTTTTGAACTTCTGCAAATATTTTTCTCAAAATGCAATAGACGTGGCCTTAAATAATATTCAGAAAAATGCACCATAATTCAATTTTCCATGGAGAATTGGATGGAAAAAACACAGAAAACTGATTTTCTAAAATGTCTCTCAGATTCCTTAAAAAAAAGGTTCAATATTTCAGGGACTAGTGTAGCCAGAAAATAATATTCAGAAAAATGCGCCATAACTCAAGTGAATTAGGTACCAACTAACTTGTCAGATGATTTAATTTTTACCAATTAATTTCATTGGACAATGGTTGGTTGGTAAGTTACAACTTGTCGAAGTATTGATTTCATTTCAATTCGCCCGACAAGCTTTTTGAATCCAAATAGTCCAACGGAAAATAATTAAATCATTGTCAGCGATGACTTCAACTTATTTCATACGTTTTAGTACACGAATTTCATAAGAGCTTGTCTTTAAAAAGGTTTTTTATTAGTTATTCATATTTTTTCTTTTTAGTAAGTTTGCCTCGCACTGTTTTTTTTTTCTATTGGAGCATCGTTATTGCAAGGTCCCTTTCCTGTATGTCTTGCCCTGAAAGAAATCATCATCTGACCCCAAAAACTCCCACACATCAGTTTTGACTAGAATCTGACCATAATCACAGAACTCGTCCGCCATCCTGAAGTCGCCATCTTGAATTCATAGATTTTGACAAAAAATTCATAATATTCGAACCTGAAAACCCCTACATACCAATTTTGAATGAAATATGACCATAATCAGAAAACTTGCCCTAATCTTGAGGTGGCCATCTTGAATTTATGAATTTCGGACGAAAATTCATAATCTCCGACCCCGAAAACCCCGCATACCAATTTTGAATCGAATCGGACCATAATCAGGAAACTCGTCCTCCATCTTGAGGCCGCCATCTTGAATTCATGAATTTTGTTGAAAATTTCCTAATATACGACCTCGAATTTTGATTCCAATCGGATCATAATCACAAAACTCGTCCGCCATCTTGGAGCCGCCATCTTGAATATTCTGTTTTTTTCTCTAACGAAAATTCCCTAATACATTGTCACCGAAATTATGAACACCTGCCAAATTTCAAATTATCCTATCTATGATAATATTTATTCACTTCGGATTCTTCAAAAAATTATCTCGATTCCAATCTGCGAAAGAATTAATTATCTTACCAGCCTAATGTCTATCTGCATCTAATCTAATTCATATCATGCTCAAAAAATGCCCAATTGAAATTATTTGAGCTTTACTGTAATGAAAAACCCAAAAAAATTATACTGTGTAAAAAAAACCCTAACTTACACATATTACTTAGGATATCTGCAATCGCTATGCTGAATTCATACCAAAGTATTATTTTCCTGGTATCGAATCCCATCACTAAAGTGAATTGTAGAAAACTGTCTATTTTTCCCAACAACAATTCCAGAAAAGTGGAACCACAAAAAGAGGATTTCATAAACTTGCACCTTTATGCGTTTTCGAATAAAAAATTATTCACATTATAATTTCCAATCCATTTAAAATGAAATCCTCAAATGCTTATTGAAAGTTCTCAGAAAAAGTATATGCCTAACTTATTGTCAAATCTCAGAAAATTCGAAAGTCTCAAATAAAATCTTACTTTTTGTGTAAAAACTGAATTGAAAAACTATATTTTAAAGTATCCCATGAAGAATTATCCAAATGATTAGCCCAGAATTGAAACTCATTTCAGTTATTTTGATCTCAATGAATAGAAATCCACGAAAAAATTTACCGTCGAATGTATATGTGAAAGAAATTCTTAAAATATTCACCATAAATATACTTTCATACTTTTATCAACTGGTTATCAACAGAATTTGAATCAAACTGTGAACACATTCCACAGGCTAACTTTTGTGATTATATGACTAGATTATGAACTCAGAATCCATGAAACCCACATGCAACATTTAATGAGATAATAAATATATACAAAAATAACGATACTTACACCTAGGACTCTCTATACAACGCTACCAGAATGGCAACTCACTAGTTGAGACTACATTCTCGACTTCGCTGGCCCTTACTCCAAATATGGACTAACTTGTGAATGTCGAACTAGCTTTTCATATCGTAGCATCTCTCATTATATATTATATCTAACCGTTGAACCTGACCCATTGTGAAATAACTCAAGGTTCAATAATGTTCGAACGAATCCAATATGATAAACAACAACGTGTGCATAATTCTGGGCAATCAAAATATTGTCACGCCAAACTTTGGGAGACCCTGTGGAACCCTGGCCCCCTAACTGTTCAGGGTGCCCACTAATTACCTTGCTTGGCTTGCGAGAGGTTAAAACATTTTTAATTCTGTGATTGTGACCACCCTGGTATAGTGAAATGAAAAAGTGAAATGAAAACTATTCTGGATTATTAAAAATCATAAAAGAGCAAAAAATGACATGATGGTGAATACCAAAATAGTAAAGAGAACAATGACCTGAAGAAGTAAATAAAAGTAACACTTACATTATAATAAAAGCCAAGGGAAGGAGATGTGTCATCATGGACTGGCAGCATAAACAGGCACAATAAGAAGAACCGAGCCAAAAACAATAATTTCAATTTATATTAAAAATATCGTTGAGTCATGATTTATTGCGCTGCCTATTGCAGAATCAGTGTTCTTGCCATTCAGTACTCAGGAATTGAATTAAAATCCGATACCTAGTTAATGAACGGTGATGAAATATGCAGGAAATACTGTATTTCAATAAATGTGATACTGAATGATGAATTACTAATAAATAAATGATCTATGGAATTTTCAACTCTGGGCTTAATTATGTTAAAATTTTATCTTCAGGTCTGGTAAATTAATTTTTAATTTTGAAAAAGAAATGATTGCTATATTTCTATCGGGTGATATTTTTCATACTTGATAAAATGGGGCAAGGTTCTTCTGGATTTCCAATATGTGACAATACTAGACACATAGTTGTCCATATCACAAGGGGTGTGTAGCAGACAGGCGCAAATTCGTACAAAAATATGTGCTCCTGATTGTTTTCCTGCGATTGTAGCATTGATGTCTGAGACCAAATGTCTTCATAGTCATCAGCAGTTTATCGTTCAATCAAGTGGTACATAAAGGTGGCGATGGAATATTTGGTACATCTGAAACCAATTCTTTATAATTGTGTGACAAGATAAATGAAGGCAAAATAAGTATAACATATTTTCTGTAAAACTTGTGTTGTCAACTTTTTTAATATGCTTCCAAAAATGTAACTGTCAATGAGATAATCACCAAACACACACTCGAGATTTCCAGGAAAAATGTTGCCGTGGCAAGAACTGCTACAATTTCTTCAGCAGGGAACAAGGAAGTTCCTTTATGCACTCAAAATATTTATGTATTGACTAATTCTTCAATTTACATCAGTGTTGTGCAAAATGAATTATTTTCCATTCGTGTATTTTTTTGACCATATATTCACAACTGACATTAGATAATAAAAATCTTCACTCATATATGATATTGTATTTTCATTACTTTTCTATAAATAGATATATACCAACAGCAAATGACTTTATCCATGAGGTATATCAAATATAGGTAGTTGTAGGTTTCGTGTAGCATAGTTCCACACAGAATTCATTTTAATATAGATTAGTCATTCATGGACATATTTCAAACAACACTCTTGTGTTGCATATTACTACACGTAACGTCAGAGACCCGACCATATCGACACACATATCAAAGTGTCAAGCGACCACCGCATACACCATCAGGCCCATCTTTTTTTTAAGTTGTCAGGAATAAAGACAAACAAATTGCCATTGTTCAAACTAGCCGCTTTGCATTTTTCATGAATAAATCATGAAATGGTCATTTTTCAATAATTTTCTGACAACATTAACATTTTCTACAATTTCTTTCAAGTTCCTTGAAAATGGTTAAGAATTGGATGATATAGAAAATGATTTTGCTTACTCCACTATTTTCGTGATGTTGGACAGTGAAATGGGTAATTCAGTTTCTGAAGTGTTCATATTATCGTTTTAGTAGTCATAACATTTCTATGACCGTAATATAGTGTTGGCAATTCAACTGAATCTCCACAATCGACACCACACCGAAATAACTACTCTATATGAAATTTTTATTACAGGTAAATGTTATGAAACATCCTGGATATTTTTGTTATTGTACATTGCAATAAAGCATCAATAGTATTCACTACAAATGTTCCATTCGCTAGTGAACGTTTTCATTGCGTTTGTCCTTTAACATTCCAGCAAGTCCCGAAATTGCTGGAAATTATTCTTCAAATTCTATTGGGAAATATGAACATGGAAAAAGCTGATCTTGAACCAGTCAGGAAATCTAGAGATATCTGAAAAATTCATAAGTGACCTATGTCATGCCTGAGTTCGATCCAGTTCCCTGAATCAATCAGATTTAAGAAATGTGGCGGATTTTTCAATATTAGCTATTGGTTTCGAAGTCCTTAATATATTAGGATTGAGGTGGTGAAAAAAACTTTTCAACGATAAATTAAACCGACAAAAAAAAACTGAAAAGCGAAAAATAAAATTAACTTTATTAATCTTGATTACTAAGCTTTTTAACTTATGTAAGTAACTTATTTTGGGTCGGCGCCAAACAAATAGGGAAATGAATTATGTAAAGCGTGAAATTATGGCAGGGAACCAAATAGGTTCTGGAAAGACCCCATTCGGACCGGAACTAATCTTGGGAATACCCTGCAGTACGGCCATCTCAAACATGGGGGAATTGAGGCAAGAGAAGTTCGTCAAAACATGGCAAAAGATGTCAGGCATGAGGCAATTGAAGCTCCTCATGAAGGGGCCATCAATGAAACTGTTAAAAGATATCCTGTCACTCAACAGACGGGATATCAAGACTTCGACTAGGCCCCTTACGATACACAATCAGCTGAACAGGCACATGGAACTCAACGGGATCATAGACGATCCCCTATGTAGATGGGACCTGGAAGATGACGAGACATCGTCACACATCCTTACTGAGTGCCTTACGTTCATGTAACAGAGGGATATCAATCTTGGGGGCACAATTCTGAACCCAGAGGATATCAAAAAGATTCAGCTGAGGAAACTGCAGAATTTCGTCAAAGAAATCGGTATACCCATCTGATTCTCCGAGCGAGTGTTCACACAATGAGCCTGAATAGTGAAACGTGCACGATGATCTTTGGGACCAGCCCACCTCATGGAAGAATAAATAAGAGCATAAATTGAAAATTATTCGAGGGTGCGTAGAAGTTCAGCAACACGAGAATGATTTTATATCGAAAACAGGAAATGCACCAGAGAAAATGTTAAATGACAATAAAATCAGTTGACTGAACACCTTTTCATGGTTCTATTCCAAATATTGATAATAGTGGTTTACGTAACAAGTACGCAAAGTGAGGCTTTAGTGGACGAATCGAAATGTTCACGGACGAGATACAAGTAGCTGTATCCAATAAATATGTTTTCAACATTCATCAACATTTCACAAAGCTCTAGAACTCTTGAAATACTCCTACAAGAGATAGAAGATATATTATCTCTTACTATTTACTTGGTTGCTCATAACTTTAGTTCATCTTATTTTAATAGTGTTATTATTGCCATTATTATATAATCTAACTTCTTATATTAGCTATCAAATGTTCGTTATAATCTTAGTGAATTATTGTCATTCAGTATTGTTCAGGCACAAAACGATCTCATCCTGAGATCAGGTGCACTCAAATTATTATATTATATTATTACTAAATTATTGTTATACCAAATGAATAAGAAGAATACAAATGCAAATATAAAATAGGTATTCTTGAGCGGCAAGGTTTTGAATCTGCACGCACAGAATAAACTAGGTCAAACAATTAAAACAATATTTTTTCCTTTTTAGTGCATTTGCATGAAAGTTGGTCTTAAATGTTTATCATTTTTATTGCAAGCTTTTATTTAACTTAACATTTGTATGTATGTTTAGTTCAAATCTTGCAAGTGAATTTTGACTCATTTCTAGTTATCCGATTAACGTGAAATTTGGCAGGTGTTCATGATTCTGGTGACAAGATATTATGTTATTTTTGCTAGAGAAAAAACGAAATTTCGGCTCTAATAGGCGAACGAGTTTTGTGTTACGGTTCGATTCTAATGAAAATTGGTATGAGGGGTTTTCGGGGACAGAGATCATGAATTTTGTGGTTTTGGGCCGATTCCAATGGAAATTGGTATGTGGCGGTTTTCGGTGTCGGAGATCATGATATCTTTGTCAAAATGCACGAATCCAAGATAGCGACGAGTTTTGTGATTATAGTCCGATTCCATTCAAAATTGATGTGTGGAGGTTTTCAGGGTTGGATATGATGTTTTTTTCAAAATTTATGAATTCAAGATGGGAACGTGTTGTTTTAGTGGCTAAATTCCATCAAAAATTGTTATGTGGGTTTTTTGGGATCGGAGATTATAAATTATTGCCAGAAAGATAACGGATTTCATGAATCACGAAGAAGAATAGAATAAAACATTTTTTTCAATACAAACTTTCATACAAATGCCCTCAAAAGAAAAACATGATTTCTTTGATTGTCTGACCTAGGTTATTCTGTGAGTAGCAGATACAAAAGCTTGCCGCGAATATAAAATAGCTTTTCTCGCGCGGCAATATTTTGAATCTGCTATTTACAGAATAACCTAGGTCAAACAATCAATAAAATTATTTTTTCCTGTTCAGTACATTTGTATACAAGCTTTTGTTAACCATTTTTATTCATACTTTTACGTTCTGAAAAAAATCCCGATCACTGGTCTATTCGAGTATAAGACCTTGAAACTCTTCCCAAACAAGTTAATTTGTGACATTTGCCTGAACAGTCGAGATTACCCAGTGTCCCAATAACGGAACATTTATGTAAGACATTAGGTAGACAAATTACCTCTTAATTCCTTTTTACAGTGGTAAAAGTTGGACGAACTTGAGGGTATAATATAAAATTTATTGGCGAACTTTTCAACTACTTAATTAATAAAGGACTGATTAAACAAAGAAAGTTTTGTACGAATCCTGAATATTTGATATTATTGCGGGTAGTTATCTGAAATTTTCCCGTGTTCGTGAAGATGGATTTTCCTTGTTAGCGGAATGTGTACACCTACGACGGCCGGGATTTTTCAACGTAATCCACTCATTATTTATTCGGCGGGGTCGGAATAGCTGCCAAAAACTTCGGGACCACTTACCATAACAAGATATTCGTCGGTAAAAAGTCTTCTGTTGTATGCTTCTTTTTCCCAATTCAGTTTTAAATGAACACATCCTGATTATCGAATGAAATGAGTATATTAATTCATTTATTATAGCTGCAGTAGATATACAGAAGTATATCTACTTCGGTGTGCTTTTGATGCTATTTTTCTAATTTTGATGGAAATCCATTACTATAGTTAATACACTATACAGTGCTTCTCAAAAGTCCCTCCCCCCCTCTTATTTTTGGAACGATTATACATAAACAAGTGAAATTTGGAAACTGAATATTAAAGGTTGTAAACTTCCCTACTAGTGATGAAAGATGACGAAATCGTCAAAGATGACGTCACAAGGCCATTGTGACCAATAATTTCAAATGGAACCCTACGGCAAGCGACACAACTTTTAGAAGGTATCGAAAAAACCTATTCAATGATACTAATTTTGTTTTTGTTTATGGCAGTTTTGGCAACTCGCTTTTGAAAAACGCAAAGCTGTGATGAATTGAATCAGTTAATACTAAAATTCCAAATTCAAGCTCCGCCTCTGGATAGTTGTCAAATAAGCTGACGTTTTTGTTAGTCTCCCTAATTCGACGTTTTTGTAATTGTTTTTGTACATTTAATAATTTGTGTATTGTTGATCGAACGTTTAACAGTTGTAGCAGCTTTTGGTACTTTTAATATTTTTGTAGATTTTGATAATTTGTTAAACTGTTGTGAGCCGAACGTTTAAGTGCTTCAAGAAGCGAAATGCTACGTGCTTTTGGTGATAAAGTACCAGCGATCCTAATTCTTGGTGAAACTGGACAAAATATTCATGCAGCAGAACGCATTTTTAATGAGAGGTTTCCCGATCGCCCCGTTCCGAAGACTTATTTAAGGGAGTTCCTTCGTGAGTTTGAAACAACGGGTAGTATTAATGATGCGAAACGATCTGGCAGACTACAAATTTCTGATGAGAAAAAAATTGTTATACTGGCAGAAGTAATAGTTAATCCTACTTCTTCAACAACTCATGTTGCATCTATCTGTGAAGTCAGTCGAAGTACAGTACACAGGGTGTTGAAAAAAAATGAATTCCATTCATACAAATCAAAAATGGTTCATCAACTCTCAGACGACGACCCAGACCGAAGACTGGAATTTTGTGAAAATATGGAAACTAAAATTAAGCAACAGCCAGACTATGTCGAAACAATTTGTTTTAGTGACGAAAGTTCTTTCTATCTAAATGGAAATGTAAATATATAGAATGTGAGGTATTGGAGTGACGCAAATCCTCACCTGTTTCGTGAATCACATACCCACTTCCCCAGAAGGTGAATGTTTGGGCAGGTGTCCTGGGAAACCACATCGTCGGGTCTCTTTTTTTAAATACCGATTTAACTGGTGAGGTTTATCTGGAGCTGTTGCAAAACGCAATAGAACCGTTAATCCTTGAAATTTTGGAAGATAATCCAGATGAATTCGGCAATTTGGAAATAACATTCCAACAGGATGGTGCTCCTCCACACTATCACGGTGCAGGAAGACGGTATTTGGATGAGGAGTATCGTGGTAGATGGATTGGACGACGAGGTCCAACGGAATGGCCAGCTCGATCACCGGACCTCATACCTTTGGATTTTTTTTTGTGGGGGTACATTCAATCGACGGTTTACGCCACTGAACCTGACAATATTGACGTTTTAAAACAACGTATTGTTGCAGAATGTGAGGCTGTTTCCGCAGACACATTTGCAAAAGTACGAGAAGAGTTTAAAAATAAGATATTTCACTGTCAGGAAGTGAATGGAGGTCACTTCGAGCAATTTCCTCAAGTAGATATTGATTCTTAAATCTGTAATTAATATCATACTGAATGGAATTTAAATTTTAATGTTTACCAATGAGCCATTGAAACTGCCATAAACATAAACAAAATTAGTATCATTGAATAGGTTTTTTCGATACCTTTTGGAAGAGGTGTCGCTTGCCGTAGGGTTCCATTTAAAATTATTGGTCACAATGGCCTTGTGACGTCATCTTTGACGATTTCGTCATCTATCATCACTAGTAGGGAAGTGTACAACCTTTAATATTCAGTTTCCAAATTTCACTCGTTTATGTATAATCGTTCCAAAAATAAGAGGGGGAGAGTGGACTTTTGAGAAGCACTGTATAATTTTGATTTGTTTCGCTTTACAGAGTGCTACGTATATTCATGATCAGATTGGCGCACAGTATTTTGAAAAACACAAGGTATTTAGAAAAATTATGGTAATTTTAAATTTTACTCTTTTCTATATCATTCACTTTCTGTTTCTATATTTTTGCATTTTCAAAAACTATGGGTACTTTTGTTCTTGTCTTAATTTGCTAGAATAGAACATATTCAGCTTCTTGTCTTGATCTCAACATGTTATTTCCATGTCAACGTCGTGAAATCCCAATATCGTGAAGGGAAAATAATGTGACTTTATTCATCAGTTCAGTACCTATTCAGTAAAAACAGAACATTTCAAACAAAAATACAGAATAATGAGAATACGAAGTATCATCAATGGTTGTTTTCAACTCAACCTTAAAAAAATTATATACCTGGATCTGAGTGGAAATATGTATACTCACATCGGGAGAAGAAAGAGGAAACAATGCTTATATGAATAAAATAATGCAATGAGCTTCAATATGGCCGTGTGCTCAACATTTAAAACTCCTCTGCTCCTGTATCCTCACACTGCCATCAGCCAATTCCTATTTTACCTAAACCAATTCATTTCAATGCGTCAGATTCTGACAAAATAACTGTAGCAAACTTGGCACTACTGGTCATATCGTGGCTCATGGTGATGTGTAATCCAATGTGAGGAGAGCCTCCAGAAGAACAGAGTACATGTACGTGTGCCACAACTGGGCAACTACTTTGAACAATTCTGAAACTGTTCAAAGCCGAAAACACAACGGCCACTTTGGTGTATTCTGCACAGTGATGGGACTGTCACATATATCTATTTTTCCCAGTGTGTTCTGGCGTGTTTTTAGGTAGATTTCGGAGGAAATGCTTCATATTGGTCCCGTTATCACAAGACTTTCGAAGAATTTTGATATATATTCGCCGATCATGGCCCTAGTACCCATAAATATTCAAAAGCACCTTTATAAAACATATATTATTTCACCGGTTGGAATTTTTTTTTTCATTGGGTCTACCAGAACACCAAATTTCATGGATGAGTATTAATTTTAAGGGCCAACTAATAATATTTTTCAATGTCAAAAATAAAAATAAAAATTATAAGCTTTTATTAAATCTGACTTTACCACTGGATTCACGAGATATTGATATGATTCTTGTCAAAATAACGTTGAAATGCATAATTAAAAAAGTTATAAGAAAATGAAATTTTAAAAATATTCCAATCCAATATCCCACCAGTTCAATTTTAAAAACTTCTTCAAAATTCTGACTATACCTCTGGATTCATAAGTCTTGTGATATCAATGTTCAGGATTTCATCGTATATGTTCATTAATAAAAAAATTATAAAGAAATTAACTTTGAAAATATGTCAATTAATGGAACATTCAAAAATTCTGACTACACCACTGGATTCGGAATAATACAGGGTGTCCCACACTCGATGGCCCATTAGACGTTTCTGGAGAACGGGACGCAGGATAATTTAGAAAATTTGGTTTCTTGGGTAATTACTTCTGCTCTAGCGATCCAAAATTATTCCAGTGCTGCGGCGTTGCCGCTTATTTCGAAAAGTAGCAACAACTTTGATTTTTTTAATGAGACACCCTCTATATTATTGAAATGTTTGCTTTGATATTACTTTGCGATTATTTTTGTATGATATTTTCCTATACCTATCTCGAACGTTTTTCGAGAAATTCATTGATTTCCTTATTTTTTGTGCAAAACATAACTTCAATTAAATGTTTATTACTGCGGTATTTGAACTCGAACAGAGCTGAAATTTTGGGTGTAGTTCACCAATATTTAGTGCATTATCAACAACTTATTGTCTTACCGTAAAAAGTATGTCGTGATAAAAACAAACTGGAGTAAACTTTTCGTGAACACATTCAAATCAGAAGCCATTAATGTAGATTTAATTTGATGTTTCTTCCATCTATTCGAATTCGAATGAACAATGATTTGGCTATTTTACAGAACAAATTCGGGAATCAATGGGTAACATTATTATTTTTTGAGCGTTCAAGTTTTTTTATGCATAAAAATATGAAATATTGTTGGAAGATATTCAAAGACATGAAATATAATTTGTGATATATTTTCCTATAAACAAAATTGGGTCCAGAATTAATAAGACTAAATCATTAATTATTCATATATTTTTACTGAATGAGGCAATGATTTTATTATTGAATATTCTCACTATTATCAAGAATTAACTTGGTTTTATGATATTATACTGGACCTCTCCTAGCGGCGATGACGGAGAGCGGGATGACGACGGGCGACACTCTAGTGTGATCGATTGTATTTAACGGCGGCAGATAATTATTATCGGTTTTGGTGTTGTATTTAAGGCGATTGAATAAAGGCGTTTACGGTGAAAACGAGTTTTAACAATGTGATTTGACAGTTTGTACTTTTGATGGATGAATTAGGAGTGAAACTAATTTTCTAAAATTATTGTTATGGCAAATTATATTTATGTGAATAAATATTGATCCATAGACTGTTACTTACTTTTTATCTCCGTGTAACCTATATTATTAAGCTTAAAGATATATTTTTCCAACTCTAACACTCCTAAATTTGTTGGTTAGGCGTACATTCAAATGACTTGGGAGTTCAAAATATATATTCTGTATTCTGTTTGGTGTGGGGTGTCAATACACTGCGACCTTTGAGATCTAGTTTCCCCCCTCTACCTCCCAGCCCTCTAAGATGTCCCAACGACTAGAGCAGTTCCTTGAGTCATATGGTTTAAAAAAAATATATAATGAAAGTTTAAAAGAATATTTCCGCACGCCACTGTTTCCAGGGTATCATCATAACAATAACTGGACTCTTCTAACCTACAAACTCTTCCAAAGGATAGCTATATGTTGCTATCACAAGAATATGGGATGTGAATATAGGCAAGGCATCTTTAGATCGTTTATTGCTCTGAGACAACAACCATCTAACTAGAAATTTCTTGTTTCGGCAAGGGGAAGTTCATCGATTGCGTCCGGAAATTAATTCCTGAAAAACTTGTTGGAAATTTGCGGAATTGATGTCGAAGAAGAATTCTACATTTATCCTCTCATTCACTATTCGGTACCAAACATGAACTTTTTCTGAATACTGCCTTTCACAGTTATCAACCCAGTTAGGATTTTTAGTGGCCCAAAACCGAATATTTTGTGATGAAACTACTCCACTTGTTGTGAAACTAGTTTCACCACTATATGAAATATTCTTTGAAAAATGTCTGCCAATAAGATACTCGCCCTGGACCCATAAGCAAAATTCCAAACGTTTTTATTGATTACCTCGTTCCTGAGAGGGTGAAAATTTTGGTTTGAATGGCTTTGATTTTTTTTCCTCGCTCAATAATTAATTTAGTATAGTTTGATTATTTCCATTCCTTCTTCGTACATTATTCTTCAAAATATGTGTGGTTACAGCTCCAATCCGATTGAATACTTGGTTTAGTTTATGTACCGTGCTGTTCGAGGGACGATTTGGGTGTCTTTTATTTACTAATCTATTACCTTTTTTATTTTGGAGAATAAACTCAGTTTGCTAATGGTGGAGCACAAAATGACAGTTCATGTACAAATAGATGAAGAACTGTAAGTCACAGCCTACTTGTTCAGTTCATTAATGCATTCTGAATTAGCCTTTTTCCTGAAAATATTGTGGCAAATTTGTCACGAGAGGCAGGGACAAATATCAAACCTTCTCCATTCATGAAAGTTTCAATCAAGTGATACAGTTGAATCATTTGAAATAATTAGGTAAATATAGAATATTTTTTTTATATTCACAATGCCAACAAAACATTGTAGTTTTGCGAAGTGTACTTCGGATAATCGAAATCCAGAGGAAAACCTGTTCTTTATACCATTCGTAAAACCTCACATTGATGAGGTTAGATGTAATAAATGGAGTTCTGCCTCGAGGAGAGTGGATATAACAAAAGAAAAATAAATAAATATTCAAATGTTTGGTGGTGAAGGTCCAACTGAAGAACATTCTGACCCAGTTTCTGCAACGATTAGTAAGGTAGGTTAGGTAAATGTTAAGGGGTCGTGCTTATGCTCCCTGAAAATAGCTGTGTGACTTTTCTCACATGTTTTTGCCTCCTGAACACGAATCCGCGGCGGTCTCATACCGTTTTCGATATTGACTTCCTCCTTCGTCAAGAGGTCATTCATAGGCACCGTTTTCACGCACAAATATCACTCACAATGCCTCCTCCAATAAGCAGAAAGTTCAAATTGTTAGAATATTTTATGGAAAAAGCTGATCTTTTTCCAGAAAATAACCTTAAAATATGAATGGTTCCGTTTTGCTACGCTTTGAAAATGGAAAATCTGTTCCATGTTGAAGTTAATTAGACTGCGGTATCTTTCTCGGTAACAGAGGAAGGTTTCAATATCCTGTCAAATGGTAAATACTATTGATGATATTTTCCCAGCATATTCGTTGATATATACATAGATCCATAATAGGTAGGTATTGAGGTATTTCGAATAATTATAATGTTTTCAACAACAAAAATCATAACTTGACTACAACAAAACAAAGCCGACTTCACGACCAGTATCTGACGTTGACGTATGTTTTCTCTCTGGGCTCACACTCTGCTCTGAATTTCTTTTTCGCATGTGAACATCCCCGCTTTATCATTCGGCTTTCCGTTGTAAGCTTAAAGCTGTCATCTGTACTCAGCATTGAACTGCAAACACCAAATCACTCATTTTCGGTACAACTTTCCACAAAATATAGCCGGTTTTATCGAAAAAATACTAACTTTTCACCTTTGACAGATGGAATTTAGTAAATGTGAGAAGTTAGGTTAGGTGTAAATGTTGAAGGAGTATTTTTCGATCAAATCGGCTGCATTTTGTGCAAAGTTGTACCGATAATGGGTGATTTGGTATTTTTAGTTTAAGACGGTAAAAAAAGGAGCCATTGCGAGTGATTTTTGTGCGCGAAAACGTTGCCAAAAATGACCTCTTGAATCATATTGACTGTAATTAATAAAAAAAAATCCGGAAATTTCAAAATTTCGACAAGCAAGCCACCGTTTCAATGGTGCTACATTATTATCCTTCACATTGGCAAATTTCAATTTGTCTCCTGGAACGTCGTTTTTTGTGAAAAACATTTATTCGATGTTTATTTTTACATGTATTTTAATGTGAGTTAGGTTATGTTTGTCACTACCGAACTACTAGCGCTGCTAGTGGGGAATTTTCCGTACTTGAGGGAAAAAGGCTCATTCAATAACGCAGAAAACTACATGCAGTTGAATTTGGAAGAACTCTCATTTCTTGCTATTCGACAATAGGCATACACTGGGAGAAATCATAGACGATGTTACTAGAATTATTATTATTATTAATAATCCAATTATAATACCCATTGGAAGTATAATAAACTAACATAGATTTTTTTTTGGTAAATAATCATTTCAAATAATTAAAAATTCAGGAAAAGCGATGTGAAAATTAACCAACATTTCGGTCAGATGACGTTCTACAACAGCGCTACCAAGTATGGAAACTGTTCGGTGTCGTGAGGTTTTTCAACCACTGGTTATTAATGATTTTTTTCTACCTTTTTTGAGGAGAAAATGATTGAAGTGAGAATTACTTTTTTATTGGTCTTGTTTCACATAAAAACAATGATTACATTGATCCATTTTCTCTTTTTCAGTTGTCAAAGTCACTTCCTGACTGATCATTAAATACAGAGTATGTAAATGTATATAAAAGTGATGAATAACACAGCATGAACAGAACATGGCGTCCCCTTGAAAGGATTGTCTTTCAAAATAAAAGAAACCATATTCAAGCTAATAATAACAATAAGAGAAGTATTTTCTGAATGTTCTACTTATCAAGTGTCTATTGGGAGAATGCACTGGACACTGGACGCTTCAGTTCATCATTTGATGTTTTCACATTTACAACTCTAACTATGCCGTCTTCCCCAGAGAAAATTCGAATGATTCGTCCAAGTTTCCAGCATAAAGGAGCTGAATTATCATCCTTCAGTAAGATCATAGATCCTACCTTTGAGTTCAGATGAGATTTATTCCATTTGGACCTTTCTTGAAGAATGTAGCGGTAATCACGTGACCAACGCTAGCAAAAATGCTATAATTGCTGCTGGATGAGTTTTAGAAGACAAAGTCGATTGGAAGGAATATCCCTCACGTCAGACTGTGGCAGGGTAGTGGGAGGCTCGCCGATGAGGAAATGAGTAGAGGTTAAAGGTGGGAGATCATTAGAATCATTTGACAAGGGTGATAAGGTTCTGGATTTGTGGACAGCCTCAATCTGAGTGATCACAGCTTATAAACATTCATATGTTAGATGCGAATTACCAAGAATTCTCTTAAGATGAAAGTTGGGTGCGCATGGTGGAATAAAATGCCATTTTATTTTAATCACCACTGAAAACTCAGTGAATTTTTCTTTAGGTTTGATAATGTAATTTTCAGCTCTTTTTCAGCACCAACAAAATTTGTGCCGTTATCTGAATATATGTCACTACTCCCTCTCCTAGATATGAATCTGGTTAAGCATCTCAAAAATGATTCGGTAGGAAGATCATCAGATAATTGAAGAAGAGCTGCTTTCGCAATTAAACATAAAGAAGTTACAGATTTTCGATTTCTGGTTTTGCCATCTTTGACATAAAATGGAACAGCAAAATCCACTCCGGTAGTTAAAAACGGTCTTTGGGTTTGAGACATGATTGAGGAATAAAACCCATTTGGTAATGAGTTTCAGTTGGTTTGGATCGGAAGAAAATCATGCAATTGTGCAAAACTCTACGAACAACGTTACGACCATTGATTGGCCAAATATTCATTCTCATTGCGGGCAAACTAGAATGTGCCCCTGAATGCAACTGTCTTGTATGTTCAAATTGAATGACTAACTGAGTGAAATTGCTCTTACCGGGTAGTAAAATAGGATGTCTATTATTATAAGGAATTTTCGAGTTTTCAAGTCTACCACCAACTCTGATGAGACCATTTTCATCAAAAAATTAATTGAGTGATGATATTTTGCTCTTTGAAGAAAGAGGTTTTGAATTTTTTTATGAATTAACATCTAGATAAAATGAACGTTGTTGAACTAATCCGCAAATAACAGTTCATAAAAAAAGTATTTAGGCAATTAGCAATCTCACTTGAAACCCCGCGAACTCAGTGGTGTAGTCATATTTTTTCTAAAAAAATTGCCCTGAAAATTGAGACTAATTCATGAAATTTGGTGTTCTGGTAAAATTTTGAATGTCTACCTAATGGAAAAAAAAAACAAATCGATTAAAAATATGTTTTATAAGGGTGCTTCCATTTCAAATGGGTCACACTGTATATAGATATATAGATGGGATATAATAAAATTTGTCAAAAGAGTGGAGGACACATTTTTCCACCGAATGGAACGAAATTCGGTACAAATCCCCTAGTTTCAAAATGGCGGCTGTTGATAGAGCTTCATGAGCTCTACAACTTCCATTCTTTTTTATTTTCTCCAAGATGTACACACAAATAAAAATTGCTGTGAATTACCATTCATGAGAATCAATAGTTTCTAATCGCCCTGTATTCTCCTTTCAATTAGAGTTCATTCGCTCGTATCAATCAGATACTATTTGAGTTTTTCTACCGCCGACAAACAGGATATCGTTGTATTTTGATATTTATCGATTTCAAAGTTAAATATTATTTTTTTTTTAGTTATATCAAGATTGAAACCCAGATAGGTACTTTCTGTATTCTTGTATGCTGGTTATACTTCTTTCTTTTGATTCGAGTCAGATAACATAGAAATATTAGGAAGAATTTAGTGAGATTTGTATCCTTCACCAACTTTTGATTGGAAAGTTCAAGGTTCAAAAATCAAATTTCTGTTTTTGTTTCCAATAAATGGTGGCAATTTTAAAATCCATAAATGAATTCCGAGATCTACTTTTTCGACTGGCCGCGCCATTGAGTTTTGGATATTATTTCATCATGATGACGGAGTCAACAAAAAGTATTGCACAATTATGACTTGCTTAAAAATGAATATGTGTGCGTGCGTAGGAGATAGATATGTATTTGACCCCCTTCTGAACTCCATTACAAAAAAATCATTGGACTATGAGCTTTACATTGAATTCGTCTGTAGCTAAAGGACAATCGTCCATGACCATTAGATGAAGTAAAAAATAGAACCACAATATAAAAATTCATTCAAACTGATTGATTTCTGTAGGTTTCTATTATGAACCCCAGATAACTCCCACTCCCAGTTGTTCCAAAATATTCTCTTGATATATTATTTTATCATCGACGGAAAAACTGCCGCCATTTCACCATTACATACATTTATGTTATTCAATGCGTTTAGTGAATTATTTAGGCTTGGTATTGATAACCAATTCAAACGGGCATTCCGCGAACACTGAATCAACGAACACAATGAAAAACTCTCTGGTACATGAAATATTATTGTAAGATATTTTCTACCGATATTTATGCTGTTGTGAATGTATTGTCTCTCTTGTACATATAAGTAGCATTTTTAGTGGACGGAACGTAGCGGCCACGATTCTGGAAAGCTTTGAGGTGTTGACCACAACTACTGCCACGTAATATACACGTTTCTATCACGCGGCGGCTACTTTTTTAGTAGCCGCTTTGTTTCGATCTATGTTCCTGGGTCTCAGAGAGCCACATTTCAACCACGTTGTGGCCGACACTAGACAGGTTAAACAACTGACTGCGCTTGTGTAATCGATATGTAGTTCGATCTCTGTCCTGCATTATATTTTTATAATAAATGTTCCTCATTCTTCCATTTCGCCCCATTCATTTCTAACACATAGGAATATGTTAACACGTAAGTGAGTATATTGAATTTGGATACTTCTGATCTGGATAAAATCAAACGATCACTGTGAACTATGGGTGTTGTAGCTCGATTGTGAGCACGCGCTATCTGAATACTCTTTATTCGAAGAATAAGACATAATTTTGGGAATAACTCGCCTCTGAAATTAAGTACTAAAATTCCTCAAACATTTTTTATATCAATCTTGGTTACTTAAAACCTATACTAACGTAATGAATTAGTTCGTTCAATGCAGTACTGACGAGAAATCAATCTGAATTTAATATTTTGTTCATTTCTCTAATAATGGGGACCCAGCATATTCCTGTTAGTAGGGCAGCTTTTGGAGAATATAACTTCAAAGAGGCAGAAATTGAAAATATACCACTCCGAAGTGACCATTGGAAATAACTCATTAACTTTTCCACCACTGGAAAGTGACACCCACGTCGGAGGCCCATGACTCACAACTTCAAAGTTATAACCTAAAAATTATAATAGGTATTATACCCTTGAAAGTTGCGAACACTTCGCGGCTATTATAACCTGCCACTCCAAAGTTATAACCTCGGAATTTCGGGTACATGTAGCAAGTATGGTGGATTTATGCAGCTCCAATTGACGATTATCAAGTAGCAAGTAACAATTATTAATGAACAAGTAATGAACCTGATGGAATTTATGCAAACTGAATTATTAATTGAGGTACGAATACTAAGCAAGCACACAAATCAGATATCCGATCTATTTAAATTGACTTTTCATACAAAATAAAAATAAATTGTCTATTGAAAACGTATATATCCCATATCATTTTGAATAAATTTCATTCACGTTTCACGAACTCTTCGCAAGCCACAAAAAAATAATTTGAGAAAAGTTAGATTCGATTTTGTCATCGCCAGACCAATCCACGGTTACTTCAAAATCAAGACAAATGGTCCATTGAAAATGCATAACCCATTTCATTTTGAATAAATATAATTCACGTAACAGGTAAAACAAACTTTTTGTGAGTCGCAATAAAATAATTTGAGAATAGTAAGGTTAGCTTCCGTCACCGCGCGGACCAATCCACGGTCACTTGATGGTGAATTTTAATGGTAATTATAACTTTTTCGTGACTTTTATTGAATGCGAACTGTGGCAATCATTTGTGGAGATAACAAGAACGTGGCAACCATTTCCACATATCACAATCAGGTGTCTACCACATTGATGATTTGATGAAATTCACTAAAACGTCACTGAAAGTGATTGCGACTTCTGAGTGATATTTATGTGGTTCCGCAACGGTCTACCAGAACGACCGTCCACCACTAAGAGTAACACTCCGGCGGATCAGGTGAGTAACCAAAACACAACACAAAACACGTAAGATCCACACACACACTTCACACTTACGCACCCGTCAGGTACATCAGCACCATGCACACACAGCACAAGTCAGAAAAACACACAAAATCACGACAACAAGGGGTTTGAAGGAGGTACGATTTCAATCTTGCAAACGTGCCAATTTGCGAGTTGTGGACCGCTCCATGGAGGAGCGGGGGAGTATGGCAAGTGGAAAGTAAATTTCGTTCACACATAATGTGAAGGGGATTTACTATCCATGGGCACTCAACCTTAAGGGGGGCATGGTATGAAACTGCAACGGTTATTTTTCAGACAGCTCAATTGATACTACCAAGTCATAGAACTGTGGAGTAGCTATCATAGATGGAAATTACGCGACTTCAACCATACAAATATAAATTTTCTTCACTATGACTTGGATAGGGTATGTTGCTGTTATATTATTTATTCAGTTATTCATGACACTTTTGATGTAACGTTGATTTCACTGTGAAGTATCGAGTGCTCAACGCATCTTGTACACATTTATTTTATTCAATCTTTTTTTAACTCCTTATCATAATTCAGTATTTCTTGATATGCGATTCATGGGCAGTTCTAAAAAATATCTATATCAACGTACTGCCTTTTGGGGATTTCTTAGTTCGATGAAATATATCATAAATATTTTTTGGATAATTAAACTCCAATAAACATCATTATTATTTAACGGAGGTAGAAGTTCATTATGCGAAAAAGGGAAGGGATGTATGAGGAAAAATTAAATGTTCAAAATCCACGAAATTTTTGTGGGGATGGTTTTGAGCATTTAATTTTTTCTCATTATTATTATTTTAAAATTCACGATTTGACGAGAACATAAATGAGACTACCTGTTTGGCCCACATATCCCGTTTATCGAAAGAAGGACATACAAAGAAGGAGAGCAATTTTATATCCCCTATGCTGAGACTGCGAAAAAAACGTTATTGATGTGTTTATATTTGAAGTTTGAGCGACGAAATCCGATGCTGGAAATAATGTATGGGAAAAATCAAGAGGAACAGCCAATCGTGAAATATAAATTCACTGTCAATCACATTTTGAGAATATATAATATTATTCGTGAGACATGGGATTTGGTTGGGAGAATCTAATGCTAGAAAAAGTAAATAGAGAAATTCGAAAAACCTCATTCGTAAAATATGAAACCAATGTCAATCACTTTGTGTGGCGTTGATACCTCAATTCAAAGCGCGACACTGAATTTTTGCTCCGACATATTTGCCACCCTTGAGAATAAATGAACACAGTCACAAATTTATAATTTGTGAAGAATCACTGATAATGTGAAATATGGAGTTTCTAATTGACATGAACTTCCAAGTATGTTTATCATCGTGAACGAATGATAAATATTCAACCACATTACTGGCCACCCTCCCATCTATGGTTTTTTCGAATGAATATAAATATTGAGAATAACTTTCAACATTCTCCAATTTTCATCCTAAAAAGGTATCAAATGCATGAACTTGTTGAAATTTTGCCAGATGCTGGAAAAATGAAACCGACAGCACCGAAAACCCAAAGGAACAATAATTACCTTCATTAGTCCCTTAGGAAAGTACACGTTCATCACCCACTTTGTGGAAGTTCAATCCACCTGATGATTATCTCTCTTGGAACTTTTAACAAATTTTTTCTTTAATCTTCATCCCCGAGGAGCTGGTTAAAGGAGCGGAAATATATTGGAGCACTGATAACCAACCGTAGTCTCAGACTCTTTTTGGTCTTAATCTCCTTTAAGAATAATTAATTATGCTTGTGGTTGGGCTCTGAAGCATTTCAACCGATTTCAGCTGCAATCAATGAATTTTTTTCACGAACTGGTTACTGTTATACAGGATGGAAAAAAAACTTCAATTTATTCTTCAAATTGAAATCATATACAGAGTACAAGGAACTCGTGTAATTAAAGAAGTAACCTATTCAATATTTTTAAACGATATTCTTATTAATATTTTGCGAATGGGCGCAGTGATACAGAATGGAGAGATATGAGAAATAAAATGATAAACTAAATGGAGTACATTGGAATGAAAAAGTAGAAAAATCTCAAAATTGTGTATCATTGTTGCACCAGTCCTATTCATTCACATCAGTGAATGCAATTATATAACAATAAAAGTAATAACAAAAATAATAATAATATCAAATTGAAAGACTGGTGAGCTTCAGTACCAACATACGAACAGACAATAGGATGCAAAAATCTGTTGTTGTTCTGGACTTCTTTTGAAATAATGTCTCGAGAGTTAGTTCTGCATTTGCAGCATTTTCTCGAAGGTGCTGAAAGAACCTGACAATTTAGCTGATGTTTATGGAAGATGCCAATGACGTACGTGAATTATCTGAGAATATTCGTGTAAAGATCGCCGCAGACATTCTAGTCAGTGGAAAGTCCATTCAGAAACAAAGCTCATCACCAGGTGATCTGGGTGACCATGAACCGGTCCTTCTCTTCCTATCCACTTCTCAGGAAAATCGTTTTGAATATGGTCTCGAATAGGTATAGGATTGTGTACTGGTGCACCGTCATGCAAAATCCACATTCTTTCAATCGATATTCTCAGGGTTATGTCCCAAAAGAAGCCCAAGCAACATCATTGTGATGGAAACTGATGCTGAAACTTCGACTCGGTGGTTATTACTTAATCACCACTCAATCTACCACTATACAGTGAGAATAATTAAAATCTTATATTTGCATGGTTGTAGTCACGTAATTCTCATCTACTTTTTTTTTTTTATGGTCTGGTTCCCACGAAAAGGGATATCCTGTAATGTTCAGAGAACATCGTGGGAACCAAGGGAAAGAAGGTAGGAGTTGGTGTTCTTCTTAAATTTCTGGAGGTTGTATGCCTCGGGGAACACCTCCCTAGGCAATGAGTTCCAAAGCCTCGCTGTTCGTTGGATGAACGAGTCTTTGGAAAGTGATGTTCTGCAGGTCTCCAAAGTGACCACGAAGGGGTGTGATGACTGAACTTGACGGGTTGATCTCGAAGAGACTGCCAAAGCAGGAACGATTGTTGATATTTCAGAAGAGCATCGCCCATGAAAATATCTATAAAATAGAGACAAATCGCCAACTTTTCCACGGAGTTCCAGACAAGTGAGCGAGTTTGTAAGCGAGGCATCACCGACGAGACGAATTGCCCTTTTTTTGACAGAATCCAATAGCCTCAGGATATGTTTAGGTGCCGCGCTCCAAATATGGGAACCGTATTCCAGGACAGGTCGGATCTGTGCCTTATAGATCATAAGCAGCTGAGTGGGGGTGAAATAGCTCTTGGTACGAAACAAAAAACCAAGTTTTTGGGATGCACTTTTGGCAATGGACCTCATGTGATTTTCCCAGGAAAGGTTATTGCTGATAGTAATACCAAGCATCGATATGGATGACTTCAGTGGTATGGTTACTCCTGACAAAGTTATGTTAGGCACAGTGAGGTCGGCTTTTCAAGAGAAAAGACATGCTTGTGTTTTGTTTGCATTGAATTCTACCAAGTTATTAGATCCCCACTCGAGAATTGTTGCTAAGTCCATATTTATATTATTAACATTTCTTCCTCGTTCATTTCTGGTTTCACGGGCTGATATAGGGGCCCTGGAAGAGAAAGCGGTATGGAGGGTACTATCATCGCAAAGCTGTGTACTGGACATGAAGTTGCTTTCAACAGGTCGTTGATGTGAAGTAGAAATAGTGTTGGTGCGAGAATAGATCCTTGCGGAACACCAGCATTTATGAGTAGAGTGTCAGATGAAACTCCATCGACCACTACATGGAGAGACCTGTTTGAGAGAAAACTAGCAAGCAGAGAACACAGCTGAGGGGGCAAGCCATAAGACGGAAGCTTGGCGAGGAGTCCCTGGTGCCAAACTCGATCGAACGCCTTGGAGATATCTAATGCCACAGCTAAAGTTTCTCCATACTTTTCAATAGATAGCTGCCATATATGTGAGACGTAAGCGAGCAGGTCACCAGTTGATCTCTGATGGTGGAAGCCATATTGCCTATCGTTGACAATTCCTGAGTCTTCCAGATATTTCATGAGCTCGATGTTGATGGCTTTTTCCATGACCTTTGAAATAATAGATAGCAGTGCGATAGGTCTGTAGTTGCTAGGTAGGGCCTTTTTGCCTTTTTTAGGGACTGGCTGTACTCTTGCAATTTTCCAATTGGACGGAAATACTCCCAAATTGTAAGAGTGGTTGAACAACTTGCAAAGAACAGGTGTTAGTTCGGGGGCACATTTCTTGAGAACAATCGGCGGGATTCCGTCAGATCCACAGGCTTTGTTGGTGTTGAGACCCAGCAAAATCTTTCTGATAGTACGTTGGCGAAAGGTGATCTCGGGCATGTGACTGTCAATAGGTGTAATGTTCGGTGGTAGCCACTACACAGTTATATAACTTGTAAGTATCAATTGAGGTGTCTGAAACATTATAGCCACTAAGCAGAATCACATTAAAGCTTTTCAAACTCGAAACTGGAAAATAATCGTTGCGGTAACCATCCTGTACCACTTTAATATCTCTAAGAAGTCACAATCACTTTCAATAGAGTATGATAGTTTCAGTGAAATTTTAGTAACTTCCATCAAACCTTCAAGCACTTGATTGTGATATTTGGTGATGGTTCTTGCAACGTTCTTGCTATCTCCATACGTGATTGCCACAGTTCACATTCAATAAAAGTCACTACAAAGTTACAATAACCTTTAAAATCCATCAAGTGACCGTGGATTGATCCACGCGATGACGAAAGCTAACCTAACTTCTCTCAAATTATTTTATTGTGGCTTACAAAAAGTTCTTTATACCTGTTACGTGAAACGTGAATGATATTCATTAAAAATGAAATGAGTTATGCGTTCCCAATAGACAGTTTCTTTATTTTGTATAAAAAGGTTGATTTGAATAGATCGGATCTCTGACTTGTGCGCCTGCTTAATATTTATATAAACAATAATATTTTAACGGTTATCGCTTTGTATATATATATGAGTCTATAATTTTTTTTTTTAATAAGAACCTGTTTAGTGATAGGGAAGTAACTCATAAACACAATTCAAGAAAAAAAATTGATTTAAGGAATGACAAAGTTAAATTTACGTATATTCAAAAAAATTGTGCAGTATAGTTTGGTGAAAATATGGAATAAGCTGCCAAATAACATAAGATTGATGGAAAATGGAGCAATTAAGAGGACATTGGAAATTTTCTTATGCAAAAATGCATTTTATAACATTGAAGAATGTTTTCAACATGATATGAAAAGTTTGTGATAATTGTATATGCAGATACCTAATGTTGGTCTATAAGAGTGTGTGTGTATAAGTAAAAGTATAGGTGCGTGTGTGCGTGTGTGCGTGTGTGTATGTGTGAGTAGCATAGTTCCACACAGAATTGATTTCAATCCAGGGTAGCTACTCATAGATATATTTGGAACAGCACACTCTTGTGTTGCATGTTACGTAACGCCAGAGACCCAACCAATGTGTATCATATTGATACACATATCGGTCTAAGTGTTGAATCCACAGAAATCCGTTATGTGTTATAATTTCCAAAAACTTTATTTATATTTGACAGATTCATGAACTTATATCAAACAAGGAATGGTCAAGAAAATAGTGCTGATTATACCTAAGCATAGAATAACCTCATAAAATTACGGGAAGGACTCTATCGAAACCCAGTTGACACTACAACATGGTCATAATGATTTTATTAGTTCGCTTGTTTTTATGGTCTATCCAATACAGGATAATATAGCAGTAAACGGGGGCCATAGCCAGAACTTCGCCTCCCCCCCTTTCGTGGGCAAACGGGATTGTCTCACCCGTTATGATACCACGAATGCTCAAAACTTTCACAACAACAAAAAATAACTTTGCGGTGTACGCGGAACGGCTGTACAAAAACTAACATTAACCTGACTTCCTGCCCGCGTGGTAGACGTCCATCTCCCACGACACCAGGAAGTCGAATTCCCTTCACTAGCTTCAAATCACTCATTGGAATGCTATAACTTCGGGAGTAGAAACTGAAATACAATGATGATAATCAACATCAAAGTATTAAATTATATCAGGACGTATTAATTTCCAACAGCTGCAGTCATTCAATAGTGACCGCAAATGTTATGATTCATGATATGATTGATGTAGAGTTTAATTAATTTTCATTGTGTATACGAGGCGTGTCGTGCTAGACCATCCCGTTGGAATAGCCTTTGTTTGATAGCGATTCAATTTGGCATCTCAATTTGGGAGAGTCTATATCGCCAAATGGAATATTAGGTTCCTAGAAATTATATTTCTTGATCAAATTAAATATTGAAAGTCATTCCTATTTCAGACAATTTCATTTCCACAAAACTACAAACATTTTTCATTTTGCATAATAATTGTCATGGGATATCAAATATACAGAAAGCAACAGAAACAATAGAAAACGAAACTTATAAGCATTTGAAAAATTGAAATGCTCCATCCAGGAGCCACGGTTGAAATAAAAAAATATTCTCATGGATATATGACGGAAAACATACAATGTATATATTATTCAGGGTATGGAGAGTAACTAAAAATTCCCCTGAAACAATGGGAATGTACATTTTAGTATCTTCAAAAGCCATCACATGATTTACTTCTACTCCCAACATGGTATTTTGAAACACTTTTTATTACGTAGGATTCCCCGATTAAAAAAACAGTTATAAAATGTTATGAGAATGAAAAAAAAATTAGGACAAGCTTTAATACAAATGCACTGAAAAGGAGAAAATAATTCCTTGAATTGTTTTACCTAAGTTATTCTGTGAGTAGCAGATCCAAAATCATACCTATTTTATATTCCCAGCAAGCTTTCGAATCTGCAACACACAGAATAACCTAGGTCAAACAATTATATTTTTTTTTGCATTATAGTGCATTTGAATAAAAGCTTGTCTTGAATTTTTTCATCATTTTTATTCAATTCTCTCAAGTCATTCATGATATCCGTCATCTTATTGAATTCTGACATAAATTGATAAGTTCCGACCCCAAAATGGAATCGAGCCATAATAACAAAACACGTCGCCATCTTGGAGCCGTCATCTTGAATTCATGAATTTTGACAAGAACATCATGATGTCCGTCCTCAAAAACTCCCACACACCAACTCTTATTGGAATCGGGCTATAACTACGAAATTCGTCGCCATGTTGGAGCCGCCATCTTGAATTTATGAATTTTGACAAAAAAATCGTGATCTTTGTCCCCAAAAACCCCCATCTACAAATTTATAATAGAATCGAACCATAATCACAAAACTCGTCCGCCATATTGGAGCCGCCATTTTTTTTTTTTTTTTTTTTTTAGAAAAAATCACATAACGCATTGCACACCGGAATTATGAACACCTGGCGAATTTCACGTTAATCGAACAACTAGAAGTGGGTCAAAATTCACTTGCAAGATTTGAACCAAACATACTTACATACATACATACATACAAATGTGAAGTTAAATAAAAGCTTGTGATAAAAACTAATATTATAGATTTTTTCTCCGCAAAATCAGCAACAAGCAAGCTTTTCAATTCATTTGAGCGGGTGATATCCTTAGAAAGCACTCCATTCCAATAAAAAATGAGCCTATTTGAGGATTTATAACTCATATAGTCGATTCGGAATACTCATCAATATATTGTCACGAAAAAAGTTCATTACGCCTCTGCGTTGTTTACGTCGCAACTATTGGAGAATTCCCATGACAAACATCGAATGATCTCGATGTTCCCAAAAACCGCTCGAAGATTCGAGATGCCAGAACAACCGTATATAAAGTATGTCGTACGATCATTCATTCATTCAGTGAATCAGTCATAGCGAGTTCAAGGTGAATTATTATGCTGTGCAATTTTCTGAGGTTGCAATCACTCTCATGAGAGGTTATGCTCCGATTAAGTAATTTATTGATAAGATTACTTTTTAACACAGACCATAAATTTAATTTTCATATTAATAATAATAGTAGTATAAATTCCCAAATTTCAGAGGTAAACCCTCCTATTTCTCAACCCCAACCTCGAATCTTATATGTTTATAAAACACTCCCTTATATTGCACTAACCACTAAACTTACCAACACTTTCAAATTAGATCATTTTCGTATCGCAAAGAAAATATAAAAACTATTGCCAGTTTTTATACCAAAACTAAAACTCCCTCAACTAAATTTGAAATTTCCAATGTTATTCATGGTATTCAGGAACTCAATTGGACGCATAGTCTCTGGTTTAAAATTGTGCAACATCTTTGAAATGAACTTTCATATAATAACCTCAACTTACTAAGTTTTTTATCTCTAGCTTGGGTGCCAGGCCCCCGACGTGTCCCAATTGGCCCAGAACCTTTTTGTGCTACAGCGAAAGCGTTGCGAACAACACAAACTAATCAATAATGGTGGAACAAGGCGCCGGGCATAAGACAGGCCAGAGAGTTCATCAATGGACCATCGCCAAATTTAACAGACTACCTGCTAAGCCAGCATAGGAGATCAACCAGGATCATGGCTGGGCTCCTGACAGGGCACTGTAGACTCAAAAAACATATAAATAACATCGAGCTGGCAGATACAACCACACGTAGGTTCTACCAGGAGGAGGAGGAAACCTCAACGCACATACTGTGCTACTGTGAAGGCAATACAAGGCTAAGGTTTTCAACGATAGGGGAGGAAAAACCACAACCTCCCCAATATATGGAAGACTCAAGGTCTGGCCTATGGAGGCTAGTAACAAGGACGGGTCTAGACAGGGAACTCCAACATAACATGAGGACATACACAATAGATCTGCAAAGGTCACAGTGAAGTGGCTCCTGGCCCATAAGCCCCGTACAAATCTAATCTAATCTAATAAGTTTTCATTACAAATATCATGTGTTCCTTATGTCATCACATTATTCTTTTACTTTACAGATGTCTTAAGAACAAAGATACATTTTTCTTAAGCTTGACAAATAAAGAGATTCATTTTTCTCATCTCATTGTCCGTTTTTTCATGACTGCAACCCCAAGGAATATCCTTTTGAAGTGTATTTATTTCCAAATTTGATGTTTTTACCCATCTAGTCCAGTTAAGGGACTACCTCTCTTAAAATATATATATATTGTTGTGATAGGTGCTTTATTATATTTATATCATGTTAAATTTGTTTCAGTTTTCCTTTTTGTTTGATAATTTTGAAAATGAATACCTATCATAACAGAAATGAAACTCCGGCTATGTTGTCTTACCCTTTTTCAACACTCTTTTTACCTTATCCCAGCTCAGTCGGTACGCCTATGGAGTGTGAGTCATCTCTATTCGCAGTGGCAGGTTCAGTAGAGCCAACTTGGCGCAATGTTCGATGTCAAATATGCTGTATTGTGGAAAAAATTATGGTTAGGTGCTCAATAGATAAAACACAGATGGCAGAAAAATCGTCAAATAATTGTTTTTATTGAAATCAATCCTTAAAACTGACCTACTCTGCGAAATCTAACTCATCTAACTAAAAACAGTGATGAAAACTGCTAATCTTTCTTGTGTATGGAAAATATTTGGTGAATAAAAGTTTGAATGCTATGGACAGTCTGTGAGAATAGAACAAACTAACAAAAGTTCAAATTAATGGACACTAATGATCAAATAATCACTATAAGTGTCTGGACCTGATATGTTGCACTCATTTGATTTTGTTGAAATACCTGCTTCCTTTTTTTGTGGTGTTCTCCTGTCTATTGGAAGTATTCTTGCTCACTGGAGAAATTCAGCTATACTGCATAGAGCCACTTTTTTGTTCCTGGGAATGGCATGGACTGCACTTTGTTATTTTAATAAGGTAAGTGGTTTCTCCTAGTTTGCTCATTTTTCCATTTGTATAGCGATTTTAGATAGTTCTGCTTGTTTTTATCTTGATTTTTGTTATATTTTTCTCTCTAAATTTGGTATCTGGTTTCGTTTTTTTACATCTCAATTTTCTTCTCTTCGCTTGTTACCTTTTCTCTTGGCAACCCGCACATTCTGTTTATTTTCACAAGTTTTAAAATGTATTCCCACTTTCTGTCTGAGTTTCTGTTATTCTAAATTATTCTAATGATTTTATTTACAATGTACTATTCTAGACCTTATATTATATCTACAGATTTGGATAAAATTCATATTAGACATTTTTCTGTTTTCATGATTTTTATATTTGATCATTTTTCTCCCATTGTTTTTGACATCTCGCTGTTGGGTTTCCTCCTGATATGATTTACCATACAGGATATTCCATCTTGTATAACATTTCATCAACTTGAGATACAATGTTTTTTCATGAATTTAAATTTCCATATTATTTTTATTGTGTATTCAAAATGAATGTATTATAACAATGGAGATACTTCAGTACTGACTTTTTGATACAAATGCGTTGACAAGAACATGTTATGAGATTCTAGAACAGTAGAAAGTATAGAAAAATTGTAAAACAAACATAGCATGAACCACGATAACTCAAATACCTAATAAGAATAATAAATTATCATTTTCATCATTTTATAAACATTTCCTAAAATAACAATATATATATATATATATATATATATATATATATATATATACATTTGAACTGATGGTATTTTTGGGTTTTGAGGATTATGATCGTCGAAGATTTTAATCAAAATTTATTGAAAGTCTCGTGATGACGGTACCGATAGGTAGTTTTTTTCTTGAAATATATCTAATGAAAAGTTATTGAGTCTTGTCGATATATCACTACTGATTGGAAGGCCTCATTAGAAGAAGCCCCTATAGACATTTGATATGTTTTTGATGTTGATGAAGTTTCAATCCTTCTGGGAAGGCTAATCAGAGTACGTCCCGGAATTCGAATGAGTAATTGTTTGGTTGCAACACCAGTTTATGAAGCCTATATTCTTCTCCCTAAAAACTTGATGTGTGTGATGCTCATCTGGTATTTCTAGGTTGGTATTCTTGTTCATATTGGAAAGGAAAACATTCTCAATGGTAATATTTTGAAAATCGAAAAATCTACGACATCTACGAAGTTTTTTTTGTAATATCTAACAGAAAACCAAACTTCTCTGGCTAAAGTCATGCTGGACATTGAAGTACATCTGATAGTTTGTGAAAAGACCACAACTGAAAAGAAGGAATCTGAAAGTGAAAATTCTCATTTTCATTCACATAGTTATTTGATTTTCTATTCGAATCTTAGATAAAAAAAAACTCCATTATTACGTAGATTTTTCGATTTTCAGAAGAATCTTTCTATTCAATATTCAACTGAAAATGTTTTACTCTCAACAATAAAACCTTTCAAGAGGTTATATAGTGACTAAAGTTTATCTTTCAGTCGCAAATGGATCCCCATCTGATTTTATGAACATCCTATTCATGTTGAAAAGGGAAACATCCTCAATTGAATATTTTAGTCGCAGATGATTCCACATCTGATTTTATGAACATCCTGTTCATATTATCAAACAAATCACTCATTATCGAATAAATGACTTTGAATATTCTGATGATCTCCAATAGCTAGTTCAAAAATAATATAGCTCATCTCCATAAAAATGATTTGACGAGCATACTATACGAAATAGCACAACAATCAAATGGATGAAATATTCATTGATGTGAATAAGTGAACCCAAATGATAAATGTGGGAATTTGAGATCTTTTCCATTCCACTGCCGCGGATATCCACCCTCTTTGCTAACGACAAGAACAAATGAAGGGAGAAATCGAAAAGTTAACGAGCATACATCCCACAAATGAATGATTCTCTTCCTTCGAATCGTTCATACATCCCCAATCTATATGGAATAGATTTGGAGTTTGACGAGGAGCCCGGGGCTGCCTTGCTTGAAGTTGGAGCAAATTCGCTCACTTGCACTAGATAGTTACGAGAAGCAATTATAGTATTCAGGGCACAGAAGAAGTGGTAAATAAACGGAAACTGAATTAATTAATTTATTGAAAAATTTTCATATCGGAATCCATAAAAATGGAGATTGGGTAAAAGGAAAATAAGACACTAACAAATAGTTTGAATTTTAGGAAATTGCTTATACTCTGTCTTTTTTTCACTGGCAGCACGACTTCGTGGTCTCAGGTATAAAATTTACATAACCATAGGCGTTATATTTCTTATCAAAATGTGAGACAGAAATTCAATGATGCTTAATTACGAACTTTCATACTGTGAACACGGATTTACTTAAGAGCAAGTTATGAGAATATGGTTGAATACCTACAAAATGAATATATAATAATACTGATACCTATTCCCCTCACCACTTGTTATTAGGAAGGAATTAAGGTAAATATTTGAGCACAATTACTATAGTAAATAGTAAGGTCGAAATAAAATATTCGGATGGAAATTTTCGAGATACACTTTAGCTGTACATTCGTTTCTATGAATCGGACATTATTACAAAATGAGGGTTCTCATTTAATACCTCATAATTAAAATTTGCTTACTTCTTAGGTAAAACCAATACAATTCGAAATTGTTATTATGAAGGATAATGAATGCAAAGTGGATGTATCGGCCCCATTAGTTGGTATTAAAAGCAGGAAAAAGCAAATAAATAAAGGAATTCTGGGTTTCCCCCTGTCGGCTAGTTTCTAAAGGAAACAATAGAATACTGTTTTGCTGTAGAGGGGAGTCCGTGACGAGCTACTGCTTATTCTTAATACATTTGTGATCTTCGAGTAGTGTTTATGAAAATGGCACCAGTTAAACCTTGTTGCATACTCTGTAAGAGAAAAAACTATAGTGCTCAATGTGCATGATGCACTTGTTTATCAACATCACACGAGTTCTGTCCACCAGATAGTGTCTCATATTCTAATACGACGGGAGTGAGAGGAAAAACAATTTACAGGTTTTCACACGAGAGGAAAAGTGGAGACATTAGTGCACCAGAACAAAATTCAGGAAGGAAGTCACTATCAATCGATGACTTTGATAGGACCGCCTTCCGAAGGATAGTTCACTCTTTTTATATGAATGAAGAGATACCAGCAAAAGTTCTACAGTCAATTCAGGAAGACGACGATTCACCACAAGTAGGCAGAACCAAATTATGGAGAATTTTACACGAGATAGGCTCTTCCTGGGAAGAGCAGAATAGAAAGTCCCTCCTTATAGATAAAGACGAAATTGTGCGTTGGAGAAGAAATTATATAAGGACGATCAGGAAGTATCGATCTGAGGAAAGGACAATTTATTATTTGGACGAAACATGGCTCAACGAAGGACATACCGTGCAGAAAACATGAGTCAACACTAACATAAAAACTTGCCGCCAAGCAGTCATGGAAGAATATTCCACTGGATTACGTGCACCGATCGGAAAAAACGTAGGTTAATTATTACCCATATTGAAAATGAGCATGGTTTTGTCGATGGTGTTTTGCTGCAATTTGTCTCGAAATCAACGAAAGAATACTTCGAGGAGATGAATGCGGATGTGTTTAAGGACTACTTTCCACAAATAATAGAGCTGTTGCCTTCGAATGCCGTTATTGTCATGGATAATTCCATTCCAGGCTTAAGGAAGCGTTGCCCACATTAAAATGGAAAAAAATACATTTGATTGGTTATAGCAGAAAGATTTCTCACATGATAATAGCATGGTAAAAAAAGAATTATTATCCAGTGCGAGGCAACATAAAGCAAACTACAAACAGTACGTAGTTGACGAAATGGCTAAAGGACAAAAGATGGTTGTATTACGATTACCTCCATACCATTGTGATCTCAATCCTATCGAGCTCATATGGGCTCAAGTGAAAGGAGACGTTGCTAGGAACAACACCACTTTTGAATTGGATGATGTACGTCAGCTCCTTCTAGCATCGTTCTCCAAAGTAACAAGCAACAATTGGAAAAATGCTGTAAATCATGTATTCACAGAAGAACAGAATATGTGGGATCTTGATAATTTAATTGACCAAACTGTGGAATCTCTATTAATTTCAATAGGACCCGAAGATTCATCAGATTCGGATACCGATGATAACTTTGAAATGGACATTTAGGTAAGTAACTACTTACATTTATTACCATCACTATTTGCAACTTAAACATTTCAGGTGAGCTGCCACAGTCTCACACAGGACGCAGTTATAATAGTTTGACAAGTGTAACTTATACATCCAATAATCGATGAATTGTCAATTATTACTCTAAATTTAATATTGTTATGAACATGTATTGTTTCTTGGAAAGTTTTATGAATAAATAAATATCGAAACATCGTTCACCGAACGCACGTCACTAATCAGTACTTTTACCAACGATGCTTTGTAAAAACTTCATCGTTCTATTGTTATTAGAGATGAAACAGAGTGGACTAGAAAAGTAAAACTCGAAAACACACATGAAAACACACTATCAAAACGTGTTTGTTACCCTGAAATTCATTTGAGCTGACGGTAAACAACTTTTCGCAGATTTGCATTTATAATGAGGGTGTTTAGCTGCCAGTGAAAAAAGGACAGAGTTCAATTTGCGACGTTCATTTGATTCAGAATCAACGTACAGGGTACGTGACATAATAATAAAAATAATAATATGTCTTCATTATCTTCATTATAACACAACAAAAGTTTATGGAAGTAGCAAAACAAAATAGTAAATAATGAAAGGTCGGGGTTCAGCTATGGCGCTGCTTTCAAATCCAACCGGGAAAATATGCCTACATACAACACAAATACATTTAGAATTTATAATATTAAAATAAAGAACCTATGTCGATATAACATAACCATGCAGATTATCGAGCCTACTGCTTTGCCAGAAACAAGACTTTTATAAGTTTTTTATTTTTTTTTAGGGAAAGTTCCTTGAATTCCACAGGGATGGTATCGTCTTAGTATGCCTCGGAATTAGTAACATATGCTCATTACGTGAGAAATTTTCATGTGGAAGCGGAACTAGTTTCTCAAGTAGATAAGGAGAACTACCCGATATCAAAATTTTGTGGGTGAGGGTAAGCGTATGCATTTCCCTCCAATAATTTAATTTTAGTCATCCCGAGTCCTATAACGATGCACGGATATGGTCATACTTACCGACACCGTAAAAAAACCCAATGCTGATATTTTGAAATTTTTTGCAGTCACGTTGCATCAGTTTGTTGGAAGGCAGGTCCATAAATGCTGTCGCAGTACGCCAATCTAGATAAAATGAGGGAGTCGCATAGAATAATCCTCATATTTTACGATAATAAGTCTCCACTCGGATAAAGTTGTCTTAATTCATTGAAAGGTGTTTTACATAAATGGTTAATATGTTTGGTGAACCTCAATTCGTGTCGAGTCAAAGACCCAAATATTTAGCGTCACTCATGAAGGGACTGACGTCATTGTTGACTCGGATGGAAAGAGAGTCACAAACATATTTTCCCTAAATTTCGGAAATACATCGAAAAACAATTGAAGATTTCTATTAATGTCTTCTTCGGCGAGTTCAGACACATAGGAACAGAAAGAACTATAGAGTTTTGTATCATCGGCGTAATTAAGTATGCTAACCGGACTGATGTATTCATAGAAGTCAAAAATATATAGTCTGAAAAAAGTGGTCCCAGGATGGAACCCTGTGGGACGCCGAAGGGTTTCACAAGGAAACTTGACTGATTACTATCTAGGTTAACACTCTGAGTCCGATTAGATGAATTACTATTCTAGCTAGCAATATAGCTGTATCTGAGAAACATAAACACAGAAATTTCTTGCATGGAACCAAAGGATCGAGTGTATCGAAAGCCTCACTATAATCGAGTTATATAAGACAGGTGAAGTTGCCTTCATCCAGAGATTTGATTATACCATCTGTTATTGAACTCAGTGCTGTGGTAATGCTAAATTGGGCGCGAAAACCCGATTGGAGATCCGTTCGTCGTCTGTTCTTTAAGAACCAATAGATAGGGCAGGCAGAATGCTGACCAGTCTAAACTCTGAAAATTGCTCAGAATAAGAGTCAGAAATTGAGTCAGAATAAGACCCACAAACTCCGACTACAGATTCCTCACCTCATTTCGAGCTGAAGAGTTGCTATCAACGTATGTCCTGAAATGCATCCCCTCTGAGAGTGTCGGAAGTACGGAAAAAATTTAGATTTGATTTGTTATCTCCAAAATTACTGAAGGAATTTTTTTTTAACTTGGTACACTAATCAAGATTTATCAGCGTGCTGATTTGAAGTCATAATTTTTAATTTTCGTGAACCAGTGGCGTAGTTACGATGGTATGTGGTTATATGTTCCTTCATATTTTATTGGGACAAGTGAATGGACAAAAGAGCGTTCGTCATCAGTTCGGCTCATCAATACTCAACCTAAAAGTCAACATTCCATGTGCCTAAAAGTGAAGGTTTCTGAGATAATTGAGAAAAACTGAAGATATGTCTATAGTAAGACATAATTCCTCATGTGTAATAATCGCATAATGCTTATTTCTTACAACATATCGGAATATGTGTCAACCTCGTGAACATTTTTCAATGTTGGGAGGATCGGAAACATAGTACGGATGAGTTAGAATGAGACCGATAACTCCATTTTTTCATTCGTCATATTATTTGATCGAATCGATGTCGTGGATTCACTGATATGTTACCATACTTCCCTGCATATGATTGTTTTGACAGATCAACTGACAAACAAACCCAAACTCAAATTCATAATACTCCACTTAAAAAAGAGTTAAGGTCTGAAATAATGTTTACGAAATACTGAAGATGAGTACTCTTGACTTGTTGAAGTTTTTGATGAAGTATCACTATAAAAGTCATTTCTGATTGAATTATCTGAGAAAATATTATCCAATCAACATGTTTTTTATGAAGAAAGACAGTTATTGTATATTGATATCTACTTAAATGATTTCTTCCGATTCGTGATAACTAGTTGCAAAGCCGAGCCTTTCGTGCTAATTTGTGGTAGGCTGTTCAGTACACCACTGATGAACGCATGAAATATACACGAAATTTGGAACAAAAAACAAAAGTAGCCTTTTTTCATTGTTCCCGGTAGAAACACACTGATATATCGATACTTACATTAGACATAATTGACAGTAACCCAAAACAGTTTGTATTATTGTCAAGTCATCTGTCAACATTTCAGTCAGTGAACATCGTTTCAAAATGGATTATTCATTTGAAAAATATACACATATGCATTTCGTTTATGGTGAAACAGGGGGAAATGCAAGAGCCGCTGCTGAATAATATCGACATAGATATCCAAACAGACGTCATCCACATTTCACTACTTCCATAGCTGTGCATCGACGATTGAAGGAAACGGGGTCCTTCAAATTCAGTAAACACCATTGAGGTGCGAATAGAACAAGAAGAGATAATGTTACGGAAAAACAAATTCTTGAACGACTAGCAGCAGATCCTTCTACCAGCACTCGGGATATTTCGTATAGGTTACAAGTGTCACAATCAACAGTAAGTCGGGTAGCACGTGAACAACTATTGTATCCATTTCGCCTACAGAAGGTGATGGCCCTAGATGCTGGTAATTATGGCCCTCGTAGATTTTTTTGTGAATAGATTTTGAGGATGTTTGAAAGAGCAAACGACTTTGCTAGATATGTTCTATTCACGGATGGGGCATGTTTCACAAGAGATGGATATTTCAATAGTAGGAACACCTATTTATGGGATAAACAAATTATGCATGTAATGTTTGGAAAAGGCTACCAACAAAAGTTTTCAGTGAATATTTGGGTAGGAATTATCGGAAATGGTATCGTTGGACCATCTCTTCTTCCCCGTTTGAAAGGGAAGAACTACCGAGTGTTTCTTGAAGAACATATTTTACCTGGGCTATTCGAAGACGTAACTCTATTGGTTCGTCGAAGAAGAATTTTGGAGAAAACAAATCTAAATTTTTTTCGTACTTTCGACACCCTGTATCAGAGCGGATGCATTTTAGGACATACCTTGATAGCAACTTTTCACCTCGAAATGAGGTGAGGAATCTGTAGTCTAAGTTTGTCTGTCTTATTCTGTCTCTCTGTCTCTCTATATATATAACGATGTATTTTCTACAAATTAGGTGATATTTCCGGTATATAGTCTGTGAAAACTCAATCTCAGCATTATAAGGATTTTTTATGGTCTACCTTAGTACTTCTCATATTATATTATTGTAAATCCTGCAAATGGCTTTTCGTCCTAAGAATGTTTCGGTCCCTTTATCTGCTTGTTCATCGCTAACCTATCGTCAACATATTATTTTGATCACTCACCGAAAAAGCTACTGGAAAATATTTGAAATTTTATCCTTGTAGTGAATAAAGAGATTTGTCTGAACATGGAAAAACTTATACTGGATGTGAAATAGATGAATGAAAACCTTTTTTCCAATCGCGTATCGGAGTATGAGGACGAAAATCGCTCGACGCACTGATAAGTGCTTCGAAACAAGAAAGTTAGAATTTAATTTAATTTGAAACCGAACAAGGAGGGAGGTGTACTGCTCCCCAACCGAAACATCACAATTAGGCAAAGTGACTGATGCCAAATTGGATGCTCTCTTGAAAGCTTTAGGTATAATAAATGGTAAATTGGATAAAAAACAAAACACCTTCGATGAAACAAATTATATTAGTTAAAGAGAGCTAAAAACACGATAATACATTTGGAAAATGAGAACAGGCACCTATTAAGAAACTTGAAGCAAGATATAGGAAAAATTATTTACTCTTACATGGCTTTTCAAAATCATCCATTGAATTTCCCAAAAAACATCTAGAAATCAACATAGAATAGAGAGACCTAAACAATGTATTTGAAATAGGACCAAAACCTGTGAAGCTGGAATTTATATTTATTCATAAAGAGACAAGAAATTCCACTGAACAGTCCGAATCTCAAGGGGGCCAGATGACCGAAGATCTAATTGAGTAAGATACTGATAGCTAATCTGAAAGAGGCTTGGGGAACAAATTAGGCTGATATGAAAGGTAGAAAACCTATGACAGAAGGACAATAATATAACAGACGGCCTGGAAGCCCATACACAAGAAAATATAACGAGAACTCCCCACCATCACACAGAAATAAGCATTCAATGAACCAGGTACTCCCTCTCTAGCTGAAACGCTGGAAATCAAGCGAAGACAGGAAATACGAAAATTGGTCAAGCCAAGACCATCAAATAACCCCATATGCATTCTACCGGAGCAACGCCCCAGATCATTCACATAAAATGCAAAATAATGCACAATCTATCCAAATAAAAACTTTCATCTACTATCCTTATTTGAGGCTGAGACGGTGTGACCCTGGGTCTTGTTAGATAACATAAATCCCTAGATCTTGGTGGGTAGGGGGAGTGTTTTTTCCTAAACAAAGAAGATACTAGTGCTATGAAGTCAAATACGGAAAACATCAGAGCATCGTCTGAGGATGGAATATCATTCAGAAGAAGAGCACACCAAGCAGATAGTTTTGCACTTCCAAGAAAAGGTTTCCGATGACAAGAATCTATCAGAAAGTAAGTAAAAATCCTTCGATGCTTTCTTTTCCTCTCCTCCACCGAAGTTATGGAATTGCACGACAACTGATAACAAGTCAAGACTGTATGAAGAGAACAAAGTGAGTATGAATCACTTTATAGGTATGAGGTCCGTACGCTTCATAGGTAACTTGTAAGTACTTCCTACGATTCAACTTCAGCACTACGCTGCCATCTCCCAATCACATTTGTCATCTAGAATTGAAATACAAACTTCATTGATCAATCTGAGCATACAAATATCAATCTTAGGAACAGAAAGAACAAATCTGGGAACATTATAGAGACGAGGGTACTCAACCCAACTTCGATGATACCCCGTATTGTTCCAATAATATTTCTCTGCTGTAATGACTTCCTAAATCATAGAATATACTTTATTAATCAAGCTGATCGAAATGATAGTAGCTTTACAGGTAGAAAAAACGAATTTCGGAACCTTATAGGAAGGAGTTATCTTCAACTTCTACGTTACCCTGCAATCTTTCAATAATGTATCTCTATTTAATTCCCACCTTAAAGGAAAGAATATACTTTCTTGATGAAGCTGAAAGAAAGAATGGTAACTCTAGAGTAAGAAAAACCAAATCTAGGAAATATTAAAACCAAATCTAGGAAATATTATGAACATGTAGGGTTGACACTTCAACTTTCACGATACCCTGTCATCTTGCTATAATATTTCTCCACTAGTCCAATATATCAAATAAAAGAATACACTTTTCTCGTCAAGCTGATATTCTTTTCACCCACCTAACCGAGCTTGGGAGCTGAAATCAGAGTTTAAAAGTAGAAAATGTCCTGAAGCGTCGTATGTCAAAAAGACGTCAACAACCAAACTTTATAGCTGAAATTCGGTAAATGAAGTATTTTTTCAGACGGGTTCTAATCATACAACAGATAGTCTACTCGACAAGTTGAAAATGGTCTAAAATAGAGATACTGCTCTTAAAATTATGTGTGATAGCTCATTGGATCCGAAATAACGCCTAGAAAAATGTGCCAAAAGCGTGTATTAGCACATAAAAAATTGCAAAAGTTATAAACAATTGAAGATGAAAAAAAATGTCATTTCGTTTTTTGCCAATATTCCATAAACTATTTATATTTAAGAAATTTCAAAAAAAGATTCTGAAAGAGGAGGAAATTTTCAATAAAAAACTTCGAGCTCCCGGAACTCTATCTCCATTATTTATAGTTTTAATTTAACGCTGAAAATGGGTCTCAAAGCGACATTTTTAAGTTGCGCGCGCGGCTTCAAAAGCGAGTACGATACATTAATTAATTTATTTAAGGTATTAAATATTTTTTTTTATTTGAAAAAATTATGGTGTATTCGGAACACTATTATATTTATTCCCATTGGAAATTTTACTAAAAGTTTATTTGTCAACAAGTTAAACGATTGTTAACTAACAAAATTTTCTCGAACTTCTGTCTTAATTGTAAATGCAAAAAAATATTAAATAATTGTTGTAAAAATGTTTCGCTTCGTAAGCCTTTCTTATATACATATCAACAAGATCACGCCATAAAACTTTAAAAAATATTCATACTTTGTTTATAATAATTTTTAACAAAAACTAAAAAATCCAAGTAATGTTGTTGAAAAAAAAAAATTACCTTAATCATCATATTATTTTTAATTCCAAAAATAAATTATTTAAAAAAAAATTTCTCGCCATTTGTTGATCAATTTTTTAAAACAAATTGATTATTTCAATATTTTTAAATTTTTTTCCCACAACTCCATTATATTACAAATATTATGATTTTTGAAAAAACAAAATTCCTAAATAACAATTTTTCATTGTTTATAATCGTTCTTTTATATTTTTATCGTTTAAATAATTAGTTAAGATATTTTTTTTTCTAAAAATCATAATTGACAGTCTTCTATGGAGTAACAGAAAACAATTTTTTTTTATCAACAATTCTATTGTTTATCAACTTACCAATTTGTTATGAACAAATTTTTAACTTTGTTAGATTCCTTTTCTAAACTTCAAAAATTTACAAAAACAATCATATACAACAAAGTATAGAAAAAAAATTTCCCAATTTTTCCCAATTCCAATTCCCAAATACAATAAAAAATTGGATTTTTTTTTTCTATACTTTGTTATATATGGTTGTTTCTGTAGATTTTGAAAGTTTCAGAAAAAAAATCTAACAAAGTTAAAAATTCATTTATAACAAATTGGTAAGTTGATAAACAATGGAATTGTTGATAAAAAAAATTGTTTTTTTGTTACTCCATAGAGGACTGTCAATTATGATTTTTGGAAAAAAATAAATTTCTTAACTAATTATTTAAAAATAGAAATATAAAAAAACATTATAAACAAACAAAAATTTTATTAAAAAAAATTTGTTTTAAAAAAAAAAAAGTTGGGAAAAAAAAAAATTCAAAAATATTGAAATAATCAATTTGTTTATAAAAAATTTATCAACAAATGGCTGGATTTTTTTTTTGCAAATCAATTTATATCTTGTATTAATAAAAACACGATAATATGATGGTTGAGAAAAAAATTTTTTTGTATCCTAAAGAACAAAAAAAAATATATACACAACGTGGGAAAATTGAGTGTTTATCCTTTCAAGGGTCTATCTATATAAGGCTGTGTGCCGATAAAAAAAAATGTTTGCTAAACTAGGCTATCTTCTGAGACCAGATGGATTGCTGATCCTGCTATCTGAAAAGTGGCGCTGGCTGTCACAACAACAAAAAAAAGGGTTGAAAACCGCGTAGAATTTGTTTTTTTTTTTCCAAGTTCCATCTAGCTTATGCGTCCGGTTTCGCCAACCTCCCCTTATGCCGTCATTCCGTTATCCCGTTATCTCATTTGGCATAATTGATTTGACAACGAAAGTAATGCTTTGTGGCGATTATTACAAATTCACTAACCCCTTTTCACCCCTGCAGGAATGGAATTTCCAAAGTTGAACATGAATAATTTATTCATAACATAGAGCCAATATACCCAATGACCCTAACTTAAAAAATAACGGAAACCTCATAAAAAATTTCACCCCCCATTTCACTCCTTTGGGGGTTGAATTTCTGAAATAACTGAAACACATTTTTCTTTATTTATGACAAAGACCTCAAAGCCAATTTGTATGACCGGTACTCATATAGAAACTCTCAACCCTCCTTTAACCCCTTCAGGGTTAAATTTTCAAAAACCCTGAAATTATCGTTTCTTTATTGGAAAAAAAGGACCAAATTCTATGACTCTAACTTCAAAACAAACGGTACTTTCACTTTCAGCCCCCCTTCTTACCCGCTTTCCACCCCTTTAGGGATATAATATCAAAAAATCCTTTCTTAGTGGTTACCTATGTAATCATTGGAATACCCTCTTCAGGTCCAGCGGTTGATCGTAAGTCAGTATATCAGTCAGTCATTCAGGACATATAATTATATATGTATAGATAATATGAAAATCGGCAGTTGCAAAGCCATTGAAGTACAGATTACCATGGTAACTAAAAGCGTTTCATCGACAGCTATCTATAGACCACCATCCACCAATGATGCCAGATTTATCATAGAGTATGTCAGTCAACTCAAAAACCCATGCAATTATCACATTAATATGAATGACAATGATATCAACTCATTCTCAGATTATTTGAATATTCTCAGTGAATTCAATTTCATTTTTGCCATGGATTCCAGTACTAGAGTGAAATCTTATTTACAACTTGAGAAACCAATCCAATCCAATCCAATAATATGTATTCATTTATATTTACATGGTAACTTAAAACTTAACTAATATGTACAATAAAACAATCTCTGCTCCTCTTCCTGGATGTTGTGGGGGAAAGGGTTGAGGAGGGATGTGTTGTGGCTTTATGTTTGGGGAAATGTAAGCCACCAGCTTGCCCTCCCGACGGGGCGAAGGGGTGGCCCCTGTTGATTTAAACAGGTAGCCTTTTTTCCATAATCGTTATTGTTTTTTCTAGGAATTGCGATTTTTTAAAGGTGCCTCCTGCTTTCGCTTATGCATCTATCGTCATTGTAGATGGAGTTCCAAAATTCAAAAAGTTTTAATTTGCTTGTTTCTTTTTTCAACTCGTAGTAGCTATCCGGAAAATAAATTGATACAAAAAAAAACCGGCTTACAGTACTTCCTCTCACCCACTCTGTTGGGCGTGGCTTAGGTACTTGACCTATGCCATAGGTTTAGGATCCTAATTCATACAGGTCGGATTTCCGACCTTATAGAATTTTAACTAATTTTGCAATGGCTCGCGATAGAGTTCTAGTTTTTCAAAAATTACCCCATGTTTCCTGGGAATTCCTCCTCTTATATTTGTTATATTTGCCGTAAGCAGACTTTTGGGAATGTGGAATCGATAGAATTTATCCGATATTTTATTGATATAGGATTCGAGCGTTTCAACTTTCGCCAGCTCCCGCAGATCATCCAACCGAATGTATCTGTTACTGTTTGTAACTATGCGAAGGGCCTTGTTCTGCAACCTCTCTAACCTCAATATTTGGGTTTTTGGCAGGCTGCAGAATATTGGACAGGCGTATGTCATGGTTGGTCTGATTATTTGCTTATAGATTCTCAATTTATTATCAGTTGACAGCTTGGAATTACGTGCAATGAGGGGGTACGTACGCTTGATTGCGGCCGCCCCCCTCTGTAACGCCAAGGCTATATGATTGTGCAAGTACATCCGACTGTCCAATTGCACTCCCAGGTATCTAACAGTAGGTTTCTCCGTCACTTTGTTATTTTCAATCGTTATCTTCCCGAGGATCTTCACGTCAGTTCTTTTCCTCGTGAAGTTAACGACCTTCGTTTTGTTGGGATTTAACTTAATCTTATTTTTCTCCAAATATGGTGTAACCAACGGATCCAGATGAATCTGGAGCTGCCTAGCAGCCACTTCGCTTTGGAACAAGTGGGCGTAGATCGCGGTATCGTCCGCAAACATGGCCGTGCTCGTTCTAGCGAAGGTCGGAAAGTCACTGGTATACAGAGAATATAAGATCAGTGACAGCGAAGACCCCTGTGGGACCCCCGCTGCGATTGCATAATCTCACGAGCTGACTCCGTTGACATTAACTCTAAAAGTCCGCTCCGACAAATAGGAATCTAAGATCTTTGTAAGATAGAAAGGCATGCCTGCCTCTATCATTTTGGCGATCAACCCCGCTATCCAGACGGTATCAAACGCTTTTTGGGTGTCCAGCAGGACCATAACCGTGTTGTGGTCCCTGTGGAATGCTTCCTTCACCCCGTGAACAACTCGGGCTACTTGCGAGGTTGTAGAATGACCTCTCCTGAACCCAAATTGTTCAGGCGGGATGACTTTCTGCCTCTCCTCAAAGTCAACAACACGATTCAGAAGGATCTTGTCCACCACTTTAGCGATTACACTTAGTAGAGATATAGGTCTATAGCTCTCTAATTTATTTTTATTCTTGCCCGGTTTCAGAAGTGGGATTATTTCTGCTTTTTTTAAACAATCTGGATAGTGTTGCCACTTTATGATTGCATTTATTATATAAATAAGCTGGACCAGGGCTTTCCTCGGGAGGCTCTTGAGTAGGATTGCATCCAACTTGTCAAGGCCTGGTGCTTTATTCCTCGGTAGCTGGTTGATCACCTCCTCATAGCTTGTTATAGCTTTTTGGAGTTCTGGGGGTGCCAACCTCACCGAGGGAATTTCTCCAAAGTTGTTTACTATGTTATTAATGTTTCTATGATGCTCTATGCTATGATATGCTTGAGAAACCGATATTAAAGAATTATGTCAAACTTTTGCTTTGGAAAATCATATAACTGATCATGAGGAAATCCCCATGAACTTGAATATAGATTTGAAACAAAACACAAATGAATGGACAATACAAGCATTAATGGAAGTTTATTTTCGAAAATTGAAAAATGATTTGAGTATTTTTGATTGAAGTGATTAAAGCTCCTATCTGCTCAAATCGCTTGACCGCTCCGGGAGCAGACGCACTTCCATTCTTGTATCACTAATGAACGACGATTACTCTCTCGGATGCAAAGTTCAGCACCGCATGATGCAATATAAACCATCTTTTACACGATGTGAATTTCCGGATTGAAAAATTTCCAATAGTTTTGAACAGAAAGAGTCATTAGACCAGGGTCGATAATTTTTGAAACCAAAAAAAAATAATAGGGGGATGAAACCCATCAGAAAAGGAAGAGAATATAACAAAAATGAAAGGAAAAATGATTCACGGGTGATCTGAGGTCGGGAAGTGGAAGGGGGTGAGTTTTAAGGGTAAAAAACGGTTTATCTCGATTTCCGGCAAAACTACAAGTCCTATGGGAAAAAATTGGAGTACAAAGTTGTAGGCAATAAAAAGATCTACAACTTTTGTATCCACACTTTTTTCACATAATCTCAAAATTTATGTAAAAAATTCAAATAACCAAGTTTTTGATTTTTAATTTTTATCTTTTACAAAAAACTTTTTTATTCACGAAATTCGCTGAAAACCTACCTTTTTATGTCCCAAACACACTGTAATTTTTTTGATATAAAATATTAATTTTTTCGCCTTATTTTGACTTAATATCGAAAAAGCACCCTAATTTTCAATCAAAAATACTCCCGTCAAAATATTAGCTTTTTAAAAAAAGTCGGTTGGCTTTGCGTTCGTTGAAATCTCTACTTTCTGATGGTATAAAAAAATACACATTATTATGGTAAATGTTCTCAGAAAATGCAAAGAAATAACAGGTAGTAAGGCCCAGACCCTCCTACCCCCTTCCCCACTTCTCTATGAAATAACTTTTGATGGGCTAAAATTTTCCGTAGGTCACTCAGGTATATGAGTTATCTTAAAATAGCAATAGATAGGCATCTACGCATATAATTTAAAGATTCTACAACTTTCTCAAAATATTGTAGATGTCTTATTGAATATTAACTTTACGTTTCTTTGCATTTTCTGAGAACATTTACCACAGTAATGTATATTTCTTTCCATACCATCAGAAAGTAGAGATTTCAATGAACAAAAAGCCCACCGAGCTTTTTAAAAAAGCTGATATTTTGACGGGAGAATTTTTGATTGAAAATTAGGGTGCTTTTTCGATATTAAGTCAAAATAAGGTGAAAAAATAAATATTTCAAATCAAATAAATTACAGTGTGTTTGGGACATAAAAAGGTAAGTTTTCATCAAATTTCGTGGGTTTTTTTTTGTGAAAGATAAAAAACCAAAAACTTGGTTATTTAAATTTTTTACATACATTTTGAGGTAATGTGAAAAAAGTGTAGATACAAAAGTTGTGGATCTTCTTATGACCTACAACTTTGCCATCCCAACTTTTTTCCATAGGACTCGTAGTTTTGCCGAAAATCGAGATAAACCGTTTTTTACCCTTAAAAACTCACCCCCTTCCACTTCCCGACCTCAGATCGCCCGTAAATTATTTTTCCTTTCATTTTCATTATATTCTCTTCCTTTTCCAATGGGTTTCATCCTACTATTATTTTTTTTCACTTTTTACCATTTTCAAAGGCTTCAGCCCTGGTCTACATTACGTTGATGCCACTGTATATTTTTCAGGCTAATTTTAACTATTTTCGCGAACTCACTAATTTTTGTCTGAAACATGGAAATTGTAATTGTTTCCGGTGATTTCAACATATCTATTTTCGTTATTTTGAATAGGGTACCGGGACAAAACATCAGCCAATACGTTTTCAGAACCCTTGCAATGGACTATTTCAAAATTATATTCTTGCATGAAAATTATCCGCCGGGCAATCCTACTGGTGAACAATTTGCACAATTTGATAAAATGAAGGGCTTTATGATCGTATATAACCGTTACTACGCATGCCTCTTTCTCGGTAACACTGTACCGCAACTCTGGACCATGTAAAATGCGGCTAGCGAAAGCAATATATTATACATGTATTTGAAATAAACTGGTACCAACTGCATAGGCCGAGGAATCGGTTTGTATAAAAAAACGTTTTTCAAACTTCGGAAATTCCAAAAATGTAACATTCAAAAATGCATCTTTGATTTCTGAGAAGGCCTGGGACTGCTCTGGTTTCCAATTCCACACGGTATATTTCTTCAATAAACATAGAAGAGGTAAAGAGATCCGAATATTATTGATGATGATGATATCACTATACACCTCAACCACTATCATATCACTATACACCTCTACCAAAACTCCATTGATTTCGTGAACTCAACAAAATTCCTAGGAATAACAATTGACAACAAGTTGAACTGGCTAGATCATACTTCTGCACTTCAAGTGAAATTAAGTAGGTCAATTTTTGCGCTACGCACTATTAAGAGAAATACCAACTTCGTGACAACAAAAACTAGTCTACTTCGCATATTTTCATAGCATATGGTATAGAATTTTGGGGCACAAGTATTTATGATCCAGAAAAGGGCTATTCGTATACTATTCGGCTTGAGTTATAGAGACTCTTGCAGAACATTCTTCAGAGACCACAGAATATTCACCTTAGCAAACACTCACATATTCAAAATGAGTATGCTGATACACAAAAATCGACCAACATTATCACTAACCTCAAACAAGCACTCACATCCAACTATAAACCAAGAATACCCTCTGCCAAACTATAATTACAACAGAACTAGAAAAGGGCCACTGTATTCAGGAATCAAAGTATACAACCACCTACCTTCCAACTTGAAATCTCTAAGCAAATATCGTTTCAAAGCACAGCTAAAAAAATTACTGCATGAAAATGTTTCTTATCATTTAGACGATTTTTTTTCCCAAAAATTAGAATAAGAATATTTTTTTTATGTATGTATGTATATATGTTTCTTCGTATATATGTATATGGGTATTTCTATGTTTTCTTGTCTTTTCTCCTTTTCTCACTTTCGCTTTCATTCACTACACCCCTAGACTTTCTCGATGCTGTATGCTATGTAGAACCTAAAATATATTTGTTAAAATATGTAAAAATACCAACTGTAATTTCGATTCTGAGGAATAAACTTATCTAACTTATCTATCTTCTACAAAAACGTGAGTCATAGTTCATTAATGCTAAAAACGAGCGTAAGTGTTCCACGTTTCACGTGGCGGGAAAGTCTTTAATAACGTCTACATGATCAGGATTCATCTTAACGCCTTCCGCAGATATAATATGGCCCAATAATCCGACCTTATATCTGGCAAAGTACGATTTTTTTAATTTTATAGTGATACCTGCTGACTTGAATTTATGGAAAATACAGCGTAGATATTCTTCATGCATTTCCGGAGTGGGAGCAAATATTAATAAATCATCCACAAACGCTATCACAAAATCGTCCACTTCCTGGCTTAGAACTTTGTCTAAAGCTCGTATAAAACTTTTCATCGATGAACAATACCCAAAATGAAAGACAGTTAAAACATGTTCTACCATTATACAGAAAACCGGTATACTGTTGATGATCTTTTCTAATTGGAACCTGCCAATATGAAGCAGCCAAGACCAAGGAACTCAATACTTGGCCATCAAAAAATTATACAACAATTCTGAAACATTAGGTGGCATGACATGATCCAATGCCATGCGTGTATTCAAATATCTGGCATCAACACATATACGATTTGAGCCATCCTTTTTCTTTACCACTACTAACGGACTGCATAATCAGTCCTGCACTCCTCAATTACACCCCATTCTATCATCTCTTCAATTTGTCGGGCAACATCTTCCTTATACGCCGTAGGAATTGGATAAAATTTTATAATGAACGGTGAATGATCCCTAAGAATTATTTCATGCTCATAACAATTCACTTTCCCTGGTTGATCAGAACATATTCCTTTATATTCGATCAATGTGTCATATAATTTTGTTTTATACTCATTAGCAAATGATTCAGCTTTATCGGTTACGGCTTTGATTTGTTCACTGGTGTAATGCATACTTTTGCTAACCCCCCGTATACTCAAATCAGTTTATCCTACTTCAATAATCGATACCTGTACAGCCGTGTCTGCTCCATAAGAAATTTTATACCCCCGAACATCCCTTTGAACTCCCCTCGTAATTCATTTCCCGAAATATCCATAATTGCTTTGTGATCATTCAACCAATGATATCCCAAAATAATATTTTTTAACAACCCCGGTATGACTATAAAGGCATGGTCCATTTCAAAATTCCCCATATGAATATTCAAATAAACTTGCTCCTTAACCCTACCCGTTCTCTGACCAAATGCACCTTTTGACGGAAGTTTTAAAATATTCGGATTTGTTGTAACTAATTCGTGTAAAAACCTGACCAGAGGTATGCCAGCCTCGTCCAACAATATAATTTTCACTTGTAATATCACTAGAGGTTAAATTATGGTTAAATTATTTCCGAGAATTTTTTCGAGCTCATCAATATTTTGAAAATTATCCCGAGTCGAAGACGAGGAATAATTTTCATGAGCGGGAATATAATCCAGTTTTCTCTGAAACGACCCAATGCGGTTAAAAATATATGGCTGATAGTAAGTGGTTAGTACCAAATATACTCAATGAAGAAATATGCCCAGTTAGACTTGTCAAAAAGTTAAGAAGCAAGCGAGATCGCCTCATCAAAACCAACCGTTTATTTTTAACTCCCAATCCAAACTGGCACTACCCCAACTCCAAAGGTTGGTACAAGAACAGTCCGGCTGGACAAAATACGGTCTCTTCCTGGTTCAACTCGGCAGCATCATCAATTGGAATTGACGTCAAAAAGGTCAAAATAACAAATCACTCTGCAAGAGCCACTGCTGTTTCAACTTCAGTCAAAACAGGAATTGGTGTACAGCAATTAATCAAAATCACAGGACATGGAAGTAGTCTCTCAATAAAATCATATCTGCAGATAGATTCGAGTCACCATCAGGAAATAATTCATACAATGAGATCTGTTTCAACTTCTGTAAAGTCAAGTCAACCTCCTGCCATAGTTCATAATAATTGCGATTTTCATATATACAATGATTACAATAGTCAAAATGATATAAATGATTGATTATTATTATTTCAGTCGTGTGGAAGAGAATTCCCTATCGAAACTTTTTATGTCGTTCCAATTGGGATTAGAAATACTATAATTGAAATGTATCAAAATTAAATAAAGAAAGGAAAACCAGTATTGTCAAAAAATATTATTCCGTCATTAAAACGTAAAAAAATTAATTCGCTGTTGGGTACCCAAGAGAAAAAAAAATCCACTGAAATACACAAGTTGCCATGGTGCTCTGTCAAAAAATCCAATTTTATTGGTTAAAAATTACTGGTGTGGAATTTTTCTATAAATACAACAGAGTGAACAGAACTATTTGAAGTAAAAGTTCCGACCATCCAAATCCTTCCAAGCCGATATATAACTCTTTGTGACAACGGAACACTCATTTTATTTTCGGCAGGTGCCCGAAATGAACCCCTTCCTTCCGAAAAGGTTTCATTATTCTCAGAACACGTTTGCAATTTTCATTTCATTGACATTAGAAACCAAGCTGCTCAAACTTCTTGTTGAAACCTTACCTAAATTCATACTGAATTCATCCAAAGTTTCTGCCAGAGATTCGACAATTTTTGAATAGATGCGGCCGATACTTGATGAAAATCCATAATTAAAGTAAACTAAAAACACTTCACTATGATTTTCACAAAATTGGTTCACAAAACCCACGACACGTGTTTCGCTATACTATTGCGTTGGCAAGTGGAAACATCCATCCATTACTAGAACTTTGTTCCTCAATATTTTCCATTATAGAGTCATTCGAACAGACAGACTTGTTCTTGGCTTTTTTACGTTTAGAAGACATTTTGAACAAAACACTTTTCAAAATTGAAATAGTTATAAAATATTACAGTTTTTGAAGCCGGCACTAAAATTGATTGCCAGTAGTTGGGCGTCAATGTAATTTGTTTTGTTTTTGCGCCAGTTAGGTTTTATATTAACATTTCAAATATGTATCATATCATATCTCAGGGTGGGTTCGAACAATTAGAGTCAGAAGTCAGACTAACAAAAACAACAATATAATCTACATCCAAGAATGTATTTAAATAAACAAATATTGGGACTCCATATCAAAAGGAAAACTATACCTACTAACTGAACGTTGTTAATATGTAGAAAAGTCTGTGCACATGAACGTCTATGATGTCTTCGGTTTTTACGCTGTCAATGAAACGTAGTTTCCTTTGAGGTGAAAATAAATTGGTTGGCTCCTACCTTCTCTTTAGTAATGGGAGGGGACACCATGTACATAATCTAACGTCGCCAGCACTTTCAAACTATGAGAGTGCTTGTGAGGAAACAGCAAATAACTAACAGTGTCACGTATTTTCACGATCCACTTCCATGAAAGCAAAACAACACACCTCTCTCTGTCAAAGTACCTTTTCTCCTCTCTCTCGGCGTTGCCACCTCGTCCCCCTCCCCTCCAACCTTCTAAGCGTCATTCAGGTAACCGACAATGCACGAGACACCACCCGAACGATCTCGAATACAACAATTCAACACAGCGGCGGTTCACCACATTGCCGTGCTATAGTTGGAAGTTACAAATACTGTGTTTATAGGCATTAGAAAAAAATGGTATGTCTGAGTTTTTGTTAAAAACTAAGATTATAATTTTGTTTAAAGTTAGAAGTTACCATGTTTTTGTTTTGATGGGGCAAAAGACTGCTTTGTAATACATTGTAGATTGTAGACATTATAATATTTTATTTTAATTTTTATTGAGAAAAATAACTCTGTGTAATCAAACAAACCTTTATTCAGGTAAAACAATCAAACAAACAGAAAACGTGACACTTTATAAAAAAAATGTCACAACCAGCCCCAGTCTCCCCTAAGTGTGTTTTAACGTGTGAGCAGAGTTGAAATGTTATGATTCCATATATACCTACCTGAAAGCTGGAGCAAATCTGGTAGTCTCAGACACTCAGATTCCATTCGTAAATAATGTATTCTTAGTCATGAAAATTTACAGAGATAGCAAGAGCAACAATTTTTTTTTTTTAAGTTGTGCTGTCTAATAATCTTTCTCAATGTGTTTCTCATTCGTTCGACCATCATTCTAACTGAAAATTCTGAATCAACCTACATTTGGGTTTCATCGTATATCTGATGGATAAACAATACTTAATCGTTGTGAAAAGGATGTATTCTAGACGAGAGCGTGACCAGATCGTGCGGCTTGAAGGTTTTGAAGGGTTGGCTCGCAGAGCGACCAGGCGACACGTGACAAGCCTCAAAGATTTCTACGCACCCCCGGTGACTACAAATCAGAAAAGGTGAACTCTGATCCGCTTGAAAACCGTGAATCGAAGGCGACTCGATTATTTCGTTCGAGGCTGTCTGATAACAGCACCGTTACGAACCTCTTAGATAAAATACGTCTCACATCAAAGAATAGAGCGTTTATGTGTATGTCGTTATTCTGACGCACTCCGAATGCTCAGTGTCGTCAATAATGGTTATATTCCTGAATATTTATTATCTAGTTCAGTCTCGTTCTAGAAAATTGCCAAGGAAAGTTGGTATAATGGCAGGGAATTATGAGTATATTTCAAAATATAAAAGCTGCGAAATTCAAAAAATGTCAGCTTTTCACCATGACTGACTTTTTCATATCACAGGCAATTTCTCAATATTCATGATGACATTCGTGAATATGATATAGGTACTTTGACTATTCCACGCACCTTGAAATTTTCATAAAATCTGACCAATCAAAAACCAAAGACAGCTTGTATTATCGCGAAAACACCAGCTGTCTTTCAATTCCGATTGGTATATTAGCATCGTGTTTTCAACGACGTAACCATGGACACGGATCGCAATGCAAAGTTTGACAGACAAAAATAATTGTAGCTGCAAACGTCAAAATGAGTCGCTTTGGTTACCCAGTAACACAAAAAAATCAAAATCTCATATATGGAGACAATATATGACGTTCTGTACGGAACGAAACTACAAATTAGGTGCAGAAAATGGCAACGAAAGATTAGCATTCATTCTAAAAGTCTGGGCATTCAATTTGCGGAAAATTGATGGTAGTGATTACAAGGAGAGTGTTATTTGAACCATATTGAACACTACTGCAAAATTAGAACAAGAAAAATATTTTTGTGAGTATCAGAGACATATTGATCCCTTCAAAGATATAATGTTCAAGGAGGCGAGGGCGGCTCGAGATAGTAAGAGAAAATTATTGCAAGCTGTACCCGAAAAAAAGAAAACGAGTTCTGTCGCTATGACTTTAGACGAATATAGAAATATGTGCTCACAATGGGACGAAGACACGCCAGAGGGACTCCAAAAGAAGTTTTTTCACATAGCTGCAGTAGAACTAGCATGGAGAGGTAACGAAGAAACTTTTTCCATGTTACATGTTTTCAAGGAAGAGACTGCAAAGGCTGGTTCACAAACATAATTGCATATAACCCGATATTCTCCAAAACCCGGTGGTGGTGGTGGTGGTTATAAAAACTGTGCAGATACTAAATGGCTTACTCAAAATTTGAAAAATCCTGAATTGTGTCCTGTGAGTTTATACCGGAAACTTATATCGAAAAGGGGAATTATTACCATTGACAGACTTTTTCTGTCAGTGAATGGCAAGTGGAATAAATATAGTAATAATAATAATGGGTACAAGAATTGCCCTATTGGTGTTAATACAATATCAAAATGGACAAAACCCTCTGCAGAAAAGATGGGATTAGACACTAAAAAACTAAAAATAACAAATCACTCTAATCATGCCACTGCAGTTAGTCAGTAACTACTATCCGGAGTTAGTGAACAACAAGCTATGAAAATTACTGGACATGAAAGTTCGAACTAGATGAAACCGTAATTACATATAAGTGCTCAACATCATCAGAATATAATGAATACTTTTAGGAGTACTCCAAGTACATCAAGTAATAATACCAACAATACATTGTATCCACCTAATGAGGGTCATACTATTCAAATTTTTTACAATTGCACCATTTATAATAATTATAGTCGAGAATAATGTTTTATGTTCGTGTTAATAAAAAATTATTTATTATTATAAGTAAAAAATAATAATTAAAGAAAATTGTTTATAGTTGAAATGAATATTCCATGATTAAAATTAATTTTAAATTATTTATTATTATTAAATTTCTTCCTCTCATTCTGCCAAATTGAAATTTTTTGACATTTCACTTTGTTCATGAAATAGTCTAATGAAATACCACTCGTGATTGAATTTATCTTATAAGTCTGTCTTTCATTTCTAAATTCAACTGAGTTGCTTGAAGAAAACACCACTCGTCCTGCGGACTCGTGGTGTTTTCAAGCAACTCAGTTTCGTTTAGAAATAAATCGACAGACTTATCGCGAAAATTCAGTCACTAGTAGTATTACTACTGAAAATTCCACACCAGTAATGTTTAACCCATCAAATTGGGTTTTTTGACAGATTACCATGGCAACGTATGTATTTTAGTGGACTTTTTTTTCTCTTGGATACCCAACAGCGAATTAAATCGGAAATTTTCTGACGTTTTAATGATAGAATAATATTTTTTGACAATACTGGTTTTTCTTTCATTATTTAATTTTGATATATTTCAATTACATAGTTGAAATGTTTTCTATATGCTTCGGACGCCTCCTTTCTTCTCAAAGGCGAAAAAGCTGGACTTTGAATTGAATGTAATGAATATCTATGTCTAATAAAATATATATATAATATTTAGACACTATTTTATTCACCATTTTTTCCATTTACCACTTTCAATTTTGAGTAGTTTAGAAGCAAATATTCCTAAACAATTCGAAACAAATTTTCTTCTTTCGAATAGAAACCACAATCGACTATTAATGCGGCTAAATAAGACATAGTAGGTAGATGATTCATCATTACATCAGACAATTTCATGCATATTTTACAAAAGCATGATTTTCAAATCGATACATTTTCAAAAAAAAAAGTTTGCGTTCGTTTTGACTGTACAATATTCTTTCTACTACAAAACACGAGTTTTTGCTGACGTTTTGTACTGTCAACCTATGATGTTCGCTGACGCTGGTTATGAATGCTATGCAATAAAGCGCGTATAGAAAATTAATAAAAACGCAAAAAAGCAATAAATCACTCAAAACTCATGTGAAATTGAGAAATGAACTATGTTCAATCTTAAAATGTGATTTCCATGCAACTACAACAAGTGGAAATCAACAGTTTATAGGCTGAAATCTCTGCCGAAACTGTGACGCAAATTAAATCTGTTATATACCTACCTTTATGAAAAACCGTTGAAATTATAATTTTCTAGCCCTTGTAGTAGCTCTAAAAAATAAAGAATAAAATATTCAAAAATAGGATTTTGTGCTACTACAATGAGTAGAAATAACATTTATATGCTAAGAATCTGACGACCTAAACCTGTTCATGGACCTATATAAAAAACTAATAATTTTTTTTTTTCTACCACTTGTAGTAGCCCAAAGTTGATGAAAAATTGAAGAATATAATATGCTGCATTGTAAAATGGTATTTCCTTAATACTACAATGAGTAGAAATCAACATCTTATAGGCTGAGAAACCATTGCTGTCGAAACTGCAAAGCACACTAAATCTATATATGTACCTATATGAAAAATTGATAAAATAATAATTTTCAACTACTTGTAGTAACCCATAATTGATATACAATATTAGAATATGATATGCTACGTTCTAAACTGGTATTTTCATGCAACTACAATAAGTAGAAATTAATAATTTATAAGCTAAGAATCCATTGGTGCCCAAACTGCATCTATTATAATATGTATTAACCCAAAGTTGATATAAAATGAAAGAATATAATATGTTACATTCTAAACTGGTATTTTCATGCAACTACAATAGGTAGAAATTAGGAATGTATAGGTTAGGAATCTATGGGTGCCGAAACTGCGACGCAAACTAAATTTGTTCATGAACCTATATGAAAATCAAATAAATAGAGAATTCTCAACTATTCTTTGTTTGTTGTAGTCAAAAAAAAGAATAAAAAGAATCAGCTTTTAGTTTTTAATTCAGGTAGCGATAAAATGACAAAATATTCAAATAATAATAATCAATTATTTATATCATTTTGACTATTGTGATTATCGTTTATGTGAAAAAAACAATTATTATAAACTATGGCAGGAGGTTGATTGGAAGTGGTGGCTCGTTCTTGCTTTAGAGCTTCATGACTTGACTTTACAGAAGTTGAAACAGACTGATTAGTTGAAAATATAAACAGGATGTTCATAAAATCACATCAGCCATACTATGTCAAAACAATTTGCTTTAGTGACGAAAGTACTTTCTATCTAAATGGAAATGTAAATACACAGAATGTGAGGTATCGGAGTGACTCAAATCCTCACCTGTTTCGTGAAACACATACCCAATTTCCCCAGAAGGTGAATGTTTGGGCAGGTATCCTGGGAAACCACATCGTTGGGCCTCTTTTTTTGAACACTTATTTAACTGGTGGGGTTTATATGGAGCTGTTGCAAAACGCAATAGAACCGTTAATCCTTGAAATTTTGGAAGATAATCCAGATGAATTCGGCAATTTGGAAATAACATTTCAACAGGATGGTGCTTCTCCACACTATTACGGTGCAGTAAGACGGTATTTGGATGAGGAGTATCGTGGTAGATGGATTGGACGACGAGGTTCAACGGAGTGGCCAGCTCGATCACCGGACCTCACACCTTTGGATTTTTTTCAGTGGGGGTACCTTGAATCGGAGGTTAACGCCACTGATCCTGACAATATTGACGTTTCAAAACAACGTATTGTTGCAGAACACATTTGCAAAAGTACGAGAAGAGTTTAAAACTAGGATATTCCACTGTCAGGAAGTAAATGGAGGTCACTTCGACCAATTTCTTTTAGTAGGTACTGATTCTTAAATCTGTAATTAATATCATACTGAATGGAATTTAAATTTTAATGGCTCATTAGTAAACATTAAAATTTAAATTCCATTCAGTATGATATTAATTACAGATTTAAGAATCAGTACCTACTAAAAGAAATTGCTCGAAGTGACCTCCATTTACTTCCTGACAGTGGAATATCCTAGTTTTAAACTCTTCTCGTACTTTTGCAAATGTGTTCTGCAACAATACGTTGTTTTGAAACGTCAATATTGTCAGGTTCAGTGGCGTAAACCTCCGATTCAAGGTACCCCCACTGAAAAAAATCCAAAGGTGTGAGGTCCGGTGATCGAGCTGGCCATTCCGTTGAACCTCGTCGTCCAATCCATCTACCACGATACTCCTCATCCGAATACCGTCTTACTGCACCGTAATAGTGTGGAGAAGCACCATCCTGTTGAAATGTTATTTCCAAATTGCCGAGTTCATCTGGATTATCTTCCAAAATTTCAAGGATTAACGGTTCTATTGCGTTTTGCAACAGCTCCATATAAACCCCACCAGTTAAATAAGTGTTCAAAAGAGGCCCAACGATGTGGTTTCCAGGATACCTGCCCAAACATTCACCTTCTGATGAAATTGGGTATGTGTTTCACGAAACAGGTGAGGATTTGAGTCACTCCGATACCTCACATTCTGTGTATTTACATTTCCATTTAGATAGAAAGTACTTTCGTCACTAAAGCAAATTGTTTTGACATAGTATGGCTGATGTGATTTTATGAACATCCTGTTTATATTTTCAACTAATCAGTCTGTTTCAACTTCTGTAAAGTCAAGTCATGAAGCTCTAAAGCAAGAACGAGCCACCACTTCCAATCAACCTCCTGCCATAGTTTATAATAATTGTTTTTTTCACATAAACGATAATCACAATAGTCAAAATGATATAAATAATTGATTATTATTATTTGAATATTTTGTCATTTTATCGCTACCTGAATTAAAACTAAAAGCTGATTCTTTATTCTTTTTTGACTACAACAAACAAAGAATAGTTGAGAATTTCATTATTTGATTTTCATATAGGTTCATGAACAAATTTAGTTTGCGTCCAGTTTCGGCACCCATAGATTCCTAACCATACATTCCTAATTTCTACCATTGTAGTGCATGAAAATACCAGTTTAGAATGAACATATTATATTCTTTCATTTTATATCAACTTTGAGTTAATACTATTATAATAGATGCAGTTTGGCACAATGGATTCTTAGCTTATAAATTATTAATTTCTACTTATTGAGTTGCATGAAAATACCAGTTTAGAACGTAGCATATATTCTAATATTGTATATCATATGGTTACTACAAGTAGTTGAAAATTATTATTTTATCAATTTTCATATAGGTACATATATAGATTTAGTGTACTTTGCAGTTCGACAGCAATGGTTTCTCGAGCCTATAAGATGTTGATTTCTACCATTGTAGTATTAAGGAAATACCATTTTACAATGCAGCATTATATTCTTCAATTTTCATCAACTTTGGCTACTACATGGTGAAAATAAAAAATTATTAGTTTTTATATAGGTCCATGAACAGGTTTAGTGTCGTCAGATTCTTAGCATATAAATCGTTTATTTCTGCTCATTGTGTAGCACAAAATCACTATTTTAGGACGTAGAATATTTTATTCTTCCATTTTTAGAGCTACTACAAGGGCTAGAAAATTATAATTTCAACGTTTCATAAAGGTAGGTATATAACAGATTTAATTTGCGTCACATTTCGGCAGAGATTTCGCCATAAACTGTTGATTTCCACTTGTTGTAGTTGCATGAAATCACATTTTAAGATTGAACATAGTTCATTTCAATTTCACATGAGTTTTGAGTGATTTATTGCTTTTGCGTTTTATTAATTTTCTATAGCGCTTTATTGCATAGCATTCATAACCAGCGTCAGCGAACATCATAGGTTGACAGTACAAAACGTCAGCAAAACTCGTGTTTTGTAGTAGAAAGAATATTGTACAGTCAAAACGAACGCAAACTTTTTTTGAAAATGTATCGATTTGAAAATCATGCTTTGTAAAATATGCATGAAATTGTCTGATGTAATGATGAATCATCTACCTACTATGTCTTATTTAGCCGCATTAATAGTCGACTGTGGTTTCTATTCGAAAGAAGAAAATTTGTTTCGAATTGTTTAGGAATATTTGCTTCTAAACTACTCAAAATTGAAAGTGGTAAATGGAAAAATGGTGAATAAAATAGTGTCTAAATATTATATATATATATTTTATTAGACATAGATATTCATTACATTCAATTCAAAGTCCAGCTTTTTCGCCTTTGGAAGAAGGAGGCGTCCAAGCATATGAAAAAAAAGTCCACTAAAATACATACGTTGCCATGGTAATCTGTCAAAAAACCCAATTCGATGGAAAAATATTATTCTATCATTAAAACGTCAGAAAATTTCCGATTTAATTCGCTGTTGGGTATCCAAGAGAAAAAAAAGTCCACTAAAATACATACGTTGCCATGGTAATCTGTCAAAAAACCCAATTCGATGGGTTAAACATTACTGGTGTGGAATTTTCAGTAGTAATACTACTAGTGACTGAATTTTCGCGATAAGTCTGTCGATTTATTTCTAAACGAAATTGAGTTGCTTGAAAACACCACGAGTCCGCAGGACGAGTGGTGTTTTCTTCAAGCAACTCAGTTGAGTTTAGAAATGAAAGACAGACTTATAAGATAAATTCAATCACGAGTGGTATTAAAACTGCCATAAACACAAACAAAATTAAAATCGTTGAATAGGTTTTTTCGATACCTTTCAAAAGAGGTGTCGCTCGCCGTAGGGTTCCATTTAAAATTATTGGTCAGAATGGCCTTGTGACGTCATCTTTGGCGATTTCGTCATCTATCATCACTAGTAGGGAAGTTTACAACCTTCAATATTCAGTTTCCAAATTTCACTTGTTTATGTATAATCGTTCCAAAAATAAGAGGGGGGAGGGGACTTTTGAGAAGCACTGTATGTCCAGGTACTCAGTTCTCTTCGTTTAGGTTTTTTTTTTCCTGATTCAATACCGTATTACATGTATATCCATGTAAATATATATGTATGTATGTGTGGAATGTATCTATGTATATGTATGTGTGCATTCATTATATGTATGTGTCTTGGTTATGATTTAGTGTGAAGGCTTGTTAGTTAACAATTGCATAACTTTTTGAAAAATCAAGTGTTTTCATGACAGCATAATTTTTACAAATATTTAAATAGATATTCAATACTAGTCCACAAGGGACCAACTTTGAGGCATACCATATCCATTAAAAAAAGAATCGTCCAAATCGGACCACTCTGTAAAAAGTTATGCGTGATCATACATAAAAAACAAAAAATATTCGCGTCAACTAGAGAACCTCTTTTTTTTTGTCGGTTGAAAGGAGAACATATCTTCGACCCATAATACCCAAAACAAATTATACTCTTTTCAGTCACCTCTAGACTGAAAAACATTGCTTTGCTAACGAATTAAAATGTAACATATAGAAAAGGGAGGTCGTGGACTCGAGCTTCTAGGAAGTTTGGCAATCAATAAAAACAATAAATACAAAAAAGTCCAATATTTGTTTAATAACCAGATTGATTCAGATGAATTGGTTTATTGGATATTATCAAGGATCATGGATCACCACCCAATTAAGTGAAAATGATTTGGGGAAGTTCCTTTTGCTTACTTCCATCTGTTGACCTATTTGATGGATAGAAACCGTTCCTCAAAAAGCTATTGCTTGATGTGTGAGAGATGTATTTCCATGTATTCCCCCTGCCGTATCCTGCTCTGAAAGAAGAATGTGAATTTCACCCGCTTGGGAGCCGTGAATCGCAAAGCAACGCAACTTGATTATTTCGTTCAAGGATTTAAGATGGATTGGATTTTCTCTGCATATTTTGCCTCGCAGGTAGGAGTAACAAGATCTCGAGATCTGTTTACATTTTATATTCCTCATTTGGCGTTCGCGCTGAAATGCGTTGCAAAGGGATGATATAGTTGCAGGGACACGAAAATGTTGTCTTTGAAACGGCAGATGAGGATATTTGACCTAGAGGGAGTGAAGTTTTGTTGAAACGATGAAAAACTTCAGTTTCTCAATCAAATATTTATTATGTTCATACAGATCACCTAGGAGAGGTGGAAGACAATCCTCCATAGCAAGCCCTTCAATTTGTTGGTAAAATTTGCTATTAAATGTGGAGACATTTTATGAAAGCTGTTCTCAACACCTCATTAACCAAAAGTATACTTTCCTTTTCGGGAACTGAAGTGAACGGGTTGCGAAGCTTTGAAGTTGGTCAAATCCTTGAAGCATTGAAGATGACCGTATAGCTCTGCGATTGAAATAAATAAATTTGCATGAAATATAAAATTAGACTTTTGGTTCCACCTCGTTGAAACATTACATTACATAACAGTATATAATATACTGAATAATGCAGTTGGCATATTCATACTGAAGAAAATAATATCTTAATAATTTTTTTCCTTGATAGTATTTATGGATCACCATATATCTCCATAAATACTATCAAATTTCTAAAAAAAAAACGAAGCCATATCGAATATGGAAAAAATATGGAAACATTTCATTAAGCAATATTATACAATCATAAGGATAGAGATAAACAAAGTATTAACAGGTAGGTTCAAATTGATATTTTTGCAATCTTGTGAGTTCACTTTGATAGAAACTTTGTATATAGTGTAGAGCCCGAAAGAGAAGTAGTTTTTCCTAAACAATGGAAAATTGCAAAAGTTGTTCTTGTTGTCAAGTCGGGTGACAAAAATGATTTCTAAATCTAATTTCCTTGCTGAATCTCTTTGGGAAAAGTTCTCAAGCAATTATTACTCATGAACTTGTATATCATCTCTTAGATATATGGGATATTTCATCAAGGAATTATCAATTTTCTTCAGGGGAGACCGGGGATAATTGACCAATTTTCAGTTTAAACTTTTGTATTTTTATTGCTTAAGTGTTTATTTTTCTAAAAAGCAATTCCATTAATAGTGACACTATTATGCTTAGGAAAAAAATGCCAATTAGCTCGCTACCAATTACAATATAGTGTACAAGCTCGATTTTATAGAATGGGGAAAACGAGTCAACCTACCCCGTGCCTGGGGTAAGTTGACTCGTCACTAGGGGTGAGTTGACCTAAAAAGTAATGAGTGCCAAGTCTACGAAGAAATAGGAATAAAAAATACCAAGATATATGCAATCATCATTTTTATTTATGAAAATCAATTATCAACCCTATCGACGTTTCAATTGAACATATAAAACTCAAAATGAAGATGAAAAATTGAAAAATTAAACATTAGGCAAATTGAAGGCCTAAGAATCAAATTAGGCACACATACGTGTTACCTATTTAGTAAAAGAAACAAATCTGAACGTTATATAAAATATGAACTTTAATCATTAGGTAACAAATGTAGGTAATTTTTACCTTACAAATGTAGGTAATATTTATTTTTCATCTTAATCATTAGGCAGAGCCCCAACCTTATAATCATTATTGTCTCAATTACGAATCAAATTATAATGAGATCAAATCTGATTTTGTGAAATGACCCTAACTCGAAAGAAAAAACCTTTTTTTGAGTTAGGATCATTGAATCAATTGTTTATTGATATATATTAATATTATTATTATTAATATATTATTCATAGAGATAATCTATTTCGAGGCGTAACTTCATTCAATGTTACCCCATTACATAGATCTTCTCATATAAATATAAAAATAATTAAAATTTTGTGGTAATTTTTTTAGAAATGCATGAACGAGTACTCGGCAGACCACAGTATTTCGATTATACCTCCAAGAAGTTAGAAAAAGTACTACAAAACAATGGTTGAAAGTACTTTCACTATTCGCGAGGCTACGAGGCGATTTGGAATATATTTTTGTCTACGGCTATAATACAAAACTGCATTTTTAAAACTGTTTTTGATTAAACAATGAAGTACATTGTATGTTTTCAATTTCATTTCCTTATCTGATAACACAATGAAGTCATTGTGTCATTGTTGGTCATTAAATCAAGTCTCCCATGGATAGCAAGGAGAACTTAAGACATCTGTCAATTCAGTTTCATCAAAACTTGTCAAAGTTTAAAGGTATGATGAGCAGTGAAATTGACGAACTACCTCCTCCAGACATAATTGCAGCCGCAAATTAGGCATGTATAAACTTGATTCCGGAAGTATCGAAAGAGAAATATGGAAAAGCCCACAAATCCTTCACATATTGGCAAAAGAAAAAGATCACCGCGTCAACTTCAGAAAATGTATTACTTGCATACTTTGATCAATTGAAGTTCAAGTTTCTGTTGTAAATTAATTTCGCTATTTTATGTTAAAGCCGTAGAAAAAGTATAGTGTATAACTCACACGGAATGTTCGAATTGGGGTTTTTCATCGAATCTTATGGACATAAGGATGATGGCAATAGTCATTTGTTTCACTAGGCAGAAGAGCACAAGATTTTTGCCACTCCGTTGTCTAGAGAATATAATTATTTTCGAAAAAAAAAATCCTATTTTTTTTTATTGTTTATAATCATTTTATCATAGTTCTATTATTCAAATAATTAGTTGAAACTTCAATTGGCATTTCTCAATTAATTAACAAAAAATATTTTTTTTATTTAATTGTTTATCAATATATTTTTTCCTGGAACTACTAGAAATTACAAAAACAACCATAGGAAATAGAGAGTCAAAAAAAAAAAGTTCGAGACTTGTTGGATATGGTTGTTTTTGTAATTTTCAGTGGTTTTGGAAAAAAATATATTGAGTTTTGAAATTTGTTTATAACAAATTGTTAACTTAATAAACAATAAAATTTTCAATATATTTTTTGTTATTCTATTGAGAAATGCCAATTATTATTTTCGAAGAATAAAAAAAGTTCAAACTTTTTTTTTGTTAATGAATTATATTCTCTAGGCAACAAAATGACAGTTTTTTTTCAATATTGAACCAATCAATTTGTTTATAAAATATATAAATAAAAAGAAACTAAAAATATTTTTTTAAATTTTAAATTGTTTGTTAACTTTAGAAAATTATAATAAACAAAATAAACAACTTTTAAAAACTTTCATAACGTGAACTTGTAGAGTATATATATAAGAAGGGCTCCAAGGAGCGAAACATTTTTCGAGCTATTATTTAAACATTTATGCCGTTTTTTATGGAAACCGTGGTCCGAAAAATAAGAACTAATTAACAAATGCCTGACTTGTTGAAAAATAAACTTTTTTTTCTATCGGAACCTTGTTCTTTCAAGTATTGAAAACACACCATAATTTAATAAAAAAATTAAATTGATATTTTATACAATAAAAAAAAAATTTTATATGGTGTACTCTCTTTAATTAAAATTATAAATAAGGAAGATAGAGTTCCAAAAGTCTGAATTTTTTCATTGTAAATTTCGTCTTCTTTAAGATTCTTTTCTCCGATTTTCGCTAGCTCTTATGGGTTTTGAGTTATTCCCAAAAAACGGAACTCCTTTTCTTGTTTTTGTTTTGTGTTAATAACAATTGCAATTTTCGTCAGCAGAAAAAAACAAAAAAATTTCTTTCTCAGAATTGCATCCCGAATCGAATGAGCTATTACTCATATATTCTGGAGGAAACTCACTTCTCGATTAGACTACTAGGGCTTATAGATGTGATGAGCTTTTGCAAATGAAAACCGGTAATATAAATGATATGGGCGACAAATTGCTGATTATGCTACCAAAAACTAAGACCAAAAGATCAAGATCTTTTGCAGAATATTTAAGCGTTTACAGAGAATATGCAGCCTCCAGACCCTCGAATTTGAATAATCGGCGTTTCTTCTATTAGTATTCGAACGGTAAAGCACATCAACAATTCATTGGCATTCACAAGTTCGGTAATATGCCAGAAGAAATTGCTACTTTGCTGGAACTAGCCCATGCGAAAGAGTATACTGGGCACTGCTTTCGTAGAACTTCGGCCACGTTGCTGGCATTCTGGTGGGGACATAACAATGTTGAAGCAACATAGGGGATGGAAGTCTAGCTAGCCAATAAGTCGAACATCGGTAATAAAATGTTTTCAGGCGTTTCTGGAGTATCAAATGGTGTGGATAATGATATTGTTAATTTTACGAAAGAGGAGGGAAGTGGAGAAAGTTCAATTGTATTAAATAATTGTTCAAAATTCACCATAAATATTTCCAATAAAAAAAATTCCCTGTTGTAGTTGTAATGTAATAAAACTAGTTTTGGGTAACTTTTTTTATTCAAAACTCCATCATTTTGTGTTTACCTAATGTCATTGTCAATTTTAATGACTAGTTTGATTTCAATTATTACCCGGATTGTTGCATAGCACTTTTCATGTCTAGGCACTAAAAATACACCTTTCAAGCCTGTCAAGTGTCATTGAAAAGCCGCTTCCAATGTCATTTGGGCAAAAGTATTGATTGGACATGAAAGGTAAGATGGTAAATATGCTCAAGAACAATAGAAAACGAGCGAGAGCAGCAGTATCAGGAAAACTCTTGGAGCGTTTCATGACAACTGGGAAAACACAATAAAAAACCCATCAAGTCAACATATATGATTATGATGAGTCAAATTTATCTGATGACCCTGGAAAAATACGAGGAGTTTTCAGACGTTGAGTGAAATACCCGGAAAAGGTTATGAACCAGTCGAAGAACTGCATAAGAGTCATGACAATGTGGTTCGGCTGACGGTACATTGTTATCTCCATACATTGTATTCAAAAGCCTTTACGTTTATGAGTCGTGAAAGAGAATGGTCCACGAGTGCCTGCATGTTGTGACAAGCCATGTTGTAACTTGGGCATGAGGTTCAATCGAACGCTACTTTCCGTGATTGGTTTATAATCTCTTTTCTTCCACACGCCAAAAGTTTAGTTTAGGTGATAACGTTTATCACATGATATATTAAACATATGTGAGAACTTTTGAAGTCGGTCAATATGTTTTGGCAAAGTTTTCATCGCAACGTGGAAAGAAAACATACAAATATATGTGTAAGATAGTGGAAGTCGATCCAAAAATTGTTTTCGGTATGGAAACCATTAGAAAAAATAGAATAAACTTATAATAGTCCAATCAATAGAACAGAAAATGGTTAATTCTGTGATGAAAGTAGTACGAAGAAACCAACTTTGCCATCATACGGAAGACGATCCTTAGTTATATCCTGTTCCTACTTGCAACTGTCATTGCTCAATTTGTTACAAAAATTTAAAAGGAATAAATTTTGTTTTTTTTTCATTTTTCGCTTGTAACGTGAGAACTAATGAAGCAATCTCGATGCTCTCAATGGACAAATTGTAACAAAGCAAAATTCGAAAAAATGAGCCCTAGCCCGACTCATCGTATTCATTCATTCATTTAGTTGTTTAAGGAGTAATACATCCAAACAGATTATAAATCCACTTAGTGGAGCATAGGGTGAGAATGGGAATATGGTCATGCCTATATCTCCTTCACTCATCAACCGATTTAAATGAAGTTTTGTACATAGATATGAGATACAATTTCGGATTGATAGACGTATGGAAACAGAATGGCCGACTTCCGGTTTCGCCAGAATAGCCACCAACTTCGATTTTTCAAATAGAACACCCTGTATATTTGATGTTTTTTGGATTCTACGGCTCAAATTACATACGACATTATTGCCAAATTTTCATTTTACAATTGAAAAAAAATAATTGTTCAATTTTGTTTTTTAGTCCAGGAGGCCTTGATCAGGTTAAAATCTTTACTTATGTACATCAGTAACTCATTGTGATCGTCATTTCATCGATAAGATCAATAACAAATCCTACAGCAGAAATTGAAATTTTCTAAACGCATTTTTAACGGAAAATAGTTGTTTTAAACCTACCGATGGCCATCTTGCCATTCGATAGAGAATGTAATTATCAATTCAACGATATACATCATGTACCACTTTCTTTTTGTTCAAAACGTAGAGAGCCATCTAACAAAATGAAATCAATCTGAAAATATTGGTAGGTAACATGACATCTATTCATTCTTTCAAACGTTACTTCAGAATGGTAACAATGAATTACCAAAAATAATCGACTTGACAGTATGTAATGTTCATAAACCCATTACAGAAAACTGTTTGAATGAATCTAACGACTGAAATTATTACTCACATTACCATTATCCTGTTTTCAATAGAAGAGTTTCACAACCATCAAAAAGTCATTTTATTTGTTAATGACCAATGATATGTTCGAAGTGTTGCCCGTTTTTCCTAACACGTAGACTAGATCTATTTATTGTACACCTCATCACATTTATCAGTTCGTGAGCAGGAATTTCCTGAAATGAGCGCTCAACTCTATCTCTCAAATCCTCCAAAGAAGTTGGTATCCTCGAGTATACTTTGGATAAATAAAATAAAATAAAAATCAATAGGGGTTAAATCGGGCGACCTGGCTAGCAACTGATTGTTCCATTTGTTTCAATCCATCTCTGCCCATAGGTATCATTAGGATATTGCCGAACAATATTAGCATTATGTGGTGCTACACCATCCTGCTGAAAAAACATATTTTCCCTGACATTATCAGGTAATCGTTGATATTATTCTGAATATCGTTCTCTAAGAATTGTTCGAAAAGAATTGGTTCAATTATTCTTGTCCCCATGATTCCTACCCAGACGTTGAATCCAAATCTTTCTTTAAAATAACCTTCTCTTACTCTGAAACTAAAACTTCCAGATACCGATTTTTTTGTCAAATCTTATCATAAGTGACTACCCGTCAATTTGAACGAGTAATTCGCGTACAAAACTAATCTGTTCTTACCAAACTACACTGTTGAAAATGTATAAAGTAATGTTACAAAAAAAAGTTGGAAGTTTTAACGTATAACAATATGGTAATAATAAAATTGAGTTCTGTAAATGTACAACACAACTTGATCCAACTTCATTTAGCGAAATTACAAAATATTTGTTGAAATTTACTAGATTTCTATGCATAATTTTTCAGTGAAATTACAATACGTAATGCGTAAATCTGGTAAGAGAATCAAATCACAAACAATGTTTGTAAATTTTAAAAACTTTCGACTGGAAACCGACCAACAGTTCGGTTAAATTACAAATCTCATAAGAACTTTTTATTTATTGGTGCCCCTTTTTACCCTTTTTAAAGCACGCCTCATCAACATCAACATCAACAAATCGAGAAACGTGAAGTCTAAATAACAAATTTTTTATTATTGATCTGACAGGAGTACCTTGTAACGTCAAATAAAATATTACTCACCATTCGTTCATTTATATGTGCTCCTCCATCCATTTGATGAACTTTTCATATTTTTTTTATATATATCACTGGATTTTCGTGGTATTAACCGCGATTCTGCCTCACTATTCAAAAAATCGATATTAGAATAATTCATTTTTGAGCTCTGGTGACAACAAATATTGATCTTTGGTAACAAATTGCAAATGAATGTTTTTCTCATTTCTATGACAACGAAAGGTATACTGATGTCACATCACGAATTCAACCTTCTTGCATTATTAGTTCTTATTTCTATTTTTTTGTAGTAATGATACCAGTATATATGATTTCAAAGTGCATCAATAAAAAAAAATAACGTAAAGTATTCGTGGATAACTGGTCTTAAAAACACTTGCTCTATTTCGAGCACTCCGGCTGCGCCGTCGTGCTCGAAAAATCGCGCGTGTTTTAAAGCCCTTTTTATCCACTTATACTTCAATATACTATTTTTTTCAGTGAAATTACAATGTATTATGTATTTTCAAGTCAGAGTTGTAAAAATACTAAAAATATTTGTAAATTTTCAATGACTTTGGAGTAATTTCAGTTACAATATATTTTTTTAATGATACACAAAATTGTAGTAAATCAAATCACAAACAATGTGTGTGAATTTTGAAAACTTTTTACTGGAAATCGACCAACAGTTCGGTAAAATTACAATACGTGTAGGGTTACTACATAAAGATTGTAAAATTACGACTCATCCTAGAAGGTTTTCTCACTACTTACTACATAAAGATTGTAAAATTACGACTCATCTCAAAAGGTTTTCTAATATATCTTGGTATATTACCCGAATTGTATTATATTTTGTTATAGCAATAACTTGATTTCTAATTTTACCCATATGTTGTATTGTAAAACAATTATGATTTCATGAAAAAAATTAACAGGGTAGGCACAAATATGGTTTTTAGACATCGATAGAATTTGTTGAAATTTTGGAATTTTGGTATGTTACACATAAGGTATATTAGATTAATTGTCGCGACCGCGATTGCATTAGTTGATACAGGGTGTGATAGAAACTTTCTATTGCTTGTCATGTAATGAGCGATTTCAATATAATAACTTCTAATGCGATTATCATGTTCATAATGCAAAATTTACATGAATGAAGGAATGCCTTAGTGCTACCATATTGAAAATTTGGTTTGTACGCTGAAATGTAGATTGCACAAAACATATTTTTTGTGTTACCATAAAAAAATAAAATCAGTCCCCTCAAAAGGATAGTTTATATCTGCGATTTTTCAAGAAATGTTCTTACATTACCTACCTTGTAAGGGTAGTTGCTGATGACCGAGGAAACAAATATTAGAAAATAAACCCTATAATAAACAATTCAGTCTCATGATAAATGTAATTGAAAAATAAAACGAATAGAATTAGAATATATACAAACAGTGGCATAAATAATATGTCTCGTGCAATCAGCAAAGTTCTTCGGAAAATCGTATAGTATGAACTACCCCTATTTATTTATCCTATGATCGCGCAAAAAATATGTTATGTGTAATCATTTTCTACCGTCTCAATAAAATAGTTTTACCAAAAACTCCCGGTCAGTAAAGCTTTTCGAAAAGTCACCTCATATTATTGTTAATAAAATATTTTATTTTATCATGGCATTCTTCGATGGGATAGTAGAAAATGGAACCTGATGGTAGCATTTCGTTATTTGAAAGTGGAACAAAAATCTATTAGTGAATTATAATTAATATTGACAATTATTAAAAATCCAAATGTTCCGTCGCTTTATTATATGTAGATTCAAAAAATATGAAGGTAATCCCGGTTGATATCATTTAATATTATCATTTATTAAAAAGTCAAATGTTCCGGCGCTTTATTATGAATGGATTGGAAGAATATGAATATAATCCCAATTGATATCATTTCCAGTCGAACGGGAAGAAATTAATATTAATTACCAAGCGATGTATTCAGTAGCATTCAAAGACCCTATAAGCCCTCAAATAAATAAAATCAAATCGATTTTTAATGAGAAGAAATAGAAAGTGTCTATTATACCCTCATAAATGTGACTATCGTCATCCAGATTTACCGTTGTTTGTTGCATTTTTCAATTTTCATAAGATTGAAATTGTATCCGTCAAATCTGATATACACTTCATTTTGTACGCGGATTCTATCAGAATAATTGGATGTGTATATTCGATTTCTATTTTCATTCAATTTTTTAAGTGTACTGAATTGTTCAATGAAAGGTTCATTTTCTAATATTTGTTTCCTCGGTCAGCAGGTTTTCTAAAAATCGCAAGTGTAAACTACCCTTACAAGATAGTTGATATGAATTTTTCCTATAATGGCACGAATAATATATTTTGTGCCATCATTTTCCAGCGTTTCAATAAAATATATTCATTGGATACACCCTGCCGGCGAATTTCTTCCATAAATCTCAAGTATAAACTACCCCCATGAGGGGACTGATTTGAATTTTTTATGGTGATACAAAAAATATATTTTGTGCAATCTACATCTCAGAGTTCCAATGGAATATCTAAGCTGAAAATCCACGGTCACCAGAGTTAATAGAAAAATCACAAGTACAAACTACCCCTAAACGAGGGTATGGATTGAATGGATTGAAATTTTCAATATGGTGGCATTCCTTCATAGATATCAATTTTGCATTATGATCTTGATAATCGCATTATATTAAAATCGCTTATTATAGATTACAGCCTGTCCTAATACAAATATTAATAACAGAGGTGAGCAACTTATTGAATTCATATCAGGTGAAGGGGTCATTGTTCAAAATATCGGCCCAGAACCAACCTTTGTGGCTAGCAACAGACAAGAAGTTCTAGATTTGACGGTTCTGGAAGAATCATGAAAAATCAGTTGGTTGAGTACCTGGAGAAAAACGATGTCCTACCGGATACACAATCTGGTTTAAGGAAGGGGCACAGTTGTGGCACAGCCTTACTTAACGTAACATATAAAATCATTAAAGCCACAGATTCTGGATTACTTACAATAGGTAGTGGTACTATTAGATTACTCAAAAGCATTCGATACACTCGATCCCAATGTTTTAATATGCATTTTGAAGTACATAGGACTCTCTGAGAATTCGGTAATCTTTTTGTCTAATTACCTCAGGGGTAGACAACAGCGTGTTTTCTTGAAAAATGACATTTCAAGGCAGAGGGCATTGACCTGTGGTGTTCCACAAGGTTCAATACTTGGTCCCATTTTATGTACCATTTATACAACACACTTCCATAACTTTATGGATAACTGTCATCTACAAATGTATGCCGATGACACACAGGTCCTATATTGATTTCACTCGTCAGATATGCTGAACAGCTGTCGAATAATCAATAGGGAATTGAACATCATTCACAAAATCTCCCGTGATCATTATCTGTCTCTGAATCCTAACAAATCAACAGCTTTGCTTTTCGGTAATAACAAGGCCAGAGCGACATTGGTCGCGAATATGCACATTTCCATTATCAATGTCCCAATAAACTTCGCCGACGTGGCAAAAAACTTGGATTTTGGACCAATTCCACCTTGAGATTCCAAAAGCATATTTCAGAATGTATAACAAAACCAATCTGGAAACTCAAACCCCTATATAACTCACGTTCCTTGTTGAATATCCATCTTAGAAAAATGCTTTGTGAATCTTCAGAACTGTCTACCTTCAATCATTGTGACACTGTTTACGGCCCCTGTCTAACAGCATTCGATGCAAAGAGGATACAAAAAATTTAAAATCATTGTTCGCGATTCATCTATAGCGTGAGGAAGCGAACACCCATTCGACATAAGCTCATGGAAGATGGTTGGCTAGATATGAAATATCTCGTGAGAGATAAGTGCCATGTGAAGTGGAATGAATAGAAAAATCGAATTAAACGGTTTTCTTCACATAAAGGATTCAATATAAAATTGAACCAGAGAAAGGTAGACCTCAGGTGAAAAACAACTACTTTCCTGGTAAATACCACGCAGAACGCTGAATGATATTCACCTGAGAATCCATGCATACTTCCATATAATATCAATGGACATTGAATGCAAATGTTTCTTTCTGATAAGCTCGATTATGTTTAATTTATGTCGTGTTCACCTAACAATCCGCATACCGGTTTCAGGCTTCTTGGCCCTCATCAGTACGGAGTAGTCAACCAGCCAAAGGTCCAAAGAACTCTGGCTGAAGTGAGACACAACGTAAACAAACCATCAACGATCTTGTAACACCTATAGGTACGCCGGAAAAGATGAACTTTAACTGGCGGTACCTAGTGACAGAAAGAAACACTCCGAAAATCTCCCACCTCGATAGGTTTCTAAATAAAAGATTCCTTCTCAGTAGGAGTGGCAAGCCCGTCTAGCATATAGTGAGAGATAAGTGCCATGTGAAGTGGAATGAATAAAAAAATCGAATTAAACGGTTTTCTTCACATAAAGGATTCAATATAAAATTGAACCAGAGAAAGGTAGACCTCAGGTGAAAAACAACTACTTTCTGGGCAAATACCACGCAGAACGTTGAATGATATTCACCTGAGAATCCATGCATACTTCCATATAATATCAATGGACATTGAATGCAAATGTTTCTTTCTGATAAGCTCGATTATGTTTAATTTATGTCGTGTTCACCTAACAATCCGCATACCGGTTTCAGGCTTCTTGGCCCTCATCAGTACGGAGTAGTCAACCAGCCAAAGGTCCAAAGAACTCTGGCTGAAGTGAGACACAACGTAAACAAACCATCATCGATCTTGTAACACCTATAGGTACGCCGGATTGTTAGGTGAACACGACATAAATTAAACATAATCGAGCTTATCAGAAAGAAACATTTGCATTCAATGTCCATTGATATTATATGGAAGTATGCATGGATTCTCAGGTGAATATCATTCAACGTTCTGCGTGGTATTTGCCAGGAAAGTAGTTGTTTTTCACCTGAGGTCTACCTTTCTCTGGTTCAATTTTATATTGAATCCTTTATGTGAAGAAAACCGTTTAATTCGATTTTTCTATGAAATATCTCCGTAAACTTCACTGTGCCACTTTATACCACAAAATTATCCTCTCGAAACAGCCTTCTTATTTATACCGCAAAATTGTTTACCGTTCGGATATCCACAGCATAAACATACGAACGAAGGGTATTATAACCCCGCCTATTCATGAAACAAGCATGTTTGAAAGAAGTTTCTCATATAATATAACTGCTGGTTACAACTCTATACCGAGCCCTATAAAAGACAAATCTAATTTTATTTTTCATGAAGCCTATAGGAAATTGCTATTGTCACTTTAGTAGGATTTTATTTTCTGTGTCCACTTTATTTTCAGTTTTAGTCTTTGGGTTGGCTGAAGATGTTCTTCGGTGAAGGAGACTTCGAAGGCTGGTTCGGTCGCTGATGGTCTCAACACAACATTGATGGTTTCGGTCTTGGAGGGGTGGTCGTATTGATTGCGACCCTTGTACTCAGTCTCTGGTGAGTGTGATAGATTTCACGATCCAGGTTGGAAGTAGACTGATGTGTGGCCTCCTCAGTTACCAGTCCTTCTGTCTTCAGTATTCTGCGTCCCTCAGTGGTACATACATGTGAATGAGACGATGGAAATCAGAAATAATTACAATTTGGGATGAACGAAGGATATCCTTTGAACCTCAAGCTTATGTATGAAATTTTGATGAAATGAACTCTAAAATGGTCGGATACAACTTCTTAAGAAAAATAAACCATTACATACAAATAACTGGGAAGGTAAATAAGGACTAATTTCTTTAATAAAAATTGAACAGGAAAAAATTACCATAAAGATAAATTTCTTCAACAGAAATGAAAATATTTCTCAAAATGTATAGGGAACAACTGTATAGTTGGATTGACTTGAATCTTCAAAAATTGATAGTTATTGTGAAAGAATTCACTTATCAGTACAAAAAAAAACCACCCCAAAGAATTTCCAACAAAATTATTTTAATATTCAAATTGGAATAATCTTGAATTTAAAAGGAAAAAATATTTTGGTAATTTTTCAGAAAAAAATATATTGTTCTATAACTATACAGAGAGTGTGACTACACACTTTTTCAAAGCGAGCACAATGAAACTCTCAAATAAAGATAAAAGCAAAGATAAAAGTAAAGATAATTATTTACCTAGCCATAAATATATATATATATATATATATATATATATATATATATATTGTGTGTGTGTGTGTTTATATATTTGAAGATATAGCGATATAGAGGGTAGCGACTCCCCTTTTTTATAAACGATAAGCTCGATATTTCTCTCAAATGGAGAAAACTAAATTCTCTGGAGGATACGAGAAAAAATAAGTGGGAAGGGAATGTATCTCTGAGATACCCTCTGGATAAGAATCTACTAATGATTGATTGAGTTTAACAGTAAGGACAACATAATAACTCTGCTTTGGGTGCCTGAAGGAAATGAAAAAGCCGACCTTCTGGCAAAATAAGGCACTATGAAGGAGTTCATACGACCAGAGCCCTTCTTTGGAATATCAAAGAGCATAACCAAAGAAGTGTTTTCAGACTGGACCGAGCAGAAAAACCGCGAGTACTGGTATGAAACAGTGGGACAAGTCCACTCGAAGGCATTTGTACCAAACCCTTCGAAAAAAAGAACAGCAGCCCTGTTAGAACTGCATAGGAAAAACCTGAGGATTAAAACAGGGTTACTGACCGGTCACTGTAGACTGCGGAAGCATCTCCAAAGAATCGGACGTGCAGAAAGCGCAGAGTGTCGCTTTTGTTAAGGCGAAGAAGAAACAGCAGATGCAAGGGTATGAAACGAAGTTTTCAACCAACCAACCCCCTTATATCTATACCTAGTCCTTTGCGCCGTTTATTACCGTTTTCAAATATCATCTTGAATCACGATCATGTCGGAATACATTGCCACACGCGCCATAATATAGTCATTCCATGGTTGAAATTTTATTACCGACAAACAAACGGATATAGTGCAGGCGTTTTCGGATGGCGATTGAATCATTGTTGAGACCTGACAGATCGTCTGAGTCCTTTCCACTCGTTCGTGATATACTTGAGGCATGCCCACTCTGGGATGCCCCACCAGCTGTCACTCATTTTCATTAGCATACCAAAGCTGAAATAAAATAGACATATACATTTCGTCTCACCATGTTTTTTAAAAGCTTATGAAGAGATCGCATGTTCAACGTTATTCTTTGTATTGCAATCAAATTATCCATATCACAACGTCTCTCTGGAGGTATTAGTTCATTTTCTGGTTACTAGAGGAAAACAACTGATCGAAAAACAAAATCACATAATCTCAACACATTCCGGGCTATCTAATTCAGACCTGCGAACTATTTTCTACAATTATCGATTTTCATTCGTTGGATGAACCAAATGAAATACTAGAAATAAAACCGAAAGTAGTTTCAATCATTTTCGAATATCCAATCCAGCAACATATATTTCAACCGAATCAATTACACTCGTGAATCAAATCTGCAATTCACTGCAAAGGTCTCTGATGAGAATTAAAGCCCCTATATTCCTATACACATTAAACCCAACTGATCCAAATGAACCAAATTGAAGCTTGCGCAATAGGTGTATATATAGGCTTGTTTGCACGTAATTTGCTATGCAGATTCAGCAACTAACTGAAGGAATTTAAAGGAAAAGTTATTAAGCAAAAAGTATATAAAGTTGTTGCCTGATTAACGAAAAGTGACATAATCACCTCGAAAATGCATTAGCTCATAGTATATCCATCCTTAGCTGGATGAGGATGGGGTTCATCATCTACCCCTGATAAAACATGATAGTATTTGCGCTTTGATCGAAAACGCCGACCATAGGCGGGTGATAATAAGAAAGGGTCCGAAAGTTAATAATAATACGAAGTGGAAAATGGCGTCTGTGAAAAATACATGAAAGGAAAAATTGTGGCATATCAGACAAATCAATAAATTAAAGAAAAAAACCATCCTCAAGCGGGATTCGAACCCACGACCTCCAAATCTCTAGTCCGATGCTCTAACCAACTGAAGTTCTGGGGACATAGATGCGTCCGCATATTTGTGAATCGCTTTTTCCCATAAATTAGTGTTGGGACGATAGAAAAGATCTCGAGTACTTATCAATGACCATCAAGACCAATTAACTTTTCACCTCAACATTACCATCGATGTGACGGTTTCAATCGAAGTTCAGGAAGAATCTCCAACCACTGATAAGATTTTGCCAAATATATAATACGAAGTGGAAAATTGCGTCTGTGAAGAAACATGAAAGGAAAAATTGTGGTGTATCAGACGAATTATTAAATTAAAAGAAACCGTCGGGATTCGAACCCATGACCTCTAAATCTCCAATCAGATCAAATTAAAAATGTCTTTATATCCTATAGTTGATTGCTGAAATTTTAGGTAAGTTTCAATTAACAAAACAATATATACAGATACAGATATACCGGGTGACAATGGGACTAGGTCCATGCCTATATCTCCTTCACTTATCAACCAATTTGAATGAAATTTCGTACAATGATATGAGACACAATTTCAAATTGACAGACTTATGAAAACAAAATGACCGACTTCAGGTTTCGCCAGAATAGCCACCAACTTCGATTTTTCAAATTGAACACCATGTATGTTTGATGTGTTTCGGATTCTACGGCTCAAATTACATACGATAATGTTGCCAAATTTTTATTTTACATTTGAAAAGAAATATTTTTGATTTTTTTCCTCAGCCCAGGACACCTTAATCAGTTCAAAATATATACCTATTCACATCAGTAACTCATGGTTATAGTCATTTAATCGATAAGATCAATAACAAATCATACAGCAGGAATTGAAATTTTCTGAACGCATTTTTAAGGAAAAATTCCTTTTTTCAAATAATACCCACTGAAGGACATATTGCCGTTTGATAGACAATTCAATTACCAATTCAACGATATACATTATGTATCACTTTTTCCATGTTCAAAACTAAAATCGATCAATTATTGAATTTGTTTGATGTCATGTCGAAAGTGAAATAACAATTTTACTTGTCATCTCGTTTCGTTTGTAAAAAGTTTTTTTGAAATGGAAAAGAATAATCGTTATTCTTGAAACGAATAAATCGATATGATATTGATATACGGAGAATGTCAGAAAAAAGATGTCAATGCTACTATGCTATACGCTGTTTGTTATCCGTTAAGACGGCACCTATTTCAGTAAATTGGAAATGATACTAAGGAAAGAACCAGCTGTTCAAAACCACATCCACTTCATCGTCAGAGAAGAAGCGGAAACTAATGTTTTAGCATATGTTCATTTTTCTCCGTCTACCTCAGTGCGAGAATTGGAAATTGAATGTGGGATCAGCAGGAAAAGTGCCAGAAAAGTATTGAAAAAACATAAATATCGCTCCTATAAATACAGTTTGCATCAGCATCTATATGGACATGACCCAGTACGGAGGCTAACTCATTGTAATTGGCTTTTGCGTCATCATGATTTGAATAATGGTTTTGTCTCGAAGATACTGTTTACAGATGAGTCTATAGGTTTACGAATAATGGTATGTTCAATAGGGATAATACAAGGTATTGGGTTCAAGAAAATCCTAGGTTGCTGAGAGAGGAGAATTTTGAAGAAAGATTTGGATCCACCGTCTGATTAGGAATCATAGGGACAAAAATCATTGGACCAATTCTTTTCGAAGGGCCTTTGACGGGCCAAAGATATCTACAATTCTTAGAGAACAATATTCAAATTAATATCAACGATTCACCTGAGAATATCAGGGAAAATACGTTTTTTCAGCAGGATGGTGCAGGACTACATAATGCTTATATTTTTCGGCAATATCTTAGTGATACCTATGAGCAGAGATGGATTGGAACAATTGGTCCAATCAGATGGCCAGCGAGATCACTCGATTTAACCCCTATTGATTTTTATTCATGGAGTCACATACAATCCAAAGTATATTTGAGGAGACCAACTTCTTTGGAGGACTTGAGAGATAGAGTTGAGCGCGCATCTCAGGAAATTCCTGCTCACGAACTGATAAATGTGATTAGGTGTACAATAAATAGAACTAGTCTATGTGTTAGGGACAACGGGCAACCCTTCGCACATATCATTAGTCATTAATAAATAAAATGACTTTTCGATGGTTGTGAAACTTTTCTGTTGAAAACAGGATAATGGTATCGTGTGTAATAATTTGTACGTTGAATGTTTCACTGTTTCAGTCGTTAGATTTATTCAAACAGTTTGATTATATCAAAGTTATCTTTTCTGTAATAGTTTTATGATCATTACATATTGTCAAGTCGGTTATTTTCGGTAATTCATTGTTACTATTCTGAAGTAAAGTTTGAAAGAATGAAGAGATGTCATGTTACCTACCAATTTTTTCAGATTGATTTCATTTTATTAGATGACTCTCTACGTTTTGAACAAAAAGGAAGTGGTATATGATGTATATCGTTGAATTGGTAATTGAATTCTCTATCGAGTGGCAAGATGGCCCTCGGTAGGTATTGGAAAAAAAAATTTTTTTCGTTAAAAATGCGTTCAGAAAATTTCAATTCCTGCTGTAGGATTTATTGATCTCATCGATGAAATGACTATTACTATGAGTTACTGATGTAAATTAGTTCAGATTTTAACCTGATCAAGGCCTCCTGGGCTAAAAAAAATTGATTTTTTTTTCAATTGTAAAATAAAACAAAATTTCATTCAAATCGGTTGATAAGTGGAGGAGATATAGGCATGGCTCTAGTCCCATTGTCACCCGGTATATACAAGAGATCCACCGAGGGAAATATGGGATTTGTATAGGGTAGAGGAGTGGGAAGGGAACACTCACATCCATCCCACTATGTTTCCATAGTGGGAGGATGCCTGTCCAAATTCTGAGCGCACCGCATGGTTCCAGTGGCAGAGCAGTGGGGGGCACCTCCGCTTGTCTTGACGGATGTCCTGGCATTGTCACCCGATAATTGCTGATAATTAGAAGTGATGATTGCACGCCTCCTGCATACGCCTGTGCGTGTGTTCTGTGCTTCGGTAGATTTATTTTCAGAGAATTATATATGTCAAAGTCTATCAGGTGTTATTTGTTTTATTTCAATATACCAGAAAAGATGTAAAAATGTAAAAAAACTGGTCAAAAGCAATTCAAGATTAGGATTTTTGGATCTCAGCTATGGTTAAGAGTGTGTTTAATGACGGTGGAAAAAATTATTCAAATTTGTTTAGAAGATTTTTATGGGGGAGGATTGTAGACTCTCTCGTGATATAGATCGAGTGAATCATAGATCAATCCCTCATGCTTTCTGTAGAGATTGTGATGCGCCCTAATGCGGTAATATAATTCGTTAGAGGGCTTCTAGGAAAGAAATATTTGTAAAATTTGTGCATCCAGCCGGATATATCTATCACTGTTTGTGATGATACGGAGCACCTTGTTCTGCATCATGTCCATTTTCAACAAAGTTGTTTTGGGCAGGCTACAGAACACGGAACAGGCGTACAATATTTCAGGCCTTATAATTTGCTTATAAGTAAGTAACTTATTTTCTAAGGCTAAATTTGAATTTCTGGCTGACGCCCTCTGAATTGCCAGATTTATATGTTTGTAAAATGCTAGACGCCTGTCCAGCTGTACTCCCAGGTATCTCTCACAAATTCCGACTCGTCAACACTTGTATTCTTCATTCTGAGTTTCCTGAATATTCTCGTGCTTTTCTTTTTCCGCGTGATTTCAGTTTTCTTTGGATTTAAAGTTATCTCATTTCTCTCTAAATGCTATATGAATTCTCTATTGAGGTGGATCTCTACTTGTCTCGCGGCCACCTCACTCGCAAACGAATGCGCATATACAGCGGTATCATCCTCGTATATGGCTACATTCGTGCGAGCAAATATAGGGAAGTCATGCCTATCTAGAGAGTATGAATGTGGTGACATGCAGGAGCCCTGTGGGACACTTGCTCCGACTGAACACAGCCTTGATTTTGTACTCTCTATTTTCACTCTGAAAGTCCGTTGACTGAGATAAGACTCCACATTTTTTACCATATATAAAGGCATGCATGCCTTCATTATTCTCGTGATAAATCCTTCTGTCCAAACTGTATCGAACGCTTTCTTCATGTCCAACAGGTGAAAGGGCTCCTTCACTTCATGGACAATTCGGACTACTCTTCCCTTTCTTAATCCGAATTGTTCCTCCGAAATGAGTTTCATCTTTTCCACCAGGATTTTATCGGTAATCTTGGCTACAGTGCTCAATAGACATATGGGTATTGCAGACTTATCTTTGTCCTGTTTCAAAATCGGAACTACCTCAGCCTCTTTGAGGCATTCCGGATAACACTGGAATTTTACCATGGCATTGATGATATATATATATATATATATATATATATATATATATATATATATACATACATATATATATATATATATATATATACATAATATATATATATATATATATATATATATATATATATATATACATCAATTGTACCATCGCCTTTTTTGGGACGTTCCTGAGTAAAACCGCATCTATTTTGTCCGGCCCGGGTGCCTTGTTACGGCTGAGTTTTTAATTCTATCCGTTAGCTCGTCATAGTTGGTAAGTAGTTTTGCCAATGTTTTGGGATTAATTTTGACAGCTGGAAGTTTTTTGATGCCTTCACTAATGACGGTGGCTCTTTTCTGCTCCTCCGTTACATCAGGCCCCACGATATGCACATTGTGAAAGTACTCGGCGAACAGTTCTAGCTTCTCCGAGTCAGTCACCGCCCATGTTGGCCCACTCTCTATGGCGGGAATCGGCTCGTATCTTTTCTTGATTCGTTTAGCCATCCTCCATAGAGATTTGTCCCTGACGTCAAGCTTCTCGAGCTTCCTCTTCCACGTTTCGTCAGTGAAGCGTGTTATTTCTCGCCTGACAACTTCGGCGATGCTATGATAGTTCTCCCTGTGTTTGATATCTTTCGTTTGTTGCCACTTTTTTCCGTTTCTGCTTTTTTATGTGTTGTGGAAGAGGGTCTCGATCAGCCTGTACCACTATCGTCTTGGTTATTTTATCTCTTGAGTTTTGGATACATTCTAAGATTTTATGTCTCTTGGTCTAGATCTTTTTGTGATATTCGCGTATTTATTCTTATATTGAGATTTAACATACGTCTAAACTCGGCCCAGTTGGTACTCCTGTAATCAAAAAAGCTCCTTTGTAACCTTAGGGTTACTTCCATTCATCAAGAGGGACACCACCGGGTCGTGATCAGACGTAAGTGCGTTTACTGTTTTTGACTCGCCTAAATCTCTGATATTTTTGTCAACAACCAAGTCTATAGTGGTCGGTGCTGACCTGTTGTTAGGAAAATGCGTTGGTTGTTCTGAGTGTTTTATAATGATATAATTGTTTTCCGGATACTCCCACAACGTGTGACCGTTTTGGTTAGACTGCGTAGTACAGTTCCACTCAGGACGCCTCGTATTGAAATCCCCTCTTAACAATACCTTTCGCCCCGGATTCAAGAGATTGTCAAGAATTTAATTCTTGGTTGGTTGTATATGGCGAAAAGATGAGTTCCGTCTGTGAGACTTATCACTACATGTTCGATACAACTTTGTCTCACTTTTAACGTGCTATATGGAATGCCATTTCTGATAATGATGGCTACACCCCCCGCCCTATGTGCATTTTGGCTTCTCAGCCCTAATTATTGTAATTTCCTGAAGTCAACAAGGAGTGAGTACTTATTGCTGACTCCATCAATATTCAACATACATGCCTTTATTGACATTAATGCGCATCACAATTAACCCCAGCAAATTCCATGGAATTCTTCAACTGTTCAAACTCATTGTTTGATCTTTCTAATTCATGAATTAACCTGCCTAATTTCCCTAGCATTCTCGGCATATCAGCAAGACTATCTACTTTTTTTATTCTTTTTGTAATTCCTTCAAGCCCACTGCCCTCCCCAATAGACCCGCCCGGCTCGCCAGAGTTCACCTGTGGGGGAATAGAAAGGGTTCCAGGGGTAGCTTGGATCTCCTGTTGTCTTCTTCTGGGCTGGAGCTCTTCACTCGTCTCGTTTCGACCTTGGTAGTTGGTGGTAGTTTGCACTGTTGGCATTGATTGTTGTTTCCGTTTTTCCCATACGTTTTCTGTAGGTTGGGGAGCAGGGCCAAATTTTCCTTTTTTTTTCTCTGCTCTATATCGTTGAGCCTTTGTAGATACACCCGGCATTGTGAGTAATTTGCCGGATGTTCGTCTCCGCAAGTTGCACATCCCATGTATTTGTGAATTTTTCAGTGTCGTGATGACCTGCACACTTTAAACATCTGAAATCTCTCACAGTTGGAGGTGGCGTGCCCCCACATTTGGCATTCGTGGCATTGTACCACCTCCCTGTCATTCCTCCTGTTTTCCCACTTTACCACAGTATATAGGAGTACTGTTACATTTTTGACAAGCCATTTCAATATATAGTTCTTTGGCATTACGACCAGGTATAAAACTTTTTAGTCAGATGCTCTAACCAACTGGGCTACTGAGAACATAGGTGCCGATGGTGATGTTAGGGTGAAAGGTTAATTGGTCTTGATGGCCATTGATAATTACTCGAGATCTTTTCTATCGCCCTAACACTAACATTAAATTATGGGAAAAGCGATTCACAAATATGTGGTCGCACCTATGTCCTCAGTAGTTCAGTTGGTAAGAGCATCTGAGTAGAGATTTAGAGGTCGTGGGTTCGAATCTCACTTGAGGATGGTTTTTTTCTTTAATTTAATAATTTGTCTGATATGCCACAATTTTTTCTTTCATGTTGATAATAATTATATTTTTTTGCAGAAATATTCTAACCGTTTTTTGATATCACCCTGAGCATGGAAGGATAATTTCTTGGTAATTGGGCCCAAGTTGAGCACTACTCTACTGGCCTCATTAATTTTCTTAAATTTTCGATCATTTCGTTTTCTTTTCAGAGCTACGTCATATTGTTTTCTCAAGATTCCTTTTGTGTTGATGAACAATTAGATTTCGTCCGCCTAAATCCGTTCGAACATTTGTATAATTGTTTTTTCATGGTGCCTGTGTTGGATTTGAAGGAAAATTTAGGATTCCCGCTTCTCCATTTTGTATAAAAAATGAAATTTGTAATTCGTGGAAATTCTTTCATATGTGGAATTAATTTATTTTGCTTTTTATTGAAGTTTTCTACCGAATCAAATGTCTTACATTTGGAATTTTCCACAATTCCAACATAAACTTCTTTCAAATCCAAAGTCATACCGCAGTTTCACATTTAAGAGTGGATCAGGAAACATTTGCTATTTAGAAGATCTTTCCGTTCAGAGGAAACCCCTTTTCTATGAATTGTGTAAACGATCCAAATCATTTGCTTCAGTTGAAAAATAAAATGTCATCGATTTGTTCGAAATTATGAACAGGATGAAGTTGTTTCCTGTTAGATATTACAAGAAATAACTTCATCATTGTGGATTTTTCGAATTTCAGAAAAATCCTTCCATTCAATTTTCAATTGAGAATGTTTCCCTTTCAACACAAGAGATTATCTTGAACGATGCAAGATAGTGACTAAAGTTTACCTTTCAGTCGCAGATAATTCCACATCTTATTTTATGAACATCCTCTTCATAATTTCGAACAAATCAATCTATCATACCTCATGATAGGTTATATTGTCAAAAAACACTAATTTCAAAGTGTTACTCCAGAAGGAATGTTTCTGGCATGTTTGCATCTTTGCAAAGTGAGATTGCTTCTTGAAAATGCATTTTCCATTTCTTCCGGTTTTCCTGATGATCGTGGAAGCGTGAAATAGATTCTCGTCGACCAAAATGTATTGAAGATCTAGTGAGTGCGATGCCTCTCTTGCATCTTGCATCAATATTTCTGGTGGTACTCCTTTTTGGAAAACATTCTTCTTTGCTTCATTCATTTTAATATATCCTTAATTAAGGATGGAATAGAAAATTGAATAACTATCTGAATAAAAATGCAAATTTTCACTTTAAGATTTTTTCTTTTGATTTAGGGACTTTTCTAGATATCTATCAGATGTAGTTCAATGTCCAGCGTGGCTTTAGCCAGGAAAGTAGTTGTTTTCTGTAAGATATTACAGAAAATAACCTCATTATTGTCGTGGATTTTTCAATTTTGAGAAAAATCCTTCCGTTCAATTTTCAATTGAAAATGTTTCCCTTTTCAAAAATGTGACCCTTTTGCAACCCAACGCATCTGTGATTTCCACATCTGAGAAACTTTTTCTGAATTAAAATTTCATTTGTCACAGAAAATCGAATTATACAACTATGTTTTCTCAAATCAATGAGAATTGATTGTACTTCTTTTTCTCAGTTTCCAATATGAGAATATCATATTCTTATTACAAGCTTTTATTCAACTTGCTTCGTTCGTATGTCATTCTGTCATTCTTTTCGGTTCAAAATTTGTAATCCATTTTTGGAGCACTTGTCAAAATTGGCAGGTGTTCATAATTCCAGTGACAATGCATTATGAAAATTTTGTTAGAGAAAAAAACAAAATGCAGTTCCAAGATGGAGGACGAGTTTTGTGATTATGGTACGATTCGATCCAAAATTGGTATGTGGGGGTTTTTGGGGACGGAGATTGGGAATTTTTTGTCAAAATTCATGAAATTGAAATGACGGATCATGGAATTTTTGTTATAGAAAAAAACAAAATGGCGGTCGAAATTTGGGTTTATAGTCCGATTCAATTCAAAATTGGTATGTAGGGGTTTTCAGGGTCCAAGATTATGAATTTTCCTTCAAAATTCATAGAATCAAAATGGCGGCATCAAGATGGCCGATGATCTCTGTGTTTATGGTCCGATTCTATTCAAAACTGGTATGTGGGGGGTTTTGGGGTCGGAGATTATGAATTTTTTATCAAAATTCACAAATTCAAGATGGCGAACGAGTTTTGTAACTATGGCCCGATTAGATTCAAAATTGGTATGTTGGGGTTTTTGGGGTCGGAGATTATGAATTCAGTAGAAAACTATTGATGTTTAGGTGAAATGCATAGATTGAAGATGGCGGATGAATTAATCTTGTCTTGTCTCCTCTTTGAAGTACTAGAAAGCTCAGAACTTACAGAAAAAAGGCCTCATAATAACGATGCTTTAACAAAAATGCATATATTAAGGCGTACTCAAGTAATAAAAAGTACAAAATAAAGTAATTGATAAAAAACTTTTTAAAGACAAGCTCTTATTCAAATGCACCAAAAAGTAAAAAATAATTGCTTTGGATGTGTGACGTAGGTTATTCTGTGAGTCATAGATTCAAAAGCTTCTCACTTTCGTATTCGAACTGAAAACTTTGCGCGACAACCTTTTGAATCTATAACTAATAATAATACAATGATAATAATAAGTTTATTCACCAATGTAAAACAACAAAAATCAGATACAATACGATACAGTAATATATTTCATCTACTCGATTCTGAATAAACTCAGTGGCTCCCATGAAGTTTCCTTGTTATGGGAGTATTCCATTTACATATTCATGTTATTGCTCAGAACATATATACGCACACATACAAAATATGATATATGAATATAAGTATAGTATAAGTAACGTATAAGTAAAGTATAAGTAAATAACATTTGCAAAAAAAAAGAATAACCCACGTCACATATCCAAAGCAATTATTCTTTACTTTTTAGTGCATTTGATTAAAAGCTTGTCTTTAAAAAATTTATTTTATTACATAATTTTTTTTTTTCGCACTAATTCTTACAGATGTCCATGTGAATCACTGATTTGAAATAAGTTCGGATTTATCATAAAATGGCTTCGATAAACACTCCGCAGTCACTTGTTCGCGGGTTTTTCTACTTCGTCAATGTACCATTTTTGCTTCTTTGTCACAATTGTCATTTTTGAATATTGAAAAAAGTTTTCCGAACTTTTGTTACATCTTTGAAAATATACGAGATATCATTCGAAAATCACATCAAAATAGCAATGAAAAGACTTTACTTCTATGTTTAATTTTCGGTGAAACAAATTCAACAGATAATAATCATTTGAATTAATCTAAGCAAGTATTATTATAGTAATAATAATAGTCCATATCTTCAATTTGAAAGCACATATATAATACAATACAGTATGCATAGCACAATAATTAAAGAAAACGTCAAAACCCATGAATGTTCAACAGTTTCTCGATAGTGTAGTGATTTCACCCGTTGTTTGAAAATAAAGAGGTTAGAGGATGTCTGTATATCTCAGTGAGTTGAAGACTTCTGATTTTTTGTATAATACAATTTTTTTAGAAGGTCGAGTTTACAAGCTTTCTTCTTCATATATAATATTTCAAACTCTTTAACAAAATCTACCTGCTATTTTGAACCTATTTGGCACATTGAATAATAAATTATTAGTATTAAACACTTTCATTGGTTATTGTACAAATTCAAAGCAGATTTGCTTGTGCCAGAAATTCAATGTGGATGGTACTTTCGACTACTGCACATAATTTTTCTTGCAGTTGTTTACCAAACTTGGCTGCCTCTGCCCAGGCATATTTTCCTGTTCTTCTTCCTAATTCAACATTTCAATATGGATGATTTTGATTGAACCCTATATATAGGGTTGGAAATCAATTTATTCAACTGAGAATGGTATAGTATACCACACACACACAGAAATTATCTGCTACTGACAAAGTTTGCTGGTGGAATTAGTAAATGGAGCGGTTCAACAACAGGAAGAAATACATTTTTGGGCTTGAAAGTGACTGAAAATTAAAAATGGAATAATCACAGATATATGAACCGTATAAAATAGCTTCGATATCATATTGCATTTAACAACTGCGCATCATCAATGATCTTCTATCATACACATTTTCACACCATTATGGAATTGTGGTTTGGGAAACATCTGCTGATTGTACTAGGATATTCCTTAGTTCAAACAAAAACAACCAGATATATAGCTGAAGTTGATAGAAAAACAAGATGTAAAACCATTTTCTGAAATTCGAGAATTTCAACTCTTATGGGTACATATATTTATGAACTGTCAAAATGTATTAAATCAGATAGAACGAGTCTTGCTTAAATTACAAATCATGTTATTCGGAATTCGCTACAACTCGCTACAACAACACATAGATCGCCAGTAACCTAAACATTCCCGCGACTTATGGCCATGAAGGCATATAATAAATTACCAAACGAAATAAAAAATATATCTCTGAAAATATCAATATCAGATCAAATAGTTGCTCTTAGATGAATTCCATCATCAAGGTCCGAACAATAAAAATCCTCCCCTCCGGAATACGGTCCTGATCTTATTGTTGTTCGTATTTGAAAGGGTATTTGACTTAAGTTGCGAGGATAAAATTAAACCGACGGAATACGGAACTGAAAAGTAAAAATTAAAATAAACCTTCTTAGTCTCAATAACTAAGCTCCTGAACTAATGTGAGTAACTAATTTTGAGTCGGCGCCAAACAAACAAGCAAATAAATTAGGTAAAGCGTAAAAGGCGAGTTGCGCGGTGACATTCTGATAATTTTTTTGAAGTAATTTAATGATCTTCGTTGATTGTTCGTTTGGCGCCGACTCAAAATTAGTTACTTACATTATTTTAGGAGCTTAGTTATTGATACTAAGAAGGTTTATTTTATTTTTTACTTTTCAGTCCGTATTTCGTCGGTTCAATTTTTTGTTAAAAAGTTTTTATTTTTCAATTTTTTGTGGCTGAAATCTACCAATCACTACCTCTTGTTTTTTATTACTTCCAAAATACTTAAATTTTTTACTATTTGTTGTAATATGAATTATTTTTGTTGTTCTGGTTAGTTTATTTCATTACTTTGTATATCATTCCATCCTCTCATAGGATATAATGATTGTGACAGATGTAGGAGAACAAAAATAATGACAATAGCGATCTGTCATTGTCAACTACATATGTGTGCCAATGTTCACAAGTGAAAAATCAATTATCCCCCATTTTTCTACCCGTAAGGGTGGATAATTCCATCCGAAATCCAAATATAATCAAGTATGAGGTATACCCTATTCAATAAAAAAAGAATCATCCAAATCGAAGAACACAGTACATAGTTATGCCTGATAGAATCGGTTAACGGACCAGAATTCAGAGGGTGAGTGATCAATATCCTTCATTTTGCTACCCTTGTGGGTGGATTTCATCTTTCAAATTCAAATGGGACCAACTTCGAGGTACACCCTATCCAACAAAAGAATTATCGAAATCGAAAGACTCAATAAAAAGTTATGCGTGTTCATACATGAAAAAAATTTACGCGTTGACTAGAGAACCTCCTCCTTTTTGGTTTCGTCGGTTAAAAATTTGAAATAAATCTACTTCGAATGAACTCTCAAACTTGAAATCAAATCCAATGTGATGAAAAGAAAAGGGCAGAGGAATAACAAGGAACAACAATTGGTACATTTACTTTATACATTTTCAAAGAGCAGAGAAGCATTTTTCTTGTCTGTACATTCTTAGGCAATGGGCAATTCTTCTGTCTGTCTTTGAGTCCTATACGTATTCTTAAACGAACCTATTTCGAATGAAAACGGAAATTTCAAACTTCATGAAGTATGTAGTGAGCCATGGAATGAAAGAAAGTGAGATTACAAATTAACGAATTCGAATCTGAAGGGAGGACGTTGAACCAAAAACTATGGAGTTTTCCAATGATGAGAAAGTGGATATGTTGTGCGTGTATTAGAGGTGTTTGAAAAATAGCACCAGATCTCTTGCTATGTATCCCGAACGTCGTCAGCTCAATGCCCGAATAACGTATTGAAAGAAGTTTACGAGAACATGGTTCATTTGTAAAATCTAAGAATAAAAATTGCCCTATTACTGGAAATGATGGTGATATGAAATCGGCGTTTCAGGTAAGTTTTTTTAAAGTTTCATGTAACACATTAGTGAAGTGATAATTTGAATCAGGATTCGTGGAATACAAGAAAAATCAGAAAGATTGCGCGAAAAATGAATTCAAGCCTTACAGTGTGAGAAATGTACATCATTTGCGTTCAACAGACAACAGAATACTGAGACATTTTCGGCAAGATGTAGTAAAATTTTATGGTGCGACGAAAGTCGGTTTACAAATAATGGATGGTTCAACATGAATATTCAGTAACACTGGCGCCAGGAGAATGCTAATTTACATAGAGCCACTAATTTTCAAGAGAGGTTCCACATTAATGTCTGGGTTGGTGTTTTGGATACCAAAATCATTGGTCCCTACTTTTTCGATACTCCATTGACGGGGTAGTTATGTCTTGAGTTCCTATCGGAGATTCTAGGCGATTTTTTGAAAAATTTGCCTCTGAATGTCCTAACGAAATATGAATATTTCCAACATGACGGAGCACCACCGCATGGCACACGAATTTGTAAAACATTTTCCGATAGGACCATCCCAAGTAGCAAATTAAATTCTATAAACAGCTACAAGATATATCTTATAGGATACTGAAATTCTTATAACGGTCTACAAAACAATTAAATGATCCTTACACAACCAAAAAGGGCCCATTTTTATACAACAGTTTGGTGGTATAAGAGTTCTATTAAAAATGTGTACAACTCTTATATGACTGTTTTATACACATTTATACAACTCTTATACGACTGTTTATACTCATTCATACAGCTACTATAAAATGATTTAATATTGTGTCACGTAGTCACATCTATAAAATGGGATTAAAGCAGCACTATAAAGGTCTTACAAAATGGTTGTATAATGCAATATATTTTTTCATACTGTTGTTTTTGCGAGCACAATGAAAACATTTTGTCATTTAGCAGTTTAAAAAAGCATTTTATTTTTTAGTGAAGAATATTAGAATCAAATTATATTTTAATTTAAAAGTGCATCATGCATTTCATTGTAAAAATGGAGACTTATTGAAACGACTTGGGCCGCATGGGCGGACATCGGTAGTAAAAATTATAAAATCATTTGGAAGGTTTGTATAGCACAAATTTTGATGCGGCGCAAATTCTACTGATAGATTGTAGGTATATGTTTGGCAAAAAATAAAGCGTTTTAAGTTTGGTTGAGTTTCAAGTAGATACTTGAAAAAATTATAAAATAAAAAATCTTAAAATTACTTTTTTTTTAACGATTTTAATAGTTTATTACTTCATATTCTTCATTCTTTCACAATATAATTCTTTAAATAATAATAAAGTCACATTTTTCAATTCAGTTCCATGTTTCCAACTCAATTGCTCATAATGGCGGCGATAGCCGGTACAAGAATTCCTTATTTAAATATGGCGATTTATAATACAACAATTTTATCACAAAGAAATGCCTTAAACAATGTTTCATCGTAAAATGAAACGGTATACGATAAAACTGTTTTATAAGGAAGAATATTCAGGCACTATACAACTATTATTGACAAGTAATAATTATATTGAGATTCGCGAAAAGTAGAGGTTGCCAGATCTTATAATATGGTAATAAAAATTTGAACTTTCAAACCAGCTGATAATAATTAATCAGCAATGTATTCAAAATTCGGCCTGAGCCGAGGTTAATGAACACAAACTACCTACTTTAAGGAAAGGGTTTTATCATCTGTAAATGATTAAACTCTACTTTTAAGGTTATTATTAAAACGCAAAAGAGAGTGCTATAGTCGACTTCACTTACTTACTAAAAAGGCGATTTGACACATTTCACGTGATTTCTGGTTTAAATGCAAATCAATTTGCCATGTGACAAATGTCAAATCTCCTTTTTATTGGAGTGAAATCGATTATAGCTGTGGTTACAATGTGGGTTTCATAAAAAATTTACAGCAATCCTTGCAAACATTGGAGGGTTAGTTATACTCAGACTTGATTCAGATTTATCTTAAATAAACAAGATTAATCTGCGCAGGTTAAAATTTTCTTTCAACTATAAAATTTTAAGGTCAACGTGACAACCATGCTCCAAAAAGTTCAAGAAGGCTAAAGAGATATCTGCATCATGGTATCATTCGGTTGTTTAACGTGGTTGTGTGCGACTAGCGGCACTATACAACCTTTATAATAAACCATTTTGCATCCTAACCTCAAAGTGATATAATTTGTTATTGTTATTGTATCGTCGGTCATATCATTTTGTGTTTATGTATAAAATTGATTTTTATAAGATATAAGTAATGTTAAAAATAGTCGAGACTATTGTGAAAGGAAACAAAGAACTATCGATTTGGGAGTCCTCAATACTGTTCGAGGATCTTTTGGTAAGAAATCTGGAATAGCTTCATTCCATATAGTAAAAAGCTCTCTTAATGCTGAATGTGTAATATTATAAGAGGTTGCCCAAGTAATCAGCTGCTTTCTAATTTACATTTTTTTCTCAGTTTCAGAAAGCAATTTTGTATTTTTTACATCGTCATCACTAGAAGTCGTACCATCAATTACATTATCAAACGAAGTATCCTCAGATTCCAGATTTTGAACAACCATACTAATACTATCATTATTATTATTGGGTTTGTCTTGTGTGATGGGAGGAATTATGTTCTTAGCCTCGGTGGTATCAGCCTACTCTCATTGAAATTAAGACAGAAAATCTCTGGATTACTTGCAAGAATTTGTTGATACTGTAACGAACCTAGGCCGGACCTGTCGCCTCATGCGTTGCCATCGACAGCGATGAGATCATCCCCGGAGATATTCGAGAAACATCCAGTCACTCTTCCGCGTAATGCAACGGTCAATATTGGAAACAATTGGAACATGCCGTCGCCAACTGGAAGAATTCGAAACATCGAGAATGCTGTATCGGAGATAAATAGACCGCCCTCAAGAGGGAGTCAACAGTCTGAACGAGCCCATACCATCGAGCTATACAGTGGCATAGTAATATAAATTAAGTTGTAGATTCAGTGTGAAATAAATTATTTAAACCAAGTTAAGTTTATTTACGTTACAATTGGTGTCGGAAGTGAGATTTTGAAAATAAACAAGTGATCGTGGAGTGGATAGTCAGAAAAATAAATTGATAGACCTTTTTGTACGTCCAAAATAGACAGTGGCCCGGTTTTCGCGAAGTGGACAATTGTGCGTGGGAATATAAACTGATACACTGTTCGCGTGAAACAGACAATAGACTGGTGGCCCGTGGAAAAGAAATCGCGAAGTGAATTTTTAACAAACTGATAAACTTTTCGTATGAAACAGACTGATACCTCGTCAAAGACAAAATGTGTTCAAGAAAAGTGCGCCTTGCGGATTTGAAGGTAGGGAATTGAAACAGGAATTGGAGGAAAGGGAACTGGAAACGACGGGTAAAAAGCAAGTACTCCAGGAAAGACTTGCAGAAACTACTAAATCCGTAAAAGAAGAAGGAAGGAAACATTTTTATTCAAGTTCCCGGAGGTGATTTAAGTTTGGTAATGAATAAACTCGAAGAAACTACTAAATCCGTAAAAGAAGAACTGCAACAAAATTCGAGAAATCTGGAAGAGAAGCTTCTAGAAAATTCAAGAAGCCTGGAAGAGAATGCTAGAAATCTGGAAGAGAAGCTTGAAGAAAATTCTAGAAATCTGGAAGAGAAGCTTCAAGAAAATTCTATAAATCTGTAAGAGAAGCTTTCTAGAAATCTGGAAGAGAAGCTTCGAGAAAATTCAAGGAGCCTGGAAGATAAGCTCCTAGAAAACACAGAAGGCCTAAAAAAAGAACTCTGTGGTGTGGCGAATCGTCTAGAAAAAAGAATGGGAACCGTCGAGGCAGAGATGGACAAGATGAAGGAAATAATCAGCGATGAAATCAAAGACGGAATCGAGGCAGAAATGGACAAAATAAAGGAAACGATCAGTAAGCTGGAAAAACGAATTGATAGTGCGCCCTCCACAGAGATGGTTAACAAAAATGCAATGCTGGACTTGAGTTTGAACTTGGATAAAGTTCAAGGTCATTTCTGAAATAGGGAAGCTTTCCATGAAGCCGCCTCAATTCGACGGAAAAACTCCATGGGAAAATTACCGCCGACAGTTTGAAGCAGCGGCCAAAGCAAATGGATGGAATGCAGGGGAAAGAGCTGTAGCACTAACACTTGCATTACGTGGAGAAGCGACGAATATTCTACAAACTCTCACCGCCCAAGAACAGGAGGACTATGATCAGCTGATTAAACATCTAGAATTACGATATGGCCAGGCCCATTTGGAACACGTATACCACTCCCAACTGAAAAATCGCTGCCAGAAATCGGGCGAATCCTTACAAGAATTCGAAACTGACATTGCACGCTTGGTTCGTCTCGCATATCCAGCCACACCAGAAAATGTAATGGAGCGACTAGCGGTTCAAGCATTCCTGGATGGACTCCGTGACCAAGAAACCAGACAAGCGTTGACACTAGCCCGTCCAACACATCTCGTAGATGCACTGGCACGCGCTTTGGAATTCGAGGCAGCGAAACAATCTTGCAAAAGCCAGAGTAAAGTCCGAATGATTGAGGAAGACTCACAGGAGCCTGCTAATTTGGAAGCTGCCATAAGGAAAGTGATTAAGGAAGTGTTCCCTGAGAAGAGACAGATAAGATGCTGGAATTGTGGCAAAATTGGACATGTGCGTAGCAAATGTCCAACATTCGAAAACACGACTCCGATGCAGGAAAACTAAAGAAGGTCGACGAGAAGGGCAATCGTCGGCCGTGTCCAGCAAGCCCTGGTTAACAACGCATATGTCGCTATCCTGCAACGACAGAACAGAGGTGTTTTCGTAGACGGTCTCATCAATAACGAGCCTTGCACCATGCTGCTAGATACAGGTGCGACTAGGACAATTCTCGGACCTTCCTTTGCCAGAACACCGGAACGAATTGAACTGACAACTTGAAGCTACGCACAGCAACAGGGAGCCAGCTACGTATATGGCGAGCTACCGATTGAAATAATTTTGGGCAGCACTAAAGTGAAACATCAGGCACTTGTAGCGGACATCGAAGACGATGCAATCATCGGAATGGACATCATGAATTCCAGAGGGTTTGAATTGATTTCAAAGACGGCGTCCTACGTGTCAACGGAGAAGAGCTGGTACTTCATGGGAGAAGTGAAGAGTTGATCCGTGTGCTGTTGGCTGAAGATGTAAGCGTACCTGAGAGGGCTGAAACCATTCTGGAGGCTCGCCTGGACGGGAGTGCGAGCAGTGGAGACGTGGTGATGTTCGAGCCCAAACTTCATGATGAGAAAATTGGACGAGGGATTGCCCTAGGGAAAACCCTGTTCGCTGAAAAATTTGTGCCGGTAAGGGTCATGAATGTCAATTACTTTCCAGTGACCTTAAAGAAAGGAACAATTTTAGGGCACTGCTCGTCAGTTTCATCTGTGATCCGGGCGTACGAGGTACGATTAGCCAACCCAACAACTTGCCCACAGAACTAGAAAAATTAGTTGCCATCTCTTCCAAAGACATAAAACCAGCTCAACAGCCCAAACTAAGAGATTTAGTCAAAAAGTACCAAGACATCTTCGATACCGGACAAGGAAAAGGGGGTCGAACTAATGTGGTCCAGCACAAGATTGATACTGGGGGTGCCCGACCGATCCGGCAATCAGCAAGAAGACTTCCTCTTGCCAAGAAGGCAGAGGCTGACAAAATAGTCAGCGATATGGGAAAAGAAGGAGTTATCGAACCATCTGACAGTCCCTGGTCCCTTCCAGTCGTACTGGTGAAGAAAAAGGATGGATCGACACGCTTTGTGTAGACTATCGCCAACTTAATAATGTCACGAAGAAGGACAGTTACCCTCTCCCGAGAATAGATGACACCCTAGACACGTTGGCTGGTTCCACGATTTTCTCGACCCTTGATCTGAAGAGTGGATACTGGCAAGTAGAACTCGCTCAGGAAGATCGAGAAAAGACTGCTTTTACCATCGGCTCAGGATTGTGGCAGTTCACCGTTATGCCATTCGGGCTCTGTAATGCTCCCGCCACATTCGAAAGATTGATGGCCACGTTGTCTCTGGGGAAGGAGTAGCAGTGGATGACCAGAAGATCAAAGCTGTTAAGGATTGGCCCATCCCAAAAGACATTCACCAACTTCGAAGTTTCCTTGGTTTATGCACATACTATCGTCGATATGTGCTGGGATTCGCCAACATCGCTAAACCACTGACCAGGCTCACGGAAGGCCAAACAAAGTTCCAGTGGTCCGAAGAATGTCAAGATTCATTCCGGAAGCTGAAAGGAGCTTTGATCAACGCACCTATACTGAGCTATCCCCTACCCAAAGGGAAATTCATTTTGGATACGGACGCCAGCAGTGTGGGACTTGGAGCTGTCCTATCTCAGATCCAGGAGGGACAGGAGAAGGTCATTGGTTATTTCAGCAAGACGCTTAGCAAACCAGAGCGCAATTACTGTGTCACCAGGCGAGAGCTGTTAGCTGTTGTAAAGGGAGTGGAGCATTTCTACAAGTACGTGTATGGAAGAAGATTCCTGTTGAGAACTGACCATGCAGCTCTCAAATGGCTCTTACAGTTCAAAAATCCTGAGGGTCAAGTAGCACGTTGGATCGAGAGACTCCAAGAATTAGATTTCGAGATCGAACATCGAGCCGGAACTAGCCATAAGAATGCAGATGCCTTGTCGCGAAGACCATGTCCAGATGATTGCCTCACATTGCCGACGAGCAGAAGAGACTTAGTCGTCAGCTGGGGGAAGGGCAAAACCAAAAAAATTTTAGAACCGCGGCAATGGATGACAACTGGAATGACAGCAAGATCCAGAAAGACCAAGAGAAAGACCCCGACCTTGGCTTAGTCGTCAGCTGGAAGAAGGGCAATCGAAGACCATCATGGCAGGAAGTCGCAGGTTACTCGCCGGCTGTTAAGTCCTATTGGGCACAATGGAACTCTCTTATTCTGGACAATGGGATCCTGAAACGTGTGTTGGAGGCCGATATTGGTGGGGAAGACAGACGCCAAATAATTGTTCCCAGGAACAGAAGAGAGGAAGTGCTGCGGGAAATCCATGATGGAGTCGCTGGAGGACATCTGGGAGTGACGAAGACCCTGCAGAAAGTGAGGCAACGGTTTTACTGGGCCAATTGTCGAACTGACGTCCAGGACTGGTGCAGAAAGTGAGCAGCATGCGCTGCTAGCAATGGACCACGAATACGACCCAAGGCCCCGATGCGTCAGTACAACGTAGACAGACCGATAGAGAGAATCGCAATAGACACCGCCGGCCCGTTTCCCGTATCCGACCACGGGAATAAATACATCCTTGTGGCAATGGACTACTTCAGTAAGTGGGCGGAAGCCTCATGCCCGCCCAACCAGGAAGCCATCACCGTCGCCGACGTCTTGGTGAAAGAATGGATATGTCGATTCGGTATTCCAATGGAGCTGCACTCGGATCAAGGCAGAAATTTCGAATCCAACCTTTTCCAAGAAATATGTCTACTGCTGAACATCCGCAAGACAAGAACCACGGCCCTACATCCGCAGTCTGATGGAATGGTGGAACGGATGAACAGGACGATCAACCGCCACTTGTCCAAGGTTGTCTCTGACCATCAAAGAGACTGGGACCAGTATCTTCATTTGTTCCTGATGGCCTATCGATCCGCAGTACACGAGTCAACCGGTCAAACTCCTGCTAGTATTATAATGGGCCGAGAACTGCGACTGCCTTGTGACCTGAAGTTTGGGATACCGCCAGGACAAGACACTGCGGGAGAGGACTACGTCAGCAAACTTCGGCAGAGAATGGACGACATCCACGAACGAGTCCGGTTGAACATCCAGAGTGCCAGCGATAAAATGAAGAAGACCTATGACATCAAGGCCGACGCTGGAGGATTTAAGGTTGATGACCTGGTTTGGCTGTACAACCCCAAACGTCGTCGTGGACTATCACCAAAGTTGCGGAACTCGTGGGAAGGCCCGTATAAAATCATGAAAAGGATAAACGACCTTGTGTACCGAATCCATAAGCCACCCCGAGGGAAACCAAGGGTCGTCCATTTCAACAGGTTGGCCCCTTACGCTGGAAACCATGACCAAGTCGCACCCTCAGCCACCGGAGGATGATATGACGTTCGAGAAGTTATGTCCTTGTATTCAAACGGGCAGAAAGTTCTACATGGGGTTACTAGAGAGGAGTCACGAGACCTTTCGAGGTGCCTGCTGACTACGCACCAGCGCACTGTGTGGCAGAAGATCTTCGAATGTCCAGGGCATCGCCGTAGTGTTCTCCAAGAAATTTGGTCAACTCCAAACACTGCGGGAGCAGAATCCAGAAGTTGGTGGGGTGCTACAGTTGAAGAAAGGCCAGAGAAACATCTACTACCTAGTTACCAAGAGGCATTCCCAAGATAAACCGTCCTATGAAGATGTCTGGAAGAGCCTCACCAAACTAAGAGATACTATGGTGGACCAGAATCTGGCGGATCTAGCAATTCCAAAATTATCCTGTGGTATTGATGGGTTGGACTGGAGAGTCATAAGAAGTATGCTGGAGGCGATATTCAGATCCAGCGGCGTCAAGATTTTGGTTTGCTGTAACCCTCTTCCACGACCGATCATGAAGACCGTGGAGTGTTACTTCCATCGAACTTCACGGTGCAGATATGGGGAGTCATGCAGATATCGTCACACTCCAAGGATGAAATTTCGGGACGAAATGTCTTTAAGAAGGGGGCAATGTAACGAACCTAGGCCGGACCTGTCGCCTCATGCGTTGCCATCGACAGCGATGAGATCATCCCCGGAGATATTCGAGAAACATCCAGTCACTCTTCCGCGTAATGCAACGGTCAATATTGGAAACAATTGGAACATGCCGTCGCCAACTGGAAGAATTCGAAACATCGAGAATGCTGTATCGGAGATAAATAGACCGCCCTCAAGAGGGAGTCAACAGTCTGAACGAGCCCATACCATCGAGCTATACAGTGGCATAGTAATATAAATTAAGTTGTAGATTCAGTGTGAAATAAATTATTTAAACCAAGTTAAGTTTATTTACGTTACAATACTTTTTCTTACACGCTCTTTTAATATTGCCACTGTGTTTGTTAACTTTTTTCCACTGATAATTCATACTTTAATTGAATTTGTCACCTATCAAAATAAAATATTTTAATGCAAAAGTGAGGTTACATTCACTTCAGTCTTATAACGCAGATTTTGGAACGAATTTATTCTGTCATACACTGTTTTATCCTATAAGGCTTTCATAAAGGAAAGGTTGTATTTAAAGTTCACGTATAAAAGTGTTTTATAATGCAACGCAATCGAATGCTATAAAATATTTATTATACAACATTATACGTTAATAAGACAAGCTTCAGTAACTATTTTATAATGTTGTAGCTACTAGTTATATAATATATTATAGAACTCTTATACAATAGGTATAAAAGACTTATAAAATGATATGTTTGATATTGTATAAACTTGCTTATAAAGTATCATATCATTTTGAAAGAAATGATCGTTTAATGCGTTACAGCATATATTGTAAAAGTCACTATAAAATCATTCAATACAACAATTTTCTTTAAAAAACAAAATTATCGCAACAAAAGGCTTAATAAAAACAAACAGTCCTTGAAACAACGCTATTCGACTGTTATACAATAATTCAGTCCTTATAGAATTCCATTCTGCTAGTTGGGATGCCAGGAAGAAGGATAGGAAACAACGGTCCTATTAAATGGCCACCGCGTTTATCCGACCTACTTTTATTCGATATGGGGTTTCATCAAGGACGAAGTGTTCAGTTCAACTGTTGACAATGTGGAAGAGTTGAAAGCTTCAAAAAGACGAGCATGCATGGCTATAACTCCCTGAATGCTTCAATATTGCCACAAACATGCCAATTTTAGAGCGAAAATATGTCAATTCGAACACCTTATTAGACGTCAGTAGCGAAGACTGAAAAAATGAGATATCAATTTTTGTTCTTTGTTATTTTTATAGTTTTTGTCTTAATTTTAAATAGTTTCAAGCTTAATGTGTAATCCAAAGTGGAATATCGCCTTTTGCCTGCGAAGGCAAGAGCAAAATCAGTAGAAAATAAATTTTGGAATTTTCATTGTTTAGTCCTTGATGATGGAATTTATGGGCAAAAATGTAGAAACGAAAACCAGGTAAGAACTCGGTAAGATAAGAACTACTTAAATTCATTAAAAAAAATACAGGTTCGTATTCCAAAAATTGAAAATCACAGCATTTTCCCTGTATATTTTGAAAACGGCACGTGATATTTTCGATTTGGAAACAACTTTTGTCTTATTTAACCAACTTCGTATCACTTGCTGTTTTCGAGATGCCAATAGTGGTAAGACATAAAAAACCCGTACTGTATATATATATATATATATATATATATATATATGTATCGTATATATATATATATATAATGAATATTTAAAGTTCGGGTTGAACCGCGTCTACAAATTTGGCAATTCGGACGACTCGGTTCCCATTTTGGAGCCATTTGAAAAATATATATATATATATATATATATATATATATATATATGTAACATAGCCCAGTGAGTTTCTGCGCTTTTCATTGTGAGTCTCAGTGAGATTTCCTGATTTCATCAGGACATCTTTGAGCATACACACACACAATATATATATATATATATATATATATATATATATATATATATATGTATATATTACTGATCCTTATATGTTGTCTCTAGTGTGAGTGTATTTCATATCGACTAATTCAGTTTATATACCATGATCTGACGAATGAATATCATTAAGGGATGTCAAGTGCAAGCCTTCCCAGATTCAGATATTTTCTGGCCATTTGAGTTCCTGACCTTTTCATTGTAATGATATATCTCGCAAAGCCTCATATTTGACTATTCATGGAGAAAAGCACTCCTCAATTGAGGAGAATATGTTTGGAAATATTCTGCCCTGACGCACAGCCACACACACACATTTCCCTAACGTTATCATATTGGGCGAATGTCAGAAAATATTTCATCGAACCGAATTAATAATTAAGTTAAACAATAATAATGTTTGGAATTGGTAAGGTAGCCAAGTTTATCGGTGGTGTTAAAGGTTTGCTTCTGGTTTTCCTACAACTACTAAGCGAATAGGTGCCAATGAAGTATTGTTATTTAATTTCTGGTGAATGCGAACACTTATGTAGAATAAGAAATATATTGTATAGAAATTATACTGAACAAGACACTTCATTGGTTATCCACCCTCGTAGTTTCGGCAGACGGGGTAAGGATTCCAATTATTCAAAAAAGTTCGGATCGGTTGAGAGTAACATATTGAAAAAAGCATTCATTAATTTTGACAATAGCAGGCCTGGCCAGCGTAAATCGCTACATTTCAAACGATATTTGCCGAATCATTTTAATTAATAATTCAATAAATCACTTTATTGCTTCAGATATCAATAACCGTCACAATATTTCCTCGATTCTTTTGTTTTGCTGTTATTCTTTAATCAAGTTAGTGATTTAAACTACGAATTCCCTTCAATATTCCAAGACAGAGTTCCAAAATGAATTATTTTCTTTCAGCAAGTTCAAGCCTTTGTTTTATTTTTATTCGAATAAAAATCACAATCTACGAAGAGGGACGAGAGTGTCTGGTGTAGAATTACGATTGAAATAGATTGAGAAAAGTTAGGGGATTCTAATTAAGAGAAGTACTCTAAGGTTAAAAGTTCCTGAGGTTGTCAAGACGTCACTTTCAAAGTCATCTTCACGCGAGATATACAGAGATAGCTGAATCGCGCTAAGTGAAAGGGTATCGAATCCTCAGGTGAATTTCATGTCCTTGTGAATACAATTTCAGAGTTGAATTTGATTTGGCCCGTATGCTGAAGAATCAGATTACCACCCACCATGTCTTTTTACAAGCTTTTATTTGGTTTCACTTGTTAGTTAGTTCGTTCGTTATTTTGGGTCAAATCTTGCAAGTGAATTTTGACCGACTTCTAGTCGTCCGATTGATTTGAAATTGGGCAGGTGTCCATAATTCCGGTGACAATGCATTATGGAATTTTTGTTAGAGAAAAAAAAGAAAATAGCGGACGAGATTTTTTATTATGGTCTGATTTGATTCAAAATTGGTATGTGGGGGTTTTCGGGGTCGAAGATAAAGAATTTTTTGTCAAAATTGATGAATTTAGGTTGGCGGCAACAAGATGGCGGACGAGTTTTGTGATTATAGTCCAATTCGATTCAAAATTGGTATGTGGGGGTTTTCGGGGTCGGAAATCATGAAATTTTCACCAAACTTCATGAATTCAAGATGGTGGTTCCAAGATGGAGGACGGGTGGTCCAATTCAATTCAAAATTGGTGTGCGGGGGTTTTAGGAGTCGGAGATTATGATTGTTTTTTCGAAATTCATAAATTCAAGATTTGATTCGATTCCAAATTGGTATGCGGCGGTTTTCGCGGTCGGAGATTTTGGATATTTTGTCAAAATTTATAAATTCAAGATGACGGCCCCAAGATGGAGGACGAGTTTTCTGATTATGGTCATATTTTATTCACAATTGCTCTGTCGGGGTTTTCAGGTTTGGAGATTATGTTTTTTTGTCAAAATCTAGAAATTCAAGATGACGACTTCAGGATGGCGGACAAGTTTTGTGATTATGGTCAGATTCTATCTAAAATTGGTGTGTGGGAGTTTTTGGGGTCGAAGATCATGATTTCCTCCAGCTCAAAACTTACAGGAAAGAGACCTTGTAATAACGATGCTCTGTTAGAAATGAACAGATTAAGGCGGACTAACTAAAAAGCAAAAAATAAAATAACTATTAAAAACATGTTTTAAAGACGAACTGTTATTTAACCCGTGTACTTAAACGTATAAAATAAGTTCAAGTCATCGCTGACAATGATTTAATTATTTTTTGTTGAATTATTTGGTTTTAAGAAGCTTGTCGCGCGAATTGTAATAAAATTAATACTTCGACGAATTGTTACTTACCAACCAATCATTGTCCAATGACATTAATTGGTACTTACTTTTATGAATACTTTGTAAAAATTAAATACTTTGCCGAAACAAATTAATTGGTACCTACTTTTATGAACACTTCGCGCGATAAGCTTTTTGAAACCAAATAATTCAACGAAAAATAATTAAATCGTTGTCAGCGATGACTTAAACTTATTTTATACTTTTATTGCACGGCTTAAATAAAAGCTTGTCTTTAAAAAGTTTTTTTGTTAGTTAATAATACCAACTAACCGCCACCTGCATCCGTCAGCAGTGGAAGATCGTCTGAAACTATTTCCAGTATATTCTTGTGTATTTTAATGCTTGCGAGCAGTCAGGCAATTTGGATGGAAAAAGTGATGTTTTTGGGTGGTAAAATGACAAAAAAGGTTAATTCAATAATAATGTTTGAAAGTTATATGCGGTTGGAGTGGCTCCTCCAATTTTGAGGGGAAAAAAATACATAGCAAATATGCTTCGAAGTCCGTTCATTGTTCTAGTTGAAAATGTTGTATCATCATTAACATGATGGATGCCTTACATCCAACTAACAGAATATTAATTTTATTATATTATACATAGGAGTAATTATATAGGGTATCTGAGTAAATAGCAGTTCACAGCAATGCCCAGAAACTCTGCTATATTGTGTGGCATCTTGGAAGATGTGTTCGAAACCTACAGGCTGTACTGCCTATATGATATATTCTTCAGACGCAGTCACCTATATTACTGAAATACATCAATTGCATGGATAGCATTACTTTCTTTGACGACAGTGAATGTAATTTTTTTAGAAAAATCGAATTAAACGGTTTTCTTCACATAAAGGATTCAATATAAAATTGAACCAGAAAATGGTAGATCTCAGGTGAAAAACAACCACTTTCCTGGCAAATACCACGCAGAACGTTGAATGATATTCACCTGAAAATCCATGCATACTTCCATATAATATCAATGGACATTGAATGCAAATGTTTCTTTCTGATAAGCTCGATTATGTTTAATTTATGTCGTGTTCACCTAACAATCCGCATACCGGTTTCAGGCTTCTTGGCCCTCATCAGTACGGAGTAGTCAACCAGCCAAAGGTCCAAAGAACTCTGGCTGAAGTGAGACACAACGTAAACAAACCATCATCGAGCTTGTAACACCTATAGGTACGCCGGAAAAGATAAACTTTAACTGGCGGTACCTAGTGACAGAAAGAAACACTCCGAAAATCTCACACCCCGATAGGTTTCTAAATGAAAGATTCCTTCTCAGTAGGAGTGGCAATCCCGTCTAGCATATAGTGAAAGATAAGTGCCATGTGAGTGGAATGAATAGAATCGAATTAAACGGTTTCTTCATAAAGGATTCAATATGAAATTGAACCAGAAATGGTAGACCTCAGGTGAAAACAACTACTTTCCTGGCAAATACCACGCAGAACGTTGAATGATATTCACCTGAAAATCCATGCATACTTCCATATAATATCAATGGACATTGAATGCAAATGTTTCTTTCTGATAAGCTCGATTATGTTTAATTTATGTCGTGTTCACCTAACAATCCGCATACCGGTTTCAGGCTTCTTGGCCCTCATCAGTACGGAGTAGTCAACCAGCCAAAGGTCCAAAGAACTCTGGCTGAAGTGAGACACAACGTAAACAAACCATCCATCCATCCATGACTATTCCGTACTGATGAGGGCCAAGGAGCCTGAAACCGGTATGCGGATTGTTAGGTGAACACGACATAAATTAAACATAATCGAGCTTATCAGAAAGAAACATTTGCATTCAATGTCCATTGATATTATATGGAAGTATGCATGGATTTTCAGGTGAATATCATTCAACGTTCTGCGTGGTATTTGCCAGGAAAGTAGTTGTTTTTCATCTGAGATCTACCATTTTCTGGTTCAATTTTATATTGAATCCTTTATGTGAAGAAAACCGTTTAATTCGATTTTTCTATTCATTCCACTTCACATGGCACTTATCGTTCTTTTTTTAGTTGTGATGTCGGGAATTTTCACAACGATTACTGTTACGGAAATAAGTAGAGTACATGCTAGACGATGCAGATGTTGGGGACTTTCCGAGGATGTCATGGACCATTGGAATCTTTCCACGAATTGTTCGAAAATTTTGGAAGCGAGGCGCGAGGTTATATAGGTGGGCGTTCCGCAGAAACATCAGTCATACATAGTGAGTCATCCATTGAGGATTGGGGAAGCATGTTTTTTTCAATGAGTTCAAAGTGAGTTATTATTTAGTGCAGTGCGATCGAGTATTATATTGTAAGAGTGCATTATTGTGTTATTCGAGTTTTTTTATTTTCTATTTAAAGACGGACCCAGTTATGTCGTCAACTTGATCAGTAGATAAGGTCAACAGGTCTCCAATTCTACAGCTTCCTGGAATACCCATTATTAAAACTACCTTGAGCAGTGAATATGTGTCATGTGTCCTCTTTAGTAAACACATTCAACTTCTTTGAGCTATATCCCACTGAGAGGTTCTCCAAAAATGACTTTACCTGGTAAAATCTGCAATTAATAATTAACCTTTATACCAAAATCAATTTATCGATCATGAAAAAAACACTTGGTTACTTCCACTTTTCTCCAACAGACAACACATTCCTGAGTTGTGAGTAATAGGATCATAATGACGAAGACTCAACATGTTTTTGATTTTCCAGATATAGAAGCCATAATTATCCTGTTATTAAACCTTTTTGCCTTCTTTTTGTCTTGTCATTCTCACAAATGCATATACCTTTCCTCAAATGGTGACTTAGATTGTTCAGGTTTTAAATTGCTCAAGGTAGTTCTGTAGTTTTGTTGAGATCCTAGGAATCGCCTGAAATTTCAAACATAAACATAACCTACCAAAACTGACTCACAAATTTTTAAATCGATCCACAGACATTTCCGATTGAAAATGGGTTTTTTTTGTTCGCGATGGCTAACACGTGAACGGATAGGACTTTGTTCATATTTTCATATAGATGTAGAACAAATCCTAGGATAAAAAAAATCACTCGTGTATGCAGTATTATTGTGCGAAATGTTTTTTTTCAATAAAAGTAATTTTTGACCGTTTAGATTCGAAGATATAGACTGCTGAAAAACTTTCTATGACGTTTCTACACTCTGGCACAATTTGGATGTGATCTTGTTTGATTCTATCGCCATGATTGCTGCCTTGCTATCCGAGTAGATGAGAATAGTTCCTCGACTTCTTTTGTCGAGGCTTTCCTGCACGCAGGCGTATTTGCCTAGAGGAACTGAGATTTCTTTCTTCGTTCCTTCCTTGTATACTCCTGCGCCGGACATTTCCCCAAGCCTTGATCCATCTGTATACCAGGTTGATCTGTAGACAGGGGGTCTGCCGGGCGCAGCGTCTCTCCATTCATCTCTCGTGGGGCTGATGATTTTTGATCCATTTTTCAAATTCAGAACCGGTGGGATGCTATCTCTTTCCACTTGTAGGATTGGAGTGTGCATGGTCTGCCTCCGTGTCAATCCATTGGCCTATACCTTGGAGTCTGTAGGCAGTACGAATGGCTTCATGATCAATGACTAGGTGCAGAGGTGAGTCCTAGCAGAACTTAAAAATTTTTGTTTTAGATCTGTTAATAATTTCCCCAGATATTATGAATGGCTTGTGCAGTTATACAGTGAATTCACTTCTATTAGCCTCCCAAAGTGTGAATGGTAAATGCCATAATTTCCATATGACGAAAAAAATTATGAACTCGATGTCATCTTATAAACATATTGAAGATGAAAATATCGATATCTATTTTTAAAATGAATATTTTTTTTCAATTTTATATTTTTCACGAATAGCTTGTGAAAATGTTGAATGATGTTTATTCCATCACGTTGAAGGACACAGGGAAATCCAAAGTCGTTCTCATGGTGACACAGACAGATTTGTATCTTTGTCTTAACTCAAAAAAAATATCCTAAGTGTTTTTGGAAAAACATCGCACTAAAGTACAATATTCGTATCCGCCAAAAAAAAAACGTAACTCCAAAAAGTTGCAAAATTGAATGCCGTTCCGCGTTCTGTCCAATTTAATCCGGATTGTGAGGACGCAGTGCGGCGTTGTACCGCATTTGTCACCGGCCTCTATGACGCCGTATGACGTTAGTGTCCATCAATGTGTTAATTTTGTTATATTCTGCTTTTTGACAAGAACAAATAAAGTACTCGTCCCTTATTTCCAAAAACGAATATTTGAACCATGATTTTCAGTAAAAATCGATAATTTTGGCAACACTGAACGATAATTCCTTCATTAGCTGGTGGCATCACTGAGTGGACCTATCCGTGCATGATGTGAGATTGTGTTAGTGTAAAAACTCAAAAGACTGGCAGCATCATATAAGTATTGGATTTTACTGAACGCAGCGGCCGTAACTTTTTGCGGATACGTGTACATACAGAAATACCTCAAAGCCTCATGTGCTCACGTTAACACGTCTTGTGAACAAATGTTTCATTCACGTCTGTTTTAATGTTCCCTAATATTAATTGCACACTCCATATAGTTCACCTATTTGTTAGAAAATAAATACAAAATTCAAATGGGAAAGTATCAATCTTGATATATAAAAGTCAAAAATGAAATACTTTATACGCCTATAGAGTCAAATGATGTTTGTTTTCAACCATACATGTAATGTTTTCACAATCTTGAACGTGTCACCTTTCTGTACGCATTTGCCTGGCTAGGCAGCAAAAACGCGTTTCCATTTCCCTGTTCGTTTTTATAGCTACTTTACATGCACCCAACTACTTTACATGCGCCTAACTTAATCTACAAGAAGTTAATTTATTCACGTTAATTGTTAAATGAGCATTGTTATTGATGATAGAAATTTTGGGACTTTCCTGAAGCTGGGTTTGGTTTGAAATTGTTGTTCTTCCTTGCGGAGTTTCTTCACGTGATGTTAATCTCAACAGTCTTGGAAGAAGAGGAAATCATCAGAGCAGTCCTACTTTTGTTTTCCAAAGATGACTCCACTATCCTTCAGCAACAGTACTCGATTTCCACCCACCTTCGTTTCAGTTGCAAAACATCGGCCCCATTGTCAGTCAGTAACGTTGCGGAGGTACGTCGAAAAGCATGCCTTGTAAAAGTTTCTGCCTTTGGAAGCTTCTGGAGAAATGTTGAAATGGAATGATGTCTCCCCTCTCCCCCCTTTTCCATAGCAATTGCGTGCGTGTACTCTTGCGGCAACCTCAAAGCTTGATGTGAGTCTTACTCACCCGAGAAATGAAGTTTGGGGTCCTCCATATAAAATAAATGATTAACCCCATCCAGCAATTATCATCATTATTATCACTCAGGCCGAACGGTACGTTCAAAACTTTGTAGCCTTCATCCTCCTGGGTACCCATTTATAGGCTGGGTTAACCTCAGCTGAACTAGATTTATGTGAAACAATGTTTTATTACAACTGAATCTCCATAATGGAGTTCCACGGTTTTTTTTTCAACTAAAAAGTGCATCCAGGCTGAAAATACGCTGTCGGTTTTGAAGCGACGCAACATATAACAGAATTTCATTACCATATTCCGAGAGAAAATAGAATCCACAATTCACCTTTCAGCTCCTCGTATCTTTTGATTCCACCAACGAAAGGCTTTCATGCAGAATACGCGTAATAGTGAAAATATCTGAAGTATAACGAATTTCATTATTAACGATTCTCCAATAGATTGGAAACTGAAAAACGAGTGCATGACAAAGAGATGATCACTTCCCGTTGGGCAGCTCCAGAACAGTGATAATCAGGGCCGGGCTGACATCTCGTGCGACCGCAGGAGTTCCAGGACTGGTTCAGCCGACCATCTTGCCTAACATCAAAACGTAAACGTTGATTGTAATTGAATCAAACAAATAAAAGTGTCGTATATGCACCACAAAATATAATCTCAAAATGAGTGGAATTATTTCTTGATATTTAAAGTTTCAATCAACTGAAACTAATTTGCATGACCAACTCTATTCATAAAATCATTACAATGTTGTTTCAACCATGTAATTCTTTCATTGAATCGAATAAATTTGATGATTGCTTTTACAAAAATATTCATTCAAACAAGTATTTATGTCAAATTGATTAATTCAATGAAATGTAAATTCAACCAAATAAGCACTAAAAATACTCATTCAAATGTTTTGTTAATCCACTGAATTGACGAATATGGTAACCGAGCATGAGAGCCTGCACCATATATTTAAGTCCAGACGTCGCAACGATGATAAGTTGGCTTTTCTAGATTGTTTCAATAGATAAATATTTTTATTTGACCACATTATATATAAAGATGTGCAGCAAGTCTTGAAATTACAATGGTTGGAGTTACATGGAAAATGAAATATGTATATACAGTGCATTCCATTTAAAACGAGCCACCCTGAATAACTTTTGGTAGAATGATTTTAAGGAAAAATAAAAAAACACATCAACAATAGTATACAGGGGGACACATTTTGACATATTCACATTTGATGTTACTTCCACTATCGCACCCCCAGAGCATGTCACCATTTTTTTTTAATGGATCACCTTATATTGTTTCGATTATCAGATGCTCCATGATGAGCAGATTTCAACAAAGTATAAACATATGGTCTGACGCATATGGTTGGGAGCTACAATTATTTTCCATTAGTCCAACGTGCCCTAAAACTGCAATAGAAATAGCTTCATCGTTGACAACTCCTGAACGTTTCGGAATTATTGAACACATTTATGGAAACTGGATCTGTTAGCAATAAAAAGCATAACCGTTCAGGAGTTGTCAACGATGAAGCTATTTCTATTGCAGTTTTAGGGCACGTTGGACTAATGGAAAATAATTTGTAGCTCCCGAACCATATGCGTCAGAACATATGTTTTATACTTTGTTGAAATCTGCTCATCATGGAGCATCTGATAATGCGAAACAATATAGGGTGATCCATTAAAAAAAATTGTGACATGCTCTGGGGGTGCGATAGTGGAAGTAACATCAAATGTGAATATGTCAAAATGTGTCCCCGTATATACTATTGTTGACGTGTTTTTTTATTTTTCCTGAAAATCATTTTACCAAAATTTATTCAGGCTGGCTCGTTTTGAATGGAATGCACTGTATGTATAAATAAAATAGATATGATACAAGTACAGTTGAAATAACAATAAGACTTTGTAATGAAGTTATCACAGGTTGGAAGAATACAAGTCTTAGAGGGATGATCATACACATGTCCACTCATTGTATGTGTAGTTCAGTCGGCAGTTCTCATATTTATCGATGGAATAGAACGCGTTGTTATCAAAAAATGATTTAATTATTCTCTTGAATTTGATTTGGCTCAAATCTTTAATATGAGCAGGAAGTTTATTGAATAAGTTCAAGTCGAGCTAATTTTTGGTCGAGGTAGTGACTCTGTACGACGAGTATAGTGTCATTAGTTTGAATGCAGTAAAATAGTTTCTACGAGATTCTTTATAACCCACACAAGCTAATATCCTTATGGCTTTTTTTTGTAATCGAAGAACTTTGAGTGAAAGACTAGAGTTTCCCCATAGTCGTATGCCATAAGTAATGTGTGAATGAAATAGAGCAAAGTAATTCCTAATGCATCGAAACTTGTTACTTTTTTCAGTTGTCTTTCTCAGTTGATAACAGTTCCATTTTAAGGAATGATCCAAGGTTATACCCAAAAGTTTAACTTTATCCTCTGAGTTCTTATGAACGTTTGTTGAAATGGAAATCCTTTGAGACTTATTGTGGGTTCTGCTGGATAGAAACCATTCATCCGCTCTATGCTCAGCCAATTCCATTGAATTTGACAATATTTCCTTATCAACATATGATTCATATATGATTACATCATCTGCAAACAGCACGCATGATGATGGTGACTAGTTTTGCGGTAGGTCGTTAATATATCAAATAAATAGGAAAGGCCATGATACGGACCCTTGGGGAACTCCATGTTTGATCATTCGGAACACAGATTGAGAATCCTGATATTGCACTGATTGAAATCTGTTGGAATGGTGAGAAGTGAAAAATGTAAGAGCTATCGCGCGTATTCCATAATATTCAAGCTTCTGAAGGATTAATGTATAAGAAACACAGTCGAAGGCCTTGCTGAGATCGCAAAGTGTCGAAGCAGTTACTTTACCTGCTTCAAGGCTCTCGACTATATCTCCCACCGTGGACCGTGGATCCACAACTTCTGAATCCGAACTGTCTGCTATTTAAAATCTCATATTTTTCCAAGTACATTATCAGTCTGTTTTCAACAACTTTCTCAATTATTTTACCAATAATCGGAATTATTTTAATGGGTCGATAATTTGCTGGGCTGTCTTTGTCACCACATTTGTGAATCGGAATAACTTTCGTTAATTTGAAAACATCGGGAAAAGTTCCGGTTGAGAAACACATATTGATAAGGTTGAATAGGGGATCAAGTAAAATCTCTGCAATTTCTTTCGATATTATACTATTCAACCCAGGGACATCGTAACAGGGAGAATTTTTCAAGCTTTTTATTGCATCTAGTCATTCACCCGGAGTTACGGGAGGAAAAAAGGAGGACCTTTGGATTCTACGAAGATGGTTCAGTAATTCTTCAGATGAACATATATTCAAATCAAAGAAATGTTAGCATTGCATTGAGAAATCCATTTGGTTACCGCAGTATAATGATTCCATCAATCGAATATACTTGTATTTTGGGATGAATTTTATTTAGTCGGGTCAAGCCAATAAGAGTGACCAAATAAATTTGGTTGAATTAACAAATTTTTTTTTTCCGTGCGAAGGCTCTGAATTCTCAAATGTTGCCAAACCACAACCACAATAGTTGGACATTCATTATAAATGTCCAGTCACCAATACTAAAGACGTGGAAAAATCCATATGAGTGCAGATGGAATTGTAAGAAAAATCCCACATTTTTTTAATCTTTAATTTTGTTAATGCTTGTAGTTGATTTTGGCTGATGACTTGATTGGGAACTTGCAATTATCCTGATAATTTCTTACACTAACTTTCTACATTGACTTAGTTAATACAAGCTTTCGGATATCTTTATTTCCATCCTCAATTTGATATAGAGTTGTATAGTTTAACCATTTTCAATTGCAGAAGCTATTTCTATACTGAGAAAATCAAAAACTCACTTCGCTAACACGAACGTATATGCGAAGAAACGGAACGAAAAATAATGTGTACTAGTCGTAAACATTCTCCGTCGGCAAAGGTAAGATCAAAAGGAGATCAAAAGAGCCGATAGTCATCGTGGGTTTGAGTGTCAGCTGTCTAGTTCTCCAGCTGCCAATTAAAACGGACCGCAAGCCAATGATAATGCTTGTAGGTGTGTCTATACGTTGGGACTAATAAACCACGAGTTATATACGTGTTTCAGGAGGACTGAATACCTAAAAGCCAGTAGTGCCTCTGGTCCGGGATCGAAATAGGTTTTAAAATATTCTATAGTTGTGATGTGTTTTGTTGGAAAATATGTTGTTTTTTTTCTACCATGGGAAAATGAAGATGTGATGATCCGATTGCCAATCAATACATACTTCCTCGTTTATGGCATATTTTTTATTTCAACGTATTTTTGAAATATTTAAATATCCAAATAAAATTAGTTACATCCGCTTCTGCTACTCAAAGGATTCCGCCTCAAGACTGGGAAATTTGTTTTTTATGCTTCTGCAATGGATAACACCGGCCGACATGATTTTCCTTGTTTAAAATATTATTGAGTTTTTCTACCAATTTTGTGGTGCTGACGACGAGACCAGAGCTCAGTTTTTCGTATCACGTCAGGTTTTTGATAAAATTAATATATGTATATATATATATATATATATATATATAATATATATATATATATATATATATATATGTGCAGTTTTTGATAAAATTAATATATGTATATATATATATATATATATATATATATATATATATATATATTTATATATATATATATATATATGTGCAATTTTATTTGATTTAATAAAAATAAGTTAAGTTATTAAGTTTTGGCGCTTTTTTTTCAAATTGTGCGACCTCTCGTGAGAAAATTCATTAGTTGCAACCGCGACACACCCAGTTATTAAGGTGTTACATGAGAATAAGCCGTTACAGTAACTTCGGTTACAAAATTTATACTGAAATATTAGTGTTTATTTAAAAAAAGTGTTAGTGTTTCACTTTTGATATTTATTGAATCTTATCAATGATCTGTGGCTGGACAACATTTCCAAAACAAAATGTCTTCAAGGAAGTGTCAAAATAGTGTGTAAACATTCTGTAACTTTTGTGGAAATTTTATGATTTCAAAGCAAAAACAAAAAATTGCTGAATTTGTGCAAAATGCATATAATGCTTACTTTGGCTTTGAAATACAACTTAAATAGTGGGTATGATGAAACAATTTGTTGTAGCATTAAACAAAGACAATGATGGTTTCAAATACCTGGGTAAAAAATTCCCAAGATGGTCTAATGCAAAAATAAAAGAAGGGGTATTCGATGGACCACCAATCAGATCTTCGATGAAAGACGGGGGATTTGATGCAACAATGAATATTACTGAATTAGAAGCTTGGCTGGCTTTAAAAACGTTGGTAACGATTTCTTAGGGGATCAAAAACACCCTGTCTATAAACATATCGTGGCAACTTTATTGGATAAATATAAGGAATTGGGATGCAATATGAGTATGAAACTTCACTTTCTAGATTCACATCTGGATTTTTTTCCCTGAAGAACAGGGAGAACGGTTTCATCAACACACCAAAACTATGAAAACAAGGTACCAAGGTCGATGGAATGTGAATATGATGGCTGATTACTGCTGGTCACTGAAACATGATATTCCTGATGATATTAACAAAAAAAACACACCCAAGCGTAATTATACAGAATAGCTCAAAAGAAATCACTCTAAATAGTCCTATAGTAATGATTGTACTTGATATTTTCTTCATAAATGTTTAAATATGCGTATTTGTAACTTAATAATTGATCTTTTCTTGAAATTTTAAAATAAAAATTTTTTTTCTTTCATAAGGAAACGTTCCAGAAATTTTAATTTGTCGGCCGGTGTAATGGATGAACTATACTCACATCTTTGTTGGGATTGGTTTCCATGATATTTAAATTGATTTTCTCCATTCATAAATTGTGATAACAATTATGAGGGAGAGAAAAGTTATGATACGAATGAAGACATATTATAATAATAATAATAATAATAATCGTTTTTATTGATAGTAAGTGAGACATAAATCATACATGAAATGTGATTCTAGTACTATCAAAGGGCAGAGTTAGCGTTTACCCATGTGTTAGATGGGTAAATACTTTCTTACACTCAACCTTTATACTAATATACTAATGGAAAATAGAAATGAAAAGAGAAAAAAAAATAATAAAAGCTAAATTACAATATCTAGCAATATATCTATATAATATTAATGTGTAAGGCTTAAAAAAAAACAATGTAAGTAATGATATGTTAGTATGTCTGAACACGTAGAATGGGGATATATTAAACATGGATAATTATTTTATTTATAAGTGTAGATGTACAGCGGGAATACTTATAAATGTATATCATCCATCAACAGAAGTTTTTTCATTTTTTTCTTGAAGAGTCCAATGGAAGTATTTTTTAGAGCATCTGGTACCTTATTGTATAGCCGTGATATCATGTAGGAAAATGAAGACTGATAGAGAGAGGTTTTATGCAAAGGTGGTGTCAATTTGGACTTGAATCTTATATTAATATTGTGGACGTCTGTTCGGAACGATACTTTTTCAAATAAGTATGGTGGCTTCTTCTCGAGGATGATTTTATGATACAGCACAGATGAATGCAGATAGATGCGTTTTTGAACACTTAGCCAACCCAGCTCGCTCAAAGGGGTTGATATATTATTTCGTTTCCTTAAACCACAGATAAGACGGACACATGAATTTTGTACCAATTGTAGTCTGTTTATATCCGATTTGAGTAAGGCTGGGCCGAAGACAACATCTGCGTGATTTAAGTGAGACAAGACTAGGGCTTCGCATAAGATTATTTTACTTTTTTGTCTAGAAAGGATCTGTTAGAGTAGATAAGTTTCAGATTGCAAAATGCTCTTCTGATGATAGTATTCACATGTTTCGTGTACCTCAGAGTATAGTCCATAAATAAGCCTAGATTTTCAACGGTATCTATGACTGGAATGAGTTCGTCATTGATTCGGAGGTTGATATGTGGTAAACACCTAATTCGGACGTCTTTGTTTCTGCTAAACAGTATGGCATTTGATTTTGAAGGATTGATAGAGAGACATAGTTTGCTCGACATGTCGACTATAGCAGTCAGATCATCATTCATATGCTGAACCGAGAGGGCTAAGTTACTTTCGGTTAAAGGAAGATATAGTTGAACATCATCTGCATAAAAATGACTACTAGAATAATGTAAAGTTCTGTGTAAATCAATAGTGTACAAAATGAAGAGCAACGGGCCCAAAATTGATCCTTGTGGTACCCCATTTTTGATGTGTACGATATCAGACTGTTGGTTATCGAGTTTGACTGTTTGATAACGATAGTATAGATAATTTTTGAAAAACATAACAGAGGAATCACTGAAACCAATATAGTGTAGTATGGCTAGTAATAGGTCATGTTTAATTCTATCGAATGCTTTAGTATAGTCTAGAAATACAAGTAACACCAACTTTTTATCGTCTAAATATTTGAGAATATCGTCTGTCACCTTCAAAAGTGCTGTATTACAACTGTGATGAGTCCTGAATCCTGATTGGTGCGGAGGTAGGAGATTATAATCTTCTAAGTAGATTTTCATTTGTGCATGTATGATCTTCTCAAAGACTTTGGACAAAACACATAGAATACTAATAGGTCTAAGAAATTTGAGTTCAGTGGGATTACTGATTTTGGTAAAGGGAGGACAACAGCATGTTTCCAAATAGATGGGTAGGTATTTTTTTTATACAGTAGTTAAAAATGTGACAGAGATGCTCTAAGACAGATGGACAAGCATGAAGTAGCATATTCACACTTATAGAGTCCGCACCAATAGCTCGCGATTTTATAGAAAGAAGGTGCTTATAGATGTCAGTTTCACTGATAGGTGTGAACCTAAATAGTCCTGCACCAGGCAGATTGTTGTTGGAGTAGTGGTTGATAGTATCAGCTTCTAGTTGTAAGTCGCTCTGTGAAGAGCTGGTAAAATAGTCATTTATAACTTTAGCATTTTTCAAATTTGCTGGGATTGTTAGGTTTCTGTTTTAGAGTGGATATTCATTTTGTCGAGTTCTTTCCATAGAGATTTACTGTCATTTCCACAATTTCTAGTTCTGAATTGGATATACGCCCTTTTTCGCGAACTATTGCATGTTTAGTTAGGTTCCTGAGATCTCTATAGTAGTTCCAATCACGCTCTAGCTTGGTACGCTTATATTTAATCAGTGCTTTATCTCGAAATGACATCATCAATTTGATTGTATCAGTGATCCAAGGTGCTGGTGGCCTGGTTACTTTGACAGTTTTAAAGGTGCATGATAATCAAATAAGGCTATGAGTGTATTATTGAAGCATTCTACTTTAGAGTCAATATTTTCAAGGTGGTAGATTGGGGAGAAATCAGTGTGAATCAAATCAGTTGTAAAGAGTCATGATTAAATTTTTGAAATCGCGAAATGTACGTAGATTGATTTCAGAGGACACGTCGCCAGTACCGATCGAACAGGATACAAGGCAGTGATCAGAAATGTCAGAGCGTCACTGACCAGTACATTGTTGGCAAGGATAGATTCAGTGCATAAAATTAAATCGATGGCTTTGGCGCTGGTTTGGCAGAGTCTAGTTGGTTCAAGTATTAAATTCTTGAGATCATAACTTGATATGGTATTGCTCAAAAGTATAGTAGCATTACTTCCTACATCCAACATGTCTATATTGAAGTCCCCGGCACATAATAGGTGATCGTATTTGGGAGCAATCATACTCAAAGAGCTTTCAAAATCATTCATAAATTCGTTTATATTTTGCTTGGGTGGACGGTAAAGAACACCAAGTGCGTATTTGACATTTTACGGAGAACGATACCCATAATTGTTCGGTGTTACTAGGATCTAATCGCACAGGAGTTACTTTTAAATTTGATTTCAAGTATATTGCCACACCGCCACCTCTCCCTATCAGACGATCTCTTCTATACAATAAATACCCATTAAGTGCAATAAGGTCGTCTGGTATTTCTGCAGAGAGCCATGATTCAGTGACCAGTATTATATCAAACTTCAGATAGACACAATCTTTATAATTGATGAAAATGTGCTACTAGCGATAGCGAGTTGATATGACAAAACTTGATTTTCATACTAGTAAGCATTTAATGTAAGTACGATAACATTGAGATCACAATAAAAAATAAAAAATAAATTGAGAACAGGAAAAAGCAACAAAAAAGTAAATACATGAGTAAGAGGTACCTGCAAGTACAAGTTAAGTTGGACGTATGGTTCGAGAACGGAGTCTTGTTCTTGGATTTTCAAGGAAGCTGCTGACAGGAGAATTTTCCAACTTCCTCTTTCGCTCTTCTGTTTTTTCAGTATGCTTGTCTTCTTTGAGTAATTGTTCATAGGAGTAAGATGTACCATCGATCAATAATTTATTATTGACAATTTTGGCATTAGGGTCAGTGACTTTAGCCAGTTTAAGTTGTTCGTACATACATTTACGCTTCATATAATCTTCTTTGGCATAGTCTTGAGAAAACAGCACACCTAGTTGTTTCAGGTTGGCGTTCTTGTTTCGAGAAGAGGTGAGTATTTGGGTTTTCAAAGTGAAGTTAGTTACTTCTGCAATAATTGATCTTGGTTTGTCACCATTATTTTTTCCTATCCTGGTAATGAAGCGAAAGTCGTGGTTATGACAGTCAATACTCAATTCCTTATTGATGCATTTCACCAGATCAGATGAAGTGTTGTTTTCTTCACCAGCTAATCCATGGATTATAATATTAAATTTTTTTGATCTTCTTTCAGTTTCAAGGAGGCGCTGTTTCAAAGTTTCATTCTCGCCCTCCAAGCATTGACAATCATTCAAGATGATAAGAGTTCACATTATTAAAATATGGATAAAATTGCCTGCTCCCTGGTGGTTACACGGAATAAGATTTTTCTGGTTGTGGGTGATTTCAGGTTTTGATTTCGAAAACATTTTGGACAATGTTTTGAAGCTCATATGCCTGACTGTTGTATTATGTGGTTTCAATATTTTACTCACAATTTTTAGTAAGCCTTTTAGCGTAGAGAATGACAATGTGAAAAGTTTTCAGGATGTTTTGGCAGATAAATCTGTTTTTGTACAACTTTTACACGTTCTCTTAAAATATTATCTACTAATTTTTTATGATTAACATTGATATGTAGTATTTCTGCTTTTTTATTGTTTCTGAGCCTGATGCTTGGGTTGCTGAGTATTATAGCTCTATCTGCAATTCCAATTATAACGAATTTTCTGGATCTGTAAGATAGATTTCAATAAAATAGTACCTATTGGTCCCGTCATCACAACAAGACTTTCAATAAATTTTCAACGATCATGGTTCCCATAATCCAGAAATACCATCAGTTTCAAATATATATGGGATACATATATTGGTATGGTTTTTTTGTGTAACATTCTATGTTTATTCCATTTTCAATGTTACATAGGGTGAGATCTAGAAAGTTCTGGTTCCTTCTGGGATTTGTTTTAATCTTTCTAGTTTTTGGGTAATTTTTTTTCAAGATATCAATTGTGTAATTTATATTATTTCCGGAAATTATTAAAGAACAATCTCCAACATAGCACAGGTGAAGTAAATTTGAAGAACTAAAGACATTGAGATTCGATAGCGTCCGCGAACTCAATGAGGAACTTTTTGGTGAATTTGTTTATATCGTTCCATCGTTCCATTTATGTGAAACTGTGTTTGTTGTTCTGATAGGATTTTGGTATATTAACAATCACAAGACAAACACAACTAGTGAATCCAACTATTTTGGCCACAAAATATAACACAAAAAAAAATCTAGAAAAATCTGAACCCTCATAAACAATAGAACAGACGTCATCACTTGGAACCAAATATATCCTAATCTCATTTAAATATCCAACTGAAACCCCAACCATGACAAATACATTCACCTTCCGCATTTCTCTATCCCATTAAACTAATAAACACAATTACATATTTTTGGCAATATTCAATGCATTCATTATTATAAGAGTCTTTTCTTGTTTATAATTTCCGGGACATTTTGCTTATACACTGTTGATTGTGTCTTGTATGCAGGTTGTGAAGACGAAAATGTTTCGGAGTTATTGAAGAAAAAGTCTTTTTCCGAAATTCGATCAGAAATATTGACATTTTTGATAAACTCTTTGATAAAAAAAAGTTAATATTTCGTTGCACTTTTTCGCAACGGAAAATAACTGTCAGGAAATATTTGTTTTTGTGGTGTAAGGAAATATTATTTCTCTTCGAAGAACTAAATAGCTCAAAACTTACAGGAAGAAGGCCTCATGATAATGATGCTTCAACAGAAATGCATAAATTAAAACACCTTTTTAAAGACAAGCTTTTATCCAAATGCCCTAAAAAGTCAAAAATAATTGCTTTGGATGCGTGACGTAGGTTATTTCGTGAGTTACAAATTCAAAAACGTGTCGCCTTTTCATTCGATCTGAAATTCAAAATAAAATAATGTTTTGGCGGTGGGAATGTCAGAAGCCTATAATTGTAGGAACACATTCCATTGATTGCTTCTCTATTAATCTGAAATTACCACAAATCTTAATGATAAATAAAATTAAAATGGGTATTTCGTGACGATCACAGGGGTGTAGTTTTTGTTGAAGACGAAACGATATTTTTACACAGGAATCTAGTAATTTCACACCAACAACATGTGAAAATGCGTCTGGGCTTTCTTAATTTCCTATAAAATAGACACTTCTCTTTGAGACATGGGCTGCACAAATTCACTTGGAATAATTGTTCAGCTTTGAAGTTATGATTTTTATGACAATAGTGCATGCTTGAGCAGAACGTGTTTCCACCAGCTCCTCAAGAAATGTCGATATTTCGACATTTCCATATACTGATATCTTCGATAATTCGATAAAATAAGTATCGATATTTTCAGCATTATCGCCTTTCCCTAATTTGCGATTATAACTAACCGCAAAACGACGCGTGCCACGTTGCCAATTGTTGTGAAATACTACAAATGCAGGAACTTGGAAGTGAAAACAGCGAAAAAAATTCACGTTGGAATTGTGGAAAAGTCCCAATGTAAGGCATTTGCTTCAGTACAAAACTTTAATAACAAACGAAATGAATCAATTCAAGACCTGGAAGAGTTTTCTCGAATTCCAAATATTATTTGTCATACAAAATGGGAAAGCGGAAATCCTTACTTTTCCCTCAAATCCAACACAGTCTCCCTAAAAAACAGTTATAAAGTTTTTCGATTCATTTCTAACATGAATATTAAATTATGGTAGGGAAGGATTCACGAGTGTGTGTCGATTCCTATATCCTCGAATGGCTCAGATGATAGAGTGTATGGCTAGAAATCATAAGGTCGTGGGTTCGACTCCCAACTGAGGATGCTTTTTTTCTTTAATTTTATTTGGCCACTATGCCACAGAATTCCCTCTTTCATTATATGTATTTCGGACACAATATTTTCACTTTCACCTCATATATTTGGCTTAATCTTATCAGTGGTTAGAGATCATCTGCTTGAATCTGCTACTGAAATCTTGGAATGACGATGAAGTTGAGTGACAGGTAATGAATCTCGACGGCCAGTGATGAGTACGTTTGATTTCCGATTCATTTCTAACATGAATATTAAATTATGGTAGGGAAGGATTCACGAGTGTGTGTCGATTCCTTTGTCCTCGAATGGCTCGAATGTTAGAGCGTATGGCTAGAAATCATAAGGTCGTGGTTCGACTCCCACTTGAGGATGCTTTTTTTCTTTAATTTTATTCGTCCACTATGCCACAAAATTCCCTCTTTCATTAGTTATACAAATGTTCGAACATAATTTGGGCAGACGAAATCGAATTGTTCATCATCACAAAAAAGATCTTGAGAAAACAAAGATATGTTGTAATGATCTGGAAAGGAAACAAAAATATCGAAAATTTGAAAGAATTGATGAGGCCAGTGCCCACCTTGGACTCAATTACCCAGAAATTATCCTTCCATGCCCAGGATGATATCAAAAAACGGATACTATTTTTCTGCTTCGATACAAATAGTTATTCATGTATCAAGGGCGCAAAATAGGCTTTTATGGACCGCAGCGTGTAAGTAACATCCCGAGCGATAGCGAGGGCTATTAACACGCCTAGGTCAATAAAAGCAAATTACGCCCGAAATACATACAAAATTTTATGCACGACCGGTACATTTGATGTCATGTACCTCTTTATATCTAGAACATGATAAAAATACATCAAGGCTGCCGTGAGGATGTATATTCATATCATATCGGAAACAGAATAAATCAAGAAGTGATGGAATGTATGTTACCATGGCAACTCAGTCAATTTTCCGAAATAAGATTATTTAGGCTAGTAGCCATATTTGCTGTCAATTTTTGTGATCACAGATAATTCATTACTGATTTTGAAATGGATTCAAGCGACGAAGAAAGTGTGAATTGTACTCCACCAGAAATAGGTAAAGCAGCTGAGGATGCGAAATTGAGTTTATTGCCAAGTAAATCCAAGAAGATACACGACAAGGTGTATGAAGAATTCGTGAGGTGGTGCAACGGGAAAAATGTGAAAATAAGAAATACACAGAGACTGTACTTCTTGCCTATTTTCTGGAAAAATCTAAATATTGTAAGCCCTCTACCATGGTCATATTATTCCTTGCTGGAAGCTACTTTGAATGTACATGATAATATAGATATCAGTAGATACGCAAGATTGATAGCTTTTTTGAAACGAAAATTTGATGGTTATAAACCAAAGGATTCGAAGATTCTAAGCAGAAAAGAAATCGAGTTATTTTTGAGGGAAGCACCAGACGATTCGTATCTTATGATGAAAGTAAGTTCTAATTTCATGTTTTCTCAATGTTCAGTATGTTATTCTGAGAGTTTTTTGTAGGTAGCACTGATTTTTGGTATTTGTGGAGCATGTCGCCGCGAAGAATTGGCAAATATCACAGTGGACGACATTCAAGATTTCGAGACATTCTTACACATAACTATACGAGAAACCAAAACGAAGATAGATCGAGTATTTACTATAATCGATAAAGAACAGAAATCGCCAAGTTATTTGGATATTTACAGAAAATATTCTTCCTTGCGAGATCAGAATGATTAAAAGCGGTTTTTTATATTATAAAAATGGCAAGTGTACGAGACAGGTTATCGAAAAAATACATTCGGTCAAATACCATTCAGAATAGCCACTTACCTAGGTATTTCTAATGCGAAAGAATATACTGGTCACTGCTTCAGACGTTCCTCAGCAACTATGCAGGCGAGGATATAATTAACATTAAAAGACATGCTGGGTGGAAGTCGACGACTGTTGCGAAAGGTTATATTGAAAATTCAGTTGCAAATAAGCTGAAGATTGCTAAGAAAATTGTAGAAAATGATGAGCCTTCTACTAGCCATTGCAGACAATCTGAAAATATTGCTCACTATTCTGAAACACCAGATAATAACATGCATTCTCTTCAGACTTCTAGTAATGAGGAATCAGTTGAAATCAGTAACTATCTGCAACAACAGTAAACAACAAATCCAAATATTTCCATAAATAACTGTTCCAATTGTATTGTCAATATTAAGTTATAATTCATTTTTTAAATTAATTTATGTTCATTGTTTTCGTTATATTATTGTTAATAATGTTTTGAGTTTGATTATATGATCCATCGGAATATAGTTTTCTATCGATATGAGATTGAAATTCACTTTAGCGCCTGTTCAACGATTTTATCGCCCGCCAGGCGATGAAGTAGTCCGCGGGCGCTAAAGTGCTACTTTACGCCCGCAAATCCGGGCGCTAAAGTGCTACTTTACGCCCGGTCGTGCATAAATATAATTATTATTAACTTTCGAACCGTTTCTTATTATCACCCGCCTATGTTCGGCGTTTTCGATCAAAGCGCAAATCCTATTATATTTTACCAGGGGTGGATGATAAACCCCATCCTCATCCAACTAAGGATGGATATAATATGTTTCCAGCAACTTTTATTATATTCGCAGAGTGCTTTCGACCTATAAGGTCATCTTCAGTGCCTGATGAATGACTTATTCATCAAGTGAAAAACAAGGGAATCCATAAAATGTAGACATTCACTAAGTAAAATTGCGACAATACGGTAATAAAATTGCAATGCATTCAAAGCTAAAACAAAGTGACAATCAAGAGATTGTGTTCCCTTGAAGCAAACAGAAATTAGCCAACGAATCACAATGTCAATTGCTAATCAAACCTGAATTAACTTTCTTTTGGAATTTGGACTGGAGCGACAAGCTCTTGAATCTGTAATCTACGTCGCATATCCAAAGTAATTATTTTTCACTTTTTAGGGCATTTGAATAAAAGCTTGTCTCTTTGAAAGAGTTTTTCATTGAGTATGCCATTACAACATTTTGTGGGAAAGAACATTCCATTCTTACGATATTCCATGAAATGTTTGTATGCATAGTTATATTTTTCTCTAGATTTAGTTGGCAACAGTATTTACTACCTTCGTGAATTATGAGGGTTCCAATCATCATTTTACACTTTACTTTTCCTTTTTAGAACGTTCGAAAACGTGGAAAACACTATAGGAATACGCTAAAAATAAACTTTTTATTCGTCAAGTTTGACAATTTAGTATTACTTTGGATACATAGTTACAAAAAAAATATTTCATGGCATCCTTTATTTGTGAATAAAACTAATAATGCTTATTTCAAAATTATTGTAATAATTTATGTCCTTTGAATAATTTCCGATTTTCGGAAAAATAGTATAATATACCTTGTAGGAAAAGCCACATTCCCGAATCATTACGGTCGTCCAGGAATGTTCAGATTTTCTTACTAGATGTAGCATATATTAAGTATTCACTGGTTCGACAATATGATCGATTTGGAAAGTACAAACTCAAATAAATCCTTCCCTACTTCCCATAATATTAAAATAACTGTCGGAAAACGTGACGTGACATTCGCATTTGAACAAAGAGTGTTACAGTATACTGCTACATTTCAGTGAATCCAATGATTTTTATATTTTCCATCTCCCTTCGAACTAATTCTCTGACTCAAAGTTATATCACTGTCTTTTGGTTTCATATGTCTCATCCGTTCTTCTATGAAAGCTGAGATGCAATGAAAATACGGCACTCATTTCCATAGGATTGCGTTTATTGGAAAAGCTACCTAGAATCTCAGAAGCATTTACCTGAATTCATAACGTAAAACTACCTGTTGCTCCCCTTTCCTTCGTCAATATACCCATATCTATGAAGAACCGATGGATTTGTACACTCACTCTATTATTGTTGTTTCTGCTTTGTTTCTTTCGGTTATATGATTATTATGAAATACCATAATAATTCCAATAGATTTGAAACTCACACAAGTGGAAAAATAGTGAAGGGTCCACGAATCCAAATCTTTTTTACATTACAAGCTTTAATTTATTTTCTCCTGTCCCGGTGTCTATCCGTCTGTCCGTCTGTCCGTCTGTCCGTCTGTCCGTCTGTCCGTCTGTCCGTCTGTCCGTCTGTCCGTCTGTCCGTCTGTCCGTCTGTCCGTCTGTCCGTCTGTCCGTCTGTCCGTCTGTCCGTCTGTCCGTCTGTCCGTCTGTCCGTCTGTCCGTCTGTCCGTCTGTCCGTCTGTCCGTCTGTCCGTCTGTCCGTCTGTCCGTCTGTCCGTCTGTCCGTCTGTCCGTCTGTCCGTCTGTCCGTCTGTCCGTCTGTCCGTCTGTCCGTCTGTCCGTCTGTCCGTCTGTCCGTCTGTCCGTCTGTCCGATCTGTCCGTCTGTCCGTCTGTCCGTCTGTCCGATCTGTCGTCTGTCCTGTCTGTCCGTCTGTCCGTCTGTCGTCTGTCCGTCTGTCCGTCTGTCCGTCTGTCCGTCTGTCCGTCTGTCCGTCTGTCCGATCTGTCCGTCTGTCCGTCTGTCCGTCTGTCCGTCTGTCGTCGCCGTCTGTCCGTCTGTCCGTCTGTTCGTCCCGTCTGTTTGCCGTCTGTCCGTCTGTCCGTCTGTCGTCCGTCTGTCCGTCTGTCCGTCTGTCCGTCTGTCCGTCTGTCCGTCTGTCCGTCTGTCCGTCTGTCCGTCTGTCCGTCTGTCCGTCTGTCCGTCTGTCCGTCTGTCCGTCTGTCCGTCTGTCCGTCTGTCCGTCTGTCCGTCTGTCCGTCTGTCCGTCTGTCCGTCTGTCCGTCTGTCCGTCTGTCCGTCTGTCCGTCTGTCCGATCTGTCCGTCTGTCCGTCTGTCCGTCTGTCCGTCTGTCCGTCTGTCCGTCTGTCCGTCTGTCCGTCTGTCCGTCTGTCCGTCTGTCCGTCTGTCCGTCTGTCCGTCTGTCCGTCTGTCCGTCTGTCCGTCTGTCCGTCTGTCCGTCTGTCCGTCTGTCCGTCTGTCCGTCTGTCCGTCTGTCCGTCTGTCCGTCTGTCCGTCTGTCCGTCTGTCCGTCTGTCCGTCTGTCGTCTGTCTGTCGTCTGTCCGTCTGTCCGTCTGTCCGTCTGTCCGTCTGTCCGTCTGTCCGTCTGTCCGTCTGTCCGTCTGTCCGTCTGTCCGTCTGTCCGTCTGTCGTCTGTCCGTCTTGTCCGTCTGTCCGTCTGTCCGTCTGTCCGTCTGCCGTCTGTCCGTCTGTCCGTCTGTCCGTCCTCTGTCCGTCTGTCCCTCTGTCCGTCTGTCCGTTCTGTCCGTCTGTCCGTCTGTCCGTCTGTCCGTCTGCCCGTCCGTCCCTCTGTCCGTCTGTCCCTCTGTCCGTCTGTCCGTCTGTCCGTCTGTCCGTCTGTCCGTCTGTCCGTCTGTCCGTCTGTCCGTCTGTCCGTCTGTCCGTCTGTCCGTCTGTCCGTCTGTCCGTCTGTCCGTCTGTCCGTCTGTCCGTCGTCCGTCTGTCCGTCTGTCCGTCTGTCCGTCTGTCCGTCTGTCCGTCTGTCCGTCTGTCCGTCTGTCCGTCTGTCCGTCTGTCCGTCGTCCGTCCGTCCGTCCGTCCGTCTCCGTCCGTCCGTCCGTCCGTCCGTCCGTCCGTCGTCCGTCCGTCCGTCCGTCCGTCCGTCCGTCCGTCCGTCCGTCCGTCCGTCCGTCCGTCCGTCCGTCCGTCCGTCCGTCCGTCCGTCCGTCCGTCCGTCCGTCCGTCCGTCTGTGTGTCTGTCTGTAATGAAATCTTGCAAGTTAAATTTGACCCACTTCCAATCGTCCGATTGATTTGAAATTTCGCAGGATTTGAAATTTGGCAGGTACATAATTTCAATGAAAATGCATTATGAAATTTTTGTCAGGCAAATGAAAACAAAATGGCGGCTCCAATATGGCGGACAATTTTTATGATTATGGTCCGATTCTATTCAAAATTGGTATCTAAGGGTTTCCGGGGTCGGAGATTAAGATTTTTTTCATTCATAAATACTGAACAATTGAAAATAAATCAACTTTTTTTTTAATTAAGAATTCATTAGTTGTTAATGAAAAAACAGAACTAAAAAGTTAATAATAAAAATTATAAAAACACTTTTTAAAGACAAGCTTTTATTTATACAAATGCACTAAAAAGGAAAAAATAATGTCCTTCATTGTTTGATCTCGATTATTCTGTAACAGATTCAAAAGCTTGCCGCGGATACAAAATAGGTAATCTTGCGAGGCAAGATTTTGAATCTGTTACTCACAGAATAACCTAGATCAAACAATGAAAGAAATAACTTTTTCCTTTTTAGTGCATTTGTATAAATAAAAGCTTGGCATACATGGCTTGCTTGTTTCTATTCTATCCCAAAAAGAGATGTACGAATGAGTTATGCGTGTCAAAGAAGGATGAACTGAAAAGGGAAAGTTTCTCAATTTTTCTGAAAATTGAAAATTCTACGATAAAAATAAAGTTATTGTCTTCGAATATCTCACAGAAAACAACTATTTTTCCGGCTAATTCACGCTGGACATTGAACTCATTGAATAGTTCCTTATTTTTATTTCAGTTGTTAGGGATCATTTCAATACATTGAAGGCACTTCAGATGTTGAAATAAAATTTACGAAAAACAATCACGTGCAAAATATAAAAAAAATATTCAGCAAACTCAGAATATCTTGTATAATCCAAAAATATCGAAATATCTATTTCAAATTCAAAAGATGAGCCTATTTGCGGTGGATTTGGAAGTGCTCACAATTCAATCAGAATTAGCTATTTATGTTGTTCATTAAACTTACCGAATTTAATTTAATAGCTTTAGAAAGAAGGATGGATAGCAAACAATTAAACCGACTAAATACGGAACTGAAAAGTAAAAACTGAAATAAACCTTCTTAGTCTCAATAACTGAGCTCTCAAACTAATGTAAGTAACTAATTTTGAGTCGGCGCCAAACAAACAAGCAAATGAATCAGGTAAGGGTAAAATGATGGCATCGATTTGCGCGGTGACATTCTGATAATTTTTTTAAAGTAATTTAATGATCTTCGTTGATTGTTCGTTTGGCACCGACTCAAAATTAGTAACTTACATTAGTTTAGGGGCTTAGTTATTGAGACTAAGAGGGTTTATTTTATTTTTTACTTTTCAGTTCCGTATTTCGTTGGAATAATTTTTTGTTAAAAAGTTTTCATTTTTGAATTATTTGTGGCTGAAATCTACAAATTACTACCCACTTGTTTTTTGGTTACTTCCAAAATACTTACCTACCCACCTTACTTCAACTATTACCAGATAAATAATATGATTATCTACATTTACTATTTGTTGTAAAATAAATTATTTTTGTTGTTCTGGTTAGTTTATTCCATTACTTTGTATATCATTCCATCCTCTCATAGAATATAATTATTGTGACGGATGTAGGTGAACAAAAATAATGACAGTAGCGATCTGTCATTGTCAACTACATATGTGTGCCAATGTTCACAAAATCAATTATCCCCTATTTTGATACCCGTAAGGGTGGATAATTCCATTCGAAATCCAAATATGACCAACTATGAGGTATACTCCATCAAATAAAAGAAGAATCATCCAAATCGAAGAACTCAGTACAAAGTTATGCCTGATAGAATCGGTTAACGGACCAGAATTCAGAGGGTGAGTGATATATATCCTTCATTTTGCTACCCTTAAGGGTGGATTTCATCTTTTTTATTCAAATGGGACCAACTTCGAAGTACACCCTATCCACTGAAGAAAGAATTATCGGAATCGGACGTCTCCGTAAAAAGTTATGAGTGGTCATACATAAAAAAAATCGCGTCTACTAGAGAACCTCCTTCTTTTTGGTTTCGTCGGTTAAAAAGAGGGTTCTACTAAATCTGTTGTAAAATTATTTCTATAAAATTTGGCTGTATCAAATAATCTGGCTACACTTTGGATGTAAGTTGAATATAATTGCAGCATACGTATTGGTTCACGAAAAAAAAATATGAAATAAATGACTGAGTTCAATTTTTCAGGGTGTCTTTCTGGCGATTTTTCGAAATCTACGACTGTATAACTTTCCATAACCTGTGAATATGGGAAAAACTTCAATTTTATCTAACCATACTATTCAAGGGAACTCTTGAGTATTGTGATTCGCTAACCAATGAATAGCATGAAATTCAGTCATACTTACACTAATATAGGAGTAGAAATCAATTGGAAATATGAGTAATTGGGATTCATCCAGACAAGGATTTTGGATGATCTCGAACTATCCAATCCTGTCAAATTAAATGGACTCATTACAAAAAAGCAAAAAAAAAGTTAAGATTATGTAAAGCGCAAAATGAGTGTTTTAACCACGTGGCGGCGCATCCCGTCAGCGGAAATTACCGAGCGTTCCCGAAGTTGATATCAGCGAAACAGCTACCCGAACGGGAAAACACCTGAGGTCAGCCGTTGTTGCGAGTAGACGTACGGAGAGCGCATTTTTGGAATGTTATTGTTATCATTGGAGTTTTGAATTATGATTATTTCTTCAAAGTAATTTAATGATTGATTGATTGGCGCCGACTCAAAATTAGTTACTTACATTAGTTTAAGAGCTCAGTTATTAAGAGTAAAAATGTTTATTTTATTTTTGTTTTACAGTTTCTTTTCTCGTTTTAATTTTTTGTTATTTTTTTAATTTTCAAATTTTTTGTGTCTACTAATCACTACCTACTCAATTTATGATTACTTTTGAAATACTCACTCACCTACTTTATTTCAACTATTAACTGTTATACAGTGAGCATCATGAGTGTTACCCCCCTATCTACCTCGTTACTGGACTCTTGTTAGGAAAATCGCCGAGACACGTCGACTTTTGATTTCTACAATGTACATTTTTGTATGAATAGTTCACCCCTAATTCCATCCCTTACTGGAGGGGAGCAACCCTTTCGAAAAAATTAAATAGCATGGGGTAGTGAGGGATAGCTTATTTGGAAGGGTTTTATTCTCTATTCAACCGTGCAAAGGAATCGACATTTGCTCCATTAATTCTCGAGTCATTATTGTTTCAGAATAACGAAAATTAACGTAGCGCACTCATCCTCAGAATTAAAATTCGGCCCTGCATGATATCGGTTTTGATTCAGATGTCAAGTGAGACTTATTTGCTATCTGCTTGGATATTAACTGCACGTTTTTATTGGTGTTTTTGCATTGTTTTCAGGATAAATGGTCAAAACAATAAACTGATATCAAGGAGAGTGCAAGTCAGTGTATTCTAGCTGTAAGTTTTGATTGCTATTTATCTCCAAACAATAGTTGCACGTTGCAGCACGTGAGTTAAATGAGAAATGCGAAGCGATTGTTATTTTTGGTGAGGCTCATCGCAATTTTCGTGAAGCTGTACGAATGTTCAATGAACGTTTCCCAGATCGCCCTATTGATAGACATTATTTCAAACATTAAGAGGAATTTTTTTATGAGAACGGCAGTGTGCAAAATAAAAAACGTTTGACGATCAACTACTGGGGAAGATAAACAAGTGGACATTATTGGCGAATTTGTGAATAATCCGTCCTTATCGAGTAGAACTGTCGCCTTGAATTGTGAGGTTCTGCAGATGACTGTATTGAGAAATCTGAAAAAAATAAATTCATCCCTTTAAAATGAACTGGCAGACTAGAATATTGTGAAATTGTATCTGATAATATTTTGCAAAATCCCAGCTATTTGAAACACATTTGCTTCAGTGATGAGGCTACTTTTTTTCAAACGGTCACGTGCATAGACAAAATGTGAGGTACTGATGGTCCGATGAAAATCCACGACTTTTTCGCGAAACTCATACTCAGTTTCCACAAAAAGTTAATGTGTGGGTAGGAATACTGGGCGACCACATTATACGTCCGTTATTTATTGAGGAAAATCTGACTGGTGCCCTCTATCTGGAAATGCTGGAAACAGTGATAGATCCAGTGATAATGGCAACTGTCGAAAATAATGAAGACGACATGGAAATTGTTTTGCAATAAGATGGAACTCTTCCTCATTTTGCAGTTGCTGGGAGGAATTATTTGAATACTGTTTATGCAGGACGATGGATCGGGCGCCGAGGATATGTGGAATTGCCTCCGAAATCACCAGATCTAACCTCTTTTGATTTTTTCATGGGGTAACCTGAAATCTAAAGTATACGAGACTCAGTGTCACTCTATTCAGGAGTAGCGAGCGCGGATTACGGAAGTGTGTGCAACAATTACTCGAGAAACTTTGCAAAGCGTCAGGGCTGAAACTAAAAATAGACTTTATTTTTGCCAGGAGGTCAACGGGGAACATTTTGAAAATTTATTGTAATAACATATAAGGTTAGTGTTAGTTTAGTTGCTTTCCTGTTTGTGGTGTTTTGTTATTTTTAAACATTAATAACTCAACACGTAATGAAGCAAATTGCTAATTTTTTTGCACAGTTGAATGGAGGATAACACATTCTTCCAGATGAGCTATCAGTCACCACCCCATGCTATTTAAATTTTTCGAAAGGGTTGCTCCCCTCCAGTAAGGGATGAAATTAGTCATACAAAAATGTACATTGTAGAAATCAAAAGTCGATGTGTCTCGGCGATTTTCCCAACAAGAGTCCAGTAACGAGTTACATAGGAAGGGTAACACTTATGATGCTCACTATACATATATAACTTCATCATTTTATAGAACACTAGCTGGTGCCCGCGACTTCATCCGCGTAGAATTTGCATTTTTCCTGGTTTTCTTTATGTGATTCCATCTAGCTTCGAACATTAATTTGTCAGTCTGTCAGATTTAATGATTCAAAAATGACAAATTTTCATACAAATTTTAATCCCCTTCTCCACCACCTTAGGAGTTGAATTTCAAAAATCCCCCATTAGTGCTCACCTACAGTGTCAAAGAAACCCACATTCAAATTTTCACGGGCCTAGTCCCAGGAGTTTGGGCTGCGCGTCGATATGTCAGTCAGTCAGTGATTCTTTTATATATACAGATAATAATTAGTACTGTGGATGTAGGAGAACAAAAAATTTCACAATTTTCTATCAATGTAGGCCAAGTTTAAACAGAATCGGTTTACAGAAGAAAAATGAATCATCCCCTATTTTTCTACCGTTAATTGTGTTGTTTTGTCAAAATGGGACCAACTTCGAGCTATAATTTATTCAATAAATAAAGAATAATCTAAATCACTAACAGTACAAAATTATACGTAGTAGAAACGGTTAACAGGTAAAAATTCAGTGGGTGAACAATCAATCCTCTATTTTCCTACCCTTAGGAGTGGAATTTTTTCATCAACTTCAATTGGAACCAACTTCGAAGTATAGAAAAAGAATCGTCAGAATCGGACTACTCTGTAAAAAGTAATGCGTGGTCATACATAAATAAAATAATTAATAAGAAACCTTAAAAAATAATTGCTTTGGATGTGGGACGATTTTCTCACATTTCCTATATATTATCATTCATAATTAGATGTCAAAATCAATTGATCTGTTTCTGAGTCCCTTCGTGACATTGACATTTGAAACTTGATTTATTCTCGTAATTACTTAATGACTGTTCCCTACTTTATTTTTACTCGTACACAATTTTTCATTAGTTTTCTAGAATTGTTTTTTTTTTCAACGCAAATGATTATCTCGTGTTGCACAAGTTTTTGTTTTCAAGAATGCTGGTGATCTTTGTTTTCTGACCGACGAAAACAGGAGGAGGTTTTTACAAGCTTTTATTAAACTTGCTTCGTTTGTATCATACTGTCATTCTTTTCGGTTCAAAATTTGTAATCCATTTTTGGAGCACTTGCTGACATCCAATTGAGCTGAAATTTGGCAGATGTTCATAATTCATTATGCATTATAAAATTTTTGTTAGACAGAAAAATGGCGGCTCCAAAATCACTAGTTTTGTGATTATGGTACGATTCGCTTCAAAATTGATATGGGAGGTTTTCGGGGTCAGAGATCATGAATTTTCAGTCAATATTCGAAAATCCAAGATGGTGGCTCCAAAATGGCGGAGGAGTTTTGTGATTATGGTCCGATTCTATTCAAATTTGTATGTGGGTGTTTCAGGAGTCGGAGATTATGAATTTTTCGTCAAGATTCATGAAATGGAATTTTTGTCATAGAAAAAAAATGGCGCTCCAAGATGGCGGACGAGATTCAGGTTTATGGTCCGATTCGATTCAAAATTGGTATGTAGGGGTTTTCAGGGTAGAAGATTATGAATTTTCCTTCAAAGTTCATAAAATCAAAATGGCGGCTCCAAGATGGCCGATGATCTCTGTGTTTATGGTACGATTCTATTCAAAATTGATATGTGGGGGTTTTCGGGGTCGGATATTATGAATTTTTCACCAAAATTCACAAAATTAAGATAACGGACGAGTTTTGTAATTATGGCCCGATTCGATTCAAAATTGGAATGTCGGGGTTTTTGGGGTCGGAGATTATGAATTCAGTAGAAGATTATTGATTTTCAGTTAACATTCATAAATTGAAGATGGCAACTCCAAGATGAGTTAATCTTTGGATGGTCTCCTCAGAACTTACAGAAAAAAGGCTTCATAATAACGATGCTTTAACAAAAATGCATGTACTGAGGCGTATTGACTAAAAAGCACGAAATAAAATGATTAGTACTAAATCTTTTTAAAGAGAAGCTTTGATTCGAATGATTTGTTTGAGAATATGAACAGAGTGTTCATATAATCAGATGTGGAATGATCTGCGACTCAAAGATGAACTATGGTCACTATCTTGTGGGGTATTCTTGTTGAGAAGGGAAGTATTTGTGTTCTGTTAGATATTCACAAAAATAACTTCATTTTTACAGTAAATTCATTAATACACAGAAAAATCTTTCTATTTTATTCAAATGCCCGGAAAATTCAAAAAAATATTTCTTTGTTCGTGTGACCTAGGGTATTTCATGAGTTGCAGATTCAAATGCTTGTCGCTTTTGTATTCGAACTGAAAACTTTTTGAATTCAAATATCAAATCACTACATAAGTGAGTTCAAAATCCCTTATTCCATCAATTTTGCGTTTCTTATTTCCCAATATAGGAATTGAATACGTTGACATTTAATTCTGATAGGACCAAGTGTGGTTGTCACACATACTTTTATATAATAGAAAGAAACAGTCGCGTGGAGGAGGCATAAAGCTTTTTTCTTTCGTTACATTTTTTACCAGTCAACACCTACCGCAAGCTGCGTGAACAAACTTCGTTGCAATAACTTCATTTTAATTGTGGATTTTTCAATTCACAGAAAAATATTTCTATTCAATTCTGAATTTTCCCGTTTTCAATATCCAAGATACAACAAAGATCCTTCGAAAGCGATCTTTCAATTTTTATACGCATCACCTGTATGTTTTTTCAAAAACATAACAATGAACATGTTAACCAAAATTTTTTTAGACATTTCATTTTTATTGAATGAATAATTTTACTATCTTTGGTTTCATTGAAATTTCGATATCAACAAAAAGGTTGAAGCCTATAAATCAGTATGAGCTGCAGGCCTTATGCAATGTTATTTCATGTATTGAAAGGAGGTCAAACATTACTAACCCATCCTGAGAATAAAGGAAAAATGTTGATTCGCAAGGCTGTTCACCAACGCAATCCATACAATAGATGTATGCTGGGTCAAATATTCACTTATAATACCACAAGAGCTTCAAAATTATCGGGTATTTCCCGATAGGTTCGTTGCAAACAAATGAAGGAGTCAAGTTTTTCAGGTTAAAAAATCACGAGCGCGAAGCGCGAGTGATTTTTCCTGAAAAACTTGACGACTTTATTTGTTTGCAGGGAACCTTGAGGGAAATGCCAGATAATTTTGAAGCTCGTGTGGTATTCGGGGGATTATTTTTCCAAACAGTGGTCATTGCATCCCAATCTTTTTCCTCCAACGCTGCTGCACTTGCCCTCCGTTTTTCCGGAATCGATTGTAAAGCCTTACGCTTGGCATCACGAGCTCCTCGAGCGGTCTTGAATGCAGCATCCGAAAATGGGTTGATTTTGATGTCGAAATCGTTCAAATACTTTTCTTGAAGTAATTTGGCAGTCTGATTCCACATTGTTTTTATTGTACCTTCTTTATAGTCTTCTCCATCCATTTTCTTCATATTGTAAGCGTAATCTTTCATAATGTTTGCCAATTGCGCTTCACTCGTTTCAGCACTCAATGTGTATTCCCTCTCAGTACAAAAAGTAGTAAATTGGTTCCAAACTGTTTTTTTTGCCTTCTCCGTATTAATGGGAACATTTCCTTTGACTTTTTTATCGATGGTGGACAGAGAACAAACTCCAAATCGACTCATTTTCATGCAAAATCTCCAATTGTCACAATTGAATTCAACCTGTCAGTTTGAAGTGTGGTTAATTTGACTGGATCATGTTTTGTTTTTTATATATAGCAACTACCAGAGAAAATTTTCAAAAAATTATCAGTATAATACCATGTAGGTTGTACCACGTGACGTCGAATGGTGTAATTTATTGGTCGATATTTGGGTCGGAAAATAATCACTTATAATACACAGAGCTTCAAAATTATCGGGTATTTCCCGATAGTTCGTTCAAACAAATAGGAGTCAAGTTTTCAGGTTAAAATCACGAGCGCGAAGCGCGAGTGATTTTCCTGAAAACTTGACGACTTTATTGTTTGCAGGAACCTTGAGGGAAATGCCAGATAATTTGAAGCTCGTGGTATTCGGGGATTATTTTTTCCCTCCCAAAATGTAGTAAATTGGTTCCAAACTGTTTTTTGCCTTCTCCGTATTAATGGGAACATTTCCTTTGACTTTTTATCGATGGTGGACAGAGAACAAACTCCAAATCGACTCATTTTCATGCAAAATCTCCAATTGTCACAATTGAATTCAACCTGTCAGTTTGAAGTGTGGTTAATTTGACTGGATCATGTTTTGTTTTTTATATATAGCAACTACCAGAGAAAATTTTCAAAAAATTATCAGTATAATACCATGTAGGTTGTACCACGTGACGTCGAATGGTGCAATTCTATTGGTCGATATTTGGGTCGGAAAAATAATCATCAGAAATTAACCATCAAACGTAATCAATTGTTTGTCGAAGTATTAGCCCGAAAAGTATTTGTTCTCCAACGGATATTCGTACCACAGTTCACCTATACATTAGCAGAAGTGATCAGTTTTGTGAATCAGTATATTTTTCTTCAAGAATGAGAAGAATAGTTAAGAATATTTTTTTACGAAGTAGCTCACTATCACGTATGTAGGTGTTTTCGTGGTCGAATGTTGGCGGCTCCAAGATGGTGGATGAGTTTTGCGATTATGGACCGTTTCTATTCAAAATTTGTATGTCGCGGTTTTGGGATCGGAGATTATGAAATTAGTTGAAGATTATCGATTTTTTGTCAAAAGTCAAAAATTGAAGATGGCAGCTTTAGGATGGCGGACGAGTTAATCTTTAGATTGTTTCCTCATTGAAGAACTATATAGCTCAGAACTTACGGAAAAATGGCCTTTGTGGCGCACTAACTGAAAAGCACAAATGAAATCATAAATACGAAACCTTTATAAAGATAAGCTTTTATTCAAATGCCCTGAAAAGTTGAAAATAATGGCTTTGGATGTGTGACGTGGGTTATTTCGTTAGTTACAGATTTAAAAGCTTGTCGCTTTTGTATTCGAAATGAAATCTGAATCTGTAAGTCATGAAATTACCTACGTTACACATCCAAAGCAATTATTTTTTACTTTCAAGGGCATTGGAATGAAAGCTTTGGGACTAGGATAGTTCTCATCAGACTTTGCCTTTGTACCAGAGTTCGATTAGAATGGCTCAAAATTAGAGAGTTTCACAACAATCTTGTCGAGTTTCCTTGTCATACTTTGACATAGATCTGACAAATGTATAGGTTTTTATTAGACTGTTCATTATCAGATATGTGTTCCAGGTGACATGGTGGATTATTTCAGGGTTATTTCTGATTTCTAGTTCTGTGATTCCATGTCACAAAATTCACTTGTCATGTCAACCATCTTTTATTCTTGTCACATATTGTCAAACTTCAAATTCACTTCATCAATTGATATTGGCCAGAGATAACGATTTCCAATTATTTTGCAATCCATAACAATCTTGGACCAGGATAAATTCTAACATGTTTGTACTCTGAACAGTCGAAAGCGCTCTGCTATGATTTTTTAAATTATTTATTTTGCATGAAATAAAAATGTATTTCTTCGAATATATCGATACGTGCACAAATATAGAGATTTCGCAACAAGATGGTGCTGCAGTGCATAACCATAGGATGGTGCGAGGATTTTTGGATCAATCCTATCCTAAACGTTGGATAGGTTCCATTCTTGGGCCCGCGCGATTCCCAGACTTTACTCCCACTAATACTTCTACTATAGATTTCTTCATTTGAGGGTAGATGGAAGGGTTTCTAGAGGTCGTCCAACAACTGCAGATGATATGAAAAACTTTTTAACAAAAAATTAAACCGACGAAATACGGAACTGAAAAGTAAAAAATAAAATAAACCTTTGTACTCTCAGTAACTAAGCTCCTAAACTAATGAAAGTAACTAATTTTGAGTCGGCGCCAAACAAACAAGCAAATCAATTAGGTAAAGCGTAAAATGATGGCATCGAGTTGCGCGGTGACATTCTGATAATTTTTTTGAAGTAATTTAATGATGTTCGTTGATTGTTTGTTTGGCGCCGACTCAAAATTAGTTACTTACATTAGTTTAGGAGCTTAGTTACTGAGACCAAGAAGGTTTATTTTATTTTTTACTTTTCAGTTCCGTATTTCGTCGGTTTAATTTTTTGTTAAAAAGTTATTGTTTTTCAATTTTTTATGGCTAAAATATACTAATTACTACCTACTTGTTTTTTTATCACTTCCAAAATACTTACTTACCCACCTTACTTCAACTATTACCAGTTAAATAATATGATTATCTACTTTTACTATTTGTTGTAATATAAATTATTTTTGTTTTTCTGGTTAGTTCATTTCATCTCTTTGTATATCATTCCATCCTCTCATAGAATATAATGGTTTTGACGGATGTGGAACAGAAATAATGTCAGTAGCGATCTGTCATTGTCAACTACGTATGTGTGTGCCAATGTTCATGAGTAAAAAATCAATTATCCCCTATTTTTCTACCCGTAAGGGTATATAATTCCATTCGCAATCTGAATATCTATTGAAAAAAGAATCATCCAAATCGAAGAATCCAGTACAAAGTTATGCCTGATAGAATCGGTTAACGGACCAGAATTCAGAGGGTGAGTGATCAATATCCTTCATGTTGCTACCCTTAGGGGTGGATTTCATCTTTTAAATTCAAATGAACCACCTTTGAAGTACACCCTATCCACTGAAAAAAGAATTATCGGAATCAGACGCTTCAGTAAAAAGTTATGCGTGATCATACATAAAAAAATGATGGAAAAAAAAAATACGGGTCGACTAGAAAACCTCCTCCTTTTTGGTTTCGTCGGTTAAAAAATAGGATCACGGAAGCCTTTCATTCGACTAATGTAGTAATGATTGCTAGAGTTCGGAGCTCATTTACTAGAAGACTAGCAGCTTGTAAGAAATGTGATGTGACCTATTTGAGCATTTATGAGCAGCCTTTCCTAGAAAAAATATTATTTTCTGTTAACTATCCTCTTATTAACCGACGAAACCAAAAAGAAGGAGGTTCTCTATTCGACCCGTATATTTTTTTTTCTTATGTTTGAAAGGTTTTCAATAATTATTTTATTAAATATTATATTAATGTAAACTATTAGTGGGAATATACTCCCTAATATAATTATTGAATTGAAAGTTTTTAGATGCACTGGGGGGCAACTGAATGCATTGGATGGCGTAAGCTGACAATACAATTATGTGTATTCAGTATCTTTGTAAATCCAAGATGGCCGCCGCGACAAAATGGCGGAATACATATTTTTTACAACTCCCTCAATATGGTTATCAAATAGAAAGTCTCGACTAGGAGTGTACAGTACACAATGAAAAAAATCCAAATCCAAGATGGCGTTCGAAACAAAATGGCGGATCATAGAGTTCAGAACAATCCCCTCAATATGGATATCAAATGAAAGGGCTTGACTAGTAGAATACGGTACACCATGGGAAAATTCAAAATCTAAGATGACGTCAAAAAAAATGGCGGATCATAGAGTTCAGAAAGTCAATACAACCCCCTCGATATGGATATCAAATGAAAGTGCTTGACTAGTAGAATACAGTACACCATCAAATGGCGTTCGAGACAAATTGGCGGATCATAGAGTTTAGACAGTCAATACAACCCCCTCAATATGAATATCAAATGAAAGGGCTTGACTAGTGGAATACAGTACACCATTAAAAAATTCCAAATCCAAGATGGCGTCCGAAACAAAATGGCGGATCATAGAGTTCAGACGGTCAATACATTAAAACTTAAATCCGTAGTTTTCTCATGAGCTTTAACTGTCCACAAATTGCAAGGCAGCACTGCAGACCACGTAGTTGTGTATTAAGGATCGGAATTGTTTGAGAAAGGACAAACTCACGGGACACTGAGTACACTAAAGTCTTTGGATGGATTATGTATTGAGGATTTAGATTGCAACAAACTAACAGGGAATAAACTTTGTAACAATGAGACATCCAATGAACCAAATAGAATGAGAAATATTAAGTAACTAAATAAAAAACTAATAACTTGAAAATACATTATGTAATGTTTTCTTAAGTTAGACGGTTTTTTTGTGAAGAAACATAATAATGGTGCTGATAATGTACTGAAAGCTGAAAAATAATTAGGAAGGTACCAGGTACCAGGTATTTTGATTTTAAATATTATGGTTAATCAAAATACCTACTACTATCAATCTTTCCGTGTTGATTGTCTTAATTTTTGCATAATTCATAACTACAAGAATAATAATTGTCTTTCATTATTCTAAAAATAGCCCAATCACCGAAATAAAACCACAAAAAAACAACAACAGATGGCAGCACAAACAAAACACAATTACATTATACCAGAGTATTTTAAAACTTGAACCATCTCTTCGTGTTGACTTTTTTTCACATGTTAACCCAAAACAACAGTGTTATATGTCAATAAATTTAAAAAATCCTAAATGACAACCACCCCCTTGTTCAAAGTTCAAATAACAAACAGAGAGAGCAACACACACTAAATCCAAGAGTGACAACTGTCATGAACCTTATGAAGACATCTAGCTATATATGAATGTTAGTTTTGCGCTGCGACCTGCCAAGTTACATGTTTCACAGAACAATAAGCATCACTCATTTGTATAGAGTTGAAAATAAGGTAATTCAACATGTTTGATACTAGAACAAATAATGTCAAATTAAAGAGGAAACAATGAGTGCTCAATCAACCATAACTGCCCAATTGGCCACAAATTTCAAAACAAATAACCTAAAAAAACACAAAAAAAATTAAAAAAATTAAATACCACGAAAAAAGCAGCAATCACATATCAACATGTGGAACTTCCATGAATTGTGTTTTAGGTAAGAAAGAGGAAACAAAAAACAAAAAATTTACACCATGTCATAACCCCCCTTTTCAGAAAAAACCTATATAACTGAAGAAGTTTTGGAGCCTCGAAACGAAACGTATTAAAAATTCAATCATGAGTCACTGAATTTTTCTTATTCTAACGAACCAGAAACCCAAGAAAATCCACAGAAAAATATTAAACGTAATGGTTCAAGAACCCACACAATTCATATATATATATATATATATATATATATATATATATATATGTATATATGTATATATATATGTATAGATATATGTATATTTTCTTCAATTTCTCGGAATAAAGGTCTGATTCAGTCAATTCATAAAAAAAATTGACAACGTTTTGACATGGTATTTGTCATCATCAGGTTGAAACAAAATTATTTTATTTGAATTTCTGCGTTCGCATTGTACGAACGTTATTGTAGGCTACAATAACGGCCATACAATGCGAACGCAGAATTCCAAATAGAATAATTTTGTTTCAACCTGATGATGACAAATACCATGTCGAAACGTCGTTAAGAGGAATTATAAATTTATGAATAAGACCTTCTTCCAAATTAAAACAAGAAACTAAAGAATATATTTATATATATATATATATATATATATAATTTCTATTATCGATAGTCAATCGCTCATATCATTATATACTCTGTATGCATCTTCTCAATAGACAACTTATGCAAAATGTGTGTAAAAAAGTAAATCCGTCACTATCATCGTGCGACAGCACAGAACGATCATTTACATATTTACTCAGGTTACGCTACGCCCCACGATTTTATTTTAGTCTGATCAATGTCCTATATTGATGAGGAGAGTGGTGTGTTGACTGGTACCTGGTACCTACCTAATTAATTTTCAGCTTTTAGTACATTATCTGCATCATTATTATGTTTCTTCACAATAAAAACGTTGAACTTGAAAAAAATGCATATTTCATTTTTTACACGCATTTTGGCTCAAAATATCATGAGCTAATTTTATTGCGACCATATCTACTTGCTTATAAAGTGTTTTCCTCTATATTTAATTTGTGAGTGAATATTTTCCAGAAGTAAAACTAATGAAATCGGATTTAAAAAACTTATATCAGAAAAACATTGAAGAATAGTGCTGGATTGAACTGAAATGTCTGAATCACGAGAGCATCACACACTTTTATCTATAAATAATAATAAACCAAAAACCCAACCACTTGATGATGTCTTACTGCTCAAGAAATGTAAGTTTTCATTCATTTGTCAACATTCAAATTTTTCTTATGAAATCAATATAGAATATTTCGAATCTCACATTTTTCCAAGTGGTTTCTCCCAATCAATTAAATAAGGTTAGTTACAGTGAAAAATTTTTGATAAAAACTTGATATTAACGTTCTAAAATTCCCATAAAATTATATCTTCAAAATTATTGTAATGAAAAATATGACATTGCTGTTATTTGGTGTGTCAACATACATTATCAACCGTTGATTATCGTTGTTTTTCACATCTCTCCAAATGAAACTGTATATGAATTTTTGAAATATATTCATCAGCAATTACTCTACTTTACTATTGAAGATTCGGGTTATTTGAATAGCAATTACTATGAGTTACCGATGATTCTTGATTCCAATGTTGGTTTCCGTTCCTTCGATTTCAACCGTTAATTAATTATTTGCGAAAAATTTAGATATATCAATAAATAACCCTATTTCGATCAATAACGACATATGGTACGATAATTGATGTAGTTTTCTCAAGAAAATCAGAGAATATGCAAAATGTAGTTAGTTTCTCATTTTATTCATCATAAACTTTCAAATTAAAAAAATAATTAAAATTAATTTATTTGTGAGATGTTCGATTTAAATAAGTGTAGGACTTCCTGTTGCTTACTGTAAATTATATTACCAATATATACTATTAAATTTCAACGTCACTTATTTATTTCCAGTTTGATCGTAATACCTGCCACAATATCGAAGACGTTCTGAAGGTTGCATGGAATCATTCTGCTTTAATTTACTTAGCATTCCTTCCTCCAGTATAACTAGATATTGAGATAGCGAGAATAAAATACCCATTCATGAAATTCGCCCAAAAATCTAGGGTGCAGAATGTTTTTCGCATAAAACAGAGCCCAGTAGATACATAGAAAAAACATTTCAATCAAAATTCTCACAGTGCCAGTGGAAAAATGTTCACATCACCAAAATTGTTCCCATAGTTATAAAATATAATATATTTGAATAATGATAGTAATCATTCTTACCAATTCTGAAATTATTCATCAGTCATGTTCAAATATACTTCCAAAATACTTCCTGAATATTTCAAACTATTCATTCTCAGAAATTTTATTGAAAAACAGATATTTCCTCAATATATCACTGACATATTTCATTTCCATCATTTCAAAGACATTCTTATATATTGAAAGAATCCGAAATTCAACAAAGACCATCTGAAAGTTTTCAAGCGCTTTTTTAATTCTTATACGCATTACTATCTCCTGAATATTTTTTCAAAAACATACCTAAGAATGAATATTTTAACCAAAAAAATTTGAGATTTCATTTTCATCAAAGGAATAATTTCACTATCTTTGGCCTCATTAAAAGTTCGATATAACAAAATCGTTTAAACACCTAGAGCTACAAGCCTTATACAACGTTATACCGTTTAGTGAAAGGAGCTCGATCATTACTTGGCCGTTCTGAGAATAAATGAAAAATATTGATTCCCAAGACTGTTCACTACTAAAACCCATACAATAGATATCGAGTATCCAGAAACTTATCATGAAACGTAATCCATTGTATTAGCCCAGAAACAAGTTGTTCTTCAATGGATATTCGGACCACAGTACACCTATACATCATCAGAAGTGAGCAGTTTTGGAAATCAGAATATTTTTCTTCTTTTCAACAATGGGACCATTAGTTGAGAATCATTTCTTTCGAAGTAGGTATCAAATTTCTATTTTAATTCCTAAAAAGTCAAATCTCATAATAAAATATAACATCTTCCGAAAGACAATCTATATTTATGCCCCATCATTCATATATAGCATTTGATTCATTTCTACAATATTTTACAATTCAAGTACAAAATAGTTGAGACATACAAAATAGAATCCACGTTTATCACAAGCGAACGTCTAAGTGACGGAAGTTTCATAGAGCATCCTCCGCTCCTCATCAACCCCTTCCAGATGTCACCAGAGATCGGTAATGGTGGGCAGGCTGGCCACCTCGATGTCATCCTCCCGACAGGCCCTTCTGTTTCTAATAAATCGCACAACTAATATCGCGACGGCAGCGGCGGCAAATGCTACCCCCGCAGCGAAAATCAGCATTCCGGGATGTAGAAAGCCGTCATTCTGTTTATTGTTGGTATACATTGACATCTTTCCGTTCCATTGCGGTGGAACATCGATCGAATTTTCACCGACTCCCGACTTTTTCAACTCTTCTTCTGTGTCGACAGAGTTATTAAAAGACTTTTCCTGGAGAGTGATGAATAAATCCCGGGAAAACTTGGATATGAAGCCGCCACCGCTCGCTGGTGACGGTCTATTACTTTGGGATTCAGCCGTCTCATTAGCATTTTGAGCTGTCAACTTGGGGGTTTGTTTTAAACGAGTCGAAGTTTCGGTAATTGCCGCTTTACCTGTCTCGTTAAGGATATTCTCGTCTTGCCAGAGATATTTTACAGTCTGGAAAGGAACAGTCAACGTTCGTTTTGAATCCAAATTAACGGAAATCTGATTGTGTTGGATACTGTGTGATTTATTCTTGGATGACTCGTTCTCGTTTTTATCCAATACACTTTTCTTCAGTGGCACCCTCGTATAGTTGACATCTATAAGCGCATTTGTTGTCGAGGAGATTTTCCCCGTGATATACGCTTGCCTCGTATCAGTCGTTGAAACTTCGTCATCCTGTATATCGACCAACGACACCCCCCACATTTCTGGCGGACTGGAACAAACAACATCGCGATATTCGTGTGCATCCTGTCGCCTCAACCACGTCCCCAACCAATGCAATTGCGAGCAGTTCAAGCGGTTGCCTTTAATATGCAATGAGCGTAATTGCGGCAGGAAATGTAACAGATCCGATCGTATGTATTCCAAATTCGTTCCGGAAAGGTCCAATTCCTGTAATTGTTTCGAAGCAACTATTGTCGCTGTGTCGGCTAAAAACTGTCGCGCCAGCCCGGGACTATCGGACAAGTCCAACGTTATCAAATTATCTGGGGTGGAAAGTGGGAAAGTATTCTCTTCCGCCGGTGACATAATCCGCATCGAAGAGAGTCGTAGAACCTGGAGGGCGAAGGGCCCTGTCAAACTGCCAGGCTGGAGGATTATAACTGGGTTTCTGGATAAATCCAACGTGACTAAGGAAACGAGCTGGCTGAAAGCGCCCTCGTCTATTATGCTAATTTTATTGTCACTGAGTAGAAGCACTTCGAGCGCAGCAAGTCCCTGTAGATCTTTCTCCGACACCTTTCCCACATCGTTGCGCTCGACGTGCAGTGCTTTCAGTTTCTCTGGCAGGCTTTTCGGTATCTCATGCATATTATTGTCTGTGAGATAGAGCACCGCTAGGGAGTCTAGTCGACCTAGTGCATCTTCTTCCATCGTCACCAGCTTGTTGGATGTCAGGTCGAGTAGCTGTAGCAAAGGATACGAATCCAAGTCGCCGCAATTCACCGATCGGATGAGATTACCGGCTAGCCTGACCGTTCGTATCGAGTGTGTGAGAGTGGCAGGCACCTGTTTGAGTCCGGTCCGTGACGCGTCAACCGTCTGTAGTTTTCGACCAGACCCCACAAGAACCGCTGCATCGCGTGACTCGCCCAATTGTGTATTGCCGGTGAGAAGCAAGCGTGTCAGACTGGGCAGCTCCAGGGAGCCAGGAGCGACGCGAGAGAGTCGATTCCACGAGACATCAAGCTGTTGCAATAGGATCAAGCGAGCAAAACAGGCCTCGTGCAATATTTCCAGTCCATTGTTGCTGAGATTCAGATGCTGTAGAGTTGGCAAAACGGACAGTACATCTTCACTGAGCGAAGTTAAATTGTTTTTCGATAGGTCCAAATACTTGAGGTTGTTCAAGCCGAGGAAACCACTTTTGTTAATATTATTCAAAGAATTTGCACTGAGGTTTAAGGTCTCTAATGCTTTCAATGTCCTGAAAGGCTCTTGTTCGATACGTTTCAGAGCGTTTCGTGAAAGATCCAACGATTGTAAAGCAGATAAGTTCAAAAATGACTGCGGAATAACTGTGAGTTCGTTATCAATCAATGTCAGCGAGCTGATCCAATCTAAGCCTTGCACACTTTTATTTAAGTTAACGAATTCACTTTTGGTTATTGTCAATTGTTCAAGAAATGGCAGACCCGAATGATTTTTCAAGTCCGCGAATAAACTCAAAATATCCATTTTATTCACATTAGCTATCCGAAATTGGCTAGTAGTGTTATCGAGTTGGCTAGTGATATTTTCATCATAGGTATTACAACTGATCGAAGTATAGTAGAACGAAGTTTTGGGCATGTCGCTTCGTGGATAGTAACGACACTCGCACATATTGGGGCACGTTTCTTCACTAACACCAATCATAAGCATCAGAATCAACACCAAATACAGCATTGTTTCTTTCACATTACTGTACCCTTTCACGAAACTTCGATCTACAGATATCGAGAGAACTGAACGCGACTCGCGCTTCGGAGCATTTTGAGAGCACGGCTGCACGCTGTCTACTGATATCTGATACTGACGCTCGACGTCGCGACGCTAGGATTCACTCATGATGTGCGCATTTGACTGCGCCCTATGAACTGCACTGGACGGGAGAGTTTTCTTTTTTCCAGTCGTTTTGCATTCCAAACGTGCATGAAGTCAATATGCATTATCGGATTGAGTTTTCTGTTGAGCCATTCGAGAATCGTGGAGTCTCCTCGATTTTCTGGTTCCTATATGGTTTCTCCTCGATGGCATTCTATTTATTGTGATGTTACTCCCGATTTCGCTCTCCAGTTTCTTCGTAGACGTATTTACGGAATGTTTAGTCAGATTAGATGTCAGTCACATGTATACGCTCCATGAATCATTTATGAGGCCTTCGCATAAGAAAATGAAGTGCTACAGAATGGAAAATGGTTTCAGCTTTCTCAGTTATTGAGTCTTATATTATTTCTTATTTCCATATTCTTCCCTATGTTGTGAAGGCCAAAAAAGCCGTGAAATTGACTTCATCGATAGTGTTCACTATTCCCGACCCATAATCAATATAAAAAATAGTATACCGCAAATTATATTAATTTCCATCATATTATTTGATTACGCTAAAAGAAAAAAAAACGCGTAGTAGTTTCTGTAGTTATATCACAAGTGATGGATATTTTGGAGAGGATACTTCGACATTTTTGTGTCAATTTTATTGTCGAAATTTACGGCATCAAATTTCTTTAAAAATACAGCGTAGCTAGAGGGGTTTCATTACAAGCTTTTATTCAACTTGTCATTCTTTCCGGTTCAAAATTTGTAATCCATCTTTAGAGCACTTGCCGACATCCGATTGAGCTGAAATTTGGCAGGTGTTTAAAATTCCGCTGATAATGCATTATGAAATTTTTGTAAGAGGAGAAAACGAAATGGTGGCTCCAAGATGGCGGACAAGTTTTGTGATTATGGTCCGATTTGATTCAAAATTGGTATGTGGGGGTTTTCGGGGACGGAGATTGTGAATTTTTTGTCAAAATTTATAAAATTGAAATGGCGGCTCATGGAATTTTTGTTATAGAAAAAAACAAAATGGCTGTCCAAGATAACGGATGAGATTTAGGTTTATGATCCGATTCGATTCAAAATTGGTATGTGGGGTTTTCAAGGTCGAAGATTATAAATTTTTCCTCGAAATTCATCAAACCAAAATGGCGGCTCCAGGATGGCTGATGATCTCTGTGTTTATGGTCCGATTCTATTCAAAATTGGTAGGTGGGGGTTTTCGAAATCGGAGATTATGAATTTTCTATCGAAATTCACGAATTCAAGATGACGGGCGAGTTTTTTAATTATGGCCCGATTCGATTCAAAATTAGTATGTCGGGGTTTTTGGAGTCGAGATTACGAATTCAGTCAAAGATCATTGTTTTCTAGTCAAACTTCATAAATTGAAGATGGCAACCCCAAAAGAACTAGATAACTCAGAACTTACAGAAAATAGTCCTCATAATAACGATGCTTTATCAAAAATGCATAGATTGAGGCGTACTCAAGTACTTAAAAGCACAAAATAAAAAATCAATAATAATGAAAAGTTTTCATTCAAATGCACTAAAAAGTAAAAAATAATTGCTTTGGATGTGTCACGTAGCTTATTCCGTAAGCTTTTCGCTTTTGTATTCGACCTGAAAACTTTGCGCTACAAGCTTTTGAATCTATAACTCGCGGAAGTAACGTAGGTAAAGTATTTATTTTTAACTTTTTAGTGAATTTGAATAAAAGGAAAAAGGTTTTTTATTGATAATTTCATTTAAAAAAAAATTGGTCGAGTAGTATTTCTGCAAAAATATTGGCGGAAAAATATCAAAGTATACTCTACCCAAAATATCTATCACGAGTGGTATATGACCAGATTATATATTAAACATACCTACACTTGAAAAAACTATGTTTTTCTACGTTTTTTCCAATTTCTTCTGAGGAAGTGTTTTCGAAACGTGACTTGACTTGGACGTCTTCTGACAGTGACTGAATTATTTTGATAGGTTTGGTATAAACAATGGTAAATGCCTTCTTGTTTTATAGCAAGTAGCGTGTATATTCGCGGATATACTAGCAACATGGTGAATATTCGCTTATATTGAGATTTTATCGATTAGATAAATGTATTTGATTATCTGAAAATTATGAAAAATCTTTAATACGTTGGACCGAGCTTCCGTTTCAATTTTGAAACTTCTTCAAGGTCCTAAAATATGTAAATTACATTATTGAGAAAAAATACTTAAAATGAAGGAAGTACTTACAGTAATCTGAGTGGTTGATTGATGAACATTAACTTAAAAAAAACGTAAAATATATGTAAACATTTGTCGGAATGGTGTTCTTCGACGTTTCAAGTGACATTGAAAAATTTGAAATTACTACTTATATTAATCGTCAGAAAAATATAAAATGTGGGTGTGTAAATTTTTATATTATATTCTTTGAAAATCATCAGTTTCAATCTATTTGTGAAAGATAACTGTTCATACCAATTTTCAGTCGTTATATCTAAATTTATATATATATATATATATATATATATATATATATATATATATATATATAAAACTTCCTAGAAGATGCGTTAATACATTTCGCGAATTTGTTTAGAAAATCTGGAAAAAATTCCTGATTTAAATTCAAACTCGAGGGGATTTGGTAACGAAATTTCATACCAATATGATCTGGAAAATGGATAAAAAATATCTGTAAGGCCCAATTAAGACTTCCACTACCTGCATTTTGACGTTTCCACCGAGGTGAGCTTTGACAAGTTGACGATTTCAGAAGCGCAGTGTATGTGAGTTTCATTGAGTCTAGGTATTTATTCCCTTATGTTCATTATTCTCGCATTCTAGTGAAATACGGTGTAAAAAATATCAGAAAGAAATAATATAATATCTATATAATAAAAATGAATGTCAAATTGTGATGCTAAGCGCAAAACCAATGAACGGCTGGACTGATTTGGCAAATTTTTTTTTGAAATGTTTGTAATAGAGGGAGGAAGAAAATTGGAAAAAGTGCCTTTTTAACCGACGAAAAAAAAGTTGGAGGTTCTCTAGTCGACGCGTATATTTTCTTTTTCATGTATTACCACACATAACTTTTTACAGAGTAGTCCAATTATGATGTTTTTTTTGAAAGATAGATAGGGTATTGGTTCCATTTGTAACCGAAAAAAAATTCCACTCCTAAGGGTAGCAAAATGGGGGATGATTGTTGGTTCGCCCACTAAATTTTAACTTGTTAACCAATTCTACCACGCATAACTGGATTATCCGATTTAGATGATTCTTTTTCAATTGTATAGGGTATGCTTGGAAGTTGGTCCCATTTGAAAATAACTTCTCTAAGGATAGGAAAAATGGAAATGATTTTTTGATTTTACACCTGTGAACCGATTCTGTTGAAACTTGGCACACATATGTAGTTCTGATGACACTTCAACATGATGGAGCCCCGGAATCAATCTGATGATGGAGACAGAAGGCAGTCGAGGGATCTCCTCAACGGTTCACAGCAGCTACCTAGTGCTTGGGGTAATATGTTCATATATAATTACATGTCCTGACTTACTGACTCACTGATTGACTGATAAACGATCAACGCCCAGATGAGTTTTCCAAATTACAGGATGAAATAAGAGAAAAGGACAACTTTGTCAAGAGATTGAAAAGATCATCAATAGATTTTCAAAACGAAATAGAAAATGTGGAACAAAGTTATATAATAGAAATAAATAAACAAAAAACATGTGTGTCTGAACTCAAGAAGGAAAATTCAAGATTAGTGGATAAGTGTCAACTATTGCTAGAAGAAAACCTGAACCGTGGTGAAGACGTGGTGTTGGAAGCTGAACATGACTTAAATAAGAAAATAAATGAACAAAGTATTACAATAACTAAATTAGAAAAAGGTTCCAAAACAATGAAGCAGCAGTACATAGATCTGGAAAACAAGCTAAGAGAAACAGAAGAATTCAATAAAAAACTTAACGATGACCTCCAGGAAATAGACACATTGAATAGAAATATGGTAACTGCCATACGTGTACTTGAGCTAGAAAACGCCAATTTAATGGAGGAAGTGAACATGTTGAAGAATGCCAATAACCACTTCAGCAATGCAAGTGCTACTCTTTACAAGTCAATTGATTTCAGTATACTATCACAAACCCATAATCAACAGAAAGAAATTCGAAAATTTGATAAAAACATTGGACAATCAGGAGATCAGAAATCTTACGTACTCGTCTCTGGCTCCAGACGTCAAAATCTATTTCAGCCCATGCTGAACCTAAAGGAGAAAAATTGTTCAATCTTATCAATTTGCAAGCCAAACTGTCCAGATAATATTTTGCTAGAAAATACACTAGAAATAAGTAAAAACTTGACAAAAAATGATGTACTGATATTTTGGCCAAACAACACAAATTGTAAATCAATTGACACCTTAACTACTAACCTGAAAAATACAAATATCTTATTGATATCACAGCCATACTCTTTCAATTCCAAGATCTTGAACCAAGTGGTATACGAAAACAACCTAAACATCCGGAAGCACCTTCATTCAAAAAGCTGTCAAATATAACATTCTTTGACTGTAACAATATACTGAGAAGCTATGAGTCCAACACAATAGGATTGCCTCTAAATAACACAAGCAAAAGGTCTTTAGCCAAATCTATCCTGGAATTCATACAGAATAATTATGACAATAATTCATCGCCGCTGAATTTGCTGTCGGAGGAACCAGTAGGGGACCAAAATTCAGACCAAGCCGAAAATTCCAATATAAGTAAAGCAATGGAAGAACATCAAAAGTCTTTTTTAGAAAACCAACAAACGACCTCTTGGTCATGCTATTAAATGTCCAGTATATTAGAAATAAAACGGATGAACTGACCTTACTACTTGAGAGCCTTGAGTTCCCAGACATTCTTCTCATAACTGAGCACTGGTTGAAACCAGACGAACCATTTGTCCTCCCGAATTACATTATTATTTCTAAATATTGTCGAACTGATTATATTCATGGAGGTACTTTAATACTTTTCCAGGAAGAGTTTCTAACACACAATCACTTTTATTATTTTGATAAACACAATGATCTTTTAACTGAAAAAGAATTTGAATTTTCTATAGCATTCAGTCAGGATGTCAACCTCTACATCATTTGTATTTATAGGTCCCCCTCCACTAACTTAGACATTTTTTTACTTAAATTAGAAACACTTTTATCTCGCTTTCCTCTCAATGCTTCAGTTTTATTAACAGGGGATTTCAACATCAATTACTTAGATAACTCATTGGTTTATAAAAGATCGTTAGATGATTTACTTGATTCCTTCAACATAACTATGCATGTTAAATTGCCTACTCGAAATTGTAAATACTCATCAAGCCTTTTAGATTATGTCTGCTCCAATCTTCAGGCCAAGGCAGTGAGTTGTGAGGTGGTCAATGCAGGTATTTCTGACCACGACGCAGTTTTATGTAAATACTCTTATGATTCTATAAAGAGAACAGTAGCTACTAATAAGTATGGCAGGATCTACAGTAAAAACAACTTCAAGAAATTTCAAATTTTATGATTACCCAACAATTGATGTCTTTGTTTAATGAGGCTTTTCCTATACAGAACATTAGAGTAAAAAAAAAAAACCTTGGGTTACCAAAGGCATACAAATCGCTTCTAAAAATATGAGATGTCTCCATTACATCCGAAAATATTTCATGGAAAATGCTTTTTTCATTGATTACTTTAACTGTTACAGAAAAATGTATAGGAGTATAATTAAAGTTGCCAAAAAAAGACATTTTAGTGAACGATTGACTAACGCGAAGAATATGCAAAAGGAATCTTGGAAGATTGTTAATGAAATCAGAGGAAAAACAAAATCTGCTCCGGTCAAAAGCAGTCTATTTTCTGAAGAACTGAATACTTTTTACTGCTCTATGGCTGGTAATCTAACTGACAATATACCGCGGGAAACAAATCCTACAACTTATCTTAATCATATTGCTATATCAAATTCATTTAGTTACTCACCAACTTCTGCAAATGAAATAAAAGAGATTTTAGCCGAAATTAAAATAATAATTCTTCAGGATGGGATGATATTTCATTGAAAATATTTTTTCATTTACCGGATAATGTTTTGGATATTTTGGCAGAAACTATTGACAAAACTATATTAAATGGTATTTTTCCATCGTGTTTGAAAATTGCTACAGTCATACCATTATTCAAAGGTGGTGATCCTGACATTCCAACAAACTTCAGACCCATTTCTCTACTTCCCACATTAGCAAAAATTATTGAAAAACTAATGAAAAAAAGATGCTTAGCTTTCTGGAAAAAAATAATATTCTGCATCCCAAACAGTTTGGATTTAGAGCTACAAAAAGCACTAATGATGCAATTTTTTCTCTTCTGGATGACCTCTATCTCCAGATGAATAATGGAGAGTTTGCTGCAACAGTGTTCTGTGATTTGTCGAAGGCATTCGACTGCGTAAACCATGAGATTTTGTTAAAAAAACTTGAATTGTATGGTTTTAGAGGGAACATATTGCTGTGGTTTAAATCGTATTTATCAGGCCGAACGCAAAAGGTAACTTTCAATGGTATAACATCTAATGAAATGGAAATCACCTGCGGAGTGCCACAAGGGTCTGTTCTCGGCCCACTGCTCTTTTTACTGTATATCAACGATTTGGCAAATATATCTATTGATGGAAAGTTCACAATCTTCGCAGATGACACGTCCATTCTTTGGCATAACAAGAATCTAAATACACTGCAGAACAATATTGAACATGATCTGAAAGAAGTTAAAAAATGGTGTGATGCAAACCTATTAACTTTTAATGTCTCCAAAACTAACATTTTAACTTTCAAATGCAACATAGAACCCATTTTTCTTGATAACCAAATCATTGAGTCCAAACAAGTGAACAAATCTTTAGGTCTACATATAGATAAAAATTTGAAATTTGGTAATCACATCAATTATTTGTGCAAAAAGTTATCATCAAACTGCTATGTCATGAGAACCATCTCTAGTTCTCTCGACCTCAATTCAGCTAGAAACGCCTATTTTGCACTATGTGAATCCCACTTACGTTATGGTATATGTTACTGGGGTACAGGCTCCCAAAATATTATTAAACCTATCTTCACTCTCCAAAGAGGCTCTCAGATATATTTGTCAAGCTGGAGTCAGAGATTCCTGTAGAGCTCTTTTCAAAACACAAGGAATTCTGCCTCTGGCATGCCTATTCATCTTGGAAACAGTCTGTTTGATCCGTAAAAAACACTTAAATAACATTATGTCTCAGTCAGTCTATGCAACCCGCCTTACTACTAACATCAGTCTTCCTATCCCATCAACAACACTAATTAAGAATTCAATTATCTATAATGGAAAAAAACTATTTAACCATCTTCCACCTACTATAAGAAAATTGGAAGGAGAAAATAAATTTCGAAAAGAAGTGAAAAAACTGCTGCTCCAAAAAGTATATTATAATTTGAATGAATACTTCACGGACAACCTCACAGCTCACTCCTAAATATACATAAAACTTTATTTTATATTATAAACTATTTTAATGTACAGAAAACTTTATTTTATATTATAAACTATTTTAATGTGTTGTCTGAATTGTTGAAACTGTACTGTGATATTTTATATATATAACTTTAACATTACGTATGTACTGCATTAAATTTTATCCTATTTTTATGTATCTTAGATTTAGGCAAGCTTTGTCAACATAATTGATATTATATGACAATAAAGCATTTCTGATTCTGATTCTGATTCTGAAGCCGCTGGACCTAGGAGCTCAAACTTTGACTGCTTTTTTTATATTTAGTACAGTTGGTTTTGAAGTTAGAGTCATGGAAATTATTATTTGGGCTTCTCTACACAAATAAAGATAAATATGTTTCAGGGTTTTTGAAAATTCAACTCTAAAGGATCGTGGCAATTGCTATTTAGGGGTTATAAATAAAAAATACATGTCTTGGTGTTTTTGGAAATTCAACCCATAAAGGGGTGAAATGGGGGTTTCATTGGGTTTGGAGGTTTGTATGGGAATTCCGTTAGTTTTCCAGTGGGGGTCATGAGAATTGATATTTGAAGTCTATGTTTCAAATAGAAGTAATATGTATTTCAGTGTTTTTAGATATTCAATCTCTAAAGGGGTGAAATAGAGGTTGAAAGTTTGTTTGGGAGTTCCGTTAGTTTTCAAGATAAGGTCATAAAAATTGGTATTTAAAGGAATAAAAAAATATATGTTTCAGTGTTTTTATAAATGCAACCCCTAGCATGGTGAAACGGGTGGATGTGAAAGTTTGGGTGAGGATTCCGTTAGTTTTGAAGTAAGGATCATAAAAATTGGTATTTGGGTCTTTGTTACAAATAAAAAAATACGTGTTCCAGTATTTTCAGAAATTCCGTCCCTCAAGGAAAGAGTGAATTTGTAATAGTCGTCACAAAAAATACAAAGGTCAACGCGGACGAAGAAGTATATAACAGTTAATAGTTGAAGGTGAATAATCCAAATTAAAAAGGTATCAATCAGTTAATTTCAGCCAAAAAAAAACTTAGTATCAAAGAATTAGACGAAAAAAGTAAAAAAAGAGGGACCCTTTTAGTCTCAATAACTAATCTCCTAAACTAATGTAAATAACCGATTTGAGTCAGCGACAAACAAATAATCAACCAAGATCATTCAATTACTTTATGGAAATGGTCAAAACAAAATAACGTAAAACTGCACGTGAAATCTCCAGCGAAAGACAATAACACTCCAAAAATGCACTCTCCGCACGACCACTCGCAACGACGTGTGCCCTCATGTGTGTGCCCGTGTGATATTGACTTCGAGAACGCTCGTCAATTTCCGGCAAGGGGCGTGCTACCACCGCGCACCCCGCTGCCATCATTTTACGCGTAACGTTATTAATTTGCTTGTTTGTTTATTTGTCGCAGACTCAAAATAATTAACCTACATCAATTAAGGAGCATAGTTATTAAGCCTAAGAGGGTTCCTTTTATTTTTTGCTTTTTAGTTCCTTTTTTCGTCAGTTTAATTTTGTTTTATTAAAGTTTTTTCTATATGATTTTTGTATGAACTCCAGACCATAACTCACGATTCGAACGATGGATATGCTTTTTTTTCGTTTTATTCGTTAGGGTACTGGAAATGTTTTCAGGAAAAAAAATGGACAATTACAAAGGCAAGTCGGAAAATTCGGACAAACTGCAAATATCATAATTTTTGTATACATTCTCGATCATAACTCACAATAGGAACGACTTTTTTTTCCCAACGTGAGTGATTTTCCATGGAGAAGGTTTAATACTATACATTTTACTTCAACTCACCTCTAGGTGGCGATGCAGCGCATCAACTTCTATACGCTTTGAGCGTACTTCTAGCACATTTTTCAGTAAAAAAAACAATTCCTCTATCATATCTACGTAAAAAAGATACCCTAGTTACAAGTCGCTATAAGCAACCGTTTTCTAGATATTTGGACTTGAAAATTTCAAGTCGATTATTTAATAATCGATGCGTGTTGAAGTCATTACCATTATTTTACATTTTTCACAAGAATGCTTAGGAAATGAATCTGACGTTTAAGTAAGTAGTTTTGGTAACTACATATCATGTGACAGTTAGACGTTTTGTTGTTTTGTTGAAGTTTCTGTAAGTTTCAAAACAGTAATTTGGAAAAAATGGATTATTTAAACAATAATGCTCATTGAGCCGAAATGCATTTTGTTTATGGCCCTGCGGATGGCAATGCGCGCGAAGAAAGACGCATTCACCAGCAGCGATTTCCTAATCGAGTACTATGCCTTCGGCTCTAACCTTTACCAGTCTCCATAGTCGTTTGGCAATAACAGGTAGCTTTAAGAGGGCAGCTGATATTATTGGAAGACCACGAGCAGTCCGAAAACCAAAATTGGCTATTTTGAACGTTCTCGGGGAGAATCCAGAAACAAGTACAAGAATAATTGCTGAAGCTCTCAATTCTACTCAGTCCACATTTTGGGGAATTATCCACGATCAACAATTTCAGCCATACCATATTCAAAGGGTACAAGCTCTTTTGCCACGAGACTTTCCCCAACGCATTACTATGTGTCAGTGGTTTTTGAGAAAATTGGCTGGAAATCCTTAATTTTTAAGATATGTACTCTTCACGGAAGAGGCAAACTTCTCCCGAAATGCTATCATAAACTTTCATAACAACCATGTTTGGGCTCTGGAAAATCCGCACGCAGTTAGTGAAAGACATTATCAGTATCAATTTTCTGTAAATATATGGACAGCAATAATTGATAATTACTTGATAGGTCCAAATATCTAGAAAACGGTTGCTTATAGCTACTTGTAACAGGGGAAGCTTTTTTACGTAGATATGATAGAGGAATTGATTTTTAACTGAAAAATGTGCTAGATGTACGCTCAAAAAAGTTATGAATCTTCAAAAAAGGAAAAGGAGTGTGGGTGTAAGAGCAATAATAACATCAGATTTGAATTCGACACCTCAAAGACCCCTCAATACCAATTTTCATTGAATTAAGGTCAGTATTCCGAAAGTTATTTAAAAAAAACTAAAATAAAAATAAAACTTCAACACCCTGTATCTTGGAAACGAACCGTTTCCGGGCATATATTCATTTGGACAATTCATATCAGAATATTGTGAGGAATCACCTCCTGAAGTTTGTCAAAGTACTTTTGAATCACCCTGAAAATGAAATTGAATAAAAGTTTGTAATAACATTTCATTCTGTTACCCGATAGCCCAGATTTTCTGCAGCCAGCACAAACAAACAAATCATTTTTCAATTTTGATAAAATAAAAAATAAAACTGCCAGAGCTGGGGGTTTGAACCCACGCTCACCCACGCATGAACCAGTTTTAATCTGCCGCCTTAGACCGCTCGGCCAACTGGAGAGATAGTAAGTGTCGAAAATATTTCCATCATGTTATTACATTGGTATGGTTGATTTTTCCAAAAAAAAGGCCATACAAAACTTATGCACAATTTTTGCACAGGCAGTCAATTTTTGTTTGTTTGATGTGAGTGCTAACATTTACTCGATTGGCCAGATTTTCTGCAGCCCGCTCTTGGACTATTACCCACAGGAGCAGAAAACTTAGTGGTATACCTGAGCAAATGGGAACAAGGTGTGTTATCATTATGTCAACAACGTATTTCCAAACTGAAAAATCCATGTTAATACCACCCCCATTGACTTGTACACTCACTGTTTTCATAATAAACCATATCAAGAATTTCTTCAGAATATATTTTTTTGCAGAAAATTCACAAGTACTCTGATGGGAAATAGTTCTGCTCGTACCCCCATCAGCCGTTCAACAACTTACAGTTTACGTCACTGACAGTGTTCATGAGATAATCAATCATACATACAGAATCGAAGAAAAGTAGAACCATTGTCTAATAATACATAGTCAGTCAACCAAACGGCGGAAAAATTGGATACAAGTTGGGTCCATTCGTAGATAGCGCTAGTCAAATGATCCCCAAAAAAAATTATATATCCGAGATGGAATTAAGGTGGGTGGGCCTTAGAGCGACCTGACCTTGAGGGGTTGAATTGGAATAATAACAATATTTTGTGTTTCTGCTTCGTGCCATGCCATCTGCATTCATTTAATAATTTGAATTTGAATTCGTTGATAGTGAAATATGATTCTTTTTTGTGAAATTCGGTATTCCATTATCAAGTGATCGTCGCTCTGTCGCTCTTTCAGACAAACATTCGTGAGAAAAATGGGAAAGGAAAGATCGAAATATGAAGGTAAGAACGAAATATTCGTTCATCTGAGATATTGAGGAATTACTGTACCTTTAGAAAGTTATATTATGAAAATTCTTATGAATACCGAATAATTTTTAGTAGCAGAAATAGCAGTTATAACGAAAAATAAGGTTATGTTGTGTATTTATTTAATAAAAGAAATATAAAAATCAATAAAATTGAAAAGACCACTTGCCTATACCTATTCCAATGTTATTTGCTCGAAACTGCAATAATGAAAATGTTATATATTTGATGAGTTTCCAAACTTTGATATTCTCTTTATCCTCAGATAATATTACCTGATATAAAACATTTTCTTCCTAAATAAGTTGATACCTGCTGGACAAAACCCAATAGTTCCTTGTGTCTAATGACATTTTTTAACATTAAACATTTATTTATTATCATATCTGAGATCACAATGAAATATCTCAACTAATAGGCATATTTTTTCTTTCTTATAAATTTGTTTCACCATATTTGGAAGATTTGCATCCAATAATTGTTCCATTATCCCATGTATTGAGTTATATCATAAGAATGTATTTCGATCAGTATGCATACCAGAAAAAAACGCAAGAGATTTTTCATTTCCATTGGCATCATCTCCTCGCTATACCCCACCAATGAGCCATGAAAATTGTGCGAAGAAGAAGCAACACATACCGCTACTGAAGTCGGGCCTCAAAAATTCTGTTCAAATCCAAAGTGCAGCAAGAAAACTAACTTTTATGTGTAACCAGATCTTGTAGCACAGAACAAGAACTGTTTTTATAAATTGCATAAAAAAGTTGATACAAATTGAATAAAAGTATAGAAAAAATTGTTTGGGTCCATAATGGTAACCACCATAACATGAAAAATATATCCAATTCATCTTTTGTATCAGTTACGATATGGCGATATCATTGCAACCTAAAATATAAAATCTATATTGTGGTTTTCGTTACATCTTAAAAAATTCAATATATTATATATTTTACATAAAAATATAGCATATAACTTTTCTCTGGGTCTGTGACAGAACCATGCAAATAATTGTATTCAAAGTGTTTAGATAGTTTTATAAAAAATGGCAGTCATACATATATGTGAGATAGATATATTTATTTCATACACAACAGTGACAATTATTTGTCTGGGAAATACATCATAACATGAAACATCATTAGGTCTAATTTGAAAGATTAACACACATTTTAAAAATATTTGATCTTTTAAAGTAGGCAATTCTTCTTTACTTACTTATCAATGCAACAGACACAAAATAAAATAAAATTTTAAATTTTCTACAAGTCAGAAAATATTGCTTGATATCATAGGGCTCCATATTACATAATTCTTTCACAGACTTCAGGAATCTGATAGATACTTTAAAATATCATATATTTTGCGGAAGATTGTTATACAATTTCATATTACTGTAGATGGTGCTCCATTCATATAGGGATTTCTTTTGAATGAGATTTTTTTTGTTTATATTGTTTCATAAATATGAGTTTGAAGGTGTATTTCAAAATGATCTGGATTATCAGAACTTAATTCAAAAATATGGATTGATGGTATGGCCAGTACTTTGTATGACTTTTTTTGCGAAAAATTGCTATTTCAAAAATGTTTGATAAATACTACTGATTGGTTCAAAATTCATATATCTAACTCATTGCCTTTTTTATGGAGAGGTTTTACAACAGCAATTTCCAGTTCACCTAGAAAAATTATGTCGTCAAACGACCCTGCTCAAACGTTAGGGAAAAGTGCTTTATGTGGAAATTGCCTGAATTTTTTATATTGTTTGGAAGAATTTGTCCTGATTAAAAGTTACCATTGTGCTAAAGTCCAATAATCATTAGTTTCGGAGATATTTTAGTCGTATTGCATCCATATTATGGTACTTGGGATATGCGCAACATGAATCTGAAATTCGATACCCTCCGTCTAACTTTCTTCACAGCGTTCTTGAAGATTTCAATCGGCCAGCGCAATACTACCACCACACAGGTCTCCAATAGGTTGAATTGTAACAAGAGTGTATTTATTCGAGTACTCATTCAATAAAGGAGGAAGAAACCTGTTGTGTATTTTTTATAGCTTAAAAAATACGAAATAAATAACCTACTCCAGAAATATTTTGAGATTATCTATATTGAAATATTCAAACAGGGGTTATTGTCTACATGGAACATGGATTGCTTATATCAGAACAGAGATTAAAATATCTTCATCAATTAACTGGCAACGACAATGAAGAAGCCATCCAATACTACAAACGTTATAAGAAAATCTACAACCAACTGCTAAACAAAGCCAAATTAAAATACAATACTCAATTCATTAATACGTCGAAAAATAAAACAAAATCAGCTTGGAAAATAATTAAACCCACTACTAGTAAAAGCCCTTCTTCAACATCGAATATAACACTTGAAATAAATGATGAATTGACCAACGACCCTGAAATAGTTTCTTATCAATTCAATAACTATTTCACAAATATTCCACGCCTTCTAATCGACCGAATAAAATGAAAAATAGATATCCAAATACATTCTTTAAGAATCCAGCAACTGAATCAGAAATCTTAAACATAATCCCAAATCTAAGTAGCTCCCACTCACAGGGAGATGATCATATAACAACAAATCTAATGAAAAAGTGTGCCAATCTGTTGACGCAACCATTAACGTATCTATAAAATTGTTCGCTTGAAGAAGGTACTTTTCCATCATGCCTCAAAATGGCAAAAATTATTCCGATTCACAAATCGGGAAAAGTCTCAGATATTTAAAATTTCAGACCAATTGCGCTATTGAGTCCCTTTGCTAAGGTTTTTGAAAAATATGTTGCAAATGCAACAACAGAATTTATGGATAGGTTTTATTCAATGAACTCGAATCAATATGGATTCCAAAAAGGCAAATCAACCTCGAATGCAATGGTGACGCTTGTGAATAGACTTTCGGAGGAGTTAGACAAAGGTAACAAGGTGGTTTGTTCGTTTTTGGATCTGAGCAAGTCATTCGATCTTGTCAACCATGAAATTCTTCTAACAAAACTAGAACTGTACGGTTTCAGAAGAGTGGTACATGATTAGCCAAAAAGTTATCTCACAATCAGGATGCAATATGTTCAAGCAAACAATCACTCTTCGTTGAAAACAATAAATGATTTAGGGGTTCCCTCTGTTTTAGGTCCTCTATTATATCTGATATACGTGAATGACATTTCTAATGGGAGTTGTATAATATATGCAGATGACACCTCCCTCATAACTACAGGGAGCAATGTAGAGCAAACAGTCTTGTAGGCCAATGAAGAAATCAAAATATCTGAAGAATGGTTCTCTTCAAATAAATTAGTTTTGAACAAGGGGAAGACAAAGTTCATAAGATTCAGTCAGTCAAATTATAAATTCAATCCCAGCTTGTTGCTAAGATCTAACGGCAAATCACTCAAGCACCTTCTATGAAGTTCCTTGGGCTCCATGTGAATGAACACTGTACATGGTCTACCCATATAAATGAAGTGTGCAAAAAGCTCCAAAATGTTATCTCTTGTACCAACTCAGGAAGACCGTCGAAAAATCTGTATTGATCATAATATATTTTGCACACTTTCAGTCAGTTGTAAGGATATATTTGTACAGCTGAAAATCCGGATTTTCCATTCATTGTATGTCCCGGATATCCTGATATATGCCAAAACAGAGCTGGCCTCATTCAGAGTGCTGGGAAACAGTAGATATCACACAAGAAATTCTGCAATACTGGAAGTTCCGAGTCACCGTCTCCAAAAAACAGAATGTTGTCCAAAATACATGTTTAATCATCTACCGAACTGCTACAAATATTTTCCTTTGAATAAATTCAAAATAGTAGTCCAAAATATCTTACTGAAAAAAGCGTACTACTCAATAAGTGAGTATTTGGGAAATACAGATTTTAACTGATTGTATATTTATGTATGTACGTATATTTTCATATTTTATGTTTTATCAAACTACTCGATTTTCTTGCTTTTAGATATTCTTATTTATAATTTGTAATCTGTAATCTGTTTATAATATAAGTCTCTTATTTGTATTGTCGAAAATTCGCTTGCAAAAACTGTTTCTCACACCTGACTTGTTCTGTATTATGCAAGTAATAGTCATAGAACCAAAAATCAAAAATTAATCATCATTATTATTATATTAAGTCCTTTTTGCATGCTTTCAAGCACTCAGTTGAATCATTAAGTATATTAATTATATTGACCAAAATTTGTGAAAAATGTTTCAAATATTAATTTATCCTATCTAAAATTTTAAAACTGATTCTGTACTATACTGACTTGTTCTATATTACGCTAGACATAATCTAAAGAACCAATAAACTATTATTATTATTATTATCATTATTATTATTATTATAACTTGTATAGCACACTAGCAAAGGTCCCGTGAACAGAACAGAAATGCGATACTCTTACCCAACACCAATTAAATATTTATTTTCCAGTATCATTGGCCAATGTCTCCGAAACTATTGATTATTGGACTTTAGCATAATGGTAACTTTTAATCAGGAAGACTCCCTCTAAACAATTCAGGCAATTCCCACATAGATCTCTTTTCCCTGAGGTTTGAGCAGGGTCCTTCGACCAGGAAGGTCAAAACACTGACATGTGCACAATTTTTCGATATGTGGTGGGTAGTTACTTCGATTCTTGTTCTTGATATTTTTTATTTTATCGACCCATTCATATTCTGTAACCGGGCACGAAAACAAAGGTTGGAATAGAAGGCTATTGACCTTTCAAAACCACTTAACCTCATCACTAATAGAAGCTGAAAAATATCTCAATTGAAAGGCACATTTTTTTTATATTATTTTTTTTTCATTCAAGTCAGAAGATTTGCATCTGATAATAATTGTTCCATTCTCCCATGAATTCAAATTTATCATTAGAATTCATTTATTATCCGACAAATAGACGTCACATGTCAAATATGAGATACTGGAGAACGCAACTTTCATAATTTCAAGATTATTAGCAAGAGTTTTATTTTGTTACTGATTCTCTTTTTCTAGAATGAAACAAAAGTTCAGTTTTGTCCGGTGGTGCCGGAATACAATTTGAACAGTTTCCCGATGGCGATCGCGAATTGTATCCAATACTTTTTCCAAAGAGATTGACTGACTATGAATTTTCAGACAATGGTAAAACCCTGAAATTCTTTATTGGTTAATGAATAAAAATAAGTTCCTGTTACTATTTTCCTTTTTTGCATTTGGCGCAATACATTCCGTGAATTATTACAGACTAATTTCGATGTTTCTTTACTTTCAGTTATGAGAGAAACTGATCTGGTTTCATTTCATAATACGGAAGTATAAATCAAGTTATTCATTTCAATAAAACTCCCGTAACATGGTCATGAACCAAAGCAATAACTATTACATTATCTTTGCTGACTCCCATCCACCTTCTGGCTCAATGAAATATAAAATTCACAATGCATTTCAAGTCCCAGATAAAATAAAAGCGGCGGAAAGTATCGAGTGGCATTTTCGGATCGAAAGATGAAATTTTCTGCTTCCACTTGTATCCTTCCATCTGTGAGAACCTGCCGACTTCCTTCTTGACTTTCGCTTGAGCTTTCTACGTATAGTCTAGGAAATTTTCGATAATTTCAACCTTAGCGACAACCAGCGCGAGCGCTACCTATCCGCTGTGTGCAAGACTCGTAATGCCCTCTAGTGACTCGATAGCTGAAGTTTTCCTGTTTTATTTCCAATACTCACTATAAAAATTTTTTTTTTTTTAACAATTTCTAAATAATCTACCACGATATAACAATATTGTGCACACTACTAGTTCCAGATGAATCGAAGTTTTTTCTGTCAAAGAAAGTAAATGATAAAAAATATTTGTATTGCTACGATAGTTCACCGCATTTGGAGTTATGATATTCTGAATATCAAAAGGTAATGCTAGTTCTGTGTACCTTTAGGTACGGCAAGTAATGTGCTTGCTCGTTAGTTTATTAAGGTCGCAGGTTCATAAGGTCTTGAGAACATAAAAAAGTGAGGGAGCCAAGTAGTTTAATAAATTAAAAAAAGTACTCATATAACCCTGGCTAGCTTTAACCTGACGGGAAACCACTAAATAACATCAGATTCAACGCAAAACTATTTAATGAAATTATCAAATAATATAATGATCAGAAAAGGAATGAGGTTCACAATTTCCTGAATATGGGATTCCACTTCTACCTATGCAGGGATGTAAGAACGTTGAACGGTTCCTAAATAATACAAACACGTTCAACACGTATAATTATACAAAATATGGCGTATTGCTTACACAGTACAAGCAACGATGTTTTTTGTTTTTTTTCCCGCTTTATTTAACGTCGGCCTATTTCTGCTACCAAGGCTGAACACCGACGCCAGTGAGCACACTCATCCCAACCGGAAATTTTGCTGACTCCTCTGTTGTTTCAGAGGTAGGGTTAGTAACGATGTTCACTCTTAGTACTTGAACTGCATTACATTCAACATTAGTTCTCATGTAAGGCCAATTGCTTTCGTACCCGAAACCAGTTCGTGAAAATTAAAACACAAATAATCCTCTGATAGAATGCCGTGTATGATAGACAACTCGGACAGACATCAAAAGTGACTCTGTCCCCTGTTCATAAGGCTGATTGATCAGTTTACAACACCATCCAGGCGTTCTCGCACTCGCAGTTAAGTCGCTATTTGCTTTTCATCACCGGCTCAACACCGTCCCACGGAACTTGGTTAGTACTTTTACTATCCACTTCTAGACGATCAAATAGAAAACGAATAACATCTCAAATATTTATCGAATGAAAGAAAATCTAATGTCCCGTAGTTAAAGATTGAAATATTGTGGAATAACAGAACACTCATCTCTTTGCTGCAGTTTATGTGATGCAGTTGGAAATGTGTAAAATGTACACGTACTATTTTCGCAATCGACTACACCGCAATAGCGAGGGCTCACTGTTATTATATGTATGTTGTTATACTACCCAACCGTGATCGTTGCCACTACGATAATAATAATGTTTATTCATCTGAAGTATGGTACAATATTTTCAAGTGATTTGTGAATAAACGGGGAGACCTCAGAAACTGAAAGTTTTCAGCTTGTGCTTGTGATTATCAGGATCAATACCTACTTCTGCCACCATGGGCGCTATCATAGTTACGTCTATCCCCTCCAGCCTAATGCACACAGCGAATATGGAGAACTACTTATCCTCGACGTCAAGTTGTATTGTAAATTGAATTGAATTTTCTTATCTCACACTACTTAACCCATTATCCATGAATCGAATCCTTTTCATGTTTGGTTGACTACCTTCTGAAAATTACTATGTATATTTATTCATGAGAAACTGGAGCTGAAGACAATTAACGAAATGAAGTATTGATAATTAACTTATTCAATCATCGATAGAAAATATCGAATTTTTGCAAACGGAAAGCTTATTTCTTTCGGAGAATATTATTATTAGCATCCTATAACAATTGAAAATCCACTTGGAATTTGCAAAGAGGCAGTTGTGGAAATCGCAAAAGTTATTTCAGTTGAAAACGAATTCTTTATCTTCATTTTTTATTCTAGAAAACGGAACTGAATTAACTAATAAACAGAAAATCTCAAATAACTTCAATAATAGTACGGGAGGTATCGTTAATTTGCAAAGAATTTCATACCGAATGAATTTTATTTTAAATAATTGTTTGATATTCAATAATCAACAAAATGAGCGTCAGTCACCGCACCCGAAGTGGAGCAAGAAATAACAATATGTGAGAGTTGTTAAAATATGTATTTTCATACCGTGCCAAAATTCATGGGATAGTTTTTGAGATCATGTTCAACCAAAAAATAATAATCAGCTGTATTGACTAGAGCGGATTATAAGTCACTCACGTATACAAGGTGTCCCAGGGAAGCGTGCAAGCACCATAACATTTTTCTATCCAAGGTATCAACTTGATTTTTTTGAAAAGATTGTGTAATAATGAGGTACATTCTTAAAATATTTCCATTTATACAGGGTGATTCAAAAGTACTTTGACTAATTTCAGGAGGTGATTCCTCGCACTATTCTTATATGAATTGTCCAAATAAATATATGTCCGGAAACGCTCCGTTTCCAAGATACAGGGTGTTGAAGTTTTATTTTTATTTTCGTTTTTTTTAAATAACTCTCGAAATACTGACCTTAATTAAACGGAAATTAGTATTGAGAAGTTTTTTGAGGTGTCGAATTCGAACCTGATGTTATTATTACTGAAAGATAAACGCCATGTGAAGTGGAATAAATAGAAAAATCGAAATAAACGGTTTTCTTCACATAAAAGATTCAATATGAGTTGAACCAGAAAATGGTAGATCTCAGGTGAAAAACAACTACTTTCCTGGCAAATACCACGCAGAACGTTGAATGATATTCACCTGAAAAAATCCATGCATACCTCCATATATCAATTCATATTGAATCTTTTATGTGAAGAAAACCGTTTAATTCGATTTTTCTAGTTATTATTACTCTCACTCATAGGGAGCGCCGCCTACACGTCTTTCTCTTTTTTGAAGATTCATAACTTTTTTGAGCGAACTTTTCAGTGGAAAAATCAATTTCTCTATCACATCTACCTAAAAAAGCTACAAGTCGCTATAGGCAACCGTTTTCTAGATATTTGGACTAATGCTCATTTACCCGATATGCATTTCGTTTATGGCCTTGCGGATGGCAATGCGCGCGAAGCAAGACGTATTTACCAGGAGCGATTTCCTAACCGAATACTGCCTTCAGCTCCAACATTTACCCGTCTCCACCGTCGTTTGGCAGAAACAGGTAGCTTCAAGGGGGCAGCTGATATTATTGGAAGACCACGAGTTGTCCGAACCCCAGAATTGGAAGAAGGTGTTTTGAACGCTCTCGAGGAGAATCCAGAAACAAGTACAAGAATAATTGCTGAAGCTCTCAATTCTACTCAGTCCACAGTTTGGAGAATTATCCACGATCAACAATTTTATCCAAACCATATTCAAAGGGTACAAGCTTCTTTGCCACGAGGCTTTCCCCAACGCATTACTATGTGTCAGTGGTTTTTGAGAAAATTGTCTGGAAATCCTCAATTTTTAAGATATGTACTCTTCACAGACGAGGCAAACTTCTCCCGAAATGCTATCACAAACTTTCATAACAACCATGTTTGGGCTCTGGAAAATCCGCACGCAGTTAGTGAAAGACATTATCGGTATCAATTTTCTGTAAATGTATGGGCGGCAATAATTGATAATCACTTGATAGGTCCTTTCTTCCTTCCGTTCCGACTGAATGGCGCAACTTACAGAATTTTTCTAGAAAATGAATTGCCGGGACTACTTCAGAGTGTACCATTAGGAATTCGTATCCGCATGTGGTTAATGCATGATGAGGCTCCGGCCCATTTTAGCGTTGTAGCCAAGGAATTCCTCAACATTGTCTATCCAAATCGATGGATCGGTAGGGGTGTAGAAGAAGCAAACTAGGCGTGGGCACCAAGGTCCCTAGATCTAAACCCACTAGATTTTTCTTTTTGGGGACATTTGAAGTCACTAGTTCATAAAACTCCAGTAGCGAACGAGAAAGATCTAAGAAACCGAATAGTAGACGCCTGTGAAACAATAAGAAACACACCAATAATTTTTGAGCGGGTACGAGATTCGATGACTAGAAGACTGAATGCCCATATCTTCGCTGAAGGTGGACACATTGAACAATTCATTTGAATACAATTCAGTTTCTTTTATTTTATTTTATTCTACATATTCAAAATTTCTTGAAATAAAATGTTGATATTCCTTGCAAATTTTATTAAAACAAATACAGATTTTCCACCCTTGATACAAAAATAACTATTTCAAACGAGTAAAAATAAATAGAATAGGTGGCGCCCCCTACAAAAAACCAAACCAACCCACTTAAACGTCAAATTCTTTTCCTAATCATTCTTGTGAAAAATGCAAAATAATGGTAATAACTTCAACATGCATCGATTATCAAATAATCTACTTGAAATTTTCAAGTCCAAATATCTAGAAAACGGTTGCTTATAGCGACTTGTAACAAGGGTGTGTTCTTTACGTAGATATAATAGGGAAATTGATTTTTCTACTGGAAAATGTGCTAGATGAACGCTCAAAAAAGTTATGGATTTTCAAAAAAAAAGACGTCAGGTTCGAATTCGACACCTCAAAAAACCTTTCAATACCAATTTTCGTTCAATTAAGGTCGATATTTGGAAAGTTATTTGAAAAAAACGAAAATAGAAATAAAACTAAAACACCCTGAATCTTGGAAACGAAGCGTTTCCGGACATATATTTATTTGAACAATTCATATTAGAATGTTGTGAGGAATTACCTACTGAAGTACTTTTGAATCACCCTGTATAATGGACGTCCCAGAATAAGATACACAACTGAGTTCTATTTTTTACAACCCTTTATTCAGTTCCACCTGTCCCGGTATCTGAGGGTCTGTCTGTGTGTCTGTCTGTAATCAAATCTTGCAAGTTAAATTTGACCCACTTCTAATCGTCCGATTGATTTGAAATTTGGCAGGTGTACATAATTCCGGTGACAATGCATTATGGAATTTTTGCTAGGGAAAAACAAAATGGAGGCTCCAATATGGCGTATTATTTTTGTGATTATGGTTCGATTCTATTCTATCTAGGCGTTTTCTGGTTCGATGATTATGATTTTTTCGTCAAAATTCAAAAGTAAAATAGATAGGAATTAATAAACTTGTTATTTAACATCATAAATACTGAAAAATAAATAAACGAAAAAAAAAATGTCAAAACAGGCTTTATTAGTTTTTGATAAAAACAGAACTGAAAAGTTAAAAATAAAAATAAAATAATTCAAAGACGAGCTTTTATTTATATCAATGCACTAACAAGAAACAAATGTCTTTAATTTTTTTATCTAGGTTATTCTGTAAGTAATAGATTCAAAAGCTTGCGCGGATACAAAATAGCTAATTTTGAATTTATCACTCACATCAGAATAACCTAGATCAAACAATGAAAGTAATTATGATTTCCTTTTCAGTGCATTGGTATAAATAAGAGCTTGTCTTTAATAAATTTTTGTTTGTAATTTTATTTATATGGCAACCCCGATTTCTGTTATAGTTATTCTAATCCCAATTGAAACGGCGATGAAAATAAGAGCACTACGAAGAGTGTTCATATGCACTGCCTGGCAAATGGGAAATGTATATACTACCCGTGTTTTTACTTTCAAAGCGTTCCTGGTAAAATCATAAAAAAGTTTTGTCGTGTGGAAGAGAATTCCTTCTCGAAACTTTTTATGTCGGTCCAAGTGGGATTAGAAATACTATACATATTTTGTTTCGCCACTAAATTGTCGATATAACGCACCTGGGTTTCTTAGACTTATCTGCAATAGTTTTTGACTTGTTAATTTATGTGTAAAAATAGCCTCGTGCACAAATCCACAGAGAAATGTAAAACTTCCGAACCATTCAAGCAAGGCAAGGCTTCAGCAAATCTTCTGAGATGTAGGTAACTAGGAGTCGAAGTTCCATGGCCTACGATTTTATGAAAATGACAAATTATAAAGAACTCGACTTTCCCAAATGCAGCATCCTATATTTTCATTTAATCATTTTTGGGAGCTTTTTGCTAAAATAGGGTTTGTAGGGTTTTCTTTATAAAATTTGAGAGATTTATTGCAAAGCAACAAATATTGATGATGTTTTCCAGGAAAAAAGGAATCAAGTATGCCGCTGTCGTGGAATTTTACACATCCATACAATTCTGAAAAGAACATGTTTTAACAAAATGAAATTGTTATAGAAGCAGAAGGAAACAATTCTAGTGATCTTTACAAGAACAGGAAAGGATAATCAACAGAACAATGTGAAAATTTTGAGAAAAGGCTTTTCATGAATGCTCAAATAGGTCACCATCATGTTCCACACAAGCTACTAGTCTTCTAGTGGATGAGCTCCAAACTCTAGAAGCTATTAAGTTCATTCAGATGTCTCGAACAGTATAGTTGTCTAGAAATTGCTCTGCCTAAAGTGCTAGTTGAACAGCCCAGAAACAAATAACAAAAGAGGGAAATTAACAAGTGTAGTTTGGAATACCGAATTGAATAATTTTTACACAGTTGAAATGTCTACCAGAAATAAATCTGAATTAACGACTTTAGTCAAAGATTCCATTAATGAATTCTTCCTAGACGATGTATTCATTAACCAGCTAACAGATATCTGATAGTATAGAACAAAAAATCAGGAGTCTCGAAGAGGAAGTAAAAACGCAAAACAGTAAGGTGCACGATTTGGAACAAAAAGTGATTCACCTAGAACAAGGATTTGATGATATTCAACAACGAGGTAAAATAAAAAATATCTGTTTATACGGGGTACCGGAAGAAAAAGGGGAACATCTTGATATCAAACTGTTGGAATTACTAATTCCAAAACTTCGTTGTCAAGGTAAATTCTGATATAAAAGATGCATACCGAATTGGCAAAGCTGAAGTTAACAAACCAAGACCTACGATTGTGAAACTCTCCAATACTGCATTGAAGGCGAAATTATTAAATGTGGAAAAAACTTCAAGGGAACGAAAATTTATATAGCTGAAGACCTAACGAAGCTCAGAAGATCTTTGCTAATGGAGGCGAAAATAGTGGTTGGTGTTAAAAACTCGTGGTCCTTCAATGGACAATTATTCATCAACAAAGACGGAAGAAGAATCAAGATTAACTCAATGACGGACTTGGGGATGTACCGAGAACAGTTAATACACTAATATTATTTCTGATAAATTTCCTATATTATTATATGCTCTTTAATTGTTGCTCTTTCTTTGAATTGACGGAAATAATTTAGAGAGGTGTCTGGGTCTGCAAATAATATATCATTTCCATTCATTATTTTATGGCTAAGAGCAATTGTTTTTCTTTTTCACATTTAGATCTGATATACTTATATTACCTATTTCTTGAAGTTACCTGATTTTTTGTGTATCTTTTTACAAACTTTCCTTTCTTTTTTCTTTCTAACTTCATACAAAAATAAAACAAAAATGTTCGATTTCTTAAACAATATAGAAGAATATGAAGAGATGGATACAATCGTATGTAGCAGTTTGGATGAGAACGTAGAACGATTCACCGGTGAGTATATCTTCAATATCTTCCATCTGAACATTAGGAGCTTAAAAAAAATGTGGATGAGTTTTTCCTGTATATTGAATCGGTGAACCTGAAAAACGTTGATATAATAATACTACCTGAAACTTGGTCGATTGATGACATCCAGAAATACTCAATTCCCTTTTTTGATCTGATATACAATGAATCGCGATATAACCAAAATGACGGACTGGTAGTGTACATCAAGGAGGATATTAACTACTGTAGTTCTGTAAAACATATGAGCGAAAGCAACCTATTAGAGATTTCTTTTTGTATAGATAACAAATCAATTTTATTGACTGCTTCATATCGCCCACCCTCAACAAACTTGGAAATGTACTTACATGAAATTAACTCCTATCTCACTCCACAAAAAGAGGCTGACATAAGAATTTTCATGGGTGACATAAATATCAATATTCTAAACACATCAGACACTCAAGTTATTAACTACATATGTAATATGGCTGAACTGGGAATTTTTTCATACATAAACAAACCAACAAGAGAAGTAGGTGATTCCTCTAGCATAATTGACCACGCTTATGTAAAACTGTCCAAAAATTCAATTGAACATACGAAAATTACTCCTTTTATCGTCAAATGTGGTATAACAGACCATTATATGACATTTCTATCTCTTAAATCAAATAATAAACTGGAAACGAATAATCAGTATGATTCAAATCGATTAAATAAAACAATAAATTATAATAAGCTTACAAAACGAATAAAGAAGGAAGAGTGGGAATCGGTACTTGCATCCACTGATCCAGAAAATGCTTTCAACGAACTAACTGGTAGGTTACTCAATCATATTGCGAATTGTACGGAATCTAAAATAATAACTGTGAAATTGAAAAAAATAAAACCATGGATGACAGACGGCCTTCTCACTTCTATTAAGTACAGAGATAAACCTGAAAAAGATCTTAAGGTTAAACAAACCGCGAAAAGAGAGGTTGAATACAAAAATTACAGGAACTTTTTAACGAATCTTCTGAGAGAAACTAAAATCAATTATTACGAAAATAGATTACGAGAAGCTGGTTACAACTCAAAAAAAATTTGGCAAAACATTAATGAAATAACAAATAACAGTAGAAAAAAAATGATACTGAATACGAAATCATGGGACACCATGGAAAAAAACTCCCAGATGATATAGACAAGTCAAACTACTTTAACCAATTCTTCATTGGCATTGGGGAAGAACTGGCAAATAAGATAGAAAAACCAACAACTCCTGTTCCGGAAAATCACAGAAATATCAAAAACTCGTTATTTCTTCACCCAGTCACGAATAATGAAATAAGCAATATTATATCAAATCTAAAAAATAACACTTCTTCCGGTCCGGATGGAATTTCAGTTTTTTTAATCAAAAAGTTTCACTCTTTCTTGGTAAAACCGCCCTGCCACATCTTAAATCTGATATTTTCCACTGGTAAAATTCCCACTTCATTCAAGGATTCCATTACGATACCTATTTTCAAAACGGGCGATAAAAAGAATGTAACAAATTACAGACCAATAACACTTATTAACAACTTCACAAAAATCTTTGAAAAATGCACTAAAAATAGGGTAGTACACTTCTGCAATGAAAATAATATTCTTTCTGAATCCCAATTTGGTTTTAGAGAAAACAAATCAACTGAAAAAGTGGTATATCAGATAATCATCCAAATTGACAATTGCTTCCAAAACCAAGAAAAGTGCATTACTGTATTTTTGGACTTGGCCAAAGCATTCGATACGGTAGATCATGACATTCTTCTCCAGCGTCTGTCTGACAATGGTATGAGAGGCATCGCATTAGATATTTTTGAAGATTATTTGAGTAATAGATTGCAAGTCGTGAAAATCAACGACTCAGTAAGTGATCCCTTACCAGTAACCAGGGGTGTGCCGCAGGGAACGGTATTGGGGCCAATACTGTTTTTTTGTATATCAATGATATTTTCAATATTGCAGATTTTAAGGGTAAAATAACATCATTCGCTGACGACACAGCAATTATATTTATTGGAAATACTTGGGACGAAGTACAAACTCTGTCTGAAACAGGTATCAGGACGATTTTTTACCGGCTAAGTGATAACTTACTGAGTGTCAACGTTGAAAAAACGAAATATATCGCATTCTCGCCAACAAGCAGAGACCAACCGATAGCTAATGTTATAAAAATACACAAACCATCATGTGAAACCAATATGCATTGTGCTCTTTCATAAACAAAACAAACACAATGAAATACTTGGGTGTACTTGTGGATCAATGCCTTCGATGGAAATATCATATTGATTGTACTGTTGTCAGATTACGTAAACTCATCTACAAATTCTACCAGCTCAGATATATAGTGAGTAGGGGATTAATGCTAAAAGTTTATGATGCTTTGGCTGAGTCCATAATGCGTTATTGTATTATAGTGTGGGGTGGAACATTCAAGTCCTCTATAAAGAACCTAGATGTAATCCAAAATACTCTGTTGAAAATTATGTTGGGGAAAAACAGGCGACATTCTACAGAATTGCTCTACAATGAAAGTGGGTTGTTAAGTGTAAGAAAACTGTACGTATTCAACTCTATATTATGGACTGTCAGCTCTCCAAGTACAACTATTCAGCATCCCTATAATACTCGGATATGTAAAGATCTGACTATACATGTGCCAAGATGTAGACTCACCCAAAACCATAAATTTGTAGCATATTTAGGACCCAAACTATATAATGCATTACCTTTACAATTTAAACAAATCCACAGTAAATTTAAACTGAAAAGAGAATTGAAGACATTCATGAAAAATAATTATAAAATATTTGAAAATATACTCGATAGATAATCCATATAAGGTATAGGCAGGAACTTATTATAAACCACTGCTACATGTGTTGTCCCTATCTACATTTCTTTCTATCTATCTTTCTCTTTCTATCTTTCTCTCTATTTTCATCTTTACACTCTTCTCTCCCTTTTTTAAGGATCTAAGTTAAATATAATTATATGTTATCTGTTCTGTTGAGTTTATTTGGTAGCTCGCCACAATACAAGCTTGCTTAGGTAGCGTCAATCGCATTAGACTCAACAGAAATACACCTAATTTGTACCTCGTTGCTGAGGACGACCTGTTAACTTTTTTGTTTATCTGAATGAATAAATTACTTACTAATTACTTACTTACTTATTGCTCCATCAGTTGAACGGAAGGCTTCCGTGATCCTGTTTTCCATATCCTCTGACGTTGTCGGATGATTTCTGAAAAACCTTCCCTTCACGTGCCCCCAGAAATCTATGTAGTAAGGTCTGGGGATCGCGCGGGCCAAAGGACAGTCCCTCCTCTTCCTATTCAAAGATTAGGATAATATTGATATAAAAATTATCGCATCCTTTGGTTATACACTGCAGCACCATCGTGTTGCCGGAAAATAATATAAAAGAGAAGGGTCCAATAATGTGATTTCCAATAATTCCCCCCCAAACATGAAGTGACCATCGCTTTTGGTGATCAACAGTCCTCAACCAGTGATGAAACATTGTTCTTCAGAAAACAAAATTTTGTTTAAAGTATTTTAATCCTCTTCAATTCATTTGAATACAACTCTATTAGCAAAATCATTATAGTGTTTCTAATCCCAATTGGACCGACATAAAAAGTTTGAAGAAGGAATTCTCCTTCAGGGGTATTTTTTCAGTTACTTATTCTTACAATCATAGCAATTGATTATCACCCCATGTAAAAGTAGACACATGTTATCTCAACTGAATTATTCCATCCTGAATAATTATGAAAAACTTCGAAATATAAGGTAGTTGATTGCTGAGTCAAAAACTCTAAAATACAATAAAAACACAAATAATCACCCCGAATACTTGTCAAAAATATACTCAAAAATAATAATTGTCAACAAAATTGGACTAGAAAGATCAAAATTCTTCTTCGGTTGAGGTGGAATCATCATCAGGTTGAATAACGATCGGATTTATGAAACTTTGCACATAATATTTGTTCTCTTCTTTTATAACGTGGGCCACACAGTTCTTCCACACCTCACTTTTACCTACTTCATTCACCACTCGCCTTATATTGTTAAGCACCACACCATTCAAGGTCGGTGACTGATTACATTTCCGCAAGCTTTCTTTCATAGTGGCCCGAACCATTTCAATTGGATTGAACACACAATAGTATGGAGGCAAACGTAAGAGAATATGACCACGTGATTCATACATATCGAATCAATAATATACTCTTTTTTGAAGTTACGTTGTTTTATGGCCGCCAGTAATACCTTTTCTGTTGGAATCTTTTCGGGTACCTATTTCCATGTCCATGTCCATGTCCATATCTGCTTTTTTTGTGTTATTGTTTGGTATTTCATTCAATAACCGAGAATGATACGAAGCGTTACCCATAACAATAAGCGAGTTTGGAGGAATATTTGGGAGAAACTGCTCACTGAACCAGGTTTCGAATAAATCCGCAGTCATATCTTCGTGGTAATCAGCAGATGAATTTTTTATATTTTTGGCCGACAGGAACAGAGCGTTCGGTACGAATCCACTTCCATTCCCAGCATGCAAAATTTTACATGTTTTCCCCTTAAATAATGTGTGTTCAAAGCACAATACTTGGTTTCGTCTACCCAGCTATATTTGACAACATCATGGGTGTCAAACCAAGTTTCGTCGAGGTAGATTATATGTCTGCTGGATTCTCGGTAGCTTTTCATTCGCCTCAAATATTCTTGTCGGTGTTGAACAATGCGTGTTGATTCCATTATGACCATCCGATTGTTCAATGTTTCATGTTTGAAACCACAAGACAATAAAACACCTCGTAGAGTTTTTAAACATTTGTAATTGTAATGGGGATAGTCGGGTAATTTATACCGAATCATTTCCAAGGTTGGTACTTCATTTTTTTGGTATATACCATAAATTGTTCGCCGATTCACATCTTTTGTAGCTCCATCAATGTTTGCGAATTTTTCATTCCTTTGTTTTCGTTTCATTGAATGGTGTAATGATAAACATGTTAATTGTTATAATTGAATGCCCAGACTATTCAGTGAAGAGCGGTGTGAAATTATTTGGACCGCCTCGCTAGTTTCAAATTTTTTATGTTTCAAGCAAAGTTTTAGAAATTGTGAATTTGAATGGACGCCAGAATTTTTATTTTAACTAGGACAAAAATTCAAATTCCCTATTCAATAATGATTGCACATCAAATGACTTTCCTTCTGTGAATAACTACAACAATAAAACAAATACCAACTTTTAACAATCTATTTACAAAATGCACATCATTTCCAGATCTTTAACATAAATTGAGTAAGATTTATTCAAATTCCAACGCAAGAAAACTAATACTGTTTTTGTTTGCTGAATCTGTCGGTTTATCGACGACGATGTACCTTGATTGTATTTTTGTGTAGCTCGTAGCTAGACTTCACGAAGTTGTTTGCCTCCCAATCAGGGGGTACTTATAACTGCTGGGCGACCGATCAGGTTGACACAAGCATCAGCTTCTGGTCCATTGAGTGTGTTTCCAGCGATTTAACATGAAAAACAATATTGTTTGTGTCAGAATTTGATATACAAAAATTCTACTTCTTGAAACTTGGAATATTTTCAATGCACTCCTCAACTCATAGTTGTTACAATTGAGTGTAATCTCATCAAGAGATTATTACCTAAAATCAATTGAGTATACAAATCAGTAATATCCAATACTGAAATCGAAGAATTATTTTTATGATTTAATAAAAATTGATTTCTGCTTTATATATGGAAAAGATTATTTTTTCTGATCTTGAGCAGCCAATACTATACTTTACAAATAATATAAAAAAACAGAATTATACGAAAATGACTTCAATTTCAATGACATTCAAGAGGAAGCATATGAGAACTTTTTTTTTTTTATGTTCTGGTTCCCACGAAAAGGGATATCCTGTAATGTTCAGAGAACATCGTGGGAACCTAGGGAAAGAAGGTAGGAGTTGGTGTTCTTCTTAAATTTCTGAAGGTTGTATGCCTCGGGGAACACCTCCCTAGGCAATGTGTGGGAACACCTCCCTAGGCAACTGTGTTTGATCAGTCATCAAATGCCTCTTCAAAAAGGATTATACGTAATCAAAGAATTTCTTGACATGTTTTTTGGGTAACCTTCCACAGTCTGAAAATGAAAATATAATCAGGAAAATCTATACAAGTGTAGAAAGGGCAAACTAATTAGTTCACCCCGATGAGTTATTGCGTTCACCAAATTATATTTCCTACAGAAAAATGATTCAATTTGTCAATAACTTGCCGTTTTCTGAATTTGCCTATAAAATTTTTTTCTTAATTCAAAAGATACTTCTCTATATAGATTTTGCTTGACGTTTCGGGGACTATATCTGCACCCGTTCTCAAAATCTTCTTAATCTCCTTTAATTGTTTTATAATTTGGATTTGTTCTCGCAGAGTCTTTTTCGCTTTTTTAACTGACGGATGTCAATTGAGATCTGCCAAAAAAGTTTGAGAGTGACGTATTGCTCATTTGATATATGGGGTTTTGTTCAGATCAGTTTATTAGCAGTCTACCATATCTCACTTCCTCTCTGAGTAGAGGTAACCATGTATGACCCATTTCAACAGAATTTGTTGGAAAGCAGTTGTTATTGGAAAGAAGAATACAGGCCGTTTCTTTCAATTTTCTCCTCTCTTGATGTATAGATTTTCCTGATTATATCTTCATTTTCAGACTGTGGAAGGTTACCCAAAAAAGATGTCAAGGAACGTTGTTCCTCCACAAAAAAACACATTCATTCAATAATCAAAGAATATTCCAAATTTCAAGGATAAAAATATATGCATAAATATATATACACGTGATCGCTTCACCTACATCAAAATCACATCTCGGTGATAATCAACTCCAAATATGGAACCATACCAAAGATGTACTCGAATATAAAAATCATGAAAAATATAGATTATTCAACTATATCATACCAAATACAGTAAGAGATATCATACATTTGTGAAACCCTCATAATTCCCAATAAAGCCTATGCAGAAAAAGCCATCTAATAAGATAAAATTGACATTAATATATTATTCCACTCGATATACACGTATGGCTTTCATGAGTCTAACCGAACTCCTTAGAAAAAATATATTATGAACGGCACTGCAATCTATTATCAGATTGACCTAAATAACTCTAAACGTGATTCCCTGAACAACCCACCCAGATGGCTTCAGATATCATATCTTCTGTGAAGAGACATCTGACGTTCTCGCCAAAAATATATACCAAAATGATTTAGATTTTTTCTTCATCAAAATATTTCTCACCTACCTTGACTGATATCACCAAAATTCACTGATTTGAAATAAATTTCGCGGAGAAAGGAAAATGCTCTGATTAATTAATTATTTTAACATGGCATATTCCACTCTGTAAATCGATGGCTGACGTGCTTCAGGATACAATATATCTTAATTGCGAAGAGATCGGAGAGGGCAGAGAATGCCACGCACCTCCTTTTAAATATCCTCATACTGTCAGATTCCTTGCGACAGTTTTTCTTCTTTAGCCGTAATGATTGTTCCATTACCCATGGTTAGATGTCGCTAAGATTTTCAATTGGGAAGTGAATGAATCTCCGAGCATATCAATAAGAAATATAACAGATATATCGTTACAATGGTCAATGATTTCCCCTGTTTTAATAACCCCAAGAACTGTTGAACGAGTTAACTCGCATATTATTTTCACAATTTCATTCTGTGAAGTGTTACAGTTTTCCTTCTTCAAGCATTCATGAATATTTGAAATTACTCGCTGAACTTGAACATCCAAATCCTCATTTTCAAATTCAGAAATTTAGGATTCCTGTCGATTGACACAGATCCCTCACACGTAATGTTATTATTGGTTTCGAAAGGTCTCCAGAAAGCCATATTATTTTCATTGGATAATTTCTAACTGCGCCAACACACGGCACTGATCGAAAAATATCGTGAACTGAGTTAGTCATGCGGCTTCAGTTAACAGATGTCCAATCCAGCTAGCCGAGCTTCTATTCCTCTAATATATTTGATAGCGCCTTTACTGATAATCTGGGCAACTAGAGACACGCGCCAGAACTTTTTTATGATTGTACCACGAAAGCTTCGAAAGTAAAAACACTGGTAGTATATAAATTTTCCATTTTCCGGGCAGTGCATATGAACACTCCTCGTAGTGCTCTTATTTTTATTGCCGTTCCAATTGGGATTAGAATAACTATACCATACATTCTTAATTGAATACTGATAGAAATATTTTTCTGTGAATTGAAAAATCCACGATAAAAATGAAATTATTGTTTGTGAATGTCTAACAGAAAACAACTACTTCCCCGGCTAAAGCCACGCTGGACATTGAACTACATCTGATAGATATTCTATCAATATTCAATTAAGAATGTTTCCCTTCTCAACATGAATACCCCACAAGAGGTTATCTTGACGATGGAAGATAGTGACTAAAGTTTATCTTCCAGTCGCAGATGATTCCGCATCTGATTTTATGAACATCCTGTTCATATTTTCAACAAATTAATCTATCATACCCCATGACAGGTTTTAATGACAGAAAACACCAATTTCAAAGGGTCTCTCCAAAAGAAATGATTCTAACTTTTTCCATCTTTGCAAAGTGAGATTGCTTCTTGAAAATGTGTTTCCCATTTCTTCCGGTCTTCCTGATGATCGTGGAAACGTGAAATAGATTTTCGTTGACAAAAATATTGAAGACCTAGTGAATGCCATGTCTTTCTTGCGTCAATGTTACGAATGATTTCTGATGAGTACTCTTTTTTAGAAAACATTCTTCTTTGCCTCATTCATCTTCATGAGTTCCTAATTAAGACTAGAATAGAAAATCAAATAACTATCTGAATGAAAATGCAAATTTTCAATTTCAGATTTTTCTTTTGAGTTAGGGTCTTTTCAGAATATCTATCAGATGTAGTTCAATGTCCAGCGTGGCTTTAGCCGGGGAAGTAGTTATTTTCTGTTAGACATTCGCAAACAATAATTTCATTTTTATCGTGGATTTTTCAATTCACAGAAAAATATTTCTATCAATATTCAATTAAGAATGTTTCCCTTCTCAACATGAATACCCCACAAGAGGTTATCTTGACGATGGATGATAGTGACTAAAGTTCATCTTCCAGTCGCAGATGATTCCGCATCTGATTTTATGAACATCCTGTTCATATTTTCAACAAATCAATATAAGCATGGAACTTATGTTTCAATATTATTCTGTTTTCACTACTTTGTGAAATATCCGTTTCCCTAGTGACTAAGTGAAGATTTTCCTGTAGCATCAATAAAACTTGCAAGTCATTTTCCTTCATTGATCCGACCACCAATAATTTTCCATTTGGTATAAGACACACCACCGATGTCTTAACTTTTGGAATGAAGACACCCTTGGAGTTCTCGCTTCTGGATATTTTTGATGGTAGATTCTGCTTGCTAATGATGGATTTCTGTTCGCGAGTGGAATTCATCATTTACAATTATACGTGTACAATTATTGAAGGTTTAAAGAATCTGACAAATTTTACAACCGCGGCCTACTCGATTCTTTTTTTTGTCGAAAAAATCATCAACATTTCAATTTTGCAACAAATCTCGCAAACTTCACAAAGTTTACCCTACAAACCCCATATCGACGAAAGGCTGACAAAAAATGCCATGCAATGATACAATGAAATATAGAGGGTTGCATTTGAAAAAATCGAGTTATTGCCATTTGTAATATGTGATTTCGAAAAAATCGTAGTAGGCGATGAAAAATCGTGTTTGCTTTTACATCGAATGCCCTCGATGAAAAATAATAGAAACTGTTTTGTCCTTATTCAAATCAATGAAATTTTTTTCTGGCCCTAATAACCCTAATAAGTAGCCGTTGTCCGATCGATGCTAGTTTCCGTAATTAAGAAATCAGTGTCATCGGCATAACGAACCATATTTACATTTGGAATACCTTCGAGGAAAGTTATGAGGTCGTTGGCAAAAATTATATATAAGGTCTTAAGCTGGACCCCTGAGGCACCCCTTGACTAATGCTAACGGTTTGACTGAAACTGTTGTTGATTTGCACTGCTTGCTCATGATTTGTTAGGTACGATTCAATAAAATCTAGTGGTACGCCTCGAACGCCATATCGGTTCAGTTTCTCAAGTAAGAGATAATGGTCAACACAATCGAAAGCTCGAGAAAAATCAATACATAAACCAAGGGGAATCAACTTTGACTCAATGGTAATCGCTCTGTGATTGGAGTAGTATAAGCTTCACCTGTATGTTTGTACGTTTGCATGTAGGTATGGAATCTTTGAAATTAATTTTCACTCACTTACTGGAGTCCGAATCATTTGTTATTCTGCACACGTATTGAGTGCCGATGACAATACAATAATTGCATGGCTTTGACCTGGTATTCTCACCTAGATGGCCAGAAAAAAATATTATATTCAGATATATGGCGGATGCACAGGTTTTCACATCATGATTATACACGCATTATAAGCTCCACCAGCTCCACCTGTATGTTTGTATGTATGCATGTAGGTGATGGAATCTTTGAAATCAATTTTCACCCCCTTCCAGGAGTTTGAATCATTTGAAATTTTGCACACGTATTGAGAGCCGATGACAATACAATAATTTCGTAGCTATAACCTGGTATTCTCATCTAGATTGCCAGAAAAAAAAAATATATTTCAAATATAAGGCGAATGCACAGGTTTTTCACAGCATAGTTATGCTCTATTAGCTCCACCTGTATGTTTGTATGTATGCATGTAGGTAATGGAATATTTGAAATTAATATTCACCTACTTCCAGAAGTGCGAATCATTTGAAATTTTGCACACGTATTAACCGATGACAATGTGATAAAAAATTATTAATCTCAAACAAATGAGCACTTAAATGCTTCTTGATACATCGGTTTATACTATTTTTCCGAATAACTCCTGTAATATCTTATTATCAGAAGAAATGTAGGAGTACTATTCTGTAGACATCAATATTCCTTACAATGGAGATAATTCAAAAATGAGTATTTCTAAAGAAATAAAAATTAATGAAATCAATACGGAAAACCTTTTCAACATTTTCAACAGGACCATCTAGAGCATTTTGGATTCCACCCGCAAGTTCTCAATGGCCGATTTTATGCAATATTCTGTTCAAATGCAATTTTATATTTCATTTCATCAAAGCGTGGTTGAATTCAGAACGTGTGCACCTCTTGCCTTGAAGTCAATTTCAACCAGGTAGAGAATTATTCTTTATTCTATTTTTTTGTATATAGGTTATGGCATCGGCAGGTTAGGTTACCTGAATGAATAACGTCAGGGTTTTTTTGTTTCAGATTATGTGGAATTCAACTGCTAAACAGTTACAAGTAATGTGTTTTGCCAAATTCCAGCTTAAGTTTAATCCATTTTCAGATGTAGAATTCACAGCAGCAAGAGCTGCGCGAGGAGCAAAGCGGCGAAGTCTACAAAAAGACCCAACAAAAAGGAAAGCAAGTGCAGTTGCTCTTACAAACGAAGAGTACAGAAATATTATACAAATGTGGGATGATAACGAGCCTGTAGGTTTGCAGCGAAAATTCTTTCACGTTATTTCACGAGAACTGGCTTGGAGAGGTGTGGAAGGGATTATGGCCAAAGTTGACTATTTTGCGAAAGAAACAGACCATCAAGGTGATTCCACAGGAAGAATTGAATGTAATCCGGTTTTCACAAAAACTGCTCAAGGTGGGTCCAAAAAACTCACGCACAGTAAGTGGCTTATAAGAAATAAGAGCAATCCTAACGAGTGTCCAGTAAGATTGTTTGAAAAGTACATGGAGAAACGTGGGAATCTCTAAGTAGATCGATCATTTGTCACTCCAAATCCAAACTGGAAGGAGCAATTTTCGAAAGGATGGTATAAAAATTGTCCTATCGGCAAAAATATACTTCTTTGTTGAAAGAATCTTCCTCTAAAATTGGAATTGACATTAAAAAAACTAAAGTGACAAATAATTCTGCAAGAGCTGCGGCAGTATCAAGTTTGGCCAAAAATGGAATGCAAAAAAAAAGCCCATTAAGATTACTGGTCACAGCAATACAAATTACATAAAATCATACCTCCAAATGGATGCTGGGCATCACCAAAATATAATTGAAGCTATGAGAAGTGATAATTCCATTGTAAACAACCAAAATACCCTCCAAATAATAATTTTTTTTCTACAAAAAACAACTGCAATACAGCCTATAAGTGTGTAACTGCAATACAGTTTATAAGTGTAAAGATAAAGTCACAAAAATGGCACATCGGTGGTATATACCACTCTCCAAGCTCAAAGCATGGAATATTTATAGACACATTAGAGGACATTCTGGAAACATACTTCATAGGAAAAAAATGTATGATGATTGGCGACTTCAATATGAACTATGAGGATGATGATTATTTCTATACCAAAAAGGTCAAACATTTATTTAATATGTATGGAGTAGATCAAATTGTTAATACAAATACACGGTGTACGCAGTATAGCTCTACTCTCATAGATTATGTGGTAACAAATATTGAGTCTAATCGAGCAATTGTTCATGATAATCCAAAACTAACTGACCACTCTATCATATCTGTAAATTTCTGTAATGCAAATAGTACATTGGGGGAAAAATTCAAACAAATTAGAAAAATAAACGTAGATACCTATCATAACATAAACATTGAGCTATTGTCCTGTAACTGGAATTTAAATTCAGTTAATGTTGATGTGATATTGGAGAATATAACAAAAAACTGTCTGAATATTGTGGATCAGTTAGCACCAGAACGTACTGTTAAAATTAAATCAAATCAGGTCCCATACTATGATAGTGAGTTAAAAAGCAAAGCAAAGGAAAGAGATATAGCTTATAAGATATTCAAACAAAGTACAAACTTAAGTAAACATATAAATTGGGAAAATTATAAGAGAATAAGAAATGATTATGTGAATATGCTAAAAACAAAGAAAAAGTTATAAGAAAGAAAATTTTGAAAAAGATAATAAAAAGGAATGAAACCAAAAATTAATTTTAAATTAAAAAAAAATTTATATTGCAAATGGATTCAATGAATATTTTGTAAATAGTATAAGTGAAATTGTAAACAGTATAAATTCTGACTCAGAATGGAGTTCAAACAGTTTTGATATAGTAAATTGTAAATTAGACTCATTTAAACAGATAGACCTGCCGCAGTTGAAAAATATAATATTCTCAATAGATAAGATTAGTAGATCTGAGATTATGAACAGTCTATTTTTAAAAGAGACATTTAACACCATGGGGCATGTTATACTGAACTTTATAAATACGTCTCTTCAAACTGGTCAATTTCCCCAACACTTCAAGACAAGCACAGTAATACCAATACCAAAAATAAATAATACTTTAGAACCATGTAATTTTCGTCCTATAAATACTCTTCCAACCCCTGAAAAAGTCTTGGAACGAGCAGTGTATGAGGAACTCAACAAATACTTTGATGAAAACGGGTTATTTTTAGGTTGTCAGTCAGGCTTCAGAAAAAAACATTCGTGTGAGTCTGCCTTACAGCTTACAATAACAAATTGGAAGGAGAAAATTGATAAAGATAATTACGTTGTTTGTACATTCTTGGATTTAAAGAGGGCATTCGAAACAATAGACAGAAATATACTAATCCAAAAGCTCAAATATTATGGTATTGGTGATGTGGTATTGAAGTGGATGGAAAGTTACCTCAGTTTGAGGAGTCAAATAACAAAAATTAATAGGGGCTATTCACAAAAGTTAGTAAATGATCTTGGAGTTCCACAAGGTAGTGTACTGGGACCTTTACTTTTTTTAATTTATATAAATGATATCAATTACGTAGATGGTGACCACGTGATAAACTTATTTGCACATGATACATTAATATATACCTACGATAAAACCTTGCAAGTCGCTGTGGAAAAGATGAATAATTCATTGAAAAATATTGAGTTGTACCTTGGAACAAATAAACTGAAACTTAATATCACTAAAACTAAGACGATGATCATTACAACAAGGTATAAACAAAATAACATTTGGAGAAATACAGTCAAAATTAAAATAAACGAAAATGATGTAGAAATGGTGAGTAAAATTAAGTATCTAGGGTTTATTGTAGATAACACAATTTCTTTAAATGATCATGCTGACTATGTAATAAGTAAAATATCAAAGAAACTGTATTTTTTCTCCAGAGTGTCATCTTTATTATCAATGTATGCCAAAATAACGTGCTATAATTGTATAATAAAACCTCATTATGACTTCTGCGGGAGTCTCTTATATCTTCTGAATCAGAACAAATTTAATCAATTACAGAAATTACAGAATCGTGGAATGCGAATAATATTACGCTGCAATAGAATGACACCTATACAAGATATGCTCTGTAGTTTAAGGTGGCTTACTGTCTCACAACGACTTTACTATCAAACTATGATATTGATATTTAAAATAATAAACAATTTGCAACCAATATACTTAGAAAACCTATTAATCACAAATAGTGAAGTACACCACCATAATACCAGATCGAACACCAATTTCCATATCCCTAGGACAAATTCACGGAGCAGTATGAACTCATTATTTTTCAAGGGTCTGGATAGTTTTAATAAACTGCCAAATAATATAAAAAATTCTACTTCTATCCGTATGTTCAAGAGGGACTTGATAACATTTATAACAACAAACTGAATTGAAAAACAAACAACAAATTTATACTTAAAATATATTAATAGCTAAGGCTTTGTTTTTGAATGAATATGTAAAAGAATATGTTAAATTGGATCATACAGGGAATATGTGCGATATAGTTTGTTATTTTTTAGTTTATGTTATTTTCTGTTATTTTTGTTAAAATTTGTTTTTAAATTTATTTTTGATTACTATGCACTATGTGTAGATAAAGTATATTAATTATGTTTATATTAGGCTTGCCTATTTGGAAATAAAGTTCTTCTGGTAGTAGTTTTGTTTACATTAACTGTGTTTTTGATATTACCAATTATCAGATTGGCGACAACCGGACGCCATATTTTGAAAGAGTTATAACAGCGTATAGCTTAGTACATCAGTAATTAGTTAATTTGCTCGTTATTTCGTTCATTTCGGTTTCAGTTACTATTTCGTTTTTTAATAGGTACACTATCACTTGAATATTTCAATAGAAACTCGTAACTGAAAAGTGTAAAATTAAAAAAAAAACAAAAAACCCGACTGCGTAAAAAGTGGACTTTGAAAAAGATTACCAGAAAATATTGTCATGTTAACTATTGAACTTAATAGTCGGAGGCAATAATATATCTTCATTATTAAATTAAAAAGATGCCTCTGACTGCGTGAGATTGTTTACAGTATCAAGTTTAATAGTTAACCTCTTAAAACATAATTTTCCGGCAATATTTTCTGGTCATCTTGTTTCCATCTTTTTTATAGTTCACTTTTTACGCAGTCGGGTTTTTTTTTTAGGTGTTAAACGGGTAGGGAAGACCACAAATTCAAAAATGCTTTTTTATAGGAATCATATACGCTTGTCAGATTTCAAGTTGATTGAATGAGTGGCAGACATAATCACTAATGAAGGATATAGTTACCAACCATTACAGTATAATGATCGCACCCAGCGATGAATAAATAGAACTATTCCTCACAAAATCTTGGAAAAAGAGAATTTTCATGAGTGATTTCTCCACAGAATATTTCAAATCACGCTAACAAAGAAAACAGGTAAAACCTATCTGCTGCAAAATTGTCAGATTACAATACTTACAAGATTAGGTAGGTGAGAAATTATACAGTCGAATTCCATTTTTTGGTGGAGTTCGACTGTATGATTTCTCACCTACCTAGTAATATCACCTCCACTGTATGAGATGGATCGCCTTCGTTGGATACTCACAAGAGAAAAGTTTTGGCCAGTTCCATTACCATTCCAAATTGTAATTATCCACACCAAACACTATCTAGGGAAGCTGTGTACACAGATATACAGATGAACGCGTGAGAAATCTAGGGGATTCCGTTACCATCTTTTTTGGTAAGGAACCTGAGACATAACGAAACTTGAGAAGCCGTAGTTTATCGCTAAGACAGTATTTTCTGCGGTCACCTACAAAATATTTTTTTCCGAAGGTTATGCGACGTCCTTTTGTTGAAATGAAATATCAAATAAGATTCCTAGGAATGGGTGCTTAAATGCGCACGTGCGAGAGACAAAATCAAGAAAAATGTATATACATATATATATATATATATATATATATATATATATATATATATATACACATACACATATATACTCGGCTACGAGTCAGAGAGTCGGTCGTGAGTAGATTAAAAAAAATATATATTTGGGCACCACTAACTTTTGGCAGTAAAGTTAGAAAACTCCCAGATGTTTTGGGACCCACCCTGTACGCTCAACTTTTACTGTTGGTATCCATATATCATAAATCAAACGGAACTTTCTACACAATACTTTACTTGAGTATCAATCGAAGATAACATTCGGTGAAATGACTATTATTAAATTGCAGTATATGGTCAAATGATGAACATGTTACATGAACAACCCCGATATAAAGGGATAGAGATTTTGATGAAATCAGTTTCATATAAAAGAAAATAATAATAATAATCAGGTATACCAGATATGCGCATATGAGGTTCACACGGATACCTGTTATATATTTATGGTGGTACACACCATCTATATTCAAATATGAAGGTCCCAAGTGAAGAATAATAACTAGATATATAAAAAAATTATAAGAAATTGGTTCGTTATACTAGGCTTATCTGTAGGATCCTTGGGGCTCCACCCAAGAAAAGAAATCCAACGAAGACACTCGAAGAAGCTTAAGTACTCTGATCACTCGGTGGTATAACTCCAAAATGATGTTCAGTTTTGTTAACTAACGTCCTTGGTCACGTAAATGGTTGATAGTCAGCATCCAACCTCAACAGACATCTCATTCACCAGGTACATAGATCATAGGCGACAAGAAAATCATTGATGGTAACCAAAAAGGGGTGCACGAAAACCCTGAAAAACGAATAGTGCATGAGAAAATGCGAGTACCCAAACATTCCGAACACATGGATACAGAAAATATAATGAACATACCTCTGGATGGGGGTTTGCATCACCTCAACTAAAAATCTTGTAATGGATGCTTCGTTACTGATCGGCGAAATTTATGAATTTCAATCGGTCGAAAATAAATCCTTCCTAGGAAGATAGTTCCTTCTCCAAACAACAGCAAAATCGGTATTCTATGTGGCTGAAAATCATTTCAGTGAAATTCGCGTAAATGTTCAACCAACTGAAAACACAATGGCCGAAATTCAACTGCCCATCTCCAATATTCCTATTTTTGTACCACTACGAGTTCCATCGATCAAAAACCTATTCAGAAAAACAATATATCGATAAATATTTCGAATTCGAACGATCGATAAGTGAATGCATATGCCATCTATGGCCCACGGCCTCCAAACTGCAAATTAGTTCCCTATGATAAGAAGTAGATCACTCATAAACTGATGACAGTTCTCAGAATATCCAACAGGTTGTTCTCGGGACCCTTATTGTTTTGTTAAATTCATTACGAGGAAGAGGTCTGACAATACGAAACGGAGTATTATAAAATGAAAAATGAATCGAGTATAATGAGTTCAGATATATTGTTGTAACGATACATTGAACCGGTACAGTTACTTCAAAGAATGAAGTAGTAGTGCAGTAATTTAGTTCTGTTATGATCTCAGAAACGCAGATAATATTTCCTTCAAAAAACCCTTAGTTTTCACTGATTGGGATGTTATATTCGTGAACTGAGGGTCTGAATAAGCTAATCCTCAACTCTTGTGAAGTTTTTGATAGGTGCATTGCATTTTCGTCACTTTAAAACGCTCCAAAAACGAACTTGAGAAAATGACACATTTTTTGCATTTCCCAGTTATTTCCCGTGCAAACATCGAATTCTGATTGATTATCTAAAAATGGCCTGAAACGCTTGCATTCAACATCGTAATATTCTGTCAGTATAATCAAATGTATTGATAAACAGTAAGCAAATGCTACTGCTTGAATTCTTTGAAAAGGCTTACTAGCTTTATTGACTCATGGCAGAGATGAAACCATACTAATAAAATTTGTTACATTCCATCAATCCTAGAGGTTTTCTTTTATCCCTTGAAAAATAATTCGACGAAATATAATTCCATTTTTCTAATAAGTAGGAGACCATTTTCAATTCGATAGAGAACTTAAGAAATACCACGTTCGAACAGAACTCTGGAAGACTTCATTTCTCCATTAACTTTTTTCCCAACTTTTCTGCTAATCGGGCTGGCTTACATGAGTTTTCCTTTAGGATAACAAATCGAGAGTTCAATACGAAAGTTAGTGGCGGTCATATTAGGACATATCCCGAATTATTAATTTCTAGTAATGTTCACTGATGATTTCACAAGACCTCTCCTAGTTCATATGAGAGGGAGTTTGCAGTCGATGCTTAGCAAAAGACATAGAATTAATATCTGTCTTCATGAGTGTATAACGATTATCTTAGGACACTGGTCCTCACGGAGAGGCAGAAGTATATTTTGAGTAATGAAGAGGATCCGAATGTCATAAGATTTTCATAACCAACAAATTCAGATTTTTTTACTAATAATATTCATATGATTGGAATGTTTCAGAGTGGCACTAATCGTCAGATTGTAAGTTATAATTTTTGGAAATATCTATATAAATCAGCTATGGCCTAGCTAACAAACATATACGGGGTCATTCTTCCCAAACGAAACCTTGAAGTAACGGTTTGCTTATGAAACAACGAGTGGTTCGACAAACATCTACTCTAAATCTTCAAATACATACAAATATGGAAATTTGAAGAGAAATGAATATCTGAGTGCCTTCCCGATGTGTACTATTGTTAGAAATTTCATACCACCGAAGGAATCAAGTTGAATGTTTCTTTATTATTATTTTTTCTCAAAAACTTGTGGAACTGCATAAAATAGTGTCGGGTTCGGTCTATTAAGTGATTATATCAACAGAAATCTGTTCAAAAGATTCAAACCACAGCTTAGTAAACACACAATGTATAAAGCAATGAAACGCAAGAAGGTGGTTTTCTCATTGTCACACTAGAGAGTAAAAAGCCCGATTGCTGATTCAACTGTTTGAGTTTTTTTACACAACCATAGTTGTGTCATCAGCATATATAAATAACCTACCTATTTCACAAAATTCCACCAAATCATTCATATTCATATACACCAAGAACAACAGTAGTCCCACTTCTCTGAGATATCCCCAATTCAATTGTTTGTTCATCGAATATTCAATGTTGATACATCAAAATCATGAACAGTACTCTTTTTGTAATACTAGATCACCACTACGCCAATTATTTCGGATTTCGAAACAATATGTTTGCCCGATTTGTGGTGGAAGTGTCCCGTTTTATTCGATATCCCTCATGTTCCATATCTGCCTTTGAGTATGTGGAAACTCTGGCAATCTTCCTCACATTGTCTCTGGTCATATCCAGAGAAAAATATTATAAATAGTGTTCACACTTTGCCTTGTCCACTCTTCCTGTGTGAACACGGAATTCTTCAACAGACGAGAGAATTAATAAAAATATATAAGTTGAGGCTTTTTTATAAATAACAAAAAGTTGCAAAATAATAAAAATATTATTAATAGAAAAATGTTCGTATACGGACTTGTCAAATTCACATTTCTAAGCAATGCTAAATCCATATGACTGATCCACAATATTAATTGGCTTGATCGCTGTACTGTTTATGGTTGTTATGAATTTTGTTTATAGCAACGCGACTTGTTATATATTCATGACTTTCGGTTGAAATTATCCCAAAAATGAATGGAAATCGTCGTCTGTGGCTGAGACCTACATAGAAGAATCTGTTTCTAAGGAGATTGCTGTATCTAAACAGATAATTGTCAGCAAATAATCCATCCCACACCAATCTGACCATCTCATCATGGTGAACCAATTACTTTTGATCGGGACAATCAAAATAAGAGGGGAGCAGTGTTACGGAAATCACAAAAATACCCTGAGTACGCCCCTGTGCTGGTTGCCGATGGCATCATGCTCCACATGTTCGATAACCGCCATTGGAAAATTCGAGGAACGGCCGTTGCCGATGATGTCATGCTCCAAATGTTCGATAACTGCCATTCGAAGACCCAAGAAGAAATCCGACCCTTAGCGATGACGTTATGGAACACTCCCGATCGCCGCCGTTCTGAAAATTTTGGTTGTCCTATATATAGCGGGTCATATGCGATAGGCGAGTCATTCAGAAGTCGGCAGTCAGTCAGAAGATAAACCTGGGAATATTGTTGAGCATTGTGATTGTGAACAAGTATTGTATTTTCAAAGTGTAATAAAACGTAATAAAACGAATTGAATTCATCGGATAATTTTTCAATCCCAGTTTCGTGACAGTTTGCTTAATATTTATATAAATTCGAAGCGCCAAGCATGAATTACATAATTATTATAGTTATTATTCATATAAGGTATATCATTAGTTTTGAAATAAATTACCCTTTAGTGGGTAAAATTGACATCTGGGTGGGTAGAAATTGTTCAATTTCACTATTTTAAATGAGCTGTTACTTTGACAACGAGTTTTGAGTCGATGAAATGCTAGGGAAATAGTACATTGTATACCTAGTGAGGAAAGCTGAACATTCTCGGACGACCGTGAAAATTGCCTGTCGAGGCGCAAGCCGACACTGGTAATATGGAGTGCGAAAATGTGGCTTTTCCTACGAGGTATACATACTATTTTCTGAAAATAAAAAATTATTCAAAAGACATAAATTATTATAATCAACTTGTTCAAATTCTGAAATAAGTAGGTATCATTAACTTTATTCGCAAATAGAGGTTGTTGTTTCGAACTCGCTCTTTTAGTGGACTGTATAGTTTGAATAAGTTGAAAATTAGCGTTGATGGATTGATTTTCTGATATTCAATGATTTTGGGGATGAATCAAATCGGGGCTGTGGTTTCCTTACCCTAATCAATTGGCGAGAATGCACCAGCTGGCCAGCTATATTGACTTCAGGTCACAAACACAAGTTTTTTCCTCATCACTCACGGAGTATGAGATTTGTTTCTAGGAGCAACGATATCTCGAGGTGAACGTTAACAATAGAGTGTTCTTGTCACTTCTCGCCGAAGATGCGCGAGCAACTCGTCCTCTAGGATAAAGGGAAACACAGCCAAAGTCGCGATAATTGGCAGTGACAATTAGGAGAGAGGTATACTCAGACAAACACAATAATAATAGTAATAGTAAGTCTAATATAAAATAAACAAAAGGAGGTGAAGACGGAACAGTTGTCATGAAATATTCGTTTCGTAACTATGGAAACAAATTAATATTGAACTGTTAAACTTGACGCATGAAAAGTTTATTTTTGGCGTTTTCCTATAATGTATTACGCGTTTTCGAACGTTCTGAGAAGAAAAAGTAAAGTGTAAAATTATGAGTGTTGATGACTGTTCCATTTCTGCAATCCCTCTGCCAAAACTCACGGAGGCAGTAAATACTGCCTCCTTGGATTTGTTTCCAAGAAAATCCAGAGAAAATTACAACTATACATACAATCGTTCCATGGAATATCGTAAGGATAAAAATGCAAGTTCTTTCTCAGAAAATGTTGTAATAGCATACTTCTTGGAGCTTGGCTCCAAGATGTTCAACTTTGTGCGCGTACTACCCAATGTTGAAGGTAACCCTTGCAATTAGATATGATGTGGATATACTTCGTTCATTATTAAAACGGCAGACAGAAGGTTATGGACAAAAAATTCAAGATTTCAACTAAAGAACAAATCAATGAATTTATACAGGAAACTTTGGATAAATAAAATTATTAGTGTTGAAAATATTCAGCAAAATAATCCCACTAGTTTCCATGTTCTTCCAGTGTCCAATACTTGTACTAATTGTCAAATGGGTAACTGTGAATATAACAAACAATTAATTTCAAAATGTATTTTATAATGTATTCAAATTCTTGAATAAATTATTAAAAAAAACTTTTTTAAGACAAGCTTTTATTCTAGTGCGCTAAAAATTAAAAAATAATTGCTTTGGATGTGCGACGTAGGTTTCTCCGTGAGTTATAGATTCAAGAGCTTATCGTTCAAAGTTTTCAGTTCGAATACAGGAGCGACAAGCTTTTGAATGTATAATAATAATAAATGTATTTATTGCCAATTAATAAGGGATAAGATTACATTTCTTTTATATAGTTAGGGCGAGATTCAGTTTATATGTAATAATGAATACACTACAATATGAAATATACAGTGCTAGTCAAAAGTCCCCTCCCCCCCTCGTATCTTTTGAACGGGTATACTTATAATAATGAAATTTGGAGGGTGGAAATAAACGGATGTAGGCTTCTCAACTGGTCATAACAATAGTCATAAATGACGTCACAAGGCCACTGTGACCAATAATTTTAAATGGGACCCTATGGCAAGTGACAGCTCGTTTGAAAGGTATTGACATATTTTAAATTAAATACGAAAATTATAGTTTCGCATTTAATTAATAAAGATTTTAAAGTACGCCTCTGGTTAATTGTCAAAAAGGTTGACGTTTTTGAATTCTCTACTTGTCAAAAGTGTTTATACCTTGAAAATTTACCTAAGCTATTGTTTAACGAGACGTTTAAGTGTTTACATAGGCAAAATGGTACGTACTGTAGTCGACAAAGTAGCAGCTATCTTAATAATTGGTGAATGTAGAAACAATTTCCATGCAGCGGAACGACTGTTTAATGAGAGGTACCCCAATCGCCCTATATCGAGGGTTTATTTGAGGGAGCTTCTTCGGAAGTTTGAAGCATCAGGTAGTGTTCAAGATGCCAAACGATCTGGTCGACCAACAATTAGTGATGACAAAAAAATTTACATAATTGGAGAAATGGTAGTAAACCCTACTTCTTCCACAGCCCAAGTTGCGTCTATCTGTGAAGTCAGTCAAAGGACAGTACATAGGGTGTTGGCTAAAAACAAATTTCATCCATACAAATTAAAAATGGTGCACCAACTTTCAGATGATGACCCCGACCGAAGACTAGAATTCTGTGAAACTATGTCCAATAAAATGAACCAACAACCAGGCTACATACAGACAATTTGTTTTAGTGACGAAAGTACTTTCTTTCTCAATGGAAATGTTAACACTCAAAATGTGAGGTATTGGAGTGACACAAATCCTCACATCTTTCGTGAAAAACATACTCAATTTCCAGAAAAAGTAAATGTTTGGGCAGATATTTTGGGAAACCACATAGTTGGGCCTCTTTTTCTCGATGCTAACTTAACCGGTGAATTGTATCTGGAGATGTTACAAAATGATATTGAGTCGTTAATTCTTGAAATTCTAGAAGATAATCCAGATGAATTCGACAACTTGGAAATAACGTTTCAACAAGATGGTGCTCCTGCACACTATTACGGTGCAGTAAGACGTTACCTAGATGAAGAATATCGTGGTAGATGGATTGGACGACGAGGTTCGATCGAATGGCCAGCTCGGTCACCGGACCTTACACCATTAGATTTTTTCTATGGGGGTACTTGAAATCTAAGGTTTACGCTACAGCACCTGACAGTATTGCCATTCTGAAACAACGAATTGTTGAAGAATGTAGGGCAATATCCGCTGACACACTGGGACGAGTACGACAAGAGTTTAGCAATAGGATGCATTACTGCCAGGAAGTAGATGGAGCACATTTTGAACACTTATTATAAGAACTGGTTCTTAAATCTTTATTAATTAAATGCGAAACTATAATTTTCGTATTTCTTCAATTTATCAATCAAAATCAGCCGAAACCCAAACAAAATTGGTATGACTGAATAGGTATTTTCAATACCTTTCAAACGAGCTGTCACTTGCCATAGGGTCCCATTTAAAATTGTTGGTCACAGTGGCCTTGTGACGTCATTTATGACTATTGCGTCACCTGTTATGACCAGTTGAGAAGCCTACATCCGTTTATTTCCACCCTCCAAATTTCATTATTATAAGTATACCCGTTCAAAAGATACGAGGGGGGGAGGGGACTTTTGACTAGCACTGTATATTAGCATTCAACATACATCTGCTCTTCCATCAAATACCAAAAAAGTAGTCGAAGACAGCAAATAGAATAATAAATAAATGAATTAAATTGATAGAGAAAGCATATCAGTTTAGCGATTAATTAGCCATTAATTAATTAGCCAAAGGAAGATATTTTAATCCGACAAACTTAATTATTGTTGGGAAAAATAATGGTCAAATGGGACTCGTTTGAGTTTATGTAGTGATGAGTAACATGAGTAACTGTATGGTGGCGAGGTATAGTAAGAGTATTTCTGTGTCTTAAATTTAGAGAATGTACATCAGTTCTGTATTTTATTTTGTGATACAGATAAGGTGGAGAGTTTTCCTTCAGTAGCTTAATATAAAACATGGTAGAATGCAATTCTCGACGATTTTTCAGGTATAGCCATTTAGTAATGATATGCTCAAATTTACGAATACCAAAAATAAGTCTTAGGCATGAATTTTGCTATTTTTGTATTCTATTTATATCAAATGAATTTAAACAAGAATTATATAAAATGTCACAGAAATTTAGTCAAGATAATACTAATGAATCGCATAGTAGGATGTTGACCCATCTATCCAACACGTGGCGAGATTGAAATATGAGTTTCAGTGCTGCATAAGCTTTTTGTAAACAGTTACTAATATGGTGCGAAAATCTCAAGTTCACATCAAACCACACTCCTAAGTTTTTTCCTTTTTCGCTAAATTGTATAGTATGACCATTAATTAAAATATTTGATGAGTATTCTTGTTTGAACACCTGCGAATCAGTTTTGTTACCAGAAATAATTGCATTAGTCTTAGATGCATTAAGTTGTGAACAATGATTAATTGAAAATATATCAAGATTATGTAAGTCATCCAAGGAAAAAGACATATATAACTGAGTATCGTCAGCGTAGTAATGTTGTGAACATGAAAAGAAAATATCTGGAAAATTCTATGTATAAATAGAGAAGAGTATAGGGCCCAATATTGATCCTTGGGGCACACCGGTACTCACAGATAAAAAACTTGATACACTTTCTTGATTCTTCACAGATTTACTTCTCTTAGATAGAAACGATTTAAATAAATCTATAGCTTTAACATTCAGACCACTTATGCTAAGATCGAAAAGAGTAAATTATGATTAAGAGTGTCAAATGCTTTCGAGTAGTCAAATAAGAGGAGCACAGTCAATTTAGTCCTATCAATATTTTCAATAGTGCTGATGTACAACTGTGACCAGTTTTAAATCCGGACTGTACTGTGGGTATTACGTAGTTTTTAATTGATTCTGCAGTTGAATATTAATAACTTTTTCTAAAATATTCGATGAAGTTGGCAAAACACTGATCGGTCGTAATTGTTGTAACAATTGTGGATTATTCACTTTAGGCAAGGGAGTAGCAAATGATTTTCTCCAATTTTGAGGAGAATTCAATAAACAATAGTTGATTATATGAGTAATATACGGTAACAGAAATGGTAAGCACAAATTCAAAGTAAGAATATTGATGCCATCTGGTCCAACAGCTTTACTTTTGATACCTTTTATTAAATTGAGAATATCCATTCCAGATACTGGTTGAAACGTGAGGGTTGTATGTACCGATTTTTTTGTATTGTGCTCATAGAAATGTTTCGTATCATAGTCAGGAGTTAATTTAGGAACAGCGTTCAAGGAGAATCCATTAATTTCATTCACATTCCACTTATTTGAAAAATCCATATCATTACGATCTGTTTTAGATCCCACAATGGCCTTAAGACTAGACCACCTCTCTTTATGTGATTGGTTTTTCAGCTTAAATTTGATATATGCTTTTTTTTCTTTTTTGTTTGTGACATTTACTAAATTACGTAATTGTTTATAAGAATTCCTGTCGTTGTTACTTTTGGTAATCTTGAATTTTCTCAAGGCTCTTCCTCTATCAGAAGTTATGGCCTTGATTGCATCAGGTAACCATGGAGCGTATTTTTTTGTAATTCTAAAGCATTGAAAAGGGGTGTGAAGATCCAGGATATTAATGATATTGTCAGATAAGAATTGCACTTTGCTATCAACATCGTTTAAATCAAATATAATTTTCCAGTGTATAGATTGTAAGTCACTATTAAATTGATTGTGATTTGAAATTTTTAAATTTCTACAGGTGATGTATTTAGTATCATTCATTCAAAGTTTCAATCTAGTGATAAATAAAATCATTTCATGATCGCCTATTTCAGGAATATGTTTAACTTTTTGTTGAATAATAATATTATCATCAGATGTTATCAGGTAATCCAGCAGAGTGGCTGAATGATAGGTAATGCGTGTTGGTTCCTTCATTAATTATTTCAGCGGAATAACCTACATCGCACATCCAAAACAATAATTTTTTACTTTTTACAAAAGATTGTCTTCGAAGAGCTGTTTTCAATAATTATTTTATTTTGTGCTTTTTAGTAAGTACGCCTTGAAGTATGCATTTTTGTTAATACATCGTTATCATTATGAGGCCTTTTTCCTATAAGTTCTGAGCTATCCTGGAGATGCCATCTTCAATTTATGAATTCTGACAAAAAATCAATTTTGAATAGAAACGTTCTATTATCACAAAACTTGTCCATCATCTTGAAGCCGCCATTTATGAATTTTGACAATAAATTCATAATTTTCGACACCGAAAACCTCCACATACCAATTTTTAATAGAATCAGACCATAATCACAGAGATCATCCGTCATCTTGGAGCCGCCATATCCATTTTAATAATTTTGACAAAAAAAATCATAATCTTCAACCCCAAAAACCCTCCCATACCAATTTTGAATAGAATCGAATCATAATTACAAAACTCGTCCGCCATTTTGTATTCATGAATTTTGAAAAAATTAATAATCTCCGTCTCCGAAAACCCCCACATAGCAATTTTGAATAGAATCGGACCATAATCACACAGATCGTCGGCCATCTTGTAGCCGCCGTTTTTATTTCATGAATTTTGACCAAAAATTCATAATTTTCGACTCCGAAAACCCCCGCATACTAATTTTGAGTCGAATAGGATCATAATCACAAATCTCGCCCGCCATCTTAGAGTTGCCATTTTGTTGTTTTCTCTTACAAAAATTCCATATTGCATTGTCAGGGAAACTATGAACATCTGCCAAATTTCACGTTAATCGGGCAACTAGAAGGGGGTCAAATTCAACTTGCAAGATTTGATTACAGACAGACAGGTGAAACTAAATAAAAGTTTTTAAAAATAAAATTGTTTTCGAAAAGCTTGTTCTCAATATTTTTCTCGGTTTACAAATGACTGTAAGGAAATAATATTTCCTTGAAGTTATTTCCCGTTGCCTGGCAACGAGTAAGTGCAAGGAAATATTAACTTTTTCTTTCAAAAATTTCATAAAAAATATCAATATTTCCGATGGATTTTCGGAAAATAATATTATTTTCACTATTTTTATAGTTTTAATTTTTTCAAATATGAAGCAATAGAAAAGTATGAGAAATCGAAGTCGTCAACTTGGATAAGTCTTTCCCATGGTACTCTCGTGGGTAAATGAATCAAATGAACTTCCATTCATAACAAATACACGGCTATTGTGATGTGTCTTCATCATTCACAATCCGGTTGCCAATATGTCTCTATCATAGTCTCGAGTGGGGAATATTCCCACAACCTGGTATTAGATCGAGTAGTAGGCGAAATCACGAATCCGGAAAACTTTTCCGCGACTATTACTACTTCTTGACTCCCCCGCCGGAGCTCTTTACGTTTTTTCATTATATCCCTCCGCCCCATAAATCTCCAGCACGATAGAAAATTCCGCCATAATTTTTCATATATTTTCCCCTACGCACTTTCTACTACTCTGCTGCATTCTATGTAATGCCTAGTGATTCACGAGTCGTTCATTTCTTTTCATCCGCTATAAATTGTAGGGATTTGCGATTTTGATTGAAGTTTGTAGGCCTGACTGAATTATCCTGACAGGCGGACGAATTGGATGGCTTTTTCGTCGCCTACCACTTGAATTCAGTCTACTGGTAAGGATCTTTTTCATATGATGGAAGGAAATGAAATACCATCTAATCCCAGAAGAAAACGCGGGATAATGTTTTACTTTTCAATTCGTCACCTTCGGAAACAGAAGCCACTTATCATTTCATTTCTTCTGAACGGCTACGGTGATCATGAATCATTCATGGAAATACCATCGAAAGGAAAACTCCAGCCACTATGCTGAAATAAAGTATTTTTTATTTTATTTATTTTTTATTTATTGATACACAGTTCTACAGGTTACACCCAACTACAGACCGGCAATATAAGTTTCAAATACAGAACAATACAAAATAAATTAACGTAGTAATAATACATACCGAGATTAACTAAAGTAATGGAATTCAATCGCAGAGATTGAACAGTCAAAAATATCAATCTGACAACTTGCAGAATTACAATTGACACACATGTTATGCAGCGGTGAGTATTTCAAGATATCTGTTCGTGGTGTTGGTGAATAAAACGTGTTGTCTACTCTAGACGATGGTCTAGATACATTGAAATTGAGTTTTTGCAGAATATGTGGATCAATAATTAGGTTGTTGATAAGTTTGAAGAGGAAAATTGTGGATATATGTTGTCCGTTGTATAGGAGAGGAAGCGACGCTGAACCGATTCAACCTTCTCTATACAGGGTGGCCCACCACATTCGCCTCGGTATTTCTACGAGAAAGGAAGAGAGTTAGGGAAAAACATTTAGCACAGTCATATGTGGGTCCATGAGGAGCATATTCCAAAATTATTTTGAAATATATAGGGTGATCCCCAAAAAAATTACATACCAAAGTTATATTTCTTCTTATGGAACACCCTATATTTTTATTTTATTTTTAGATACTATAGACAATATAAAGGTGAGTTACTATCATATTTCCCATACTTAAAACTGACCGTTTCTGAGAAATTTTGAGAAATTTAAAAATACAGACCATAATTTGAAAATTGTTTTCACTCTGTAACGTGTAACGAGCTGCTCGCGATTAAATGTACTGCTTAGCTCAAAGGTTAAAGTTAACTACTACATGAAATTTTTAATGCATTATTATACAGAGTGGCGAAAATAATTGCCTCAAAATTTGGACACACATTTAATTAAATAACTTCTTAAAGTTGAATGGAACACCCATTTAGTGGCGTAATTTGACGCAGAATTAGATTCCCTTCGAAACTATATTGGGGTTCCCTATACCTATCTCTTCTGCTTTTTACACAAAAGGCGTTTTTATATTTTACTTATGAGTAATTTTTTTATCTTAAAAATGAAACACACTGTATTGTAATGAAAAGCTCAAAAAGCATTTTTGAAGTCATTTTATCGAAAAATCAAGAATCTCAAATAGTTTATTATTTTAATAAATGCTCAAAAAGACAATTATTTTAAACTAGTTAGAACAATGATAATGGTTTGATTAACAAGTTGTGTCACTGTCAAATACTTTTTGTTTCATAATAATAATTAACGTCATCTAGGCCATGGCCCACTATTATTGAAAAAATAGTATAATAGGTTTTATAGGAAATCGTAAATGTATGTTTTTATTGACCCCATATTGTAATTTTGGTATTTATTTCAATATGAAGTCTAATTTGCTAAGAAACAAGCGAATTTAACATATTTCGCCTCAATAATTAAGACACGTGCATCTTCTTATTTTGAAGAATGCTTTAATATTTCAGAAATGGCAATAAATTTGAGTTTTTACATTTGCCTGCATTTTACTTTAGATACACCGTATTTTCAAAAGTTCCTAACGAATCTACGTATTCCTTAATAAAAAGGTTTTTAAAACGCTTTCTTAGCTTTTCATTACAATACAGTGTGTTTCATTTTTAAGATAAAAAAATTACTTATAAGTAAAATATAAAAACGCCTTTTGTGTAAAAAGCAGAAGAGATAGGTATAGGAAACCCTAATATAGTTTTGAAGAGAATCTAATTCTGCGTCAAATCACGCCACTGAATACGGGGTGTTCCATTCAACTTTAAGAAGTTATTTAATTAAATGTGTGTCCAAATTTTGAGGCATTTTTTTTCACCACTCTGTATAATATTGCATTAAAAATTTCATGTAGTAGTTAACTCACACCTTCGAGCTAAGCAGTACATTTAATCACGAGCAGCTCGTTACACGTTACAGGGTAAAAACAATTTTAAAATTATGGTCTGTATTTTTAAATTTCTCAAAATTTCTCAGAAACGTTCAGTTTTAAGTATGGGAAATATAATAGTAACTCACCTTTATTTTGTCTATAGTATCTAAAAATATAAAAAAATATAGGGTATTCCATAAGAAAAAATATAACTTTGGTATGTAATTTTTTTGGGGATCACCCTATATATTTCAAAATAACTTTGGAATATGCTCCTCATAGACCCACATATAACTGTGCTAAAAGTTTTTCCCTAACTCTCTTCATTTCTCGTAGAAATACCGAGGCGAATGTGGTGGGCCACCCTATAACTGATGATGTGGGTTCCAGATTATAGATGCGTATTCTGATTTTGATCTGACGAAGGCGATGGTTTTCGATGTAGATGGGTCGGAGAAATCTTTAGAGATACGCGCAATGGATCCATACATTCTGTTTGCAGCAGACAGAATAGCTTCAATATGAGGGGCAAAAGATAATTTCGTGTCGAAAATAACACCAAGATCGGTGTATGTGATAGGGCGTTGGAGGGGAATGTCGTTGATTGAATATTGATATATAAAAGTGGCTGATTTCTCAAAGTGAATGTCATTACATTACATTTACTTGCATCAAGAGGAAGCTCATTACGGAAGCACCATTTCTCAATGCGTTTCAGGTTAAGGGACAATTGAAGACAGTCTTCTATCCCATTAATCTCAGAAAATAATTTTAGGTCATCCGCGTATATTAAGCAGTTGAGGTCAATGACCTCAACTATATCATTTATGAAAGCATTGAAGAGGAGTGGACCAAGGTTGCTTCCTTGAGGTACACCTGAGGTAGCTGCATATTCAATAGATTTGAAGCCATTGAATATGACATACTGTCGCCTGTCAGTGAGGTATGACACGAAGTGTTCGATGAGGGTCTGAGAAAAGCCCTACCTGTACAGTTTTGATAGTAGTATTCCATGGTCAAGTTTGTCGAACGCTTTCGAGAAGTCCGTATAATTGACATCGGTTTGGGATCTGCTATCAGTAGTCTCTGCAATATATTGAGTGATGTTGGGAAGGTTAGTGGTTGTCGAGCGACCTTCCATGAAACCATGTTGAAGTGATGAGATTTGATGGCTCAGATGAGGATATAACCTGCTGTAAAGGAGGATTTCAAACCCTTTAGCGAAATTACATATTATTGATATGGTTCTGAAATTTTCAACATCAGACTGATCCCCTTTTTTATAAATTCGGCGAACTTTAGACAATTTCCATAGGTCTGGGATGGTACTAATTTTGACGCAGATATCAGTGGATTACCCAGGTCATAAGCGCAGTCTTTGACCATTAGTGCAGGGATGCTGTCGGGACCCGTAGTCATTTTTGGTTTCAGCTGTTTCGAAGCTGCCAACACTTCATTTTCTTCGAAATAGGAGATGTTCAGGACTTGTGGATGCGGATCACTATCACTCAATTCGGTTTGAGAACTAATAATGTATGATTTGGGGAAAAAATCAGCAAAACTATTGAGAATGTCCTTAGGAGTTTCAAAAGATTGTCCTCCGTAGGTCATTCTGTCAGGTATGCCAGTTGATCCTTTTTTGTTGTTTATAAATGCCCAAAATTCATTTGGTTTGTGTTCTATGTCATTTTTAGCAAATTTCACATCTTTTTTGTACGAATTCTCAACGTCAGACTTGATCTTTGCCCTCAAGCGAGTGAATTCATTCCGGGCATCAATGTCTCGCTGTTTTTGAATGAACGCCAATGCTTAGCCTTGAGGCGTATTGGACGAATAATTTCCCTGTCGAACCACGCAGTATATTCACGCTTGACATTACTAGTCCGTAGGGGTACACATTGATCCAATGCATTATAAATTTTTCCGTAAAAGTAAGTACAAGCATCATTTGATTTATCGAAAGTTTCAAGAAAGGTCCAGTCAATATCAGCTATAAGATCATACAACCGGGGAAAATCTGCTCTCCTGAAGTTGTACTCATTATTGTGAGAGGCGGCGAAGTTTCTCTTCAGATTAAGAGCCATATTCGATTTACAATGAACATTCAAGGCGGGGTGATGTTTGTCTTCGGGTACTAAGGGATCAGATGATCTCTCGACACTGCACTCAGCATTACTACCATATAGTACAAAGTCGAGTATTTTCCCAAGATCATTATGGATGCAGTTATAGTGTGACAGATTACTGATTTCCAGAAAGTTCTTTAATATATTTTTTGTTGCATTAAGTAGGTCACCCTGTATGAACGATACATATGAAGGTATATTGAAGTCACCCGTGACGAGAATACTACCGCTATAGGCAACTTGGATGTTGGTGAGTGTTTCGAAAAGGATAAATAATTTGTCGTTTGACAGAGAGGGAGGAACATATATATTGATGACAAACAGTGGAGTTGAATCAGAAACTATCTTTACCATAACAATGTCTAGAGTGAATGAGGAATTAAAGGTGTTGAGTCAACCTGTGAGGAGCCGAACGAATCTAACACTGCAATAGAGCTCCTCCGCCTCTTGTGCAATTGCATTCATTGAAATTTCTATCTGAGCGGTATACTTGATAAGAGTTTGGGAATAACTCCTCATTTTTGATCGAGTCGTTCAACCAAGTTACTGTCAGTGCAACAATTATATAACCGTTCACCGAAATTGAGTTTAGAAAAAGGTCTGTTTTAGATCGCAAACCTCGAGTGTTTTGATAAAAAATTTCTATGCAGTTTCTATTTCGTGAAAAGGTATCATCATGGGAAGACACGAGATTATTCAATGTCTCGGAAGAAGATGGTGATTGCTACGAACAGCCAAGCAATTTAATTTTGAATTTTTTGATAGCTGTTTGGTAAGCAGTGCATTTCTCCTTTTCCCACACCGCATGATCAATTGGGACATTTGTTCTACCAAGTTTAACGCAAATAGTGCACTTCCGTATTTGAGAATTGCAGGCCTTAACTGCGTGATTGTCACCGCACAGTGGGCAGGAGATAGGCTTGTTACATTTTACAGTAGAATGGTGAGATTCGTTACATGTAAAACATCTAGAAATATCAATTGCATCAAAAACGCTACAACTATCAAAGCCAATCAACAAATTGCCGGTCTTCATTTTTCTGTCATAACAGTGTTTCTCAGTTCGAATCGCAGTTCGGAAAATCCTGTTATTTTTCTTAGTGGGATTTTTTTTAACTATAGTACAGTCGGAAGATCCGGAGAAAATATCGGGATTACATTTAACTAATAAATCAAGCAATACACTATCAGAGTACTGTTCAGACATTCCTACCACGCGAATTCTTGGGTTGATACCAGCAAACTCTCGAACCACGTAGGATTCCACCATTTCTTCTTCAACAAGTCTTTTAATATTTTCGTTATCTTCTTTAGACTTACATCCGATGAGGATGCCGCCATCTTTCATATGCTTGATTTTGGCCAAGTGGAGACCATTTTCGGATGAGTTGACATTAGTCATAAATTCAGACTTCGTTTTTGTGATAGACTGATTTTCATTTTTAGGATGAATAATAACTGCGACTGCGACAACATTAGCGTATGGTGTTTGGGTACTATCGAGTGCTGGCTCCCTGAATATTTTGGTTGCATCAGATCTCATAGACGCTATTCAAAAGTTGATTTTGGATAACGCATCATCTACTTTTGAGTCTAGAAGCTGACTGATTTCTTTTTTGTTAATTGAGACACAATCCTTGATACAGTCTCCGCATCTCCAAAAGAGACCCGGTACCGCATTTATTGCGGCGAGTGTATCAATAGTTTTGGAAATACACGACGAGTGAGCAGGGTTTTTGCAGGCCTCACAAAAAATTGCCGGCTTCGATCTGCTTATCGCCGTTGAACATTCGGTGCAATTAAGCATTGTTATGCACCATAGGACGAAAACTTACGAATATGTTTTCTTGAAAACAGCTCCAGATTGAAGTTCGCACTATTATGAACAATTAGTGAACTTTTCCAATTTATTGTCACTGTATGTCTCACTGGAAGACTCGAAAGTCACGGAGCGATATTCACAGTTAAGATGTCTAAAAACCCTGGTGCTTGCACTTATACCTGTAGAAGTTTGGGATCGACTTGGCGACACTTGGCCTACTTGATAATAGAGATTACTAGCGTGGCAGATGGCGCCAATTTCATTTTAGTTTCGATTCAGTAACAGGGTATATTTATTTTTTTAGATTTCTTTTTGAGGCGTACTGTTCGCGGGTTCTGATTCTAGCTTTGCTATTGGTTGAAAAGAGACATCTGTCAAAATTCACCAATAGCAAAGCTAGAATTAGAAGCCCCCGAACGTTGCACAGAGAAAGCACTGTCGTGCTGTTTTTCGTATTTTGTACCATTTAAATTTGAGGTTAACTGCATTTTGACAGACGGAGAATTGGAAATGAAATTGTCATTAAATTGCAGAAAATATGAAATTCAATGCATACAATATGAACTATGAAAATATCATTATTAGTCAATTCATCAAGATTTGTAATTTCTTTTGGTACTGAATACAGGCGAAAATTCGAATCTACGGCTTCATACTGTCCACACAAAATACGAATGTGACCCATTCTACAAAAAGTATCCTTACACACTACACTACCTGAAAATAATCAATTCCTCACGCACTAATGAACTGATGAACGAATGAGATTTTAAAGAACAAACTCAGGAATAAGCTGAGCAAGATTTCAAATCAAAGAGATGGAAAACGCATAGATACCGACAAAACACATTAATAATATAGACAAACATTTTTGGACGGCGCCATCTACCAGAGAGAGAGAAGCTCTGTTGAAGTAACAGGTGGTGTCCCCTCGAAAATCTAAACAATATCGAATCAGTTCATTCTCCAGGGTTTTTAGACATCTCATTCACAGTTCAGAGTTTGCAGTTTGAAAATTCTCAATTCATACATATTATCTGTCGGATGTAATTTAATGTCTAGTGTTGGTAGGAGTGTATGTATGAAAAAGTGGGTTGGTAGAGAATTTATTTGCCATAGAAATATATTGAATTAGTTTATACAATTCATTATACAGTGCGGCTCTTTATAGTCTTCCCCCACTGTTAACTTTTCAACGGTTCGACATAGAACAATGGGACAACAATCTGTCTGAATTATATTACCGATACTACTTTTTGAAATTATTTAAGACATTATGATTGGTCGATAGATGGCGCGGGGGACACATCAACTTAAAAATTTCAAATGGCATGGGGGTCAAGTGGTACATCGTTGAACAGGTAATTCAATTCTCTTTTCAACTATCCTATTTTTTCGAATTTCACTTGAATATTTTTTCACAATATGCATTTCAAATGTCAAGTATAAGTGCGGATTTGAATGGTACCCTTACCTTGATAGCTTTTGAACAACTTGATGTGAAACAATGAGACATGAAATATATTGAATGGTACTACCGATGCTACTCTTTGAGAGAGTGTTAATGATTGCTTCTAGTGGACTGATTGAATTGTGAATATTCAGAGTTGTAATTCGAACGTTTATTTGACATTAGATATCATTGACATTACATTCAAAAATCTTTCGTTCCCATGATTATATCAATGTCGTATATAAAATAAGAACGAATATACAGAGAGTTCTTAACATACCGCCGGGCATTGACAGGTATCGAATACCTTCAATAAACAAAATATTTAAAAGTCCTAACCATAGTCTGGTATCGTCTAGTAATTTTTCAGAAATCTTTTCACTCTGTTCAATAGGAAGTTCACATGGTTTCGACACAACTCGTTGTATTTCACTTCCGTTGGCAACCCTTATGGTTGCTACTCGAACTATATTCTTTTCCTGGATGAAGTTTGACTACTCTTCCCATTTTCGATTTTAAGAGAGGCAAGTTATCATCTTTGATGAACACTATCTTCCCAACTTTCAATGAATTACTGAAATTGGTTTTCCATTTAATACGTGTTTGCAATTCTCCAATATATTCTTGCTGCCACCTTTTCCAAAAATGCTAATAGCCTGCTGCAGTTTCTCATATTTTCCTGGTCTAGTTTCTTCAACTTCCAGTAGATTCATTTCTGGAAGAGCTGTCAAGCTTTTCTCAATCAAATAATGCGGTGGGGTCAATGGATTATCATCTGCAGGATCTGATGATAACGGGCTTTAAGGCCTTGAATACTCTCAATTTGAATTAATACTGTCAATAGATCCTCATAAGTCAATTCCAAATTACCTACAATTCTTTTCAAATGATACTTGGTACTTTTAATACCCGCTTCCCAAATTCCCCCAAAATTTGGAGATCTAGCTGGAATAAAATGCCAAGAAATACCTTCTTTAGACATATTATTACTGATTTCATTGTTCAATGATGTAAGAAACTTATACAAATCTTTCAACTGAGCACTTGCCCCACAAATGTTGTAGAATTATCCGAATAGCTAGAGGGTATTGTAATTCATTTTGACCAGCCAACTCATGTAAACATTTGATAGCAAAAAACGGAGCTGAAGCTGTTCCGTACGTAACGGTATTTAGTTGAAAACATTGTAACACGTCAGTTGGATTTTCCCACCACAATATCCTTTGTAGATTTATCTGTTCTTTATGAATCAGAACCTGACGACACATTTTAGTGATATCTGCACTAACAACGTATTTGTATTGCCGAAATCGAATTAATTTCGAAAATAAATCAGATTGTATCGTTGGGCCACTGTATTGTAAATCATTGAGTGATATCCCATTGTCGGTTTTAGCACTAGCATCAAAAACTACCCGCACCTTGGTGGTCAAACTTGACTCTCTTACCACTGCATGGTGAGGTAAATGATGTGATATACTATTATCATCCAATTATTCATCAATTTCAGTCATGTGACCCAAGCTTTGATACCCTCTTATAAATGCCACATATTCCGATTTCAAATTGTTATTTTCATCACGTTTTCGCTCCTAGGTGAAATATCTATTCAATGCAATTTTTTTTGAATCGCCTAATTGACTGAGGTTTTCTTTGAAAGGCATCTTTACTATAAAACGACCATCACTATTCCGTTCGAAATTATCGATAAAATGTAATTCACAAAAGTTTTCTGAATTGGATAGATGTTTCTTTGAATCATTCAATTCTTCTATTTTCCAAAACTGAGTTAACATATTGTCAATAGAGGATTCTGATTGAATATTTAAACAGGAAATGGAATGATTCACCACGTTAGGAAAAAATAGACTTCCTGAAACTATCCAGCCAAGAAGTGTTTTTTGAAGTACAGGTTGTTGCCTGCCAAGATGTAATTGACCAATACTGAGCAGATCCCAAAATAGATTTGCTCCTTAGAGAATATCGATTTTACTACGTTTATAAAATGTAGGATCAGCTAATTGAATATTCGGTGGAATTTCTATTTGATTGAGTGCAAAAGATGAACATGGTAGTTGTTCTGTGATTTTTTGTAAAATGAGACAAGTAGTATTCGACTTGAAATAACTATGACAGGACTTGAAATTGATTGTGGCTCGATGACTTATACCCGCTAATGATTCGCCTACTCCTTTGATGACAATATTGACTGTTTGTTTTCTCAGACCCAACTTATTGCATAATTCTTCAGTAATAAATTCAATTCAATTCAATTCAATTCAATTTTTATTTAATCCATAGAGCTGTGAGGCTATCGGACAAGTCAGATATAAACAAGGTTTACATAAAGTGTATAAGATAAGATATAAAAATATAAAAGTAAAGTGTATGAGATAAGATATAAAATATAGACAGACAAAACATTTTATCTAAAACTATCAAAAAATTCATTAATGTTATAGGGGCAGAGGGCGAGGAGAAGTCTTTTATCTCTTTTTGAATGTGTGCACTCTTTTCTATCAATTTTAGTTCTTCAGGAAGAACGTTATATAATCTTAGTCCCAGTATATCTGCAGATTTCTGAGATACTGTTAAACGAACATTGGGTAGATGGAAATTATTTTTTGATCTTGTATGATGATCATGTAGTGAGTTATTCTTAACCAGAGTTTTGCGTTGCTTGTGTATATATGTTAAAAGTTCCAATATATGTAGGCCATAGAGAGGAAGAATTTTAAATTGTTTGAATAGATCCCTGCATGAGGTACCATTGGGAACATTAGCAAGGCATCGCATAATCCTCTTTTGCACCAGAAAAACCTCATTAACTGCAGAAGAACTACCCCAGATGGTTATTCCGTATGTTAATCTGGATTGGATTTCCGAAATAGAAGAGCCGGAGTCCCTGTATGTCAATTATAGATTTGAGAGATCTTAGTTGAAAACATTTAATACTCAGTGTATTGGCTAAAATTTTACAGTGAGTATTGAAGGATACATTCTGATCAAGTCTAATACCTAGAAAAGTAGAGCATTCCACCTTGTCTATAATTTGATCATCTATAGTTATTTCTACTGCTGGGTTATTTTTATTCTGTCTGGTGTGAAAATTTATATGATTTGTTTCAGTACTATTCAGAAAAAGAGAATTATCGTATAACCACTTACGAAGTGACTGAAAAGTAGTGTTAATGTTGTTTTGAATTTGTACCTCAGATTTGCCTGTGAATAATAACGTGGAATCATCTGCATACAAACAGGTAAATGCATTCGGGAGGATTAGAGGTAATTCATTGATGTAAAGTGTAAACAAAATAGGGCCCAATACTGAGCCCTGAGGAACTCCTATTCCTATCGGAAGTTCACTAGAAGTAAATACCAATTTTTCATTGTTCGCCACGTGATTTATCTTGATTTTCTGAAGACGTCCCTTGAGATATGACGAAAACCATTCATGAAGTTTGCCCGGATTCCGTATCTGAATAATTTATCCAATAAAATGTCATGTTGAACACAATCAAAGGCACGGCTGAGATCACAGAATACACCAACCGCGCCTTCGCCTTCTTCCAGGAGAGTAAAATTTTTTCGTAAAACTGTGGATAGCTGTAATTGTAGAATGTTCAGTACGGAAACCGTGCTGGTTCTCAGCAATTGCCTTATTTTTTCCATGAAATTCAGTAGTTGTTCTAATATCGCATATTCGAAAATTTTCGAAATGATGGGTGTAATAGTGATTGGACGGTAATTTTCCAAATTTTGTGGATTTCCTTTTTCAAAATGGGCGAAACAAGCGCGGCTTTCATTCTGGATGGAAATATTCCTGTTTGAAATGATAAATTAATGAGGTAAGTTACAGGTTTTATAATCGTATTTGCAATTTTTAATTATGAACCCTGAAATTTCATCTGGGCCACATGTATGTTTATTTTTTAGTTTATGTTTTATAATAAAGAGCACCTGCTCTTCCGATATATGGAAATGAACATACTGTTGACCAGACTTTATTTGTCATAGTTGATGTTTCACCTGTCAGCAAAGGCTTCTTTATTTTTTTATAGTTTCATGTGGAGCATTCACAAAAAATCGTTAAAAATTTCGGAAATTTCCGTGGGATTAGAAATACTATCATTTTCCTGTTTTATTGTAATGTTTCTGTTTTGCTCTTCTTTTCCTGTCTGCCTAGTTTTGAAATAAGGTTCCAGGCAGTTTTATTTACATTATTAGATTTCAGTAGTATGTCAGAGTAATAATTAGATTTGGTAGTATTTATTAACATATTGTGCCTTTTTCTTGCATTTTTGTACTGCTCTTTTAGAATAGGATAATTCCTTTGAAGATAAAATAGTTTTTTCAAATTTTCACTGGATTCTCTCACAGTGTCATTCACCCATTCATTGGTATTTGCTTTAGAAAATGATGAAGATTTCATGGGACAGGCTTGATTCAGGTGAAACATCAAAGTATCGTGGAAATTATTGAATTTTTGTTCATAGTCGATGGCTGTATAGGTCTGTTCCCAATTTTCATTTTCAAGGGACGTCGTCAGATTGTTGATATTAGTATCATTTAGGATCTTCTTTTAATAGAATTTTTTTGGTTCACTGACTTCGTTCACCCCAGTGCAAAAGAGGACCGTGCGATGGTCAGATATATTATTGTCATGGACATACCACTTTCCAATACTGGGAAGGTTGGTGTATACTTGATCCAGTATTGATTCGGTGGTTGAATTTATACGGGTTGGGACTTCGATCCTGGGTTTGAGGTTATAAGATGTGAGTAATCGTAAAAAGTTATCGTTTTCGTTGGCAGTCATTGAATTAATATTGAAATCCCCGTCCAGCACTATTGGAATCTTTGGGTCAAAAAGATTATTCAAAATTATATTTATGTTTTGCATGAATACTTGAAAGTTGCCGGATGGAGACCGGTAGCAAGAAAGAATAATCACCGTTTCATTCGACTTGGTTTCCCATATTAGTCCAGCGATTTCAATATCTTTATCGATACAGTACGTCCTGAGATCAATCGGTTTAACGTTCAATTCTTGTTTATGCCATATACTTACTCCCCCGCCCCTGTACCTATTTCTACAATAATAATTACAAAGGATATATCCAGGGAATAAAAAGCTTTCTACACTTTCAGAACAACACCAGGTTTCTGTCAAACAAATAAATTTCAAGTCATCATTGATATAATCAGAGATAATGTTGTCTAATTTAATTTGAGATAAAGTCTGAATGTTCAGCAAAAGTAGATCACAACCAGAAGAAGACTCTACGAGTGTTTTGTTGTTGAGTTGGGAAATTGAAAAAAACGTTGGATGCGAGCATCACTCGGCCATTTGTTTGGATCCATAGCCGCTTTAAAATTTTTGCCAAGAATACCAACCTTGAATGATGAATATTCGTCAGGATATTTCGACCGAAGTGCTGAACATTGCGCTTCAGGAAAATTAAGTTTCACAAATTCTTTCAAATCCTCAGCACTCATGGAAGGATCACCTCGAGACGTGTATATCGATTAATTTTGGTACCCCTTTCATGTGTCTGCCATTCACTTGGATTGAAGTGTTGTTACCAATAACAACCTGTCTCCTGGGTTTCCTTCTTTGGATTGTTTTCCACTCTTCACTTTCGCCAGGTTTCGGTTTCCTCTCATCACTGGCTAATTTAATGTATTCCCGGCACTTATTTTCAGAATCAATTTCGATCAGGGCACTTGATAGTTGTTTATTTGTTATTATAGTATTTTTGGAAGATCCGGCAACACTGTCCGAATATGTAGGTTTACTCGATGTGCTCGATGTCGCAGCTGTTTGTTTTTTTGTAGCCAAGTTGTTATCTTTCCTTTGTGGGATCGTTTTTTCGTTCGAGGTGGCAGGTTTTATTGGGATTGCCGTTTTTTCAACTGTCTTCATATGAGTCAGTTGGTCCGTTAGCAGATTAATTTTATCACGTAGTTCGTTAATAATAATGTCTTTTTGTTTTATAACATAGTTAAAGATCTGGAAATCAACATTACCATTATTGGAGTTAGATATGTTTTCCATGGCGTCGAAGAATGCTTGATCACTATCACTTTGTGAAGCACTATCTAGAAAAGCCCTCGCTTTATGAAATTGTCCACGATAGTCTTCAACTAAAATAATTGCAGTACGTAATAATATTTGAGAATTCATTAAATTATTGACATGTGGAATCAGTATTTGTGTTTCACTCTGAGAAATCGGTTCTTGAAGATTGTCAATTGGATCTTTATCATTCGAATTTGTCTCAGGATTTTTTAAGTGCAGTAAAGTATTATGTTTACGATTACATTGCTTGCACTTAGAATATGTACAAGCAGACACTATATGTCCTGGTCGGAGACAGTTTAAGCATAAATGTTTCTTTTTCATTTCATTGATTCTGGAAGCTACAGGTAATTTCAATAATTGATCGCAATTATAAATAATGTGTTCTCCATTGCAAAAATAACATTTTACCTTATTCACACTAGCAACATAACTATTATCGTATGATTTCTTGATTGATTTTTCACGATATTCAGAAACTTTAATGTTTTCATTGAATTGTATTCTAGTTTTTCTAATAGTTCACATTTACGCTTCAAAAACATGTTCATATCATCAATAGTAGGCAATTCATTCGAAAAATTGTATGATTCCCACTCACACCTAGTATTAGAGTCAATTTTTGAGGAGAATATGAAAATAATTAGGGAATTCCATTCCAACTGGTTGTTTCATGTTCTTGAGTGAACGTAAGTTTTTTGTTATATTGTCAAATAGTTTTCTCAAATCAGAATGACTTTCTTTTTGTAAAGAGGGATAATCAAAAATTGCCCTTATATGGTTAAAAATTATCAATCTTTTATTTTCAAAACGATCATTCAGCAACTGCCAGGCTATCCGGTAATTGGCTGAAGAAACTTCAATTGACTGAATTATTTCTCCTGCTTCATTCTGCAGAGAAGATTTCAAATAATAGAATTTTTCAATGTCATTCATCGCTCTATTGTCATGAACCAAGGCTGTAAATGCATCTCTGAATTCAAGCCATTTGCCGTAAATACCATCGAACGTTGGCAATCGAATGGCAGGATACTTTACTTTATGAATATCTGATTGTGATAGTATATTCAAAACTTATGATGGTATATTCAAAACTTGTGATTGTATATTGTCATCATCAACAGAAATATTGTCACCCTGTATAATACTGTTGGTAGATACAGTATTATTTATGGATTCATTTTTTGAAGAGATAGTATTATTGAGTATAGAACTTGAAATTGTAGTTATTTTTGTGTTGGACAGGGCATTCTCTACATTGCTGGTGCCAGTAGTCACTGTTGGAGATTCATCTTCAGATTTTGAATAGTTAGATATTATAGTTTCTGCCTTACTGATGTAGAGAAAATAGGAATTTTCAAAATTATCTCGCTCTTTTTCCTCCGCATCAGTTGTAGCATCACCCAATTTGATTTCTATATCACACTGAATCGAGTCAAATTGATCAAACAAGGGTTTTTCTTTTTCCATGCGACATTGCAACTCCCGTATCAATGTTTCATTCAGATTAGATAAATCAATGGAATCAATAAATTCCCTGAATCTAGTACTAGAAGCCTTAAGCTGACCTCTTTTTATAATCAAATCACTGATATTCATTCCAGACATTCAACGGTATTGTTCGAAAATAATTGGTGATATTGTTCGAATTCACAAATGTAATGGAATTATATAATTATTAATTGTTATCTTTGCTAATTATTGAATTGGAGAAAACTTTGTTTACCAGATCTGAACTAATAATGGTATAATAGAATCGACATATGGAAATCAAAATGGCATAAACTCCAATGAGTTTTTATGCAAGTACGATTCAAATCAAGTATATAGACAAGCAGGCGTGTTCGAAGAGCCGGGCTTGTATGCAGGAACAAATGAAATGGAAGAGACTCACAGTGAATTCTTGAATACTGAATCTTGTCGTATCGAATGGCCTCCTGACTATTGGTGATATACTCTTGCTGTCGTTGCTTGGAAACAGGTTACTTGTAGATTACTAATATTTCCTCAATTTTCGGAATATTTCTCTAACATACCTCAACTGGATGACCCGAGTCGATGGACCATGATGGTTAATTATTGCTTTTAGTGGACTGTAAACACTTTTTATTTGATTGAATTGTGAATATTCAGAGTTGTAATTCGAACGTTTATTTGACATTAGATATCATTGACATTACATTCAAAAATCTTTCGTTTCCATGATTATAACAATGTCGTATATAATATACAGATAGTTCTTAACAGAGAGGATACATTACAATTACTCGACAGAAGGCGCTGGGGGCACATCAACTTGAAATTTTCCAAAGGCATAGAGGTCGAGTTGCATTGAGAAGGTTATTAACTTTTCTGGAACTATGGTTGTTCTACGGAATCACAATAACAAGAAACTATCATCGCTTTAAATATGCTTCAAAATACATAATGCATATATAAATGTACCTAGACAATATTTCTCAAGTCAAATTTCAATCACAGCCGTTCCCATTCGTTTTTAAAAATCAGCTGATTTTGAAGCTACTAATATTGGTGCTCTTTGTGACGTAAACGACCGAGCAGCCAATAGGCGTAATCGGGTTGATTGTGACGTTAAACGGCAATATTGCCAAGTTCCTCAAACCATAAATGTTAGAACTAGAACACTTTTCGAAATGTCAAGCGACGATGGCGGATTTGAAGGGTGTAAAAACATTCGATTGGTCATAAAACAATATATTGTCGATTTTACTTTACATTGCACATAAATCTTGTTAGTTTGGATATCATGAATAGTTGTGGTCCATCAAAATGATTTCTGATAAAAAGAAAGCCAATCATTCAAGATTTGAAAATATGGCAACGTTGCAAAATTGATTGAAGCTGTCAACTGTGGGATTGGTTGATCGGGTGATTACGTCACGACATTTTGCAATGGCGCTAGAAAGAAGCCATTTGAATTTGGCTGACTTCAATATTTTTTTCAAGGTTCAGAAAATTAAAAAAAAAAGAAAAATACCAACAGACTTTTCACAAGCTGTAGAATCCATCGAAAATATATCAAAAATTTCGTGTCCTCGACTATTGCAAGGGCGGCTTCTTGTAGTCCCCCCTCCACGTTAACATTTGAACGGTTCAACATAGAACAACGGGACCGAAACTATTTTGACTGATATCACCGATACTACTCCTTGAAATGGAAGACATCGTCATTGCTCGATAGATGGCGCGGGGGGCATGTCAACTTGAAAATTTCAAATAGTATAGTATATCAAGTGGTACATCATTGAAATAATTATTCGATTTTCTTTTCAACAATCCATTTTTATTTTTATTTTGTCAATCCTTTTTTTCACAGTGTGCATTTCAAATTTTGTTATACTTGTTATTTCAAATGCATATTGACGAAATTCAAAAACAACTAAATGGTTTAAAAAAGAATTGAGTTATCTTTTCAACGATGTGCCACTTGACCCCCCCATGCTATTTGAAATTTCGCCATCTATCGAGCAATCACAATGTTTTTCATTTCAAAAAGTAGAATCGGTGATATCATTCATTGTTCCCATTGTTCTTCGTAGAACTGTTCAATAGTTAACAGGGGGGGGGGGCTATAAAAAGCCGCACTGTATATCAAGCTTCTATGTTCTATGTTCCTAGATAGTAACAACAATATTAGTGTTCTGTGTTTCTTCGAACAGTGGATGAATACGGATTGTCTTCACTTTTTTAATATCCCTGAATAAGTGATGAATCGGTTGGAAGGGTCCTATTTGATTCATTTGCGCCCTCGACCTGTTGGGCAAAATGTTTTCATATCCTGATTCTAGGCTTCCAAATTGCCTCAATACTCGTGAATCTGATAGCTACTCAAAGGTCAAACGTTAATTTTGACACTCATAATGTTGGTTGTATACTTCATGTATTGTATCACAACTTTTCAAATTTTAAATTATAAACCCTATTGAACTCAATGAATTCACGTCACCTTACATCAAATCAAATAATTGTTTGAACAAAAATTATCCTTCACATTCGACTTCATTTCAATTTTCAAAATAAAAAAAATCTAGATATAATTTCAGATCAGTTTCATAGATAAAAATTTATCAAATATTCTAACCACCATAATAGGTAAGGCCCCCGTGATTTCTGTGAATTCGCATAAGTTGTCATCAGAACTTATGAGAGTTGGTAAGATAACTAGGAAAGCGGTAAAACTCCTATAGTATATCCATTCTTAGTTGGATGAGGATGGTTTATCATCCACCCCTGATGAAACGTAATAGGATTTGCGCTTTGATCGAAAATGCCGACCATAGGCGGAGATTTATTCTTTCACTTCAAATGTAACTTTGCCTATTTTTGTTTAAAAACAAACTTCAGTAAACTATCTGGAAAAGATTATTATACTCTGTTTCCTAATGTGAGAGAGTAACAGATCATTATTGAACTGTAAAACCGAGTCATAGGCGTACGAGGTTAAATCTAAAGTTTATGTCATTGGATAGCTTATGAAAAACTAAGATAGGAATGTGCAAGTAGATTAAGAACATCATTAATGAAACATATCTAGAATTTTCATTCTATCAACATTCCCTGGCGGTTCAGAGAAAATGCTACATTTTTCCCAATTCAACCATTTTTCTAGCTCTTCAAATAAGGAGGATATCTATTGGTCCAAAATAAGGAGGATATCTATTGGTCCAAATAACCCTGTAATCCCCCAACAATGGGCAACGGTCAAGTATGTACTGTAATTTTCTGTTCCAGGTACAATAAAATAATGAATTTACAGTCACCTTCCTGATTATCTTTTCCTTACTTCAAAAGTTTTTTTTCAACAAATAATATTATGTAGATATGAAGCTGTCCCTGTAATGAGATATAAGAATATGGTCGGATTTGTTTCAGAAATAGTGGGTTTTTCCAAGAAAACTATTATAAGCTTAGGTAGAGGCACAGGTAGTTTACCTACCTACAACTCAGTTTTTAATCTTTTTTAAGTGTTAGTTACTTTCCGGCAGTTGTTGAAAAAGTTCGTTCTTGAAAATGGCTAGTGTTTCTGAATTTGTTGCTGAGAAACGGATGAGTAAAAGTGCGCTTTCTAAAGATGAGAAAATTATTATTCTCAATGTGTTCAACGCTGTTCGCCACCAAAATTAAAAATTCCAAGTTACAAAAAGAGTTGAAATGTGTTCGAATATGACTGGAGTCGGACAGTCAACAATATACCGACTTGTGCACGATGATAAATGCGGCCCCATCAGGTCACCAAAGAGAAGTACAGGAAGAAAAGGAACTGTAATAAATGAGGATGACAAGACTGCCAGCAGAAGAATCATATACTAGATTTACTTCAAAAAAGAAATACCTACTTTGAACAAAATAATGTTTGAAATGAAAAAGTATGATTTTATTCCACCCATGGGTAGAAAGAAAGTGTGGAAAACTTTGAAGGAAATGAATTTTCGTTATGAAAAATTCAAAAGAGAAAATCACTTTTAATAGAGAAAGACGGAATCATCTGCTGGCGACGACGATATTTAAGGGCAATTAGACAGTTTCGAAGGGAAACAGGAATATCTATTATATGGACGAAACGGCGTGAAATATGGCAGAATAAAAATATATAATGCACGAGGCAAGCTTTCATGGAAGGATGGTCTACAGGAATGAAAGCACCCTCGGGAAAAGGTAGCAAAAATGTATTTTTCGATGGTGGCATTTCAATCAAAACGGACTGGAGACTATAATGGAGACATGCACGCTGATGTTCCTGGGTCTGTTATAGTCATGGATAATGCCAGCTACCACACAAGAAAATCCGAAAAAATATCATCGTCTTCTTGCAAAAAAATCGACATCATTTATTGGCTTACTTTAAATAAGGAGCCATTTCATAAAGATATGCTGGAAAAGGAGCTACTGGAGATTGTGAAGTTGAATAAACCTCTTTGTACGGAATTTTTTCTCGACAAAATCGTTTCAAAACGGAATATAACGGTACTTTGCCTTCCGCCATATCACTGTGAATGAAACCCCATAGAATTGGCGTGGGCGCAAGTAAAAGGATTTGTAGCAAGGCATAACACTACTTATGAAATAAAAGACGTTGAAAACATCTTGCAAGAGGAAATAAAGACACTGGATTGCGAAAAATGAAGTATGTGCGTCGAACATGTGATTGGAATAGAAGAAAAATGTGGTAAGCTGATACATGCTAAAAAACACTGTAGAGACCCTTATTATTTCTCTGGACCCCACCGACGATAGTTCATCGGACTACTCGGAATATGATGGCTCAAATTTAAAAATCCAGTTGTATTTTAAATAGTAGATTTTTATAATATTGTTGAACAAACCTCTTTGTACTAAATTTGTTATCGACGAAATCGCTTCAAAACGGCTAAAATTTAAAAATTAAGTTGTGTTATGAAAAGTAGATTTTTTTATAAATATTAATATTTATTCCAATTTATATATTTTCATATTATTATTACTTTTATATAAGTTTTTATCTACTTTATATTAGAATAATTAATATCAAATATCTGATTTTTTTAACAGTTTATTATTATTCTGTAGTTATACCGCTGTCATTCAGAACACTCCTGTTTATATTGTAATGCAAATTAAAGTTACCCAAATTCAGGACCGGTTCGGGGTGTTTAAATAACAGAAATACAGATTTTTTTAAACTATCATTGCAAGTTTACAATACAACCTTTTAGTTGTCCACCCTGTTTAATGGGTTCTGTCATTGCAAATTCACATTGTATCACTCTCTCACATTAGGAAACAGAGTATAAAGGATCAAGAACGGATATTCACCGATGACAGTTTTTGGTAGGTCTATTGGGTGTTAATAAGAAACGGTCCGAAAATTAATAATAATTATATTTTTTTTTATCTAAGCAAAAATAATGTTACCGTTTTTTCATCCACCCTGGGCTTGGAAGGTATATTCCGGATAGTGGGATAATTGGTAATTGAGTCCAAGGTGGGCACTCATCAACTTCCTTAAATTTTCGATCTTTCCTTTTTCTTTTCAGAGAATGATCTACGACATATCCATGTTTTATCAAGATTCCTTTTGTGTTGATGAACAATTAGATTTCGTCTGCCTTAATCTGTTAGTACATTTGTAGAATTGTTCATATGGAGATTTCTTCATTTTGTATCAAAAATAACATTTAGAATTCGAGGAAACTCTTCCAGATGTGGAATTAATTTATTTTGTTTCTTATTGAAGTTTTCTACCGGAGCAAATGTCTTACATTTGCAATTTTCCACAATTCCATCTCAAAGTTTTTTCAAATCCAAAGCCATACCTTTCACATTAAAGAATTAATCATGGAAAGTTGCTGATTGCTACTGAAGTCCGCTGAAATGGTTTTTTAGCCGTTAAACCGAGGTATGGCTTCATATTTAGAAGATTTTCCTATGAATTGTGTAAACTTCCCAATGTAAGTGAAACATTTGCTTGAGTTGAGAAATAAAATGTATTCATTTTGCAACTCAACGCATTTATGATTTCCACATTTGAGAAACCTCAGTTTCTCGGTTTCAAATATGAGAATATTATATTTTTCTTTTTGCGCTTATTGTTCATGTAAATCACTGATTTGAAATGAGCTCGGATTCATCAAAAAAATGTCACTTTATCGCGTAAAAAAACTGGGTTTTTCCACTTCGTCAATAAACCATTTTTTCTTTTCCGCCATGATTGTCATTTTTGAACATTAAAAAAGAGTTTTCCGAACTTCTGTTACTTCTTTAAAAATTTACAAGATATCATCCGAAAATCACATCAACATAACAAGCAAAATACGTTCACTTCTTCTGTTCAATCTTTGGTGAAACAAATTCAACAAATAATAATTATTTGAATTAATCCAAGCAATTATTCTGACTTTTCACTTAATAGTGATCTCCAAACTTCCCAGAAGGTCGAGTTTGCAAGCTTTCTTTCTTATATATAATATTTCAAACTATGTGGCTCATTAAATAATAAATGATTAGTTTCAATTACTTCAATTGGTTGTTGTACAAATTTGAAGCAGATTTGCTTGAGCGCAAAGTTTTCAAGTTTGAATACAAAAGCGACAAGCTTTTGGATTCATAACTCACGGAATAACCTACGTCACACATCCAAAACAATTATTCTTTACTTTTCATTGCATTTGAATAAACGCTTTTCTTCAACTTTTTAGTAATCAAGTACGCCCTAACCTATGCAATTTTGTTGAAGCATCGTTATTATCTCCGACCCCAAGAACCCTGACATACCAAATTTGGAATCGAATAAGGCCATAATTACAAAACTGGTCCGCCATCTTGATATTGTAAAAAATGTGTAATCTCCGACCCCTAAAACGCTCACATACCAATTTTGAATAGAATCGGACCATAAACATAGAGATCATAGGCCATCTGGGAGCCGTTATCTGGATTTAATGAATTTTGAAGGAAAATTCATAATCTTCGACCCTGAAAACCCCCCACATATACCCCCCATAACCCCCCTACAACCAATTTTAATCAACCACCAAAAACTTAATCTCGTCCGCCATCTTGGTTTTTTTTTTATGAGCCGTCATTTCAAATTCATGAATTTTGACAAAGAATTCATAATCTCCGACATCAAAAACCCCCACACAATTTAATGAATCGACCATAATCACAAATTCCCCATTTGACGCCATCTTAATTTTAATCTGACAAAAAATTCATTATTTCCGTTCAGAAAACCCCCAACAATTTTGAATCGAATCGAACCATAATCACAAAACTCGTCCACCATCTTGGAGCCGCCATTTTGTTTTTTTCTCTAACAAAAATTTCATAATGCATTGTCACCGAAATTATGAACACCACCAATTTTGAATCGAATCGAACCATAATCACAAAACTCGTCCACCATCTTGGAGCCGCCATTTTGTTTTTTTCTCTAACAAAAATTTCATAATGCATTGTCACCGAAATTATGAACACCTGCCAAATTTCAGCTCAATCGGAGGTCGGTAAGTGCTCCAAAAATGGATTACAAATTGTAAACTGGAAGAAGCTTCAAAAAAAAACAGGAAAAAATAAAAATTCTATGCTGACGAAGTCGCGGGTACCAGCCAACAGCAATAGTTCAATAGTCCATGAAATCCACCGTTCCAAATGAAACGTCATCGGGTTTTATATATTAAGAATATGACTCGGTGGTATGACACTCGCCACTATCAATTTTGTTTAGTTGCCTTTAAAATCTACTCTTCATTTCGACACTTCCCTCCAGTTCCCTAACAAATATCTGAACTCGCCTATAGTGAACTGGTAGTTGCTAGAAATTTCTGATCTACCTATTCATTAATTGTAATTAATGATCTCCCATAATAATGGTACATCAAACATGTTCTATTTCATGATGATGAAAAACGATACCCCCGGTATTATGTTAATTTCAAAACAGGAAGTTTTACGCTTATGCATTATTTTGACTGATTCTATAACAACAACAAAATAATACATTTAGAATCCACGCATACATTTCACAATTTTAGTGAATATTACATTAGCTATATATTGTTTCGACTAACTCGGTTTCCATATTGTAGTCTGTAATAATGGAATTATAACGTATAATGAAATGAAATCTGTACGCCTTATTAATCAGGAAAACTTTTTAAGCGAGAGGCACAATCCCTATTTTCTTGAGAGATTCGTAGACCAAGATTTTTTGTTTTGGTAGAGTTAGATATTGTGATTGTTTCTTAAATGCTCCTCAATAAATATCCACACGAATTTCCGAAAAAGAAAACATCAAAGAAATAGACATTTCATGATGAAATTGGTGATCGGTACATTGATATGATCGATTCTAGTCTTCCAGATATTGTATCTATAGATTTCGGTAAATATCGATTATATAAATCTCATAAAGCCTAAAAAGGACAGAAATAAAAACTGTGTATTTCAGTGTTTTGGACCTTGATCAAAGGGCAGATTTGAAAAAAAAAACGCATTTTTGCACGATTGTCTCTAGCCTTATATTTATTTTTTTTACTTCAAAATTCAAGGGTTCGAAAAATATTCATTTTTCATAGAAAAAAATAATTTGGTAAATGCAGTAAATTTCCAGGTCATATTGGTTTTTTTCCTTCCAATTTTAAAATATTTTTGAAAACTATTCAACCAATAAGTTACCAAAGTTGATTATTCACATCTTGGGTCGATAAGCAATGAATATTAAAATTCCAATATCCAATATGAATATTGCAATCAATATGTAGACAATATTGCCCTCATGATATAGTTATGATGATATTAACCAATATTGATGAATGCAACCTTGCAAATGTCGTTGGTGAACTATTCAGTTGATATATCATTGGAGTTGGAAACTCAGTATTGTTTTTCATCTCTAGAAACAACTATTGGGACGGTAATATCAAACAAACAAAATCTTCAAAAATCTAACCTAAATATGAATTGAATTGCATTGATTGTGAGGAGAGGTATATTGGAATGACAAAGCAAATACTTCAGCAACAGATCAATCAACACACATATGATTGCACACAAAGAAAACAGATAAAAAAGAAAAAGTGGCACTTGCTCATCATCATTTTTGCGCAGAGCATAATTTTTATTTCGATAATCCAAAAATTTCTACTCAAAATATTGCATTATCGAAAAGATTTTCATCGCCCTCAATGACACAGTGAATCATAGGACGGATGTGCAAGGATTCAGCCCTCTCTATAACAAAGTTCTCAACATGTACAACAAAAGATAGATACCAAGTGAAAACAAAAAACAAAAACACAACAGCACAAATAAAGTAATCTTATCAACCAACATATCAGCTCAGTCGTCTCCAAGAAGCCCGAAAAGCAACGTGTAAATATAATAGAGCTAGGAAAACAATTAAAAACAAAAATAATAATTATCTGAACGGATAGTGTCATTGTATAATGAATAGACAATGGTAGTGTTATTGAGTACATCGACAACCTTTGTAACTATTTTGGTAAGTGTATAATATAGATAATTTTCCGTATTTATTTAAAAACTACATGTGTTGTTTTTCTCATTCTCAATTTCACTTTTGTTACCTTAATTTATCTTATTGTTTCAGAAAAGTTTATTTTTCTTGTTGATTTTTGTCGAATTGATGTGAAATGTGTAAACGTATCTTAGTAAACATTTCCTTTTTAGCCCGGAAGAAGTCTAAATATTTGGACGAAACGTCGGCATGAAATACACGTTATTGTCTCCTACCTGTCCTCTAACCCATGATATTTTTTTATTATAATCTGAGGACAAGAAACCTCATCAACACGTAATATCAAATATGTATATGAAATTCATGACGTGATTAAGGTGGGCGTTCAATATGGCTTGTAAAACTAATCCGATAGAGGAGCCACCATGTATTATGATGAATATTTATGCAAGTCTCCAATCGTACAAATGAGTAATTATAGTCGAAACTAATTTCTACTACGGGACAATAACCGGTGAACTGGCCGGCGGGCACTGTCAAAGATCATAGGTCTACTCTTTGGCACTGTTGCTGATAAAGTTACGTACTCCATGTGATAGCTCTCTTGAAGTTTCAATTATCATTTGGTTTGGAAATTAATCAAGAAGAAATGATTCGTAAAATAACATTCTTTGAAAATAAAATCCAACGTTGTTATATCCACTATTATGAATTCCAACAAAAAGTTAAAAAAATTAACCTAGAGATTAGTGAATATATTGGCGGGCTTGGCAACATGCCAGTTGGGTTGTCCGTTGGAGGTCAAATCAGGGAATCCTCGTTACGGATTTTACGGTAGAATATATTATTCCAGCGGCAGAAGAATCGTTATTGGATTTCGATATTCTTGGAGTGAATGTTTTGAAAATCTCGCATTGTCAACTGGCATATATTTGTTTTGAATCCTGGTTCATATGTATTTTGATATCGGCTTTTGTGTTGGTTCATTTGAATAAGTAGTTGGGAATGAATGGGATGAAGTTGCAGCTCTTAATTTTTGTTGAAATAAAAAAAATTTTCCGCAAAACTTTGCTCAAATTTCATGAAAAAGCAGTTTCCAATATCTGTGGCATTTTTACGGTTCATTCGGAATGACTTGAATAATTTATCTTCCTCAATATTCATTGAGAAAGAGACGAAATATTGTGAAGAGAAAGAAGTGTTCCCACGTTAGAAATATTTTATGTGGATTGTGTACCGGAGGAAATAATCAAACAACGTCCTCTAAGGGATGAAAAATGTTACGAACCTCCTTGGATAGAAGATGCTGTAGAATCAAAAATAGAAAGGAATAAATGATATTTTTTTATGTCCTAAATCGAAAATCATTGATTTATTCCCATACATCGCGTGTGATTTTCAGTAGTTATATCACAAGTGATGAATATTTTGGTGAGTAAACTTTGACATTTCTGTATCAATATTGTTGTAGAAATTCACGAGACCAAATTTATTTTAAAGAAATTTGGTCAAGTGGTATTTCTGCAACAATATTGGCGTAAAAATATCAATCACTAGTGGTATATAACCAGATTATACAGGCTGTTACCAAATAAGTGCGAAAGTTTTTAAGGGGTGATTCCTTGTCGAAAATTAAAGGGGGTCTTTCAGGTAAACAAAAGCTCTTAGGCCATTCCTTGAAAAGTTGCACGCTTCCAAAAATGAGAATTTTTTTTCTCGTGAAACGTTCCTAATTTGATTGAGCGATGAATTCCATTAATGAAGTCAAAAAATGTATTCAATTGTCTATCAGTTCCTACTAAGCAACATAAGATGTCGTCTACATATCTATATCAATTATAAAAAGTTTTTCATCAACGGGTTGTTATGAATTTTACTTTCGAGATTATCCATGAAAATTCACACTAGTGATGGTTACCCATTATCAACCCTTTACTAGAATAATAAAAATTATTAAATTGGAAATAATTTTGTGTTAAGTGAATCCATTATTTCATCTTTGATGATCGGATCAACTTGGTTTCTATCCAGTAGGTTACCAACTAATACGATTTTTTTCATCGTGGTATGCTCGGAAAAATATTTTGAACATCGAAAGAAATGAGTTTGGAGTTTTTAGGAAGATGCGCGTTCATCAATTAATTCATATGAATTCTTCATGCTAAATTTTGGAACAAATTTACAGTTACTCTTGATGAGATCTATCAATTTTTCAAAGATTTTTACTGATGGTGTTGTAATGAAAGATAGGGTCATTTTCTTTATGAAGTTTTATAAGTGAATATAGTTTTGGAATTTGAGGGTTCATAATACTTAGTGCATCTTATTTTTTCATAGTCGTTAAGAACATATTGATTTGATTTTAGTATTTCTTCAACTTCTTATTTGTAAAAACCTGTAGGATCTCCTTTCAAGATATAAAAGAAAACGAATTCAAGAAATCTGAAGTTTTTTGTAAGTAATCAGCTTCATTATTTGCGATCACCGTTTTTCCTTTATCTGCCCGTGTAAAAACATCTTTATTTTGAATGGGTTTATTTTTAATTGTTTTGGCTGTTGAAATTCCTCTATTAAGTTCAAGATTTTGATTATTCTGATTTCAATATGTTAACTGTGATGTGTTTATTTATATTCGAATCGGAAGTACCCTTCAGTGATTTTGAGAGTTGATAATTGGTTTGAGGTCGTAATTGAACCCCTTTTCTATGAGAGTTTTCTCGTTCTGAGTGAAATTTGTGTTTGATAAATTTCAGGGTTTCCTCGAATGTTTTTTCAGGGTTCCCTCGAATGTATTATATAATGAATCGAATTTTCTTTGTTTTCTCGAATATGTTTTATGACTAATGGTATTAACTAGTTCTCTAGTATTATTTCAAGCACTCAATTCAATTTGATGGTATCTATAAACCAATTCTGTGTGTATTATTTTCAGATAAATGTTGTGAACATCTCTTTCATTATACCGAATCTTTCGTTCATCCATTTCATACGTTCAAACCATCTCCTGACTGAAAAGCATTGCTTTGCTAATGACTTTGAACTCTTGCATGTAAAAAAGAGAGGTCAAAACTCAATCTCCTAGAAAGTTCAGGGATTAACAAATACAAGAATTCACAATACTTATAAAATGACCAGATCAATTTGAATAATTTGCCCCTTTCAAATCTGTTTACTAGAAATTGAATAATCAATCAATTACCTAATATCCAACTAACTACCTGCTCCCATTATTTATATCAAACCCCAATAATTGTAATTCAGTTTATCTCCACTTGAAAAAGCTATAGTATAACAAAACACGTGTCGTGTGTTCTGTAAACCAATTTTCTGTGAAAATAGTAGTGAAGTGTTTTTAGTTTACTTCAAGTAGTGATTCATTCGAGAATACTACAGTTACATAGAAAGACTGGTTCACAAACAGTGTCGTGCGCAATATTTTAGTGGTGAACTGTAATTCAGTTGTCACAGTGCATAATTGTGTAGTGTTTTCAAAGTACAAATAAACGGACAATAATTACTTCGGTATTTTAATAGACCGGACCCTGGTTTCGAAACAGTTGGTGTTTGAAGTGAGGATTTGAGTGACTATTCGAGAACAATTGATGGTGAATACGAGAAATACATCCTACGACGAGAAGGAAGGCATAATGGAAATCATGAAACAGCAGTTTGCCGAGCAAGAGAGACGACTGTTGGAAGAAAAACGAGTTGTGGAAGTTGAGGAAAAACGACGGAGGAAGATAAAAAAGGAAACGTATAGAAAACAAGAGGAAAAAGAAAGACGACAGAACCGAGGAACGACGGCAGAGAGAAAAACGAAAGGATGACGACGGCAGAGAGAAAAACAAGAGGTAGAGGAACGACGACGAAGAGAAAAACAAGAGGAAGAGGAACGACGATAGAAAAAAACAGGAGGAGCAGACACTTCGACAGGAAGGAGAACGACGAAGAAGAAAAAATAAGAGGAGGAGAAACAACGGGAACAAAAAGAAGCATTTCTCTAACGAATTATAAAAAAACCGAACGGCCAATCGTAGGCACAATTAGGACCGAAATCAACACAGTCTGGAATACGATGGAAGGAATGGATAGTGAGATGAAAAAACATCAATGCAACATTTGGAAAAACTAGAAAAAAAATAGTCTTGTTGAAAACTAAAGACTACCGAAACAGGGTTGTCACATCGAAAAATTCCGTGAAACCTCCGACTTCTGATGGACAGTCGACATGGTCTCTATATCATTAATAGTTTGAAGCTGCGGCAACGGTCAATGCAAGCACGTATCCAGATTTTTTTGCGGGGGAGTCCAGGTCTAGGCAAATTATCAAAGTATCGCGTAAACGGATACATAAAAAAGTGGAGCGGATAGACGAATAGAATCAATGGGTAGGCGAACTCCAAGTCAATTTCTCCACAAGAACAATATATATATATATATATATATATATATATATATAAATATATATATATAGTTTACTTTTTGTCCAAAGTGTATGCATTTCGGAAGTTTATACTTCCATCATCAGTACGAGTTCAAGAAATCGTCACCATAAATAAAATAACAAACAAATGGACTAGCCTACACTTAATCTACACTTAACATATATGTTGTTATCGTATCATCTCATAATTTGTGTATAAAAACAAAAAGGTGGAAACAAAAGCCATAGTAAACTGCTCGAGAAAATCATTAACAAACGTCTCATGTGGAACTTAGAGGAGAATAACCAATTAATCACAGAACAAGCGGGCTTTCGCCCCTTAAAATCTACAACAGACAATCTCGTAGACCTTGAAACCAACATCAATGGAGCCTTTTCAAACAACCAGAAATGTATGGCAATCTACTTCGACTTATATAAGGCATTTGACATGGCGTGGCACCACAAAATACTTAAAACCCTGGAATCCTGGGGATATCAAGGCAACATCTTAGCCTTCATCCAAAACTTCCTTTCAAATAGACACTATCAAGTGAAAACAAATAGCACTTTACAACCGTTAACATCCAAAAACGGCACTCCACAAGGTTCTGTGATAAGTCCTACTTTATTCCTCATAGGAATCAATGACATACTCAAAACTCTTCAAAAACCAGTTCAAGCCAGACTGTTCGCTGATGACCTCATTATTTTCACAAAAGGCAAAAGCATCCAAAGCATGGCCTGCCTGCTACAACATGAACTGAATAATCTCGATTCCTGGTCCTCAAGAAGCGGACTCAAATTCTCCCCAGAAAAAACTAAATGTATTGTTTTCACCAAACGACCAGAGCAACTCCAGGACTTACCAATTTTGAAACTCAACGACCGAATATTGTCCTATACTAATGAAATAAAATACTTAGGTCTAATATTCGACCAAGCCCTCACCTGGAAACCCCATATTCGATACTTATCTGTAACATGCCAAAAGAGATTGAACCTCCTTAGATGTCTTGCAAACAAACAATGGGGCACAGATGGAAAGACGTTACTTACATTATACAAAACATTGATCCGCTCTAAGTTAGATTACGGCTGCATATCCTATTCATCAGCTTCCACTACTACTCTCAAAGTCTTGGACACAATTCATAACAATGCACTCCGCACTATCTCCGGCGCTTACAGAACTACCCCCATCGATAGTCTACTCTGCGAAATCGGTGTGCTACCTTTGCACCTGAGAAGGCAAGAGCTGAGTCTATCCTATGCAGCAAAACGTCAAGATCAGAACATTCACCAAATCAGATACTTTCCAATCAGTCAACACGCAAAAACACATCTTCCTTTCTACGAAAGGATAAAACGATCTCTCGCTCTCATCCAACTACAGGAAATTCCCCCAATCCAAGCTTCCAGTACTCACAAAACTCCACCATGGCTCATTACCCCACCATCCATAAATACCCAATTACTCTCTCTGAACAAAAAAGAAACAAATACGCAATTGATCCATGCATCATATCAAGCCATAATATCCCAATATCCCTCACATATACAAATCTTCACCGACGCATCCAAGACAAACAGTGGTGTGGCCTGCGCATTCGTAACAGATGAAGTCACTAAAGAATGCAGACTACCCGAAACCGCTACCATCCTCACTGGAGAACTTCATGCAATCTACAAAGCTCTCCGTTTCATAAAACAGCATCTGGAAGTAACTTTCTGATCATAACTGACTCTCTGAACTCTCTACACTTGATATCAAAAACATATACCCATCATCCCCTAGGGAAACTGATCAAAGAAGAATTGAAACTACTTAGCTCCAATCAATCAGTAACTTTTCTATGGGTTCCCTCTCATACTGGCATAAGAGGAAATGACCTAGCTGACAAAAACGCGGAGGATGCCTTAGAGAATTCAGCACTCATTCCCCACACGAGAACACTAGCAGCAGACTTGAAACCCTATTTTCATTCTAGAATAGCTGACACATGGAACCACTATTGGCAAACAAAAGTCTCAAAACTAAAGGAGATCAAACCAGCTTTTCAAGCATGGTCCGACACGTCATCCAACCGCTTCCATGAAGTAGTCATCACTCGACTTCGCCTAGGTCACACACGCCTTACACATGAACACCTACTTACAAATGAACCTCAACCTGAATGTTTTTTATGTGAAGTGCCACTAACAATAAAGCACATCTTAGTGGAGTGTCCTTGTTTCGCAGTTCAAAGACTGAATAACGGATTTCCCAGTGATTTAAGCAAAATCTTCAACGAATGCACAACAGACAATATTATTACATTCCTCCGAGAATCGAACATCCTGTACAAAATATAACAAATTGTAATGACTGTAAATATTTTGCCGCTAATAGCATATTGGCTGATGCGTATATGCTCAAAAAAAAAAAAAAAAAAGGCATAGTATTCATGCCACGTATGAATACGATGGCTTTTGTTTCCACCTTTTTATTCTCATCGTTATACATAAATTGAGAGATAATATAATAATAACATATATGTGAATTGTATTCGACGAAAAGTGTCTTTTGACCATTTGCAAAAAGAAATGTTCAATTCGGATGCTTTATTAAGAAACTCAGATAGAGTTTTGTTTTTTCCCTTATGATTCAGCCTTTTCCAGATCAGTTTAGTATCTTACATTATCACAGAACTCAATGTTCATTTTATTTTCCATTATCAACAGAAATGTTCGTTTGGTTTTTTATTTGTCTATAAACCTTTCGAATGATTTTTGTATCAATGGTGATTATATATTTAACTCTTTATATTCGTGCTGGTGATGGAAATATGAACTTCCGAAATTCATACACTTTGGACATCAAGTAAACTACATATATGTTGTTTTCGTGAAGATTGACTTGGCGGATTGGGGGATTGGTACGCCGTAACCGAATTTCAAAAACTAAACATGAAATGATATCAGAATTCAACGTAGAATCTGGATATGTGATGATATATAGTGTATTCCATTGAAAGAAATATAGGGTAAATCGAGGATAGATGGCGCAGAAGGTGAGATGGTGCAATGGTTTTACAGCGCCACCGCTAGTGTTGAAGATGAGCGGCTGCGCTCTGGAGTACTTCAGTTCATAGTAAACAAGCCGCCGTACAGTTTGTGTTTATCGGTTGAAAGCCTATTGAAAAATCTTTTTATATGTGATCCGGTGGGGACCAGAATATTTTCCCGAATTTCTTCTTCACGCCAGTGAACATCAAATTTTATAATAATTTAAATCACTCTATCGTCTCAGGTAAGTAAAAACATTCAAGTTTTGATGTATAACCATAAAATTCTGCATATTTCAAAACGTGTTTAGTTTGTGATGTGCGCCATCTCTCCTCTCACAACGAGGATAGATGGTTCACATATTTTTGAGGTGAGATGGCTCATTAAAATTTCTTTTTTTTTTCAGTATGCCTAAAAAATACAAGCGCACTGGAAGTTGTTCCAGGGCTAGTTGGACCGAACAATAGTTAACTGCAGCCATTGAAGCGGTTAATAAAAATAAATTGGGAGTGAACGATGCTGCTCGAAATTTTGGGGTACCGGCAACCACTCTACGAAGAAGAAAATTGAAGAAAAATGTAAAGAGAGGACCTCTTGGACCCTCCTCCACATTAGGCGGAGCTGCTGAAGCAAAATTGGTCCAACATATCCTAAAACTCCAAAGAAACGGTTTTGCTCCTACTCGAACCGACGTGCGAAGTATGGCTTTCAAATTGGCCGAACAGCTGGGCATTAAACATCGTTTTAATAAGGAATCGAGATTAGCTGGTTTTCCATGGCTTAAGTTATTTCTGCAGAGAAACCCAAGGCTGTCAGTCAGAAAAGCAGAAGGGGTCTCCGTTAATCGATCCTTGGGTATGAACAAAAAAGACGTTGAGGCTTATTTTCAGCTGCTAGGAAATATTTTGACCGAAAACGATCTCATCAATAAACCTGGACATATTTATGATATGGACGAGACTGGTTTACAGCTAAATAATAGGCCAGGACATGTCATTGTTCAGAAAGGATCTAAAACATCGCAAGTATCAGCTCCGGTGAAAGGGAGAAACCATCACGGTTATAACCTGTTGTAACGCAGAAGGCGTTTTATTCCCCTACCTGCGTAATGAAGGCAAAATAAAAAACAAGAGTTTGAGGATGGGATGCCCCCGGGATCCTCGGTCTACATGTCGGAAAAGTCAGCCTATGTCAACAGTGACATATTTTTTCAATGGCTTAAGTATCAGTTTGTTCCCAGAAAACCGACAGGAGCAGTTTTGTTATTGCTTGATGGTCATGCTTCACACTGTAGTAACGTTGAGATGCTAGAATACTGTGTTGACCACAACATCATATTGCTGTGCTTACCAAGTCATACGACACAATTTTTACAACCGTTAGATAGATGTTTTTTCAGATCGTTTAAATTAAACTACTACTCAGCTTGCAATTTATACATTAAAAATAACCCAGGGCGAAAAATCACCATATTACAATTTGACAAGTTACTTGCTGAAGGATGGAATAAGTCTGCAACTGTAAACAATGGAACTTCGGCATTTGAGGCAACAGGAATTGTGCCATTTAACCCTTCAGCTATCCCAGATGACGCTTATTCATTATTCATTATCATACTTCAGGTCTCTGATGCAGTTGAAAATAAACAAAATACTGATGACAATCAACAACCTGGCTGCAGTTGGCAGACTGTAGGTGAAACTGTACCAGAAAAACAAATTGAACCGCCTGCAGAAACTAATGCAAATACTCCTGTCAAATGTACCCCTGGCAAAATACTGGACATAATCTCACCAGTTCCGGTTGTTTCTGCTGCCATTAATTCGGTTCGAGCCCGGAGCAAGCAGCTGGCAGAAATTCTAACCACAGAGGCAACAATTGGCGAAAAAAAAGAAAGCGACTAAAAAACACAGAAAAAAAAGACCAATAAATCAGAACTAGTTATGAAGAAATCAAAAGTGACCAAAAAGAACACTAAGAAAGCTCCCAAATGTGACTCATCTTCAGACGAAGAACTAGAAGCACCTACATTGGATGACTCTTCAGATGATATGGACGAAGCTGACGAGTCTTGCGCAGGTTGTGGCGAAACGTATTCCCAAACCACAAAATCTGACGACTGGGTTAATTGCTTGCGTTGCTCCAAATGGTTTCACGATTCTTGCTCCAAGTTTGTTAACTTTTGCCATGGCTGTGGTGTTGTCGTATGCAAAACAAAGTGACAGTTTGGCCAAAATATCTTTTGTTTTCAGTTGCGCCATCTCACCTCACCACTGTGGGGGAGATGGTTTTTGTTAACTATTTTTATTTTATTTTATAAACCATAAGTTTAATTTTTTTATGAATTTTAGTATTTAGCACATGTTCCTAAACTCAATAAAGATGCGTTATGAAAATTAACAGCAATTTCAATTCAACGTTTAAACATGCTAACATGAAATTTCCAAACCTGGGCCATCTATCCTCGAATTACCCTATATATATTTTGAAAATTCACTACTGCTGTGTACACGACGATTCCAAATCAAGAATTAAAAGTCTGTATTTCGTGTACATTTTTTGTATATTTAAGCAAAGCGCTTTCGGCCTACGGCACTGAAGATGGTCGTAGGCTTTAAAGCGCTTTGCTTAAATATACAAAAAATTTACACGAAATACAGAATTTTAATTTTCGATATATATATATATATATATATATATATATATATATATATATATATATATATTTTGTTCTGTTGCACCTACTCAAAAGACCCTGAATATTTCAAAATTATACCAAAATTCAACCCTCATGAAATCCTAATACTTTTGTTGAAAACATTTTCATCAGCCTCGTTTAGGAGATTTCTTATCATAGTAAATGTTTTTTTTTCGGCTTTGAACGGTATTGAAATCATGATCCTTGTTTTATATACAGGGTGTCCCAAACTCGATGGCCTATTAGACATTTCTGGAAAACGGGACATAGGATCATTTTGAAAATTTGGTTTCTTAGGAAATTAGTTTTGTTCTATCGATCTAAAATATTTTCAGCGCTGCGACATTGCCGCTTATATTGGAAAGTAGCAACAACTTTGATATTTTGAATGGGACACCCTATATATTATTGCATTTCTCGCTTTGCTATTGCTTTTAAATTATTTTTGTATGATACTTTCCTATACCTACCTCCAGTGGTTTTCGAGAAATTAATTGATTTCCTTATTTTTTGTGCGAAACATAGCTTCAATCAAATGTTTATTACTACGGTATTTGGATTCGAAGACAGCTGAAATTTCGGATGTAGTTTGACAATGTCCTGTGTATTAGTTGTGTCTAAGGAAATTTTTTCTCCATTATACAGGATCGTTCAAAATTTGTGATTTTAGCGATACATACAAAAGTGGTGAAAAGTGCATTTTTTCAAATGGAACATCTTGTATATTATCAAAAATCCTGAAAGACAATTGAAGTTCCTTTCAAATGATGTTTCATGTTCCTATACCTAAATAGTCAAGTTTCCGAAATAAAAGCAAGTTTCTATAAAAATTGGATTATTTTGCCATATTTTGTATAAGGTAGCTATGAAATGTCATCAATAATAAAACGTTTGCGCGTTCATTAACGTAAATTTGATCGGAAAAGAATCAAAATGGAAATTGTTTATTCTTCATGGTCAATGTGATCAAATTATAGCAAGAACATGCAAAATGTTCTGTAGTATATTGAAGTGTGTGACTGTTAAGATGACGAACTGATTGTACAAGGAATGATTAATATACAGGGTATTATAAACTCGATAGCCTATTAGACGTTTTTGGAGATCTGGGTCATAAATACTTGAAAACTTGTATTCCACGATAAGTGATTGCGATCTACCTCTTGGAAATATTTTCACGGTTGCAGTGTTGCCACATCTGCTTGTAACTAATATTGACTTTCTAATTTCAAATGGGGAACACCCAGTAGTTCATTCCGTATTTGAATTCTACTGATAAATACAAATAACTTTCACTGAACATGTCGTATACCTATCTCTACCTTTTATCGAATATTGATTATTTTGTAATTGTTTTGCTACCAAGATGGGACCAACTTCAATTCAAATATCTTTTTTTTTACTTGAGTTTTTTTGGGTTTGTAACCTTTCACAACCTAAAAAATTATAGAATTAATATAGAAAATCTATACAAGTTTGCCCTTCTACACTTGTATGGATTTTCTATATTAATTCTATTATTTTTTAGGTTGTGGAAGGTTACAAACCCAAAAAAACTCAAGTAAAGAATTGATTTTCCTCTACAAAAAATGACGTTCAAGCAATATCAAATACCTCCTTATCTGTTGCCCACACAGGACTCAAATTCAACTTTCATCCAGAAAATATTGATTAATTTCAGTATTATCGAATGATTTGACCATATTTCATACAGGATGTCTGAAAAACACGTTCTTGTAGGCGATAAGGAAAAACGGCCATAAGTCATTTATTTACCTGTGCCTGTTGAGAAATCATGATTCATCTTAAATAGAACTCAATTTTATTTCAATCAATAAACAAATGAAGGTCATATTAATCGCTAATTCATGTGTTCGAAGTGCTGACCATTTACACGCTAACATTCGTGGAACATGGTTGGTTGTTGCTCTTTGAACCTCTTCTGGCCGAATTTCCTCGAAAGCACGTATTATCCTCTGTTCCAATTCGTCCCTTGAATTCACAGGTGTTTCATATACAATCTGTTTGATTTTTTCCCAGAGGTAAAAAGGCCAAGGCTGTGGACCCAAGCGTCTTATCCACCGATCTTCAAAGGTTGTAGTCAGTTCTCTGCTCACTTCTTGTGTACAGTGAGGGGGGGGGGGGAGCACCGTCCAACTGATACCAACAACTCCGATATACATGAAGCGGCAAATTGTCCAAAAAGTCGCTAACTGTTGTTCTCAAAATATTCCAATATTTTCCAGAATTCAAGTTTTCATCATGAATTTCAATATGATAATTTATCATTCATCAGTAAACAAAACACATTTAAACTGTTTTTTTTTAATCCCCTTTCTTTTATAAAATGGGGATTTTCTGCAGCCCAGAAATGATTGTTTTTGCGATTGAATATTCCCTCTCTCGATCTTCATAAGTCCATGTTAAAATCCATTCACAGAAATCAACACGTTTTGGAGGATCACCTCTATGTAGGGCATGAGCTTTGATGCATTTATAATCATGCATTTTATGTTTTTTTTTTATTCTCCATGTTGAAGTGCGGGTCATACCTAAATCCACAGCGGCTCTGCTTAATGTTACATGAGGGTAGGCGTGGAAATACCCCAAGACGTTAATTTCATTTACTTCGTCTCCAGTTATCGGCTTGATCTGATTTCTTGGTGTTTCAACATTCCCAAACACAGCATAATTCCGTTCAATTCTTCTGAATTTTTTTCCATCCATATGCGGTAAATTTGGATGAAGTTCATTGAATTTTCTGCATGTTCTCGAAACAATTCTTTGGCACTCACCGTGAATATAAAACAAATTTAAAATATCTGCATTTGAATATGCATTATAATCCATTTTTAATACTTTCTTCTGACAGAAACACTATGACAATCACTGCTTGTCAAACTTGAAGTTTGTTTTGCTGTTTTCTGGTCACGGCACACTACAGATCATTTCAATTGGGAAATATGACCTATTTTGATTCGTTATAATGGGAATTGAAAATGATAGTCACACACTTCAATATACTACAGAACATTTTGCATGTTCCTGCTATAATTTGATCACATTGACCATGAAGAATAAACAATTTCCATTTTGATTCTTTTCTGATCAAATTTACGTTAATGAACGCGCAAACGTTTTATTATTGATGACATTTCATAGCTACCTAATACAAAATATGGCAAAATAATCCAATTTTTATAGAAACTTGCTTTTATTTCGGAAACTTGAGTATTTTGGTAAAGGAACATGGAACATAATTTGAAAGGAACTTCAATTGTCTCTCAGGATTTTTGATAATATGCAGGATGTTCCATTTAAAAAAATGCACTTTTCACCACTTTTGTATATATCGGTGAAATCACAGATTTTGAACGACCCTGTATAATGGAGAAAGAATTTCCTTAGACACAACTAATACACAGGACATTGTTAAACTACATCCAGAATTCCAGCTGTCTTCGAATCCAAATACCGCAGTAATAAACATTTGATTAAGGCTATGTTTCGCACAAAAAATAAGGAAATCAATGAATTTCTCGAAAACCACTGGAGATAGGTATAGGGAAGTATCAAACAAAGCAAGAAATGCAATAATATATAGGGTGTCCTGTTTAAAATATCAAAGTTGTTGCTACTTTTCAATATAAGCGGCAACGTCGCAGCACTGAAAATATTTTAGATCGATAGAACAGAACTAATTACCTTAGAAACCAAATTTTCAAAATAATCCTATTTCCCGTTTTCCAGAAATGTCTAATAGGCCATCGAGTTTGGGACACCCTGTATATTTATGACGAGAATCTCTTTCGTTGAGAATCATAACTCAGATGATATATATGCTTCAAATTAAGGAAGGTCGTTTCAGTAACCTAGCACCAGCCCTGATAGAAAGCAATTGCATTTGGGTCAGGCGCGGATCCACCCATGTGGGCAACATGGGCATGCCCACAATCCTAAAACCTAATTAAAAAATAAAAGCAAAGAACCGTGCGCGATTCGGAACGCAGCGCAGCACACAGACACACATACACACATTGTGAGCGAGCACATTGGTACATTGTGCATGTTTCATGCTAGTCGCTCAGTCGATGCGACCAGTGATAAATGAACCACGTGTAGTAGTTTGTACTGCTTGTAAACATAACCAAACTTGACCGAGTCCGTAGTTCGGGTGGCCTTGCCCACAACCATTTTTGAGGGCTGGATCCGCGCCTGATTTGGATTATTAATGCAGAACATTTCCAAGGGCACAATTTTCTACAGTTCGTCATAATTTGTTCGTGTTTAAGTTTTGTTGTACCCTCTGCTCTGATATTAAAATTTGATTACGGTTATTACTCTTGAAGTGTAGATTATCAACACTGAGACGTTCAATTTTTATATATATGGCCCAGATATTCTATTGTTTGCATGTTTTCAATTGTTTTATCCACAGCTGGCATGTTATAAAGTCATAATGATTCTGTCTTGTGAGGTCAATGAAAGACTTGTGTGTTTTATAACTGTTGTATATGTTTCATATTCCTCCCCGTATTTTTGGAATTGATCAAAGCAGACTGGTCTTGTCAGAAAGACAGATTGTAATTAGAGATTTTGAATAAAGAGTAATAATTAAACAATAACTCTTAAGATACTAGTGTCTTATGAGTCATAAAACGCTACCTGGTTTTTTGATAATGAAAGGGAAACAAGAATGCTTGTTAGGGGAGAGTGGGGGGTATTGGCGGACGCGCAAGTTTAGCAATGTTAGAAAAAGATAGAAGATATTTCGAATGGCGCAAGTCCGAATGTAGTGTCAAACAGTGAGAGCTGAAGTGAGGACGAGCTCGCTGTACAAGGTAAGTTAACTTGATGATTTTTCCACAATTTCATCTTTTTTGTTCAAAATTGTATGTGTGTCTAATAATCTAGGAAAAACGTAGAAATTTGGTAATTTTTTTGTGAAATAACATTCTATTGAACGTTTTCAATCACACGCTACATGCATCGCGCGAGTCTAACCTCAAATAAAGCATTTGTTTCGAATTTTTTGTGACGATTCGAGTGGGGTAAACTCAATGAATTTATTAGATACCGAGTTGTTATTTTACAATTTGTGTCGAGGCGGTGGCCATCACTGCATCAATAACCCCAAATAAAACATTTGTTTTGAGTATTTTGTGACGATTTGAGTGGGGTAAACTCAATGAATTTATTAGATACTGAGTTGTTATTTTACAATTTGTGTCGAATGCGGTGGCCATCACTGCTAATACAATAAAAACATAATATTCCACTAATATGAAATGTGAAAGTCTGTTTGTTTATTATAATACACTGATGGAGCTAGGCGACTTTTAGTAAAGAGATAGTTTATAGGCCGGATAGTTACATTCGTTTTTTATCACAAAAAATATACATGAACATGTTAGTTGATAAATTTCAGAATAGCTATGAATTAACATATTTCAGATGCCAAGGAATTACAAAAAAAAGACAGAGACGAAATATAAATTAGAAGACTTGGAGCAATCCATTCAGGATGTCAAAAACAAAACACACTGGGAAAGGCAGTTATTACTCATTCTGTCCCAAAAAGCACTATACATGACTATCTCGAAAAAAAAGTCATCAAGAGTCCGAAAACTCAAAGAAGGCTATATTTTCTGAACAACGAAAAAAATCATTACAGGAACATATTTTAAAATGCAGTAAACTATTTTATGGTTCAACTATAGAAATGGTCCGCAAAATAGCCTTCGAATTTGCCGAAGCACAATTTTGACAAAACATCCCAAATGGCGGGAAAAGACTGGTTCTATGGTTATAAAAAAGGCATGATAACATTTCACTTCTATTAGTAGAATTACAACCTTTGACGAAACGGAAGTGAAAGTGTTTTTTATAAACTTGGAAGCATTGCAAACAAAACATCAGTTTGATGTTCATTGCATATATATTGTTAACGAGACCGGCATTTCTAATGTCCAGAGAAAGATATTAGCTCCAAAAGACCAGAAACAAGTCGGCATGGCAACAAGTGGGGAAAGAGAAACTCCAACAACAGTTGTTTGTGCATTCAGTGTTTCAGGAAAGTATGTTCCTCAGTTTTTCATTTTTAAGAGGGAGAGAATGAATGCTCAACTGTTGCGAGGAGGCAATGCTGATATGAAAGCAGCAGTTAGCGATGATTCGGGTTGGATCAACGAGAACCTGTTTGTAGATTGGCTACATCATTTCATCCCCCATGCTGAACCAACTGTTAAAGAACTGATTTTAGTTGTTTAAGACAACCACGAAAGCCATGTTAGCCTTGCTTGCTATCTGCTTTGTCGCCAGAATGGAATAATATTGTTATCTCTTCCACCGCATACGTCACATCGATTTCAACCTCTGGACCTAACATCTTTGGGACCCCTTAAGACTGCATATAACAGAGGATGTGACTCATTCATAGCTGTCAATGTAGGCCAAAGTATTACACAGTATGAGTCGTCGAACTTTTCACTAAAGCTTTCAATCGGATCACCAATATTGAGGAAGTAGCAAATGATTTCCGAGCAGCTGGTATATGGCCATTAGTTATAACCAAATTTGATGAACAGTTTTTAGAAGCGACATTACCTGATACTTAAATGACACCGCCATCGAATGTTCAAAGACTAGGGGCTTTTCATGTGCAAATATCAAACGTGCAAGGAGGTGACACCGACATCAAACGTGCAAGGAGCAGTGGCACCTGAGGCTCAGGTAGCCCCAACATCGAACATGCAAGGAGCAGTGACACCTGAGGCTCAGACAGCACCGACATCAAACTTGCAAGGAGCAGTGACACCTGAGACTCGGGCACCAAAGGTTTTGTTATTTATGAAAATTTGATTTTATTTTAAAAATTATCTCTGTTGACTATGAGAACATAAGATTGATTAGCTTGAATGAAGACTGAACAATAAATAGCTTTTGTAACTTCATTCGGTTTTGTTTTATTCCACTTTTCCCTTAAGTGTTCGCAATTACCCCACTCTCCCCTATTTATTGGCCAGTTTGTAATTTCAAAAACAAATTTTTCCTGTATACAATAAAGAAATTATTAAGTCATGTCATTTATTTTTAACATTCACATTGTTATTTATATAAATAGACCCATAAGAAAAATTGTTCAAGGAATTACAAATGGAGTCGAAAACAATCCACCCTCACATAATGAATAAACTATTCATCATAGAAACCATATCATAAACTTTTCGAAATACATATTTCATAATTTTAACTGTCGTAAACATCAAATAAGCCCTTAATTTAGTAAAATTCTACGTGTTAATAACATACCAACTCTGGATACAATGTATTATCTTATAGGCATATAAAATACTGAAGAAAACCTCTCGTGTTTTATATGGCTAATAAGACACTCATACAATAAATAACTGGGAACAAGCCATTCTAAACGTCGCAAATGAATATCGAAATTTTCAATCAAATTTGGCGATTATCTACGAAAAATCTAGTATGAGTGTCTCGGAAGATCTCCCATGTGACATCGAAAACATTGCACAAAGCATAGTTCCTTCACTGCTACCAAGTCCATGGAGAAATATGAAAAAGAGTACCTCCGTCTTAACAGTTGGTGTGAAGCCAAAAATATCAGAAACCTCTTCAGGAAAATGTATGCCATGTTTATTTTGAAAATTTAGTACATGCATATTCTTCATGTAGCCTAAGGGCTTTCTTTTTATGATATGAGCCACTATTTCAATTAAAAATAATATCGATATTAGCAAATATGCTCAGGTGCAAATGTTCCTAAAAAGCAGTCTGAAAGATTTAGACCTAAGAAGAGTTGAACGTTTACAAAATAAAAAATTGTTAAAGTTTTAATGATTTCAGATGACAAGGAATGTCTACTCACTAAGGTACGACAGACATTTAATGCAATTAAACAAAACATAAATACTTTCCAAATCAAATTGATAACTTTATCAACGTAGGTACCTTTCTTTGTTACAGGTGGAGCTAATCATTGGAATGGGTAGGGCTAATCATTGGAATAGCTGGAGCTTGCTGAAAACAAGACTTGACGAATCTAACGTGTGATAACAACATCACAGATGAAGGTAGTGTATATCGCATCAGAATTCCGAATAAAGAAACATTTTAGAGTTTTGTTTTTGGAGCATCGAAGCGTTACCATTTGACATGTTTAGAAGTTCTTTTCCATCAGTGTAGATCACCGTAATATATATATATATATATATATATATATATATATATATATATATATTACGGTGATCTACACTTGATGGAAGAAGCAACTTCGTAACACGATGTCAAATAGGTTAACGGCTTCGATGCCTCCAGAAATTACAAAAAACTCTAAAATTGTTGTCTTTGTATTCGGAATTCTGATATATATATATATATATATATATAATATATAGAATATTGTCAAAAAAACAATTATCAGCCAACGTTTCGTTTAATTAATGCTTAAACTTCATCAGGGCCTACAAGAGCGGAATATGTATAAAAACCAAAACAGAAAATTTTCAAAGTGAGACACTTAATTATGTAATATTTTGTTGGATATGAAATTGTATACTGGATAGCTGAACAATGGTAAAAAACTGATTATCCGAATACGAGACATGACAGAACAGCTAGAATAACATTACGATATTAAATATTTGTAGTATTTTAATATCGTAATGTTATGCTAGTTGTTCATGTCTCGTATTTGGATAATCAGTTTCTTACCATTGTTCAGCTATACAGTTAATTTCGTATCCAACAAAATGGTATTTAATGAAGGGTCCCACTCGCAAAATGTTCTCTGTTTTGGTTTTTATAAATATTCCGCTCTTGTGGGCCCTGATGAAGTTTAAGCGCTAATTAAACGGAACGTTGGCTGATATTAGGAAGTTTTTTTTTTGTCCTCCAACGACAATCCCTTCATTATATACATATACATATACATATATATATATATATATATATATATGGGGAAGTATCAAAACCAAACTTTGCATACATTTCTTCAAAGTAAGGTATCAAGTCCGAACTCTTGATGATATAATTATAAATATTTCAGACGTATATACGTCCATCTTCAGTAAGTTACAAGGTGGAAAACTACTACAATAAAAATATATTGTTAAAAAACAACTAATGATAAATTTGAGGTTACTTACAATGTGGTGGATGAAAATTAAAGTGAAGTTAAGAATGTTGAAAAACAATGTACTATAACATGATTATGAAGGAACCTTGAAATTGGATCAACTGGAAAAAAGTGAGTTCAACTGAACGTTAATGGCACCGTAATTTCTGGAACCGTATATTCTCTTTCATTATTTTCTTTCCGAGAAATTGCCATGAAATAGGATTGATAAGTGATCAGGACGGTTAATACAACAATCAATAGTTTATACAACAAAATCATGCCCAAGTCTTCTATGCCGAAGGCAGCGTTTTGGTTGGATATTCAGTACCGTAGCAGAAAGTTACTTCTAAAATTATTTGGCCAACAAAAAAATATGCAAACAACGTACTAGAAGATCATTCCGAGGTAACTATTTTGAACAAATCAAATCCATCATGATCAGTATATAACGAGCAAGTTGATTCCATCAGATTCAGGATTTAGTTTTACTAACTATGTTTGTAGTAATTTTGTAGTTGATGAATATACAAACGAACCACAACTATAACTTATATATTAATTAAGTGTTTTTTATTTTTTACCATTAAAATTTTCTCTCCAAATGAAGGCTTCTATATTCATTCACACAAAAATTCAGTACATTACTAGTGATGTTATGAAACAGATAGTTATGATATATGTGACGTTTCAATACCTCAAATATTCATTCATAGCAGGGTCTCTCGATATTTCATCGACGACCAATCCGGTGAAAGCCTATTATGTAACTCATTTTGCTCAACTTGAGTTAGGTATGTTATAAGCCGTATTAGCGCACTAGTGATGGGATATATCCATTACACAACACATTTTGTATGAAGAAAAACTAAATTTGGGCATTTAATGGTGAAGGATTATCAGCGGACTGGGTTGCCCATAGGATTACTTAAGAAACTTCCTGCAAACGTTTTTTTTCCCAGAATCTTTTTTGACACATTTCCCTTATTTTCCTTCGAATTACACTGTTCATTTACACTGTTGCTCTTTCACCCACTGATATGACCCCGCACCTGTAAGCCATTGATATTACCTGGGACAGTTGTAGAATTAGAAACCCCACAACTGACTAGCCATTGATATGAACCGGCCCTGTTTCTTAATTTTTCTGGTTTAAGATGTTTTTACGAAGTTTATGAAGGGATATACTGGGTTTGAATAATTTATAAAAACTCACTGATACAGTGTGACCCATTTGAAATGGAACCCCCCCTGTAGAAAACGCATTTTTCAATCATTCACAAAAAAAAATATTATATTGAGCATCAAAAACTGTATCTTGGCACAAATTTTCATAACTTAAGTTTCATTTCCAAGGCACTCTATGGTTTTTTTTCTTCGTCAAAAACGGCAAAAGTTTATTAGGCAATTTTTGTTTTGAAATTTGACTACACCACTGGATTCGTAGTCGTTATAAATAAAAACCATGAGAATTTCATAAAAAAATTATTGGTTAACAACGAAGTTACAACAACTTTAATTTTGGAAACAAAGTATTTGATTATAATTTTTATTTAGATTATAGACATATTTGAAATCTGGCAACACTGCCGATACAAAGTAGAACACCAGTGAACTTCTACAGTGAAAATCCGAAGTCAATAGCTCATTCCGTTCTACAGTTATAACTCCTCAAAGTATGGTAATGTGAGCGATTTGTGGTGGAAGCGGTTTTGTAATAAAAATCTGACTACGCCACTGGATTTGTAAATTATATTCCCTTAAAATCATTTATTTAAGTTTAGGTTATAAGTGTATTCGAAAAAAAGAGAAAATTAAAAATTTATTTTCAAGTTATGCAGTCTTCCATAGCCGATAAAAATGAAATGAACCGAATCAAGTTTTAAAGTATCAAAATTATTTATTGATTAATAAAACAGAAAGCAGGACAAAAAATGTTCGTTTTAAATTCTGCAAGACTCAATTAGAACAAGCTTTTAGAGAAGGTATCAATAATTTGAGGAAAGCTGAACTAATACATTAGGCATATATATATATATATATATATATATATATATATATATATATATATATATATATATATAAGGGTAGTCTTGACTGACTAGTTGAAGAAAAACTCTGCGAAACTATCTTGAGGATGCAGTCAAAATAACTGGGATGGGTTAAAGAATACTCTTTGTTATATGGTCAAGCTTTCGGAAACGTTTATTTCCTTTTTCAAGACATCTAAAAATGTAATGAACAAGTTTGCTTGCATTCATACGTGAAGTGACTAAAATATATTTTGTCGGTTCTCATTTCGTTTTTAGCGATAATGGCGATATCAAAGATTAGCCGTTGATGACCAAAAAACATTAAGCCGGCACTGATTCAGTACTAAGTTTTGATTATGCACATTTTCTCATTCTTTACTTCCCGTACTCGTTCTTTTATTCGTAGACAGTGGAAATAATGACGTCTTTAGGAATTCGCAATATTTTAAGCGGAGTAAATGTAAGAATAACAAGAGCCGAAATATTCTGCATTTCTTGATGAGTTTGGTACGTTTTGCTATCGGCATTATGCGGAAAAATCGTGAAATTATGTTTGAACTCACTCTTCGAGTAGTGAAATGGGTGCTGATTGCTTGAATTCATCGCCTACAAAGAAGTCAAGACATAAGAAACAATCGAATAGTAACGATATTATTTCGCCTATCAGTCTCGCTTCTCCATTTGTCTAGTTACCATCAAAGTAATATAATAATTAATTAACACATAAACTCTTTATAAAATATACATTTGCTCAACTGACCCTTATCGATTTCATCATACTTTTTGTCCTTTCTACGATTGTTTTCGGCAACCCAAGATGGTCAGCATTTATTTCATAATAAGCTAGACTTTTTTGTAAGCCATCTTTACGTTTCTTGGCTATATTTGTGATTGGTTTCTCAGTAGATATGTTTGATTTGAGATCGTTTTTGAATCATCCATCATTATTTCAACATTAAATGAGTTTTTTATAATTTTGTCAGCTATGGAGGGGGTACTAAAATGAGATCGAATGATATATGGATTTTCTCCGAGCCACACTATATGCGTAGGTGATCCATCATTGATACAAATCAACTCAGCTCTATCTAGGGCTTCAACTGAAATGTTTCCTTGGGCTCAGTTGTTTTGACAATCCCACAGTGTAGTGAGAGATGAAAGGGGGAATTGTTCGAAGATATTTAAGTCGGTGTAATAGTTACTGTTAATGTTTACTTTTTTGTATGTAATATTTTTTATATTAGCTACTTCCCCATAGCCGTCCGCTCTATATTTTGTATGGTGTTATATCCCTTGATATAATAGAAACGTTTCCAGATGGCGAAGTAGGCAATGAACCATTGGTGAGACCTGACATGTACGTCTGATCCCTTTCCACTCGTTTGGGATATACTCGAGACACGCCCAGATATGCCCCTCTCATCTCCCAGGAAGCATGTGTCCTTTTCTATGAGAAAGTTGATGATCTGAATTCTGATGGTGTTGTGGGTTTTTCCGGGTTTTTCTTCAACTGAAACAGCAATTGCGCCATCACTTCGAATCCCGGGCTTCAATCAAGATTTTCATTTCGAGAATAATTTATATTTAAAACTTCGCTTTTGTATTCATGAATTAATTTTTATATCTATTTATTATTTTATAGTTGATTACGATTCAACAATTTTACGTTATAATGAAAGGACACAGATTGAATAGCTATGACTAACGTAACGGAAAAATCACTTACACTTGAGAAGGGTGGCCAATAAGGTGTACTTCCTTTGAAAAACAGATGGTTTAACAAAGGGGGACTAGAAATTAGCCTGGAAATTGACTCATTTTGAATTTGTTGATCATTCTGGTGTGTTGTGTTGCTTGTTCTGTTATGATGAGTTTATGATACAATTTTAACGAAAATGCTCATCTTGAAGATTTAAACAAGCAAAGTAGGAATCTTTTGTTAAATGCTTTGGAGTATTGCTAAAATAATATATATATATATATATATATATTGAAAATGTTTCTTGAACCTTTCGATTTGTACTTCAGGAAGTTTTCTTGGGGTTGAGGTTCGTTTTTGTATAAATAATTAGTTGTTGAGGTTTGTCTTCATTATTGATTTATTTTTTTATTGGTCGACGTTTCGACGGGGGCTCCCTCGTCTTCTTCAAAGGACATAGTTTTAATACAACATTTATAATTAAACTTAGGTAACAGGATGGTTTTTGAGCTGTAAGTAAAAATGGTATTGTTTATACAATTGTTTTGTTATGGGTTTTTTTTTGGGCTTACCATCAAAAATTAGGGTTTGACACGCTCTGTTCTCCGTGTAAGGTGTGATCTATGATATTGAAGGGTGTGGTGAATCCAATTGTAAGTACTTTTGTCATTTTTGAAACAATTAGTCGTACGTGAAACCAAAATTATCTATTGTTTCGTTTGTTTGATTTGTTGTTGGTATCGGCACACCATGTACTATCAGTCGGTAATGTAGGATTGTTTTATGATGTATCTATTTGTGGTTCCTGTGTAACTTTGGTGTACTAGTGTTCGTATGGCATTATTGACAGTAGGATTCTGTGTGTGAAGCGCTGGTGTCTTTGGCCTTCGTGAGGTAGATGGCGTTTGTGTTTCTGTTTGTTTAAACGATTTATTTATATGGGGGGGGGGTGATTGTTGGGGTAGATTGATGTACCATATGGCAGGGGGTCTGCGTTTGTTTTTGGCCCGAAATCATAGGTGATTACATAGATTAGATATCATTATATCATCTTGAAATAAATTTAGTTTAAATTGGTTATGTCCGTTTTATCATTGAGGCAATTTGGTGTTTTTAATTTCTATCATTTCTAGAATTTATCTTCTTCTTGTGTTAGGTTCGGTTTTTTAAATTTTTGTATTATTATAATCAAATTCATGGGTGGTGGTGCGTTTATGTTTGTTGAGTGTAGTAGGTGCGTTGTGCGTGTATTAATGAGATTTTATTCGATTTTCCAGGTATTGTTTTGTCTGTCCAATATATACTTTATTGCATGTAGGTTCTTTGCATGGGATTCGATAAACTAGGTGTGTTTTTTTATGGTTAGGGATTTTTGTTTTCAGTTTTGAGAAATTTGTTTTTAGGGATTGGTGACATTTGTGGCCGATTTTTAGGTTGAAAGGTTCGACTACGTGTGCTAGCTGTTCTGATAGTCCTTTTGTGTAGGGCATGGATATATATTTGGCCTTATTGGGGGTTTTTTGAATTTGTTTATGCGTTCTTTGGAAATTCTGTCAATTAATATTTCAGGGTCATTATTTTTTATTAGCGTAGCTTTTGCTTTTTTTATACTCTTGGGCCTGAAAATGGGATCTGATAGGTGGATAGCTCTGTCGGCTAGTCCAATTATTACTGTTTTTTTTTGGTTAAATGGGTGGTTTGACTTGAAATTCAGGTATCTGCCTGACCACGTTTCTTTTGTGAACCATTCGGTTTTGATGATGTTATTGTTGGTATGTAATGTTAGGTCAAGTTGTTTTATTTACCTTTTCCATAGTGGATTGTAATTTTTGGTGATATTTGTTGAATATTTCCAGAGTATAGTTACATTTGTCGTGTGGTATCAATAATAAACAGTCGTCAACATATCTGTAGAAAAACGGTAATTTAATTTAATTTTAAATTCTAGATCTTCCATTACTATTTGATTGATGCTCCCATTGCACATCCTTCGATTTGTTTATAAAAAGTGTTGTTGTAAGAGAAATATGTGGACGTTAGAGTGTACTCAATGGCTGTAAGGAATTCTTCTAAAAGAAGGTTTGTATGTTGTTGTATTTCCGGCCATTTTTTGGTAATTATGCTGTTTGCGAGGGTAAATGGGATATTTGTATATAACGAAATGACGTCTAATAAAATTAGTATATGATTGTTGGGAATGTTATGGTTGTTGATGAGTTCCTTGAACTGCCACGAATCTTTTATGTAATGGGGATTTTGGCCAGTTATATTAATGAGGATTTTTGCTAAAAATTTGGATAACGCTTCAAATGGGGATTGGATACACGACACAAATTGGGCGTAATGGGGTATTTTCTTTGTGTAGTTTTGGTAGTCCATATAAGGATGGTGGGTGGGCATTGTGTATCAAAAGAGTGGACGCTTCTGTTTTAGTGAGGTATTCATCTTTTTCCCATTTTTTTATAAGTTCGTTGTTTTTTTTTGCATCTTATTTGTTGGATCTGTTTTTATGATGGCGTATGTGTTTGGGTGGTCTCTCATGAATGCTTTTGTTTTTTTGATTTTTTGGTTGATGTATATATATATATATATATATATATATATATATATATATATATATATATATATATATATATATATATAAAGTGAGGAATATCGAGGGGACTGTTAAAAACAAAATGTAAGGAATTTAATGGACATAGCCCTCAGAGAAAAGTGTTACCGTAGACACGTGTTTCGGGCTCTCGGCCCTCATCAGTACGGTGGAGAAGTGCAAGGATGAACAACACTTGGTAGAAAACGACAAATCAACGGAGTCAACAAACAGAAGCCAGCCGCTCATTTGTGGTTTCGGTCAGCAGACCCTGCTTCAAGGGCAACAACCAACGTCACCACGGAGGCAGCTATAGCTACCTGCGTGACATTCCTGGACTCGGATGTCACGCAGGCGGGAGTCGAACCCACGACCTTCTCATCTCTAGTCAGACGCTCTACCAACTGAGCTATTTGAGGACATAGAAACCGCCGCATATTTGTGAATCATTTCTTCCCATGATTTAATGTTGGTATTAGAATGAACGAAAAGATCAATGGCCATCAAGACCATCCAACCTTTCGCCCTAACATCATCATCAACGTGACGGTTTCAATCGAAGTTAAGCCAAATATATAATGCGAAGTGGAAAATTGTATCTGTAAAAATTACATGAAGATGGAAAATTGTGGCACATCAGACAAATTATTAAATTAAAGAAAAAACCATCCTCAAGCGGAAGTCGAACCCACGACCTTCTTATCTCTAGTCAGACGCTCTACCAACTGAGCTATTTGAGGACGTAGGAAGAGCCGCATATTTGTGAATCATTTTTTCCCATAATTTAATGTTGCTGTCAGAATGAACGAATAGATCGAGAGTACTTATCAATGGCCATCGAGACCATTTAACCTTTCACTCTAACATCACCATCGACGTGACGGTTTCAATCGAAGGTCAGGGAGATGGTCCCCAACCACTGATAAGATTTTAGGCAAATATATAATGCGAAGTGGAAAATTGTGTCTGTGAAAATTACATGAAAAGGGAAAATTGTGGCATATCAGACAAATTATCAAATTAAAGAAAAAAACCATCCTCAAGCGGAAGTCGAACCCACGACCTTCTCATCTGTAGTCATACGCTCTACCAACTGAACAACGGTTACAATATTTTTGCTTAGATACAAAAAATATAATTATTATTAACATGGAAAGAAAAATTGTGGCATCGCTTTTTCCTATAATTTAATGTTAGTGTTAGGACGATAGAAAAGATCTCGAGGACTTATCAATGGCCATCAAGACCAATTAACCTTTCACTCTAACATCACCATCGACGTGACGGTTTCAATCGGAGTTCAGGAAGATGATCTCCAACCACTGATAATATTTTGTCAAATATATAATAATACGAAGTTGAAAATTGCGTCTCTGAAAAATACATGAAAAGAAAAATTGTGGCATATCAGACACATTATTAAATTAAAGAAAAAACCATCCTCAAGCGGGAGTCGAACCCATGACCAACTGAGCTATTTGAGGATATAGGAACCGCTGCATATTTGTGAATCATTTTCCCCTTTCAGGTAATTTTCACCGACACAGTTTTTGACTTCGCATTATATATATATATATATATATATATATATATATATATATATATATATATATATATATATATATATATATATTATTATTTATTTATTTACGGATAAACCATTACATTTAAAGTTTACAGTTGGAATAGAAATTTAACTTATGACTAAGAATACGAAACTATACAATACATGCGAATAAATACAATACAGATATAAATAAAATAAAATGCAGATACTATACGATACAGAGGAGTGAAAAATAGATGGAAAAAGGAAGCCTTATGTTGTTTGATATCTGTGACAGTTCAACCAAATTTGATCTTTTTTACACGGCTTTTGAAGGATTCCAAACTCAGAGAAAAGAAATCCAAATCAATGCTATCACCATTCTTGGCAATTCTAGCTAATGGCGAAAAAAGTCCATAATTGCATCTATGAAAATCTATTGAGAAAGTAGTATTGTTTCTAGTGCACCTAGCCGGAACATGGAAACCGACCTGTGATAACAAAGATGGACAATTTATGTGTCCTTTGATCAGTTTGAATAGAAGGGTCAAGTCTGCCTGTATTCTGCGGTCTTCTAAACTGGTCATTCCGATTGTATTTCGGATATTATTTAAACTATTATGATCTAAGGGAATGTTAAGTTTGTATGCAGCAAACCAAAGAAACTTGTTTTGTACTTTTTCTTAGTTTTGTATATATATATATATATATATATTTATATATATATAAAAATATATGACATGCTTTCCCCTATCCGAACTAAAAAACGAGGGGTTGATGTACCCAAATTTTCGAACCACCTTGTAGAAAAAATTATGTCAATTAACTTCGATCGAGATTGAGGGAGTTCATCCAGTCTAAATTAAATCTTCAATTGTTATCAGAGAACTCACACTGGTTGGTTCAAAATTAATCGAATTGGATTTTTCTTTGTTCACCCTGTTGTAGAGCACACAACGAAAAAGTATAACGGGTACGAGATCAACGTGACATTGTACCATCATCGAGGCATGGCATTCCCAGAATAAATAGGCGTTTTGTCAATTCTCGGAATTGTTAAAAATTCTGAGCAGAAAGCTTAACTTTTCATCTATAACACCCTGTATCTCGAAAACTAATCGATCGATGTTCTGTGCCCATGGACAATTTTGCCTAGGAAATCACAATCTACAACATACCAAAAATTCAGGAAATTTAACCGAAAGCCATGTTCCATAAGAATGGTGAGGGGTCGTTTATCCAACACTTCTATCTGGTGAGATGTTTTGCTCGGTTACTGCGAATATATTCCAATGATATTTCAGTGTAACCTCAAATCACCTCCAAGAAAACAATGTGGTTTACTACATTCACCATTTCGGGTCTTTATTGACACAACCCTCGCCCTCAGAGACGCTCTTTGAGTAATTCCAGAGGTAGTCCGTCTCTGTCGTGGTCATCGTCGATAAGGACGCCTATAATCCGGGGCCTCGTCGAAAGACTGTTGTAATTCTCGAGTTCGGCGAGTTCCAAACTAGATTTGAATGGCGAACAAAGCGTCCGACCCCTCTTGCGTAATCGCTAAACTGCCTGCATTAGTTTCTGCTATCTCAACCAATTTTATGCTCTGTTAGAACTCGAAACCTTTAGGGGGGAATCAGATGGTGACTATTAGTATTCAGCTAATTAGTGTTTCATGGGAATCTTCAGATGAATTAGTAATCAAAGGGGTCTCTGCTTCCTGTTATTCACGAATGCGATTCTCCTTTGCTTCTATGCGATTTCAGAACATAGTTGCACTGAACCTGCTACTTTTCACTTATAGATTCGCATATGAGTAGAATGCTGGTGTTGAATTTGAAATTATTAAAATGGTGAAACATTTTTTTCAGATAAGAAGGTGAGTTTACTTGTCCAGTTTCTCAGTGGAATGATTGATAATTAAAATAAAGAATAACTTGAGTGAAACTTGAATTGTTCATACATACAGTGTGTCCCGCTATTCATGAATACACCCTAATATATCAGTTATTGATTATGCGATTTTCTTGAAATTTTGGTGGTGATTGTATGTTAGAAAAATTAGGTATTTGGCATAGTATACATTTTTATTTGGCATTGGCGTGTGGTGTTGAGGGGAGGAGCTGGTAAAAAGGTTTTTTTGGAAAAAAGATATTAGGACTTATTTTAGATAACTTTTCTATCAGATTCAGAATCAGCATCCCCAAAAACCCCTCAATTCACATTTTCAAAATCCCAAGAGCTGATTTTAGAAGAAAAAAAAATTCAACTCACTCTTTCTAATAGGTTGTTCATTTCTAACTATTTAGTTTAAATGCCCCAATTCCATTGCATTTCAAACACCTCCATACCGTTTCGTTGAATTCAGTATCGTCGCAACTGCCCTTATACTACGATTTAGATTTTTTCGAAATTTTGCTAAGATACGCGTGCTCTGTTACCGTTGGCATGCTGGGTTGTTTTTAAGCAAATTAATCAAATAGTGCTTCGAAACAAAAGTTTCTGTTTGACATTTAGTAATTCGTACGATTCGTCAATAAGTCAAGCAGTGTTACTCAACTGTTGATAAGTTGGCACAAAACCGAAGAGTAGTTCTTTCAATTGGAGAAAAAGTAGAAATTATCCACTCATTTGGCAATAATGAAAGATCTTCGCGTCAGATTGCTGGAATATTCAATGGAAGGCATCATGATCGAGCACCAATTTCCCACGTTACCGCTCCAAAAATCAACAGATTGTTCGCAAGGACTGGAGCGGTTTTCAAGACAAAACCAAAGAGGTACAATTTAAATCAAAGACACTATCCAGACGATGAACGTATCTTAGCAGAATTTCGAAACAACACAAATGGTAGTATAAGGGCAGTTGCAAAGATACTGAATTTAACAAAAACAAAGTATGGAGATGTTTGAAACGTAATAGGATTAGGGCATTTGAAACTAAATTTCTACATACTCTGTTAAATGGGTATTTTGAACGGCGGTTTGAATTTTGCTTATGGTTGCAAGATCTAAGCGGCAGACTTTTTGTTTACTGACGGGGCAAAGTTTACGACAAACGGTGTGGTATCTAGTCAAAATTGTAGGTTTTGGGCAGCCTAAAATCCGAATTGGGTAATTATTCGTGAAAACCAATACAGTGAAAAAGTTAACGAATGGTGTGGCATAACGAATTGTTGGCCCTTCTTTCCTAGATAACCTGAACGGACAAAATTCTCTACATTTTTTACAAAATTATTTTATGATTTTCTCATGGAATTAATTGCCTTTAGCCCGAAGACAAAACTTAATCTTTCAATTAGATAGTGCATCCTCACATGATTCTCTGATAGTTAGTAACTTTTTAAATGCAACTTCCCCTATGAAGTGGGTAGGTAGAAATTCTCCTTTACAACACACTTTTTTTTGTGGGGGCACTTGAAAAATAAAGTGTATGCTACTCGGCCGCGTAATTGAGAGGAACTTTGCAGTAGAATTAGGCAAGCGTGTCACGAAATTACTCCCCAAGTGAACGTACGTTTAAGACGAATTGTTGAAAAGTGTATTGTTTTAGAAGGTAGTTATGTTGAAAAAACTAGAATCAAAAACAATGTAATTCGTAATTTTGTTACAAATAAAGTACTCATTAAAAAAAGACTTGAAATATTTTTTCTGCTAAAATCGGCTTTTGAGATTTTGAAAATATGAATTAAGGGGTTTGTGGGAATGCTGATTCTGAATCTGATAGAAAAATAAGCCCTTATATCCTTTTCCCAAAAAAGCCATTTTTACCTTGGACCATATACATAAAACTAACATTGATAATATAATCTCACAGTACCTGGGCGATCGAGCTTTGCTCGGTGTGTTTTTGTTGTAAAATCGTCTTTTTTCGGAGATACTCATTTAGATAAACTTGAAATCGTATAATGTTATACGCCATCTCACATAGCTGTCATTCCTAAAAAAACGCGATTTTACAAAAAAAAACATTTTTTCATAACCTTAACCAACCACCCGGTATTCCACAAAAGTCGTAGTTGAATCTGGTGGATTCGCCGATTTGCCCGCTTTACCATACGTCGTAGTTGAATATGGTGAATACGCAAGTTTTAACCCAAACTACCTAAAAAAAATTGTGTAAAATCACATGTTTTTAGGGAAGACACCCATATAGATGAACTTCAATAGCAAAACCCTATCTAAATACAAAATTTCATCCAAATCTTAGAGCCGTTTCCGAAATAGCCGAAATATATATATATATATATAAATATACAGGGTGAGTTAGAATAAGACCGACAAACTCCGACTACAGATTCCTCACCTCATTTCGAGGTGAAAAGTTGCTATCAACGTATGTCCTAAAATGCATCCCCTCTGAGATACCGGGTGTCAAAAGTACGAAAAAAAAAAAGATTTAATTTGTTTTCTCCAAAATTCCTGAAGGAAAAAATTTGATACTTGGTACACTAATCAAGGTTTATCAACGTGCTAATTTGAAGTTATAATTTTTGATTTTCGTAAACCAGTGGCGAGGTATATGGTCATGAGTTCCTTCATGTAAGTGAATGGACAAATGAGTGTTTGACATCAGTTCGGCTCATCGATACTCAACCTAAAGTCATAACATTCCATGGGCCAAAAAGTGGAGGTTTTTGAGATAATTGAGGAAAACTGAAGATATCTCCCTAGTAGAGACAATTTCCTATGTGCAATAATCGCATAATGCTAATTTCTTATAACATATTGGAATATGTGTCAACCTCCTGAACATTTTTTAATGTCGGGAGAATCGTTAACATAGTACGGATGAGTCAGAATGAGACCGATAACTCCATTTTTTCATTCATCATATTATTTGATCGAATCGATGTCTCGGATTCACTGATATGTTACCACACTGTCTTGCATAGTGAACTTAAATCTCACTATCAAATATAGAAAAGGCATTCCTGTAATTGAAGAATCAAAAAACTAAGATATGACTCTTACCATACGTTAAAAATATATTATCAAAATGTCGGAGGTTTAAGAACTAGACTTGATGAATTTAAAAACTCTGTCCTGTGCTGCAATTATGATGTTATTATAGTAACTGAAACATGGCTAACGAGCTCCTACTATGATGCAGAATTTGGTTCAATCAACTATAACATTTTTAGAACTGATCGAAATGTGAACACAAGTAACAAGTCTCGAGGTGGTGGTGTGATGATGTGCTTCAAAAAAGAGCTGAACGTCAAAATACTGGATGGAATTAGTTCAAATGTCGAACATTTATTCATTCTTTCAAAGATTACAAGTGCTAATGTGATTTTTGGAGCTACCTACATACCGCCAGGTTCAAATTCCGATATTTATATAGATCATTGTACTTCTGTCGAACAAATATTAGAGAAATTTAGGGCATCTCAATGTTATCTCTTTGGTGATTATAATTTACCATTGGCTACGTGGGTATCTTCGGAGGAGCATGGACTTAGCGTTCATAATGTATATCTAGATCTAGTTTTTTCACAAAATGTTTTTGTTCAGGTTCAGGAGGCCACTGACCTACTGTTACCTAATAACTTCCATCATAAAGCCATTACTGCCGAATTGGAACTATTAGTTAAATTTAAACCACTTCTATTTGAAGAGTTTTACTTCGATTTTAAGAATGCAGACTATGTAGGTTCAAATAATTATTTAGCACCAATAAACTGGAGACTTTTATTCAATAACCTAGATATTCATACTATGGTTGAGAAATTTTACCAAATTATTGGCAACTCTTTTGCAATCTTCATTCCTAGGAAGAAAAGTAAACCAACAACTTATCCAAAATGGTATACCAAAGAGCTGAAAGTACTTATAACTGAAAAAAAGAAGGCTCACGCAAATTATAAATCAACTCGTTCAGATCAAGATTATCTAATATTTTCCAATCTGAGATCTCAATGCGAAGATCTTATGAAATTTTGTCATGATACTTATACAGCAAATATTGATGACCAAATAATCAGTAATTCAAAATATTTTTGGAATTATATAAACTCATTGAGAAAAAATCATGGATTTCCAAATAATATTCATCTTAATGATCAAATAGCTGATACAGGGAAAAATATTGTTGATCTTTTTGCTGAAAAATTTTCAGAGGTTTATGTTAGAGAAGGATTGGGTTTAGATACTATCATGAACGAATCAGAGGCGTCAGCAGTTGATATTCCATTCATAACATTCAGCATTGAGGAAGTATTCGATGGGTTGAATTCATTAAAAGATAACTTGAGTTGTGGGCCAGACGGGATCCCTGCTTATTTCCTTAAAAGATGTGTGTATTCACTAACTACGCCATTGTGTAAAATATTCAATTTATCATTGAAGCTTGGAATATTTCCCTGCCAATGGAAGAATAGTTATGTCACCCCCATTTTCAAAAGTGGCAAAAAGGATGACATAAAAAACTATCGACCGATTAGTAAACTTTCAGCCATTCCAAAACTTTTTGAATTTTTACTTGTGCACTACCTTTCGTGGCATTGCAAAAATTTGCTGAATGAAAATCAACATGGATTTGCTACAGGTAGATCAACAACATCAAATTTATTAGTATATCAACAAGATATTGTCAGAGCCCTAGAAAAAGCTCTTCAAATTGATACAATTTATACTGATTTTAGTAAGGCCTTTGATAGGGTCAACCACGGTTTGTTGATAAATAAACTTCAAGAAACAGGTTTTCCAATATGGTTAAGATGTTGGTTACATAGCTATTTAACTGATAGAAAACAGTTGGTAAAAATTCAAAACCACATTTCCAGTGATATTCATGTTACATCTGGTGTCCCGCAGGGATCACATCTGGGTCCACTTCTCTTCAATATTTTCATTAATGATATTGCCCTAAATTTTTGCCACTGTAAATACCTTCTCTTCGCCGACGACCTCAAAATTTATATGCCAATCAACTCCGACATGGACTGTGAAAACCTTCAATCTGATTTGAACGCATTGATCAATTGGTCACAAAATAATGGGATGTCACTCAATGTTGACAAGTGCTATTGTATTTCATTTTCTAGGTCCAATAATCCTATTCAATTCGATTATCAAATTGAAAACAGCCTTAAACGGGTTTTTGAAATTCGCGATTTAGGAGTTATATTTGATCATCAATTAAATTTTACACATCATATTGACTGCATAGTCAGTAAATCTTTTCAATTATTAGGTTTCACTTCTAGAAATACTAAAAAACTATCTGTTATGGCCTTTAGAACGTTATATCTATCATTGGTATTTTCGGTTATTCAATACGCCTCACCAGTGTGGTCACCATATTATCAAACTCACATAGATCATATAGAAAGAGTGCATAGAAAATTTCTAAGGTGTATGGCATTTAAAATGAATCTGCAACAAGGTGAATACGATTATATGCAAGTTATGCTAAATTTGAATATTACCAGCTTGGAAAGTAGTAGAATAAGATCTGACTTGACTACTCTCCATAAGATACTATCAGGGGAGATAGATTGTCCTTCATTGCTCCATTTGATTTATTTTAGAGTTTCAAACAGACCTACTCGTAACTTGGACTCATTCCAAGTTCCCTACCATCGCACAAACTATGGCTATCATAGTACGTTGTCACGTTTTGTTAGATTAGGTAATGAATATTGCAATAGAGGTTTGGAATTTACTGGAATAACATCAAATTCATTCAAAGCCAATTTAAAAAGATTGGTAGTATAATGTCCGTCTATTACTGTAGTACTACTATAATTGTTCATTTTTTGTTTATATTTAGTATAATTATGTATCTATATTATATTTCATATGTAAAAAGGGGAGAACCCGTGTATAATAAATAAATAAAATAAAATAAATCCGGAGAACGTGCAGACCAATGTATAGGACCACGTATACCTATCCACCGATCATGGAATGTTTGATCAAGAAATTGACGAAGGATTCGTTGGAAATGGGCCGGTGCTCCGTCATACTGAACCAATAGAGGTACGTCTTCAAGTAGCCTAGGCAAAACATGTTCAAGAAGCACTCGGTAGTTCTGCCCATTCAAACGGGGAGGAAGAAGATATGGTCCAACGATACAATTTTCGATAATTCCTACTCAAATATTCACAGAAAACTTTTGTTGGTAGACCTTTTGGAAAATTCCATGCGGATTTTGTTCATCCCATAAATGGCTGTTCCTACTATTGAAATATCCATCTCTTGTGAAACATGCCTCATCCGTGAATAGAGCCTATCTAGGAAAGTCGTTTGCTCCTTCATACATCCACAAAAACCATTCAGAAAAAATCTACGAGGGCCATAATCACCAGCATCTAAGGCCATCACCTTCTGTAGGCGAAATGGATACAATAGTTGTTCATGTACTACCCGACTTACTACTGATTGTGACACTTGTAACCTACATGAAATAGCCCGAGTACTGGTAGTAGGATCTGCTGCTGATCGTTCAAAAATGTGTTCTTCCGTAACATTATCTCTTCTTGTTCTATCGCGCCACAATGGTGTTTACTGAATTTAAAGGACCCCGTATCCTTCAGTCGTTGATGAACAGATATAAAACTAGTGAAATGTGGATGATGTCTGTTTGAATATCTATGTTGATACAATTCAGCAGCGGCTCTGGCATTTCCCCCTGTTTCACCATAAATATAATGCATATATGTATATTCTTCAAATGAATAATCCATGTGCACTGACTGAAATGATGACAGATGACTTGATTATAATACAAACTGTTTTGGGTTACTGTCAATTATGTCTAATGTAAGAATCGATATATCAGTGTGTTTCTACCATGAATAATGAAAAAAGGCTACGTTTCCTTTTACTTCCAAATTTCATGTGTTTTATGCATTGATCAGTGGTGTACTGAACAGCCTACCATAAACTAGCATGAAAGGCTCGACTTTGCAACTAGTTACCACGAATCGAAAGAAATCATTTGAGTAGTTATTAATACACAATAATTGTTTTTCTTCATCAAAAACATGTTGATTGGATAATATTTTCCTAGGTAATTCAATCAGAAATGGCTTCGATAATGACTCTCCAACATAAACTTCAACAAATTAAGAGTGCTTATCTCCAGTTTTTCGAAAAAAATATTTCAGACCTTAACCCTCATGTAAGTGGAGTATTATGAATTTGATGTTGGGTTTGTTTGTCAGTTGATCTGTCAAAACAATCATATGCAAGAAAGTATGGTACCATATCAGTGAATCCACGACATCGATTCGATCAAATAATATGATGAATGAAAAAATGGAGTTATCGGTCTCATCCGTACTATGTTTCCGATTCTCCTAACATTAAAAAATGTTCAGGAGGTTGACACATATTCCGATATGTTGTAAGAAATTAGCATTATGCGATTATTGCACATAGGAAATTATGTCTCTACTAAGGACATATCTTCAATTTTTCTCAATTATTTCAGAAACCTCCTCTTTTGGGCACATGGAATGTTGTCTTTTAGGTTTAGTATCAATGAGTCCAATTGATGTCAAACGCTCATTTGTCTCAAGAAAATATGAAGGAACATATGACCACATACCATCGTAACTACGCCACTGGTTTACGAAAATAAAAAATTATAACTCCAAATCAGCACGTTGATAAACCTTGATTAGTGTACCAAGTTTCAAATTTTTTCCTTCAGGAATTTTGGAGAAAACGAATTTAATCTTAATTTTTTTCGTACTTTCGACACCCTGTTTCTCAGATGCATTTCAGGACATACCTTGGTAACAACTTTTCACTTCGAAATGAGGTGAGGAATCGTAGTTTGTCGGTCTTATTCTGACTCACCCTGTGTCTATATATATATATATATATGTATATATATATATATATATATATATATATATAATGTATGTTTTATGTTATGTTATGCCAGTTGAAGGTTTAAAAGGAAAAAACCCACAAAAAAATAATAATTACTAAATAGTTATTAGTTCCAAGAGATTTTTTTTGAATAACTTTTGAAGTTCTGTTTATTTATAAGCCTTTGTATAATATGGATAGATAAAAATGTCAAAATAATATAACACAATCAATTTCATACACTGTCATAATGATCATAAACCATAATTGGAAAAAAGCCAACAAAAAAAATCTAAATTTAAAAATTTTCAGGAATAAACAGTAATCATCACATTTGTAAATTTGAAACATACAGTATATGAAATTGGAGATAACTAAAAGTAACCAATGGTAGAACAGCAAACGTCTTCATGATAATAGCCAATCAGAGAATAGATGGTCATAGGTAAAAATTGGAAATTGTGAAGGAATAGCAATTGGTTGATATCATAAACAATTATTATTAGAATTTGTAAATAGTAATAAGTATGGAAAATAGTTGGATATATAAATTGAGTAAGATAAACCTAAACGGTGAAATGTGACAATTTAGTGCGCGAATTCAAAAATTCAAATGGGAAAACAGGAAGGGAAACTGGTATCGAGGCAACAACAAACAAAGCCAACGAGGAGATTGAAAATAAAATTAGAAGGGAATGGACGCAACATTTTGAGAGAACAAAAATTGAAAGAATTCCAACATTTGAAGAGCAAAACTAGTATTACCTTAATTATATATCATTTCCACGTCTCCAAAGCTGATTTCCGCATCTGTATGGTTCCTGAGTTAGGTATTGGAGTTCCTGATAGCGCTTGTAGTGACAAGGTATCCAGTTTCAGGGCATATCTTGAAACACCGTCATCTCCAACAGGTATAAAAACTTTAATAGTGCATTTTCGGTCCTGAACTATTTCACCAATAACGTATTTCACATCTGAAGAACTTTATTTCACCTTATTTTGAACAATAACAGAAAACTTTACTCTCACGGAAAAAGTGAGGTTTTGTTTATCTATCCATGATTTCAATTTTATGATTATCCGTGAATATTTGTATATTCCCACTAGTATAAGTTATTTCTCGTAGGCCAGGTATTTTAAGTCTTCCTGAATAAAGGAGATAATTGTTTTTGATATTTTGTTGTTTGTTCTTTCACAGTGATCAACAAACATACCTACGACCATTGAATAACTTGAGTTTGACATATCAAATAAGGGCTAAATTGCTTTGAACCGGCTATCTTGAGATGAGGGCGTACCAACTGTGCTAGCTGTGGTGAGAAAAGGAATAACAATTGTCAGCTACGTGACGAGAGATCAGTGACGTTCGTTGGCAATTATTATTACCACATACAAATTATTATACAGGCCAAAAATATCTATCTATATCATATCAATTCTGGCTCATAAGAATAGCAAAAACTATCAGCTTCATTCACTACATAAAAACAATTTATATATTTCCAAATTCTCATAACATAACAAAAGGCACCCAAAAGTGGGGCAAAAATATTACAATATTATATATTTCCAAATTCATCAATATATAACAATATATATATATATATATATATATATATATATATATATAAGAATTGTTCGTTTAAAGATGTAAGATTTAGGGTGGCTCTACGAGTCCAAAAGTGGTAATATCAAATCTTTCTTTATGCTTTGTTATTTAAATCATTTCATTCATCAGTCTTTTTTAATATTGTCTGTTGATACTGACTGAACTAAAGTCGAAGGTGTGAAGGGATGATTTACAATATTCTGCATTGCTTGTGGGATTATTTTATTGTTTCAAGTTCAAGATGAGCATTATTAACAATCTCAAACACACAGCCACACACTTAGTACATGAGGATTTCAAAAACCAAAACCTCAAACTCATTGGAACAATGTAACTGACGAAATGCTACCCTAAATCGTTGATTGAAAAACTATTACATTTCAACAGTAAAAATACACAGGAAAAACAAAGCACCGTTAACTACCATATGTAGAAGGTTTGACACCACAACTCTGCAGAGTCATATGAAATGGAAATAACAAAATCAGCATGAAATATGAAAACACAATAAAAAATTATTTTTCACAAGACTAAAAACAAACACACCTAAAGATCTGAAATCTTGCATTATTCACAAAATACCCTGTGCTGAGTGTGACAAGGTGTAGATAGGGCAAATAGGTAGATACTTGAAACATAGAATGATAGAACATAATAGGGATTGTAAAAATATACACAACCCACTTGAAACAATGAAAAATCCCACAAGCCTTGCAGAACATTGTAAATCATCCCTTCACACCTTCGACAACAGACAACATTAAAGAAAAGACTAATGAATGAAATGTTCGAAATAACAAAGCATAGAGAAAAATATGTCAACAAAAGATCTGATATCGAAAATCTAAACACCTCGTATTTTATAACCTAATAGAAAAAATCAAACACACATTGTGAATCATTAACAGATGACTTTTTCAATACTCCTTATCTTTCTCATTGGTCTTTTTTAATAACAAAGAAACGATTAATCGCCAGTTTGTTCATTCAATTGTGTATGTATCGATGTAATTCGTGAACCTGTGCATGTATTGATATTTTATGTCTAAATTATTTATATTACCACTTTCGAACTCGGAGAGCCACCCTGAATGTAAGTAATTATATTATCAATTATGAAAAAGGAATTTGTGGCATAAAGGACAGATTATTAAATTGAAGAAAAAAAGCATCCTCAAGCGGGACTTGAACCCACAACCTTTCCGGACATACGCTCTCACCACTGAGCTATCGAGGCTATAAGAATCGACACACACTCGCGAACACTTTATTTCCTTAATTTAATGTGAATGTTGGAATGAATCGAAAATCGAACGTACTTATCAATGGCCGTCGAGACCTGGTACCTATTCACCCAACATCATCTTCGAATTGACGATTTCAGTAGAAGATCTAGGAAGATGATCTCCAACCACTGATAAGATTCAGCTGAATATATGATGTGAAAGTGGGAAATTATTGTCCGAGAGAAATTATGAAAAAGGAATGTGTGGCAAAATGGACAGATTATTAAATTAAAGATTTTTTTGTTTAAAAGTAATAATATGTCCATTATGCCACAAATTCCTTTTTCATAATTTCTCCTGGACAATAATATCCCACTTTCATATATTATCAATGTTAGTTTTCTGTATATTGTCCAAGTTTTTTCCTTTTTAACGATCGTTATTTTACGTATTGTATCTCATTTTATCAATACTCCATTCGAAAATTTCATTTTAATGTATATGTTTTTGTTCTTATACTTCAGAGTCCTGAAGAAAAGAGAAGAAACCTTCGCTTACTAAGGAAATGAAGAAAATTGAAATAGGAATAAACGGTTCACAATATAATTTTGTATATCCTCGCCTGAGTCAAGAAACACCAAAAGATGTGTAATTGAAATCTCAACTAGAAAATTGAAAACTGTGAAACAAAAATTAATTTCAGCCTACAATGCCTGCAACTGAATATACAGTCAACCCGTAACAAGGCTAATGAACTTGAATATTTGTTGCCTCTCAGAGCATTTTCTAAACGATGAAGGGATGAATTCCCATGTATAAATGATTATATTGTTGCATCCTCTTTCTGCACACAATAAATTCATACACGCAGGAACAGCTATTATCTGTGAGCCAAATTTGGATGTAGTAACTTTCAATTATTTTAAAAGTGTATGTATAGAAATGAACTTTGAAATTTGTGGTGCATGATAGAAAACTATAATGTAATTGTTCTCTCCATATACAGATCGTTTCAAGCTCACTAGAAAATATTTTAGAAAATTTGGCTGGACAAAAAATATCATCTTGGCAGAAGACTTCAATGTACGAGTACTCTTTGGCACAAAACAATAAGAAAATGCGATTAGCTTGAATAATTTGGTTTCCTGAAAATCATTGATGACCTTACTAGATAATTGAATTGATAATATATTTATTAATTTTATATGTGATATCTGTGAAACTACAACAATTGAAACAGACCTATCTGACCATCCTGGGCCAATTTTGAGAATGGAAATACACAGGAACAAATTGAAATCAAAAAGAATATGCCAACCTTCAAGAAAATTTGAATTCTGAAAACACAACATAGTTACTGATGATAAAATGGAAATATTCATCAAGATAGTGAAGAGAGCATCGAAGGAGTGGTTTGCCGGAAAAAGCTATGATGCAAGAAATAAAAATATACATAAACCATGAAATAAGAAACATGCGAGAACAACGACACCTTCATAATGAAACATATAGAGATCATCATCATCATTTGGAAAATTCATATTTTCAAAGCCTACTAAGGTCGATTTAATGAATCAAAATTTCGAGATCGACTAGTAGACAACGTATTCGATTCAGACATGTCTCAAATATATATATACAAAGTTTGAGCACTATCTTATATAGGCTATTTGTTTCACAATGACGAATATCCGAATCGGATTGACAATGGCGAATTTTCAAATACGAATTTTCCGACTGATCCTGTACAATTGGTGATGCTCACTTGGAAAGTAAGTAACTATTCAATGGAGGACTATGTGAGTTTCATCTTGTCTTCTATCCTTCAAGATACGCACGGAACAGCTCGATGTTTAGTTTTAAGAACCAGCAAAAGACAAAGACAATAATGTTCTCCTGCACATCGCTTATTGTTTGCTGATTGGTTGCTAATTGGGATATTCCATTCACCAGCCAATCAGAAAACACTAGTAGAATCTAACAAACTTTCGTTCGTGGACAGCTTTGTAAACCATGTACGCGAGAATCTTGCTTGGCAACAGTTTTCAGTTCGCGTGTTCTGAATGTCTGAATCATTACAATGGTCCTGATATTATTTTTCAAAACAATATTCAATTGCGAATGTTTCCCTTTTCAATACTGTTTGTGTCCTTTGTTTCTTATAAGTGACTGTGATAAGTGCCCCAAAGCAGAGTATGAAATCAACTAGTTCTGACTTTATCACCAGTTTGGATACAACTAGGTTAGTTGTTTTCTTCACTTTGAAATTGAATATATATCTCAGGCAGCCCGCAGTGACTATATTTACCACACAATCAGTTCAACAGTCTACATTATTCAAATGTCGAGTTGAATGTTTATTGCATCCGACAATTGCCAAAGTTTAGAGTAGGTCGCCTGAAATAAGGCGGGTGGCGCTACCCAAAATGATGTCGAATTTTACAAAGAACAAAACAAGTTTTCAATTTATGTTTTCAGATTTTTAACCACTGTAATTCGTTATAAAATGGCATTATGGAACGAACAAATAACATCAAAGACATCTGCGATTCAAAATTAACTTTCGTTGATCACATTAACAAATCAAATTCCGAAGCTGAGATCCTATGGGTTTATCTATAGAAACTGTAAATCTACTAATATTATTTCATTGAAAACGCTCGACTGTGCATTCGTTAGATCTAAGTTGGATTCTGCTATTGTCATTTGTTTTCCCTACTATGACTGCCATAAACTTACAATCGAACGAGTTCAAAGGAAATTTATGAAATTTTTTATATTTTAAAATTGATGGAACCTACCTAGAGCGTGAGTTTCTATGTAACCGTCTACAAATTTCTAGTATTGAATTGAGTACGGATTGCACCTCTTTGATTTTTCTCTATAAATTGTTAAATAACTCGATTGACTCTATTGACCTACTTGCTCAAATCAGGTTTAATGTGCCAAACTTTCAAACTAGATCACACTATTCATTTAGAACTCAGAAAGCTAGAACTAATATCTTACTTAAATCTCCCATCTATGTCATGTGCAACAACTATAATATGATTTGTAAATATTGTGATATAGGCTCATGCAAAATTTATGAACTCATTAGGATAGCCAAAGTGTACTTATAGAACTCCGTCACTTATATATTGCCTTCACACTTATTTACATCCACTGCTATGTATTATTCCCTACATGTTCTCTGCTGTAACTAAATTTTCTTTTGTTTTTATACTTATGTTTCCTACTTCTACTAATACTATATATATGTATATGTATATTTCACAAATTGTCCTGTTGGACAATAAAGCTATTATTATTATACACTCGTAATTCACGGCTGTGATTACACCGTGTATATATAAATATATATATATATATATATATATATATATGATATATATATATATATATTATCTTTATGTATTTTATGATATGATAGGAGAACAATAAATCAGTTCAATATCACCTTGTTTGATAGTGATTTTTGAATATTCCTGGATATTACTTCTAAAGAATAGATACAAAGACACATATTCCTACAATTCCCACCTTCTGAGGACTTGCTTGAGTAAGTGATAATTAACTAATAACAATCTGACCAAATACACCAGAGGGAAGCAAGGGCCAAAAACCATAGAGATAGAACTAATAACGACAATCAAATTTACCTATATCTTCATGATATATATTAACCTCACCGATTCCTACTACTTCGTATAAACCATGTTGTTTTGAAAAGTCCCAATTCAACTTTACAGCTCTGTCATCAAGTTAAGCTACGACGACCGGATGAACGACAGAACGTGACGCGCGCGGAATAGTTTTGATTGGTCGTGAAAGTACACCTCGATATTTTCCGTCCAATTATAATCTGGAAAAATCGAATTAAACGGTTTTCTTCACATAAAAGATTCAATATAAATTGAACCAGAAAATGGTAGATCTCAGGTGAAAAACAACTACTTTCCTGGCAAATACCACGCAGAACGTTGAATGATATTCACCTGAAAATCCATGCATACCTCCATATAAATGGACATTGAATGCAAATGTTTCTTTCTGATAAGCTCGATTATGTTTAATTTATGTCGTGTTCACCTAACAATCCGCATACCGGTTTCAGGCTTTTTTGGCCCTCATCAGTACGAGTAGTCAACCAGCCAAAGGTCCGAAGAGCTCTGGCTGAAGCGAGACACAACATAACCAAAACCATCATCGAGACTATAACAGCTATAGGTACGCCGGAAAAGAAAACTTTTAACTGGCGGTACCTAGTGACAGAAAGAAACACTCCGAAAATCTCCCACCTCGATAGGTTTCTAAATGAAAGATTCCTTCTCAGTAGGAGTGGCAAGCCCGACTAGCATATAGTGAAAGATAAACTCCATGTGAAGTGGAATGAATAGAAAAATTGAATTAAGCGGTTTTCTTCACATAAAAGATTCAATATAGATTGAACCAGAAAATGGTAGATCTCAGATGAAAAACAACTACTTTCCTGGCAAATACCACGCAGAACGTTGAATGATATTCACCTGAAAATCCATGCATACCTCCATATAAATGGACATTGAATGCAAATGTTTCTTTCTGATAAGCTCGATTATGTTTAATTTATGTCGTGTTCACCTAACAATCCGCATACCGGTTTCAGGCTTTTTTGGCCCTCATCAGTACGGAGTAGTCAACCAGCCAAAGGTCCGAAGAGCTCTGGCTGAAGCGAGACACAACATAACCAAAACCATCATCGAGTCTATAACACCTATAGGTACGCCGGAAAAGATAACTTTTAACTGGCGGTACCTAGTGACAGAAAGAAACACTCCGAAAATCTCCCACCTCGATAGGTTTCTAAATAAAGATTCCTTCTCAGTAGGAGTGGCAAGCCCGACTAGCATATAGTGAAAGATAAACGCCATGTGAAGTGGAATAAATAGAAAAATCGAATTAAACGGTTTCCTTCACATAAAAGATTCAATATAAATTGAACCAGAAAATGGTAGATCTCAGATGAAAAACAACTACTTTCCTGGCAAATACCACGCAGAACGTTGAATGATATTCACCTGAAAATCCATGCATACCTCCATATAAATGGACATTGAATGCAAATGTTTCTTTCTGATAAGCTCGATTATGTTTAATTTATGTCGTGTTCACCTAACAATCCGCACACCGATTTCAGGCTTTTTTGGCCCTCATCAGTACGGAGTAGTTAACCAGCCAAAGGTCCGAAGAGCTCTGGCTGAAGCGAGACACAACATAACCAAAACCATCATCGAGTCTATAACACATATAGGTACTCCGGAAAAGAAAACTTTTAACTGGCGGTACATAGTGACAGAAAGAAACACTCCGACAATCTCCCACCTCGATAGGTTTCTAAATAAAAGATTCCTTCTCAGTAGGAGTGGCAAGCCCGACTAGCATATAGTGAAAGATAAACGCCATGTGAAGTGGAATAAATAGAAAAATATTAAACGGTTTTCTTCACATAAAAGATTCAATATAAATTGAACCAGAAAATGGTGGATCTCAGGTGAAAAACAACTACTTTCCTGGCAAATACCACGCAGAACGTTGAATGACATTCACCTGAAAATCCATGCATACCTCCATATAAATGGGCATTGAATGCAAATGTTTCTTTCTGATAAGCTCGATTATGTTTAATTTATGTCGTATTCACCTAACAATCCGCATACCGATTTCAGGCTTTTCTGGCCCTCATCAGTACGGAGTAGTTAACCAGCCAAAGGTCCGAAGAGCTCTGGCTGAAGCGAGACACAACATAACCAAAACCATCAACGAGTCTATAACACATATAGGTACGCCGGAAAAGAAAACTTTTAACTGGCGGTACCTAGTGACAGAGAGAAACACTCCGAAAATCTCCCACCTCGATAGTTTTCTAAATAAAAGATTCCTTCTCAGTAGGGGTGGCAAGCCCGACTAGCATATAGTGAAAGATAAGCGCCATGTGAAGTGGAATAAATAGAAAAATCGAATTAATCGGTTTTCTTCACATAAAAGATTCAATATAAATTGAACCAGAAAATGGTAGATGATATTGAATCTTTTATGTGAAGAAAACCGTTTAATTCGATTTTTCTATTTATTCCACTTCACATGGCGTTTATCTTTTAATTATAATCTGGTCAGTACAGTAGTGTATTTTTGTCAGCTTGTCTGAACAAAAACTCTGCAAATCAAATACATCTATTCGTACTTTTTCTCATACTTTTCCCATATTTTGAAGTCGAAAATGGTTATTGGTGTTCATTCCATAGAAATAAGGGAGAATATTCCATGAATATACAATACAGAATATTCAATTTCGATTATTCTATGAATATTCAAACATGATTATTCCATGAATATTCACACAGGAATATTCTATGAATATTCATATAGGAATATTCTCACGAGAATATTTGTGGTACATTCTCCCGAGAATATTCCTGGAATATGCATATTGGAATATTCCTGGAATATGCTAGAAGCATGTGAATATTCTAGGAATATTCCATGTATATTCGGAATATACTCTTCTCTTTTCGGATATTTAGAGAATATTCTAGGAATATTCCGTGCTGTCTGGGATCCAGCGATGGAGGAGCAGATCGCAACAAAAGAGTGGATAAAGTGAAAACAAAAAGCCACAATGGATCACCCAGTGACAAAAACAGGGAAAAAGATATTATTTCACCAAACCAAACCACCTAAACTGATAAAAACAGTGTGTTGGCAAAACCCACATCGGAAAACGGCGAAATCGACAGATGCAATATAGTGTATCATTTTCCCCCAAGTGAAGCCGAAAAACTCAAAAAACTCAATGATTTCATTTCTAAACATAGTGAAAGTGTAAAGAAGAGTAATATTAAACGTAATAAAGACACTGGAGAGCCAGGCACCGAAACTGAAAAAAGTTCAAAAACACTAAGTGAAACGGAAAACGAAAAGGAAGTGGTGAGTGTAACCCATCAAAATGTGGGGAATGAAAAGGGGAGTGAGAAAAAGACGCTTAAAAACTTCTGTCAAGAAGAAAAAAAAATTTCACCACACTTACCTAGCAAGAAAAATCCAAACATTTTCAAAGTGAGAAAATAATGCAGAAAAAATAGTATATAGTATTGCTTGGTATTACCTGTGACGATTTCTACCAGTCAACAACTACCGCAAGCCGCGTAAAGGAAGGGGTCCCCCGACCGCACACGTTTTTTCTTCGAATTTTCGATAAATTATTTGAAAGTTCGTGAATAGGCCTTTCGAACAGTGAAATAATTTTTCGAATAACTCTATTATACTAGGAGTTATTGGGTCTTCATTTTGATTTTTGGAATACTCCAATTATTTTCGTTTTTTCCATGTAACACGCTAGCGTGTCGTAGATTTCCACTCCATGTGTGGAAAAACATAAGAAATCGACCTGCACAGGTCCCATTTTGATATACCGAAAAAATGGGTCATTGAAAGGATAATCCATCGCTCCCACCAGACTATTAATTCGGATCAAATTTAAACCAAGGTGAATACAGCTTTGTTTGCTTGTTTACAAACCTGGGAACACATAAATCCAATATTTAATATATATTTTCATAAAAATAGGCAACGGCTTGTAAAGGAACTCAAATTCGACCAGTAGCAGTCCCCAATGATTCGTAGAGCAGACTGAAATTTGCTTAAATTATATTCACCTTCACAGTACCCAGAGCTTTTGATGCAAGCTTCAGATGCAAGAGCAATGCAGGAGGTTTTTTATGAATCCGGATTTATCTTTGCGTTTTCATCTGTATGTGTGTATGTAACGGAATCTTTAAAATCAATTTTCACCAACTTCAAACGTCCGAATTATTTGAAATTTTCCACACGTATCAAGAACCGACGACAATACAATAATTTCATAGCTAATACCTGGTATTCTCACCCATATCGTCAAGAAAATATCTAATTTACATTACAAAGATTTGGTGAGTGCGCGGTCTCAGCACTTCCACCAATATTTAGTAAAAACTTCAATCCCATTAATCAATCGAAGAGTTTTTCTCCCGTAGTCGGAAAATTTAAAAACACGTTTTTGTTGCAATATGAACTAAAAAGTTGAAAATAAAATTTTATTTTATAAAAAACACGCATTTGTAGAATTAAGGACAAAAAAGTTGAAAATAAAATTATAGTCTAAAAAAACTAGATAAACACGCTTATAAAGCGATCTGCACTGAAAAGTTTAAAATAATAAGAATAAAGTCTTGACCAAGAAATGGGGTGCTCTTTACTTATATTTTTCATAATGAATCTTCCTCAACGAATAGCTAGCGTTAAAAAAACTTAGGATAACTAATATAAAATATGTCCACTGTGTTTCCCTCTATGAACGGATAGTGGCAATATTGAGCCCCCTTGTGAACTTCAAATAGAATCAACCTAACAAGCAAGGTGAGTCTCGTGCAGAATTCTAGCTAGTAAGGAATCAATATAGATTCCTTCATTTGGAGAAAAGTGTGGTCATTTCTTTATACAATGATGTGGTGTAGTGTATCTGCGAAAGAAAAGATGGTGAAAAAAGAAACAGATTCATTTTCAGTGTAACTGAAAGCTATAATTCGCTACAAAAGAAATAACTGTATTTTTAGTTTCCCCCATAAGAAGATTTTTCTTTGGAAGACGAATATCGAAAAATTGATTTTAATAAAAATAATGCATAAGTGAAGCCAAAAAAATTGGAGAGTTCCACACAAGTTAACAACTTAAAAACATTCAAAAACTTCTGCCTCTCCAATAGGGGAGTGCCGCAGAAGTTGCCAATAAAAAAAACCTTCAAAAGTACTGCCTCTCCAATGGCAATTGTTTTGACTTTGGTAGTATGAAAAACCGCCAATTCAATATATCAATTCAATTACTTTTGGTCATGAAGCGCTTATATATTTCTTACATCAAATGTGTCATTCATAGAGATTTTCTGTCTAAAAATGTAAACAGTAGGTGGCACAAACAATATTTTCTGAAAAAAAGATTGAATAAGAGAATACACAACACAATAACAATTGAAAACAACGGTACATAACTGATTTGTTAGCTGTTCCAACAGATGACCTAGGGTGATTGCGCCAGTTTGCCGGCCACTTCCAGTTGTCGGCCGTTTTTGCCATTTTCATGAAATAATAAGAAAGATACTAGCTTACATATTTGAAAATTCCGCCAAAAGTTCTCTCATACTTTTCCCGCCATATTCCTTCATAGTTTTACCTGTTCAGAGACTCATCATTTTTTCCCTGCCAGTTCAAGAGATGGTGGTCGAAGTGAACGTTGTTTGTGCGTTGGTCAATTGAAAAAAAGTAGTGGGACATAACTTCTTCAACGGTAAGTTCAAGTGATTTTTTTCTAGATCTTCAAGAAAAAACTTATGTAGGGGGTATCTTTATTTGTTGAACTACCATTTCAATGCGAGAAAACTGTAAATGAATTATTTTTTCTTTAAATTGAGGGGTGGCCGGTAGATTGGAATCTCAAAACAACTATTTTCCATTTGTCGGCCATGGTGGCCGAGAACTGGATCATAGAGCTGAGTATTCGTGGTCCTTTAATGACACGGTCCAATGCTATGGACATTTATCGTTCTGTCCTTTTTGAAGTTCTTATGGAAGTTGATTCTGTAGCCAGTTTCCGGCCACTAAAATGTCATATATAAAATAAATATAATAACTTGCTTTTATATGGCCGAGAATTGGTATAATATGTGCCAATTGTCGGCCAGCACATTTTTCTATAGAATATTTGCGGTCGACAACTAGCATCAAGAACGCCTGTTCTCGGCCACTCATCAGACCAGAAATCGCAATCGATTTTCCACTTTGTTTTATTGAATTTCAACAAATTTTGCTATGAAAAGAATGCTTCCACCAATATGTCCGATAATACCTAGGTACATATTATTTTACTACAAAATATTGAAAAAAAATTGATGCCTCGATAGTTGGTACCTACCTACCTAGGTAGGTACCTACCTAGGTAGGTAGGTGCCTATGTAGCAGCATTTTACTTGAAGAGGAAGATAAATTGAAAAACAAAGACATTGAAAATAGACGCAAGATAAGAGCAACTTTGAAGGCAGAAAGAGAAGTGAAGTTGCTGGAAAAGAGAATGATTAGGAGGAAGGAAATTGCTGAAAGGAAATCAAAATTGAAATCCAAACCTAAACCTAGGAAGCCAAAGCAAAAATGTTTCATGTGTGACGATGTTCTGATTAGCGACATAGAGGATAAGGGAGAGAAGAATATTGGCTGCGACAGCTGTATAAGGTGGTACCACCTGCGATGTACCAATCTTTTTCTCTACCTTATTCTGAGGCTGGGAAAAAGATTATATATCGAAAATTGTACCTGATCGCAACTCCATACTTTTTTATTTACATGTTTCTTTTCTGTGACTTTTTGTTTTAAGAAAAAGTATTTTATTTTTGACGTTTTTATTTTAAATGTTTTTTTATTTTATTTGATATATTTTATATTTTTCTTTTTGTAAACTGTTCTGTTTCATTAAACTCAATAAATATGTTGTGTAAGCTGTTCATTCGAAAAATCGCTAATATCAACCTTATTGATGGGGAACATAAGATCCATGGCCGAGAAAAGGTATCAATGGACGACAACTGGGTAGGTGGCCGAGAATTGGTGCACTAGCAGGTCGAGAACTGGAATTTGGTGGCCGAGAACTAGCAAAAGTGTACTTTTTGTAGATATTATTTTTTTCTTGAAGGTGTGGGAGCCCTATGGTTCTGTTATATTTTTTTTCATATTACTTATACCTTTTTCTATTCGTCATATTTTTTTTAATTTTCTATCAGCGAATATGTAAATATGGAACCGTATCAAACCTACAATATCCCCTTAAGTGGCCGACTACTGGCGCAATCACCCTATATGCTGGAGCAATGTTTCTACGGATTGTTTAGAAATACCGAAACGTTGCTATAAATTCCAGATCGTTCCAGATATCAAAGTAATTTGGCCTAGTTTGGAATTCTCTTGCATTTCGGGGAGCTCCTACAATATCAATAACATATTCATCATCTGTCAAAAGTTCTTCGAATACGAAAACAAAGTCATCCATTTCAATATTTTGAAATAACAAAACCTCAATCTTTGAAATTATTAATTTTCTCTAGTAGACTAGTTCTAATTTTGTCACAATTATCGATCCTGATTCTCAATGCGCAGGCTCAATCTCAATCTGAAGTTAAACTAGTGCTTCCTCCATCGTTTACAATAACGAATGGATTGCCGGGTTCAAACTGAAGATTTTCGTTAACCGAAACCTATAAAACGTCACTTTTCTCACAACCTAGGTTTAAACTCCAATCTGAAGTTTAACCCGAACCTATAAAAGTAGGCCTAAGGACCATTTTCATAGGTTCCAGTGTCAGCAACTTATAAATATCAAAATAACAGTAGTCTATTAGATTGACATTACATTATTTATGTGGGTTTTATGAATAATTTTTTGGTGTCTTGAACGACTTTTTCCTGGCGTTTAGCAAAACAGATAAGAAATTACCCGATTATTTCTTATGGGGTTATTTAAAATCAAAAGTATATTTCAATAGACCAGACAATATAGCAGATTTAAAAGTTAGGATAACGGAAAAAACAACATAACCCCTGATGTCCAAGATCGACTTGCTCATTGTCAAGAAGTGAATGGTGGTCATTTTGAACATTTAATTTCAATTGTAAAATGAATTGAAAAATACTGCCTTAACATTATACGACATTATTTCCTTCATTCTACGTAAAGTATCAAAATTTTACAAGTTCAAAATAAAATTTCTATTATGATTGCACCAAATTCGAAAAACTTAATATTGCTGAACAGAGAATGAAAATCATTTTCGAACAAGGTGCCACATGACCCGGATTCTCATTAATTTTTTTTTGTGGGGGTGCTCATAATTCAGAGGGGGTGCAAGAAGGGGGTAATATTTTCATACTGTAAATTGTCAAATTGACATCATAAATCGACCTGTTTCAGTTTTTTTTAAACAAGTACATAATAACGCTAAAAATGAATTTATTCCATATCTATGGACCGCACTGTATAACTTTTGGTCAAAGTACTAAGACCGTACCAGTGAATTTCACCAAAACTTCAAAAAGTAAATTAGGCATTTTTACCAGTTTTTTTGACGATCTTGTTGAGTATACCACGTCATAGCTATCAAATTATTGTATTGTTATTAGTTCTCAATACGTGTTCAAAATTTCAAATGATTTGGTTGTCTAGAAGTGGCTGAAAATTAATTTCAAAGTGCAAATTTTTACTTTCAAATTTTTTCTGAAGGTTTTGAACTCATATAAAATCAACATTATATTAATAAACAAAAAATATTTAGCACATAGAAAAAGATCAACATAAGATAAACTCTAATAACATAAAAAAATCTGCAATAGGCATAAAAAAGAACCATCAGCAAGATGTGAAATCTATCTAAAAACCTTCTAAACAATTGAAGAATTCAGTATTTCCAACTTTTTGTAATATAATCATTATAAACGTTTTCCCAAAAACTTTTCCTTCTGAAGTCTGACGAAAGTCTAATTTCTCCTGAATAAGTTGCGAATTCAGAGATAATTACACATTTTTCTTTGTTATGATAGGATTTCACCGATTTCCTTTATTTCCATCTTCCACATTTAAATTGGTTGTTATAAGTGTCTTTTCAAATGTGCTCCACAATATGATGATAACTGTGTTCTTGATTTTCCTGAACTGTATCGGTATTTACTGTATTATCTACAGGAATGTCTGTAACCAACGCATATACCACTTTATCATCGAATAGTTACATAGTGTTACGAATCTGGGTTTCGTTTATTTTTATTAAGCCAATAGTCAAATTATTCCAATGTCCATTTTATTTTCACTTCAAATATAACACACTATAGCACTTTAATAATTACTGTTCCAAATACCAGCTTTACACTGTACTATCTAACTGATCATACAATTGACATCAATGAATAAAAACTGCAATACCATCAATTCATAAAAACTAAACACTGCCGCGTGCGATTTCCTTATATATTGCTTATATAGCTTGAGGTTGAGTCATGACGGCTGCTCTGTATGTCATCAGGAATAATGGAAGGTCTGCCCCAGTCCTTTTGATGTTTTTTCACTACCTTCGAATATTTCATTTATTTCTACGATATTTATTAAAAAAACATACAAATGCCTAATTCTATCATATCATATTCATTGTATATCAGCAACAGTTCTTAGTAAATTTAACATTAAATTCACATATGTTTCTTAATATACCTAATATAATATAAACTTAATATTCTAAGAATCGGTTTTGCAAAATATTACATACTGTTGAAAATACACGTCGCTGGTGATATCCTATACTATATTGTTTCCTATAAATATGCACCTAAGTGATTTAACAATTGTTTTGAGCAGAACGTAATTACCATAGTTTTTTTTATTCAACAAGTTTGATAACATCTTTCCTATACTATATTAAATAATTTTACAATTGTAAATATAAAATAAAGTAAATTAATCCATTAGTTTTATAAATGAAAAATAGTTGTCATTTATAAACGTCTTACATTGCAATGAAAACTTTTTGTAGTTGCTAATATTCCTAATACTTAAAGGTAATAAATTGTAAGTCTTTGAGGATAGATGGTAAGCAAATCTTGTATGTACATTTTTATTAGAGTTAGGTACATTCAGCAATTTTTTGTTATACTACGAGTCACGATATTATGCGAGATATTTTTAAATATTCTTTTTTATGCATAAATGTTACCAATGTATGAGAATTAAGTTGCATATATTCCATCCATAAAGTAGTCTGGTTGAGTATCGTCTGCCTTTTTTGTAAATTATTTTCAACACATAATTTTAAATTGTAGACAAGGTTTTTAATGAATTGTCATATATGGCTCCCCAAACCAGTATTCCATATCTCAAAAGTGATTCCACTAGGGATTTGTATACCAAAATCAATATATTTTTACTCAAGATATCCCTCAACTGATAAAATTTGTATATTAGTTTTCTAACTCGTTTTGTTAAATATGCTACATGTTGATTCCATTTTATATTTTTATCTATAATAATTCCTAAATATTTAGTATTTTCAACTTCTTTTATGTCTCCAATGCCCTTAATGCTCTTCCATAGTTCGGTTGAATCTTTCAACCATGCCATCTGATTGGGGGTGAAGCGCCGTGGTTCTGGTCTTATTGATACCCATCAGCTCGCAAACTTTCTTGAATAACTTCGATTCGAAATTCCTTCCTTGGTCGGAATTTAGCTCCATCGGTACCGACTCCAAATCTCGAGAACATGTTGTCCAGCAATGTCCTGGCTATTGTGGATGCTTCCTGGTCTGGAATGGCATAGGCTTCTACCCATTTACTGAAATAGTCAATGGCAACGAGGATGTATTTGTGCCATCGTCCGTCACAGGAAAGGGTCCGGCTACATCAATGTCAATCCGTTCAAATGGTCGCCTACGTTGTATTTCTTCATCTTACCCCTGGACCTTGTCTTGGGATCTTTGGTGGCACCACATCCTGAGCATCTTGTGCACCAGCTTTCTACATGGTCTCGACATTGAACCCAGTAAAACCTCTGCCTGATCTTGTCCAATGTCCCATTGACTCCCAGATATTTTCCTGATTTTCCTTCGCGAATTTCCTTCAAACTTCACCTATCGTTTTCCTGGGCAAAATCATTTGGAAATTGACGACTTTCCATCAGCAGATTCCCATACCCGTTTGACCAATCCATTTTCCACAACCAGGGAATCCCATTGTGCCCACATTGCCTTGAAGATGGGATCTCTGTCCGAAATATCTCCCCAGGAGGGTCTGTTGGTTCCGTACCCTTTCCAATGTAAAAAGGCTCTAATGTTTGGATCGCTTTCCTGGCCTTGTCTCATGTGTTTGATAGTCCAGTCGTCCTCAGGTAACTGTCTCATTCGTCTGATGCTGACAACTCCTTCGCGGTACCTTGTTCTCTGACTTTGCTCGGGTGCTCTAGGATGCAGTCTTCTAGACAAGACATCTGCACTACCATTTGCGCGTTCTAGTTGATGTTCGGAATTAGCATTATACTGGTCAGTCTTATCCTTGGTGGATGCATTATCAGTGATTTTCCACTAGCCCTCATGCTTTCCGATGTATTGGCCAATCCAGTTCCTTGGCATCTGCTCGAAGACTCACTAGACAATCCGGTCCTCCTCGGTGAGTAGGAACGTGCGGGTGTCCTCCAAGGTGATGATGAACGTGGTGACAACCTCACACGCTGCAATCTCTCTGGAAATGTCCGCTCCTACCACATTTGAAACAGCTTCCTCTTGTCTCTTGTGGCGATTCTGGCCTCGTAGGCGAATAGTAACGTGGTGGTATCTTCCAGGATGATTACAAACGTGGTGGTAACCTCACCATGCAATCTCTATGGAAATGTCCACCCCTGAGCAGATTCCTCTTTTGGCCGGGGGAAGGGGATGAAAACGCGGAAAACCCCAACAACGGTTGTATTTGTGGAGCAGGTGCGGGATGGACAGGGGTGGACTGAGATTCCGTAACAAAAGTTTCATGTGAGTCTACACATTTCTACCAGCGATGCTCCCATCTCTTTGACCCGTCCAAGTAGAACTCGGCGTCTCGATTTGGTTGGGCGTATTGCCTCTCAAAAAGAAATATTTAATAAATATTTAATGACAGCTCGATACTTGATTTTATTCATTTTCACAAAAACACATCGACTCACTCAAACGATTGTCAAACAACAACTGCGCGTCCAAAATAGATGCAATTTTGATGAGTACCTTTCAAAACCCACTGTGCAAAAAAATATTAACGTTTCTTATATGGTAACCTAGATACATTGTTACGATATAATTATTGTGCCCATAATGTCTCAATGACCATTTTAGAGTCGTTATATGTCCACCAACATAACAAAATCGCAGATACGTTATATAAAAATCGAATCTGATACGTTATCTGAAACTGGTCTGTTACAGCAAAAGTACTCATATTAGGCAATCCATACCACGTGACCCGTGTTGTTGGCACACAAACCGATAATCGCCATATAAGAATATCATTGTCAGTGGGTACCTTTGGCTTGTAAAAGTGTATTTTTGGTTATTTTCGGAGCTTTTGTGTTGTTAATTAATAATATTCAGATGGAGAGTGATTACCTGAAGACACTATTGTTGAAAAGCAGAGGCTTTGGTGAACGGTATGCTTGAAAATACATCCCCATCTTTTGTTTACATTTTTATCAATGTATTTGTTACAGGTATAAAATGAAGTTGAGGATTGATCAGTGATTTAGATCCTTTTTACACTGAATATTTCTGAACTGAATTGTTCAATTGTTGGTGCTCCTCCTGTTACGAATATGGATATTATTTCGTATTTGCTTTTTACTCAGCTTTCCCAAATGCAGATGAAGCCCTATACAAGTTTAGAATCCATACATACTTTGAATCTGGCTTCGTCGTGAAGGTGAGAACAAAAATTCAGAATCATTTATATATTTTAGTTAGTCCAGTATGTTGTTTCCTAGGCAGCAGTTTTTTCTAATGGGTACATGTACAGTTGCAAATCTTGAGTCATCGAAGTGAATTATTATAAATTAGGAATAATAATAACTTCTGATCTGTTCTATTATGTTTATTGCCACATTTGTTTATTATAAGAGACATTGATTTGATATTTAAGAATATTACTTCTCAACTTTCATAATAGTTCTTTCTAATCGACATAACTTTTTTTCAGGTCAAGTATTCACAAAAGGCAAATTAAAAACCTTCAGATGTTTGGTACATAATTGAAAAGGATGAAAGCATTTGTATTGCTCACTGTACTTGTATGGCCGGAAACAGTGAAGTAGGTGGTCATATTGGTGCTATATTAGAGGCAATGTCACGCACAGATTTGGAAGCTGTGTGGCCAATGCCATCCAGCCAAAAAAATTATTGCACGACTTGCCTCTTGCTCAGTTGTTTTAAAAAATAAAATGTTTCAAATGAATATATATAAATAAATTTTTGTTTATTTGTTGTTTTACTGATTCAGTTGATTACTCTTAATTTAATACCAATTATAAAAAAATTACACAATATTGATATTTGTATATAGTACAATTTCGATAAATATCACGATATATCCAATTTTTACTGTTAATAAATGACAATACCCTTTGAAGGTTGTAGACGATGTGGTAACTTGATTACTCTCGTCTCGGACGTCCATCGTCTTAATGTTCTTGAAAAGGTTTTCACGATGTTTCGAATGTTTGTATCTGCAATCGTCTGAATACGGTATTCACATTCAAAACGTCGTGTAAACCTTTTCAAATACATTAAGACGTTGGACATCCGAAACGAGAGTAATCAAATACAACACCCTTCACAAGACTTGATCGAGGCTTTCGATAATTGCCTGAAATATCTAAAAAGGGAAGGTTGAGATTGAAAGACATATTTCTAAATATTTTTATTTATTGAGTCACCAGAATCCTAAAGAAAATTTGTATTCCAGTAATTCAATAACACTACCTATAAGAATATTTTTTGTGGAGGTAGGTACATATATATGAACATTCATTTGGAGTTTTCTCTACTTTTGAAGTGGAAAATATATCAATTATATATATATGAACTTTATTTGAAATGGGACCTCCTAATGTACAATAGTTCAGATATATACAAGTAGGCAAAATCATACAAGTAATCGTAGGAACAAATCAAATCACAAAAGTCTGAAGTTATAGGTAGATATCCATGACGGAATGAAGGATGTTATCACGAATGTGCACACAGGGTATGTCTGCTGCATCCTCTCTGATACTTGATTTTTGAATCCGTAAGATCTACGGAACAAATCAAATCACAAAAGTCTGAAGTTATAGGTAGGTATCCATGACGGAATGAAGGATGTTATCACGAATGTGCACCCAGGGTATGTCTGCTGCAGCCTCTCTGATACTTGATTTTCGAATCCGTAAGATCTTCTACGGAACAAATCAAATCACAAAAGTCTGAAGTTATAGGTAGGTATCCATAACGGAATAAAGGATGTTATTACGAATGGGCACCCAGGGTATGTCTGCTGCAGCCTCTCTGATACTTGATTTTCGAATCCGTAAGATCTTCTAGGTTGATTGCAGCTAACATAGAGCTCTTCTCCTCCTCGATAAGTCATTTTAACTGGTCAAAAACTTATGATTTGATACTGTAGACACCGAGTGAAACCCGACTCTATCCCTGTCGTGACGGGACCCACAGTTAACTACATTGCAAATAAAGGGCATTTTTCTTCAGTTGAAGCACGAATTATAATCCTAAATTGAAAAAACTACTCAAATTCGCACAGAAAATCACAAAATAAACACTTTTACCACTATGGTCGCTTATGACGAATTACAATGTGTGCCAACAGCCGCCATATTGCTTTCGTTTTGACAGGTCGATGAATTGCCTAATAGGACTATGCGTATTGACCTAACCTAACCTAACCTAACAAGTCCTTTTTTTACATCACTTGAAACTACTTTTTTACACAAAAAGTACTTCCTCAAAGAGTAACAACAACTGAGCTGTCATGTCTCAACTCTCTTTTGGATGTATTAAATACATCATAAAATACCTATATATATTTTCAGGTAATTATTGATAAATATTGTGTGATTCAAAAATGTTCATATGTTGGCGGAATACATCATTTAAGTAAACTCGAATTTGAAAAAATATATATACTAATATCAAAACATGGAACATCAAATAAAAAATTAAAAAAATATAATATACAAATTATTATTATTTACTGAAATCTCGGAACTAAAAACTTCTGAAATCCTAGATTATGTTGAACCTGAACTTTCAGTTTTCATTACGATGACAGCCTCCGTTTTTGGTTTCCCTCAATCATTGTGTTGCATGTCGTACCATTCCATGGCTAGTTTATCAAATAAACAATCCGAAAATGTTGGGGCAACTTTCCGTACTGCAACTAAAAAAATATGTACTGAAATATTTTATTAACAATGGTGTCAGAAGTATTTCTCATTACCTCGCATAAGTTCGATAATAATCCTTTTTAGTTGACCATAGGGTTTTTCCAGATGCTACAATAAAATATAGAAATAGATAAGTGTGCATAGTGTATTTGCTTGTGTCGATCCTATATACAATGTTGAAGTTAAGAGTTGTGATACAAGTCAAATGTATTACCTGATTGTATATGATGATATAGATATCCCAGGGGTCATAAATATATCTAGAAATAGTTTTCAATCGCCTTAAGGATATTTCCTGTTGATTCTTGGAATAAGGGTACAAATTTTTTGGCAAAACTGATGCCACAAACAAATCAAACTATTCTGATTTTAATAATCACCCGCCTAGTAGAAAACAATATGCTGATGTGATACATAACTTCTTTTCACATGTTGATTTTCTTGTAGATAGCTAATAACCATCAATAATTTGATCGCTCAAAGAAACTCGCTAAGTAGTAGGTATAATTTTGTATGAAACCGGCACGAGTAGAGATCGATAAACAATAAATGAAATACCGCCACTCATTTGAGGTTAACCGCAGAGCAGACAAACAAAGACAAAACACAAAACCAGATGAGAACGCGTTTACTCACAGTGCATGGTTAACAACAGGAAACAGATCGGTAATCATTTACGTGCAAGTTCCATTCGTGATTCGTTTTCGCAACGAATCAGTTAGACATATTTATTAACCACGAAACGTATATTCGACTTCCCCATGGTATTGAAATGTTCTGAAACCAGAACATCTGAAAGTTATAAATAAGACACGTTGCTATAAATAAATCACCAAGATATTTCAAAGATGTCTAAAAATTTGTTTCGTACCTACGTAATGAAGCTGTGATGATTTTTCGGGCTGTATTAGTAACAATGCTTATAATAACATCGCAATGTTACGTCTCCATAACTTATAGATTATGTTTTCTCGGAAACGTCGTCATGGGTACAAGAATTAAACGTTAATAAACCTCCCGGGCATGTTTCTTGCTCATTCCTAGCTATTTTTGACCATTGCTGCCATCTTCATGTTCAGGTCGGAAACTGTTCAGGCTATCCTCGTTTGATATAGAGAATACGGATTCTTGCCTGAGTGTTTATTCAACAATGATAATTTTATTATAAATGAAAATTTTGCCAATCATCAAACAGTCCTTCATGAAATAACTGTGATATTCAATAACATCCATTGCAAGTCAAGTGATTTTATTAGAATATCCAGGGCCGGATTCAAAGGTGTGGAGGCCCTGGGGCAACAAAGGCGTGGAGGCCCCTAATTATTTTTCAAACAAGTTAACAAAAAATCTTCCAAGTGTTTGAATAATTTATTGCGGAACAAATCAAATTATTTCAACACAAGCCTACCTACCTACCTACATATGGTATAATAAAATACAAGAAATAAATCTAAATAAATGACAGCGATACATTATGATATTTTTCTATTTTTCCATGTGGATGAATTCATTTTTTCTGTTTAAAATAGTGTGATGATTTACTTTGCGATTGTTTCCCGCATATACACATGATTTATCGGATCGAAGATTGATATTAACCATTAACGCGCTTTGGAATGTTTAAAACGAAAAATGAGTGGAAAAAGTGGGAGAACTGCTCTTCTGTCAGATTTTTTTTATATATTGATTCATTTGAAAATATGAACAGGATGTTCATAAAATCGGATGTGGAATCATCTGCGACTGAAAGATAAACTTTAATCGCTATCTTCCATCGTTCAAGATAACCTCTTGTGGGGAATTCATGTTGAAATGGGAAACATTCTCTGTTTTATAGAAATATTTTTCTGTGAACTGAAAAATCCACGATAAAAATGAAGTTATTTTTTGTAATATCTAATCTAATATCTAACTACTGCCCCGGCTAAAGCCACGCTGAACATTTTGCATATAATTCGGTATTTGTTAGGAAATTTCACTTAATAATTTCCATTGTGGGGGCCCCTCCCTTGTGGAGGCCCCGGGGGTACAGCCCCGGTTGCCCCCCTCTTAATCCGGCCCTGAGAATATCTCATTTTCATTGGTAGGAGCAGATAAACCAGATGAATCTTATTTCTGAAAATCGCCATTCTGTTTATTAGTCTTCTTTGATAGTCATGTCGATATCATCCACTGGGACGGGATTATAAGTGGGCCAATTTTCAATTTATTCAATTTGTTTTCAGCACACTTTTGACATTAATTTTTTTCTTCAGATTCTGATATTTTTCTTTCAATGTTTTTTTATACACGTGTCCATTTATTTCCATACTTTTGGATTCGCTTTCAATCAATTTCCACGAATTATCCTTCTCTTTGTTATAACATCACTTTTTTTGCACTAGATCATATTTATGTATTTTTTTATCAAAGAAAAGAGGCAGTTCTTCGCTTTTTACAAGCTCTTATCTAGTTTCACTTCTTAGTTCGTTTGTTATTAGTTTGGGTCAAATTTCGCAAGTGAATTTTGACCGACTTCTAGTCGTTCGATTAATTTGAAATTTAGCACGTGTTCATAATTCCGGTGACATTTTTATAGCGAAAAAAACAAAATGGCTGACGAGATTTGTAATTATGTTCCGATTTGATGTCAAAATTCATAAATTCAAGATGCGGCTCCAAGATGGCGGGCGAGTTTTGTGACTATATGGTCCAATTCGATTCAAAATTGGTAAATGGGGGTTTTCGGGGTCGGAGATTATGAAATTTTGGTCAAAATTCATAAATTTAAGATGGTGGCCCCAAGATGGAGGGCGAGTTTTGTGTTTATGGTCCAATTTCCAATTCGAATCAAAATTGGTATGCGGGGGTTTTCGAGGTCGGAGATTATGAATTTTTTTGTCGAAATTTATAAATTCAAGATGCCGGCCCCAATATGGAGGACGAGTTTTGTGATTATGGTTCGATTCGTTTCAAAATTGGTATGTGGTGGTTTTCGCGGGCGGAAATTTTGAATTTTTTGACAAAATTTATAAATTCAAGATGGAGGACGAGTTTTCTGATTATGGTCATATTTTATTCAAAATTGGTATGTGGGGGTTTTCAGGTTCGGAGATTAGAATTATTTTGTCAAAATCTATAAATTCAAGATGGCGATTTCAGGATGACGGACGAGTTTTGTCGTTATGGTCAGATTTTGTTCAAAATTGGTGTGTGGGAGTTTTTGGGGTCGGATTTCATGATTTCTTTCAGCTCAAATCTTGCAGGGAAGAGACCTTGTAATAACGATGCTCTATGAGAAATGAACAGATTAAAGCAAACTAACTAAAAAGCAAAAAATAAAATGACTAATAAAAAACCTTTTTAAAGGCCAGGCTTTTATTTAAGCTGTGTACTAAAACGTATTAAAAATAAGTTTAAGTCATCGCTGACAATAATTTAATTATTTTTTGTTGAATTATTTGGTTTCAAAAAGCTTGTCGTGCGAATTGTAATTAATACTCCTTATAAATACTTCGTGCAACAAGCTTTTTGAAACAATCGACAAAAATAATTAAATCATAGTCAGCCATGACAAACTTATTTTATACGTTTTAGTACACGGCTTAAATAAAAGCATGTCTTTAAAAAGTTTCTATATTAGTTATATTTTAACAGTTATTTCCCCTCTCAGACATTTCCAAATATTATACTGTCAAAAATATAACTAATAATCATATCATAAAAGGTGAGCTTTTATTCAAATGCACTAAAAACGATGCATTAACAAAAATGCATAGATTAAGGCGTACTTAATAAAAAGCAGACAATAAAATAATTAATGAAAACACCTGTTCAAAGCTAAGCTCTTATTCAAATGTGCTAAAAAGTAAAAAATAATTGGTTTGGATATGTGAGTTATAGATTCAAAAGCTTGTCGCGCAAATTTTTCCGTTCGAATACAAAAGCGACAAGTTTTTGAATCTATAACTCACGGAATAACCTACGTCACACATCCAAAGCAATAATTTTTTACGTTTTAGTGCATTTGAATAAAAGCTTGCCTTTGTGCTTTTTAGTACTTAAGTACGTCTCAATCTATGCATTTTTGTCAAAGCATCGTTATTATGAGGCCTTTTTTCCTGTAAGTTCTGAGCTATCTAGTCCTTGAATGAGGAGACCATCTAAAGATTAACTCATCCGCCATCTTGGAATTGCCATCTTCAATTTAGGAATTTTAAGTAAAAATCAATAATCTTCGACTAAATTCATAATCTCCGACACCAAAAACTCCGACATACTAATTTTGAATCGAATCGGGCCATAATTACAAAACTCGTCCGCCATCTTGAATTTGTGAATTCTGATAAATAATTCATAATCTCCCGAAAACCCCCACATACCAATTTTGAAAAGAATCGGACCTTAAATATATAGATCATCGGCCATCTTGGAGCCGCCATTTTGATTTTATGAATTTTGAAGAAAAATTAATAATCGTCAACCCTGTGCAACACCCCTTACTTCTGAACCCCAGATTTTAAATTATATGATTCAAATTTAAGAAGGTGAAATCACTTTGCCGATAGGCTGCTCAGATAGATACGGTTAGGCCGTGTGTAAGGTTCAATTAATGACTTTTCCTAGTTAATCAAATTTGGCCACTAAAAAAATTATACATTAATTAACTTGACTAGTTCAAGAGTTGGGCGCCAGACTTGCTAAAGACAAAAGTCAAAGATAAACAAAATTAAATAAATGTTACCTAGCTTGTATGGGAAGGCAAATAAATATGCAATAAATCAACTTAACAAATTTATTCCAGATGGAATTAAAATGATTAGACAAGATATATAAACAAATGTTAACAAATACTAGAAGAGTATTGAAACAAATATTAGAAGAGTATTGAACTTCTCTTAAAAAGAATTGAAAAATTACATTAAAAAACCAGTATTTCAGACTCTGATCAAAACTCGAACATTTACAACTATGATTCCTCCAGTTGTTGGTGCCACGAATATTCCTTCGGAGTTCTTGAGTGAGAGAGATGAAGGCTAGTTTCTTGAAGCTGGTCTCAGCGGTTCTAGGAGGAACTTGGTTTCAGCGGTTACGATGAAGATGGTCGTGGGTGGTTCTATAGTTGGTGTTAGACCCCCTTATCGGCGTGAATTTAGATGCTCTTCACGGACCAGTGCTGATATTGATGTGCTGTAAGACCTCCCAGGCTACTAGTCCTTCCGTCTTCGTAGATGGGTTCCCTCCGTGGTATATATCATGCGAAGATGATAGGAATCAATATATGTACAAAAAGGGGAGAACGAAGGATATCCTTTGAACCTCAAGTTTTATGTTTCAAATTTTAATCGAGAGTCAAAAGATAGCTGCAAATGATAGCATACAATGAAAATCTCAGTCTATATAAAAGACTGGAAAGTTACAGTGAAAGAACAAAGATAATAAATAGCAATCCAATCTGCTATTCTGGAGTTAAATTTACAAGTTAATTTTAATAATTTAAAAAAAAATATTAAAAATGAACAAAATTTAAAACGAAACAAAACAAACCTCACCCAAAACGTTTTAAATTTTTTTTAAAAAAATTTTGGTGATTCTATGTACCAGAAGGGTAAAAAAATTTAATGAGGAAAGGTATTCCAAAAGAAATAAAAAATTTCCTTGAAATTTTACCAGAGAAAAAAATATAGTAATTTAAAGCAAAACACTATAAAACTGCCAGAGAAAAAAAAACTACTATTTTAAAGCAAAATATTTAAATGTTGCCAGTGCAAAAATATACTATTTTAAAGCAAGTGCCAAAGGAAAATATAGCGTTATAACCAAAATACTCTAGTAAGCTACAAAAAATATAGGGTTTCTGAACCAAGATAATAGTCAGAGTAAAAGTATACCCTTCAGCCAAGATAAGAAGAGAGAGACACACGTCTTTCAGTGGCACGACTCTCTTAGATAAAGATAAAGTGAAACAATTCCTTTTAATTGAAGAATTTAAAGATAAACCGAAGAGGGAGACCACAGTCTTTCAGTGGGCACAACTCTCTTAGATAAAGATATGAAACAATTCTTAATGAAGAATTTAAGATAACTGAGAGGAGACCACATCTTCAAAATCAAATATTCAAATCGATAAACAGGTAATTCTCAAAAATTGTTGTCAATCTTCCTGCTCTTGGCGACAAGGTAGTAACTGAAGTAAATTGACTCTGCAACGATCAAAAATCAAATAAGCTACACTGGGAATTGAATTGAGTAATAGATATAAGAAATTTATTAAACAGAAATCAACTCTACGCTTGAGGCATATATTGAATCGAATCGAGTGTTCTGAGACCGTTAGGCCAGAGGTACAACTCTCTCTGTAAGCAATTCTTACTCAAGAGAAAAGAAAATTACTCTCATAAACATATAGTTATGAAATAAAGAAAATTGCTTACCAGAGAGCCGTCCTATTAGTCACTCCAAACTGTCCCAGAACAATCGAATACGCCCTCCACTTCGATCGGAATCCTTGGAACAATCCACTGGTCGTGTGAGGTAAGTAAGCTCTAGTCCATTTGAAATTACCAATTAACTGGTACCTAAAAAATGCAAAAGCGTAGAACTGATTTCCAATGAAAAAAATCAGTTCCCAATATTCGGAACAGATGTTACGTTAGCCACAATATATAGGTACTTTAAATGATTTGTCAAAATGGCCGAAATATCTATATTTAACCTTCAAAAATTGCCATGCGGTTATCCAAGAATTCTAATATTACCAGCATAAGGAAAAAGAAGAAAATGCTAATCAGCTACAACATTCATTGAAAGATAAAGAGAATAATATTACTCAACTAAACTCCAGCAGTGAAACTTATTTAACTTATAGATCGTACAAACCAAAATCAATTCACTCAGTCCACCTGCCTAGCTCGACGTTCCAATCAAGAAAGAGAACGATTATCCTTTCGGTTCGACGAAATCACAGTTCACCTGTTTTTCATTCTCGGTTTTTTCCTATTGAAAAACATTTATAAAAAAGGAACAACTCGACAACATTGCCACGAAAACAAAACTCGTCCAACTTGACAGAATACGAACTCATGATCACGAGTTCAAAGACGATAATGATGGCGCTGTCCCATAGTTCACGATCGACCGTGACTACTGACCCGTTCCACCGTAAGATAACCGGAATAGTTATGAGAAATTGATTATGTATAAGGAAGTAACGAAAAATTCGTTACACCTGAAAACCCCCACATACCAATTTTGAATCGAATCGGACACCATAAACCTATATCTCGTCCGCCATCTTGGAGCGCCATTTAGTTTTTTTCTCTAACAAAAATTCCATGAGCCGCCATTTCAGTTTCATAAATTTTGACAAAAAATGCATATTCTCCAACTCCAAAAACCCCCACATAAAATTTTTTAATAGAATCAGACCGTATTCACAAAGCTCCTGCGCCATTTTGGAGCCGCCATCTTGAATTTATAAATTTTGACAAAAAATGCATAATCTCCGACCACGAAAACCTCCTCATACCAATTTTGAATCGAATCGTACCATAATCACAAAACTCGTCCGCCATCTTGGAGAAGCTATTTTGTTTTTTTCTCTAACAAAAATTTCATCATGCATTGTTACCGGAATTATAAACCCCTGCCAAATTTCAGCTCAATCTGATGTCGGCAAGTGCTCCAAAAATGGATTACAAATTTGAAAGCGGAAAGAATGACCGAATGACCTACGAACGAAGCAAGTTGAATAAAAGCTTGTGAAAATGTAGTTCATGAAATTTAATTCAACTCTATTACACAACTTGCCGTAACTTGCGTGTATTCGGGAATACAACAGCAGTTTTTTGCCACAAAGCACAAGTTATTTTTCACTTACCGGAGATTACTGACTCTGAAGTCTTTGGTGACTGGAAGAGATCTGGATACTTGGGGCACTGACTATTCTTTAGGTTTCCAAGACTTAACTAACTTTTGAGAACTGTAACATTTATCTACAATAACTTCAAGATTACCTTTTTATCGATCATTCTTTTGCAATAAATCAACGTAATTCGAGCTTTTGTAAAATAAAATAAGAAATAAAATAAAGTAATTTAAAAAGTTAAAACTACACAACATCCATAACAAGTTTATACAGAAATAAAATAAAAAAAGAAGTAATATGAAATAAGAAGTAAAATAAAAGATGGTTAACTTTTTTCTTTAATTTTATTTTACTTTGACTAGTTGTTAGGCACATGTACATACTGAATAATTTAGACAAATTGACGAAAGTTGATGATAGATGGACATGATATAATAGCTATTCAGTCCTAGTACCTATATGTTTTTGTTTTCATAACTAGAATATGGTGTATTCAGTGCCATTTTTTTAAATTTCGTTTTTGGTTAATAATGTCTTTAGATAACGAAAATTTCATAATATTGTTAGTTTTGTCAACAGTAGCTTATTTTTTAATTAATAAACAATAACAGGGACCAGTTTTACAAGTATACATCATTGAAATTGAGGTAACCTCAACATAAAATCCCACATTTCGATTGACAGCTTCTTACTTTTTACATTAATTTACTCAGCTCTATAAACACTCTTAAAATTATTATTCCTTATTTTACTTTATTTTATTTTACGTGCTGTATAAACTCACTATAATTCCCAATTGTGTGTGTGTGTTGTGAATCACTTTGTGTTTGTGTGAATACGAATTTGTGCAAATGTTCAAGGTTTAAAGCCGAATTCAAAAGAAAAGGTGCATATCAGTGGTAGCAGTTTGTAGTGCCCTGCCCAGACACATATAGTCCATCCAATATCAATTGCAGAAGCTGTTTCTATAGGGAGCAAATGAAAACTCACTCCGCTAACACGAGCGTATATGCGAAGAAACAGAACGAAAAATAATCTGTACTACTCGTAAACATTTTCCGTCGGCAAACGGTAGATCAAAAGAGCCGATAGTCAACGTGGACTTGAGTGGCGGCTGTCTATCGTACACCCGATTCGTCTGGGCCAATCGAGTCGGACATCGATGCTGGCAGGTGTGTCTACGATGGGAGGTCATAAATCACGCGTTATATTTGTGTTTTAATAGCTCTGAAAGATTAAAAACCAGTAGCGTCTATGGTCTTGGTGTGTGCCGATCGAAATACGTTTTAGGATATAATAATAACCTACATCAAACAATGAAAGAAATTATTTTTCTTTCTTAATGTATTTGTATAAATAAAAGCTTGTCTTTAATTTTTTATCATTTTTCATTATTTATGAAGTATTTTTAAAATCTTAAAATATCTAAATAAAATTACTTATCTCCGCCACTGCTGCTCACAGGATTTCGCCGCAAGACTTTTTTATGCTTCTGCAATTGATATTGGGAAAACTATAACAATTTGCAATGTCATCTAGCCCTAAAAAGTTCATTCAATCGCATTTGAGTTGGCTGCATCAACCATTAAGAGGAGGATTTCCTTAACCTTAGGGAGTAGGTGTTCAACAAAAAAACAGATAAGAGTAATATAAAAGAAATTGTCACAAAAACTCCTGTGTAGACAAACGAAACAATAGGGTAAAAAACCTTTCAACACAACTTGGATTAATACTCCAGTAAAATTAGGCAATCTTTTCAAATCTCCCAGAAAAATTCCCAGATAACCGAAGACAGTCATTAGTTCCCTTGTCTATATTTCTTGAGACAGGACCGGCTCTAATCATTCACCATGAATTGTTGCAATTGCAAACTGGAGATAGGCGATGATGACAATTATTTTGAATGTGACTCATGCAAGAGACCACTACACAGTCAATTTGCCTGCTCCGAACTATCTGCACCAGAAATTAAATGCATATGTCACTCAAGAAGCGAGTATGTCACCATTTGTAGAGGGAGAAATAGTCTTAATGACAATTTCTTTGTTTTTTATAAAAAAATTATAATGGACTTTCCGAATTTTCCCTACGACAAATATATATCGCAAAATGGGCGAACTTGGAATCAATTCGTATGCAGATTAGATAACTTAATAAAATTTCCCATACTTAATTATATTATCTCAACTCCTCGTGTAAAGTATAATAACACTCTCTTTAAAAAAAAATGAATGTTTCGTTCATATAATATTTACATATTATAAGGGCAGCTGCTGTCACCAGGGTATGTGCAGAAAATTAGATTTTCCAACACATAACACCAATTTCAAGAGTCTTTCTATACTAGATAAATGTAAGCACTGGTCTCTATTTCTTTCAGACATCATTAGTCTTCTAGAACGTAGATTCGGCATTCGGCTTAATATGCGAGGTCAATTTTAATTTAATTTCAATTTATTCAATTCAATTTTACTTACAAATTATACAGTCTATTAGTACTATATTGAATTGTGTTTGTTGCACCTAGACAGTAGGTCTGTATGTGCAATGATAAAGTAGAAAATTGTTTTAACGCATAAAGAATTATATTCCAGTGTTTTAGATCCGTTCACATTCGGAAAAGAGAAAGTAAACCTAAAATATGAAATAAAAAATACGTGCAATACGTGCAAAATCGTTCTACAGTTTTGTCCCTCAATTTACAATTTTATTTAACACAAAGAATTATATTCTAAAGTTTTAGATCCGTTTATATTCGGTTAAAATAGTAAACCTAAGAAATAGAAAAAATTATAAATATATGAAAATATGTGCATTAACATAGGCACCAAGGAGTCAATATTTACAATAGCATCATGTATGTAATGTTGTTCTCAAAAATATGACGTTTTGACTGTTTTGAGAACTGTTTATACTCTTCTATAAGGCTGGTTTCTAGCGGTAACTTGTTATAAATTTTTGGAGCAGCACTACTCACAAATCTTTGGTTATTATCTTTACGATAGAAAGAAAAAAGAAGAATATGTTTTCATCAGTTACTTGTCTCGTTTTGTAATTGTGTGAAATGGGATTTCTCATATTATGATTTTTGTGTATGAAAAGACAGGCACTATGAAAGTATAACATTTTGACGTTGGAATTCTCAGGAGTAATAGATTTTTCGTAGGATATAACATGTCCCTTTGATATATTATTCTCAGTATGTACTTTTGTATTACTCATTGATTATCGCATACATACTACCCCACACTATAATGCCAAACTTCATAAATTTTCTTAGTTGGTAGAACTTTGGGATCAGTCTCCGCATTTTTTTACTTAGAGAGGTTGCATGATCATACCATTTCAAATTTTTGTCCATTGTGATACCTAAGTAAGTACTTTGTATTCGCACTTTCTTGGATAACTAGGTCGCTGTCTAAGACTTGAAGAGTATTATATGTTGGTCTGTTAACATTTGTTAAAGAGAAGGCAATATATTTGGACTTACTAATATTTAGGGACAGCAGGTGTTGGTCAAACCCCTTTTTTACTTCAAAGATTCCTTGTTCTGCTCTTGTTTTAACCTTGTCCCACGTGGTATCATTGAAAAGGAGTACAGTATCGTCAGCATATGAAATTATTGTACCATAAGTATTATTTTGAATAACTTCTTTTCAAAATAAAATAGTACTTTTTTATTCAAGTAACATTTCTCTAGATATATTAAAAAATTAAATAAACTTTAAGATGACTCTTATATTGAACTCAATTTAGCCTTTTCTTTACTATAGTTTCAAATGATACACAAAATTACTTCAATACATCTATTAATAAAAATATTCGAAATATAGTACATCTCAGTGAGCGTCAAAATAAAATCATGTCAATGCGAAAATCAATAAATAATAGTTTAAAAAAACTAAAAAACACGCTTTTATAGAAAACTAGACTAAAAAAATAGAAAATAAGAAAAAAAAAATTTTATTTAAAAAAATTTTTTTATTTTTTTTTCCCCAATACTTTAATTTTCCATACCCCTTTTTTTTAAAAAAAAAAAAAAATTTTTTTTTTTTTTTTTGGTTTTTTAGTTTTTTTAAACTATTATTTATTTTCAACTTTTTAGTTTAGTTTTCTATTAACGCGTGTTTTCAGTTTTTCAAACTATTATTATTGTTATTAATTTTTTTTAACTATTATTCTCCAATATTGAATTGAATCGGACCATAATCACAAAACTCGCGGCCATTTTGGAGCCGACATCTTGAATCCCTCAATTTTGACAAAATAATCATAATCTCCGACCCCAAAAAACCCCATCATACCAATTTTGAATAGAATCAGACCATAATCACAAAACTCGGCCGCCATTTTAAAGCCGCCATCTTGAATTTTTCAATTTTTACAAAAGAATCATAATATTCGACCCCAAAAACCCCCACATACCAATTTTGAATAGAATCAGACCATAATCACAAAACTCGTCCACCATTTTGGAGCCGCCATCTTGAATTTTTCAATTTTGACAAAAGAATCATTATCTCCGACTACGAAAACCCTCAGATACCAATTTTGAAGCGAATCGGACCATAATCACAAAACTCGTACGACATATTGGAGCCGCCATTTTGTTTTTTTCCACACAAAAATTTCTTAATGCATTTTCACCGGAATTATGTACACCTGCCAAATTTCAAATCATTCGGACGTCTGGAAGTGGGTCAAAATCGCGCCCAAAGGAGTCGGTTACAAACAAACATACAAGTGAAGCTAATATAAAGCGTGTACAAAAAAAACTAAGATCGCTACCCCTTTGAGAATAGCCAGAAAACAACCATAGTTTCAAACCAATTTCTAAAATTCAACATTTCGTGTTATTATAAATAAAAGATCTAATAAGTAAAGCAATACTCTTAATTGGGTTCTAAGGTTTTCCCTACAAGCCAGAGACTTACCGTATATCCCCTTTTTCCTCCCAGTTTCGGATATACTTCCCATTTCCCTCGTAACCTTCTCTAGACACTCGAATAAAATTCCTAATTTTAACACCTCGTCTCCCGAACTGATGACTAAATCCAAAGTATCAAGATATTTATTCGTGTAGGTTCTCCCAAAACTTCACTTCTCCATACTTTATAATGGGAAGACATTGTTCAACCATCTTCCTCTTCCCATCAGGAAAAGAAGTAATAATGAAAAATTTCGTGAAGAGGTAAAAAAACTCCTTTTTCTTTCAGATGAATTCCTCATTGACAGCTTAACAACTTATAACGAGAATTTCTGAGAAGTTAGATACATTGTGGATCCTTGACTAGACTTTAGAGTTTTTGAATATGTATAATATGTATACAGTGCTTTTCTTTAATGTCCCCCCCCCCTTTTATTTTATGAACGGGTCAACTCAAAATATTTAAACTTGGGATAATGAAATTGATGCATGAATACTATATTTTGGAGTAAAATTAACAGATGAAACTTTCAAGATGGCGACTGGGCGCCATCTGGGAAAAAAAATTAAATTGAAAGGGGGGGTCTTGTGACACATCCTTTTGAAGCTCCTGACGAATACTTCACAACTCTAGAATATAAAGTCAATATCTTCACCTACTACAAAATGGTGGAACATTTAATAATTACCTGCATACAAACACATGAATATTGATACAAGTAGAAATATTTGTTTTTCTCTGCCATCTGCCATATGGCAATCCCAACAACCCGATAAGGTTTGATAGGTTATTTTCTGTTTAAACAAAAAATGACAGAAATGTCAGTACGACAACGAACATCATTGTCCAGTTAAAATATTCTCATTTAGTTTTCGGTTTCACTAGTAAATAGGTACCACGTGAACTATCTCTAAAATGGTCAATTCTCGTCCTTTGGAAGAAAAAATCGAAGCAATTTTTATTTAAGGTGGGACGCGTAACTTTCACGAAACCCAAAGAATTTTTAATGAACCAACCACCACCACCAGTGTACAGAACAAAAAGCCCCCAGGTCATCCGTCCATTCCGGAAGAACAGCAAGTTCAAATAATTGGTGAGATGATAGTAAATCCTCAACAGTCTACTTCCTCCGTCGCGAATGTTTGTGAGGTGTGTCCTTCTACTGTGTGGAGACTTTTGAAGAGGAATAAGTATCATCCAATATCAATGATCCCTTTGAAACACAATAAAGGATAAAGAACAGATAATAGAAAATAAAAATACAATTATTCAAATACTACAGGGACAAATAAAAGAGATGGAAGATAAACAAAAACAATCCCAAAGGGCAGAAAAAAGCTGGACTCAGAATAATACCTCGTACTCAGAAATAACGAAGAAGAATACCCAACAGAAAATGAATATAATACAAAATAATATCCCAAAAGTTATTATTCGACCCAAGAATGTACAAACATCCGTAGATACAAAAATAGATATTGATAAATCTATTAATCCTGCGGAATGAAAATAAAAAAAAAAAAAAGGGGTTTTTTAAAAATCAAGACAACAAGTAGATCTGTTATGAAATCAGCACAAGAAAAATTACAAAATAAGTATGATATATCCATATCGAAAATAAGAAAACCAAGAATAAAGATTACAAATTTCAATAAAGACATGACAATGGAAGAAATCGACAAAGCTCTGCATGATCAGAACAACATCAATAGAGACATTAAAATCACTTATACAGTGCTAGTCAAAAGTCCCCTCCCCCCCTCGTATCTTTTGAACGGGTATACTTATAATAATGAAATTTGGAGGGTGGAAATAAACGGATGTAGGCTTCTCAACTGGTCATAACAGGTGACGCAATAGTCATAAATGACGTCACAAGGCCACTGTGACCAATAATTTTAAATGGGACCCTATGGCAAGTGACAGCTCGTTTGAAAGGTATTGAAAATACCTATTCAGTCATACCAATTTTGTTTGGGTTTCGGCTGATTTTGATTGATAAATTGAAGAAATACGAAAATTATAGTTTCGCATTTAATTAATAAAGATTTAAGAACCAGTTCTTATAATAAGTGTTCAAAATGTGCTCCATCTACTTCCTGGCAGTAATGCATCCTATTGCTAAACTCTTGTCGTACTTCGTCCCAGTGTGTCAGCGGAACTTGCCCGACATTCTTCAAAAATTCATTGGTTCACAATGGCAATACTGTCAGGTGCTGTAGCATAAACCTTAGATTCCAAGTAACCCCATAGAAAAAAATCTAATGGTATAAGGTCCGGTGACCGAGCTGGCCATTCGATCGAACCTCGTCGTCCAATCCATCTACCACATATTCCTTCATCTAGGTAACGTCTTACTGCACCGTAATAGTGTGCAGGAGCACCATCTTGTTGAAACGTTATTTCCAAGTTGTCGAATTCATCTGGATTATCTTCTAGAATTTCAAGAATTAACGCCTCAATATCATTTTGTAACATCTCCAGATACAATTCACCGGTTAAGTTAGCATTGAGAAAATGAGGCCCAACTATGTGGTTTCCCAAAATACCTGCCCAAACATTTACTTTTCTGGAAATTGAGTATGTTTTTCACGAAAGATGTGAGGATTTGTGTCACCCAATACCTCACATTTTGAGTGTTAACATTTCCATTGAGAAAGAAAGTACTTTCGTCACTAAAACAAATTGTCTGTATGTAGCCTGGTTGTTGGTTCATTTTATTGGACATAGTTTCACAGAATTCTAGTCTTCGGTCGGGTCATCATCTGAAAGTTGGTGCACCATTTTTAATTTGTATGGATGAAATTTGTTTTAGCCAACACCCTATGTACTGTCCTTTGACTGACTTCACAGATAGACGCAACTTGGGCTGTGGAAGAAGTAGGGTTTACTACCATTTCTCCAATTATGTCAATTTTTTGTCATCACTAATTGTTGGTCGACCAGATCGTTTGGCATCTTGAACACTACCTGATGCTTCAAACTTCCGAAGAAGCTCCCTCAAATAAACCCTCGATATAGGGCGATCGGGTACCTCTCATTAAACAGTCGTCGCTGCATGGAAATTGTTTCTACATTCACCAATTATTAAGATAGCTGCTACTTTGTCGGCTACAGTAGCATCCATTTTGCCTATGTAAACACTTAAACGTCTCGTTAAACAATAGCTTAGGTAAATTTTCAAGGTATAAACACTTTTGACAAGTAGAGAATTCAAAAACGTCAACCTTTTTGACAATTAACCAGAGGCGTACTTTAAAATCTTTATTAATTAAATGCAAAACTATAATTTTCGTATTTCTTCAATTTATCAATCAAAATCAGCCGAAACCCAAACAAAATTGGTATGACTGAATAGGTATTTTCAATACCTTTCAAACGAGCTGTCACTTGCCATAGGGTCCCATTTAAAATTATTGGTCACAGTGGCCTTGTGACGTCATTTATGACTATTGCGTCACCTGTTATGACCAGTTGAGAAGCCTACATCCGTTTATTTCCACCCTCCAAATTTCATTATTATAAGTATACCCGTTCAAAAGATACGGGGGGAGGGGACTTTTGACTAGCACTGTATAAAAAAAAACAAAAAAGGAGACAAAATAATTTACTGTGAATGCTCCTCAGCATAATTCAAGAACCTAATTGGGAGAGGAAAAGTTTACATTGGATGGGAGCGTTACCCTGTCTATGAGGATTTGGAAGTACTTCGGTGCTATAAATGCCAAGAATTTTATCACAGACAACAAGAGTGCCGAAATGAAGTGGTTTGTCCCAATTGTAGTGAAAATCATACCCAAAATAATTGTAACAATCAGCAAAAATGCTGCCAAAATTGTAAAAACGCTAATGATAAATATAAAAAAAATTATAACACGGAACACTCATCAAACGATTCGAACTGTCCATCATTAAAATATTTCATAGATATATTAAAAAGTAAAACAAATTACCAAAATGACGAATGATCCTATTGTTAACATTCTTGACAGTTTGGAAAGTGAAGATGGTGATCCATGGGACATTAAAAATGTCGACTTTGTAATTGAAACAATGAAAGACACAAAAAACAAAAAAAGTTTAATTAACATCCTACATATTAATATTAGGAGCATTAGGAAAAAAATTGAGGAGATGCAATTATTTTTAGAAACATATCACTTGAAACATATTGACATAATCGTACTGAGTGAATGTTGGAGTATTGAATCAGTAGATAATTTCAATATGATAGGCTTCACCACACTATACAATAATAGCAAAAATAACCAGAATGATGGAATCATAATTTATGTGAAATCCAACCTAAATTTCTCTTTTGATAACAAAATTTTTCATCATTGTAAAATCTCCATTAGTCAAATTCGTTGCACAATAAATAATATCAAAATATCCATACATGCCTGCTACAGAGCACCATCCACTAATGCAGATCTTTTTGTAAATGAACTTGAAAATTATTTGTAAAACATTCCACAAAGCCAAATAGATATATTTGTTGGAGACATTAATATTGATATACTGGATAAAAAAGACCTCGTTTCGAATAATTACTTTGCTCTGATGTCATCGTTGGGCTTCAAATCATATATTAACACTTATACAAGGGTAACACCTACAACAGCAACTTGTATTGACCATATCTTTATGAAAGAAAATCTACAATATACCAATCTAAAATATAAGTCATTCGCCATCAAGTAGTATCGGAATTAAGCAATACCGACAGCAGCAAAAAAAATGATACAATAGAAATTCATGATGGGAATGATGTAAGATTTAATAATGATGTTGACATGGCTAACTATTGCAACAAATATTTCAATGAAATTGGTTTAAAAATGTCTAGTAAGATCAAAAGATCTGCTAATTACTACAAAAATATGTACCCAACTATTTCTGAATCTATGTTCCTCTATCCAGCTACTGAAAATGAAATAATCCAACACATTAACTCGCTAAAAAATAACTCTTCTCCAGGAATAGATGGGATTACTTCTAAAACATTAAAACTTATACATTCGTATATTATATCCCCACTCTTATATATAATCAACCTAATATTTGAAACGGGCATAGTCCCAGACAAATTTAAAACTTCAATAATAACCCCAATCTATAAAAATGGTAATGTGACAGATATCTCTAATTACAGACCCATTAGCATAATAAGTAATTTTTCCAAAATGTTCGAAAAATGCTTAAAGGTTAGACTCCATGATCATCTAAATAAGCATCAAATATTACATAAAAATCAATTTGGATTTAGGGAAAGTAAAAGTACCTCTGACGCAATGTATGAAGTTGTTAACTCAATAAAAGACAGCTTGGAAAGAAATAAAAAATGTATTGCAGTCTTCTTAGATTTAGCAAAGGCTTTTGACACGGTCCCACATAATAGACTCCTCGAGGTATTGGAAAATTACTGTACATACTGTAAAAATTAGAGACTCAGTAAGTGAACCTTTAAATACGCAACTAGGCATCCCCCAGGGCACTGTATTGGGGCCGGTACTCTTTATCACATACATAAATTCACTACTAAGCCTTAATATAAGTCAATCTACAATCTCATATGCAGATGACACTGTATTGATCTTCGAAGACGACTCTTGGGATGGTGTAAAAGTAAAAGCGGCAGAAGGTGTACAAAATGTTAAAGAGTGGCTGGATTTTAATAAACTCTCACTTAATACAAAAAAAACAAAATACATAGCATTTTCAATCACAAATTATAATAGACCTAATTACAATAATCTCAAAATTGAGAACTCTACTGATCTCATAACAGAATGTGACAATATCAAGTATTTAGGTGTTACCATCGATAAACATCTTAAATGGGATCTACATATCGTTGAATTAGTGAAAAAAGTCCGTAGACTCATATACAAAATGTACCATATCCGTAAAATCCTAAATAAAGAACAACTGATTATTGTATATAGATCACTAGTAGAATCCCTTATAAGATATGGCATATTAGTATGGGGCGGATCATATGAGAACACCCTTCATCCACTAAATGTAGTCCAAAATTACATACTAAAAGTTATGTTCAAAAGAGGTAAGCTCTTTTCAACCAGTTTATTATATAATGCAAACATTTTAAATGTCAGATATCTTTATTTCATAACAATTTCAACATTCTACTACAAAAATAGTCAATATTTACAACAAATATCTCATTCTTATAACACACGAGCAAAACATAATGAACAAATAGCAATTCCAATGTTCAAAAAAGATTCGTCGCAAAGATTTGTGAATTATTTGCACCAAAAGTTTTTAATATACTCCCTCTAGAAATAAGAACATCTAGCACTGTGAGACTATTCAATAAGAATTGTAAAAAATATATTTGTACAAACTACAATAAGTTTGAAGCTTTGTTATGAAAGCCATTTGTAAACTTGAGAGATACTCAACAAATTTTAGGTTAATTATTTATGTTACCGATTATCATTTACACATTAGAATATATTATAATTATAAAACCAAACAAACACTTATAACCAGATACTCGACCTATATCTTAAATTATAATATTCTAGTTGATCGATACTTGCACATACAAGTGTTATACACTTAGGTGCAAAAGAAAAAATTAAATGCAACTTATTATTTCCATAGTTTTTAAACATATGTTGTAACTGTTTATTATGTGAGCAATAAATAAAATAAATACGAAATCAAAATAGTACACCAGTTAACTGAAGATGACTCTGATCGAAGAACAGAATTCTGCGAAATTATGACGGCAACCATTGCAAGGCATCCTACCTATCTCCACAATATTTGTTTCAGTGACGAATCTACATTTTATCTCAATGGCAAGGTTCACAGACAAAATTGCCGTTATTGGAGTGACACCAACCCTCACATTTTCCGGGAAATTCATACTCAATATCCGGAAAAAATTAACGTCTGGGCAGGACCTCTATTCATTGAATAAAATTTAACAGGGGAACTGTATTTGAATGTGCTGGAAAATACTGTTGACCCTCCAATCACCGAAATCGTCTAAGCGAATCCTAATGAATTCGATATGGATATTGTATTCCATTAAGATGGAGCACCACCACATTACTACGGACAAGTAAGAAACTATTTGGATAATACTTTCCCCGGTCGTTGGATTGGCCGCTCGCCAGATTTGACACCTGTAGACTTTTTTTTATGTAGCTATTTGAAGCAAAAGGTGTACGAAACTGAACCTGCTTCAATATTGGATATACGGCAGAGAATAATTAATATTTGTAGAAATATCGACATTACTGTGTTCGAAAATGTTCGGCGTGAAATATCGGATAGGCTGTTCTTATGTCAAGCAGTTCAAGGCAACCATTTCGAACATCTTCTGAACTGAACTCAGCTTCTTTCCTCAAATTATGAAGTTAAACGTCGATGTATTCAGGCAATTATTAAATGTTCCGCCATTTTGTAGTAGGTGAAGATATTGACTTTATATTCTAGGGTTGTGAAGTATTCGTCAGGAGCTTCAGAAGGATGTGTCACAAGACCCCCCTTTAATTTATTTTTTTTCCCCAGATGGCGCCCAGTTGCCATCTTGAAAGTTTCATCTGTCAATTTTACTCCAAAATATAGTATTCATGCATCAATTTCATTATCCCAAGTTTCAATTTTTTTAGTTGACCAGTTCAAAAAATAAAGGGGAGGAGACATTAAAGAAAAGCACTATATATTATATTATCTTTTCTTGTGTTACTGTGTATCTGCTAATTTTTATTCTACCCAGCAAACATGAATGAGCAGTAAATAGACGGGCCTGCTGTTAACTGCGGTCAGATGTCGGCAGCGACACACCGATGTCGGTAAATAATTGGAATGATATCAGTTTTGCCACTTTGGCTGAACATACGCATATTTATTATGGATGTTTTGAATTTAGCCAGAAATTACCCGTTAAAGATAGATTTGCGATAATCGCGCCGATGTCGTTTTGACACAGTATGTGGGATTACGCGCCGCTCCGCTGCGACTTCTGTAATGAAAATGCAACATTGGCATTACTGAATACCACGTTGGCAGTTGGCCCTACTGCTGATTTCGTATAGGATGTCAAATCGCGTATTTTCTAGTTTGTCTGATCATTGACATTGTGGTATACTATCAACTATCTAACAACAAAACTTAGAAAACTGATTTACAAATTTTATATTCTGAGAGAGATACTGTCGAATAAACTGTTGCTTATAATATACAGATCACTTGTGGAGTCACTTCTACGCTATGGAATACTAGTGTGGGGTGGTCTGTATGAAAACTCATTACAAAATCTCAAAGTGATCCAGAATTTTATATTAAAAATTATCTTTAGACGAAAAAAACGATCCTCGACAAATGCACTGTATTAAAAAAAAAACATTTATTGTCCAAACAGGTGCTAGGACACAGTATACAATTTTAGTATGAAAGTGTGAAGTATGTTACATGTTACAATAATAATAATAGTAGTAATACATTCATGGAACATTCCCCGAGAAAAGACAAGAAATGAGAGAGGGAAACAGAAAAAACAAAAAACAAAAACAACAAAGCAATCGAGATTTGAATAATTATTTGATTTTTAGTATGATATATAGTTATTGTTGCTTCGCAAACATAATGTCTCTGATCTCTTTTTTGAAAACGTGTAATGTATTCTCCTGATATACTTAATATTCGGTCATTATATTTTTTAACAATTTTAATATCTGCCTATAAGAGTGGTCATTGTCAGCAAACATTCAATCATGGTTACAATACACGTGGCACGTTGAACCAACTACTCGTTACACCACTTAACAACAAGAACATTAGTCACCATTTTGTAACATATATTCAACCTAAAGCATATAATCTATTACCTCTCGCCACTCGAAAATATGCTAACCTCAAGAAATTCACTTCAGCCATTAAACTTTATATCTATAGTAATTATAGGGACTTCTTGAGAATTATAGAAACATAAAAAATTTGTACATTTATTATTATTCACCAACTTACAGCCATGTTAACTGCACTGTTGAATTTTGATTCACACAAATACTGCCTATTGTAATATGTTTTTACTCTGTTCCTATTAACCCTCCATTTTTATATTGATTATACTACTCCGTTCCTTCTTCCTATTTCTGACTTTAAATTGTCTATGTTTTCATGTTATGCTGTTTTGTTTCTTTTCCTTTTTTCTCACTACACAATACAAGTGTGTACTCACTTAGAGTGTGGGGGGAAAAAAACATTTGAACTTTTTTTTTTTTAGTTATTATCAGTAGTATTATAATTGATTTGTATTGTAGGAATGTATAGAAAACGGCTAAATAAAAAAAAAAAAAAAAAAAAAACATTCTATCTATACGGTGAAATATTTTTCCAGACTAGTTTGGAATGCAATATCAGGGAAACCATTTGAGATACAATAAAAATGGTTGAAATGGAGAAAAAGTTGTCTGGTTAGGTAAATAGGAACAATCTGGCTCTACAGTTTCAGAAATCCTCTCAATTAGTGAGTGAAAACAGTGAATTATATATATCTATTCCACGAATCAGTCGATTCTGAATGTTTGGTGAATTTATTGTGTATAATAATGACCTATTTTCATTGAAATTTCACTGTTTTCGGAGATATAATGCTAGATTGTTCTTGGGCCATTTTGTTTTCATTAAAACCGTCTTTATGCTCACTGCCTTCCAAGATACTCTATACTTCCATGTACTGTATTTTGAATTGGACGCCCCTGCATATTTGCATAGATCATTGATGAAATCCCAACAGTGGAATGACGCGGTTGATTAGTAGGATACATGCAATCGCACCATAATCTGCACCATGCAATATCAGTTCATCTTAACTCTGTCTATCCGCCGAAGTCCCGCTATGTATTAAAGCGGGTGGTAGTCTGGAGGCCTACTGATGGCCGTCGCGACACGGGCTAGCCGGGCCGACGACATATCATGATTGAGGCCCGCTTATGTTGTCTGTCGGCTGTTTTTAAAGTGCCTCTAGAGGCCCGCGTGTAACGTGTTTGCTGGGTACCTTATTTTAACTTATACAGTGTGCTGGTTTTAAAAAGGTATATGTAGCAATTTATATCTTAGTTCTAAGTAGCTTTGTCAACAAAATTTCATATTTTATGACAATAAAGCATTTCTGATTCTGAACCATTGTTTCGAAGAAATATTTTCCTCGAACTCCGGCTAGCAAATAAAATCCGCCGGCCCGTACAAAAGTGGGACTAGTCCAAAATGGGCTCTACGCTGCCTGATCGTGGCCCTGTAATCGTCTATTCTTGGCAAGTTCCACAACCACTCTTGGCTATCGCTGGCGCGATCGCCCGTGGGTGGAGATCCACCAACTTTCTCGTAAAAAACCAAGCGACGCTATCATTTCATTTTCATTGGTCAAAAATTCCCCTCACAATGAGTGATATAAGTCAAAATCCACTCTAGCTTCTCTTGCATTCTGCCGACTTGACAGAATTCACCGCCGAGTTGGATCAACGGTGCTTTGTTGATCATTCTCAGACGATAACATTAGCAGCATTGTTTCATATCTTTAACGGTTGAAATAAAATATTCTTTCAATAAATATATAAGCTGATTTGATGTCAAAATCACACCGAATTTCTATGTACCGAAATAGGAACTCTTTTTATCAATTTATTCATGTTCTTGAAATTGAAATTAATGGAATTCGAAAAATAAAACATTTTACCATGGAATAAATGAAAGATTTTTTGTATAAAGTGAATAATTTTCTTAAGTTTGCAAAGCGCTTTCGACTTTCGTCATCTTCAGTGCTCCATGTCAGGTGCAGGAAGTGAAACAAGAGATGAGTACATTGTTAATAAAAAAAAACTTACCTTGGGGCCAATATTAAAACAATAACTACACCCTCAAGGGTGGTTACAGATGTATAAGGAGTTTTCAGAAATGAAACAACACCATAATATCTAATCCAGTATTTATTGGGCTGGAATTTGTTCAACCACAACATAGCAGGCCAAACAGTAAGTTATTAATACAATATATTTACAGAAACAGACAATCAGCTACTGCACGAATATGTCCCTTCATGTGACGAGTAGCTCTAACACTGGATTATAGTACGATGTGAATGTGGAGGGTTGATAAAATAACCCTGCACATACACCACAAATAAAATACACCGGTTATACAATGGATATCAAAGTGAAATGCAGAAACAAACAAAAAACTCAAATGTAAACGTATTATTACATTCTGAGTTATCGAGCTACAATAAAAATATTTTCTGTTGCTATTTTTACAAAAGTTTATCGTTAAAAATCAATCTTAGGCCACAAAGATACATTTCTTCCCAATTTCAATGGAAAATACACCATTTCATGCAATAGATGGAAAAATCATAAATATGATATAGCCTCCTTGAAACAAAGCAATTCATTCGATTTGAAATAACAACTCCTGTGTATTATGCCAGATTGCAGGACCCCTAAAACCACCTGAATCGAATATATTTGAAATATATCTACTTTGAGAACAATATTTGAATTTTTTTTTTGGAGACTATTTTATAGATTCTCTTTTAACATTTCTCAAACAATCAGTTCGAAATTCCACACAATCAAATGTGTATTCAAGTAAACAAAGTGGATTTTTGAGAATTCTAGAACAATAGTAGATCAAAACTAGAAAACCGGACCTATCACGACTACGCGCAGCTAACACCCTCGTCACCTTTTGTCAACATGTAACAGCAGAGTGTGCTACGTTGTATAATAGTATAAATCAGAGAGATTATGCACTTTCACAATTTTGGACATCTTCAAAGAATGACAAAAAGGCCAGTTGTTCATTCTACTACTGTGCCATTCTGAATGAAATGTCTGTCAGCCAATAGAAACTGTGTGTAGTTGAAAAATTGATTGAAAAATTTGTTTGTCGTATTTTTTGAAATTTTATGGCGGCAATTTTTTTTTAAATCAGTAATTTCACAGCTATCACTACTAATTAGCTATTAAGCCTTTCTATCTTCAATAGTTTAGCAAATAAACGCGATTTACTGTTATTTTTATGAAAATTCAGTTTAAATGACATTTTTTGTCGAACCCGTTCGAGTTACAAACTTGACGCACTGGGCTTTTTTGGAGGAAATTATACCTATAACAAGAATCCATGAGTCAAAATTCCCAAAAAAAAAATTTTCTGGGTGAGCGGAAGGAAAAACGTATAAAACATCATTTTTTAATGTTATTTTAATGGATAAAATTCAAAATTATCTAGCAGTGGGTTAAAATTCGAATGAAGGGTTCGCAATATGCTCAAAAATAATATAAATATAAATAAATATATATATATATATATATAAAATGGAAGAAATTTAATGGACCTATTCCCCAAAGAGAAGTGTAAACTGTAGACACGTGTTTCGGGCTCTCGGCCCCTTCTCAGTACGGTGAAGAAGTGCGAGGATGAACAACACTATTTTGGGGAAGTCTGACTCATACTTAAGCGAGAGTATGGGTGGTATAAAGCATCTTCACCTCGTGTAGCGTAATTATGAACATCTGAATATTTAGGAAAAGATAACTTTTAACCGGCGACTCCTAGTGACAGAAAGAAACACTCCATAATAAAATATGGAGTGTTTCTTTCTGTCACTAGGTGTCGCCGGTTAAAAGTTATCTTTTCCGACGCACCTAAAGATGTTTTAAGCTCGATGATGATTTTATTTATGTTGTGTCTCGCTTTGGCCAGAGCTCTCCGGATCCCTGGCTAGTGACTACTCCGTACTGATGGAGGGCCAAATAGCCTGAAACCGGTATGCGGATTGTTAGGCGGACACGATATGAATTTAAACATAATCGAGCTTATCAGAAAGAAACATTGCGAACAATATCCATTTATATGGAAGTTTGCATGGATTGTCAGGTGAATATCATTCAACGTTCTGCGTGGTATTTGCTAGGAGAGTAGTTGTTTTTCGCCTGTTGGTCTACCAATTGTGTTTCAATTTATATTGAACCTTTTGTGAAGACGACTTTGTGTGTTTTATGCATTTCATATCTTATCCCCTTTCATATGGCTTTTTCTTTCATTAAAAATGTGTTTGTCAAAAAGTGCCCTTAAAAATTGTAAAGTGAGCTAGATGTAAGCATCTGATTTCTCGTTTCAATTTTTTTTTTTTCCATCTACATCCTGAAACAATGGTGTATCTTTAGTCTTGAAAAACTTCAGTAATTTAGGCCGTTCCAAGACATTCCTCTGCATATCATATCATTGTCAAAAAATACAAAAAACTGATCAAACCAAGACATTTCATTTCAAGCAATTACTTGGATATCCGTGACACAAAAACAGGTACCTATAAAAATTATATACATAATAAAATGCCAAATAAATAATACAATCAACGGTAAATGTGATCTGTCCACTGGAAGGGATGCGTCTTAAAAACAAAACAAATGAACGCCTCCGTTCAACTAGCAGACGGTTCCCATTCACCTTCATTAGATCCCTTAGTAAAATTAGTGTGATGCTAGAAAAGGTACGAACTAAAACTAGGCAATATTAGTTGTACAATTAACCTGTTAACTTATTAAATTGATTTGAATGTCATAATTGAAAAATTGTTCCAATCGAATTTATTAATCTAAACAGCAAACCAATATAATACATATTTACAAAAGAGTCACTGGAATGAAATTCATCTTACTTCAAATAATTCGAGGATATCGAATGAATTTAAATTTGATTAATTGAAATGTTATCGATATTTATGTTGTCTCATCAAATCGATTTTCGACCAACTTCACAAATTTACTTCGTCTTGTCATAGTTTAGTAAAATAATGACAATCATGGAAAATTATGGGATTCAAATCACAACTTGATAATTAATAAATAAACATACTACATATATTTCAAATGAATGTATAAACAATAAATACACAATTTTATAAAAATATAATATACAGTTTTTACTTACGTATGACTATCTATAATCATATCAATATGTATAATTTGATTACGGTCGAATTATGGTTCATTAGACTCTGTGCTCTCCAATAGTTGTTTGAACAGATAAAATGTTTAGAAATGCAAAAAGAAGAGGGTGGAAAGCTATAAGAGAATTCGCAAAATATAATCAATGAAGAAAATCAATCTTGTTAAGCCATATTGCTTTACTCATGCCGACACAATTTCATGTCAAATTTACATCCGAATGGTTCGCCCAACCTGATGGCGGCCAACCAAAAATGTGCCCAAAGGAAAGCAAAATATACAAATCGGTCAAATCCAAAAATATCACAGAATCAAAACAAAAATCAATAAAGCACTTCAAATCAATATCATGATTATTGTCAGCTTCTCAAACATTGACTAGAATTACCACAATAAATCATTTTTCGTCTATTTACATAAAATTTAATCCTTACTCTAGTCACTGGATGTTTTCAAAGAGTACCAAAACCTTTTTCGTTGTAAAGTTGCAGAAATGAAACGCATAAAAATGTTTGGGTAGTGTATTCGGCATCAAAGTCAAAAACTACATATAAAGGCAGGTACACATTGGCGAGCTGTAACTGCAACAGTTTTGGTGAGAACGTTTGCCGTTTTTTGTCCCGTGCAGCATTGAATCCACAGTGTCTGCGTACAGTTTGTTCCAACAGCATATCGCTCCCAAGTGAAATGATTACCTGTGCCGCATTTATTTCAATAGACAATTTATTTCAACATGGAAAACGTCTACGACGATGGTGGTGTCATGAAATGGATCTGCATTACTTGGATACTTTAAAATTTCAAAGTATCAGTGGACATTACAATAATTGTACCAGAATGAGTCCAACATATTTTGAATATTGTATTAATTAGCTTGGACCAAAAATTCAAAAAAACTAATACCAACTGCAGGAAAGCAAATTCAGTACAAGACAAAAAATATGAATGATCAATATTGAATACATTGAAACAGTCAGTTGCTTTTTTCTTAGAGTTATAATAAAATTATCTTTCCCAGTTCCAACGCTTTCCTTCTTGTTTGCTTTCTTCCTCTCTGTACCTATTTCCTCCCAAGCATCTAATTTCAAATGTTCTCAATAATAGCCCTTGTTTTTTGGATCCCATATTACTGGTTTTTCTCTACACATTTCGAATAAATCGATAATTTTTCCTTCGTCCCACTCTGACATCTCGTCTAGGATGACATACTCACTCACGTTTTTACTCGGAAAATGACTTTTTAACCCATCAATTTAGCAATGATGATCAGTGATAAACTCCCTATCTCTAGGTTTTTAATGTGTTTGTCATGTCAAATTTTTTATATCGAATTTTTTATCTACCTCTGTACATTTGCAATGACTTTGTTCTGAGTCAACCTTTTTTTTTACACACTTTTATTAGCTTCACTTTTTTTTGTTTGTTTGTAACCGACTCCTTTGGGCGCGATTTTGACCCTCTTCCAGACGTCCGAATGATTTAAAATTTGGCAGGTGTACATAATTCCGGTGACAATGCATTAAGAAATTTTTGTGTGGAAAAAACAACAAAATGACGGCTCCAATATGGCGGACGAGTTTTGTGATTATGGTCCGATTCGCTTCAAAATTGGTATCTCAGGGTTTTCGTGGTCGGAGATTATGATTCTTTTGTCAAAATTGAAGAATTTGAGATGGCGGCTCCAAAATGGTGGAAGAGTTTTGTGATTATGGTCCGATTCTATTCAAAATTGGTATGTGGGGGTTTTTGGAGTCGAATATTATGATTCTTTCGTGAAAATTGAAAAATTCAAGGTGGCGGCTCCAAAATGATAAACGAGTTTTGTGATTATGGTCCGATTCTATTCAAAATTGGTATGTGGAGGTTTTTGGAGTCAAATATTATGATTCTTTTGTGAAAATTGAAAAATTCAAGATGGCGGCTCACTTCTAAAATCGAGATTTGACTATTAATAATACAACTGTACACATTGATGATTTGGAAAATAATTACAGTTACTAATAGTAATCACGGAATTAATATTAGATTAAAACAAATATTTTAAAAAAATTAAAAAAACACCCTTTTATAAATAAACCAAACTAAAAAGTCGAAAATAAATAATAGTTTAAAAAAAACACGCTTTTATAGAAAACCAAATTAAAAAAATTGAAAATAAATTTTAATAAATTTGAAATAAGAATAGTGTAAAATAATAAATATAAATTAATAATAATTTAAATGAGAAAAAAAAAATTGTATTCCAAAAAAAGCGTGGAGTGCTTAATCTCAATCTTAAAAAGCACCCCACGCTTTTTTTTTAAATAAAATTATGTTATTTCTTGATTACATTATTATTAATTTATATTTATTATATTTTTTTCAAATTAATTAATAATTCAAATTTATTAAAATTTATTTTATATTTTATTAGTTTGGTTTTCTATAAAAGCGTGTTTTTTAGTTTTTTTAAACTATTATTTATTTATTTTTTAGTTCGGTTTTTTATAAAAAGCATGTTTTTCCGTTTTTTTAAACTATTATAAATTTATTTTTTAGTTCGGTTTTTTAAAAAGCTGATTTTTTGTTTTTTGAAACTATTATTTATTTATTCCTGTGTTGTTGATGTTGTAAGACCTAGTCATGCACTTTTACTTATACCTGCGTGACCACCTACAAATATATTATAACATGTAAACGTAGTCAATAAATTTATCTCTCTCTCTTCCAGACGTTCACGAATCAATTATTAATATCTTTGTGTTCCCGACAATTGGCGGCTCGCTGCGATCTGTTAAAAAGCACGTTCGCGAACACGCTGTGTAACCCGTCCACATCAACGCGGTCTTTGCTGCGAACAAAAAGAGATTCATAGTTGGTTCGTGGACATCAATGAGTGAGTACATGTTGCAGTAAAAATCCTTGATCAAATGTCAGAGTGGGAGGAAGGAAAAATTCGCAGTTCAATCGAAATGTGTAGAAAGAAACCAGTAATATAGAATCCACTATTACTATTGAAAAAATTTAAAATTAGATGTTTGGGAGGAAATAGGTTCGGCAACGGGTACATTAGGGGATGAATGTAAACAAAAATGATAAATGTATTGTTGTTTTGGAGAAGGGAGAAAGAAAACGAGAAGAAACTTGTTGGAACTGGAAAATATAATTTTATTATAATGCTAAGAGAAAAAAAATTGAATGTTTCAATGTTGATCATTTATATTTTTTGCCTTGTGCTGAAATTGCTTCTCTGCAGTTGGTATCAGCTTTCAAAATATGTTGGACTCATTCGGGTACAATTTTCGTAATGACCACTGATACTCTGGAACTTTAAAACATCCAAGCAATGCAGATACATTTCTTTCTTTATACATTTTATGACGCCACCATCTTCAAATAAATTGTCTATTGAAATGAATATGGTACTGGCAATCATTTCACTTGGAACCGACATGCTGTTCGAACAATCTGTATGCAGTGTAACGATATATCTGTTAAATTTCTCATTGGTATGCTCAGAGATTCATTCATCAATCCCTATTGAAAATCTCAGCGACATCTAACAGTGGTTAATGGAACAGTCATTACGGCTGAGAAGAATAAGAACAGTCGCGAGGCATGATGCCATTCTCGCCCCTTTTCCGATCTCGCTGTAATTGAGATATCTTGTATTCTGAAGCTCGTCAGCCATCGATTGACAGAGTAGTATATGTTCATGTTAAAATAACTAATTAATAAGAGCATTTTCCTTTCTCCGCGAAAGTGATTTCGAATCAGTGAATTCCGAGTGATATCAAGGTATGTATTGGGAATGATGTTTGGACCAAAGATTTTTTAAATATGTCACGTTCAGATAATTTTTAACGAGATCAACGTCAGGTAATTCTTCACAAAGAAAATATCTGAAGTCATCTACGCATGTCGTTCAGTAAACAGTGATTAGATTTATTCAGGTCAATTTGATAAACAACTACAGTGCCGTTCACTATATATTTTTCTAAGGAGTTCAGTTAGAATCATGGATGCCACATGTGATGTATCAGATTGAATTAATATATCAGTGTTCAATCTTATCTGATTAGATTGCTTGCTCTGACAAGACTTTATTGGGATCTAATGATATATGATATCACGCTGTATTTGGTATGATATAGTTGGAAAATATATATATATTTAATGAGTTTTTTATATATCTTTGGTATGGTTCCATATTTGGTGAAAATGATCACCAAGCTGCTTGAAACATAAATGAATTTGAAACTAGCAAGGCGGTCCAAAGAACTCCACACCGCTCTTCACTGAATAGTCTGGGCATTCTATCAACTTGAATAACATTACAGCAGACACTGTGGAATCAGCGAGGCCCACAACGAAAAACAGCCAATGTACTCACCAAAATACGTTGGTGCAACCATTGCAACTGTAGTTACAGCTCGCCAACGAGTACCCGCCTTAAGGTTCTGAAATCTGAACTACCGGGTGGGAAAAATAGCATTAGAAAATTCATGAATATCAAGAATAATTTAGTTATAGATCAGAAAATTAATAGGAAAACGTTTATATTTTTTAAGGAGCCTGCTGCTCCAGTACTTTAATGGATATTGTCATCTTATGTGATTCGATCAGAAACATTCCTAAAAAGGTTGTATTAAAATATTTTATTTAATGAAAATATGTTAAATTCATCAAGCAATTATTATAGTTGAACTATGTTTATATTTGAAATAATGATATTTATTTATTGACATTTCAATGTTTGAAGGATAAATGCTAGTATATGAATCATCAGCACAAAACAATTATTCATCACTAATTGGCATTATTGAAAGCCCACATTCAGTAAGAATTATATTTTTCATACATAAATTTTACATGTAGTGGTATAAATTCTAGGATTTGGCTTATATATTAATATAGCCCTAAGTTATCTAGTTGAAAAAGGCATTTTGAAAAATATTCTTGTATTATGGTTATAACCTAGATTCTAGGACAAGTAACTGGTACATTATATGTGTCTACTCTGAGAGGAATGTGCTAAGAAGATGTTCCCACTCTGATATGCAGAGGAATAATTGGATGCATTTGTTTGCTATAGTTTTGTATATAATAAACGGGTGTAGTTCTTCGTAACACATCTCTCTGAAGAAACATTAAAAAAGCATTAGTAAAATGGCAAATTCTACAGTCATAGCCAATATCTTTTAGAATGAACTACATACATTTATACAATCCCCCTCTTTGGTGTTGGTCCTTCCTAGTAGGTGACGAATACCCTCAGTGGTTGCCACTTTTTAAACGTCCTTGCGTTTTCTTCGGAGAGGTTTGAAGCACCGTCATTTTCGTTATTTTGTGGCTTCTGGATTCTCTTGCCGTCTTCTTCTTGAAATCTTCTTCCACCTCTTTGTCGAGGTCTGACATCGCTTCTTGAATCGCTTTTTCTAGCTGACTACTCAATTTGCGACTCCTGCAATACACATCATACATAAAATTATCAAAGCATTCAAACATAGTCGATTCTGAGATAATTGAAAAAAGTTAAGTATTACGAAATGCTAGGGGTGCAAACATAAAAACAATATCATATGAATACTTCTCTACTACGAAGGCAAAGAAGGGCAACTGACTCTGTATCTCTGAATTCGACTTACTAACTCAGAATTAGCTAATTCTGACTTGGTAAGTCGAAATTAGGTAATTCCGAGAAAATAAGTCGGAATCAGGTTATTCCAAGATATTGATTCGGAATTGACAATTCCAAGATATCAAGTCGGAATTCCGACTTACTACGTCGGAATTAAATAATTCCGAGATATCAAGTCAGAATTGGCTGATTCCGAGATATTAAGTCAAAATTAGTAAATTCCGAGATAATTATTCCGAGGTAATTCCTTAAAATTATTCCGAGATACTAAGTCAGAATTCTGACTTACCAAGTCGGAATTAGATAAATTCATGGAAATTAGCTAATTCCGAGATATTAAGTCGGTATTCCGACGTACTAAGTCGGAGTACCCAATTCCAAGATATAAAGTAGAAATTCCGACTTACTAAGCCGGAATTAGCCAACTACGAGACACTGATTCAGTGGCCCTTCTACGTCTTCATACATACACTACAATACATTTTTCATTCAAATACCTTCAAATGAAATTGATAATTCTTTCATTGTTCAGGACAATGTCCAGAACTCTGGACACTAAGTTCAAAATTATTGTAATTGTCACCTCATATTTGGTTGCCTACAAACATTTAGTCTAAATGGAGACCGAAGAATATCCTTCATCATCGGATACACCAAAAATGTTTAATGGTGAAGTTAGCATGAATGTATAATTGCTATTGAGTTGACCAGTCCAGCCAGTGATGGAAAAAACGTTTTCTTTTTATTATTCATAAAACAAACCTTCAAATTGTTTCAGTTGTTTATCTGTTGAAATACACCAAGTTTTATCTGTGGATTTTGAACAGAAGTTGTAAACAATGATAACAGTATTGGAAACCTATTTAAAACGAAACATTTTGTATATTAAGATTTCTATTTAATAAATGTTAGTTATTATTTTCATAAAAAATAAAATGCATAAAGCACACAAAGTCATCTTCACAAAAGGTTCAATATAAATTGAAACACAATTGCTAAACCGATAGGCGAAAAACAACTACTTTCCTAGCAAATACCACGCAGAACGTTGAATGATATTCACCTGACAATCCATGCAAACTTCCATATAAATGGATATTGTTCGCAAATGTTTCTTTCTGATAAGCTCGATTATGTTTAAATTCATGTCGTGTCCTCCTAACAATCCGCATACTGGTTTCAGGCTTTTGGCCCTCATCAGTACGGAGTAGTCACCAGCCAGAGATCCGAAGAGCTCTGGCCGAGGCGAGACACAACATAAATAAAATCATCATCGAGCTAAACGCACCTAAAGATGTTTCAAGCTCGATGATGATTTAATGTATGTTGTGTCTCGCTTCGGCCAGAGCTCTCCGGATCTCTGGCTGGTGACTACTCCGTACTGATGAGGGCCAAAAGCCTGAAACCGGTAGGCGGTTTGTTAGGCGGACACGACATGAATTCAAACATAATCGAGCTTATCAGAAAGAAACATTTGCGAACAATATCCATTTATATGGAAGTTTGCATGGATTGTCAGGTGAATATCATTCAATGTTCTGCTTGGTATTTGCTAGGGAAGTAGTTGTTTTTCGCCTATCGGTCTACGAATTGTGTCTCAATTTATATTGAACCTTTTGTGAAGACGACTTTGTGTGCTTTATGCATTTCATTTCTCATTTTCTCTCCCTTCATATGGCTTTTTCTTTCATTATTATTTTTATTCCTGTTTCGATGAAGATTTCCTAATACCTGATATAATCCGTGCTTATACCACAGTAGGAACAATAATTTTCAACTAAATGAGCTAGTGAATAATTTCAAGGGATTCTCGAAGGCAATCCAAACATTAAATTATAAAAAATCATAGGAGAATAACCTAGCAGCTAGAAAGGAGCTTTTTTGAAACCTGATTATCTCAAATTAATTAAGATGCGTGCGAAAAAAGATGTTGACAATAGTACACAAAAAAATATACCAGTTTATTTGTGCAACAAAAAAAATTTACATTGAAAATAAAGTGTGTTGCTGATTATAAAGTTTTTAGTTACTAGGATTGTTGAAAAGAAAGAAAACTGTTTCCAATAATGTCAAGCTGAATTTGTATTTTCGGATCATTAATTTCAATATTTTCAAGTTGATTTAAAAGTAAAGTATGTTCGATACGTAGCATATCTTATTGGTTACAAAAAGATTTTATTAGAATAATTTTTAAACCATTTTTCTTTTTAATTATATTTTAAAAGGTATTTCAAACACATGATTCAAAACAGATAGTGTTCAATCATGTCCTTCCTGGACCAGACCAACCGCTATTTCTGGAAAATATGTCAATTCAGGTAATTTTTGTATTTTTTGCAAATAACTCTCAAAAAACGCATTTTTAAAAGCAATTCTCACAATAATTTGTACATTGGATATATTCATAAGAAGTTATTCATAGAAATTGAAACAAAACGCATGCAAGCAATGAAACAGCAAAAAACTTTTTTAAGAAATAACCCGCAATCTACAACCCTGTTCAAATAAGGTCTTATTGATATTTGCAGAAAAAAACGTGTTTTCATACAATACTGCGTGAGACTCAATTTCATAATCTATTTTCAAAAATTGTGGTCCTTTCCCATAGTAATTTTCAGTTTGGTTCATACCTTTAGATGTATCCATTGTTCGGGAAAATAATAATAATTATAACTTTGTAGAGAAAGTTGATATTCACAAAAAGTGTTCCAACATTTTTCTTGAAGCTTGTGTACTTATATTAAGAGTTATTCGCAAAAATTCCAGAAACTCCTGAAAATTATGTATTTTCTAGACTTATCAATAAATACATCAATAACAATTTAGTGTACCTGATGACAATCGATATCCCAGGTGTGTCACTTCATCTCATTTCAGATACTCAAGTTAAAAAGAGTCCATTTGGCGATCAATAAACATATTTAATGTCAGTGCTCATTCTAGTATATGAACAAATGTTTTTTTTGTAAAACAATTGTGAGGTAGCTGAATATTAGACAGGGTGGCTTACGTAGAACCAGATAACCTATAACTCACTTTCTGATCTTTTTTCGCGCCTGATGGTGGGCATCAAGGCCTTCGCTGAGTGTCTGTAGTGAACTGCATTCAATTTTCGATATACATTTCTCTGATCCAAACCATTTAACGCTTACTGACTGATCGTGAAGTTCTATAATTTTACCAGGCCAGGCAGGACAACCTTTGGCTGGACCCCAGATCAAATCGCCGAGTGCGAATGTTTTCGTTTGCTCAGTACCTCCTTCTATATAAGTAAGATTTTTTATTTTTAAGGATGCTATTTGATTTTGTCTTCCAGTTGAATGGAGCATTCTTTCCCAAAGATGCCCAATAGATATAAGAAAAAAGGATCCATAGCCAAAATGTCATTTTAGAACCTTTTTGAGGGGTGTGTTTGATAGACATGAAAAAATTCTTTAAAAAACAAACCACCCCTTTCTGAAATCTAGATTAGTGACTTGTTTGTATTTCCTCATCTTGTATAAAAACTTTTTAAAGAAAAAATTAAACCGACGAAATACGGAACTGAAAAGTAAAAAATTTAATTAATCTTCTTAGTCTCAATAACTATGCTCCCAAACTAATGTAAGTAACTGATTTTGAGTCGGCACCAAACGAACAATCAACAAAAATTATTAAATTAATTCAATAAAATTATCAGAATGTCACCGCACAACTTGATGCCATCATTTTACGCCTTAACTAATTCATTTGCTTGTTTGTTTGGCGCCGACTCAAAATTAGTTACTTACATTAATTTAGGAGCTTAGTTATTGAGACTAAGAAGGTTTATTTTATTTTTTACTTTTCAGTTCCGTATTTCGTCGGTAATTTTTTTTTTTTTAATTTTTTTTTTAATTTTTTGTGGCTGAAATCTACTAATTACGAACTGTTTGTTTTTTGATTACTTCCAAAATACTTACTTACCCACCTTATTTCAACTATTAACAGTTAAATAATATGATTATCTACTTTTACTATTTGTTGTAATATAAATTATTTTTGTTGTTCTGGTTAGTTTATTTCATTACTTTGTATATCATTCCATCCTCTCATAGAATATTATGATTGTGATAATGACACTAGCGATCTGCCATTGTCAACTACATATATGTGCCAATGTTCACAAGTGAAAAATCAATTATTCCCTATTTTTCTACCCATTCCATTCGAAATCCAAATATGATCAACTATGAGGTATACCCTATCTGATAAAAGGAGAATCATCCAAATCGAAGATCCCAGTACAAAGTTATGCCTGATAGAATCGGTTAACGGACCAGAATTCAGAGGGTGAGTGATCAATATCCTTAATTTTGCTACCCTTAGGGGTGGATTTCATCTTTTAAATTCAAATGGGACCAACTTCGAAGTACACCCTATACACTGAAAAAAGAATTATCGGAATCGGACGCCTCAGTAAAAAGTTATGCGTGATCATACATAAAAAAAAAAAAAATACGCGTCGACTAGAGAACCTTCTCCTTTTTGGTTTCGTCGGTTAAAAAGGGATTGAATCAGACATGACTGATGATGCCTCAGGAGTCTGCCTGATGTTTTTTTTTAAATATATCTGACTGTTGGCAGCAAGTAGTGAATAATTGTACTGCCCGAGAAGAAAGGAAAAACATACTGTCATGATATCGATAAACTTTACAAATATAATAACAAAAATAGGAAATGTCCATCGAAGAATATGGGCCAAATATTAATCACCTGCAGCTTTATTGGCAGCACTATAACGTGTGCATGGTACGATACCAGAGAATCAGACGTGGATAGAAGAGGATGGATACTGAGATATATTGAAGGAAGTGAAAAACACAGCATCAGGTATCTCCCAGAAAATGCTAAGAAACCTCAATTACCGAATCAACTAAACCGTAGACCATATTTCACTACTTTAGCAGAGACATCTATTTTTTGTAGAATAACATTATCTAGTTTTCCAATATTTTTCAAAATGCGTAGACCTAATCGATTTGGGGGACTGAAAATTAATACTAATTTCATATTGATATGTTAAGGTAGTACCGCCACGAGACAGTTGAATTAGGAAATTATTAAAATTTGGCATACGTATTGTTTAACATGTGAACAACACCTCTATAAAATTTTAACAAGTTTCACCATCCCGAACCCGAGATATTTATAATTGAAGTTGGCTCAATTAACACGTAACATAGGCAAACAGCACATTATGAATTCTACCGTTAGTACTGAAATTAAGAAGTTTATGAAAAACAAGGAGGAGCTAGAGCAGGATATCACAGATATTATTAAAAAAAATGAAAGTGATTGATCATCTAGTTTGACAGATATAATCAAAACTACTCTCGTTATTCAAAATAGTCTAAAGGGGGGGTTGTAGAGAAATGCGGATTGTGCCAGGGTTTTTTTTAAAGAAGGACAAGAGACCATTTGAGGGTCTGAACGCGAAAAAAAAACTCCTTCCCCTAGTTGACCCCATCGATTTTAACGATACCCCCCCTTCCCTCCCAAAAAAATAAAATAAAAAGAGTACTACAAAAAAGTCCATTGAAGTTTTATCGAAAAACGATAATTTTTTCCTGTGACGTATGATTTCTAGTGAGGGGGAGAGAGGGGTCTGAATTATTTTTTTTCGCTGCGCTTTTCGGGGACATCAATTTTTTGAGTTGCCGACTTTCTATAACGGAGGAATTTTTTAGAGTCGATTGGGGGGGCAAGTGCCCCCCTTCAAAAAAAAATTTTTTCGCGTTTTAAATCGAAAAGTCCTTCGAAATTTTATGATTCCGTCGAAAATCATTTCCTAATTCAACTGTCTTGTGGCGGAACTACCTTAAAGGGTTTCACAATACCTAACTGAGCAAGAATCAAACCACAAAAAAAACTACAAAGATAATCCCTATGGACTCTTTTCAGCTCTTGGTAAAAAATGCAAAAGAAATAAACAGAATCAGTTTGCAATCAATGCTACAAAATAAAATATCTAATTACCAGTGTGGTTTCAAAATTGAATTCCCAATATCACACTCTCGCACAATTCTAAAAAACAACAATGAAACATCAAGACTCGATAGGAAAAAATTACTCAGATTCCCTGGAAATCAATGAATCATTTTAAAGATTCTGACACAAAGAACTTCATTTGATGAGATATTTGAAACATTTACTCACGATTTACTAACGAACTCTCTATTAGTTGGAAGAAGACTGAGAGTACTAAACATAAACATTCAATATCCATCAGAATCTACAGACTCATCTGTAGGCCAATTACAAAGTATGATTACATTGCTTGCGTCAAATGCAAAACAACAAACAAGAAGTAGATGCAAGTTCTTGGATTATCGGCACTGAAGACCTTCGTAAAAATTATTCCCTACACAATTTTCTGCCATAACCTCTTATAAGAGTTCATGAGGTAATATCAATGGAAGATCGCATGAAAAATATTTTTTGAACGAGAAAATGTAAACTTATAAAAAAGTTTGCCTTGAAAAGAAAGCAAAAAGGTCCAACCGTACATGCCTGGTGAGAATCCAACACGTACATCATAGATCCTGTGTTTTTTAGGCTCAGTTAACGCTATATTTCAATGACTTTTACAGATTATAGATAACATAAAATATGTGAAAAATTTGTAACTTAAGCGGAAGGATCTTGGTCAATTTAATTTTATTTCAGTTTGATAAAGTTATCATACAATAATTGTTCTCAGTTAGCCACTTATAACATAACTCATTGTGGAAAGTAAAAGAATTCAAAGAGCAAATTTTCAATGGTTGTCTTCACCCGGATCTCCAATCTGTCAATTAAACTTGTTCAGATATTCAGATATGTTTAGAAAATTAATTATCCTATGAGCGATTTCTGTATTTATTTCTATAATTTTGCAAAAATGCACTCTTAAACATTTTAATAAACACTTCAATAAATGTATATGATCTTGAAGAAAAATTGTGCAATGATGTCATTCTCCACATTTTGAATTTACATTATGAATAATAAAATCATTATATTGAAAAACTCATGATTTATTCAAGATGTGCAACGGTTATTACTTTTTTATTATTACACATAAATTTAAGAAAAAATAATTCCGGTATTTTTTCAAAGATCAAAATGTATGCAACATGGAAAATTTTGTTTACCAACTTATTGAAATAATATAAGAATAAATATATTGCAAACTTCGAGACTATCATCCATTTGAATATTACGAATGGAAAAAAAATGTACAAACATTTTTCAGAATAATATATGTCCCTACAATTTTGTTGCCCTAACAATATATGTGTAGTCATTTTGCAATACACATTTTTATATATCATTGAAAAAAAGGTTTCTTTACAAGAAAGTGAATTAATAAATATTAAATTGTATACAGAAACTCTTGGTCATTCATTTCAAGCTGTTGACAACTGAACACAGGAAAACACTTTTGACAGATTTTCATGAGTTTTCTATCTGACTCAACCGATTCTTTGTCAGTAGAAGAATGGGAGGGGGCAGTGGTACCACAAATATTTTATCTTTATACCGTGTACCATATTATGTCACAGTTATAAAATTTAAAGTTATTCACTTGAGAATAGGAAAGACAATACAAGATTTGTGTTAATGAAAAAACCTCCTGCAGCAAATATTCAAGAGATGTTTGCATTTTGCGGTAAGAATGCCCAATCAACTGAAACATAACATACCTTTGAACATATTTGGAAGCATAACCCTTTAACACATACCCACGCCATTTTCATAGTCTACTCGACAAGTTGAAAATGGTCTAAAATAGAGATACTGCTCTTAAAATTATGTGTGATAGCTCATTGGATCTGGAATAACGCCTAGGAAAATGTGCCAGAAGCGTGTATTAGCACATAAAAAATTGCAAAAGTTATAAACAATTAAAGATGAAAAAAAATGGCATTTCGTTTTTTGGCAATATTTCATAAACTATTGATGTTTAAGAAATTTCAAAAAAAGATTCTGAAAGAGGAGGAAATTTCCAATGAAAAACTCCCAGCTCCCGGAACTATATCTCCATTATTTATAATTTTAATTTAACGCTGAAAATGGGTCTCCGAGCGACATTTTTAGGTTGCGCGCGCGGCGTCAAAAGCGAGTAGGACACATTAATTAATTTATTTAAAATATTAATATTTTTTTTTAATTTGAAAAAATTCTGGTGTATTCGGAACACTATAATTGATTTATTCCCGTTGGGAATTTTACTTAAAATTAATTTTTCAACAAGTTAAACGATTGTTAACTAACAAAATTTTGTCAAACTTCTGTCTTAATTGTAAATGAAAAAAATGTTTAAATAATTGACGTAAATTTTTTTCGCTCTGTAGAGCTTTTCTTATATACATACTCAACAAGATCCCGCCACAAAAGTTAGAAAAATATTCATACTTTGTTTATAATAATTTTTGTACTTGAACAAAAACAAAAAATCCAAGTGTTTTGTATGGAAAAACAAATTTTCCAATTTTTTATTGTACTTTGGGAATTGGAATTGGGAAAAATTGGGAAGTTTTTTTTCTATACTTTATATATGGTTGTTTTTGTTAATTTTAGAAGTTCCAGAAAAAAAATAAAAATTAAAAATTTTTAAAAAAATGATTTTTAGAAAAAAAATAATTTCTTAACTAATTATTTAAACAATAGAAATATAAAAAAAACTATTATAAACAATTAAAAACTGTTATTAAGGATTTTTTTTTCAAAAATCATATTTGAAATGTAATGAAGTTGTAAAATGCAAATTTTTCAAAAATATTGAAATAATTAATTTGTTTATAAAAAAATTATCAACAAATGGCGAAAATTTTTTTTTTTCAAATCAATTCATATCTTGTATTAATAAAAAAACGATAATATAATGATTGGGAAAAAATTTTTTTTTTTAACATTACTTGGATTTTTTAGTTTTTGTTCAAGTACAAAAATTATTATAAACAAAGTATGAATATTTTTCTAATTTTTATGGCGTGATCTTGTTGAGTATGTATATAAAAAAGGCTCTACGAAGCGAAAAAAAATTACGACAATTATTGAAACATTTTTTTTCATTTAAAATTAAGAGAAGTTTGAGAAAATTTTGTTAGTAACTATTGTTTAACTTGTTGAAAAATCGACTTCAAGTAAAATTCCCAACGGAAATAAATTATTTATAGTGTGAATACACCATAATTTTTTCAAATAAAAAAAAAATTAATACCTTAAATAAATTAATTAATGTGGAGTACTCGCTTTTGACGCCGCGCGCGCAACCTAAAAATGTCGCTCGGAGACCCATTTTCAGCGTTAAATTAAAATTATAAATAATGGAGATAGTGTTCCGGGAGCCAGGAGTTTTTTATAGGAAATTTCTAAAATATTAATAGTTTATGAAATATTGGCAAAAAACGAAATGCCATTTTTTTTTCATCTTCAATTGTTTATAACTTTTGCAATTTTGTATGTGCTAATACACGCTTTTGGCACATTTTTCTAGGCGTTATTCCGGATCCAATGAGCTATCACACATAATTTTAAGAGCAGTATCTCTATTTTAGACCATTTCCAACTTGTCGAGTAGACTATCATGAAAAGATGATTTTGTGATGAGAGATATGTACAAAATAGACACTGGACACACACCATCATGTTATTGTTGATAATGAAATGGTGATATTATTTTAGCCACACCATTTAATATTCACACCTGCAACATCATCAACGTCGATTACAATGTATTTCAAAATGTTATTCTTTAGAAAAAAGCATTCATAATCTATCACCATGCTTGAAAAAGTGGCATTGGAGGATCTTTTTATTTTACAAGCATATTGTTAGTTTTCAAAGGGTTTCTCAGATCAGTCAAGAAATTGTGGTTTTCATTAAAATAATTAGACAGGAATTCCATTTGACTTCCAAGTGCTAGAATTGTAATACAAAGAACTATGGACATTGCACCTAACCCTACTTCTTAATACAGTAGAAATAATAGTTTAAAAAAAACTAAAAAACACGCTTTTAGAGAAAACCAGACTAAAAAAATAGAAAATATGAAAAAATTCATTTTATTTAAAAAAAAGCGTGGGGTGCATGGTATTGCCTCGGCCAACAATTACCTGTGATCTGAGACATTTCTTACTTTACCGCCCTAAGTGTGTAATGTACTATATAATTATTGATACCATGCACCCCACGCTTTTTTATAATTTTTTTTCTTATTTTCAATTTTTTCAGTCTGGTTTTCTATAAAAGCGTGTTTTTTAGTTTTTTTAAACTATTATTTATTTTCAACTTTTTAGTTTAGTTTTCTATTAACGCTTGTTTTTAATTTTTCAAACTATTATTATTATTATTAATTTTTTTCAACTATTATTCTCCAATATTGAATAGAATCGGACCATAATCACAAAACTCGCGGCCATTTTGAGCCGCCATCTTGAATCCTTCAATTTTGACAAAATAATCATGATCTCCGACCCCAAAAACCCCCACATACCAATTTTGAATAGAATCAGACCATAATCACAAAACTCGGCAGCCATTTTAAAGCCGCCATCTTGAATTTTTCAATTTTTACAAAAGAATCATAATATTAGACCCCAAAACCCCAAATACCAATTTTGAATAGAATCAGACCATAATCCCAAAACTCGTCCACCATTTTGGAGCCGCCATCTTGAATTTTTCAATTTTTACAAAAGAATCATAATCTCCTTCCACGAAAACCCTCGGATACCAATTTTGAAGCGAATCGGACCATAATCACAAAACTCGTACACCATATTGGAACAGCCATTTTGTTTTTTTTTTCACACAAAAATGTCTTAATGCATTGTCACCGGAATTATGTACACCTGCCAAATTTCAAATCATTCGCACGCCTGGAAGTTGGTCAAAATCGCGCCCAAAGGAGTCAATTACAAACAAACAAACATACAAGTGAAGCTAATATAAAGCGTGTAAAAAAAGGGAACACAAAACAAAAGCAGAAAAAGTTAGAAAAGTAGGAAGGGAGAAAGCAAAGCAAAAAAATTAAAATATTCCTTACCTTCATCATCCTCATCGAACAAAGCAGTTTGCCGATGGTGTGCATCCAAAACAACTTGGCCAAGGCTGTCATTAGCTCTCCGCTTATTGTGCATCATCCTCTCGTAATTTCTCGAACTCATGACTGCATCATGAGGCTTCATTTGTTCAGACATATATTGCATACCGGTTACTAACGTTGAAGATTCTGCAAAAGCAATATGAGTCGGTGTCGATCTTTTGTTGAAGTGGTTGATATCCCCATAATGGGGCTTCGGAGTGGCGCTCCCCTGTTGACTCCTCCTCCATTCCATTTCTGAGTTCTGACTCAGATCAGCAGAATCTGGTTCACTACTCGAAATACAGTGTACCATGGCCTGAAAAATACATATTGAGTACCAAACATTCATCTCACATTCCAAAAAAATCATGCATCAGCCAAGTATTTGTGGAGTTAACAAAATGAATTCCTGATGTAGTCCTGGTCCGATGGTAGCATGATCATTCGAGCAATATGGGGAAGGTAAGAAAAGTAATTTTAATAAAGGTTTTCCTAGAGAACTTCAATATTGTTACGAATACAGTACGCCACTTCTGTTGTTTATGTCGGAAGCAACGAAAAAAACCCAAGCAGATAGCAACCAATTTTCCACACGGATTCCAAGAAGGCAGTGTGACTGGTTAACGTCACGCCGAACAATCAAGAATCCTCCAGTGAGCACTCGACAATAATATTCTAGCATTAATGACCTTATATAGGCGACGGCAGATCCAGCGAATTAATATTTCCTGTAGAGTTCTAAATGACGCATGACTGATGTTATCCAGAGTAATGAATTTCTCTGGAACTCTTACCAATATCAGATAAAATTATAGCTACTGCAGAATGTCCACTTCCAATGGAACTATCTAGTGAACTGATAGTTCATTCATTTTTTTTATAATCCACAACAAATATCCTCCAATATTTCTACTGTAGAAAGACAATCCATATTTACTTTGAAACATTCACTATCAGAAATGAAAAAATATCTTCACTACTTGCAAAAAAATAACAACTCTCACCTTATCACAGACAACCTCACCAATTGTTAGCCCCATTAATTCACCTTGCAAAAATTCGGTAATATATTGAAAAGAAAAACATTCCCAATTGATTTTATGAACACCCTGTTCATATTCTCAAGAAAATTTGACATTATGGTAAGGTTTTATGCGAATTCAATTCCAAAAATACCATGTACTAATAAAATAAAACTAGCATCAGATCATAATTAAATAATAATGAAAATATTGGATGTTTGTTTTAACCACAACTCATTTTCAACTGGAAAATTATTTCTGTCAGAACTTTGGGATGACAGTGGGTTTTCCACTATCCCCTATAGTAATATATTCATGAAAGAAATTTGTGAATAACTACAAAATATGTTTGATGGAGGTATGTAGATGATATTTCAGTAATTTGGTCACATGACAAACATGAATAGGATTTTTTTTTTCAGTTATATTGATAACAGGGAAACTACGATCAAATTCCCCAAAATAATTGAAGAAAACCATCAAATTTCTTCCCTCAATGTTTTGATAAATACCCAGATCATTTTGAAACGAGGGTTTTCTAGAAGGAAACACATATTAATTGATATCAGAATTTTCACTGAAATCACCAACAAAGGATCAAAAGAGATATCATCAAAACTCTTTACAATAGAGCCGAATTAATCTCATAAGAGTTAGATCATCATAAAAAGTATACTTGGCAAGTCATACCGCCCAATCAGCCTAATGTCTTTCTTGCTCAAAAAGCTAGAAAGGCTGATAAACAGATACATAAGAAAAACAGTATTACAAACAAATTATCTCAACAAACACCAAACTACATATCAGCCAGGAAAGCCACCATCTTGAATTCGTGAATTTTGATAAAAAAATCATGATCCCCGACCCCAAAACCCTCAACATACCAATTTTTATTGAAATTGGGAAATAACCACAAAACTCGTCACCATATTGCATATATGAATTTCGATAAAAAATCTCTGTTCCCGAAAAATACTAATTTTGAATAGAATCGAACCATAATGAAAAAACTAGTCCGCCATATTAGAGCAACCATTTTGTTTTTTCTCTGGCATTATTCCACCATCAAGAAATCAGAAACTGTCGACTGTCAATACTAGATGAAACTCACCATGGTACAAGATTGTGGCCTCGTCTGAATGTTCACATCACCGCAGCTAGCAGAACAGTTGGAAGGCGCTGGCGATAACCCATCATCCGTGCTACCTGTGTGAGTTGTGGTGTCAGCAGTGGGCGGACTCTGCCCTCCAGGTGCCAATGGCAGGGGACTCAGAGTGGTAGTATCTGGCGGGCTACCAGCCGACATCGTCGATGTCTGACAGAAAGTATTAGTTGTCACGGACTGAGCATTCTGATTGACTGCCGTCTGAGTCGAAACAGACTGCTTATAGTTAACATTAGCCTGTGGATTCTCCCTCTGTTGTACAACGACGGCCTGCAGTTGTTTATTGTCATTGGAGCTGACAATATAATTCTGTTGGTCCAAATTCAAAGTTGCTGTCCTTGCTACGTTCTGCTGATTCTGCTGGTTGTTCTGCTGCTGGAAGTTCTGTAATTGCTGGTTATTAGCCACCATTGTTGTCTGTTGCTGCACAATCGTTGTGTTCTGCTGTACGAATGTCGTATTCTGCTGATTGGAAGATGACACGGCTATGTTTGCTGCAGGTGAACACGGCACCATCAGGGTCTGACCCATTTGCCCATTCATTTGAATGTATTCTTGTTGGGGTTGCTGCAAAAACTATAAGAAATAAAACTAACTATACAATTTCTTCAAAAACTCACCATATTTGCATTGTTCGACCTCATTTGCTGGGGCGAGGTACTGAATGTCACTTGCTGGTTAGGACTTACACTGGCAACAAGTGGGCTGAGTTGACCACTGAACTGAGTGCCATTGACCACAAACTGTCCTCCATTGGGAGACAGAAACTGTGCCCCGGGACTGTGCTGTTGTTGCTGAATAATCTTTCCCTGGGACGTTGGAGCCCGTATGACCATCCCAGCTGGACCAGCTGCCAGAATACTCTGGCCACTATTGAACATGGTGTTGTTCTGTACAGGTGTCAGCACGTTCTGTCCATTGACGTTTTGTATCTGAAGTTGCATTCCTAGATTCGAAGCATCCTGCAGAATGGTAGCTGTACCGTCGGAGTTCATAACCATTCCGCCAAGATTAGGTACGATGAACTGCTGAATGGCTGGAAAGTTTTGTACAACCCCGGTGGCGCCGTTTATCAGATTCACTGGCTGCAATAGATTGATCTGCTGGGTAGGCTGCGAGTTAGTGATCAGCTGCTGGGCACCCAAATTGGCGTTGGTCATGGCCTGACCATTCATTACGATCTGCGGTGGCCCACCCGTTTTACTAGGAACGATAGTGAGTGCCTGCATGACAGGCCCCGTTGCTATTCCTGAAAAAGAAAACATGGTTGAACAATCAGAAATAATTGATTCCCATGGGTTAATATTATTATACATATATCAACACATTACTGACCTTGAGGGCTGTGAGACATCTGGATTTGTTGGGGGAACCCTTGCTGAGACATAACAACTCCAGAATTTTGCTGAGCAGCGATGTGTAGCATGTTCGCCACAGTCTGTGGTGAACCTTTCTTCTTCTTGACTTTTTTCTTGGTCTCAGGTGAAAGTAGTGATGGTATCCTGCGTGCGTCTGAGTTGTCGATCTGGATCTGCTGCTGTATCATATTGCCTGCAACAAGCTGAGGCAATTGCATGTTCTGCATACCATCCATGGTCATTGTAACGCCAGGTTGTAGCACAAATGGCGCTGGAAGGGCGTTCACCAGAACAGCCTGCTGTCCCAGGACTTGCTGAGCAACCGCCGGTATCACTTGGGCCACGGAACCCGTTACATTAGTCACCATAGGTGAAACTGATATAGGAGGCATACCACTCTGATTAGCTATGAGTTTTGGCGGCGGTGGTGCCATCATACCGCTCTGTACATTTCCGGTACTTGCCATAATAAGTTGACCTCCAGAAGAAACGAAAATGTGGCCTGGCGAGAGACCAGGTGGCGAATGCTTTATAATATGCGGCGACATTTGGGAACTCGATTGTGAGAGATTAGGCTGCTGAGAATGAGGAACTTGTATGCTGCTAACGACGCTCTGCACCATCTCCAGCGGAGATTTTGATACATTTACCGTTATAGCTTGTGTTTGGATTCCTGGAGAGTTTATGAAAGAATTCGAGAGGGAAGAACCAGGTACTGCTGATGGACTGTTTATGGAAACTGTAGCTGTATTAGCTCGTCCAGCAAGAACTGATGTGATGGTGTTACTTCCTACTGTTCTACCACTGGCCATGGTAGTGACAAGCCCCGGAACACGTGGGATTTGTGTTTGATGTGCATACGAACAACACACATTTTCCTGTTTAGGATAGTTGGCGCTAGGATTATGGTTCACATGTTCCATTTGATGCATTTGCGACGACTGAGAATATGCCATAAAAGGAACATCATTGTTCATTGTCTGCAAAGTGTCTGGAATCCTCTGAGGGGTTGGTGTGTGAGGGTTTGGAGTATGGGGACTTGGAGTATGTGGATTTGGAGTTTGTGGATTCGGTGTGTGTTGGGGAGTGTGAGGATTTGGAGTGTGTGGATTTGGTGTGGGTGGATTGGAAGATTGACCATCGAGAGGTGAAACATTGCTTGTACTAACTGTACCACCCTGTATTGGTCGTGAATCTGGAGAAGTTTGATTGAATTGCTTCTCAGAATATGTAGAGGAGGTTACTGGATCTTCCAAAGTACCTGAGGAACGAAAATATATGTTGGTTATAGCCAATAAGAATATAAAATTATTCTAATTCAAGATGATTCAACTGGTTGAAAATTATCCTTACCTGACGAACTTGGAGTACCAGAAGTACTACTCGCCCTCGAACTGATCTTTTGATTTTGGAAATTATTAGGCTGCACTGCATCTGCCACACAACATTGACAATGTGTGGCATATTGATGTTGCTCAGGAATAGCACTGCTATCTGCCATATTTGGTTGAATTTGTACCTGACCGTAGGACTGCTGAACAATATTATGTGAAGTCTGCTGGTTCCTCATAAAGTTTACGCTATGCATCGACTTAGTCTGCATATTTGGTACATGAGGTTTTATCTGAGGCACAGAGAGGTTACTTGGTAGAGGAACTTCATTGCTTTGAGCATTAGACACTGTGATGATGTGTTGTTGAGGATTCTGTACAGATGCTACCGGACTGTGACAGACATCTCCAGTGCAACCATTGGCACCTATGAATTACAATACATATGGACAAAGTTTGAGAAAAAAAAAATGTCGGTAATGGTAAAAAAATCAACTCGGAAATTTAAACAATAATATTATAAAATGAGGAAGGTTTTTGAAAATGAATTATCATAGTAAAGCATTGAGATATACATTGTGCGGAAACTGCTATTATTAGAATCTTGTTCTACAAAATATAACCCCCTATTACCGGACAAAAAAAAGGAACTACTAACCTGTCTGCCTGTTGATAGTGCTGTTCAGCAGAGCTGTCTGCTGCGCCAGATACCCACTGGGATCCTCCATAAAGGAGGGACTCGACGAGTTTTGATTATTCTGTGAAAAATGGTTGATTATCACAGCTCTACTCTCAGTCGGAATCTGCCGCACATCGATATTTGGACAAGGTGAATGGTTGGTTGGGCAGCCCTCCATCAGATGGTACGGCCTGTTCTTGCTGACCTTTCCAAGCTTAACCTTCTTCCTTTTGATTTCTTCCTGCCAGATAGCTGGCGGTGGGGTGTGCTGGTGCAAGGGGGGAACTCGTTCACAGACGCTGGCCTGGTTGGGTTGTTGTTGCTGCTGCTGCTGTTGCAGTTGCTGTTGTTGTTGTTGCTGCTGCTGGAGTTGTTGTTGCATTTGCTGCTGCTGTTGCAATTGATGCTGCTGATGTTGTTGCTGTTGACTGATGGTCTGTTGCAAACGGTTCTATATTAAAAAAAAAGTCACATAAAATTTCTTAATGTTGAAATTTTGGTTATATTATGAACAAACAATCAATACGTGTATTCTCTGAAAATGACATTTGGAAATAGTTGAAGGCACAAATATACGCGAGTAAAAACAAAAACTTGAGCAATGTCTTTTTCTTTGAAACTTTGGTAAGCTTTTTTCTGCCAGAAGTTTGGGCTCTATGAGGGAACATACACATATACATACATAGACTGTCAAAAAGTATACTTCATCTGAAATGAACTCACTTGGTGCCACTGCATTCTTTGCTGTTGATTTTGAACTTGCACGGGCCCTTGAACAATCTGATTAGGGGGATTGGCCACACTGTGCGGCCTGAACCCATGCTGCATCATTTGTCCAAAAGGTCTAATATTTTTAGTGGGATCGTAAGGATGACCATGTTGGAAGGCTGGATGGTTGTTGAAGAACTGCATTTGTTGTTGATGTTGTTGCTGTTGTTGCTGCTGCTGTTGTTGTTGTTGTTGACTCCGCTGCTGCATGTCATGCCTTTGTTGATTGATGATGTTCTGTGGATTTGGTACACTAACTGGAACCATCTGAGACAAAAATACATTTTTCGTTTTAGTATATTGTGAAGTGATATGGTAAAAAAGGATGATGAATTGTTAGAAAAATAACGACATGAAAATTGTCTAGAAATATATTTTGAGGAGTCAGCTCCAAACTATATGTAATATATTCAGTAGTTTCTAGTAACTGCCACAAAACAAATTTGAACGTTCTGAAATATGTTCATTGATCAAATTTTGGAATTTCATGATGTTTATGTAAAACTATCTCAAATAATCAGACACACTGCTTGTACCTATGCAGAGATGGATGGAATTTGTTGTAGGATACCATCGTAATGCATACAATATTCGAGTGCTTCTTTGAATTAGTATTAGCTTCATGATGATGAGGTTAGATATAGTGATTGTTGATATGATCTCATTTGTAAATAAACTTATTAACTTCAGATCTTCAAACACAGTTTCAACCATACCCCAAACAATGTGTAATAATCGAGAAATAGAGGGAAACTGTCTTAGAAAGTCAGCTATTGATATGTTGTTTTAAAATCCTTACTTTGAACGAATAAAAACTTCATGTACAGTCCTGAATTGCAAAAATACTAGTACAAATAACGAACAATACTTTGAATTTATACCTGAATAGTGGGCCGCCCCGGTCCAGTTGGTTCATTCGGTTGACCGTTAATATATATCCTATGCTGCTGAAGCTCCTGAGGCTGAACAATGTTCTGACCTTGCGCCATCTGATTGACCGGCTGATTCTGATTGGCGGAGGAGCCGAGAGTACCCTGTACATTAATAATCTGCCCGTTAGGTCCGATTATTTGGTGCGACTGTATATTAATTGGACCGGAGTTCTGAGGAATATGCTGGTTCTGCTGCGGCATCTGTTGCTGCGGAGAAGATATGCTGCCGGCGTTATTCGATTGTTGAACCATTACGGTACCGTCGCCGAGTACCAGCGATGAACCTGCCATCACTCTATTACCTGGCTGATCTTGGTACCGAACCAGGTGGTGGTTCTGTTGAGGTTCCTGTTGGTAATTCGGGAACCGGTTCGCTATGATCTGTTGGTTGTTTATTGGGATTTGAGGGAAGACCTGAAAAAATTCTGGATGTTTGTGTCATGTCATTAATGATTTTGGATTCACTGAAAAATACCATGAAGAGGTCCTAAGGAACTTTTGGATACCTGATGGGGGCCTGTGTAAAAAAATATAGGGTGCGATCAAATTCTTAGAGAAGTGGTGAAAATAAAGAACCATTGAAAAAAATGCAATAAAAAGTATATATTCATTTAAAAAAAAACTATTCCAGTAAGTGATATTGAAAATAATTAGTCCAATATACAGTCCATTTAAAATGGAACCACCCCTGTAGAATACGCATTTTTCAATCATTCTCAAAAAATTATTATCAAAAATATTAAGCATCAAAAACTGTATCTTGACACAAATTTTCATAACTTTAGTTTCATTTCCAAGGCACTCTATGGTTTTTTTTCTTCGTCAAAAACGGCAAAAGTTTATTAGGCAATTTTTGTTTTGAAATTTGACTACACCACTGGATTTGTAGTCGTTATAAATGGAAACCATGAAAATTTCATGAAAAAATATTGGTTAACAACGAAGTTACAACAACTTTGATTTTGGAAACAAAGTATTTGATTATAATTTTTATTTAGATTATAGACATATTTAAAATCTGGCAACACTGCCGATACAAAGTAGAACACCAGTGAATTTGTACAGCGAAAATCCGAAGTCAATAGCTCATTCCGTTCTACAGTTATAACTCCTGAAAGTATGGTAATGTGAGCGATTTGTGGTGGAAGCGATTTTGTAATAAAAATCTGACTACGCCACTGGATTTGTGAATTATATTCCCTTAAAATAATTTATTTAAGTTCAGGTTATAAGTGTATTCGAAAATAACAGAAAATTAAAAATTCATTTTCAAGTTATGCAGTCTTCCATAGCCGATAAAAACGAAATGAACCGAATCAAGTTTTAAAGTATCAAAATTATTATTGAATAATAAAACAGAAAAAAAAATTCCTTTTAAATTTGCAAAACTCAATTAAAACAAGCTTTTAGAGAAGGTATCAATAATTTAGGAAAGTGAACTAATACATTAGGCATAGGTATTGTACTAAATCAATAGTAGGCTGTGATTTAGTACACCACAAATCGCTCACCTTACCATACTTTCAGGAGTTATAACTGTAGAACGGAATGAGCTATTGACTCCGGATTTTCGCTGTACAAATTCACTGGTGTTCTTCTTTGTATCGGCAGTGTTGCCAGATTTCAAATAGGTCTATAATCTAAATAAAAATTATAATCAAATACTTTGTTTCCAAAATTAAAGTTGTTGTAACTTCGTTGTTAACCAATATTTTTTTATGAAATTTTGATGGTTTTCATTAATAACGACTACGATTCCAGTGGTGTGGTCAAATTTGAAAACAAAAATTGCCTAATAAACTTTTGCCGTTTTTGACAAAGAAAAAAAACCATAGAGTGCCTTGGAAATGAAACTACAGTTATGAAAATTTGTGTCAAGATACAGTTTATGATGCTCAATATTAAGAATATTTTTGAGATTTACTGAAAAATGCGTATTCTACAGGGGTGGTTCCATTTTAAATGGGTCACACTGTATATTATTATGCCAAAAAAGCCTTATGTTGATAGAATATACAGAAATTTATAGTTTCTGGAAACAGTTCATTCATTATTCTACCTTTGAATCAAATCTGAAACGACTAGATAACTTCACATATTTATTTTCTAGTGACGACCCAACAAATTATGTGATTTTGTTGAAGATATTCGGATTTTATAATATATCTCATCTAGATCAGCCAATAGCATTGATATATATTCTGAATGTTGTGGTTTAGATTAGGAAATGATTTAAGAATATAAGGTTTGGAAGAATATTAATAAATTTGGAATCTCGATGATTTCAGGAGATACAAATGCTGAAGTTTGTCTTATGAAGAATCTCCATTCATATTATTATCTAATTTCAAGTATCAGCAGATTAAAGAATGAAGAGCCCTTGATATCAATTATCCGTCTCACAGTAAAAAATTATCTCCAAATCTCAAATTGATTCTTTATTCTTTCATATAATACCAAAATTACAGAAGTGTATCATTAAATATATCCTAGTAAAAATATTGTTGCTTTTCTGTATTTGATCCTCGTAACAAGTGGAAAATATTATCTTTGCAAAACCCGGCGGCAAAAAAATATTACTAACCTGTTGGGGATTCCCGACGAGGTCTTTATTAAAGCTATGTTGATTTAATGCAATTTTTTCTCGGTGCGGAGGCATCTGTGAGATGGAAACCCCACCGGCATAAGGCATCCCCATTTTCCGTTTCCCCCTCTTGATGTAATCTGAAACAAAAAACATATTGTAAATAAACGAAAACATATGAATTATTGATCAGTTTCTAGGCTATTCATTCAGTATCTCATGAGATTTTCATTCAGCTCCCTCTCGATTAAGGGGGGTAGTAACAAGTCTCTGAATGAAATATTGCTATAGAAATATCAATAAAAATAACAATAAAACATTTAGAAATGAAAATTGAAACTAGAAATTATTTCATTTTATTAAGAGTGACAGTTCAATTCTGGGCTTCAGGTAACTTTTTCTTAAATTAACCTGTGACATAGATATAAATAAAAACAAAACTCAGATCTAATTTTGACTGAAAATAAAATATCCGGCTACTGTTAATTTTGCATTGATATTTGTACTTCTCAAGAATTTTTTTTCGTTACAAAGTACCGATAGGTACATATTTTTTACTATCCTCAAAAAGAGATACATATTGGTCGTGGAAGAATTTTACTTTTATAATTTTAAATATTGATGTAAACAAGTAGTATAGTGTTGTAGTTTTCGAAATGTTATTATTTTTTATTTTTTTTTTAAATATGAACAGGTTGTTCATAAAATCAGATGTGGAATCATCTGCGACTGAAAGATAAACTTCAGTCACTATCTTCCAACGTTCGAAACAACCTCTTGTGGGGTATTCATGTTGAAAAGGGAAACATTGTCAATTGAATATTGAATAGAAAGATTTTTCTGTAAATTGAAAAATCCACGATAAAAATAAAGTTATTTTTTGTGAATGTCTAACAGAAAAGAACTAAGAGATAAACGCCATGTGAAGTGGAATAAATAGAAAAATCGAATTAAACGGTTTTCTTCACATAAAAGATTCAATATAAATTGAACCAGAAGATGGTAGATCTCAGGTGAAAAACAACTACTTTCCTGGCAAATACCACGCAGAACGTTGAATGATATTCACCTGAAAATCCATGCATACCTCCATATAAATGGACATTGAATGCAAATGTTTCTTTCTGATAAGCTCGATTATGTTTAATTTATGTCGTGTTCACCTAACAATCCGCATACCGGTTTCAGGCTTTTTTGGCCCTCATCAGGTACCGCCAGTTGAAAGTTTTCTTTTCCGGCGTACCTATAGGTGTTATAGACTCGATGATGGTTTTGGTTATGTTGTGTCCCGCTTCAGCCAGAGCTCTTCGGACCTTTGGCTGGTTGACTACTCCGTACTGATGAGGGCCAAAAAAGCCTGAAACCGGTATGCGGATTGTTAGGTGAACACGACATAAATTAAACATAATCGAGCTTATCAGAAAAAAACATTTGCATTCAATGTCCATTTATATGGAGGTATGATGGATTTTCAGGTGAATATCATTCAACGTTCTGCGTGGTATTTGCCAGGAAAGTAGTTGTTTTTCACCTGAGATCTACCATTTTCTGGTTCAATTTATATTGAATCTTTTATGTGAACAAAACCGTTTAATTCGATTTTTCTAGAAAAGAACTACTTCCCCGGCTAAAACCACGCTGGATATTGAACTACGTCTGATAGATATTCTGGAAGGACCATAACTCAAAAGAAAAAATCTTAGATTAAAAATTTGCATTTTCATTCAGCTAGTTATTTGATTTTCTATTCCAGTCTTAATTGAGAACTCATATACATGAATGAGGCAAAGAAGAATATTTTCCAAAAAAGAGTAACTCGCCAGAAATCATTTGTAACATTGACGCAAGAGAGGCACAAAAAAATAACTTCATTTTTATCGTGGATTTTTCAATTCACAGAAAAATCTTTCTATTCAATATTTAATTGAGAATGTTTCCCTTTTCAACGTTATCATTTTTATTCTGTAAATAATCGTTGTTTTTATTTCACTTTGAAAAATTTACAATCTTGTTTACTAACATATCTAGTTAACACAAAATATTCATAAACGAATCAATTCCTTTGTACCCCCCACAAAAATACGTTCCCTGCCAATGTTTGCCACATCCAAGAAAATGAAAAATACATTCAAAATGGATCACGGACGAACTTAAAAATTATTTTCGTTCGTGGTAACCCACTTAATATTTCCAGAATAGAGAATTATTGCTTGAAAGCAAATAAAGCCGCTGCTCTCGTAAATACAGTAAAATTAGTTAATTAACTCGTTGAAGACAGGCAATTTTCGGTTTATATTTGTGTTGACGCATAATAAATATGTTCTAATCAAATTAAACTGTTAAATAAACGAAATGTCAGGAATGAGCATGTGTTTGGCCAAGAATTAACGTCTGTTAAATAAGGCCCTCGACCTAAACTCATCAACGTTATCTTGGAAAGTATGAAACACTGAGAAAAATAATTTCGAGCACAAAAAGATATGAAATGACAGAGGAAAAAATCAACTATTTTTATTTAAATGAAATGATTTCGTAATATTTTGATAAAAAAAACGAATTAGTGAAATATACCCAGTTTCCAAGTTTTACCTAGGCAATAATGTTTGGAACAAAAAAATCGTTAATACTACTTTCATTTTTCTAAAATGGCTTTCTTCAGGATTCCTACATAGATTGTGTTTTGGGGTTCCATACCAAGGAAAAAAAGGCGAAATCCTCATGTGATCACTATCACTGAAATTGAAAAATGTTCATCTGTAAAGTATGAAGATGTGAATTTGGATCACGATTTCTTTCATGAGATATCATTTAGAAGGTTAAATATAGTTTTTTTTTTAATTTTGTGAGTGATAGTTCTTCCGATGTTGCTAAAAATGAGCGTCCAAAATATGCCCTCCAACTCCGAAACTACCAAATCAAAAATTTCGAAAGAACTAGAACAGTTAAAAAAAAAACAGAATTATATTGTCCAACTAACTTTCATATAGTTAATTATTATAGCCACACTTGGCACTACCGTAAGAATTGAGCTCGGAATATTCAAGCTTCTTGCGATATTGTGAATCCTTGGAGGCTAGCTGAGACACCTGTTCGGGTGTTACAGTCACTCCTTAGCCTTTGACCAACTAGCACTCAACAATCGCGAAGTATAGCATTTGCTAAGTAACACAATCTGCATCTTTCCCTGTTACCTCTAGCCAATTTATTGAGGTAATATCTCACATCCAAAAAGTAAGCTTGTTGCCAACCTCATCAGTTAATTTTGTTTGTTCGATCACGAAGCATCGTTATCGCCTTTGATGACTAAGCAGTAAGAACTCTTTTTTCTATTTTTCCCTGACTTGGAGATGTTTTTAGAAGCCACAGGAATCTGGTCCAAGGCATGGTGTTATAGGTCTGTCCTCGACAAGGGCTTTAACAGTTCATTTGCTTCAATTCTTCCATACGCTAGCACCCAATTTGTCTAGTTTGAATAGTGCTTATTAGAATAATTCAAATAATCTTATCACAATTCGAATTGTTCATAACTTTTATAGCAAATACATCTTACGATCACAAGATTATTTGTATATGTGGGATGATTCAATTGATATACACAGTCCTTTACAAATTTACGTTACGAATGTTTTCTCCATACCATATCTGTTTGTGACTCTTTTGATGAGAGTAAATTTCTTGTTTTGGAATCGTAGTAATGCCGCAGAGAATTTGGGCAAAACAGTTTGGAAGAGGTATAGATAACAGGTAACATGAATTGTGGTTGAGGATCTATTACGGTGCCTATGGTATGGTATCCTGAAACTAAACGTGTTCAGCCAATATAGAAAAAATGGAAAAACTACTTATATAACTTTAAAACTATACCAATTTTTGAATATTAGGTAAATAAAATGTATGTGTATATTACGGAACCCTTGATGCATGAGTCACACTCGCAATTATATTTTTTCTCAATCCAAAATAACAAATGCTCAAAAGTTTTATAAAATATTTTTGTTAACCACGAGTTTCAAGATATATTGTGAGATCGACGACAGAGGACTATTTTCCGAAATACGTAAATGAAGAAAACATCATCCAACTCTATCAAGTATTTTTCGTAACCTACCCTGTAAGTAACTTAGTGTTGAGCAAATCCAATCTACATGTAATCTCAAATGCAATCCAAATGTTTGTTGTTGAGTAATCTGTTATCATTTACATTCTCTAATGTGAGTTCGTAACATCATGGACGTACTTGATGCGTATAAGGCATAAACAATGTACAACATTGTTGAACGGTATGAGGCAGGTGAGGTTCAATCAATATTATTGATATTGCTATTTCACTATATATATATATATATATATATATATATATATATATATATATATATATATATTATATATATATATATATATATAGTATAAGGTATACATACAAAGGACAAAAAATAAAAGCCTATATTTTCATAAATTTCACGATTCGTTTCCATACTGAATTCACTTAAGAATGGATAAGTACTTATTTCATTCAAATACAAATTTCAGTCGCACGATTTTTTCTGGGAAAATCAAGCTAGTATCGCAAGAAGAATTGCGACTAGTAACTTCATGCATTTCGTCGTCGTTTGTCCTACTAACCTATACAATAAGTGTACGGTGGATCGGATATGCATCATATGTAATTCAATATTCGTGGAGCTAGTAGCCAAGAAAATGGCAATTTTGTCAAGACTATTCGACCCATCACACACCTATTTTATATACCTATAGGAATCAGCAGTATTGATTGAATCAGGATAATTTTTCATTTTGTGTTTGTTCAGTTTTAAGTACTACAGATTCCTATTTTGATCAGCAAGATTGAGATACACGGTTTTCTTGTGTCTCCATGTTATTTTGAACCCTCATTATTTGATTCGCTACAATTAACTTATATGGACAGCAATGGTATTGGTGGTAGTGGTGATGAAAGATTGTTTGAAGCGGCCTCTCAAGCCCCAGATTCCAGAAAAATGTATTTGCTTCGAGGGGTTTTTTATGTAGTATTTCTTCCAGTGATCCCCATCTTTTGAAGTATGGACTGCATGAAGATGTGATGGAGGGTTTCCGGTTTGTCCCCGCAGAACTTGATGCAGGTTCTCCTGTTCTCCTCTAAGCCTTAGATGTTCTCTGAGTCTACAATGAGCCGTTAGAAATCCCGTTATTGACTTGATGTTTGTCTTTTTCGGTTGAAGTTGCCTAGGAGATCTTTGGTTTGTCTCAATCCTGGAAGTTTTTGCCATTGTGTGCTTCCTCCTCTTTGTTGAGCTTTTCTCCTAGTCTGCAGAATGGTTCTGGCCAGACCAGAACTTGTTGGTTTCCCTCCACTCCAATGTGTCCCCAGCCTCCAGAGGAGGATTCATTCATTTATCTTACCTAACTCATTCAATTTTCGTAGGCATTCCCATACCATCTTCGAGTTGATGTCGGATAGAATTGCTGTATTCTTGTTCCAGCATCTATCAAGGTTGAACTGGCAACATCTTTCGATAGTGTGTATTTCCACTTGAAAGATTACTGAGAATTCGTCTAGAGTATGAGGCACAAAGACTCCCGCTACAGTTCCCTTAGGGATCTTAGACCCACCTGAATACTATTTTAATTCCGTAAGTCTGTTGGCTGATCGGTAAGGTCCCTTGGATTATGCATATTCCTTGTGAGATCGATCTTAGCCAACCTGCAATGAGATGCCAAGGGGCTCTTTTCGCCAAGATGTGAAGAGGAGCGAAATCTAGTAATGCCGCTGTTGGATTCGTTCTCATGTTCCTATTGTGCAAAGACATGCAAGTACATATTTGCACTTTATCTAGAGTTTTTTTTTGTTACCAGCATGGTTCTGCCAAGCCGCACCACCACACCGTAGGTGATCATGGGTCTCACAACCATGGTATACATCCACTGCAATACTGATAGCTTGCAGCCCCATTTTTTACCCGCAATACTTGCGCATATCATAAGTGAGGATATTGATTTATTGGTGATATGGTCTTCATGTTGATTCCTGAGTAGTAGTCTACAACTAATCCTATAAACTTGAAACCATTGGGTACGCTGACGACATAGTCATCATAGAACAGGGGAAATTCAACACCACGGTTAAGGATCGTAGGCAAGAGGCCCTAAACTTGGTAACCAAATGGACGGACTTGGAGGGGTTGAAAATCAACCCTCAAAAAGCCACCATAGTAACATTCACTAGTAGACGAAAACTAGGGGACTAGGACCCTTAAAACTTCTACGAAAAACTATACAGAGCAAGGGAGAGGTCAAATATCTCGAAATTGACCTGGAACCAGCATCTGATGAAAGTGACCAGTCCACATTAATTGTGGCGAGACGCTCTTTTGGGAAGAAATGGAGGTAAAAACCACACATGGTATAGTTATTGTAATCCCAATTGGAACGGCAATAAAAATGAGAGCACTACGAGGAGTGTTTATATGCACTGCCCGGCAAATGGGAAATGTATATATTACCAGTGTTTTTACTTTCAAAGCTTTCCTGGTACAACATAAAAAAGTTCTGTCATGTGGAAGAGAATTCCTTCTCGAAACTTTTTATGTCGGTCCAATTGGGATTAGAAATACTATACACTGGTTGTACGACATGGTGGTAATACCGGCCATAACGTACGCCTTCCTAGTGTGGTGGCCGAAGACCCAACAAAGGAGCGTTAAAACCAAACTAGGCAAGGTGCAAAGGCATTACAGGGGTAATGAAATCAACGCCCTCTGCAGCCATGGAGACACTGCTGGGATTGCCTCCCCTTCACTTGATGATATAATGGGTGCTGTAAATGAACAACAGGAAAGATACAATGGACCAGGAGGCCCAAGTGTCGTCGGGGATACAATGGACCAGACGAGCCAACTAGGTGGAGTTTTTGGTGGGTAGCGCGGATGTAAGGGGGCCTAGAAACCCCAGAACACAATGAGTGAGACCCCACAAGACAATGAGTGAGTCCCACACTACCTTACTACTTGTAAGGTGTCCATGAGGGATTTTCCCCACACAAAAAAACCTAGATACTTGACCTCTTGTTTCCATTTTAGGTTTGCTCTAATAAATAGGTATACATTTCTACTATTCCACCACTATTCGACTAGTTAAGGAAATTCATTTTACCTATTTATGATTAAATAGGACGTAAAATTTACCTTGGTAAAATTAGCCAATTGGAAAGTTCGAAAAGATGTAAATCCCACCTAGAATGTTTGTTAGTAGCTGAATTTTTTTCATTGGGAAATTTGATGTTTAGTAAACACGCCTTACTGAGTTGAAAGAAATCAATCACCTACGTTCTCAATTCAGTGTGTGCTGTTAATTGCAATCCCGTTTCACTCAACTCGCTGTTTACTCAACATGAAACATGATGAACATTAGTATGTTTTGACTTGATAATACGCCTAAGCAGACAGCCAGTTCATGGTGGACGGAGATTGTTTATACTGTAATTAATAAAAGCTCAGAACAAATTGCATCATAAATCAGTTTCAACAGAAATGATTTCCTAGTTTCGCCGCTTCTCTCCAGAAATAAATGAATAACATAATTACGGTGCAATTAGGTAATTTCTATTATTGTTTCCTTGCACAGGAAGTTGCGTTAGTTTTCGAAATCGTTTATTTAACTGACTCGTTTTAATGCCAAATATGATATCTGGGAGAGTCGAGATGTGAAAGATATCCTTACTAGGAGCAGTGGCACCGTACCGGGGGGGGGTCTAATCTGTTTTTACCAAAACAAAAATACTGTGCGATGGAAAACATGTACATATCATAATATCATTAACATTTCATAGATTTTATGGGAAGAAAATTTAAAAAACCTTCGAATAAAGCTACACATTACGAAGTCCTAGGATTATTTTGTCGGATTCAGAAATAAGGGAATTCGGACTTTTCGCCTATCTTCTTGGCATAATTCTCCCATAATGTTAGTTGGATAATTCATATAGATACGATTCATAAAATATTTTAAGAAGATACTTAATTTGTGACATAAATATTTACCATGAAAACCACTCAGATCTATATTATTCTGAGCCAAAATTCAGTTCGTCAATTGTCTTTCAAACAATTATCACTTTTCTTGTTGGATACAGTTAATTTAGAGAAATATTTTTCTCCGTTCCGAAATGAAATATGAACTCCCTCAAGGTCTTTTACCTACGAAAAACTCGACAGTGGGACAAATTCACGATAGACCGCCGTTGCAAGCTAAATGCGGTCAAACCAATCCATTATTGGTCGATATTTTTTTTATCGAATTGCCAGTGTTCACGAAACGTATTCGAATTATACAGGTGTGGTGGTGCCGACCATACATTTTCATTTAACATTCTTTTAATATCGACCCACCTAAATTTACGCTGACCTACTTCGATGACACCGTTTTATTGGATCTCGAGGTGGACCATGAATTCTGGGACGTTTTCATTTTGATCACCGCTTGGATATCGAGAGCAACCTTGAACTGCAAATGGAAAGAGTCTACTGAGAGATAAATGAAAGTGGTCAAATATGAAATAGTATCCCGCATCTCTGAAAACATGTAAACAATCCGTCTCTTCCACCTACTGAAGCCAAGAACGAGAATGTATTTCCTGTATTTCTCAAAAAGCATATTTTTAATGTGATTTTTCAACAAAATTTAACAATGTCGAAGAGTGAAAATTCCATTTATTATATTATTGATCACTATATAATCGTGGTATTCTATGCACAAAAGCTACAGAATAAAAATCATTTTCCAAAATATTCACACAGAAAGCTTATTTTTGATAGGTACATTTATTTATTTTACGATTTTAAGCCAATTTACAATAATTTATAAAAAACATATGAATGTAGATAAAATGAACACTAAAAATACTTCGCAATGTAAATCTCCAAGCAGTTTATAGCAATAGAAATAACTTACAAAGGTTATTAGGAAACCCGAATGACAAAACTCACATGCTGGATAAGTCGGGAATTTATTAAGTTAGCTGTCAAAATTGAGTCTATTACGATCAGACAAAACGTTCAATTTCTAAAAGGTTCCACGAACATGCTACCCAAGGAAGGAGAAGTCAAGTGTAGCGAACCATATGATCGAATCTGGTCACAAAAAATATTCTATAATTTGAAAATGATCAAAATTATCAACGACATTGGATAATTAGATTGCCTGGAGAGTATAGTTATCCACAAAACCATAATAAAAATCTACTTAATGAGGATAAAGAGCCGGCGTATTCCACCTTGTTTACTTTAATCCCCAGGTATATATTGTAATAACATGTAACAATTTATTTAGTGTAGTTTACCTACTGACGATGATAAGTTAGTTATCGAAATGCGCATATAGGTGTGAAGTGATTTAGTGTGGTTACTTGTGCAATTTTTGACTGAACACTAAAACATAAATAGCATCGTAGATCAAGTTCAAGCATTCTTCTACAATAATGTTTGAGATATGTTTTTCTATCAAAAACGATTGTCAAATCCTTGGCTATACTAGTAATAAGCAAGTGCTTTGCTTTTGTATTTTGTACTGATACTCTAGGGGACTATAGGTTGAATAACACCGAACCAATGTGAGATCCTTGCGGAACTCCAGAGTTTACAAAAATACAGATGCAGTATATTCAACAAATTGCATTTAATGTGAAAGATAGCTCTCAGCACACTTCAGAATATTTCTTAGAGCAAGAAATTTTCTAATGAGAGATAATGGTTTATTCTAACTTGATTGGGGGTATATTTCCCGAGGCTACCACCTAAATAATACTCTCCCGTCTGTACCTGAATATTTTGTTGAAATTCAAAAATCGCTGGGCTATCACTTGTCATGTGGTTTATCAAAAAAAACATGTCTGCCATCCAGGTCTGAACGTCGTTCGTTAACAATCGTTTTTTAATTATCCACTAAATATGAAAATTATAATAGAATACATAAGAGCAATTTGGACAGAGCCTTGGAATGAACATAATTGCCTCAATAAATTAATTTGATTATGATAAATCTCCTATCTATGCTAGGCGGATATGAATAATCGCAAATTTAATACGCATATGGACATAATATGAATAATTCAAGATTTATATTATATCATACTATAACATGATTATTTTTCTATTTGCACAGCGATATATTAATATTTACGACTTTCAGTACAGTGTGCGCTTGGGAATATATCAACCGAAATTAAGATTTTACTAAGTAAAAAAAAACACTCTGACACCTCCTTCCTACGGTTCTAGCAATATTATCTATAACACTGGAAAACGTGATTCTGTGGTAATTTTTTGTCTTCTGAATATAAAAATAGTATCAGATTAGTTGAACAAAAACCTACTTGAATGAAAAAAGATATAAAACACATCTGAAAGAAACATATTTCAAAAACTTTATTTTCAAATCGAATCAGCGAAACTCCACAGAAGTTTTGTACCAAACATTTATCTTGCTGTTCATATTATTGATAAACTTGTTTTACGATACGGTATCATTGTTATTTTATTATATTTATTATCAAAATTTCCACATATGTAGTCATGATCCTCAATACATATTTGTCAACATAAAAAGTATATATCATCTGCATCTAAAACTGACAATTTGGTAAGACACGCTTAAAAAAACTTGGAGAAAAGTGGACAGACATTGAGTTACTACAATGTTACTAGAATCGCTATTAAAACTTACATTGCAGATTTTTTTCCGGTATTAAATATCAATACAACTAGTTACATGTTTATCTACTCATGTTTTTGTTTTTCATTGAATATTCGCTCACCTATTATTCCATTACTCATTTTACATTTACATAGTTGTATAGTTACATAGTTTAGTAATAGTACTTCTCCCTGTATATAATAAATAAATTCGTTCAGTAACCAATCGCGCGCATTGAAGCTAATGACTCAAGTGCCAAACCAGAGAGAGAGGTTCATATGTACGAAAAATATCCCAACGTATTATATATCTCTAGCGATTTCAAAAATGAAGCTATAGTCTATATCACCCAAAAATAAGCCTCCCAAAGATTTAGTCGTGGAGGAAGAAGTGGAATACATTTTCCACTGCTCTACCAATCTACCTATCTTATTAAGGATCTAGTCTCTCAAACAATTGATTATATAATCGAATATGAAATTAACTTCGGTACATGCTGCATGAAACTGGTCCTAAAACGAGGAATACAGATAACGAATCTTAGGGAACAAATTATTTCTTTCCGAGTTGGGCAAATGAAACCATTGTATGTTCGTATAAAAATAAAATAAAATGAATTCAGTGGAAAAAGTTTTTGTATTCTTCCTATTTTCATTCATCATATTTTTGGAGAAATATCAATTACGACAGAATGTTTCGATTGTTGAATAAGGCAAACCAATTGGTACTTATATAAACTCTATAGCGTAGCCGAATCACTAATTGAATTCCGTCGGAAACTTCCAACTTTCCGAGAAATACAACGCCTCCAAGTTAACGAAATCAGTCATCAGGAGAGCAAAAAAAAGAACTTTAATTCGTAGCAATCGCCCTCTTGGCTCTATAAGCTTTATTAAGTTGGCAGCAATGGCAACTCCCTAATTACGTTGACACAACGCGATCACTTTAAATTGCAAAAAAAACTTTCCTTTTCGGAGAGTTACCGACTCAAATTGAATTTAACCGTGTAATGGGGTTTTAAGTTGTTCGGGGATAAAGTTTCAGATGAGGTTGTTACAGGCGCAGTCTGGTTTTGATGAAGTTTTGGATCATGTCGCACAAAGTCGTTTCACCTGATCAATAGTCGCATCCCTGGAGTTTAGAAACTGAATGTTAACTAACTGTTTAGAATGTGCTCGAAGTATCTGAACCCAATGAGTAACAATGGGGTAACAATCAAGATGGAAGCATTGTACAAATTAATGTTTGAAGGTAAAGCAAAAAGATTTTAAGAGAATCTCATGAGGTCGAATTCTTCAATATCCAAGTAACGCAGCTTCTAAATTTACAATGATCTTACCACAAAATTGAAGCCTCTCACAATTATTCTGCCGCTACCATAGACCAATTTTCTGATTCATAAACAGCGCATTGCATTTTTATTATTTTCCAGATCTGGGACTTCAATATAAAATATTTTGTGTAATTAGTCAATACGTTTTAGAAATATTTTTTCAACGGTTTTCTTTTAACTCGAAGGCTGTACCAACTTTGTAATAACTTTTTCGCCTAATTCCATGTATCTAATTAGATTTGAAATTTGGAGTAGTTGGTGCAATAATACTTTTAAAAGCATGTAATGAAAATTCAAGATGCGAAGAGAAACAAAAAACCACAAAACAACCTAGCGTTACAAGTTTTAAAGAGAATGAGACATTTCTGCTAACAACTTTGTATTGCTTGTAAGTCATTCAGAGAGAATGAAATCCATAAAAAATACTATATTCAATTTAAATTACTAAAATTCAGAAGAGTATCCTTCAGCTAGTATTTTGATATGCAGAATCAGAGTAGAACGAGTTAATGACTATCTGTATCTTGACATGTTTTTTTGGGTAACCTTCCACATTCTGAAAATGAAAATATAATCAGGAAAATCTATACAAGTGTAGAAAGGGCAAACTAATTAGTTCTCCCCAATTTGTCAGTAATTGTCGTTACCTGAATTTGCCTATAAAAAAATTGTTAAAAATTCAAAAGATACTTCTCTATATAGTTTTTAATTGACGTTTCGGGGACTATATCTGCCCCCGTTTGATTTGACACACTTCTAATGACTGATATAACTATCACCACACTAACAAGGTATGTTGCAAACACAGTTTTGGTACTTTCTTCGGCGTTTTTTGGTTTTGTTCGTGTTAGTATAGATCTCAGTGAGTTTGTTGTTCTAAATGATGTTCTCACATCATACTTATGTCCAATCCGTTTGATCTTCTCAGATAATCCGGGGACATAAGGTATTATGTTGGTTGTGAAATGTGTAGGTGGTGGGAGTACTCCTGTTAGTTGTGTTAAATGTGTTAATTGGTTGTTTGGCGGATTTTTGTTTTCAATGTCAGTGATTGTTTTTTCCACAAACTGATCCGGATATGCATTTTCCTTGAGGATAGATTTTATGAGGTTTATTTCTTCCTGTAAATTCTGGTTGGAATTGCAAACTGTTTGGGCTCGATTCTAGAGACATTTAACTATGCCTTTTTTCACACTGGCATGATGGTTTGAGTTGTAGTGTAAATATCGATTGGTAAGTGTCTTCTTTCTGTGTACAGATGTTTTCAATCGGGATGATGATTTTTAGATCATGACAACTAAAAAGGGAAGTTGGTTGTTTTGTTCTGATTCGAACGTGAATTTGATCGTCGGTTCTTGATCGTTTATATGATCCAAGAAAATGTTTAATTCCTCTTCACTTCGATTCCAGATAGCGAAAACACCATCCACGTATCTCCACCATATTTTTGGACCATTGTGGAATGTTTCAACGAAGGATTCTTCAAAGTATTCCATGAATATGTTACTTAAAGTGGATGACAAAGGAGAACCCATCGCCATACCAGACTCTTGTTGATAAAATTCGTTCTTGAATTGAAAATATGTTTTTTCTGTGCATAGTTTGAGTAATTCTATGATGGCACTGACATCCAGTTTTGTTCTTGTCTTCAGTGATGTGTCTTTTTCTAATCTTTCTTTCACGATTTCCAGAGTTTTATCAATAGGGACATTAGTAAACAAACTTTCGACATCAAAACTGACTAGGAGATCTCCATCTTGAATTTGTAATTCATTCAATTTCTTCAGAAAGTAAGGGGTATTCCTTATGAAACTATTTCCATTTCCAGATAGTGGTATCAGAATGCTGAGTAGGTATCTAGCGAGTTTTTGTGAAGGAAATCCAATGGAACTTACAATAGGTTGTAGAGGATGAGATGGTTTGTGTAATTTTGGTAATCTATAAAAATGTGGGGGTTTGCTGTGGTGTGATACTAGGTCTCTGCGTTCTGTTTTCGTGAGTATGTTTTGTGTTTAGCTAAAGTTCGATATATTTTGCTTCCTATTGATGGGGTTATAGAGAAGTATCTTTTGAATTCATACTATTTTTATAGGCCTGATTATATTTTAATTTTTAGACTGTGGAAGGTTAGTTACCCAAAAAAAACATGTCAAAAAACGTTGTTCCTCCACAAAAAATCACATTCATTCAAGACTATCTGTATATTTTTCCCAAAGAAATAATACTATTAATAATAAGAAATATTTTTTTATCGATGTATAAAGAACGAAATATATACCGAATGATCTCGGTAAAGGTCGACACAAATCATCATCAATATTTCCAAGACAAGATCTCATATTTGTGCGAGTCACATAAAACATGTCGGAAAGCATTAAATAAATAATCGATCAAAAATTCGTTCCAAGTCGAAACGATATGTAGCTTCCAAACAAGGCGAATTCGATTCGGAAAACGACCTCGGAATCAGTGTCTGTACTTGTAAACGAGACTGGTTCCCATATAAATAAGCAAGCCGAAATGAGTTACGGGCTAGTATCGATGACATTTATCGATTTGGAAATGATGGTACACAGAAAAGTTTTGAATTTTTTATCAACGCAATTTACAGGGTATTTCAAAACGTCTGGAGGATAGGGCAGCGCTTTTCGTACTTGGCCAGACGATCAAAATGTTAACAACATATTTTCCACTGTCGGTTAAGATCAGAAGATACATTTTTCTGGAAGATTAATATTCAATGAAATCCTTCTAATGCGTGAACTGGGTGAAAAAATGGTAAACCTGTACGTCATCAGATGTTTCCGAAGCAGCTTGAAAATTATTTTCAAAATGGAATTATGGCTGTAAAAGGCTCTCATTATCGTTTCCAACTGGCTTTTTTATAGGTATAAAGTATTGGATTTAACAAAACGAAAACATGAAATGACAAGTTAACCATGTAAATACAAGAATTGAAAAATTCAAGTGAGATAAATGATTAAAACAATAAAAAAACTGTGACAAAATCAACTCAAAGAATATTACGGGTCATAAAAAAAAATAATCAGAAACAAAAAAACAAGTAATAAAGATACGAAAAATAATTTGTAGAATTAAAAAATAATTTCAAAATAAAACAGATAAAGTCACAAGAACGTCTCAACAACGAAGATGATAATTCGTCACACTCTTATAAAAGATTATCGATCACTTCCTTATAAAGAAATTGTAAGAATCGCTCAGACAGGTCATCTTTTCCAGGAAAGGATCATCTGATCATCCCCGCAATCACAAATGTAAATGATACTAACCTTATTGATGCCTCAATTTAAAAATATTCAAGGAAAAAACTTTAATATCATGATAAATTTCACCACACACGTCGAAATAATGACCCTTTACAACGAAAATTGAAAATTTTCATGATCCTTGCGTTGAAAAGGTTGGAAATGAAAAGGAGAACGTTGTAGACCAAATAGGCGATCGAATGAGATGTCCTCAACTCAACAAATTGATTAAATCTATTCCCGATGGACCTACATGAAGAGAGAAAAAGAGTGGGTATGATTCAGGTCACGCGGAGAGATCAAATCGAATGTGGGAGTCACCAGAGAAATCGTTCTGGCGAAGGGTTCAAACTTAACAAGACAAAAAATATAACATTGTTTGCTACGTTTGCTACTTTTAGGTGAAGTGGCGACAGTGTGTGGTGTTCTAAACTGTACCGGGTTTTGTTCATATACCGGGTGACACAGGATATCAGGCCACCCCTGTAACTTCTGCATTCGTGAACGGATTTTTCTGAAATTCAGTATAATTATATAAGCAACCATTTCGGATTTGATCACATTACAATCCAATATGGCGGACATCCGGTTTTTCTGCAAATGCCAGCAACTTTGTTTTTTCAAATGGAACACCCTGTATATTTTTACATATTCAGTTCAACAGGTCAAAACAAGTCCAAACCTTATGTCAAATGTAATTTTTTTGAAACAATTGAAATTAAAATTGTTTTTTTATTTTACCTCGTGGATAAATGAGATTTGGTAAAGGCTATTCACAATGAGTCGCACATAACAGAGAAATATTTTTTTCTGAGAAATTATTTTTTGTGTCATTTATTGATGAATTAATTCAGTCACATCAAATTTTTACAATTTTTTTTTTTCAAATGAAACCCCTATGGGCCACCTACCTGTCTCTCTAGAACATTCATTAAGGAAAAAAAAATTACATATCATTTTTGTATTTCGGTGCAGTAACAAATTCTAAACATTCAAAAATCTACAACTAGTTCATGAGTTTCCTTGTAGTTCGAATAATTGTTCAACTTAGTAAGCTGTGGAAAACAACATTTCTGAATCTTGTCAACTAATTGTATTTCGCTGTCATCTTTCATCTCAACTCTCGAAAATTAGTTAACTTCCGGGAATTAGTTTAGTAGAAATGTAAAATCAAAATTATAGGTTCACAAGAAGTGAACAGGTTGATATGTTATTAATTTACGGAGAATGTCTTGAAAACATTGTCGCCGCTTGTCAGTTATACGCTGAACGATACCCACACAGAAGACACCCACAAAGAACCCTTTTCAAAAATGTGGAGAGAAGATTCCGAAAAGAACCCAACAAAGGAGAAGATGATCGTATGTGAAGAGGCATTATCGTGCTTACACTTACTTACACAATTAGTTGACAAGATTCACAAATGTTGTTTTCCACAGCTTACTAAGTTGAACAAGTGAAGCTAATGTAAAGCGTGTAAAAAATTATTCGAACTGCCAGAAAACTCATGAACTAGTTGTAGATTTTTGAATTTATACAATTTGTTACTGCACCGAAATACAAAAATTATATGTCATTTTTTCCTTAATGAATGTTCTAGAGAGACAGGTAGGTGGCCCATAGGGGTTTCATTTGAAAAAAATTAATTTTTGATCAAAAAGTGATGTGACTGAATTGATTAACCAGTAAGTGACACAAAAAATAATTATATAATAGCTTCGACCAAATCTCATTTATCCACGAGGTAAAATAAAAAAACAATTTTAATTTCAATTGTTTAAAAAAAATTACTTTTGAGATAAGGTTTGGACTTGTTTTGACCTGTTGAACTCAAATATGTAAAAATATACAGGGTGTTCCATTTGAAAAAACAAAGTTACTGGCATTTCCAGAAAAACCGAAAGTCCGCCATATTGGATTGTAATATGATCAATTCCGAAATGGTTGCTTATATAACTGCACCAGATTTCAGAAAAATCCGTTCACGAATGCAGATGTTACAGGGATCGCCCGATATCCTGTGTCACCCGGTATGTTAAGCGCGATCGTAGAATAGCTTTCATCATCGGGCACACCAAGAATTTTTATTACGGTAGTTATATTTTCAGAAAATATGTCGGCTTCTGTGGTTTTTACAATTTATGCAAATAAATCTTGAATAAAAATATGCATTTTTCAGAAAAAAAAATTAGCGTTACTTTTTTGTTGATATTGAGATTCCCCACAAAAAAGTTAAGTATTTTACAGAAAAATATTTTTGTAAAATGGGAAATGACATTGGGTCTTACACAGTAAAAAAAAAACTGTTTTTATTCATGTTATGTTGGAGCATGTTAACGACATTCCATCCCTCGATTTATTACATATGCCATTTTTCGTTTTGTATCGACTTTTTATATCTTTGGTTATAAGCATTCGACAGGAAAATGACATAACACTCATTTGTAGAGAATATTGATACCAAGATGTAGCCTTGCGAGTGGCATATCGACCGACCTGGACTAGGCAACTCGGTAGCAATATAATCATAATGAAAGTAAACAAAAGACACTCACTTTGAACTAAAGGATTTTCACTAAACTGGGTTTACAAAACCACGACACGTGCGTGTCGCTATACAATAGCTTTTTCTAGATAATCCTTACTTTAGCTTTTGTTTAGTTTAATGTGGAATTTCATCAAGTATCGGCCGCATCAATTCAAAATTCAAAATCAAATCATACAATATAACAATTCTACAAAGCTCACGGTGGTCAATAAATATGGGATTCCCACAGGAGGACAAAACTGTGCGTGGGATGGATTATATATAGCTCAGTAGTTATCAAGATAATACATTTACAAAATAAAGATAATAATAAAATATAAAACTCTCACTTGGAAATAATCCAGGGCGTGAGATGGGTTATTCTATACATGTGATAAAATACTAGAAACAAAGTAGATAGATTGTACATATGAAGAAATACTAGAATTGAAAGTGTAAAAAAAAACCTTTTTAAAGACAAGAAAAGGAAAACATATTTTTTTTATTGTTTGATCTAGGTTATTCTGTGAGTATCAAATTCAAAATTTTGCAGCGCAAGATTACCTATTTTGTATCCGCGGCAAGCTTTTGAATCTGTCATAGAATGTTTTTTTTAATAATTTTTATTTATAACTTTTTAGTTAATATCTAATTTATTTTTTAATTTTGACAAAAAAATCATAATCTCCGACACGGAAACCCCTAGATAGCAATTTTGAATAGAATCGGACCATAATCACAAAAATTGTCCACCATATTGGAGCCGCCATTTTGTTTTTTTTCAAACAAAAATTTCATAATGCATCATCGTAATTGAATTTCAACTCAATCGGACGATTAGAAATGGGTCAAATTTAACTTGCAAAATTCGATTACAGACAGACAGATACCGGGACAGGTAAAACTAAAGAATAAATGCTTGTAAAAAAAAATCTTCGAACCCGAAAACCTAAACAAACCAATTTTGAATAGAATCGGACCATAATCTCAAAAATCGTCCGTCATTTTGGAGCCGCCATGCTGAATTTTTTAATTTTGACAAAAAATTCTAATCTCCGACCCCAAAAACCCCTAGTTACCAATTTTGAATAAAATCGGACCATAATCAGAAATATTGTCTGCCATATTAGAGCAGCCATTTTGTTTTTTCAACAAAAATTTCATAATGCATTGTCACCGGAATTATGTACACCTGCCAAATTTCAAGTCAATCGGACGAAGTGGGTCAAATTTAACTTGCAAGATTTGATTACCGACAGACACACAGACAGACAGACACCGGGACAGGTGAAACTAAATAAAAGCTTGTAAAATAATGAAGCACAACAGTTTTCGGTTCAAAGATAGCTAGTTCATGCACTGTCTCTGACAGAGTACTATCAAGCATTTTTGTTCCCTTCATTCATGAGCATGACATACTGAATATAATTAAAAATTTAAAAAATAAAAATTCAATGGGAATTGATGACATTTCCCCAAAAATAATTAAAATTATTGCTGACGCCATTCTATCACCATTAACATGGCTCGTCAACCTATCGTTACAATCCGGAACATTTCCTGATTTGATGAAAGTCGCCCTTATTTTTCCTCTCTTCAAAAAAGGTGATGTGCACTCAGTAGATAACTACCGTCAAATATCACTCTTACCAGCTATATCCAAAATCCTTGAACGAGCGGCATATGATATTATAATAAGCTTCATTGAAAAGAATAACATTTTATCTGTATCACAGCACGGTTTCAGAAAATCTAAATCTGTAGAAACAGCAACAAACCACCTCTTGGACTACGTATATTACGTGTTAGATTGTGGGAAGTATGTTGCTTCATTGATGTTTGACTTGTCCAAAGCATTTGACAGTATAAATTTGCAATTTATTCTCGAAAAATTATACTCTATCGGGATTAGAGGAGTCATGTTGGATTGGATACATTGGTATTTAACTAACAGAAAATTATTGGTGAAAATCGAAAATGAATTATCAGAAAGCATTGAAGTCCCCCTGGGTGTTCCCCAAGGATCAGTTTTGGGACCACTTATTTTCTTAATTTTTGCTAATGATCTACCGAGAAATATCAGCATAGGACAAATTACCATGTTTGCGGATGATACAACCATAACTGTATCAGCAGTTACCCCAGAGGAGCTACAAAAACACATTAGAGTTACCTATAATGAGATGGCGGCATGGTGTTCACGCAATAGACTAATATTGAATAAAGGTAAAACAGAATGTATAAATTTTTATCTGCGTCGCGAGATTCCCTCACTATTCCAATTACCTGAGGATCTGTCTTTTACTAAAGATGTAAAATTGTTAGGAACCTATCTTGACTCTCAGCTTTCTTTTAGTACTCAAGTGAATCATGTCTGTACGAAACTCAATAAAGCATATTACGCCATACTACAAATGAAACCATATTTGGATGAAAAAGGTTTAATGGACTTGTACTATGCTTTTGCATATAGCCATATATCATACAATATTATAGCATAGAGTTAAACAAGTAATCGGGAAAGAGTATTAATTGCTCAAAAGCGTCTAATCAGACTTATTTTTCAACTGAGTTATAGGGAAAGCTGCAGAAATACATTTAAAAAAAACAAATTCTTACCTTTTCAGGAATATTTATTTTGAAATGCCTCACTTTTATTAAGAGCGATATTAATAATGTTTCCCAAAAACAGCATGAATATCAAACACGCCACATTAACATGGACATACCTAGACATAAAACTGCAATGTACCAGAAATCGCCCCACTTCATCGCTATAAAAATATTTAATGCACTTCCCAGCGAACTGAAAAGCATTAATTCATACGAAAAATTCAAAAGACAATGCAAGGATTTTTTAGTATCTGAAACATTCTACACAGTGAATGAGTTTTTGAGCAGGAATAGATCCTAATTAATAATTTTTTCTTTTATTCTGATACTCAATGAGCTTTTAACTATATTGATATTTGTTGTATTGTATTTTATCTATTTTTTACACATGCTTTTATTGTAAAATATCTTTTTATCTTTTCATGATACTTTATAGTTGACTTGTCCAACACCATGTAATTATGGTATTTTATGGATTAATAAAGTTCTATTCTATTCTATTCTATTTAAAATAGTATGAATAATTAAAAATTCAGTATTAGTTTCTATTCATTTCTAAATGATAGTATATATTTTTCAAGACAACATATTGGTGTAACTGCATCCTTGGCAAGTTTAAGATCCAGATTTTAGGTTTAAAAAAAAATAATCATTTATTGTCCAAACAGGAAGAACCCAATTACAAGACAGTTGAAAAGAAAGTTTCATTTAGAAATAACTAAGCTACACTACTCTACAAATGTTTAATTTTGGATACATTGTTGTTACCAATAGATTTGGTTTCTATAAGAATTATATTATATAGCCGAGGAGCTAGATAAGAATACAATCTTAGAGGGTATTTTTCTGCGATTTAAGGACATATGAATTGATTTTGTTACGTGTTTCATATTTGTGGTCAAATTTTTTCAATTCATGTTTATTTATATGTTGTCTGAATATGGTTTCGAGAGAGTAAAGTTGTCTGATATCTAAAATGGATGTTTCTTTATATAATGTGTCTGTGGGGTGAGTTCTTTTTTTGAAATACATTATTTTTAATATTGATTTTTTAATGTATTTTAGTTTTTTTATTAAACTAGGACTAGCTGCCCCCCAGGCCTATAGCGTAGGTATGGTCTCATGGTGTTTTTTTTAGTCTATAGCAGTTTTTTTGCCAAGTAATCAATATGTGCATCCCATTTTAGGTGGGAGTCTATAACTAGACCAAGATATTTTATTTTGTTATGCTTACTCCATCATATTTTATTCAAATTTGGTAGATTTTTGGCATAGGAAGTGAAAGTCATGTAGAATGTTTTAGTTAAATTCATACTCAGTAATCTACTTCCAAACCGTTGAATAGTGACTTTGAGATTATTTTCCACCTTTCCTTTCAGGAAATTCCATGATTCTGCTTTGAAAATAACTACTGTGTCATCTGCGAAACTCATTATCTCTTTCCACATCTAACGAAAAGAGGTCGTCGAGGTCTTGACCAGACGAGCTAGCTGGGAGGAGTTTTTCAATGGGTAACTCGGAGGAAAGGGAACATATAGGGACTCGAAAACCCAGTGAACAAGTCCCACAGCACCCGTAAGGTGTCCATAAAGGATTTTTCTACACCCAAAAAAAAGTGTTATTGTATCTTCTGTTGATTTGCCTAGTTGGAATCCGAATTGATTTTCTGATATTACTAGATTTTTATAAAGGTATTTGTTGATACGAAATTTTGAAATGTTTTCAAAACATTTTGAAAAGTTTGTTATGACAGATATCGGACGATAGTTTTCTACTTTTAATTTATTCATTATCATATTATATGTTCCTCTATATTCGTGCTACCCTATTGAAAAAAAGTTGGTGTACCCGCTGGCGAACGGTGACCTCTTAGTCTATATTCTAAAAAGTTAATGTAACATATGAATATTATTGAAGCACGACTTTGAATATTTTATGGAATTTAAAATCAAACCATGTCCTAAGCTAAGTTTTGGTCATGGTAATTTGTAGGCATATTCGCGGTTAGTATTCGGCGTACTGTCTCTCTCCTATTGTGACTTGATCACAATCATATTTTGTTGAGGTGTACTTTGAATAAATAGTGAGGTGGTTCCCAAGTTTTTTAATTGGCCGATTTTTGTATTATGATTCCAGTATCCTTTGTATTGTTTCCGGGTCTATTTTTTATTTACTTCAATACAAAATTAAGGTCCAATATCTGATTCCAACTTATTTCGAAACAATGTATAGTGAGAAGGAAGTTCTGAAGTGGAGTTCAATGTACATATTGAAATACATTATGAACTATAATGACCAAGTTATCATGCCATGCCCTAATGCCTAATCCCTCCAATATTATAAACCTGGTATGACGCTTTTTTTTGATTATTTTTTCACTTCATACGAATGAAGCAAAACTGACCAAGTCAAAACCGTCAGAGACGAATGTATGGTTTGGGAGAGACACTAAAGACTAAAGTCTATCTTTCAGTCGCAGATGTGATTCCCGATCTGATTTTATGAACATCCTGTTCATATTTTCAAAGTCAGTGGAATTCTATTGATAAACAAAAATATAGATCTGTAATAAAAAATAATACATTGAAAACATTTTTACGAAATAAAATACTAGAAGTTACTTCAAAAATTGATGAGTTCATGGATACTATTCAACCTCGTGATGATTATCGAGAACTCTTGGAATTATGTGAAATATTTCTAGGCACAATGGATTCTGAGAAAATCAAATTGTATAAAACTGAGGCATTCCATCACGCTCAATGGATGTCCAAAGCTTTTTATTGTTTGAAAATTTATATTTTCCGAAACAGTTTTAAATTAACTAAAGAAGATGAAAAAATCTTCTGGAAATTTAATTATTTATTGTTTTTGTATATGTTCCATTTTGGTATACTGCACCTTTAGCCGCCACTGCACCAAATCAAGACCTTGAATTCATGAAAACTGTTTACCAATATAGAACGATCGATAAAGAATTAGAGAAATTTGGGAACTATTTATGGTATTTGAGTCCTGAAGCAGCGGCCTTGTCGTTTTTTGATAAAAATGTATCTTTTAGTGTAAAGCAAAAAATTGTTAAAGCTTTAAAATTAAGTAATGATGATCAATTTGACATTCCTAAACGCTTTATTTTCAATTTAGATCATTTCAAGTGGTTTTTAAATAAAAACATTGATTATTTTATAAATTCTCTAATTTTTTTATAAAGATGGTAGGACAATCCAGAATATTCAAGAAGATTAGACATTGTTAAACATATAAGAGAAGTCAATGATACCTACTGCAGGAAGAGCTGAAAAATTGACTGAAAAATATATTGATATTTTATCTAAACACGAGGGTGAGAAACAATTCGTAATTCAAATTGTGAGCGAGTATAATTTTTGTTCCAAATGTAACTAATGAAATTTTAGTAAAATAAATTATGTTTACTCAGATATTAAATATTTTATTTGATCCCATTTATTTTTTCTCAATTTTTTATCACAGGACCATCAGAATTAGATATTTTTGGAAATAAACAACCAAGTTTCATCTAAATAATAATAATTTTGCTGTAAAAGTAAAAAAATTCGAAAATGTAGGATGAGTTCAACTTTAACTTCAAATAACTTTTGAAAGAGTGAAGTTATAAAAAAATTATAGGACACCTTTTTTGTAGAGAGTTCAAATTACTACAAGAATATGTGTCTCTCATTACTTTGTCTTCAGTTGTTCAAGAAAAAAAAATTAACTGTAAAAAGTAGCAAAACCCCATGTTATTTAAATGGAAAATATATCGTCTTAGGGGCAAGGTTAAATATGGAAATTAGGACCTTTTTTGGTCTCAAATTCTTTTCTAGACCATAAACAAAAAATTTAGGGAGCGCTGCAGAAAAAAGAATCAACTTGATAAATAACGGACACCCTACTGCCTATCTAAGAAAATGGAACCGTTCATTCCGTCTAGCCCTGTTATTACCATTGCTCATCAAAGGATAACATATATTTTCATTTCCTAGTGCATTGACCATATTAATTCATCATTGGAACTGTTAGTATGAAAAAAATAATAAATAACAAATGTCGGCTTTCAGTGGGCAATACCCTGTATGCATTTCAAATTATAAATACGGTATACTATCGCAGCGTGTAGTCCTAGACAAAGCAGCATAGAGTCCGTATATATACTCGACCGACATTGACATTGGAAGAAAATTTTATCTATTTACGAAGTAGGCGTGCAAGTTATTACAATAATGCATTCTATTCCCACACTCTCGGCCTGGGCCGTCTCTCACAATAAATAAAACATAACGTTCAACAACGTTAACGGCGTTAATATCGGCTCGGAGTGTGCGTTCATGTAAATGCCCCAAACGGGCGAAAATTCCATTAGTACGGGAATATTAGACACATCTATGAAAATATCATGATACTGACCTTTATGTTCATGTCCTCATTGATGGACTATATTAGTCTAAAATCTGGCAATAACCCTATCACTAGTTCCCGATATTAATACGTTTTTCCCATTTAGTTAGAGTTATATTTCCAAAATTGCTTCTTTTTCTTCTTCTGTGCACATGGTGGGCTGAGAATCAGCTGGGCATGCCGATTTCTCTGACGAAACTCAGCAGTTTTTTCAGATTAATCTCTTTGGGTTGAGAATTATGCCACCCAGGTTGATCTCCCTCTGGTGCACCAGATCGGGGCACTCAGTAAGGATGTGCGACGATGTCTCGTCAGCTTCCAGGCACCATCTGCATATGTGATCCCGATGAGTTCCATGTGCCTGTTCAGGTGATTGCGTCCCGTTAGTAGCCCAGTCATAATCCTGATATCCCGTCTGTTGAGTGAGTTTCTTCGAGGGTCCCTTTATTTGGAGCTTCGATTGCCTCATGCAAGGCGCCTTCTGCCATGTTTTGATTAACTGCTTCTGCAGCAGTCCCTCCATATTTGAGATGGCCAGGCTATTGGGTATTCCCAAGATTGGTTCCGGTCCGACTGGAGCCATTCCCGATCCAATCTTGACTACTATGTCTGCCTCTTCATTCCCAGGAACACCTGTGTGTCCCTGTACCCATATGAAGCTAACTCCCCTTGTTTTTTGCCAATTTTCTATGGCGTTTCTACACTCGGACACCAATTTGGATGTGATCTTGTTTGATCCTATCGCCATGATTGCTGTCTTGCTTTCCTGAACGCAGGTGTGTATAGCATATACTTCGGCCTGGAACACTGAGGCGTATTTGCCTAAAGGACCTGAGATTTCTCTCTTTGTTCCTTCCTTGTATACTCCTGCGCCGGACTTTCCCCCAAGTCTTGATCCATCTGTATACCAGGTTGATCCATAGGGGTCTGCCGGGCGCAGCGTCTTTCCATTCATCCCTCGTGGGGATGATGATTTTTGGTCCCTTTTTAAAATTCAGAACTGGCAAGATGCTATCTCTTTCCATTTATAGGATTGGACAGCCCTCCTGTCCAAATACCTTGTTCCAAATATTGAAGTGTCTGCCTCCGTGCCAATCCATTGGCCTGTACCTTGGAGTATGTAGGCAGTACGCATGGCTTCATGTTCAATGACTAGGTGAAGAGGTGGCAGTCCTAGCAGAACATCTAGAGCTCTGGTTGGCGTCGTCCTCATAGGCAAGCCAGTCTTTGTACTTTATCGAGTTCATTTCTGGACTTGCTTCTTGTGATGCCGGTCCACCAAACAATGGACCCGTACGTTAGCGTCGGGCGAATAATCGCCGTATATATTTTTGGTGTCAAGCCCCACGTCTTACCGAATGCTCTCCTGCATGCCCAGCCTTCTTGGTGCGATTTTAAATCTGCTCGTTCCAGGTCAGCTTGGAGTCTATGATGACTCCAAGGTGTTTCGTCGACCCTTTGTACGGAAGCTGTCTTCCTGAGATACGTATATCTGGAAGAGTTCCTATTTTGCGTTTCTTGGGAAAGAGTACCAAGTCCGCTTTTTCTGGATTGACTCTCAATCCTCCGGTAAAACACCATTGTTCCACTCTGCTAAGAGCTTCCATGATGATGACTCCCAGCAGGTTCACCGCTTGGTCTTGAGCCAGCAAGACCAAGTCGTCGGCATACGCTTGTGTTTACAGCCCTGACTCATTCAGCTCCGTGAGAAGCTCGTTAACCACCAGGCACCATACTAGGGTAGTGTAGGGGTAGAACTCCTCCCTGTGGACAACCTCTTGATACCTTGGCAGCGACGGTTCTCGTTTAGTTCTGTCGTTACCACTCGTTGCGATAGCATAGCCTCGATCCACCTGATCAGGGTTAAATCGACTCCATGCCGCGCCGCGACGTGGCAGATAGACTCAAATGACGTGTTGCCAAATGCTCCTTCTATATCAATGAAGACCCCCATTGCTGATTGTCCACTAGTCAGTACTTTTTCTATCTGTGTGTCAGGTGGTGGAGAGCTGTGTCTGTGGACTTTCCAGTTTGGTAGGCATACTGTTGCTTGTGCAGTGGATTACTCTGTAGCGATTGCTCTCTGATGTGCCGATCTACCAGCCTTCCGAGAGTTTTCATAAGAAAGGACGTCAGGCTGATGGGTCGGTACGCCTTGGCTTGGGAGTAGTCAGTTTTCCCTGGTTTTGGAATGCATGCCTCTGGTATGTAGCCCAGCGCCAGACACGATCGAAGTATTCTTATAAGTAGGAGGAAACTAATCCAGTCCCTCTTGGAGAAGAGCCGGAATTATACCATCCTCCCCTGGTGATTTGAATAGTGAGAAGGTATTTACGGCCCATCTCACCTTTTCGTACTTTACCACTCTTGCAGCCGTTTCGTAGTCCATATGAGTTTTCCCCATTGAGTTAGTCCTCAAGGCTGGCTGAGTGATGGTTGGTTGGTTGGTTTAAGGCTGACGAGCCAGAGACAGGGCTGGCACTTAGCTTCCCTTGACACTGCGACCAGCTGGGGTCTATTGTATCACTCTGTCGTCAGTGGTTCCTCATTCAAACAGGTTTGTGCCCTTAGTTAAGTCTAGAAGCCCGCCGATAAGGCTCTTCGGATTCATGCCCGTTTCCGGGCCGATCCCTCCAAAGATCCTGCGTCGCCCACCACTCAGGGCGTCACAGTCGAAGATTGAAAGACAAGAGTTAGACCCGAGGCCTCCTCTTGTCTCTTGATGACAAGCCATTCTTCAGTATCTATCCCCATGTCCTGGGTTTTGATGAGCTGAAGAATCTTTTTGGTTTCCATTTTACCAAATGGCTTTGGAATCCACTCTGTTTCCGGGAGTTTCTCAGTAGGTGTTCGACCATCTGCTGATCCCTCCTCGGTTGGGTATACGGTTTCTGGTGCCGAGTGTGATTCAACTGGAATCTCCTCGACTTCCATACCCGCTATCGGTGTTGGGTCTTCTTCAACTGGAAGTTCCCCAGGGGCTGAGTGATTGGTTCTGATTCAGGAAGGTGTATGAAGAAAAGGTTTTGTAGAGTCTCTTCCGCTGATGCAGTTTCCTGTCCATCAGGCAGGGACAGGGTACCCACTACCTTCCCTGGATCCATAGAGGTAACTTTGTAGAGCCTTGCTGCTGAGGGCATTGTGTTAATGTCCTCGCAGTAGGCCCGCCAGCTGTTTCTTTGCAATTGCCATATGGCTTTGTTGTACTACCTCTGGGCAGACCTATGGTTTTCCCAGCAGAGTGGTACTTTCGTTCTTTTTGCCTTGTTTAGAAGCTTTCTTGTTACCCTGCGATGGTTCTCGATTTCCGAGTTCCACCAGGGTGTTGTATTGTTTGTATTGTTGTATTTTATGTAAGTACTATTGTAGATGTAATAAAATAATTGTGTTGTGAAATCATGAAATATGTTCTTTTGCTCTATATTAAACCTAAAGGATGATAAAGTGACAATGAAACATAAGTTTGGCAAAAAAAAGTTTGACAACTGACAGTTAACGTCATTGACAGTGCTCAATTGATGCTGCCTTCAGATTGTCTTCGCCCTTGTTGTCAACATAACATCATCAAAATAAATGTTTTTGAAATATCTGGCAAAATTTTCGTTATCCACCTATAGACAACGCTTACATTATATATATTACTAATCAACTTCCAAACTATCAAATGTAAACAATTGCCGCAAAATAATTAACGAATTTTTGGTGTACATTTTTCACTGTTTAAACAGTGCACACATGATGTAATCGACAAAACAATTATTGCATATCGACGAGTACCTCCATATTTGGATTTACGGAAAAATGTGAATTAATTCGAACATTATTCCCAAGTAACGTAACTGAATTATCAGCAAAGTCTATCAAATTAATCGATACATTGTAGATATATTAAAAATATTATTTTTTTATTCTTTTGAATCTTGGTGCATGCAACCTAAATACTGGACGGAGTCTGTCACATGAGAGAAAAAAAATGCATTATGTATTTTTTTTTTACTTTTTCTCCAATAAAAATTTATTTTAATCAGTTGTATTGTACACATAACTATAATTTGTCATCTTCGATGATCGAATGATAATATCTACAAATAAATAGTGTGTCCCAGACGTAAAAATATATTGCTAAGGTCGGAAAAATCGAATGTTGTTCGATTCAAGTGAATTAGTCGAATAAATTAAAACTTGATACTCATAAATATTAAACATTCTGCTTGGAATACTTTTCCTGGAGTATTAGCTAGAGATGTTGACCTTTTCACGTTCTCGACCAAAACGATTCTGTTCAAAGTTATTGCTCACGATTCCAAAGAGAAACTCATATTTTATAGCTGAATATAATTTCTAACTGAATTATGCCCCGTTAAATACACAATGATCACCATCACACGTTTCATTGACCTCCTTTATTGCTCGTTCTACTCAATTCAACTCGAACATGGCAAAGTTATCGATATATGTACTTCCTGATGTTTTCAGAATATTCATAAACAATCATATTCGAAATTTATCTCTTCTGGCGCCCTCACTGTAATGATGAGAATGATTTACTTAGAACGCTCATCGAAATAGAAAACAAGTTATTTGCTCTCGAATTTCATTAAAACATTGGGTCTAACAAGAACTATTTCATCATAGTCAAAGCGACAAACCCGTTTATAGTTTTTCATCGTTTTCTTGTAAGACGAAGCTTTTTCAATTCAATTCAGGAATAAAGGAATGTATAACCATCGACTAAGAAAATAATCTAAAATAAGTCGGTATTTTTTAAATAAGTGGCGTAAGTAATATAGCATTTTTCCTGGTAGTAAGAAATTTGTGACATAGCAGGTTGATCATGAAAAAAATTAACGAGAAAAATCGATATGAGTATTTTGCAAAGTTCTATCCTATTCCTTTGATATTCGACTGAATTTATGTCAATTTTTTTATTTAAAAACCCCGTTTTCTAATAATAACCTCCTGTTATTCTTAGATAACATGCAAATGATGAGCGTAGAAATATGACATATAAAAAAATTGTGGAAAGCCCATTACAAAGTTGATATTACTTTTGGTTCACCCACTATCTAATTTTCGTAAGAGGATAATGTTAACTTCTAGATTTTGTCAAATCTACAATAAAAATTGAAAAAGGCTGAGCTTTAATAGTCAATTGCTGAAACTTGGCTATTCTGCCACAGTTTCGAGAACTGAATTTCAATTTAGATCGTGGAATCAATACTGTTACTGTTGTTTATCGCAGCGCCAGACCATATAACGGTCGCTTACCGAGATGGAATTCCAGGAATGTGACGACGGCTTTCCCATCGAATGATCTAGACGTTTCTACAAACTGCTCGAAGATCCCGGAAGCCAAGGGCGACGATAAATAAGTCGGGCATACCGCGCAGGAATTAGTCATTCAGTAATTCTGTCATAGCGCGTTCAAGGTGAATTATTATTTTGTGCAGTGCGGTACGTGGTACATTTTAGTAGTAAACTGTGATTGGTTATTATTGTGTTGTGTTTTCGAAGTGTAATAAACGGGCATTAAATTAACCGAGTATTTTTAATAGAAAACGGGCCCAGTTTCGGAATACGTTCAGATCATCGACTGGAGAACTGCAGACCCAAGAAGGATCTCCCTATTTTTGTGTGTTTGTTATTTAACCGATTTGAATGCAACTGTATGTATATTTAGCGATATTTCAACTTTTTTCAAGTAGTTTGTCATTGTTTTAATGTAATTATTTATTATTTTATTTAACTTTCAACAAATCATATTTTCAGTGTTTTAAACGTTTATGAATTCAATCAATTTGAAATAAAATTCAACTTTGTGGCAAGAAACATCAGAAAATAGAGAATATCAAGGACACAATTTTCATGAAATAATTCAAGGTTTGTTATTTTCAGAGCAAACGCTTTTCTATGGATTGAAATGACAATTTGGTTAATTAGGAGACCGAGAAGAAACAGACAAAAAACAAGAAATTCCAATGCACAAATCCCTACGATACCAATCTGTTATGAACTGAGATTCCATTTTAATAACGGAACGAATACACACATGTGTTTCCACGACTTATCACAGACGCACATTTTTAATGAACAATCGTAAAGCGCGACCAGTCGAGCGTAAGTTTCGATTTTTCGTCGTTGGGTTGGCAATAATGCGGGCCGTGGGCGGACAAATTAATTTGCATTCGCTATCTATCGAGAAGCCGTATCGATTCGTGTCATTTTGTCGCGAAACAAAAGCATGTTTACGATTCGTTCGACTTCCTAGCTGATTTCAATTAGAGTTCTGAAAAAAATGACGGCAATGCAGTGTAGCGTTTTCAATAGTGATAAAATGGCTGTATACTACTATGTTAATTTACAATCCGTAGTTTCTTGGAATCGACAAATTTCCCAACTCGGAAAATGTGCCAAAGAAGTGTTGTTTCAATGGCAGTCTTTGTATTGGTTTTTATTTTCCAAATCAACTGTGAAGTCTTTTCAAAATGAATTTGATATTAGCAAATGAACAAAGCGAAAAAATAATGTAGCATCAAAACCAAGACTGAATTATTACTATGACAAAAAAGTGAACAATCCACTATTCTCAACTAAGCCTGAAGTGTATTCAGAGTCAACAATGTCCCATTAGAAATCCCGTTATTGACTTGAAGCTTCTCTTGCTGATGTTAACTAGTGCTTTGCATTTGCAGAGGACGAGGAGGAGGAGGCTTGCCTTACTTCTGACAGTCTTAGGCATTCTACCTTTCTGAATGCTTTTTCCTCTTTGATGAGCTTTTATTCTAGTCCTCATAATGGTTCCGTCCCGATCCTTGGCGTTGATATCCCTTTTCGTGTCCCTTGTTCATCCGCCCCCACTTCGTTGTGCACCCAGAGGGAATTACTTGATTTATCGTGTCTAGCTCAGTCGTCAGCATCACATCGTCGAGTTTATGCCAGAACAGCTCAACGCCTTGATAACTGATTGGCTACGGGATAGAATTGCTATGATCTTGTTCCGGTATATCATATCAATATTGAATTGGACATATATTTCTATACCGTGTATTTTCATTTCAAAGACGCATGGGAATTCGCCTAGAGACTCGTAGTTTTTGTTATGAGGCACGAAGACTCCAGCTCTAGTTCCCTTGGTGTCTTGGCACAGCTGTATACCAACCATATTATGATAAATTTTTTCAGCTCAGGAATACATGCTGTAACGAATTTTTTTACCCTGGAGAACTCAATTCACTGAACCTACTAATCATATCCAAGTCAGGTATGAATTCGTATTGAATTTGTTAGCATTCTTTTTCAAGCCAGAAGCGATGACGATCGCGAGATTCGTTGGGTAATAAACCCGTGGGGTACTCTTGCTGGAGGGGTGTGACTTTGTCTTTGTCTCGAAAGCTAAGCTAAGCGGAGAGAAGAATTCAGTTCCTGCAGAGTCCAGCCAGCTGCCATCACGCAGAGTGCAGAATGCATCCAGCCAGCGCAGCCAAGAGGAGCACAGGCGTCTAGCCACCGAGCCAGAGAGTAACACCTCCCAGAGACCGTAGGTGATATATCTAAGGAAAAGTGTAAGTGCCTGGCCTCAATTGCTGCTTGGTCGACAGAATGAGCTGAGGTAGTTGTGAACTTTAGAAAATAATGTTGATGCAGTTTTAGTGTTCTTTCATTCAATCTTTGATCTGAAGCAGTTGACGTCCAGGCAAGAAAATCATTGAAAGTCAGTGGAGTCTGCCTTCCTAGCTACTAGAATGAAACAAATTATATCGACCCCTGGAAAGTCACTTCTCCAGTGAAGCTACCAGGAGCAAGTGGCCTTCCCATATTAATCAGAAGGTGGTCCCAGGACAACCAAAAAAACGTTATTGGCCATCAGAGTAATCGTAGCGGGAAAAAGACCCTTCACACACTACAATATTTTAATATTGCTCAGTTCAGTGCGAAGTTACTTCTTTAAACTAAATTATTTGACTATTCCATCTGTTGACAGATCAATCAGACCTAAGCTAGCCTGAGATGAACTCCATAAGCGGTTCTCTTCACCAAGATGTCAAGAGATGTTTTTTCTGTAATATTTTTTAATACCATAGGTGTAGTTTCAAGTCTAGGATCTGTCCTATATACTTGACCTTTTTGTTTCTATTCTGTTTGCTCCAACGAGGCGTAATCGCTGTGTGCAAGACTGGTAATGCCCTCTAGTGACTCGATAGCTGAAGTTTTCCAGTTTTAATTCCAATACTCACTATGTAATAATTTCAATTTTTTTTATATTTCCAAATAATCTACCACGATGTAACAATTTTGTGCTCACTACTAGTTCCAGATCAATCGAAGTTTTTTTCTGTCAAAGAAAAAAGTAAGTAAATGATAAAAAATATTTGTATTGATACGATAGATAGTTCACCGCATTTGGAGGTTGTCCATGTCAAGATATGATATTTTTCTATATCATAAAGTAATGCTACTTCTGTGTACTTTTAGGTACGGTAAGTAATGTGCTTGCTTGTTAGTTTATTAAGGTCGCAGGTTAATAAGGTCTTGAGAACATAAAAAAATGAAGGAGCCAAGTAGTTTGACAAATTAAAAAAAGTATCCATATAACCCTGGATATCTTAAACCTGACGGAAAGCCACTAAATAACATCAGATTCAATGCAAAACATTCATGAAATGCTCAAATAATATAATAATCAGAAAAGAAATGAGGTTCACAATTTTACCTAAATATGGGATTCCACTTCTACCCTTGCAAGGATGTAAGAACGTTGAACGGTCCCTAAATAATACAAACACGTATAATTGTCAACAAAATATTACGTATTGCTTATACAGTACAAGTAACGATGTTTACTCTTAGTACTTGAACTGCATTACATTCAACATCAGTTCACATGTAAGGCCAATTGCTTTTGTAACCGAAACCAGTTCGTGAAAATCAAAACACAAATAATCCTCTGCGAGGATAGAATGCCGTGTATGATAGGCAACTCGGAAAGACATCAAAAGTATCTCTGTCGCCTATTCATAAGGCTGATTGATCAGTTAACAACACCGTCCAGGCGTTCCCAAACTCACAGTTTAAGTCGCTATTTGCTTTAGATCACCGGCTCAACACCGTCCCACGGAACTTAGTTAATAGAGATTGAGATATCGTGGAATAACAGAACACTTATCTCTTTGCTGCAGTTTATGTGATGCAGTTGGAAATATTTTTGCAATCGACTACACAGCAATAGCGAGGGCTCATTGTTATTATATGTATGTTGTTATACTGCCCAACCGTGACCGTTGCCAGTACGATAATAATAATGTTTACTCATCTGAAGTATGGTACAATATTTTTAAGTGATTTGTGAATAAACGGAGAGACCTCAGAAACTGAAAGTTTTCAGCTAGTGCTTGTGATTACCAGGATCATTACCTACTTCTGCCACCATGGGCGCTGTCATAGTTTAATCTATCCCCTCCAGCCTAATGCACACAGCGAATAGGCCTCCAAATTTTGGTGCTTTATCCTTTTTGTGAGAGGTACTTTTCTGGTATTCTATGGGTTGATAACCAGCCCCCCCACTTTGACCTCTCTCCTCCTCCGAACTTGCCCCTGGCCATGATATCACATGGGCATATCCGGAGCAAATGAAACCATGACCAGTCAGCAGGCTAAGTAGTTTGATCACCACGACATCCTCCGGTTGTGCTGATTTGTATGCTATTTTCACCTGTTTTCATTTTAGCGATTCTTGACACATCCATGCATTCCTTGTTCAAAAGTGATATTTTCACTGTCTCATGCCAGGTATTATCGAGTACTCCCTCATTGCACATATGGCCTTTTTGTGAACTCTGGATATCATCGGTAAGCTCGATTTCTGTTGATCTGCCCGCCTCATTTGCATGTTGACCTCTCAATTCTTAAAAAGTTGTCCATAACCTTCTCCAGTAGCTTCAGTAAAAAAGACGACAGAACCCTCCTTTAGGAATGAAGGTTACTCGTACCGTTCTCCGATTGCTTGGTATATACCCTAGCGCTAGGCTGCATCTGCTCAATTTGCTACTTATGGTAATAATTCATTTTGCCTGTCTAGAAGCATTTTGATTTCAATTCAACGGTAGATGGCGCGATTATTTCGATATAACTCAACATTTGTTTATTGAATTCATACAGACACCTCGAGCAAAATGTGAAAGATTTGGGACGGGTCTCTAGGTTTGCGCAACCTTAGCGTGGGCTTCTCAGTCCTAAGGTTATTTATAAGGGAACAGTTGATGATATCAATGAAGTAATTTTTTTCTAATTTCGATTATTTGTTGGGGGAATATAAACACAAGCAGTAATCTAGAAAAGATCTCCGCCACTTATGATTCTTTGTTGGGAGAATATAAATAAACAAGCTATGGTGTGGTTTGATGCAACCCAAATACTTTCAAAATGCTCATTAGTGCAGAAAGTATTCCACTTGGAATCGATAGTGACATTTTTATTCGAAATAAAAATTTGAGTTTGATTACATCTTTCAATGGGTTCTTCCCAAAACTGTTTCAATATTTGTTGGTGTAGTATATAACTACCACATATCAAATATAAAAATATTTCTAAAATTGTTTTCGACAGTCCCTCCTAGAATACGACTACCATTAATGAATTTAAAAACTACGTTAACAATATCGAATGAAGTATAATTTAGAAGATTAACAAAGAACATATTCGTCATAAATATAAATTCGCATTAATATATAAATCATACTAATTCATCGTGGGTATATCGAGTGTGAAGCGCGACAAGTCAAGCATAAATTCCTTTTTTCTAACCAATGAGTTGGCAATAATGCGGGCGTAGGCTGGCAAACTAATTGACATTAGCTATATATCAACAAATCTACCGAATGATTGGATCGATTTAGACATTCGGTTTCTTAAACAAATGCCTGTTTACGATACGCTTCGTTTCATATCCGATTCCAATTAAATTTTAAAAAAAATCAGCATGGGTGGCAAGGCTAAGTCATTAGTCATCATTCGGTAAGTAAGGGTTGTGATTCGCATAGTTTGATCTCCTTTGATTCAGTTCCAACGAATGGTGCGTATTTTTTGTTCAGCATAAATAACCCATTACTTTTCAGTGTGAAGTTCTTCAAGAATACGACTCATTCTTGTTGACACTAACATCAATAACTCGTGTTATTTCTCAGAAAGAACTCAAAAAAACAACGAAAAAAAACAGGGATTTATCTGGGGAAATTACCAGTTTTATATAGGAATTTTCTAAATTAAAACTTGAAATTAAGCAAACCAAAAAGTTGAACCCTTTGATATTTTTGTTGAAAGGCTATTTATGCCTCTTCGAAAAGAAATATATTTTCAATGCATCAGAATTGCAAGGAATGATATCCTGCATTGAACTTACAATGGCAGACGACCGAAATTAAACATATTCGTTCACCTGCCCCATCAAAACGGTAGCAATGACCAAACAAGTGCGTTTTTATTCGGAATTAAATGTAATTATTATAATTTTCCATTTTCAGAGCCGTGAAGAGATCCGATTTCGACGCCACCTGTCGTTTATTTCGGCTTATCATTTTATCGTGATGGATGCTATCACTTTTTGTTCGGAAGGCACGTAATTATGAAAATTTCAGGTCATCAATTAAAATTTTTATGGCGTCACTAATTAACTCGACCTCGAAACAAATGGCTGCCTAATTCATTTTTGTTAATTGCGGAATTTACGACGTGTTTCGTATAACCGACTGCGTATCCAATGAAAATCCGCTGAGATTTTTCAACAGATGAATTTTAATTGCAATATTCATACCATTAAAGAAAATATGAGTGAGGACGTAAAACAACCATCTTTGATGAACTATCGTGCGTACTTTTATTTGACCGGCCCCCTCGAGTGGTCAAATAATGTAATAGTGAGGAAAAAAACGAGATATTGACGGAAATATCCGTTTTGAGGTCCCCCGAGACGATTGAGACCATTTCCAGCGTGAAATCTGTCCGTGTGTGTGTGTGAGAGTGTGTGTGTATCTGTAATCTTCCACGATAAGTGCCGACCCGTTTGACCAATCGAGTTGAAATTTGGTATGAAGGTACAGTTCTGTCCCGAATGCGACCATTAGTGTCATATTAAAAAATGACAGAAACTATATCGCACGAACATTGCAATATGCCATTTGAAAGCCCTTGAAAAACTGTATCCAGAACAGTCAAAATTATTTCTCCAACTGACATCTGTCAAATATGAAAAATATCAAAAGTTCAAAACTTTGCCATTCAATTATTCAAAATCTATCCGATGGATTAGAACTAAATCCGACAGGGAGCAACACAACAAAAGAATCAAATTAAATCTGCAGTTTTCCAGTCTGGCGCTACAAATGTTTAATTTTTCTTCTGGGCGTTACCATCCGAGCCGTCCGTTCACCCGGGCTTTGACTAGGACGACCCGCGTTTGGTGCAGGACCGCTCAATTGACTGGGGTCAAATATCTTCCTTGGTCAATTGACCGGTAAATTAACTGTTGAATTGACCGATCAAATTAACTTCGTACAGTCCTGAAAATGTTTCATTTCAAAATAACCCCATTCTCCAGAGGCACTTGCAGGTCAAGTTCTAGCTGCACAAAAAGAAATTATGTTTTCACCGATAAGGATGTATGTCCGCACTTTTATTGGTAATTATCTAACTGATTTGGATGTAACATTTTCCACAGTGATCCTACAGACCCAGTTGTTATTAAGTATTTGGGTATGTAGGAATATGTATGTCTAATTTTTGCATAGTGCATTCTATGGTAAACCAGAAATGAACGAGGAAGAAATGTTAATAATATAAATATGGACTTAGCAACAATTCTCGAGTGGGGATCTAATAACTTTTTTTTTTTTTTATGTTCTGGTTCCCACGAAAAGGGATATCCTGTAATGTTCAGAGAACATCGTGGGAACCAAGGGAAAGAAGGTAGGAGTTGGTGTTCTTCTTAAATTTCTGAAGGTTGTATGCCTCGGGGAACACCTCCCTAGGCAATGAGTTCCAAAGCCTCGCTGTTCGTTGGATGAACGAGTCTTTGGAAAGTGATGTTCTGCAGGTCTCCAAAGTGACCACGAAGGGGTGTGATGACTGAACTTGACGGGTTAATCTCGAAGAGACTGCCAAAGCAGGAACGATTGTTGATATTTCAGAAGAGCATCGCCCATGAAAATATCTATAAAATAGAGACAAATCGCCAACTTTTCCACGGTGTTCCAGACAAGTGAGCGAGTTTGTAAGCGAGGCATCACCGACGAGACGAATTGCCCTTTTTTGGACAGAATCCAATAGCCTCAGGATATGTTTAGGTGCCGCGCTCCAAATATGGGAACAGTATTCCAGGACAGGTCGGATCTGTGCCTTGTAGATCATAAGCAGCTGAGTGGGGGTGAAATAGCTCTTGGCACGAAACAAAAAACCAAGTTTTTGGGATGCACTTTTGGCAATGGACCTCACTTGGTAGAATTCAATGAAAACAAAACACAAGCATGTCTTTTCTCTAGAAAAGCCGATCTCACTGTGCCTAACATAACTTTGTCAGGAGTAACCATACCACTGAAGTCATCCATATCGATGCTTGGTATTACTATCAGCAATAACCTTTCCTGGGAAAATCACGTGAGGTCCATTGCCAAAAGTGCATCCCAAAAACTTGGTTTTTTGTTTCGTGCCAGAGCTATTTCACCCCACTCAGCTGCTTATGATCTATAAGGCACAGATCCGACCTGTCCTGGAATACTGTTCCCATATTTGAGCGAGGCACCTAAACTATCCTGAGCTATTGGATTCTGTCCAAAAGGGCAATGCGTCTCGTCGGTGATGCCTCGCTTACAAACTCGCTCACTTGTCTGGAACACCGTAGAAAAGTTGGCGATTTGTCTCTATTTTATAGATATTTTCATGGGCGATGCTCTTCTGAAATATCAACAATCGTTCCTGCTTTGGCAGTCTCTTCGAGACTAACCCGTCAAGTTCAGTCATCACACCCTTCGTGGTCACTTTGGAGACCTGCAGAACATCACTTTCCAAAGACTCGTTCATCCAACGAACAGCGAGGCTTTGGAACTCATTGCCTAGGGAGGTGTTCCCCGAGACATACAACCTCCAGAAATTTAAGAAGAACACCAACTCCTACCTTCTTTCCCTTGGTTCCCACGATGTTCTCTGAACATTACAGGATATCCCTTTTCGTGGAAACCAGAACATTAAAAAAAAAAATAGTGCAATATGAAATTTTTGGGAATTCCTATTAACATGGGTTATACTGTTACGAAAATAAGTACAGTACGCCCCTGTCTGTGTTTGCGTCTGGTAACCTAGGTTACCACCGACAAAGAGATTTCCTGTGTGAATAAACAACGAGCCACGCGGATTCCAAGAAACGCCACCGACAAAGACATTGGAATATAAACAACCGAGAGCAGGTAGCGGTAAGACATAAAAAAGGATCGAGGCCATTCTCGAGAGTCGCCGACCGTCCTGGAATGTTCAGCGGTGTGTGTCAAACGAATATATAAGCGGGTCGCATGCATGCGATATTTTGAATTATGATTGAGTTTATTCAGTGCATTGTTGTTGTGTGAAGTGTAATGAACGGAAAATACTCGTGTCATGATTACGTGTAAATATTCCTGATGAAGACGACCCCTTTCCCCGGGTCAAAACGTTGACCCTTGATGTACATTTTTTTGAACCACAGCCCAAAGAAACATATATAGAGGTTCGAGACCCTCAATATATACATATACAGGGTGTCCCACGACGATTAAGACAGGGAATATCTCGGAACTCGAGAGTAGTGGAGAATTGTAATTTTGGGGTTGTAAATTAAAGCAATTGGTGCATCTGTTTTTGATGATAATGTTAATGAGCGAATTACTATTGTAAGACTAATGAGCAAATAATGAATAAAGACATATTATTATTATTATTATTATTATTATTATTATATTATGTTACCCAATGAGCTTCTTGTTTTCGGTCACGTGACATCAGATTCACAATTATTAATAGGACAACCTGCATATTTTGTTCCTCCCGATAAATCGATTCCAACAAACTATCACACTTGTGGTCTAAAACGATTAATTTAAGAACTATGACTACTTTTTTGTTTTTTGCTCCCAACCGAAAATGTTGGAAATGTCAAAAAAAAAAACCTGAAAATTTGAGCCTTCAATATTAACATTGAGTACTTTCCCAGAGCGAGGAAAGATTTCCCACTTAAAATACACGTAAACTTTGTTTTTTTTCAAATATCTATGGACTTGGAGCATGAGGGAGGAGTTTAACGTGCAGCGCCGCAGTGGCGGAATCGGAAAAACTGGTCCCTATTTACCGCTGTGGTAAAAAGGGTGTAAACAAAGAGCGATAGTTTGAATTTTTCGATCGCAAACATCAAAAGCGCGCCTACAATAAATGAATGACAATGAACGAGTCGGCAGCAAATAACCTCGAATCAAATGTGAAGAAAAAAAAGAAGTGGTCGTGTGACCACTGCTGTGTTGTAGGGTGCAAAAACACGCGTTCAAATGCACCCGCGAATACGAAATTTTATGGTTTTTCTACCGTGAGCTACAAACGTTTGGAATACATCGCCTTAGCTTGTTGACTAGCTGATGGTTTGTGGTTTGCTGCCCCATTCTTATTCTAAACTTGTTTTGGAAGTCCCTCGAGCGTTTATGTATGAAAATACTGCGTAGACGTGTTTGCAGTCGCCACAAGCATTCGCTCTGCAAGTGGAGGAAGTTTTTATAACTTATCTGTTACAATCAATCTACGAAAGGTAAAAAGTCAATTGACAAATCTTGCAAGTTAATTTTCACATTGATATAAACAATTAAATTTTGTATACTAATAATTACAATAATCTAAAAAAACATGCATGAAACATATTTTTATTCATGTAATACACATTCAAAATATTTTTTTTTAGTCAAATTCTGACAGTAAACAAACAATATGAAAAATATGTGAAAATGTATGAAAGAAAACAATATTTTCAATATATTTTTTAATATTTCTTCAATATTTATTATTCTCTTTATTATTTATGTTTATTCGTGTAATTAACTCCAACATCAGACATGTAAGTTTTAATTAAATTTTATCAAAATCAAAAATATTCATTCACATTCGATAGAGTACTATTTAATGTCGTTGCTGCTTGGCTAATCACTTTCGCATCTATGCTGGAATAATCAATTGATTTTACTTCCCGCACCTGAAACACATGACCCGAACGCACCAATGCGACTCCTTTTTTTCACAGACTGATTCTCGAAAACGATGCCACTTGAAATGGGTAAAAACCCAATTGCAATCACCACTTGATCCATCACGAATATAAAACTATTTTCAACTTGACAATAAATTACATGTAAACACTACGATGACAGGCGAATTACGTATTCGCAGTGCACATGTCAGTAGGTTGAATACGGTTCGCAGAATACTCGTCTCAATCTGCACTTTGTTCATTACTAGGGCAATTTCCGAAACCGGGGTCAATTTAATTCAAAGGTTATTCATGCCGAATCACAATGCAACTGCAGTTTTCACGTTTGTAACAAACAAATTCAAATTGTTGCACTTTAAGAACACTCTATTTATCACAGGGGTAAATACGGATCATTTGCGCCATTTGGAGTCAGTCGCCCGATTCCGCCACTGCGGCGCCACTTATAAAGGTGCTCCAAGTCCATAACTTCATGCTATCATATCGTACCAAAGCGTGATTTACTCAGAAAAGTTCCTATTGCGACGTACCTGTAATCTGCACCTGTAAGATTCTACGGATGACTAAATCTGATATTTGTAGAATTTTTTTATTTTTTTGACGTTACTTCATAAATGACTGGATTTATGGAAAAACATTAATTTCCTACACGAGAAGTCCTATAAATCAAATCGCTAAGATTTATATTTCTCGAGATATAAAGTGTTAACGTTGTCGTAATATGAAATTTTTGAGAATTATCGAATCAAACTTTTTATATTACGACAAAGTTAACGCTTTATATCTCGAGAAATAGCAATCTTAGCGATTCGGATTATAGGACTTTTTTTGTAGGAAATAAATTTCCTACAAGCTTGTCATTTGAATTTTTTCCATAAATCCGGTTATTTATGAAGTAACGTCAAAAAAATAGGAATTTTCTACAAAAATCAGATTTAGTGACCCGTACAACCTTACAGGTGCAAATTACAGCTACGTCGCGATGGGCACTTTTGTAGAGCATGTAATCCTGAGTAAATCGCGCTTTGGTACGATATGATAGCATGAAATGCCGCTGAGTTATAGATATTTGAAAAAAAACAACAAAGTTTACGTGTATTTTAAATCGGATATCTGGCCACGCTCTGGAAATGTACTTAATGTTGATATTAAGAGCTCAAATTTTCAAAGATTTTTTTTTGACATTTCCAATATAATTTTTGGATGGGAGAAAAAAAAATCTTAAAAAACACCCTAATATATACGGCCCTATTCATTTGTCATTTTGGTGGCAGAAGCTGAATTTGAATGTTGCTTTCGTTTCCCAATACAAGCATAGCGATTGTTTAAAAAAAACTATTTCTATAAAGATCAACGGATAAATTTATGAAATTCTCCCACTGCCATTAAGTATTCACCAGCAACATAATATGCTTAAGCGCATCAAATTACACACAATTCAACCGATTTGTTTGAGAGTTCCTGTAGTACTTCACATGTGTGGACAAGAACGAATTCAAGAAATGTTACTAATCTAAAAAACAAAAAGGAATCTGTTAAACAAATTCGTGTTCATTTTTACTTTCCTTACACCGTCCGTGGTAACCATTCAGATAAAACTCTTCATTTACATACAAATTGTTTCTCATATGAGCGTGTTGAATACTTTAATCTAATTGGATTTTTAATGATACCAAATTTGAATTATCTTAATGCATCTCTGCTTTTAAAAGGCAAACATTGAATATGTCGCCAGCAATCTTCCCTCGATCTGGAACTATTTAAAATAATCGAAAATATCATTTATTTCCTTTTAGTTGAATAGCAACGCGAGCTGCGAATGATGCACGATTATTTTTACAATTAGCGAAAAACATCTCATCCATAACAAATCTTATTCACACTTAATTCGATATGTCTTTTTTTTATTGAAATTAACGTATCTTGACAACAAAGGCCATTGACACATGAACAGTACAGCAATATGGAATAAGTATGCTAAAATGCACTGAATGGGATATATACATTATGAGGTAATATCAGATATTATTATATAAAGCAATATTTCTTGACATGTTTTTTGGGTAACCTTCCACAGTCTGAAAATGAAAATATAATCAGGAAAATCTATACAGGTGTAGAAAGGGCAAACTAATTAGTTCACCCCGATAAGTTATTGCGTTCACCAAATTATATTTCCTATAGAAAAATGATTCAATTAGTCAATAACTTGTCGTCTTCTGAATTTGCCTATCAAAAAAATTTTTTTTTAAATTCAAAAGATACTTCTTTATATAGTTTTTGATTGACGTTTCGGGGACTATATCTGCCCCCGTTCTCAAAATCTTCTAAATCTCCTTCAATTGTTTTAATAATTTGGATTTTTTCTTGCAGTCTTTTTCGCTTTTCTAACTGACGGATGTTGGGGCTTGATTTTTAAGCGATCACAAATTACAAAATTACTGGTTTTTTTCATGATATAAAAGGCATTAGTTTTTGTTAGCTTGACCACGTGCAGTCTGGCTTGATGGAAATAATTCTTTGAATTCAGCTTGTTCTGAAAGTTTGTAAGGAACTCGCTGCTGGATATTTATGTGTCAAAAAATGTCACACCGCAAATATGTTTTTATTCCTCGGCTGTATTCCTGGAAGAGGAATTGTGCTAAACAACCCACCACAGCGAAAATATCGTGTATATCTGAGACTTTTTGTCGGGTGCCCGTGAATGATATCACGGAACGAAATGTAATTGCGGCCATTTCTCTCGTTCGTTTTGATTCATTACACGTCGAGATATGGCCACCAAGTCGCCGGGATATTATTCTCTTTTTCCTTGGCACATGCGGAAATACATGTTGGAATATAAAGCATTCCATATTTTTCGCGTGAAAGGTTTTTATGCGAGGCAAAATAATCTCGAACCCGTAAACCTCCACTTTTGGTAACAGTTTGGTTTAAAAATACCCGTTAGAAAAAAATACCCTTTCGTTTGTTAACTTGTTGATGATTATCTTGGCTTCTAATGCTTACTATATTGGAATCATTAGAAGTTATATGATAGATGTTTGAAATTGAGCAGTAAAATAAGTAACATTGTTACGAATCTGGGGTTCATGGCAATTAAAATACACAAATCATTAGCACCTAGTATTTCCGATCATTCTCGATCCATTCGCATGGACTGAATACAAAATACCAAAACCAAACGTATATATAATCCCACTTCTAAATTTGCATATAAGAGTTCAGTTATTAATGTCGAGTGAAAGGAAAATCCATTTACTTCCAAAAGAAGGCTCTTGAAAAATCATTAAATAAATGACCACTAATTGCATGGACATCTCGTTTCATGTGGGGTTCATGGCAATCAAAATACTGAATTTATTTTCTTTCAGTTCATATACACTTCACAAAACAAAGATCATTAGCGCTAGAGTATTTCCGATCATTCTCGATCCACTCGAATGCAGTGGCGTAGTTTATTCGTTTTCATATTATCAGAAACCAGTTGCCTGCCTATTTTATTGTTTTCTGCATGGATTAATTGAATATTGTTCTGCTTGAATCGCCTTGATAGTTCTTTCAACGAAAGCAACCCCTAGTCCCCTATTTGGACAGACCGTTTGAAGTTTCAGTTTTCAACTGTTCATTCCACATAAACTCGATGAAGTGCGATTACTACAGTAAAAGTTTCGTACCATATACAATTTAATTATCAAAGGTACGAAATAAGGAATGTTTTGCCTCTGAAGTTGACATGAGTTTTTGTTTATTCTCTCTCAGAAACGAAACGGTTGAACATATTTGTTATACGTGTCATTGTAGTAATACAATTATGTGCAGTGACGTCAGTGTGACATCATATTAGCTCAATTTTGTAGTGAATGAATTTTCATTATTAGATTTTAGATGATCGCAATCCAATCGGCATTGAAAGTAAAAAATTTAACACAACCTAACTTGGCTAACCTAGCTAAGTTGCTTACTATGTAACGCAAGAAATGAGAATATAAATATACAGCATTTTTATGTTATTCATATTAGTATTCTCAGCGAATCACCCAGTTTAACTATAGAAAAAAAAAATCGAAAAAAAATACTTTGAGTGAATTGCTAGAAACATTGTTTTTTTTATAGTTTTAACTTTGGTAGTTACACACATTTTCATATATATCTTTGGAACAAAGTCGAAAGAAAAAAAATTGGAATCTTTTAAATTAGACCTTCCAAATTTATTTCGTAGCTGATACGACAAAAAATCGTTTACTAAACTTTTTCCTCTAACATTTTTAGATGAATATTTTTTAGTCCTATACTTCAAAAACCGTCGCCTCTATAGGATAAACTTCAAATATACCATCACATCCCCAAGGGAGTTAAGGATCTAGTAAAATTTTACATAAAGTTGACCAGCGAAATATCTTCAAGGTCTACGAACTTTCAAAGATAATTTCTAAGAAAATATTTCCTTAGTTATAACCAAAAATATGTTCATATGGTCAAGTAGTAAAAAAGCTGATAAACCGTTTAAATGTTTTACTTCTTTTACTTATTTCCTCAACACATTTTGACTCACTCGAAAAGGAACTTGTTGGCATTTTGCGATTACATCCATAATTGGTATATGCAGATTTTTGAGGTCGGAGATATATGAATTTTTGGTCGAAATTCAGCAATTCGAGATGGCGGACGAGTTTTGTGATTTATGTGTTGGAAATTTATACTCGGTGTATTTTTTTTATAATTATTACAACATACACTACGAAAACACCATTTCATGGGTTTTCAGCCACGCGTGCATTCTGCTTCAACTTCTCACCACCTCTAACAATTCTCATTTTAATCCCAACCCCTTCAAGTTACATATTACCAGAATGTGCCACGTGGCATCGGCATGAAAAAGCGAGTCGATCTTTCAGAATTTTCACGCAACAAAAAAACGACAAAAGAAGACCGTCATAAAGTCTAATTTCCCGTGGTAGGCATCGAGGGTGGTGTCCGTTTCCCTTAATTAAGCAGGTGAAAAATCTTCGGGGAGAAAAGCAACGAGCCGTATCGCCCAATTCGTTGTTTCCGGGGTGTAAAAGTAATAAGTATAGTGTTCGATATGTATACGATAACACGAATGAGCATACAGAGTGATACCATTAAAAACATCTGTAAATAGCCCTTCTTTCCATAAGCCACAAAATATTGAACAATAAATAGTGAACAATAAATAGTGAACAATAAATAGCATGATTTCGCAAGGAATTCTATTGATCTAGTCAAGATCTGAAAATCGAAAAAAAAACGAGTTTATGTAAATTAAAATATGATCTAGAACTCATTCAATTTGGAATAATAACCTCCGGACAACAATTGCAAAAGTTATAAACAAATTTGGTGGTTAAAAAATGGTTCCAGTTTTTTCCATAAATTTCGAAAACTATTGAAGATATTGGCAAATTGAAAAAAGATCCTTGTAGGGGAGAAAATTTGCAATGAAAAAGTTTCAAGATATCGCTTTTATACAAAGTGACATATTTTTTTTAATAATGATGCCAAAACTATTTCGTAGATACCTTTATCCATATCCATAACATCCCGGGGTCTCAAATTATTATAGATAGATAGATATAGATAAGTTATGAATAAATAAAGTCAAAAAAACTATATTGAAAAAACCCGTTTTTTTACATTTGATTTTCAATAGTGTTTTATTCTTGAAAAAAATCATTGAATAGCCTTTTATGAAAATGTTTGTAGCTATCATTTCTATTTATAATATTAAACTAAAATTTTTAACAAAAGAGCATCCAACGAATTATACCGGGTGAGTCTGAGAGATGGGGCACCCCTATTTTTGAGAGAAATAATCCGATTCAAAGCACGAAAATTTAGGGGGGGGGGGCTATTGAACAACTAAAATGTGATTTTTTGAGATAAAAATTAATTTTGTAGCACTTCCGGTTTCGCCAGAAATGATCTCCGAGTATTAGTTTTTCAAATGGAACACCTTGTACATTTTCACATTTTTGAAATCTAGAGCAAATTGTGAACATGATTTTTTATAATTTTTTTTTTTTTTTCAAAATTTTTTTTTTAAGGATGATGATTTTTTACATGTTGAACGTTCCTCTCCGAAGCCATGTTGTCCGAGAAAATGAAATTAGCATTTTAATTACAATACTTTGCTACCAGCCGCTGTTTGTGGCAAAATCACTTTTTTTCGATTATCTCATGTTTTTTAAATGGCATCTCTATGGGACAATCTCTGCAACAGATTGTTTCGAAGGAAAGGAATCGAATAATACCAAAATTTTGAATATCTGTCAATTATTTTCAGATTTATCACTATTACAAAAAATGTATCAAAAAGTATTGTGGCCGCTGGACTAATAAAAATCCCAAATAATAACATTATTTGAAATTTCAATTACTATACCAATGAGAATAGTTGGCAAATTTGATGTATGTATTTCTAATAGATGCATACTCCAGAAAAATGTAATGAAAATTCTGGTTTGCTACCAGCAGATATTTCATTACGTCTATAATTCACATTTTGAAAGTTATTCGTCTTCAAAAAGACTAATTACTAATATTCCCATGATGGACCCATTATGGTTGATAGGAACACAGAAATTACACTATCCATTTTCACAGATTCTGAAAGTGTTTAATAGTTTAATCTGTTTCAATAAAGGAATGTGTTTCCATCGTCAACTCCAAATTTTGTCAAAGTCGCCTTTGGATAAAAAAATTAATGAATATCTGCTGTCAAATAAGTATCAATACGAAATAACTGTTATCTCAGTCCAATCATTATAACTGTGTCATGGATAAATTTAGCCAAAATGAAAAAATTGACATGCTTTTAATTTACGGTGAGTGTCTGAAGAATTCTACGGCTGCATCCGTGTAGGACATACTTCGTGAAACTTGAACGTCAGTTGAGACAAGAGCCAAACAACCGACGTATTCGAAATCGAAATGTAAATGTAATAGTCAGCGAAGATAAAGAGATAGACGTTCTAGGATATGTAGAGGTAAATCCGACTTCTTCAACACGAGAATTAGCTAATGAATGCGACGCAAGTCAATCGACTGTACAGATAATTTTGAAAAAGCATAAGTTTCGCTCGTATAAATATCCGATACATCAAAGGCTTTATGGTTGAGACGATGAAAGAAGACTTGAATACTGTCGATGGTTTCTTCATAATGTTCGCGAAAATCCTCAATTTCCTTTGAGAATTTTATACTCAGATTAAACAAGATTTACCAATAGAGGGCTCTTCAATAGGAATAATACTCGATATTGGGCACTGCAGAATCCAAGGCTTTTACATCAAGGTAATCCTCAAGAAAGGTTCGGATTTAACTGTTGGATGGGTATACTTGGAGATCGATTCATTGGGCCAATTTTTTTTATGGATCACTTACTGGAGCGAGGTACCTAACGTTTCTTCGGGATGCTATCGAGCCAATCATTGACGCCCTTCCATTGGTTCTGCAAAATTTCTATTTTCAACAGGACGGTGCACCCCCTCATAATCATGGAATGGTAATCAATTACCTGAATAATGCTTACAGAAATAAACTAATTTCTACACATGGTCCTATCAGATGGCCACCTAGGTCACCAGACTTAACCCCCTTATACTATTATTTATGGGGAACAATAAAACATGATGTATATGCAACTTCTAGTGAGACACGCGAGGAACTGCAACAAAAAGTCATCACAGCTTTCAATAATATCAGCCCAGCAGAGTTAACTAGAGCAGTTCGAGCAGCAGTCAGACGGGTGCAATTATGCATGGAAGATAATGGCCAACATTTTGAGCAATTTTTATAGTAAGATTATTAGAGCATTGTGCTACGTATTTGTTGTTTTCAAAAATTTGTAATAAATGTTGATAATCCTCAAACTCGCGTATTCAAATTCAAAATAATAAATTTAACGTATGATAATTTTCAATGTTGAAAATCGTTATGAGACAATTAAGTAGAAGTGATATTTAAAAATGTCCATCATTATGGTGTTGTTTAGTCCAGCGGCTGCACTATTTTGTGGTACATTTTTTTATAATAGTGATAACTCTGAAAATAATCGACAGATATTAAAAATTTTGGTATCACTCGATTCCTTTCCTTCGAAACAATCTGTTGCAGAGAATGTCCCATAGAGATGCCATTTAAAAAACATGAGATAATCGAAAAAAAGTGATTTTGTCACATTAAAACAGCGGCTGGTGGCAAAGTATTGTGATTAAAATGCTAATTTCATTTTCTCGGACAACATGGCATCGGAAAGAAACGTTCAAAATGTAAAAAATCATCATCCTTGAAAAAAAAAATTTATAAAAAATTCTGCTTATCATGTTCAGAATTTGCTCTAGATTTCAAAAAAGTGAGAATGTACAAGGTGTTCCATTTGAAAAACTAATTCTCAGATCATTTCTGACGAAATCGGAAGTGCTACAGAATTAATTTTTATCTCAAAAAATCACATTTTAGTTGTTCAATAGCCCCCTAAATTTTCGTGCTTTGAATCGGATTATTTCTCTCAAAAATAGGGGTGCCCCATCTCTCAGACTCACCCGGTAGGTGGGGCAATAATAAAAGGCAGATGAAGATCATGTTATTTTATTCTATTCACTGAATTATTTCTCCTAAAATCGTCGGATCACCCAGTATATAGAGTAGCAGCCCATTGAAAAACGGACTTTCTACAAGTCCTGCATTCATAAAACCAGGTGTACAGATGGAAAATACTCTTATGAGCACGATAACAACGATTTTTACGACTGGTGGCGACACGAAGCCTTACACCGTTCCCTCTTTTTCCAATTACGTATTACTCATATACTCTTATTATACAGGAAATAAAATATAGATTACGGCGATAAGGAACACGGTCACGTGTCGAGCACGAACTTTCATTCCATAAATGAATAGAGTACAGTTCGACAAATATTATTCAGGTGTAAAAGTGTTCCACACATTTTTTACAATTTCTTCAAATATAATTTGGAAGTGTTGTGTTACTGTTGCCTACACCAAACACACAAGTTTACAAAACAAGTAAATGCATAGGTACCAGAAATTGTGGAAATATGCTTAGAAAAACCTCCAGTAGTTTGGTTCAGTAGTTGGGCTGGTAATAAATGTTACTATGAAAATAATGAAAAATAAAGACCAGTTGTAATATTTCGGTGTGAAGCCTGGACTCCATTTAAGGACTGTAAAAGCATAAATTGGGAATTAGTTCAAATAGAATAGAAATAAAATTGATGAAATGAGAGCTAGTCGGTAGGATACTCTCACTATAACTGAAAAAAGATCATTAAGAAAATAAACCAATTAAAAAAAATCGTTGAATGGTTCGACACCAAAAATAGAAAAACATTATACTTCAAAATCAGCTAGTAAATAAACGTTTAGTTCGACTCATTAATGAGAATGAGTAGCGAAATATATTTGCCACTAATTAATTGTTGAAAAATTTTAATATGTCGCTTTTGTCGTGAAATAATTAATTTTGTCAATATTGTTGTTCAACAAAAAAACCTGATATCAAATGAAGTTAGCAGAAGAACCTTCAATAAAATTCACCGAAAATGAAAAAAAAAGAGCTCATAATCTGCCGCTCATTTGTCGCTAATTAGTTGTGGAAAAGCTGAATTCCTCGCTAGTGTTGAACAAAAAAAAACGTTTCATTACTAAGTTCATACGGAGATATTGGAACGACTTTTGACAGAATTCAGGGAAAACGAAAGGGGTGTTGGTAGTTTGGTTCCCGTCAGGTAGTAAATTAGAAATTTATTTGAGATGCTTGATAATAATATGTAATTTAGTTCCAAATCCCAAAAAGGTCATTAGTAATTTGGTTTCCGCGGACTACCTGCGTAATCCCTTGTTCGCGTAAGCGAAATTTGGGAAAACCAAAAATTAATTGTCTATTTTTTGCTTGTTCTATGAGTATTACTTTTATTTAGAGTTGAATTGCTTCTGTGACAGTCAGTTGTGTTTTTGAATCGTGCTTGCTCAGTGACATTCAATTTTCTTTAAAGTTGTCTTAAATTCTCGCCATGAATACAGAAATAATTTTGAGTGGACGAGGAAAACAGTTATTAATTTTTAATAATTATAAATACGGTTTTCGAAAGATCCTGAAAAGTGGTGAGAAGCGTTGGACTTGTACAAACTGAAAGTGCAAATAATTTGTTCTTACTTTGGGCGAATGTGTTGAAAGTTTAACCATTACAAAACACATAAAAGAACATTCTCATGATGCAGTTGTGCAGGACTTGAATCACCAAATTGTTAATTCTGCCTGCAAACGAATAATCAATAATAAATATTTGTAAACATAATGGTGTTACATTAAAAATTTCAGAAATTGTTATCGATTTTGAGAAGGGCATCCACAAAGCAGTCGAACAAATTTTTCCCTTAGCACAAATAATTGGGCTGTCGGTTTCACCTTGCCCAATCGTGGTTTGGAAAAATTCAAGAATACGGCCAGACGTTGGTTTCATTCTTAATCAATATTCGTTATTATATAAAAAATTAAACACGAACATTGATCTACTGTACCTTACCCCTATTTCAGACGATTTCTGAACATAAGTGAAAATGTGTATTTGATAATACTGTTGTTGAAAAGAGAATGGCGGAACATCGTCGTCATAAAAATAATTCCGCTTTTTCTATATTTTTTCAAAAAGTGACAGATTTTTTTGATTTATGGAAAAAGAACATTTCTGTATTGAGTTAGCGAAAACTCATTTTTCACTGCTAATTTGATGTTGCTAAATAGTGCACAAGTTTTCGAATTTTTTCTTTACGAAATAAAAACATGACATAATAGCTCTAAGTTATAGTTAACAGTTTTTCTCGCAGGTTTGTCGAAAGTTGGATCGCTAACTTCATGTGAACTTAGCGAAACATCAAGGTATTTAAAAAAATATTTTTCGTGATTTCGATCAAAACTTGTTAGGTACACTATATGTATATAAACTTAGTGGAAAAACAGTTTTTTTGGTAAACAACAATAGGGAAGAATTGCATTATTTTACAACTAATTAGCGGCAAACTATTAGCCTTTTCAAGTTTTTTTTTCGCAAGTTCTATTGGAAAGTGTTTTGCTAACTTCATGGGAAATTAGTGGAAAAACGTGTTTTTTTTTATAAACAACAATAGCGACAAAGTTAATTACTTCACAATTCATTAGCGGCAAATGAATAGCCCTTAGATTTTTTTCGCAAGATTTATCGAAAGTTGGATAATTTTTAAAGGTTTTTTTTTAATTCTAAAAGTTTTTGAATCATTCATCAACTGCAAATGGGCGGCGACTTATTAGCTTACTTTATAAGTTTTTCGTGAATTCGTTTAAAAGTTGTTACACTATCTGTATAGGAACTTAGTGGAAAAACAGTTTTTTTTGTTGAACAACAATAGCGAAAAATTGAAATATTTTACAAATAATTAGCGGCAAATTATTAGCCCTCATAGTTTGTTTTTCGCGGATTCTATGAACAGTTGTTTCGCTAACATCATACGAACATAGCGAAAAATATCGAAAAATTCAATTTTTCCACTAATTAGCGGCAAATTATTAGCCTTGCTATTTTACTTTCCGCGGATTCCATCAAAAGTATCGTTTTTTTTTATGAACAACAATAGCGACAAATATAAATTTTCCACATGTAATTAACGGCAAATTATGGTATATTTCGAAACTTGATTCGCCCGTGTTGTTTCGCCAAGTTCATAAACATGAGAATTTTATCTTGGGGTGAAATCCCACAACTATTGGAATCATGAAAGGGTATACATTTCCTGTCCACCTGTTATACGGCCCATAGCAGACAAATCATACATAATTATTCAACATGTAGCCTCCAAGATACATAAAACATATTACGATCTTCTCCAGTCGAGGGCACATCCACTTACGCTGATCCATTAGGCGATTCTCGCGTTATTTGCCATCATTTTCCATTATTTGTACATGTTGCAGCAACATGTCGACGCATTAAATTACATTACAGAAAATACATTACAGAATCAAAGTTATTCTCCTGTCGGATGCGTATCGCCGTATATCCGTAATCACTTTGCCATTAATGCGTATTCTTCGTTATGGGCCGAGTTATACTAATTATTACTTTCGTTAAGCAGGTGTGTCAGGTGATGAAAATAGCATATTGATGAGTTACTACTAATAATTATCTCTGAGATAGCTAGATGCATCAAGCTTGATAAATAAATAACTCTAGATTGGCTTTCCCATGTAATAATTCCACCAATGAATATACCATTAATTCTACCGAACAAGATACCACTTACTATTTTTATTTCTCACTGATCATACACCGGAGGAGTAGAAACAGCTGCATTGGTCGTCTAGCAGAATGCTTTATTTACATGCTTCAGATAAATTATACTGAAGTTTCGCATCTCTTATAGCCAATAAAATATATTTTAAAATATCCGAAACATTTTCGGGTAGGCACTCTAGACAAAATTACACTAGATTAGTGAGAACTAAGAGTCCCTCCCGTAACTTCTTTATTTTACATAGTACAAAAAAAATTGTAGGGTTTCATTCGAACTCTTTAATGGCTCAAGTTTTATTTGTACAGGGTGTCTAAAAAAACCGCGGACTCAATTCATTTTTTCAAATGAGACACCCTGTATATAATTGGATTTATGGATTCTACGTAAAATTCTAAACAAATTTTATGTAGCCTACCCTATACCTAAGTTCACCTGATTCCAAGAAAAATGTTAATCAAAACTTATCTGATTTTCGATCCCTTACCTTAACGAAGTGGGATGTGTACGCTAGGCGCGTCTATTGTATCCATGGCAACGAGAGAACAACTCTTATCTATTTTCGCCAAATGTCAAATAATCATCAATATTTTGTGAGTTTTTTTATTACTTTTTTTATCATTTCTCTAGCTGATTAATATGGTTCGTTCAGTAGAAGACAAAGTTGAATCCGTTATCATATTTGGTGTAGCTAGTATTAGCATTATCAATGAGCGGTTTCCGGATCGTCCGATGTGTTGAAAATATCTACAGACATTGGTGACAAAATTTAACAGAACAGGAAGGGTAAAGTTGCTCCAAGATCTGGAAAGCCGAAAATAATTACGGCAACAATAGCTATGGGTTCAGAGGAACTGACCAGGTTCACTGGAACAGGTATCAATCGACGAGTAGAAACTATGTTTGAATTTAAAAGAAGACAACAATTTTAGACAACGCCAGTTTTACGTACTAGACAAGTGCTAGGAACACATGATTGAGGTTAGATTATTTTCGAGTGGGGCGATAACTGCTCCTTCCACTGCGACCTTTACAAATCTAGGGTAGCTCGATCCCAATCGAATTGAGAGTCCATCTTCAAGTCTTGCGCTTCTGACGAAGTCGATAATGACGCTCGGTGATACCTTTTCTAGGTCTTTGGGCTCTAACTGCTCGTAATTCATACGGTAGAATCTTGTTCGTTTCTTCCTCGTCTTGGCAAAAGCGACACTCTGCGCTCTCCTCAAGTCCGATTTTTCAAGATGCTTCCGCAGTCTACAGTGACCTGCCAGTAGTCCTGTTATGATCTTTAGGTTTATCCTATTCAGTTTTAACAGGGCTGCTGTTTTTCTTTTCGAAGGGTTTGGTGTAAATGCCTTCGAGTGGATTTGTCCACTGTTTCATACCAGAACTCGAGTTTTTTTCTGCTCGGTTCACTCTGAGAACACGTCTTCGCTATTTCGAAGAAGGGCTCTGGTCCTATGAACTCCTTCAGAGTGCCTTTTTTGTTAGAAAGTCGGCTTTTTCATTTCCTCATAGCCTTATGACTCAAAGCAGAGTTTTTCTGTTGCCTGCGCTTTGAAGGGCTTTCACGCAGTTTCGTACTAATCTGGATTCTATCCGTCTTGATGCAAGAGCTTTCAGTGCTGCTTGGCTGTCCGACATGATTTTGATCGATGGATTTTTACTGTTTCTATTCAGTATTTCTTGCAGGCAGAGTTCGATTGCATGTACTTCTGCCTGGAATACTGTGGCATACTGTTTCAAGTTTACACTACATGTGATTGAGAAAGTGTGTGTGTGTGTGGTGTTTTGATTAAAGAAATGCGAATGTTTTCATTAGCCGAAAATAGCGCTGAGTAATCATATTCGTTCGTCCTCGGAAAATATTTGAGAGGGTCGCATTTTGATCTCAATTTCATGTCAGTTCCATCAAACAGCAAATCCTCAATTCGCCCAAAATCGAACACCGAGCAGTCCGGAGATTAACACTATGAGGGTCCAGGTTAACTAACATACGTTCGCCAAGTTATCCAGCGGTAACCAAACAACGAAATTTGGGTAGTTAATAGTTTTTTTCTCACTTATTAAGGACTTTTCGTAATTATTCCAGAGGAGTATCAACAGCTAGCGGTAGTGTAACGAGTTAGTTCACTTTTAAAAATAGGAAAATGTACAAACATCACACCGCCACATGTATAACACATCAATAATGTTTTTACATTTTCCTAAGTGACTCACTCTATGTTCTGCTTCTCCTGATGAAGTTAATAAATATTAACGAAATATTAAGAATTATAAAAAACCAATGAGTTGTTATAAGGCACAGACTGCATGACACATAATTCATTACTAAATTTATAGTACTGTCGAAAATACCTCGTTTCTCATGATCTACTTGACTTTAAATGATGATTTATCAAATATTTTTATTTTGAACCACTTTACTTCGTGATAAAATTGCATTATACACCCAACAGAGGTAAAACAATACGTGGGGTGTTTTCATAGTTGAGGTATAGTTTTTAAGAGGGATATAAGATTTAAAAAATCGGTTCCACTATCATTTCAGGTTAATTGAAATCAAACAAACTAATTCAAGTTGAAAAGGGAAACATTCTCAATTCAATATTGAATAGAAAGATTTTTGTGAAGTGAAAAATCTACGCTAAAAACATTTTTCTTTGTCTCATTCACCTATTTTCAGGTTCATTGAAATCAAACAAACTAATAAGTTGAAAAGGGAAACATTCACAATTGAATATTGAATAGAAAGATTTTTGTGAATTGAAAAATTGACGTGAAAACATTTTTCGTTATTCATCTATATGAGTTCTTAATAAGACAGGAACAGAAAATCAAATTTTTACATCTAAATTTTTCTTTTAAGCTAGGGTCCTTTCAAAATATCTATCAGATGAAGTTCAACGCCGGGAAGTAGTTGTTTTCTGTTAGATATTCACAAGAATAACTTCATTTTTATCGTGGATTTTTCAATACACAGAAAAATCTTTCTATTCAATATTCAATTGAGAATGTTTTCCTTTTCAACATGAATACCCCACAAGAGGTTATCTTGAACGATGGAAGATAGTGACTAAAGTTTATCTTTGAGTCACAGATGATTCCACATCTGATTTTATGAACACCCTGTTCATATTTTTAAACAAATCAAACTAATATAATGTTGATAAGTTCTTAAAAGGTTTAGCATGTATAATTTTGACTAATTATATCAAACGGGGAGTGAAAACAAGAAAATACGATGAATATATACGAAAATTTTGTATCATTGGATTATTTGCACAAAAAACCTTTGAACCTAAGTGATTCATTTTTTGGAACGAAGTTCCTTTACGAGACTTGCGGTAGGTGTTGAGTGGTAGAAATCGTTATGCCCCCGCCATGCGACTTTCTCTCTCTCTCTCTCTCTAGCTGTCTTTCTCGCTATCTGTCTCTCTATCTATCTCTCTTTCTGTCTCTATCTCTCTGTCTCTCTCTATGTCTCTATCTCTCTCTATTTCTTCTTCTCTTATATCTATTTTCTCTCTCTCTCTCTGTATATCTATCTCTGTCTCTCTCTGTCTCTCTCTATCTCTCTCTATCTGTCTCTCTATCTTCTCTCTTGTTCTATCTCTCTCTCTCTGTATCTCTATCTCTCTCTCTATCTTCTCTCTCTTTATCTCTCTCTCTGTATATCTATCTGTCTCTCTCTGTATATCTATCTCTCTCTCTCTGTCTCTATCTGTATATCTATCTCTGTATTTCTATCTGTCTCTCTATCTGTCTCTCTCTCTTCTTCTCTCTGTCTTTCTCTCTTCGTTCTCTGTCCTCTGTCTCTCTCTCTCTCTCTCTGTATATCTCTATCTCTCTCCCTCTGTCTCTTTATATTATATACGAGTCTGTGTGACCAGGTATGTTCAGTGTTCTGGACATGCGTATAACATTGCCGGTCGTATAATTTGTTTCTAAACTAACAGTTTGTTTTCTAACGCTAGGTTTCAATTTCTGGGAATCAGAGGATACGTTCGCTTGATGGCTGCGGACGTCCTCTATATTGCCAGGTCAATATGTTTGTGGAATGTTAAACGCCTGTCCAGTTGTACTCCCAGGTATCTCACGGACTCGGACTCGTCTACTAGTCTGATAAGTTCGAAAAGGTGTTAATTATTGATAAAGCTCCTAAAAATACGAGCGATAGCTCATTGGATTCGGAATGACGTGTAGAAAAATGTATTTCGATAATTTTTCAGCACATAAAAATTGCAATTGTTATTAACATATTAAGAGGGCAAAAAAGACATTCAGTTTTTCGCTAATAATTCAAAAACTATTGATACTTAAGAAATTTGAAAAAAGGATTCTTAAAGGAGGACATGTCCAATGAAAAAGTCTCAACTCCCGGAACTCTATCTCTATTGTTTATAATTTTAATTTAACGCCGAAAATTATAAATAATAGAGATAGAGTTCTGGGAGTTGACTTTTTTATCAAAAATTTCGTCCTCTTCAAGAATATTTTTTTCAAATTTCTCAAGTATCAATAGTTTTTTACTTATTAGCGAAAAACTAAATGCCTTTTTTTCACTATTAATTTGTTAATAACAATTGCAATTTTTTAAGTTCTGTAAAATCATCGAAATACATTTTTCTACACGTCATTCCGAATCCAATGAGCTATCGGTCATATTTTGAGGAGCTTTATCAATAATCAACACTATTTCAAACTTGTGGATCAGACTATACCCTGACATTTTTTATCGTTAGTTTCTTAAAAATCTTGTTGTTTAGCTTCTTTCTCATGAAGTTTATAATTTCTGTTTTATTAGCGTTTAGTGTTATTTTGTTCCTCTCAAAATACGGTACGACTTCCCTATTTAGGAGGATTTCTACTTGGCGAGCTGTCACCTCGCTCGCAAACGAGTGTGCATAAATTGCTGTATCATCGGCATATATTGCTGCACTCATGCGAGCGAACAAGGGAAGTCGTAAATAGAGAGTACAAATGGGGAGACAAGCACGAGCCCTGTGGGACACCTGCTCCGATTGGATACTGTCTTGATTGTGTGAGTTTGAAAAAATGCATACAAGTGTCCCTGGAGAGCATTAATGAACGTTCAGTTATAGTTATTCTCCTGTAAAACTGCCCTTACCAGGGATAATTGCAGATTTGTGACAATTATTATATACAATGCAATATTTTCAATATTTTGTAACACATTTGTTTCTAAAAACATGGTGAGAGGTTATGTTCTTAATAATAAATAATAATAATGTTTATTTACTTAGTGAAAAAGCATAGAAGAAAAGAGTAAATAATCAGAAGAATATCATGAAGCTCTAGTGACATCAGTGTCGCTTGTATGTGATGAGGAAAATTACTTAAATCTAATTTTGACAGACATGAATTTTATGAATATATAACATTGTTAAACTAGTAATAGATATTTTGTGATTAAATGGGTTTGGGAATTGGGGTATCGCTCATATTTGGAAAAATTTGTGGTGTTCTGGTGGGTGTCACGTTTGGGTAAGGAACAGCATCTGTTATAGTCACATTGTTATACACAAATACAAAAGATGAAAAAGAAGATGATTGAAATCTTATTAGAAGGTCCAACGTTCTCATAACATTATTCAGTTCGTTCTTGCTCAATCAATTCTCATTCACGGCTTATAGAACATATTTCGTGATTCATCGATAACCACTTATTGAGAGCAGATAAAGTAAGAGTCTACCTATTTATTTTCCGCCAGGCTATTTCTGAAACATAACCAACCCTTTCATATGGCTCTCAAGAATATATTGGGACTATAATTATATGACTACCATTATAAATACCTGTACATAATGCAACAAGCAATAAAAACGTCGCGATAATGTGTCTGTTTGCTGTGAGCCAAACGAAAGGAAACCATCTACATTCGAGAGATAATTACATCTTACTTTATCAACTACGATCATAAGATGATTCCATTAAAATAAACTTGTATACAGAAAGATAACTCTCGCAGCAGATCGTCTGCTATTAAGAGTCAATAAAATGTGATATGTAGCTTCAAAAGGAAAAGTATGGAGTTATAAACTTTATAATAATATCTGAATATACTCTTGAAGTTGTTGAAATATTTATCTAGACATTGAAAAATATAGAAAAAATTAATTCATTTTTATCATATATTTATCCATTTCCACAAAAATATTTCTTTTAATATTAAATTGAGAATGTTTCTCTTTTCAACATACATACCTATCTTGAGATAGATACATACATATCTTGAGATAGTGACTAAAGTTTTTTTATTTTATGAACACCCTGTTCATATTTTCAAACAAATTAATTGCGGAATATGTTGCAAGAAAAAAATAATACTTTCAAGGATTTAAACTTATTTTACCCCTTCACCGGCGTTTAATCGCATCCGCATCGTACCATTTTATATCTTCAGTTCTCATGAATTTCATTAGTAATATACATTTTATGGGGTATAAAATTTAATGCACTTAATATTCTTGAAAGACATCATGGGGTCTATTTTTTTTCACGTGTATGTTGATTCAGAGTTCATACTGACGCAGAAACAATAATTGATTGAAAAAAAAGTTTTGTTCTTAACTTTTCAGCTCGATCTGAAGTTCGAGACAACTGAAGAATGTACTAAGTGCGGCTATTGAATTGATTATTTATTAAACTTTCGTGCACTCGTACGAGTACATTTCATATGAAATTATCGGGGTAATGCATCTGACTCGATCAAAGTATTTAAGCTATCACAAATCATCAAATATATTTGGTAATTAGGATTTTCTTCAGTTGGTTTTTTCTTTCGTTAAATCCACTCTCCTCGAGGCATGGATCCATTTATTACATCTAACCTCATCAATGTGAGGTTTTACGAATGGTATAAAAACAAGTTTTCCTCTGAATATCGATTATCCGAAGTACAGTTCGCAAAACTACAATGTTTTGTTGGCATTGTGGTTATTGAAACATTTTTTTTATCAACTTAAATATTTTAAATAATTCAACTGTAACACTATCTTAAATGGAGAAGGTTTGATGTTTGTCTCTACCACAAGTGCTGTCTCTCACAAATTTACCACACTATTCTCAGGAAAAAGGCTCATTTCTTGAAGAACATCGGTTGATTATGTAGGGTAATACTCTAAGTATATACGATGTCTGAATTATAGCAAATAAGGGCTCAGGATTCAGAAAAATTAATATCCGAAAATCGATCTGCAATATTGACATTTTTTTACAACATTTTTGAAAGAAAAATGTCAATATTTCCTTGCACTTAGTCGTTGCGAGCCAACGAAAAAAAACCTGTTTAATATATATTTAAGGAATGGTATTTTCATTACGAATCAGGAAAAATTGATTTTTGGACGTGTAATGAAGGACATTTTTTTATTATACTTCTTTGAAAACGATATACATACGAAAATACTTGGAACATTTTTGTTTTCAAAACGGCAACATAAAAAATTTAACTAGAGTAAAAATATGGATAATTGACTAACTAACAAAATACATAAATTGTTGCTATGGAAATAAAGAAAGTATAATGAAAATATAATTTCTTTACAGTTATTTGAACCCTAAAAAAATTATTGAGAACAAGTTTTTCCGAAAACAATTTTATTTTTAAGAATTTCAACATATAAAATACATTTTAAAATTAATTGTTTTGTAATTATTTTGCTGAATATTTTCCACACCAATAATTTCATTTATCCTGGATAAACTTGTTAATTTGTTCTTCTTCTTCTTCTTTGTTCAGTTAAAATCTTGGATTTTTTTGGCTGCCGTTTCAATGATGAACGAAGATTTGGATATTTAGATATATCCACATCATGTCTAATTGCAAGGGTTGCCTTCACAAAAATAACTTCATTTTTATCGTGGATTTTCCAGTTAACAGAAAAATATTTCTTTTCAACATTCAATTGAGAATGTTTCCATTTGCAACATGAATACCCCACAAGAGGTTATCTTGAGTCGCAGATAATTCCACATCTGATTTTATCCCTGTTCATATTTTCAAATAAATCAATTTGAAAATTCCATCTTGGAACCAAATTCCAAGAAGTACGCCATTACAACATTTTCTGAGAAATAACTTGCATTTTTATTCTTACGATATTCCATATATTTTGGATTTTGTTGGATTTTGTTGGATTTTGTTGGCAACAAATCCAATGAAGCAGTATTTACTGCCTTCAGAAATGGAACAATCATCATCACTCATCATTTCACACTTTACGCTGAAAACACTATGGGAAACGCGAAATAGTATATTAAAGTATAAGTGAATAAAAAGGGCTTTAAAACACGTGCGATTTTTCGAGCACGACGGCGCAGCCGGAGTGCTCGAAATAGAGCAAGTGTTTTTAAGACCAGTTATCCACGAATACTTTACGTTATTTTTTTTTATTGGTGCACTTTGAAATCATATATACTGGTATTATTACTACAAAAAATAGAAATAAGAACTGATAATGCAAAATGGTTGAATTCGTGATGTGCCATCAGTATACCTTTCGTTGTCATGGAAATGAGAAAAACAGATATTCATTTGCAATTTGTTACCAAAGATCAATACTTGTTGTCACCAGAGCTCAAAAATGAATTATTCTAATATCGATGTTTTGAATAGTGAGGCAGAATCGCGGTTAATACCGCGAAAATCCAGTGATATATATAAAAAAGAATATGAAAAGTTCATCAAATGGATGGAGGAGCACATATAAATGAACGAATTGTGAGTAATACTTTATTTGACGTTACAAGGTACTCCTGTCAGATCAATAATCAAAAATTTGTCATTTAGACTTCACGTTTCTCGATTTGTTGATGTTGTCATGGTTACCTTTAAAAAACGCGCGTTTTTTAAAGTTCGATTTAAACACGCTGAGGCGTGCTTTAAATGGGTAAAAAGGGGCACCAATAAAAAAATAAAAAAAATTCCATGCGTTTGACAACTCAATATTACTTTTGTTTCCATAGTTACGAACAAATATTTAATGACATCCTTTATTTGTGAATAATAGTTATTTACGTATCTAGTTCGTAATATAGGCGTTTAGCGCCGGATGGCGTGAATATATTACACAAGGGTGCTAAACGCTATTTACGTCAGAGATACAGACATAATTTTATGCACAAGCCAGTATTTATTTCATTAAATTATATTTTGCAATTAAAATAATTTTGATTCGCCCAGTATATATGCAATTGACACTGACAATAGCGATATTTTAATTTTATCTAAATGGTATTGTAAATAACATTGTTCATGGCCATAGCAACCAAATCAACAATTTACTTTTGAATCGGCTCCATTATTGTGTCCGCATAATTTCACAATGGAATCAATGGTATTTGCTGAAAATGATCTTTCAGAGGATATTGTTGAGTCCGCTGAGGAAGCAAAACTTGAACTTCTACCATCGAAATCAAGGAAGTTGTTCGAGAAGATGTATCAGGAATATTTAGTGTGGTGTACAGGAAAAGGATTTACATTGAATCAAATTAATGAAGATACTTTGATAGCATATATTAATGAAAAAATCGAAGAACTATGAACCTTCTTCACTATGGAGCTTTTACTCAAAGTTGTAAGCCAAGATTAACATCAACCATAATATAGATATTAGTAAGTTTCCTAATTGCATTTCTTAAGCGTAAATGCGACGGTTACAACCCAAAAAAGTCACTGATTTTGAACAGGGATGAAATAGATAGATTTTTAACAGAAGCCCCAGATGACAAGTAATTATTAATAAAAGTTCTTTTAATTTTTGGAGTACGCGAAGCCTGCAGGCGTGAAAAAATTACAAAAATAAAGATCGACGACATTCAGAATTTTTGAGAAACATTATTAGTCAGCATAAAAAAATAAAAAACGAAGGTAGACATAATGTTTATGGTTGTGGATTGGAAGTAACCGATGCTCAGCTTTCTTGGGCTCTACAGGAAGTAAGTATCGTTTTGACCAACACAGACTGAATACAAAAGATTTTTTGTGTTTTTTTTAAAATATGAAGTGTTCTGGCTGGAAATCAAGCAGTGTAGCCGAAGATTATATTGAAAAAACAGAACTTGCAAGAAACAATATCGCTAACAAGATTGTGTCGAGGGACTGTGATACACCTTCAACATCAAAGGTAAACGTAGGAACAACCTAGTACAATTACTAGAGAAAATGAATATAATCTTAGTAATTCAACAAAACATTTGCCGGATTTGAATATTGCTAATTGTAATAATTACATTTTTAATGACCTGTTTGTAGTATTATCTTTGTGTTGAATAAATGATTTCGATGTGTTTGTTTTAGTTTACTATTCAAAATTTATATAGGTTTGTACATAAAGCAGAAATCTCTAAAAAATTATTTTACCGCCCGCGTGTGATAAAATGGTCCGGCGGGCGCTAAAATACTTCTTTATACTAGAAAACCCGGGCGATAAAGTGCACTTTACCGCCCGCTTGTGCATAAAATTAATTATGCTTCTTTCAAAATTTCAACAAGTTGATTGTAATGTATGTCCATACTGTTTTCGAAAAAATACTATGTATACCTCATGGTTGGTTGGTTGAAAACTGACGAGCCAGAGACAGGGTTGGCACTAAGCTTCCCTTGACACTGCAATCAGCTAGGGTCTATTGTATCACTCTGTCGTCAGTGGTTCCTCATTCAAACAGGTTTGTGCCTTTAATTAGATTTAGTAGCCTGTTATGAGCTTCTTCGGATTCATGCCTGTTTGCGGGTTGATCTCTCCAAAGGTTCTGTGTCGCCTTCTACTTAGGGTGTCACAGTCGAAAATAATATGAGAGGCTGTTTCCTCCTCTTCATCACATAGTCTACACTCCACGGTTTCCCTGCGTACTCCCATGGTGTTTAGGTGTTTTCTTAGGCCACAGTGTCCAGTCAACAGACCTACTATTATACGTGCCTTCGTTCTGTTCAGGTTCAGAATCTCAGCCGTCAGGGTCCGGTTTGGGTGCCCTACCATGACTTTGCTGTGTATTTGCCCGATAGTTTGATCCCAATATTGTTGGTGTCTTCTTTTTATCCACTCATCGATCAGGGTCCTGCATCGGTTTTTGCTAATCCCATGCACAGGTTCTGGCCCTGTGAATAGCATTTCAGATGATTGTCTAGCTAACTGGTCCGCTTTTACGTTGCCTTCAATGCCTCTATGACCTGGCACCCACATCAAGGTGACCTTGTAGTGTTTTGCCAGCTCGATGAGGTTCTGGAGGCAGTCCCAGACCAGTTTAGACTTTATCTGTAAAGAGTTGAGTGCTTTGATAGCACTTTGACTGTCAGATAGAATGTAGATGTGTTTTTTCCTATAACAACTTTCTAGATTCTTCTGGATGCATACCGTAATAGCATGTGTTTCAGCTTGGAATATCGTGGAGCATTTGCCAAGTGGTATTATGTAGTCCCTTCTTGGCCTTACCACCCCATGTATTCCTGCTCCCGTTCCTTCAACTGTCTTTGAGCCGTCTGTATACCAGACTATGTCCGCATACTATGTATACCTCATAGAAAAAAACACATTCCCGAACTCCGTCTAGCCAGTCCCGGCTTGCGCTTCGGCAGGCAATCTTTACGGTCGTCCGGTATGTTCAGCTTTTCCTACTAGGTATACAATATACAATGTACTATCCTTCAGTTTGAGAATTCGGGAAATGCCCTCCTTCCATAGCATTTGAAACATTTTCTTTCAGAAAACAGATCCTATTCTATTCAGGAAAATATGCACACACCTGCCTCTGGAATACAGTAATATATGATGTATCGAGTTAAATAAGAAATTCCTACTAATAAGTGATAAATGAAAATATATCTGTCTATGTTTTGTGTGAATGAAAAAGACCAGAGCACCAGTTTAAGGACATCCAGTATAAATAGGGAATTTCAATGAATATTATTTGCATGATGAGTACTCAGTTTAGAGTTTTATCCAAACAAATCAATAATGATATTGAACAAGAGTGAGCGTTTGATAACAAACATGGCTTTGTGGAAATAAATAAAATTTTATGATTGGTATTGACCTTTTTTTTTGTCAGTTTTGCCAATCCCGCAGTTCAGTATAAACATTGATATTATATTAATAAACCTTTGTGGGGCGGAAGCGCTGAAAAAACTTCTCCCTTAATATCGTTCATAATTTTGAGAGCAATCGCACGGATCCGTTTGGGTTTGTCATGCAAATTTCCAGGAATGGCCAAAGCAGATTTGCATCAACTCCAGACTGGAAATGGGATGTAAATTTGGAGAGATGAGGTGATGTGGCCGTTTTCACGCTTACTCAAGTCGCTTCGTTAATATTTGAATGGAATCTGCTAGACAACCATTTTGGCGAATTTACGAACTTCGATGGTAAGAGGGTTATTTTTTGTAAATCATTAAATGTCGAAATATGTTGTTTGAATATACTGCTTGAGGGAATCTTATTGACAAAAACTATCATGACATCTTGTCTGGGATACTTCCGTAATAATAATAATTGTCATAATAGTTGGCCCGTTAATTATTCGTATTTATAATTTTTTTGAACAAGCATGTCGCATGACAGGTGACCGTAGGATATCTTTCGATATCGAGTATACAAAAAAATATTTGGGTAAAGACGAACAAATCGGCCGATATATCTAGATACGTCACTACCGGGTGTTTGTGCGTTTTTTTTTTCTAATAACTCTGGAAATGTCCATTTTTTTATGAAAGATGCAGTAGTAGACATCAATATACTCTACAAAACATTTTTCCTGGAAAACGACTATATACAAAAGGGCTAAACAAAAATTGAAACAAAACGAAAAATCACGTCATATAGAAGAATTCAAGGCTTGAAACAGCACTAATATGCTTCATGTTCTTCCAAAATGAGATATGGAATTGGATCTTGATGCATTATTGTATTGGACCTTTTTTTCGGCAACAACCAACAATTCAATAATTTCGGTTCAACCGGAAATAAAAAAAAAAACGCGAATGAGCATTTCATTGGCGTTCAATTTTTCAGGCTTCTATAGAGCCTTTTTCAATTGTGTTTCGATTTTGGTGTAGATATATTTTTGGATGTTCTCATTTTCCAGGAAAATTACACATTATTTGTAGAAAATTTTAATATCTACAAAAACGATTATTACATATGTTCGGTGTACGTGAACCTACTCAAAGAGCATTCTCCAAAGCGTTCACAAATATACTCTAATACATAATCGGTGTCGTTCAGAAACCTACTCTTATTTAAAGTAAACTCGACCTATTCTGCTTTTTCATAGAGTATAACTTGACTCTGGCAACTAAAACTGGATGGTCATTATTCAGAGAGGTCCCATGCTGGTTGCGAGAATTGTTTTAAGTTTCAAATGTATTTATCATCAGGCAGAAATGCATTTAGAATTGACTGGCTGTAAAATTTTGCATTGTGAAAAAGGTGTATCGAAAATTTTATAACTCTATTTTGTAGCCAATCAAATGCAGTTATTTGAAAACGTTACCATGGCAACGAAAAAATATCCAGGTAAATGTTTCCTTTGGTAGGGTATCATAGACGAAATTAAACTTTAAATCATAAAATGTTGAGAATCGTGAAATTAATGACATATTCATTTCGGAGATCAGTTGGAATTGTGATCAATATATGTCGAGAAAAACTACATATTATTTTCTTACCTACGTTCCGAATTTAACTAAATTAATCCTCAGGGCACTGTAACAATGGATAGTTACAAATAAAATAATCTGTACCCATCGCAATGTATTATCCTATATTAGAAAAAATATAAAAAACAAGTTTTTTCCATGTAAAATTATAAAACAATCAGACATAATAAATTCACAATGGAAAAAAACATCCAAGAGACAATAGTATATACTCCCAACAAAGACAAACAAACCCTGAGGTAAGAATCTGATTAAAAAGAAAATAAAAACAATACCAATGTTTTTCATATCGAAAGGGAAAACATAGGAAAAACAATAATAGTGATAATGGATTATTTCGGCAATTAACTAATTGAAATTGAAAACAGATGTATTCAATCCATCTGTACCTTCTGGTATAAACACTTTTTTGTTTGATGATTTCACCCAATTTAATTAGTCAAATGGCGAAAATATGAACAGGATGTTCATCAAATCAGATGTGGAATCATCTGCGACTGGGAGGTAAGCTTTAGTCAATGTTACAAATGATCTCTCTTATGGAAAACATTCTTCTTTGCCTCATTCATCTATAAGAGAATTAAGACTGGAATAGAAAATCAATAACTAACTATCTGAATTTAAAATGCAAATTTTCAATTTCAGATTTTTTCTGTTGAGTTAGGGTTCTTTCGGAATATCTATCAGATATAGTTCAATGTTAGTTGTTTTCTGTTAGATATTGTTTTCTGTGAGACATTCACAAAAATAACTTCATTTTTATCGTGGATTTTTCAATTCACACAAAAATATTTCTATCCAATATTCAATTGAGAATGTTTCCCTTTTCAACAACTCACCTATGTTTTTCCGTTCGACAAAAGAACCATTGATATAGTTTTTATTTTCTCTTCAATCAGATTCTTACCTTAGTTTTCGTTTGATTTTGTTGAGAGTATATATAGTAGTATTTTTAGTTTCGTTGTGTATCTATCATGTCTGATTATGTTATACAATTTTAGAACATTTTCATCATAGAAAGAACTAGTTTTGCAGTTGTATGAGGATGGATTTAATTAAATCTGAAACGTAGACAAGCTAAATACCATTCATTGGATTGATATCGATTGTTTCAATCAGGATCGCAGACATTAGTCATTTATCTGCTTGACCTACCCTGTACTGATCAGGGTTGAAAAAAATCACGATTTATTCAATTAATCCAAAAAAATCATGATTTTTTAAATAAATCCTACAAAATAACGAATTTTCGATTTAAAAAAAAAACTATAGTTTGATTGAATTTTGCGATTGCTATGACTGAGCCTAACGTAGTTACTAAATCCTGTAGTAAACCAGCGATTGACCGAAATGTTTCAATTATGGAACTAATAGTTTTAATCAGTTTTATTGCCGCTAATAGTGAAACTCAAATCGAAATCAAAACCATTCAAACCTGTAATGTTAGCAGAGGAAGTAATTAACAATGTCACACCACTTGAGTGGTGGATGGCACACAAAAAATTTGTTTGAGAAAGAGGAACAGTAAAAAATGTATCCAATATTGAGGAAACTATTTGGAGCGATAGCCTCTTTAGCTTCGGTTGAACGAGTATTTTCCACATTTGGAATTGCGCACACCAAGTTACGCAACCGACTGGGAACACAAAAAACTGGAAAATTATTTTTTTTGTTTATTTAGATACTTTACCTTATTTTTTTGGAGTGTGGCAAAATTCGTGCAAAATTATTTTTAGTTTTAAAATCGTAGCAGAGCGCTTTCGACTATATAATAGTCATCATCAGTGCGTACCTGCAAGTAAGTAATACCTCATGAAATTGTGTATAAAATATTTTGACCTTTTGAAAGATGAAAATTTTAGGTTACTTACTCGTCAGGTTTACAAGAAGTCCATCAAAACAGTTTCCAGTTTGTATAAAATAGGTAAAAACCTTAGGTACATATAACATGTTAAAACATTTCTTTAAAAACACTCAAGTGTTAAAATTGTGGCCATCATCTTAGATTCAATAAACACAATTTTAGCCCGAATAGAAATTCAAAAATTCTACATGAAATCAGACAAAAGAACAACACTAAGTTAGATTTCATAGAAGACCTTTACATTAACAAAGAATTGAAAAACAATTACCTTCGTCTGAATTCACAAGTCAATTTAAATTGATCTTTTATCCCACTTCACAGACGTCTGCAATAAATAAATAAAAGAATTTCAATATCATTTCATCAATCTCTTATTTCTCGATGATAATTCACTTCAGAAATACTTTAGCATTTGTTCCTAGCCAACTTCCACTCTGAGAACACTTTTTCACTCTAGAGTCACTCTTCTTCACTCCAAAATGGAATAGAACGCCATCTACGTTTAACACCTTCTGTATAATAGGTTTCTAAGGTTCAATGTCACATGTCACTCTTGTCATTGTCAACGACAACATCCGTTTCCTTCTTCACTTCAACATTGACTTCCATGAAACCATGTGGAATTCAATTTTAAAATAATGAATTACATCAATTTATAACACTTGAGTGTTTTTTAAGAAATGTTTTAACATGTTATATGTACCTAAGGTTTTTACCTATTTTATACAAACTGGAAACTGTTTTGATGGACTTCTTGTAAACCTGACGAGTAAGTAACCTAAAATTTTCATCTTTCAAAATGTCAAAATATTTTATACACAATTTCATGCAGGTACGCACTGACGATGACTATTATATAGTCGAAAGCGCTCTGCTACGATTTTAAAAATAAAAATAATTTTGCACGAAATACAAATTTCTTTCAAACCTACTTATTTTTTTTGTTTGATAATCCGAAATTAGAAATAAAGACACTTGATTAAATCATTATTTAAATCAAATAAATTAAGTCAGGCCAACCCTGGTACTGATGAGGGGCAAATACCCCGAAACCGGTCTACAGGTGATCAGTTTGAGTGAAGTGGTTAATATTTATCCATTTCGCAACAAACATTTGCAAAAATACCTTGTAGGACTTTGCACGTTTATCCATCGGATGTAATTCAACGTCCGTCGAGGTCGAGGCATTAGCCAGGGAAGTAGTCGTTTTTTGATAGATATGCGACCAACATACACCTATTGTATAGGTATTTGCAGTCGACTGTCTTGAGAAATAAGAAATTTTTTCATTTGTAATGAAATAATTGCTAGCTATCGATATGTTGTTACAGACTTCTGTCTCTTATTGCAAACAATAGTTTTTTCTTCGACTTCAAATTGACCCCAGTTCCAATTTATATCCGAAATAAATTGTTCTGGATCACCAAACTCATCAGATAATGACATAACCTCAAAAACAACATATTTCTGGCTTGATTCTTATGGAAAAATTGTCAAAATATTCTTGTTTTCAAAAAAAAAATATCAGAAAATCATGTGAGTACTTTGATCGAACTCTTACTACTCTTCGACTAAGTTTATGAATTCGCCTCTTGATGATAGAACTGGATCAAAGATCGACCACTCACGATGGACAAGGCTATACTTAGACAAAAAAATCCAACAATTTTTCCATTGTTTTTTTTGGCAAAAAACTCTTACATCGAATGTATTCGTCGTGTATATTTGAGGTCGATATTTTACACATTCTTCACAGTCTTGAATTACTGACAATAATTGTTTTTCTCATATTTAGCGTTGTTAAACGTATACACGAACACTTCATTATTATATCTTCTTGAAAACTGACAAACGATGGACAACAAATAAAATAAATAAGCTTCGTGATCTTTTTCGATACATCTCTCTCCACTGAATCTACCAACTCACCGAGAGTCGATCCTACGATTAGAAAGTGATCAGAATCCGATGAGAGGGCAGCGATCGCAGGGTCATCGGTGAACGACCTTGTCGAAAGCTCCTGTGGGATGCTGCCTGCCGTCCGGTGTCGAAACAGCAGGGCCATCGACCTAAATCAGTGATAGAGTGTTTACACTAGCACTAGACCCAAACCGGTGTGTACGGGTGAGAAATATCTTCGACGGACAGGTCGGAAGGTGCTTGGTTCAACTGATTTCCGCCAATTGGTCGTTTCGATACGGGGTGGATGGACGCATATAAAGATGGCACTGCCGTTTCAGCCATGGACGTATATTATAGTCCATGGTTTCAGCACAACCAAAGGAAAATAATCAGGTATTTAATAACTATTTTCTAACACAAACTCTTGTTTTCCTACTCAATTGGTTATCGAAAAAATTGTCATCATTGAAATTACTCAAGTGTCTAACTTTTTAATAAATAGTATATGAAAGTATTTGGATTCAAGCGAAATTGAAGGTGTTTCCGGATCAAATTTTCGTTCCATATCCAATTATTTATTCAATCCATTTGACCATAAACGGAATCATGGAAAAGATACGTGATATTCAACCAAACTGGAATGACCCTCAAGTTCAGATACGACATGACGAATGACGTTTAGACTCAATATCGACAATGGTGATATTTCAAAATGGAAACGATCAAGAAATGAAATACGAGATATACCGTTGGAATGGCTTTCCACTTTAATAAAAAATCGATGGCGATTCTTCATTCGAACAAACATAGAAGTTCCCCAAGGTTAAATTTTGGGTCCTGTTTGTTCCTTATTTATATGGATAAGCAACCCTAACTGGTTATACGCTTGAATTATCCTCAGATATCGCTTTAACTCTTGAAAAATAAATGAACAGATATAAATGATGTGAACAGCTTGCATTTCGTAACATCAAGACAAATGAAAAGCCTGTCAAATTTTTGGGTACACATTTAGATGAATGATGAATTGTAGAAGTAGAATTGGCTTTTGTGGCTTATCTGCATGTGATGTTTCCATTGCTCAGGACAGGTTGCTAAATAACATGACAGGACTGCAATGCTGAGAAACAACCGCCTACACATTCAAAGAATTTAACATTCCAACGGATATTTCTGCATACATCATCATGTGTATGAATTTTACGAAAAATATTGCAGATTTTTACGAAAAATATTGCAGATTTTTAAAGTTAGATCAGATATCCACAATGTCAACATTAGACAGAAAAATTACCTCGATCTTCCACACTGCGAAACAATTTTCCAATTTCCCTAATATCATAGGACTAAAACTTTTCTTTATCGTTTTCGTTGATAAAATTGAATATCTATATTATTACATCCAATTTACAACGCATTGTTGATAGAATTTCAAAACTACTACGAAACGAAAAACAATAAACGAAATATAGGAATTAAAGAACAGCTGGTAGGTGCCTCAAACTCAATCCTGTGATGGAAGAATATAGTTTCATTTTGAAGCAAAACATGAAGCGAGACTAACAGCACTGAAGATTGAACTTTTGGAGGCAACAGGAATATCAAAAATGCATGAGGCCAATAATACTAGAGTCAGAGAAATTGTATGTACAACGAATGTCGTAAAACAGAATTCCAAAACAAGTGATAAACTGGACAGAAGAAAAATAGGAAGGTCAAAAGTAACACCAACGTATAAAGCAAGTTATGTCACAGTGAGATTTAGGACCAAGAGATTGAGAAGATAGAACGCAGGGGAAAGCGGGACCCGAAAAGCGAAATCGAAAAGGTACGAGCAATGATAAAATGAAGGATGGATTGCAATATAAAATAGAAAATACGAATAATCAGTGAAAAGTATTATTTTATTGGACACACACTCGGTAATATTTCACCTCGTTAATCGCGAATAAATTGTCTTCTGGTACAAATTGAGCGCTCGCATGATCGATAAACCATCTCAAACGATCCATCGGAGCACTAATAATCGCCTCGGGCGTTCGCCCTTCATCTTATATCATAACTTTCCAGTGAATCGTGACCTATCCGAAGGAGTATATGCTAATTCTAGTAATTCATCACAATTTCTTCGAGCTCACGACGCTAAATATTCTGAACGAAAGGCGTTTGTGTAACGTGAAACAATCTAATTATATATCGGTGCACACCCAGTTGAGCGACGCGCCCTGTATAGCCTGACACAGCGGGTGCCGAATCGATGCATATTGGATGATTTGACTTTTCTGGCTCGTATTGATTCATTTTGTAGGTGATAGAGATCTCCATATATTTTTATAGGCGGGGCGCGATACCTAATAAAAAATCCATTGCAATATTTTTATTCCAACGTCTTCTCTGAAGTAGGGACAACCTGTAGGATCATAATATGTCTGCAGGATCATGTATTTTATATTATTATTTTCGACAACATGCTAGCAAAACGTGCGTATGAACAATCTTGAACGAGTCTTTTCATTACCATTCCAAACTTCTAGAACACAATCATTGGCTACAATATCTATTACACAGTCCATTATTCCGTTCAGGTCATTTTCATATTCATTTACCATTGTATCTATCAATCAAAGACTTAGCGTTCAAGTCCCTGAGAGCGACCTTACAAAATGTATACTATATGGTGGAGCTTTGGAGTGATTCGCCTCAGTTCTAACCTCATACTAGAACTCGAATTCTGTAGGAATACCAACATTCACTACATCTTTCTATTCTGCTCGTTCTCATGGACGTCGCGAAAGCCTTCTCATTGGGAGGGGGGTAAACCTGTCATAAAATGCCAGCTACTCATGATTTTCTTACAACCGAAGGAATTAGTGAAAATGATCCCATACTTTCTCGCCAAATACCGCATCAGTTATTGAATATCTTTGAGCAAACAAAATAAGGGAAAACAAGTTGTGATGTTATTAGTATACGAAAATAAAAGAGTTTCATATGAAAATGAATTATTTAATTTATATATTGTTACGAATACAGTACGCCACTGCCATTGTTTGTGTCTGAATCGACGAGAAACACCAAGCAGGTAGCGTGACCGACCGCCTACGACGTTACAGAAAGGTCAATCTTAAAACATTCTAGCATTTTCTATCACGTGACTGATATGTAACTATATAAAGCAGCGTCGTGAGCGAAAAAGACAGTATAGTACGTGATTCAGATACAGAATCGTGCACGATGTTTTAGTAGTGAACTGTGATTGATTCATTTAATTGTCGTAGTGAATTACTGCGTTGTTTTGTGAAGTGTAAATAAACGAACAATAATTAGTTCAGTATTTTTAATAGACATGAACCCAGATTCCTAACAAATAATAGTGAAAAGTTCCTAATGTAATACATAAGACAATACAAAATAGGAAAACAAACTGGATTACTGTTGAACCTACTAAGATATTTGAATATTTAACTGCATCGGCATTTGCCGCCTATGCAAACACTTTTGAATCACAACTAACTTCGCAGCAGTGTTCACTGATTATTAGGTGAAGTATAAATGTCAAACATTGATTGTGATTGTTTTTTCCACTTTTTGCTATACAACTACCAACTCCTTCAGGACCTGAACAATGCACCTTGTGTATTTTATTATTCTAGTTTTTGGGTCAGTGGATATCCAATTCGACATTCATTTTAAATACATACTCATTTATGTAATAAACTCCTTCTTTTTCCATTATTTTACTTAAATTTCGGAATTTTCGCAAAAAATAGCTATAACCACGACTATGCCAACTTTGAAGATGAACTATCGAATAGTTTTTTGTAGAGTGTACCACAAAATTGGTGTGAGTTGTTGATGTATACAAACTGGGTCATGGATTAGCTTCCCTCACCCCCCCCCAAGTGGTATCTCTACTCGTTCTAGTGATTATCCTACATTCACAAGAAAAGTTATCAGTCCACTCTAAATTTTTTTCTAATCCGATATGATGATTTTCCCTTCGAGAGTAAAATAGTTCTCGAAATGGAATACATGTTTTTAGAAAAAAAACATGTAAGAAAAATTCACACCTACCTATGATATCAGACGAATCACGTGCAATAAGGAAGTTAGTGAGCTTGGGGGGTGATCAACTAGATAAAAACATGGAAAACAAAACAAAATAATTAAAGGATTACTACAGGAAGGGTATTTTTTGAGAATGAGCACTGAATGAACGTTATCTGAATATACCATCTGAGATTCTCGAGAAAATGCACCAGACGGATGGAAACAACACGCCATTTCCCGATTGTAAGGCACTGAATCAGTGTATGGGTACCTAAAATTGTTCATGAGCAACGAAAAACCAAATCAAGCTCCTACAGGGTATACAATTTCTAAATGGATCAAACGCCTGGGGGCTCTATACTAAACAAATACAGGGTGTCAATTTGAAAACTTCCGACCCTTAATATTAAGTAGCCCTCGTGGTAGGGGTAGGTGTTACCCTTAGAAACTTAAATGGGAAGGGGGGTCAAGTGGCACATTATTTTAAAGGACGTTTAATTCTCTTTCCAATGGTACCCTGATTTATTATTTTTTCATGAGCAGGTTCCGAAAAATAGCGTTTTAAACTTACAGAAGTAATTAGAACTTTCCTGCACTGAGATGCATTATTGTATTGACTCTCCTTTTAATAGAAATGGTCACATTTCCAACCCTTGAATAACAGGAATAAATATATTCTACACGTGTGCTTTTTTATTTGTTGATTATTTTCCCTTTACAAAAAAAACTTTTAATTTGCGGGAAATAAATTTCAAACATGGGATCTACTTACACCTATCTTATGAACTGTTCAAAATGTTGTCAATTTTTCTCTAAACAGTAATAAAGTCTGTTTTCGAACGCCCCTCTAACATTTCTGAAAACTTCACCGGGAATTGACTGCCATGCTGCTGTAATTCGTCTTTTAAGTTCATCAATATCAGCAGGTTGTGAAATCTAAGGGAGTTAAATCCGGTGATCTCGGAGGCCATTCAACTGCTCCCCTTCTGCCAATCCATCTATCCGTGAATCTCTCGTTTAACCACTATCAGACGTGAAGAAAATAATGAGGTGGAGCACCGTCCTGCTGGAAATGTAACAGATCCTCCTGCAAAAGTACATTACCTTCTGCATCAATTTGAGTTTCTAGCTCGTGAGTTATAAGAGGATCGATAGTCTCTTCAAGCATATCAAGGTACAGATTGCCAGTCGAGTTTTCTTCAAGAAATAAAGGACCAATAATGGCATTTCCAAGAATACCAACCCAAACATTAACTTTTTGTGGGTGTTGTGTATGTCCTTCTCGAAAAATATGCGGATTTTCGTCACTCCAATAGTGACAATTGTGTATACTAACATTGCCATTCAGAAAAAATTGAGATTCATCGCTGGAACATATGTTTAACAAAAGATCAGGGATGGCATTGATTCGATGAGACATGGTTTCACAAAATTCTATTCTTCTATCATAATCATCCTCATGGAGCTCTTGAAGAATCTGCATTTTATATGGATGAAATTTATGCATTTTCAGTGCTTTTCTTAAAGTCTCGCGTGACATTCACGTCTGTTCTGCTACTGATTGTAAGGAGCTAGTGGGCTCTGCAGAAAATGTTCCCAAAACTCCAATTTGAGCTTCTTTATTTAGTACTCTTATTTCTTTTTTTATTTTTCACCGAACTTTGTCACCAAATCAAGCTCATATAGACCAGGGCTGAAGCCTTTGAAAATGGTAAGAGAAAAAAAAAATAGTAGGATGAAACCCATTGGAGAAGAAAGAGAATATAACAAAAATGAAGGAAAAAATAATTTACGGACGATCTGAGGTCGGGAAGTGGAAGGGGGTGAGTTTTCAAGGGTAAAAAACTGTTTATCTCGATTTCCGGCAAAACTACGAGTCCTATGGAAAAAAGTTATGGGGGAAAGTTGTAGGTAATAAAAAGATCTACAACTTTTGTATCCACACTTTTTTCACATAACCCCAAAATTTATGTAAAAAATTCAAATTACCAAGTTTTTGGTTTTTTATTTTTATCTTTCCGAAAAAAAAAATTCCCACGAAATTTGGTGAAAACTTACCTTTTCATGTCCCAAACACACTGTAATTTTGTTGATTTAAAATATTTATTTTTTCACCTTATTTTGACTTAATATCGAAAAAGCACCCCAATTTTCAATCAAAAATTCTCCCGTCAAAATATCAGCTTTTTAAAAAAGCTCGGTGGGCTTTTTGTTCGTTGAAATCTCTACTTTCTGATGGTATGAAAAAAAAAATACATTACTATGGTAAATGTTCTCAGAAAATGCAAAGAAACGTAAAGTTAATATTTAATAAGACATCTACAATATTTTGAGAAAGTTGTAGAATCTTTAAATTATATGCGTAGATGCCTATTTATTGCTATTTTAAGATAACTTATATACCTGAGTGACCTACGGAAAATTCTAGCCCATCAAAAGGTATTTCATAGAGAAGTGGGGAAGGGGCTAGGAGGGTCTGGGCCTTACTACCTGTTATTTCCTTGCATTTTCTGAGAAAATGTATCATAGTAATGTGTATATTTTTATACCATCAGAAAGTAGAGATTTCACCGAACAAAAAGCCTACCGACTTTTTGGAAAAAGCTTGTTATTTTGACGGAAGAATTTTCGATTGAAAATTAGGGTGCTTTTTCGATATTAAGTCAAAATAGGTGGAAAAATAAATATTCTGAATCAAAAAAATTACAGTGTGTTTGGAACATGGAAAGGTAAGTTTTCACCAAATTTCGTGAATAAAAAAGTTTTTTTGTAAAAGATAAAAATAAAAAACCAAAAACTTGGCAATTTGAATTATTGCGTACAACTTTTTTCCATAGGACTTGTAGCTTTGCCGGAAATCGAAATAAACCGTTTTTTACCCTTAAAAACTCACCCCCTGCCACTTCCTGACCTCAGATCGCCCGTAAATTATTTTTCCTTTAATTTTTGTTATATTCTCTTCTTTTTCCTATGGGTTTCATCCTACTATTTTTTTTGTTTCAAAAATTATCGACCCTGGTCTAATATCGGTGACTTACATTACAATTTGGATTTCTTTCATTAAAAAGAAATGCGCACTTTCCAACCTCTCCATAAATTCCAATTCTTTCTTGACGAATGTAAACCATTTTCACACATTTATACACTTATTAAAGTTATCACAGCCCAACAAGTAAAACTGCATTAACAATACTACCGAATCGTTAGGATTTTGCTGAACAATTTTTTGCTTAAAAACAGAAGCTTTTTACAGCAGAAGTAGCAAAAAATGGGGGCTATCTGTGGAATTTCAGCGATGAGAATTAAATATCCAGAATTTAATAAAGCAACTACCATCTACATTTTACTATTAGATTACTTTTTGATGTAAATTTTTTGGAGCTAATGGCTAATTTTGCCCCTGAGAAAGGGTTGGAACGGAACCATTTAATCTTCTAACCAGTTCTACTCTAAAAGGAGACTCAATACAAAAATGTTTGTTTAAATAATAACCTGAAAACCATACATCTCAGTGCAGGCAATTTCAAATTACTAAGTTCAGAACACTATTTTTCGGAACCTGCTTATAAAAAAATAATAAGTCAGGTACCATTGGAAAGGGAATTAAACGCCCGTCAAGTGGCATGAAATGCCACTTGACCCCCCTTCCCATTGATGTGCCACTTGACCCCCTTCCCATTTAAGATTCTAAGGGTATCAACTACCCCTCCTAAGGGGTTGTTGAACAAATATTCATTGAAAGTGTCCCCCTTGAAAATAAAATTGAGCTGTGTTTTCGATTCCTCATATTATTTACTGGAAGGAAGATATTAAGGGTGGGAAGTTTTCAAATTGACACCCTGTGTAATGAAACAAGCATATGGCTGTTTCGATATTTACCAACTATTACAGTCTAATCCAAATCATTTATTTTTAGAATACAACACTAATCCTCTCCCCTGTAATTTTATATCAGATTATAAGACTGCACGCTTTATCGAACCCAGATATCTCTATTGGAGTTTTTCCACCGCATCCGGACTATTTATATGATAGAATTTTCGCGAGGTAATTGGTTCGAGGCTGTGAAGAGGAAAAGGGCGTCGTGCGTCGTCTTCGTCTCGGATTGTTTGAACTCATAATATATCTCTGTCGGGATAGAGCCAGTCGCAGAGGCACATTCCATAGATCAATAATTCGTCCCGTGGGATAGCGCGACATCTTTACGTCATGTCAGTTGATAAGGGTTAAATTCGTATTAAAGTGAAACGTTGTCGTCGCCGGGAAATCCTTTATTTCCTGTCTGTTCCCGTCTCTCTCTCGCTTCTCGGCCTTTTGTCGACGTCGATCCTCGGCAATGCAGATATCCCGGAAATGGGATGGAGATTCAATTGGAAAGGTATCTTTATTGATGAAGTCTATTCGGCTTTTGAAGTTCGCCCCGGATCCAGAACAATCGGACGTGTTTTACTGATTTGCTCTCCACATCTACGATTATGTCGGAGTATGAAATTGATCAACAAAAGCTCTAACATCAGATAGTCCGGAAATGACATGTTGAAGATATACAGTGAAACCCATTTGAAAGGAAAATTACGAAAAGGATATTTTGGAACCGATTGTTTTTTTTTCATGAGTTAGACATTTAAAAAGTCTACTGGAATAACAATTATAAATATTCATTTTCAGTACCAACCTTAATTATTTTTAAACGTAATATTTTATTAACGATTTTTTAGCCATTGGCTTCAAAATGGTTCTGACTATAAATTTGTTAAAATGTGATGGTAAAAAAAAAAAGTTATAAGGAAACATTTGAAATCATGAAAATCATGTATTTTCTAGCGGAAATTTGCGCCAGTGATCAAAATTTCATCAAAATAAAATAAAGAGTTATTGGAATGCCGTATCATAAACCCATATTCAACACGATCTTGCGATCATAACAATAAAAAATTAGAACAATTGAATAGAATACTGGAATAATGATAATTCAATTAACATCGCCTATAATTTATTTTAGTGTATATTTTGAATTCCTACAGTTTTAATTTCTAGGTATTCGAGTTATTTAATTAGAATGCATTTAGATGAAATGAACAATAGGTTGTGACTTTGATCTATTTGTACATAAATTGTTGTAGTTAATTATCAGCAAACTGCGTTTATTCTACAAATTAAAAAGTAATGGCTCAATTGCCAATTTAAGAAAAAGTCAAAATTATACATCTCTCTGTGGATAAGTGAAAGAGAAATTACAAAAATGTTCAATGAAAGACAACCGAAATCGTCCAGCCATCAATTTTAGCACGGTTCATAAAATATTAAATCGTACTGGAACAGCAATAAACGCATGTTCAAGAATAATAATGTACGAAGAAGGAATGTAAACAATCAGGCTATATTAAATTACTTTATATGTGTATATCTACACTTACCTTTGGAGAATATTAGGCAATGTCCGAAGAAAAACAAACTGAATCCATTAAAACAAAAATTTCGACACCCTCTAGTGTGAGAGGATGAAAATAAACCTATTGAATTTTGTTTATTGGCCTAGGACCCAGTACATTAATGCCACACATTTTTTAAAGAATATTTTATGTAGTGATGGAGCTACTTTCACCAATAAATGGAGTAGTTTCATCACACAATTTTCGCTATTGGGACACTGAAAACTCCAACTGGGTAATCAACTGAAGAGACAGTAATAAGAAAAAGTAAACGTTTGGTGCGGAACACTGAATGAGAAACGGCAACATCAATTCCGAATATTCCTGTTTTTTTTTAGGTAATGAATTGCCGGAAGCAATCGATGAAGTTCTTGGTTGTTCTGTACATATGCAGATATTGTGAAAAGTTGGCTAAATGTCCCTAATCGTTGAATAAGTCGGGCGACTTGATTAATTGGATGGCCACCTAGATCGCCTGATCTAACTTTTCTCGATTTTTTCGCAACGGGTTTACATCCCAGGAATTGAACAGAAATGTGCACGAGAATTCAGCAAGCTCGTACAAGAATAACTCTTCAACAATTACGAAATAATATTCGTAAGCGATATGATGAATGCATCGACTTGAATAGAGGCTTGAAATTCAACAAATAGTTTTAATGCTGTATCTTTCCCGATCTATTTATTCATATTTATTGGATATATGAGATTGCAATCCGTTAGTTTTTAGAAATTAGAAATAAGTACAGGAAGTTTTTTGGTGATTTATTCCAAATTATTGACTCTTTGATTACATATTTTGTTATCAATAATGGATTATTGTTCGACATCAGAATTAGTGGGATCATTAAACGTCATATTTAAAAAAAAATTTTTCCATAACTTTTCTATTGATAAATACAATTCAACGAAATTTTGATATAAACCATTATGAAATCTCATGAATCTAGTGGTTTTCAATCTTTGATTTTGAAAAATAATAATAGTTGGTTCTGAAAATGAAGACGGATGGAATTTGGTGTTCATCTCCATTGAAAAAAACTTTGCAATCGGTTGCGAAATATATCTTTTGTAAGGGTGCTTTAATTTCAAATGGGTCACACTGTCTACCCAAATATTTTTTAACTATAAAGTAATTGCCATTGCCGATTTTTTTATCTCCGAAAGAGTACTAGGTAAATATAACGCTTTCCACAAGAGCGAAAAAATTTTCTATCGAAATGGTTCATTTTTTCATCAGTCGCTGCGTTAAACTGCAATAAGCTTTTTTTCCATCCTTCCCAGAACATGTTTGACTTGGAATTGAAAAGTAGTCAGCACGTCACCACAGTGACGCGACAAAAAACACCACCCTTAATAAATATCCTAAACATATGGTTAAACGATTTTTTTTTGTTGCAACTGAGCTTCTAGCTGACGCACAACGTATTTCCGGTGAGATGATTACAGACGTTCCATATGACCACACAACCGTAACCCACATGATATTCCAAATGTCTAGACTTATAGTATTTCATCACATTCGAAAAAAAATTATTTGCATCAAAATAGAAATTAGAAACCATCGAAGAGGTAGGTAATATTAACCTAAAATTACCTGCAGCGAATGCAGCGATCTATGAATTTATATATTTCTTCGGGTAAACGATTTATTATACGTGTTAAAAGAAACAAGCAGTGTATAATAAAAAAATATTGAGAATACCAACATATTACCGTGATGTGGATTTCACGTTCTCTAATTCAGTAATATCATTTTCCGAAAATCAATCAGAAATATTGATATTTTTTATAACATTTTTGAAAAAAAAGGTCAATATTTCCTTGCACTTGGGAAATATGTATTTTTGTACTAGAAGGAAATATTATTTACTTGCAGTTATTTGTAAACTAAAAAAATGATTGAGAACAAGCGTTTTCGAGAATAATTTTATTTTCAAGAATTTAAACACATTCTCAATTGGATATTGATAAAAAGATTTTTCTGTGAATTTCAGATTTTTTCTTTTGAGTTAGGGTCTTTTCAGAATATCTATCAGATGTAGTTCAATGTCCAGCGTGGCTTTAGCCGGGGAAGTAGTTGTTTTCTGTTAGACATTCACAAAAAATAACTTCATTTTCATCGTGGATTTTTCAATTCCCAGAAAAATCTTTTTATCAATATCCAATTGAGAATGTTTCCCTTTTCAACATGAATACCCCACAAGAGGTTATCTTGACGATGGAAGATAGTGACTAAAGTTTATCTTTCAGTCGCAGATGATTCCACATCTGATTTTATGAACATCCTGTTCATATTTTCAACAAATCAATCTATCATACCCCATGACAGGTTTTAATGTCAGAAAACACTAATTTCAAAGTGTCTCTCCAAAAGAAATTATTCTAACTTTTTCCATTTTTGCAAAGTGAGATTGCTTCTTGGAAATGTGTTTTCCATTTCTTCCGGTCTTCCTGATGATCGTCGAAGCGTGAAATAGATTTTCGTCGACAAAAATGTATTGAAGACCTAGTGAATGCGATGTCTCTCTTGCGTCAATGTTACGAATGATTTCTGGTAAGTACTCTTTTTTGGAAAACATTCCTCTTTGCCTCATTCATCTTCATGAGTTCTTAATTGAGACTGGAATAGAAAATCAAATAACTATCTGAATGAAAATGCAAATTTTCAATTTCAGATTTTTTCTTTTGAGTTAGGGTCTTTTCAGAATATCTATCAGATGTTGTTCAATGTCCAGCGTGGCTTTAGCCGGGGAAGTAGTTGTTTTCTGTTAGACATTCACAAAAAATAACTTCATTTTTATCGTGGATTTTTCAATTCACAGAAAAATCTTTTTATCAATATCCAATTGAGAATGTTTCCCTTTTCAACATGAATACCCCACAAGAGGTTATCTTGACGATGGAAGATAGTGACTAAACTTTATCTTTCAGTCGCAGATGATTCCACATCTGATTTTATGAACATCCCGTTCATATTTTCAACAAATTAAACACATTATAAAATACATTTTGAAATTAATTGTTTGTTATATTTACAGTTATTTGACAATTAGTACAAGTATTGAACATTGGAAGAACATGGAAACTAGTGGGTGGGATTATTTTGCTGAATATTTTACACACTAATGATTTTATTTATCTGAAGCTTCCTGGATAAATTTGTTGATTTGTTCTTTAGTTTAAATAGTAGATTTTCTTGGCCTATAACCTTCTGCCTGTTGTTTCAATAATGAACGAAGTTTTGGATATTTAGATATATCCACATCATGTCTAATTGCAAGGGTTGCCTTCAGTATTGAATAGTTCGCCCACAAAGTTGAAGATTTCATCTTGGAACCAAGCTCCAAGAAGTATGCCATTACAACATTTTTATTCTTACTGTATTCCATGAAACGATTGTATGCATGACCAGGGTCGATAATTTTTTAAACAAAAAAAATAGTAGGATGAAACCCATTGGAAAAGAAATAGAATATAACAAAAATGGAAGGAAAATAATTTACGGGCGATCAGAGGTCGGGAAGTGGAAGGGGGTGAGTTTTTAAGGGTAAAAAACGGTTTATCTCGATTTTCGGCAAAACTACAAGTCCTATGGAAAAAAGTTGTTGGTAATAAAAAGATCTACAACTTTTGTATTTATACTTTTTTCACATAACCTCAAAATGTATGTGAAAAATTCAAATAACCAAGTTTTTGGTTTTTTATTTTTATCTTTTACAAAAAAAACAAAATTCCACGAAATTTTATGAAAACTTACCTTTTTATGTTTCAAACACACTGTAAATTTTTTGATTTAAAATATAAATTTTTTCACTTTTATTTTGACTTAATATCGAAAAAGCACTCTAATTTTCAATCGAAAATTCTCCCGTCAAAATATCAGCTTTTTAAAAAAGTCAGTGGGCTTTTCGTTCGTTGAAATCTCTACTTTCTGATGCTGTGAAAAATATACATTACTATGGTAAATGTTCTCAGAAAATGCAAAGAAATAACAGGTAGTAAGGCCCAGACCCTCCAAGCGCCTTCCCCACTTCTCTATGAAATACCTTTTGATGGGCTAAAATTTTCCGTAGGTCACTCAGGTATATAAGTTATCTCAAAATAGCAATAAATAGGCATCTACGCATATAATTTAAAGAAGATGCTACAACTTTCTCAAAATATTGTAGATGTCTTATTAAATATTAACTTTATTAACTTATTTGGTTGTTAATTATAGTTGTATATTTCGATTTGAATTTTTTTTGTTTATTAATGTAACATGGAATCTTACGTTTTTTGAGTAATCAAAGTGTAAATTTTAATTAATAGCTAAAAATTGTACAAAATGATTTTAAAAAATTTTGGATTCGAGTTTCTTTTGTTTCTTTGCATTTTCTGAGAACATTTACCATAGTAATGTATATTTTTTACACCATCAGAAAGTGGAGATTTCAATGAACAAAAAGTCCACCGACTTTTCTAAAAAAGCTGATATTTTGACGGGAGAATTTTCGATTGAAAATTAGGGTGCTTTTTCGATATTAAGTCAAAATACGGTAAAAAAATAAATATTTCAAATAAAAAAAATTACAGTGTGTTTGGGACATGAAAAGGCGAGTTATTACCAAATTTCGTGAAAAAAATAAAAAACAAAAAACTTGGTTATTTGAATTTTTCACATACATTTTGAGGTTATGTGAAAAAAGTGCAAATATAAAAGTTGTAGATCTTTTTATTTCCTACAACTTTTTCCCATAGGACTTGTAGTTTTGCCGGAAATCGAGATAAACCGTTTTTATCCTTAAAAACTCACCTCCTTCCACTTCCCGAGCTCAGATCGCCCGTAAATTATTTTTCCTTTCATTTTTGTTATATTCTCTTCCTTTTCCAATGGGTTTCATCCTACCATTTTCAAAGGTTTTAGCCCTGGTCTATAAGTATATTTTTCTCTGGATTTTGTTGGCAACAAATCCAATGAGGCAGTATTTACTGCCTCTGTTAGTTCCAGAAATGGAACAGTCATCATCACTCATCATTTTACACTTAACTTTTGCTTTTTATAACGTTAGAAAACGCGGAAAACACTATGGGAAAACGTCAAAAATATAGTTTGCAGGCGTCAAGTTTGAAAATTCAATATTACTCTGTTTCCATAGTTAACAAAACAAATATTTCATGGCATTTGTGAATAAAATTAATAATGCTTATTTCAAAATTTTTATAATTTATTTTCTTTGAATAATTTTAGATTTTTGGAAAAATAGTTTGTAGGAAAAGCCACATTCCCGTACTCCGTATTGACAGTCTCGGATTGGGCTTCGATAGGCAATCTTCACGGTCCGTCCGGAAATGTTCAGCTTTTCTTACTAGGTATACAATGTAATATTGCTGGAGAGAATAATTTTCCGTTACAAGTGCATACTTTTTAGAGCAGCGGAAATTTTCAACATCGCTCAGCTTCTTCTGTTGAATTACAATTGCATTTACAAATTCAAATTATTCACTGTACCTACTCTGAAAAATAAATATGCTTCTGAAACGAAAATGTACCCATGTATTATAATTTTTCATTGTATTCTCAAGTTGTTTCTTTCGTTAGATATTTCAGAGCAGCAGAATGTCTTTTTGCCTCATAAAACATCAAATGTCTGTTTACAGGCCACTGAGTCGATTCGAAATATAACCTATATGAAGTTAGCGAGACAACTCCGAAAAATTTGATAACAGATCATTCCATAATTTGCCGCCTTTTTGTCGCTAATTAGTTGCAAAGAAAAAAAAATTGTCGCTCTTTTTTTTTTTTAAATATGTGATGTTTCATAACTTCATATGAAGTTACAAACATCTTCGTGATTTATTTTTCCAACTTCTGAAGTTCCAAATTCCCCTTTTTTAATATTTTGTAACTTAAATTAAAAATTCCAATTTTTTTTTTGAATAATTTGCCGCCTTTTTGTCGCTAATTAGTTGCGGAGAAAAAAACTTTGTTGCTCTTTTTAAAAATAAAATAAACTGTGTGGGTTGAATCTAGTAATTGAAATTGTATTCCTTTCCTGTTGAGCTATTAATCTGAAATTTGGTACACACCTTTAGTTCTGATGGCAATACAATTATGTATATGCAGTATCATTGTAAATCCAAGATGGCCGTCGCCACAAAATGGTGGATAACATATTTTGTTCAACTCCCTCAATATGGGTATCAAATGAAAGGACCGAACCAGTACAAAGATAGTACTTCGTGAAAAAATTTCAAATCGAAGATGGTCGCCACCACAAAATGGCACATTTCTTTGTTTTTCAATCCCCTCAATATGGGTATCAAATGAAAGGGCTTGTCAAGTAGAAAACAGTAGACCTTACTAAAAACTTGAAAATAAAATTAGTGAAAAATTAAATAATTTGTTGTTTTTAGTCGGCGGCTTTGATGTATCCGGTTGAGATTTTATTTTTTGCTGGCTTGCGGTGGCTGAGAGCCATTCTGTGTATATGGGGTATATGAAGTATTCGAAATGGGAAAAGTGGTTCCTAGAAATTGATTATGTAGCAATTTTTTTTTAAATTTATTCAATTTATGTTTTGTCGAGTTTTACCCATTATAGATATGAGCATAAATTTTTCATACTTTTCAGTCACGATAGATATAAATATAAACATAGCATTGATACCCGTTTTTGATTTCTCACAGTGTCGACAATTGGTCCTCATATATGTCGGCGATTGGTTATTCATATTTTTCGAAAATTGGGGCATCTGATATGCGTTTCCATTTATTTCATTTGAATTATTTCACCATGTTATGATAAGTTTTTCTTTTCTGTTCATTGAAATGGAAGTTACAAAGATTCAGAAACTGAATATCGCAACCACGTAAAAATTCCCCTTGAGTTCGAAAAGTATTCGTCATTTTCACGAACACCCTATTGTATGGATATTTATGACCAACCTGATAATTAGTGGGAAATTTGAAACTTTGATTATGTTGAGTTTTGTTCATATTGTGGGAATTTTGTGGAAAAAGTTTTAGTTTCAAAATGTTATTGTAAATATTGCTCAAATTATCCAGGTCTGTATTTTTGTTTATACTGTTGGTATCATTCTTGATGGAAAACATTTCTTTAAATAACCTTTTATGTCTCTGTGCAAAGTACTTCAAAATGGTTGTAATCCAAAATGTGCTCACTGGAGATGACATTCTCAGCCAGTGCCCAAGTTATTACTTTGTATTGCAATCACTTTTATGGGACGTTAGGCGTCCAGACAAAGTTCTTGATGTTTGTCCAATATATGCTTTGTCACAAGTCTGACAGGGAATTTTGTAAACATTTGATTTTTCCATCCTTTTCCAAGGTTTCAATTGGTAAGTTTCAGAGGGGAGACTATTAGTAGTAGTGACGATGCGTTGGGCAATTTTGATATTTTCATTTTAACGATTGAAAATATGGTAACAAACAGAAAAAATAAGTGATTGAAACACTTTTGGTTGGGAGGAAGAAAAGTAAAATAAAATCACAAAGGGGGCAAATTATGGATACTCCAGAACTGAGAACAGATAGAAATTACGGAAGTTGTTTTGCTAACCTCATATGAAGTTAGCCAAACATCGCATATTTTTTTTATAAATAGAGCGACCATTTTTTTCCGCAACTAATTAGCGACAAAAAGCCGGCAAATTATGGATACTTCGGAACTGTGAAAAAACAGAAATTACGGAAGTTGTTTCGCTAACTTCATATGAAGTTAGCGAAACATCGCATATTTAAAAAAAAGAGCAACACATGTTTTTTCTCCGCAACTAATTAGCGACAAAAAACCGGCAGATTCTGGATACTTCAGAACTGAGAAAAGATATATATTACAGAAGTTGTTTCGCTAACTTCATATGAAGTTAGCGAAACATCGCATATTTTTTTTATAAATAGAGCGACCATTTTTTCTCCGCAACTAATTAGCGACAAAAAGCCGGCAAATTATGGATACTTCGGAACTGTGAAAAAATTGAAATTACGGAAGTTGTTTCGCTAACTTCATATGAAGTTAGCGAAAATCACATATTTAAAAAAAAAATTTTTTAAAAGGCGGCAAATTATGGAATAATCTGTTATCAACTTTTTCGGAGTTGTCTTGCTAACTTCATATAGGTCGAAATATATCTCCCAGCCTCCTTGTACAAACTGTCGTTTACCAATTCCAGAACGATTCATTCAAATTCCAATTTGCCGCAAGGAAAGAATACCGTCATATAAGACCATATATCCGCAGTGAAGTGATTCCAATCCAAACAAAATAACATCATCCCGATTGTCCCGGTAAAGTGGGCTCACTCGGATTCAGAATCCTTCAATATACGGTGTATCGAGCACGTTTATATACGCTCCTCCGAGAAATTCGAACAAAATAAAGAGCAGCATGTTTATTAATTTCCTGTCCGCATAGCAAACAAATAGCGGCCGGAGGGACTAGACGTTGACAAGCCATTATTCAAAATCAAATTACCTAACAAAAAGCACAAAATATATTCAAACATATCGATCCGATGCGATGGAGTCGCATGAGGCACATAATTCATTTGTGCAGTATGCAGAAAGTGGAGGTAAGTATTGCACAAACAGGGTGAACAACGATGGTTTCGTATGGATCACAATGTGTTCACCATTTACTCTATGTATATAAACTTGATTGAAGTGTCAAACGATAATACACCGTTCTTCTTAGCATTTACTCTATGTATATTGATTGATTAAAGTGTCAAACAGATAATACCCCATCGTTCTTTCTTCTTAGCATGAACATGTTCTTCGTTATCTTTTCCCCTTCTACTTCCATGATATTCTTTCAAGAACTCTTCCTATTTATATCCTCTTTGGGTCTCATTTTGTTTGTTAAGTAAGCTATTGCGTATGGTTATGATATACCTGTCCCCGTACCTTATTCACATGAAAGTAATATTTTTAGATTAGTATGTAAGCAAAGTCAAATTCGTTGATACACATCGACTCGTTGTGGATAAAAGATATTGACTAACTGAAATACGAGTAACAAAAACGGCTCTGATATAATCTTGAGTTTATTATACGAGAAGTATATACTCATGAATCTCGGTAATAACGACATTCCCAGGAGGATACCGATCCATATGAATTAAATAACGACTAGAAGCTGATAGTGTTTGATGATTATCCACCACCCCAGATGTCCAGATGTAAACATCTTATCGGGATGTTTCCAAAAATTAGTCGAAACGAGAATCATTAATAAAGTTAACTTCATCCGCGGACCTTTGAACGCATTCTCCTCATCAATATAAGGGCATTGATCACACTAAAATAAAATCGTGGGGCGCGTCAAATTTCTATTATCTACAGTCAACCTCATATCATTATTTGCTTTGGATGCATCTTCTCGAAAGACAACTTATGCAAAATGTGTGTAAAAGTATCAGATCATATATTGATGAGGAGAGAGGTGTGATGACTGGTACCTACCTAAATATTTTTTAGCTTTTAGTACATTATCTGCATCATTATTATGATTATTCACAATAAAACCGTTTAAAACACGTTGAAGGACACAGGGAAATCCGAAATCGTTCTCATTGTGACACAGACATATTTGTATCTTTGTCTTAACATTCATAACTCAAAACAAATATTATCCTATGTATTTTTGGAAAAACATCGCATCAAAATAAAATATTCGTATCTGCCAAAAAAATCGTAACTCCAAAAAATTAAATTTGATTCTAATCTTTGGGAAAAAAATAACTAAAAAAATTGTACATTACAAATACAAATAAATGAGTTTCTTATGGCAAAAACGACGCCGCGCGGCGTTGTGGTGAAATTGGGAAGGTCAAATTCTAGCTGGTGGAGATTTAAACTGATATTTTATGCAAGAAAACGACACTACACGAATCTATTGCACACAATCCGTGACAGTTATCACGTGTCTCCTATATTAACTTTGCAAAATTGAAAGCCATTCCGCGATCTGTCCAATTTAATCCGGATGTGTGAGGACGCAGTGCGGCATTGTGCCACATTTGTCACCGACCTCTATGACGCCGTATGTACCATCAACGTGTTGACTTAAAACAAAAATTTTACTCATTTTATTTTTTAGCGTTTAGTACACTATCTGAAAGATTATTATGTTTCTTTAGAATAAAACTGTTTTAACTTGAAAAAACAATATTTTTTACCATTTTGTTTCTACGAGTAATGGACATTATAACGGTCGACCCCCCAAAGGTCCAATAGAGGGGCAAGGCTTTTATACAACAAGCTGTGCCCAAGTCTTGAGGAGAAAATGCTAACTACATATCATTTTTATCCACCCTAATGCCATACAGTCCTCGGTGCGCTTTAACCTTTTACCTTAACTTGGGTGGTGTACCGCTAACGACGTATCATTTCTAGCCACCCTAACGCCTCACAGTCCTCGACACGATACGAAATCTTGATTTGGGTGGGGAACTTATGCTTGAATCACGATTCTAAGTTGACAAAGTTCTTTGTTTTGATTAGATACCTAGATTTCAGTTTTAGTGTATTGACTCTATGATCAGTCATTTTGATTCGGACGCCATCTTGGATTTGGAAATTTTATTCTACTAGTCAAGCACTTTCATTTGATATCCAAATTGAGAGGGTTGTAAAAAAAAAATTAATCCGCCATTTTGTGTCGGCGGCCATCTTGGATTTACAATACTGAATACACATAATTGTATTGCCATCAGATCTGTAGGTGTGTACCAAATTTACAGATCAATCGGACAACAGGAAGGGGGTAAAATTTCAATTACTAGATTTGACCCAAACAAGACACAAACAAGGCAAATTAAATAAAACCGTTTAAAAATAGGAAATCCGTTTGGGAAGTCGATTCACGCCGTTCCCAACATGTAGGGTTTCAAATGTTAGTTCAAATCAATTGAGTTGAGATGATTCAACTGACGCCATCGAATATCGAATGCTGTTCAAATCATTAAAATGAGTTCCAAGACTTCATTCAAACATTCAGATAAATTATTCGATAGAAGTCAGTGTCAATAAAGTTTCCTTTTAATCAAATTATTCTACAATCAAGACAGGTCTCCAGAATGAACACGTCGAGTATTTAAACAAGAGAAATGAGAAGTTTACGTAAATAATAACGAATGCGAGTTTTACCGAAAAGTGATAATTAGACATATACGAAGAAACGCTGATTTAATAAAATACTAATAGAATCAAAACGTAATGCTCAAATCGAAATAAACTAAGAGTTAAAGTTGCAGAATATTGTTGGAATTATATTTGTCAATTAATATAGTTCACTGAAGAACTATATTATTATTAATGTCGATGGAAGATGTAAATGACATATTATATTTCACATTTAGGGATTGGCTGTTTTGATAATGGCCCAGTATATTTGTAAGAAAACTAATCGTCTTCTTCATGACACCTTGCAAAATAGAAGGTAAAAATGCCATTGCCGAAGCCGAATGTTATACAGAAAGGGTGACATCTGCAACCGCGTATATTAATCCTCCAGATTTATAGACTAGAGTTCAAGGAAGAAATCTTGCCACCTCCGACCTCTTGATTGATGGACACGTGCCTCACCACTGAACAACAGCGCCTTCTATCGATTTTATTACAGTAATTTTCCTTGGTGGTCCAATTTCATTATCGAAAAGATCTGAAGGGAGCAATTTCTTCACTAAATCCATATTTTAGGATTTTAAATGGCGTTCCCAAAGACTACTTTCATTTCAACTGTCACGTTCGTATACTTAGTGATAATGTGAATAGCTGATTTGCATTTAATTCAGCCCTGCATCCTACTAGTAAAGAAATGTTACAATGTCCCACAGCACTGATTACTCCCTTGTTCAAAAGCAAGAGGGCGTAGCGTCTACACTTCTATGCATAGTCCCTTTTTATGCACACTAATAATCATATCTTTCTACTTGAGCTGTTTGTTACTTTAGGCAAAATAATTCACAGTGAGTGGACTCATTCTAGTTTTCTGTGCGAGCTTGTACAAGCACTCTTGTGACTGTGTGCCATATTTTTCTCTGATTACTTTTGGTATATACTGCTTATCTTCTGTTATACACGTTATCTATCGTTGCGGTGCATTTTCTGGAGATTAACTTTCTACTGTACGGGATTTTGTTCGTTCGGCGATTTTTTATGGACGTTTTCTGCTTTTTCCTGCGCATGTTTTCCATCTTATTAGTTCATCAACATTCTCATTGTTCGTCCATTCTAGACTGAATATTGGGTTTCTATTATCATCTGTTCCGTAGTTTTGAGCACTTCGCGGCATTTCCATACCAGGTTGTGAATATACCAATCCGCTTTTGATGTTTACCCTTGAACTGTGTAGGGTTGCCTAACTAAATTAAGTCCATCTCCTAGTATATTTAATTTGAAATTGTTCGAGTTCTTTCATTGGAACATATTTTTTTACTATTTTCATTGTGGATTATCTTTATAGCTCTCTCAAAATCCAATTTTTATTCATTCTTTTCTGTGCGTTATTAATTTCTTCCAGCGTCCTACCTCCAGTTACGGTTCTTTGTGCTGAGTTTTCCCCCCTACAGATAAACCAATATATTTTCATGAAAAAAAAACTGTTTGTCGAGTGTTAGGAGATCTATATATTGATAAATTGTGTACAGGTAAGAGAAAATTCATTAGTCGCGAAAGCAGACAGCATATGACTTTTTCAATGGACCAAGAAATTCATACATTTATTTAAGATGTGATCACCGTTCTAACACATTTTAATGTGATCCACACGGTATGCGAGTACAAATTTTCATAGCCGTCTCCACTCGTTCCATTGTTATTCATGGAAATTTGGAGCGCTTGTCCGCCTGCCACTTTTTAATCTTCCAAGAAAACTCACGGCGCGAAATTACATTCGTTCCGCATGGAAATGACGGATGATGAAATTCTCTTTTTTCCGAAATGAAATTATTCTCCACGAATAATGGACTCGCTTCCCGAAGTTATATGGGCATTCTGAAATGAAACGATTTTATTTTGTTTGTATTGGTTGGAACTTATCTTGTATAGAGGATTACTGATTGTTCACATGTTTTTTTTTGCTATAATAACCTACCACAATCTGAAAAATATAAATTAATCAGTTACTACGTATATTGAATTATTTTGACATAAATATACAGAGCGTAAACTAACTTGTTGCACTCTCGTGAATGAAGTGTATATAATGCCATATCATTACAAATAACAGTGGGTGGAAATTAAAAAAAAATTGTCAAGTTTTACCAAATGTTGGAAACCGCTGTCTGGCTAATAATCCGCTAGTTGAGAAGAAAGAAAACACTGGCAATTGCCAGATGCAAAATATACATAATGTGGAATTTTAAACTAATTGTTCGAGAAAGGTAAAAAGATAGTATAAGAATCCTTATTAACATTATTCAAACTGTGTCATTGCGATAACGTCAATTTTTCACTAATGAAAACAAACGAACCTCGAAGATATGACTGAGACACTTCAAAGCACTTAACAAACCGCAATCATCAAAAAATCATTTGTAAAGCATTGTAACACACAGTTCTTTTGAATCGCACAAGAATGACCGGAATACCAATTACTGTCAACAGTGTCAGGTGTCAGCAATAGTTATGGGTCCTCTATTCTTTGGTATGAACATGTCAAAGCTTAAAATGGTAATGTCATTTTAAATTGTAAACTGACAGAAACACAAATCATACTGTAGGGGTATCCGCGATTTTCAATACTATTAGATAGCGCCATTGATTAACATTCAGCGGTGAGGAAAACAATTCAACGGAATGTGCAATAGTAGGCGTGTATTCCAACATATGGTTCATGTTTCCCTTACTGTCGTAGTTCTCCTACGGTAGTGCAAATCGTAGTTTAGGCGACGGGGCTGAATTAACTACGGGATTATGTGCCAACTGCCAATAACTCATATGTTTTGATATTCGCATTCGGTTGATTCGGTGTACGCATTGTATAAGGGTCTTTATACACGATGGCCCAGCGATGGTTCTAATATTGTCAAGATGGACGTAGAAGTTCTTGCTTGCTGCGACAATATATCTATTTAGCAGATACTGAGTTATTGGCCACGTGTAGACGCGTAACGCCATCACTGCCCTCTATCCATTGATGTGCGGACGAATAACTGACACCTAGACCATTCTAGACCATCCAATCGCGCAATAAGCCATCCGACGCCACTACGCCCTCCACACGATGGCCCATCTAATGGGCCATCGTGTATAAAGACCTTAAGATTTGATTTGTTAGTTCTCTCCGCGCACTCTCGCTTGCGTCAATCTGACAGATATTCCTATATGATTCGACTTCCTGCTGTCGTTGAAGACGGACGTCGACCACGCGGTCAGAAAAGTCAGGTTAATGTTAGTTTTTGTACGGCCGTTCCTCGTGCATCGCAAAGTTAATTTTTTTGTTGTGAAGATTTTGGGAATTCATGGTATCATTTCGAGTGAGACAATCCCGGGTGCCCCCCGAAGGGAAATCGAAGGCCCAGAATACATTCTGGGGTGAAGTGGATTTTCGAGACTGACGAATTATCCGTTATAGATAGGCCATAAAAAACAAGCGAGCCGACAAATATTGCTATATTTAGTTCAACCCGAAATTAGTTAAAAATAGTCTACCCTATCACATCAATAAGAAACATGGTACCATGAACAAATAAATGTACGTGTACCTGAAAAAGACTGACCAACGTGATCGAGGGTGTGTGTGGTGGTTAGTTGAAGAAATTTGAATGTTGAGTATTTTCAGTAGCCGAAAATAGCTTTTAAAAATATATTCGTTCGTTCTCCGAACTCATATTCTTTATTTACCAAATATTGAACCCATTTGAACCGAAAAATAAACGAGAACACTCTGGAGATTAACACTATGAACATGTTCGCCTAGTAATCCAGTGGTAACCAAACAACGAAATTTTTGGTAGATAATAAATATTTGTTCTTACTTATTAAGGAATTTTCGTAATAATTTCAAAGGAAAAATCTTTTTACTTTTTAATGGATTCTATTAGAAGGAATTTAATGAAGATATTCCACCTCTTCTTTCGTGAAAATTCCATAGCGAACATTGGAAGAGGGGCAGAATAAACGGTCCTGCAACACTTGGCTGAGATCTTTTACTTTCATAACTACGTTGTAATCATGAAACAAAATTCGTTTAACCGTTTTGCTTTCAGAGGGAGCACTAATCAGTTATATAAACCTTGAAAACAATACAATATTTTTTATCATGGTTTAAATAAAACTATATGTGGTACCGTACCGGTAATAACTTTTTTGTAAAATTTCAATAAAAATAGGGACGGTCCTCTTAGGGCACTAGAATTGATTACATGGCACTTTAGGACAATCCCTGTGGAGCCTGAACTCGCATATGGAAGGTGAATCAAAATTTGATTTCAATTTTTTTACAGAAAAAAAACAAGAGAAGCAGCATTATGACTGTGCGTTATTTAGAAAAATCGAATTAAACGGTTTTCTTCACATAAAAGATTCAATATAAATTGAACCAGAAAATGGTAGATCTCAGGTGAAAAACAACTACTTTCCTGGCAAATACCACGCAGAACGTTGAATGATATTAACCTGAAAATCCATGCATACCTCCATATAAATGGACATTGAATGCAAATGTTTCTTTCTGATAAGCTCGATTATGTTTAATTTATGTCGTGTTCACCTAACAATCCGCATACCGGTTTCAGGCTTTTTTGGCCCTCATCAGTACGGAGTAGTCAACCAGCCAAAGGTCCGAAGAGCTCTGGCTGAAGCGAGACACAACATAACCAAAACCATCATGGAGTCTATAACACCTATAGGTACGCCGGAAAAAAAAACTTTTAACTGGCGGTACCTAGTGACAGAAAGAAACACTCCGAAAATCTCCCACCTCGATAGGTTTCTAAATAAAAGATTCCGTCTCAGTAGGAGTGGGAAGCCCGACTAGCATATAGTGAAAGATAAACGCCATGTGAAGTGGAATAAATAGAAAAATCGAATTAAACGGTTTTCTTCACATAAAAGATTCAATATAAATTGAACCAGAAAATGGTAGATCTCAGGTGAAAAAACTTCAGCCAGAGCTCTTCGGACCTTTGGCTGGTTGACTACTCCGTACTGATGAGGGCCAAAAAAGCCTGAAACCGGTATGCGGATTGTTAGGTGAACACGACATAAATTAAACATAATCGAGCTTATCAGAAAGAAACATTTGCATTCAATGTCCATTTATATGGAGGTATGCATGGATTTTCAGGTGAATATCATTCAACGTTCTACGTGGTATTTGCCAGGAAAGTAGTTGTTTTCCACCTGAGATCTACCATTTTCTGGTTCAATTCATATTGAATCTTTTATGTGAAGAAAACCGTTTAATTCGATTTTTCTATTTATTCCACTTCACATGGCGTTTATCTCTCTGTGCGTTATTTGTTTGAATTTCGCATTTGGGTGGCTTCTATATTCGAAATGGTTCAATTTGAACTTTCATTCCGAAACAACTAATATACACGACTAAACATCGAAATGATTGATGAAAAGAGAATCCCTATAAACATTGGATTCGAATTTACCCTGGAATCGAAACGTGCAGCAAAAACAATCTACCGCATTTTTCCCAAAGGCAATCAATCGTAGTCAATTACGGCAGGTTCAGAGTAATAATCGATTTCCACGCTTCCGTCCGATCCCCCGCCATAAATCAACGCGAAAATTATCCCGTTCGATTCGGACCCCAGCGTGTCAATTTCTGTGTGTCGATAGAACCAACGTTGATTTGCGGAGCCGAATCGTCGTGTAAATGTGTGCGTGCGTGTGTGTGTGTTTGTTAGCAGAATGTCATCCGCGAATTCAATTGGGGTATCGTAACATTTTCAATGGAAGCGAATGCTGAAGCTAAAACTAAGTTGACTTTTTAGTGTTGATATTGGTGTTTGTGAAACTTCCATAAGGGTGATCCAGAGATAAAAGTAAATCTGTTTGTTGAAACGAATTTCCGCCACGAAAGCAGTATATGGTCAATTGTAAAATAAATAAAACTGTGTGTGTGGCGACATGTCATGTTCAAGGGTTGAAGCAGTGTTGCCAGTGTCGACGAAACAGCCAACATAAACACAAAATATTTCATTGAGAAGCGCAAAATTACTGAATACGTTAGAAACAGCACTGATTTCCATTTTGCCTTCTTTTCAGTATTAAAAAACAGTTCTTTGTTATTATTCAACTCAACATACATAAATTAATGAAAAATATATTTTTAGAGCTGTCAATTGCCGAATATTACGCATGCGTACAATATAGAATAATGGAATAGTTTAGTTTTTACCGTATCGTTCTCCTTGATACAGAAATATGTAGTTCATTATCATTTGCAATGCGACCGGGGAGCGTAATGAAATTTATCAGTAAGGAAAATGCTCATTTCATCATCCTTACTGCTGCAATTATTCTAAATGTTACCATTTCGGTAGTAGTTTCACAAAAAAGGTGTAAAAGAAAATCGCAAAAAGCCAAAAAGCGCAATAACTGCACTTTATGCACCTAATTGGCAACACTGGTGGAGATTGCGTAGTGAAATGAGGTTTGTTGGGAATTTGGTAAATGGTGGCAATTCGATACAAAGCTTACTTCTCTTCTTTTATTATTATTATTATTATTTAATTTTTCTCTTTTCAGTTTCTTTTTTCGTCGGTCCAATTTTTTGTTAAAAAGTGTTTATATTCCTTTTTTACACATTTGTGGACTATCAGTTAGTTTGAGTTCTTTGGGAAGACCATGGTATAGTATGGGCCCCCATATGTATGAAGCTTTTTGTGGCACCGTTCATATGAATTTGGACAAATGTAAATTATTTTTTGATCATGCATGGTGATCATGAATTGCATTGGAAGATAGCAACAAATCATATACAGTAATTGTGTCAGTTGTAATGCATATCCCCACCAAACCGAAATTCTAGCTCCATCATTTGGAGGAAGTTTATAAACGGGTTTTGTATGAGAACGAATCGGATTGTCTAGTGCTGCCATCTACCGATGGCGAATTTCATAAGTCTACCTAGCCCAATCAGTATATTCATAGCAAATCGTGCGATATCAAGAAAAATAGTGAATTCGAAGAGTGACATGCCTTTCAATAGATACGTGATGGATCAAGAGTGGTATAGTTAAACCATTTACAATTGCAGAAGCATAAAAAACAAGTTTTGCAGTCTTGAAGCGGTATCCTTTGAGCAGAATAGGCGGATATAACTAATTTTATTTAGATATTTAAATATTTCAAAAATACGTTAAAATAAAAAAATATGCCATGGGTGAGGAAGTATGTTTTAATAGGCAATCGGATCATCATAATCTCATTTTACTATGGTCGAAAAAAAGGCATATTCTCCAACAAAATACAACAGAACTATGGAATATTTTATAACCTATTTCAATCCCAGACCAGAGACGCTACCGACTTTTATTTATTCAGACCTCTTGAAACACAAATATAACTCGCGATTTATTAGTTTTATAGGCCTCTCAACGTATCGACACACCTACAAGCATTATCAGTGCCTTGCGGTCCGTTTTGAATGGCTCAGGAGAATCTGCTGTAGAACTAGACAGCTGTCACTCAACCCACGTTGACGGTCGGCTCTTGTGATCTTCTTTTGATCTTCCGTTCGGCGACGGAGAATGTTTACGAGTAGTACACATTATTTTTCGTTCCGTTACTTCGCATATACGATCGTGTAAGCGAAGTGAGTTTTTGATTTGCTCCTTATAGAAACAGCTTCTGCAATTGAAAATGGTTAAACTATAATTATTTTTACAAGCTTGTATTTAACTTGCTTCGTTCGTATGTCATTCGTTCTGTCATTCTTTCCGGTTCAAAATTTGTAATCCATTTTTGGAGCACTGTTCATGATTCCGGTGACAATGCATTATGAAATTTTTGTTATAGAAAAAACAAAATGGCGGCTCCAAGATGGCGGACGAGTTTTGTGATTATGGTACGATTCGATTCAAAATTGGTATGTGAGGGTTTTCGGAGACGGATATTGTAAATTTTTTGTCAAAATTCGAAGATTCATGATGGCGGACAAGTTTTGTGAATATGGTCCGATTGAATTAAAAATTGGTATGTGGGGGTTTTTGGGGACGAAGATCATGAATTTTTTGTCAAAATTCATAAATTCAAGATGTCGGCTCCAAAATGGCAGAGGAGTTTTGTGATTATGGTCCGATTCTATTCAAAATATGTATGTGGGGATAATCAGAGTCGGAGATTAGGAATTTTTCTTAAAAATTCATAAAATCGAAATGGCGGCTCCAAATGGCCGATGATCTCTGTGCTCTGTTGCTTCGATCGTATGTCATTCTTCCCGGTTCAAAATTTGTAATCCATTTTTGGAGCACTTGCCGACATCCGATTGAGCTGAAATTTGGCAGGTGTTCATAATTTCGGTGATAATGCATTATGAAATTTTAGTTGGAGAAAAACAAAATGGCGGCTTCAAGATGGCGGACGAGTTTATGGTACGATTCGATTCAAAATTGGTATGTGGGGGTTTTCAGGGTCGAAAATTATGAATTCATGAAATCAAAATGGGGCTTCAAGATGGCCGATGATATTTGGCCTGTGGGCGCTCTCGGGGTCGGAGATTATGATTTTTTTATAAAAATTTACAAATTCAAAATGGCGGACGAGTTTTGTAATTATGGCCCGATTCGATTCAAAATTGGTATGTCGGGGTTTTTGGGGTCGGGGATTATGAATTTAGTAGAAGATTATTGATTTTTAGTTGAAATTTATAAATTGAAGATGGCAACTTCAATATGGCGGATGAGTGAATCTTTAGATGATATCCTCATTGAAACACTAGATAGCTCAGAACTTACAGGAAAAGAAGGACTCATAATAACGATGCTTATATATTATGTGAGTTATAGATTCAGAAGCTTGTCGCGCAAAGTTTTCAGTTCGAATACAAAAGCGACAAGCTTTTGATTATATAAATCACGGAATAACCTACGTCACACATCCAAAGCAATTATTTTTTACTTTTTAGTGCATTTGAATAAAAGCTAGTCTTTAAAAAGGTTTTTTATTTATTATTTTATTTTTGTCTTAGTATAACCTTTCCCAGCGTCCCACTCCAACATGGAAAACCAGGGATTTCCATAATTTTCAGTGGAAATTGAACTCGGCAATTCCCGTCTCACAAAGACCGATTAATAACCAATTTAATCCCCTAGCAAAGACAAATGCAGAAGCGAGCGCCCCGGCTTGCGTATGATTCCCAAGAAATATTAATAAATCAACGACGGTCGCCTCCTAATAAGTTCATGTTTTATTAAATACCCGTCGAGAATATAACCGGGAAAATCTCTCTGAACGTCGCCAAAGATGTAATAATTAATTATTGCTTATTCTTCGAATCCGCCCCGGTAAATTATTCCGTGTGCGCATTCTAGAAATAAAATACCCCGCTAAAAGGCTTTTATAAATAATCCCCGGCGAATCTACAGTTTTCAAAGGGGGATACCGCTGCTCCGGGGATTTTCCGTTATAGGTCGGGAAATGAGCTGCGAAAGGAGTTGTTTTTTTTATTTTAAAACACCTGGTTTCAACCAGATTCTTCTGTTCATTCATTTTAACCTTCGGTGCCTCGGAGTTGGAAATAAAGCTTGTTTATTGAAAATATGTGAATTTAAGTTTGTTCTTGAATTGGAAAAGTAGTAATTTTAAATAGATAGCGAGAATCAAAAGCGAAGATATTGAACGACGAAAAAAGCTGTAGATCACGAGAAATAACGCAACCACTATTTTTCGAATATATTGATAAAGTATAGGTACTCGAACTTATTTCAGTATAATCATGGATAATTAAAGGTAAAAAATTGCAAGAGTTTATAAAATCTCATAATTGAATATTAGAGGGGTATTGAAGCGTCTGTTTTGTAGTTCGGTTCATTTTTAACCGACGAAACCAAAAAGGAGGAGGTTCTCTATTCGAATTAAGATGATGTAGTTTGTTAATTTGTATCTATTTAGTTCTGTTCATTTGTAAATATTATATTGTTTTAATATAAACGATTTTTCTTCAGAAATTCCCAGTAACTTTTTTATCAATTTTTTCAGATGGAAAAATCTATTCTTCATTCAGAAACTGGCCATTTTTCAAGACGAACAAATTTTCATTGTATCTCTCTGTTTCATTCAATCAGATTATGGTTAAACACTATGCAGCATTTTTCTTCAGCAAATATGAAATTTTCATCCGGACTTGTATTAACAATCCTTTTTTTTAATGGACTGGAATTGTAGGGTTTTCAGCTTGAAACAATCGGTCAACTTATCACATGCTTTCCCTTGATATTCAATGAGAATTTTCTAAGGAAAAAGCTATAACTTGAATGCTTCAAAATAATTCAGAGTTGTATGAAAATTTCAGATAATACCAAACAAATTTTGTTGCGATCAAAAATAGATTATAACAGTTACTCATATTCTAGTAGAAAGTAGCAAAGGAATACTCTCAATCGCATCCATATTATTACGGATATTGGTTGAAAATCAAATTCAAGTATTCGATTTCGAAATAACACCTAACCTAAATCACGAAATCACTACTTACAACAACGAAATGATTTTTATGTATGTCCACGCATAACTTTTCACAGAAGAATTCGATTCCGATTATTCTTTTTTCATTCGAAGTTGGTCCCATTTGAATTTGAACAGAAAAATCCATCCCTAAGGGTAGCAAAATGGAGCATATTGATCGTTCACCCTCTGAATTTTGGTCCGTTAACCAATTCTATCAGGCATAACTTTGTAGTGGGTTTTCCGATTTGGATGATTCTTTCTTTATTAGATAGGGTATACCTCATAGTTGATCATATTTCAATTTGGAATGAAATAATCCACCCCTATGTGTAGAAAAATAGGGAATGATTGATTTTTCACTTGTGGACATTGGCACACATATGTAGTTGACATTGACAGATCCTCCTACATCCGTCACAATAATCACATTCTATTAAAGGATGGAATTATATACAAAGTGATGGAATCAACTAACCAGAACTTTTAAAAATAATTTATATTATATAACAATGAATAGTTAAAATCATATTATTTAACAGTTATCCACTTAAGGTCTCATGTTCCTAAATGGGAACACTGGAAATAGACGCACAAAACTAATTGATAAAACTAAAATTGGTCTCGTTTACCATTGTAGACCTCTGTTCCCGACTTGGAACAACGAATACCATGCATTGAACAGCCATCTCGCGCCATCTAACTACCAGTAGACGAAACAGAACTATTCATTTCATTGGGTCTGTTTCTTCAGCACGTGACTTGTTTACCTGCAGTGTTTTTTGTTTTTTCTCATCAACGTAAGGTGAAAATAAAATTCAGGTATGTTGGTTGGTTATATAAGAACAGTTTCAAGGTAAATTTGAATACAGTTTTTCTTTATTTTGGTCTCCATATCAGAAAATTTCATTGTTCCAAATCAGGAACAACAGTCATTGGGGGAAAATTAGTTAGTTCCTGATTTGGAACAATGAGCATTTTGATCATATAATAAACTATCAATGAATTCTCTCTTTTAGTGAAGATATGGCTGATATACTACCAAGCGGTAGCGAAGACGAAAATCTAAGCGACTCTGATGATGATTATGTACCTAACCCAAACACCAAGGACGCTGTATCTAGTGATGAAGGAGATATTTCTGTTTCTGATTCAGAAGATGAGGAGCCTCTGAGCAATGTATCCCTCACGAGAATCTTCCAAACGATCGAAATAATATAAATAGAGATAAATTGTTCAAACTTCGACCTTTCCTAGATAACCTACAGCAAAAATTTTCCAACCAAGTGAAACCACAAATGTTGTGTGTGGACGAGCAAGTAGTGCCATTCAAAGGAATGTCGTCACTCAAGCAATACAACCCAAAAAAGCCAAATAAATGGGGTTACAAAATTTTATGTGATAGTGGTGGTCTGATCCATAACTTTGAAGTTTATACCGGAAAGATACTACCGGCATCTGGGAAAGAAGATATAGGTGCCAGCGGTAGTATAGTACTACGTCTGGCGTCTATCATTCCAAAACACAAAAATTATTTGTTGTTTTTCGATAACTGGTTCACTTCTATGAAACTCCTCACCACACTGCAAATGAATGGAATTTATTGTTTGGGTACAATAAGGAAAGACAGAATTCCTGGTCTACAATTTCCCAACGACAAAATCATGAAAAAACAAGGCCGAGGTACATTTGAGGAATATACGACTACTGTACACGGCGTACCAATCATCGCTTTGGAATGGTTTGACAATAAGAGTGTTTGCTTGGCAAGTACCTTCTGTGGATCTCAGCCGATTGACATCGTCCAACGTTTCGACCGTAAAACCAAAACAAGAATTGGCGTTCAGCGTCCATACATGATAAAACAATACAATCATTTTATGGGTGGGGTCGATTTGTTAGATGGACTCATATCCTATTATAGAATAGCACTGAGGAGTCGAAAGTGGTATTTGAAGATTTTTTTCCATTTCATTGACTTGGTTATAGTCACGGCTTGGATACGGTACAAGATCGACATGGTAAACATAGGATTGCCAAAAAAACACATTATATATTCACTTGGTTTTCGTGGCGAGGTGGCAGAAGGCCTCTGTCATTTAGGAAACGATCTAAATTCAAGGAAGACCAAGTGGGAGTATCGAAAGGGAGTTTCAAGAGAAGAGAAAAAGAAGTCAAACTAAGCCAATACCTCAGTTTGACGTACGTACAGATAAAGTAGGCCACTTCGCATGCGAGAAAGAACAAAGGCAGAGATGCAAAAAACCAAACTGTGGATTGAAAACATATTTTTATTGCATAAAATGTGAGGTATATCTTTGTATCAATAAGAATTTCATATTTAGATGTATAGACCACTGTACCAAAATAGGAACACTGATTAATTTTTTTATGAAATGAAAAATTGAAATTTTGTAGTTTGTAAATCCATATTTTTATTAATTCCGTCAACATTTAGCACACCATTGAAATCCTAATTCATTGTTTTCTATATGTGGACCTTAAGAGGTTAATAGTTGAAGTAAGTTAGGTAAGTAAGTATTTTGAAAGTAATCAAAAATTAAGTAGTTAGTAATTAATAGATTTCAACCACAAAAAAATTCAAAAATAAAAACCTTTTTACGAAAAAATTAACCGACGAAAAATCAACTGAAAAGCAAAAATAAAATAAACCTTCTTAGTCTTAATGATAATTGAGCTCCTAAACTAATGTGAGTAACTAATTTTGAGTCGGCGCCAAACAAACTAGCAATTGAATTAGGTAAAGCGTAAAATGATGGCAGGGAGATGCATAGCGGCGTTTTGATTACTTCAAAGTAATATAATGATCCTCGATAATTGTTTGTTTGTCGCAGAATCAAAATTAGTTACTCTCATTAGTTTAGGGGCTCAATTATCATTAAGACTGAGAAGGTTTATTTTATTTTTTGCTTTTCAGTTAATTTTTTCGTCGGTTTCATTTTTTGTTAAAAAGTTTTTATGATATAAACGTATGTCCATCGAGTCCAATTACCCTCAATGTTAAATACAGGCTTCCCTTCCTTTATTTAAATGAAAGTACGGTTTTCTTCACTTAAAGTATGTGTGAAAGGTGTGATAAAAACAATACATCTGTTGGCCAATAACACCAAAGAAATATTACTTTGATTTCCCGTCGTCAACAATGTCTTCATTACCAAAATATGACTTCCCTATTCAAATCAAATAATCATTTTTGTATTCAAACGATCGAGAATAATATTTCCGATAGATTTGATTTTCGCAAATGCAATCATATCCTTTTCCCATGAGATATCTAATAAAACATTGAAATATTCAATTTAATACACAGCAAAAAAGTATTTCCCTATCCTGCCAAAGGAAAAAAATTGATATACTCGTAGCACTATGATATTCTATTTCCTCTGTCTGATTTTATTTCATATCTCAACACCATTAATGCCAGTTTGTTTTGGTACGACTTCAGATATAATTCGCATTTTTTCCTTTTTATGTGTAATGTGGTGCAAATATTAGAATTGAAGTATTGCACATGCGCATTACCACAACAGTCGACAGATATGCCATGAAATAAGTCATCTCTTCAGTTCCACCATTGTTCAATTTAGTCCACAGAGAGATAGACAAATACTTGAGTTGAATGATATTTAGTTTGATTGCTTTTAAAACAAATATTTCATTTTATTACTAGAAGCTTGGCAAACATACTTACATCCTATACTATATTATGTGATTTCAGTCCAATTAGTTGCATCTTCGATATTTTATAGATCATCCCTTCCTGAACCAAATTCTCTGAATCCTGAACGTCTCCCACAAAATTGTTTCCACATTACAAAAATACATATATTAAATCAAGTGAACATAAAACACTTCACTCCATGATTTTCATCAAATATCGGCCAAGTCAATTGAAAAAATTATACTAAATAGTTTAGAGTTGTCAATATATTAGGACCAGAAAAACAATTTATTTATCTTCTATTTACTTTACTTTTATCCGAGTTGAAAATTATACATGTGATGTAGATGCAATGAACCAAATACCATAATGAACGTTTCAAAAAGTCTCTTGTAGAATTTTATGAAAGATAACGAGACAACGTATGGCCAATCACCAGCCTACAGCGGAGCTCAGCTTTGCATTTTTTGCCAAATCCAACTTGTTAGCCTTTGCTGAAAGCACACACGAAATCCCATATAAAAAACCACCGTATATTTCACAAACGAGCATACTTTTTTGCTCCTCTTATTTGATATCACATTTACAAAGCTCTCTGTTCGCCGTGTAATTATTTTACTCGTATCTTTCCACATCCTTTTTTTATCGACGTCGGTAAATAGAGCTAGATAACGATATTTTTTGATCTCAGGTTGGGAATATATTTTCTGTTAGCCAACAAACATTATGAGAAAAATGGCAGCAGGCAATGATAAATCAAGATTTTTTTAATCCCGTTCAATAAGAATGTTGTAGACGTTTCGTCGTTTCATTCTCTGTTTGAGACTTTACGTATTCAATCATTTCCATGTTGTTGAATATCCTAAAAACTTACTTTTGACGTCAGTTGTTGAATAATCACACGTTAGTAGAAGATTTAGAGGTTATTTTTACAAGAATGAAAATATTATAAAATATGCAATGTGTGACAACTGAATAAGAACCCAAACACGACGGGAGGAAATTGGCTAACAATTTATAATGATCAATATCCTGAGCTATTATCTGATCAGAAATAAAATATGGGGAAAATATGTCACTGAAGAACACCAAAAAGTCAAAAGTGAATACAAAATAAGATGAATACAAAAGTACGTTGGCGCAAGGTATTTTTATTTGACCTAAATTCATGACTATTAGTTTTGGGATTTGATAACAGCATTTTTTGTTTTCACGGAAAACGAGCTTAAAGGTCCCCGGCCATTGAAAACTGATATGTCGAGAATAGTAATTCTGATATTTTAAGAAAACATGGCGAAAAGGATATACCTACTAATTATACAGTGTGCGGCTAAATTATGGAACAAATTCGATATTTCGTAAGCAATGAACTTTTGACAAAAATCCTGAAAGAGGTCGATTTTTGTTTTTAAGTGCCGATTTTTGAATGTATATTCTAAAGAGGTTATGTCACAGGTTCTTACGTGGTGACGTAATCGATAATTTTTTTAAATTGAAATATTTTATTCTTGTGATACTTCATCTGAAAGGTCTTTCAATACAATGATAATATAATAATTCGATTTGTTTGTACAGGGTGAACAAAAATTAATATTTCATTTCAGAAAGAGAATTTTATATCCAACAAAATACATTTAAATAAAATATAAATTTTTGTTCACCCTGTACAAATCAAATTATTTATTATCATTGAATGTAGTATTGAAAGACCTTTCAGATGAAGTATAAGAGAATAACTTTATATCCAACAAAATACAACATTAAAATAGAATCTTAATTTTTGTTAACTCTGTATAAACAAATCAAATTATTTATTATCATTGAATGCAGTATTGAAAGACTTTTCAGAGAATAAATTTCAATTTAAAAAAATTGTCGATAACGTCGCCACGTCAAAACCAGTGACATAACCTCTTTAGAATATACATAAAAAAATCGGCATTTAAAAACAAAAATCGACCTCTTTCAGGATTTTTGTCAAAAGTACATTGCTTGCGAAATATCGAACTTGTTCCATAATTTAGCCGCGCACTGTATAGTATACCTACACCCAATAGACCAGACATTAAAGTTCTATGGCGATTCGACCAATCAGAAACCAGGCGGACTGCGATGACGATGTTAACGTCCGAGTTAAAATACGTTTATGACGAAATTAAACAAATGTTCAGAACAAACAGGTACAATAACGGATCCATATCTTTATATATATAATTCTACTGTACGTGTATATGTCACTGAACTCCTCCTAAACGGCTGGACCGATTTGAATGAATTTTTTTGTATGCGTCTGGGTGGCGCCCTGGATGGTTTAGATTCACAAATCAGACCGGCAGATTGCGCTGCAGTATTCAAGAAAAAAAAATTAGGCATAACTTTGTAGTGGGTTTTCCGATTTGGATGATTCTTTTTTTATCAAATAGGGTATACCCCATAGTTGATCAAATCTCAATTTGGAATGGAATGATCCGCCCCTATGGGTAGAAAAATAGGGGATGATTGATTTTTCACTTGTGAACATTGGCACACATATGTAGTTGACATTGACAGATCCTCCTACATCCGTCACAATAATTACATTCTATAGAAGGATGGAATTATATACAAAGTGATGAAATCAACTAACCAGAACTTTCAAAAATAATTTATATTATATAACAATAAATAGTTGAAGTAATAATCATATTATTCAATAGTAAATAGTTGGAGTAAGCTAGGTGAGTAAGTATTTTGGAAGTGATAAAAAATTAAGTAGGTTGTAATTGATAGATTTCAGCCACAAAAAATTGAAAAATAAAAACTTTTTAACAAAAAATCAAACACGAAAAAACCAACTGAAAAGCAAAAAATAAAATAAACCTTAGTCTCAATGCTAATTGAGCTGTTAAACTGATGTAACTGAATTTTGAGTCGGCGCCAAACAAACTAGCAATTGAATTAGGTAAAGCGTAAAATGATGGCAGCGAGATGCACAGCGGCGTTTAGTAATAAATTGATCTTCGATAATTGTTTGTTTGTTTGGCGCCGACTCAAAATTATTTTAGGAGCTCAATTAGTATTGAGACTAAGGTTCATTTTATTTTTTGCTTTTCAGTTGATTTTTTCGTCGGTTTGATTTTTTGTTGAAAAGTTTTTATTTTTCAATTTCTTGTGGCTGAAATCTATTAATTACTACCTAATTAATTTTTGATTACTTCCAAAATACTTACTTACCTAGCTTACTTCAATTATCATCTGTTAAATAATATGATTATCTACTTTAACTATTTATTGTTATATAATATAAATTATTTTTGAAAGTTCTGGTTAGTTGATTCATCACTTTCTATATAATTCCATCCTCTCATAGAATGTAATTATTTTGACGGATGTAGGAGGATATGTCAATGTCAACTACATATGTGTGCCAATGTTCACAAGTGAAAAATCAATCATCCCCTATTTTTCTACCCATAGGGGTGGATCATTTCATTCCAAATTGAAATATGATCAACTATGAGGTATACCCTATCTAATAAAAGAAGAATAATCCAAATCGGAAAACCCACTACAAAGTTATGCCTGATAGAATCGGTTAACGGACCAAAATTCAGAGGGTGAACGATCAATATCCTCCATTTTGCTACCCTTAGGAATGGATTTTTTGTGCAAATTCAAATGGGACCAACTCCGAAGTACACCCTATCCAATGAAAAAATAACCATCGGAATCGAACTGCACTGTGAAAAGTTATGCGTGATTATACATTAAAAAAAAAATAAAAAAATATACGCGTCGACTAGAGAACCTCCTCTTTTTTTATTTCGTCGGTTATTTCCTAAAGTATTTAATATTGGTGAATATAAACAACAACAAAATATTAGGGAGTTGTTTACCCCAAATACAATTTATCTCCAATGTACGGATACAAAAATACTCGCACGAAAAATAAATTCCCTCACCTCTACGCTGCAATTTGTTGACGTTATGATCGGGCGGTTTGCAGTCCAACGAGGCCATCGATATTATTTTTCTCTTGTGGTTGCACAATTTTGTCAGGTCCCCTGTGTTCGTATCTGGCATCAGTATCCATGGCTTACCAGCAACCTGAAAATAAAATACGACAATGAGATAAGATGATGAATCGGATAATGAAAGTGATATAATTTAGTATTTAACGAGCGTGTAATGATGACTATTACTCCTGAGAAAGGAATTTATGAGCCCTAGGAGAGTGTCGTGAATCGTTCGAGTGAGTATTGCAAGCGAGTAGAACACCATACTCATTATATTACCACAACAAATGTTTCACAATCACTTTGTTTAAAAATTATTTATTTATTTTTGAAACGATTGGAGTCGAAATATAAAAAATCGGAATGTTTGTTGAAATAATATAAGGGGAATTATTTTAAATTTTCAAGGTACAAAGCATTTTGGTTTATTGAATAATAAATATAACCTTCTGAAATAAATCAATGCCAAAAATAGGTATTTGACCAATAACGTGTAGATTTCATTTCGTGGATGAAAAACTAAAAAAAATAATTTTGATGTAATCAAAAAAAATCGTCCGTTACATTACTTTCTGTTGCAGTGTTAGGACACTTGACTGACAGTTGGCTTCCCGCACGGTTGCTCTTTCAACGAGCGGCAAGGTGAAAGGAAAAATAACACAACAGGCGCGAACAGATAAAATCATTGCCCTTCGTCATGCAGGAGGGTGCATAAAATTTGAATGCAAAACTGTTTATCCCACGTTCAAGTGCGTTTTTACCTCGGAGCTCTCTTGACTCGCGATACAACATCGAGGCAGTTTTGATGGAAAAAAAATCTTGGCGATGGAATGGGAAAATCATTTTTACATGGTTGCTCCAGGGAATTCCGCCAGATTCGTGATGAATTGAAGACACGCGCGCAAAGATGAATAATACCACAACATTCTCATGGAAATTGGATTTTCGTTATATTTTATGAATTTGTTGTGAATTTCTTCAGCACATTGATACAACAATCCATATATATATATATATATATATATATATATATATATATATATATTTATTTATCTTTTTGGTAGGGAATTCTTGGGATTGGGATTCTGTTGTTGAAATCAAAATCAAAATTATAGCATTATAGACGTTTCGCCCATGGCCAGGGGCATCTTCAGTATTTTTTTTTCATTTATATATACCGGGTGTCCCAGTATACCTGTTCCAATGGATTATCTCAGCCATTTCAAAAGATAAAAATTTGAAAATTCCATGATCTCCAATTCGTTTAAGGAACCTTCAACTGAGAAAAACAAAAATTTAAAGTCACTTCCGGTTTGACCGGAAGTGACTGACTTTTTTATTTCGAATAGCACCCTGTATATTTTTTGCAATTTTTTATTTCTACTCAAAATTATCTTTCCAACGATGTATCACACTTTGTATTTTACATTTGATTTGATGGAGAAAACGTCAATTGAAATTTCAAATTGAAAGAATTGCAGTAGGCTATGATATTTTGTGTCTTCGTCCGTAGCATTTTTTCTTTTAAAGACAGTACGCTTTCTATGAAATGATCCACTTGTTGCCAAATTCGAAGCCAAGCGTGTGAAATACATAGCGCTTGGCATTCGTTAGGGTATTTCTCTCTGTATGCACGTAGGGCAGCCCGACGATTATTTTCGCATTTTCCATAAATCAGTATCATATCCCATTTCTCTTAATTAGTGAAGTTATCATCATTTTCACGGTTATTCATTCTTGAATGTTGGTTTCTCTGACACGCACACAATTATTGAGAATTATTAACTGTCAAAGTTATAAACAAATGTATTCAAATGTTTCCATGGCACACTAAGGTTTACATTTAAGAATTATTAATTCTTCCAGTTTTACTACAATTCTAATAATTTGAAATGTGACATTCTCTTCATCATCTCGAATGCAAAATTGTTCATGAATTATAATTATTATTGAAGTAAAATCAAGATTACACAAATTATATACCCACTGCAATTTAATTTGAAATTTCAATTGACGTTTTCTCCATCAAAAAAAAAAAATGTAAAATACAAAGTGTGATACATCGTTGAAAAGATAATTTTGAGTAGAAACGAAAAATTGCAAAAAATATACAGGGTGCTATTTGAAATAAAAAAGTCAGAGTCACTTCCGGTCAAACCGGAAGTGACTTTCAATTTTTGTTTTTCTCAGTTGAAGTTTCCTTGGACGAATTGGAGATCATGAAGTTTTCAAATTTTTATCTTTCGAAATGGCTGAGATAATCCATTGGAACAGGTATACTGGGACACCCGGTATATTAGAAAAACAGAGGACTTAAAGTCTCTTCACAAAACTCAATATAAATTGAAACAAGTGGTAGACTACAAGCGGAAAACAACTACTTTTCTGGCATATACCACGCAGAACATTGAATGATGACCATTGAATGATATCTGCCTGAAAATCTATGCAAACTTCCATTATCAATAAAAATTGATTGCAAAATGTTTCTTTCTGATAAACTTGATTATGTTTAAATTGTGTCAGGTCCGCCTAACAATCCATATACCGGTTTCAGGCTTTTGGCCGCGTCAGTACATCACCAGTAGTCACCAGTCACAAATCCGAATATCCCACTAATTTTGTCCTTCACAATGGATTAACTGCGATATACCCAATTGAAGTAATTGACATTGACGATTTCAATACATAGTTCAAAATCGGGGTTTAGTCAACCCTTAATCATTTATGCCAAATAAGGGAGGTTATATCCTTCATCGATCGTACTTTATTACTTATGGAACACGACAACTAATTTGATTGTAAGTTAAGATAATCATAACGAACAAGAAAAAATGCAATCTACCACCGAAGAAATAAATTAGTTGACAAGTATTCACTGAAATGACCATGTAAAAAACAGAAGGGCTAGGGCTCAGATATAAAAATTTCCAGTTGGTAAGCAAGTTCTAACACAGATGTGTCTGTTGTACAAGTGTGAATACCATTATAGAACACTGTAAATTGAAAGTGTTACCCATGAAGCAAAAGATTTCCCTGGAAAAGACTGGTATTCACAAAAGTGCCATGAACTCCTCAAAAAAAACAACTGAAAAATATAAATGTATATATTTAAAATCAAATTAAAAGATCGTAACAACATACCTCATACGTAATAACCAACTTGTGAAATGGAGAGCTCGTCCAGGAAATAGAATATAAAATAATGAAAACCTATACATTTGAAAAAAGTTGAATAGCCTAAGCAATACCAACGAAATTAATGAAAAACGGAAAATGAATGAAAATCAAATAGAAAATAAAAAGATAGAATTTAAAAAAAAAAAAAAAAAGGGCCCAAGGTTAAACATAATAGAATTACCAGCTGATCAGCCAGATGACAAAGACCAAAATAAACAGAAAAAATAGTGAGAGGTGTTCTAGAAAAGAATGAACAGCATTGGATACTAATAGATACTCGAAAAACTTAAACTACATACGATTTTCTGGAATCAAATTAGAAAAATCAAAGAAACCGCAGACGTAGCTTTGGAGATTCGAGGAAAGAAATACACAAATATTCATCAAGTACTATAATTGTCACTGTCCAGAATAGAGAAGGATATTTAGTAATTCAGTATCTTCCTATATTGAAAAAAACAGCATAATATTATATTAGAATCAGATTTGTGTACCCGATTGTGAGCTTAGAATCCAAATCTCAAATATTTGATGTGCTGAATATATAAAAATGAAACTAAATCGTAGAATTCCCAGAACCACGATATTTTTGTTTAGGGCTATATTCGCCAATTAATCGCAAAATTAACAAATATCAAGGTCCTGAAATATCAAGATATCAATCAAGATGAAAATTAACCTATCAAGCCTTCACTTGATAACAAAATCATCGAAAAAGGTAAAAAATAAAAAACGTGCCTCACATTAGGAAAAGTATTTGCCAATACCGCATAGTTTGTTTTTTTTTGTAAAAAATAACATAGCTACTAGGAAATGATTTATCGACTGGGAATTGAAAAAAAAGTGTCGCGCAAGTTCTGCATCATAAGCCAATCGATTTCGTGATCCATATCTATTTTATCTTTTTGGCAAGTTCAATCCCAGTTTATAAAAAAACGATCTATAATTAACGCTATGTAATGATAAATGGATATGGGTAACTCACATATCTCCTAGTTATAACCTCCTTTCAAAGATTAGATTGTTTACTCGATATTGACCACAAGGGGTTCATTCATCAGTAGATAATTCTATTGACGGATAGCGCGATTTATGAACGATTTAATATACTCCGAAGGGTAGCCATTCAATAAAATCAAGAGTATAATGTCTAACAGATTATAAACGTGTTATTATTGGCTAGTAGCAATAAGGGGGAGATAGCGTAACCCCATGATTAAACGAACCTGTAGCAGGGGTCAAGAAAAGTTAATCATCAGAATTATGAATACTCATATATGCTGTTGAATGGTATTAAATCAGTTTATCACATTTTCTTTTTCGAATAACATTTACTCAATGATTAATTTTCTGCTTTTTACCGATAGAATATTTTCTTCAGCGTTAACAAAGAAAAAAAAGCTCAAGAATAAAAAAAATCAGACGGAAATAGTGAAAATCCGTTTACGAGCAAGGTATTTCATGAAAGATAAACGCCATGTGGAGTGGAATAAATAGAAAAATCGAATTAAACGGTTTTCTTCACATAAAAGATTCAATATAAATTGAACCAGAAAATGGTAGATCTCAGGTGAAAAACAACTACTTTCCTAGCAAATACCACGCAGAACGTTGAATTATATTCACCTGAAAATCCATGCATACCTCCATATAAATGGACATTGAATGCAAATGTTTCTTTCTGATAAGCTCGATTATGTTTAATTTATGTCGTGTTCACCTAACAATCCGCATACCGGTTTCAGGCTTTTTTGGCCCTCATCAGTACGGAGTAGTCAACCAGCCAAAGGTCCGAAGAGCTCTGGCTGAAGCGAGACACAACATAACCAAAACCATCATCGAGTCTATAACACCTATAGGTACGCCGGAAAAGAAAACTTTTAACTGGCGGTACCTAGTGACAGAAAGAAACACTCCGAAAATCTCCCACCTCGATAGGTTTCTGAATAAAAGATTCCTTCTCAGTAGGAGTGGCAAGCCCGACTAGCATATAGTGAAAGATAAACGCCATGTGAAGTGGAATAAATAGAAAAATCGAATTAAACGGTTTTCTTCACATAAAAGATTCAATATAAATTGAACCAGAAAATGGTAGATCTCAGGTGAAAAACAACTACTTTCCTGGCAAATACCACGCAGAACGTTGAATGATATTCACCTGAAAATCCATGCATACCTCCATATAAATGGACATTGAATGCAAATGTTTCTTTCTGATAAGCTCGATTATGTTTAATTTATGTCGTGTTCACCTAACAATCCGCATACCGGTTTCAGGCTTTTTGGCCCCTCATCAGTACGGAGTAGTCAACCAGCCAAAGGTCCGAAGAGCTCTGGCTGAAGCGAGACACAACATAACCAAAACCATCATCGAGTCTAAGGTATTTCATGCTGTAACTCTTTGAATCTTAGGAGAAGAAAAAGGTATTCCAAGAACTCGCTAATATCTCAGTTCTTCCAGTTGAGGCGATTCTACGAAACGGATATTTCCCGAAATTAACAATTTTTCCCAATTAACGGATTACGACATTTCATAAAATGTATCTGGAATTTTTTCCATTACAAGAAAATTTAATAACTACTGTTTTATTAGGTAAAACCAAGTGACTGCTTTTTCATCAGGTAAACCGAATTAACCAAAGGAAGTCCTGGCATTATTCCTGGACAATTAACAGATAGATTATCGGAAACTACAGTCATACAGTTGGCTGGGGCATCAAAGTCGTACAATACCAGTTCAGCACTAGTTCATTTTTATAGTTTCAGTTAGTTACTCTCTCGGCATCGTTCAAGCGAGTTCAGTTAGTTACTCTGTCGACATCATTCAATACACAGCCTTAACTTGTTTTAATTCAAGTTTTTAGCACTCTAGCTCGATACAATACAGTGTTATATGACAACTCTCAAACAAACAGTTCTCCCGCGACTCCGCTCTGCACAAGTAGAAACGCCTCAACTGTGATAATCAACACGCAATAAACGTATTCCATCAACATTGACGGAAGTGTTCGGCTCTGCTACAGAAGTAATAGTTACCCACGAAAATATTCAATAGGTGTAACGGTTACAAGCCAAAATAGTATTGGCATCATTAATTTTTCTCTTCTTCCTATACTCCCAAGTTTTTATAGAGCTTCGGAATTAAAAATTCCGAAGAAGCTCTTCGATACACCAATTTCGTCATATCCGTTCCATCGACAACAAACATAATTATATACAAATTGTCGTGAGCAACTTTTTGTCGATGGCAACTTTTTATATCGCCGATGTCATACAGCAATCGAGGATATTTCCATAATTGCTGTCGGAATGGTTTATTTTTAATGTATTAATTGCATTCTTCATTATACGATGCCAACTTAACGATACGACTAAAACGTTGATATCGCATAAATATTGATGAGAATTTACACTTTTAATTATGACGTGCGAGTGAAAAAGCACCAACAGGACCGGCACTGTGGAAATGGTCGCCCAGACGGGATCGAACTTCCATATAGAATGGAGCAGTAGACTGGGAGGCGGCAGCCGATGCCAGCGTATTCCTGCAAGAGATCTCTTAACATCGGAGTATTTTTAGGTTTTTGCTCATGACATGAGAGCATGTAAATCAAGAAAAACTTTCTAATCGAAACTTGATCAAACCATTTTGTATGTCATAAAGTGAAATTTAGAGGGTAGCTATCTCCTTCTCCCATCCTAGTCATTCAATCAAATGCAATGGATCCATTTTTCTTAAGGCCTAAGCTCATTTTCATCATCATTTTGGCTTTTTTTAGTTTGAGTTTTTGGGGCACACTATAAGTTTTGAATTCTACTGGGACCCGCATGAATGTGTCCTGGACAATCATTTGGTCCTAGTAGTAATAGTCTAATCCTTCAATATGTGCTTTTTCTATCCAGTCTTATGCGCTCGTGCGGTTCAGAATTTCGAGTGACTGTCCGGTTTACAAAAGCGAGTAAGCAATCATTTTCATTCCGAATTCGAAAACGTGTGTCTTGGCCATGGAATCAATGTCCCGAATACCTATGTGCTTAAATCAAACTACACCATTATTTTCACTCTAGGAACCTCCTGCTAACTCTTTCACGCCACACCTAAGCACTATAAGAACATTATTTCTCTTACATTCGAGAGCTATTGTGTAGCAGATCAAGTAAGATCTCCTGGACCTGCATTCATATCAGGTAAGATACAATGGACCAAAAGGCTCAAGTTTCATCGGAGGCCACGGCCAGACGAGCTTACGGGGTGGAGGTTTTAGTGGGCAAATCTGAGTCAGGAAGTCCCACACTACCGCAACTTGTCCGTAAAGGACTTCCTCCACCTTCAAAAAAAAATCTCTACCATATACACACTAGCTTCTTGAATGGTATAAATCATTGAAAATAGTTTAATAGTAATAGTTAAAATATACACGACCGCGAACACAATGAGGGTTCTGCCGCCGTTCTGACTTAGAAATCATCAGTTCGTTGAGAACGTTGGCTCTGAGATATATAAAAGTTAACTCGTAGTAACGTACTGGCGCATATACTCACTAGCGTATCATTGAAGATACTGTAAACAAAATCAATAAATTACTTCGAGTGCACTAATTTTTTTCGAAGGAATTCCCACATGGAAAAAGAGTACAGCATTTTATTTTCCGCATGTTGTGGCAAATTACGTTGTAAATAATATAATAAAATGACGACCATATGGTAGAATAGAATAAAAAGCATATTTTCGCAGAATAATCACAGAATTTCGGAATCAGCAGAATGATAAATAGATTGAATTCACAATTCACACCCTCATACATCAACTTGACGAAAATATGATCTCGTCCTTTTGGCAGAACTCCTCTGGTAAGTGTCAGGAAGACTGCAAGAAGTGGTTAAAAATTGCATTTTGATTTGTTTTTCTCATCTCGAAAGTGGGGTTATAGTCTCACAAAACGTAAACAGTATATAATGGAAAAGTTTGTTTAATTCATTCTATTTTCTTAGTGATGTGGAATTCAGAAAACAAGAAGATATTAATAATATATATAAATGAGAATATAATTTGATGTGCCAGTAACTTGTTACTTAATTACTTAACGTCAGCCTTTTTCGATCACAACTGGAGATTTTGACTAATCCTTTGGTGTTCCAACCAGAAGTAGGGATCTTTTGACGAGCTCAATATGAATTAGGGTCCGCCATCTTAACGTTCCTTCCGAAGGATGGCATACCTCCCGCTATATCTCGTGATCATTGATACACCGCCTGCAAGCTGTAGATATTCTACAACGCTGCAGTTGACCGGGCTTTTCAACGCGAGTGTTCCCTGGTAGGCCGTTGGTCACCCGTCCAAGTACTTACCACGATCGGAGTAACATGACTTCAGATATTGATGAATTGATTTTCATAATTCTATAATACTTGTGAGGACCTCCACATACGGTCATTGGAGGGTTATTACACCCAAAAATATGAAAAATGCGATCTTTCGAGAAAACCGATGACTCAAACTCTAGGAGATTCGCATCAGCATTTTCTGTTCCAACAAACTTTGAAAACCTCTATATGAATAACTGTTCCATCGAAACCAGATTTCATTATTCGTAGACCAATCAGATCAGCTCCGAACCTGTCTTCGATTGGAAACCTTGCGATGAGCAACGCATAACGCGTGTGGTGGCTATCCATCACCGGTCGCGAATAATTAACCGGATTAACAAGTCAACTAATTGCATATCTTTAATTTTTTTTCTGCTACCTCGTACGGGCTGTGAGAAAATAAATTATTATCCGGTCCATTAGAAAATCCGGATCGATTCCAGTTTTTGCTTACTGTACCGAGATTAATACATATTAAACACCGGTTACCAGCGAGTGTACCTGTATAAATAATTTGTACTCTCGTGTAATTATCTCTATTGCGAAGATTTTATGGCAAAGCATAAGAAAATGTCAAGTACGTGTCAGACATAATAATTATTTCATTTTATATTCCAGGGTCATCTCAATATAACAAGAAATTGGAATCTTGAACTTTCGGAGCACTACTGTGAGGAACATCTCAACTCTGGTCAATTCTGGTAAGGGACCGGATCAGGCAACAGTATTCAATTAATTCCTACCCATCATATATTTCTATTATTTGAAACAATATCGTACATATACAGTCGGGACAATGTTCACTAAATATACGAGGTACCTCCAACTCCAATTTCTGAAGTTATAAACAGACCCCTACAGAAATATCAGTGTTTGCTTTATGTAGGTGTTCCTTAAAATTTTTGGATATACAGAAAGTTAAAGTAAAATGTAACCGAGGAGTGTGGAGAAATCTGTCATCTAACCTAACACTCCATCTTTTGTTTGTTCATTCCATGACACAATAAACTAGGCGTAGATTGTAGGTGGTCGATATGACTCTTCAGCCTCTCCGTACCTCGATCTATAAGACCATTGAAACATTACCCTTCATCTATTCAAGACCCGGGATTCCGAGACTCCTTGCAAAGTTTTTCAGTTTTCTGGGAGCTGAGTTCCTGGTGTTAATGAAACCCCTTCGAGGACCTTGAGCCTTTTGCAAAACAGCGCTTGGCAGTCGCAAAGCAGGTATTCTGCAGTTTCAGCGAAGTTATCGCAGTAACGGCATAGTTCACTGTCTGATCGATCATTTATTTTATGTGATAGCTTAGAGGACAATGTCCAGTGAGCAGTCTATCTTGTCCCACTCAAGAAGCTGTTAAGCTGTCCTTGGCGACGGGCTCAGAAGCCTTTCTGCTTGTCTTTGTCCTAGAACCTTACTCCAGTGGGTTTTGATTTGGCCTCTTCCCTAATGTGGGCTTTGTATAGACCACAGAAGGGTTCTGGGCATGGAAATTGAGTGGTTTCCCCTTCCATGACAAGGCTGTCTGCTTCCTCATTGTCTTTGATGCCCTTGTGACCTGGCACCCTCATCATAGTGACCTGATTGTCTGTAGCCAGTTGTCTTAGGGAGAGTTTGCAGTCCCAAGTCAGTCTAGACTCACAAGTGTTTGACTTGAGAGCTTTTAGAGCTGCTTGGCTATCTGATAGGATATATTATTGTACTCCTGAGCCTCTTGCGAGGCATTCTTGGGCGCAAATTTCTATAGCATGAATTTCTGCTTGATGAATTGTTGGAGCTTTGTCTAGAGGTTTTGAGAGCCTGAAGCTAGGACCCGTTTCTCCCACTCCCACTCCATTCCCTTGGATCCATCAGTACACAAAACTGATGCTTATTTGGATGCTGATGCTTTAAACCTGGATTCTGGTGGCATATCTTCAGGTGTCACTCAGACTTAAGCTTTCAATTTTCTGAAGACACTTATTGCCGCTTCCTTCATTATATACAAGTACAGTGGCAAAAAGTTCAGCATTACCTCTAATGCTGCAGTGGACTATGTGAACATTGCCACTTCAATTCCGAGACAGGCTAGCCGTTGGACTTTTAGCAACTTGATTTGTGCAGAGTACTGTTGGATTTTTGGCCACCATACTAATAATACATGGGTGACCATGGGTTTGATGATCGTTTGGTATGACCAATAAATCATGTTTGGCTTCAAACCCCATGTCTTGTCTACGGCATTAAAAGCTGTTAAATAATTATATCCAAAAAGTGTTTTACTAACACTAATAATCAAGTTTCTTGCCAGATCAGAACCTTTCACTGATATTATGGTCCATGATGATATGCTTCAGAATGTGAAACCCATAGATTGGTGGAAGTCACAACAAAATATAAACAATCAGTCGACTTTGAATAAAATAATAATTTATTGAATCCTGTTAGATCAAATACATGATATAGAATACGTCAGAATAAAAATTATTTCATTTCGGAGACGATGTAGAAATAATTTTGTTGTAGATATATTTTCAATTTTTATTTTCATTTTGAATTTTTTGTAAACAAATAAGGATTGAAAAATGTAACTCTTGAGTATTGAGAACAATTTTTGAAAAATAATGAGAGTTGTGAGTAGAAATTCTGAAGAGATCTCCATTTCTAGTGGAATATAGGAATATATGTTTGTTTCAGGAATAACATAATGCATTTCAATATATATATATATATATATATATATATATATATATATATATACGGAAAAGTTGAAATAATATAATTATTAAAATATTATTTGCAGGAATCTCTGATTATCAAATTGGAATTGCATTTTCCACAGGATATATGAGAACAGATTATAACGTAATAAATATTAATTAGTTGAATTGTGTTGAAAATATTTTTTCACTTGAAGACTAGAATAATAGCCGTTGCTTAACCTTTTACAAATATCATTTACATTTGTTTCCCAACTCATATTACTGTCTACAAAAGTTCCAGAGAATATAGTACTCTCAGGATATTTTTCAGTCGAACCCGTCAAGCTTTAACCTCAACCTTTTGTTTTCAATTACAAATGAACTTGATTAAAATGATCATCGAAAGGAAAATAAATAAGGGCTTTGGTAAAGTTTACATCCTGTACTGAGAGCTTGAACGATGTTTCTTCTTTCTCTGTGAGCTTTGACCTCTACAACACAGACTCATTACTTTCTAGTCCCATCCAGAGATTTTCGATCTCTTATATCCACTACACGCAACTTGGCGCAAAATTTCAATATGCAATAGTTTTTAATTTATCGAAATATGCTCACCAGAAAACGTCCCTATAACTGAATCATCCGAATGATGAGTTCTCTGAATAAAACTTCTACCACCCAAAAATATATTCATAATTCATCCCATTCTTCTCAAATGGGAGGCATATTACATCTCGAATTGTTCTCGTCAAATAATTCAGTTATCTCCAAAACGGATCTTTTTACCTTCACAAGAGAGTCCTCGTTTGTACATTTACCTTTGCGTTTTATTAAATCTCGTCTTTCGAGAGACCGGGGAAATATCGCAGAGAGACAAATTACCTACCGTTTTGTCGTTTCCATCGAGATGACGTGCTTTTCGTTTATTATTTTCTTTTTGCGACATTCGAAAGATATTACTTTGATGTAGATACAGAAGAATAGTTTCATAGCAATCCTTCTGTCGCTGGAAGTCGTAACAAATTTCAAAGGAACGTGATTCGAAGGAATGGAAATTGTGGAAAGTAAATTGAATAATATATAGTGCTTCTCAAAAGTCCCCTTCCCCCCTCTTATTTTTGGAACGATTATACATAAACAGGTGAAATTTGGAAACTGAATATTAAAGGTTGTAAACTTCCCTTCTAGTGATGATAGATGACGAAATCGTCAAAGATGACGTCACAAGGCCTTTGTGACCAATAATTTTAAATGGAACACTACGGCAAGCGACAACTCTTTAAAAGGTATCGAAAAAACCTATTCAATGATACTAATTTTGTTTGTGTTTATGACAGTTTTGGCAACTCGCTTTTAAAAAACGCAAAGCTGTGATGAATTAAATCAGTTAATACTAAAATTCCAAATTCAAGCTCCGCCTCTGGATAGTTGTCGAATAAGCTGACGTTTTTGTTAGTCTCCCTAATTCGACGTTTTTGTAGTTGTCGAAGTGTTTGTACATTTAATAATTTGTGTATTGTTGATCGAACGTTTAACTGTTTTAGCAGCTTTTGGTACTTTTAATATTTTTGTACATTTTAATAATTTGTTAAACTGTTGTGAGCCGAACGTTTAGGTGCTTCAAGAAGCGAAATGGTACGTGCTTTAGGTGATAAAGTAGCAGCGATCCTAATTCTTGGTGAAACTGGACAAAATATTCATGCAGCGGAACGCATTTTTAATGAGAGGTTTCCCGATCGCCCCGTTTCGAGGACTCATTTAAGGGAGCTTCTTCCTAAGTTTGAAACAACGGGTAGTATTAATGATGCAAAACGATATGGCAGACCACAAATTTCTGATGAGAAAAAAATTGATATACTGGCAGAAGTAATAGTTAATCCTACTTCTTCAACAACTCACGTTGCATCTACCTGTGAAGTCAGTCGAAGTACAGTACACATGGTGTTGAAAAAAAAACACATTTCATCCATACAAATTAAAAATGGTTCATCAACTCTCAGACGACGATCCAGACCGAAGACTAGAATTTTGTGAAAATATGGAAACTAAAATTAACCAACAGCCAGACTATGACAAAACAATTTGTTTTAGAGACGAAAGTACTTTCTATCTAAATGGAAATGTGAATACACAGAATGTGAGGTATTGGAGTGACGCGAATCCTCACCTGTTTCGTGAAACACATACCCAATTTCCCCAGAAGGTGAATGTTTGGGCAGGTATCCTGGGAAACCACATCGTTGGGCCTCTTTGTTTGAATACTAATTTAACTGGTGAGGTTTATCTGGAGCTGTTGCAAAACGCAATAGAACCGTTAATCCTTGAAATTTTGGAAGATAATCCAGATGAATTCGGCAATTTGGAAATAACATTCCAACAGGATGGTGCTCCTCCACACTATTACGGTGCAGTACGACGGTATTTGGATGAGGAGTATCGTGGTAGATGGATTGGACGACGAGGTTCAACGGAATGGCCAGCTCGATCACCGGACCTCACACCTTTGGATTTTTTCTGTGGGGGTACCTTAAATCGAAGGTTTACGCCACTGAACCTGGCAATATTGACGTTTTAAAACAACGTATTGTTGCAGAATGTGAGGCTGTTTCCGCAGACACATTTGCAAAAGTACGAGAAGAGTTTAAAAATAGGATAGTTCACTGTCAGGAAATAAATGGAGGTCACTTCGAGCTATTCCTTTAAGAAGATACTGATTCTTAGATCTGTAATTAATATCATACTGAATGGAATTTAAATTTTAATGTTTACTAATGAGCCATTAAAACTGCCATAAACACAAACAAAATTAGTATCATTGAATAGGTTTTTTCGATACCTTTTGAAAGAGGTGTCGCTTGCCGTAGGGTTCCATTTAAAATTATTGGTCACAATGGCCTTGTGACGTCATTTTTGACGATTTCGTCAGCTATCATCACTAGTAGGGAAGTTTACAACCTTTAATATTCAGTTTCCAAATTTCACTTGTTTATGTATAATCGTTCCAAAAATAAGAGGGGGGGGAAGGAACTTTTGAGAAGCACTGTATAAACTCAAGAAAGGTAATGCCAACTAAGCCAACTATTTTCATAATCGTGTCTTACCCCATTGACCTTCCTACCTAAACCTTCCTTATCCAATGAGTCAGAATATCCGTCTAATTCACCAAGTACTTCATTTCATTTAGAAGGCATTGTTTTACCAGTAGCCCAAAAATTGAACGGGGTCCTGATTTTGATTGTCGTGATGATGATCCTTTACAACCAGAGTATATATTTAGCGAACAATGGCCAACCACAATTCCTACCAAGATTCGGAGTTCTTCAAGATTTAGTTTGCATATCTCGGCAGTTCTAGTTTTGCTTTTCCTGAGACGTTGAGAAGTTTCAAAGCTGTCTCTGTGTTGAACCTAGCACTGGACAGATGGAGGACCATATCGATATTTTTGTATATCGGTACCTACATTATTATAACAGCTTCAGATTGTCAGAGTTGAAGTATACATGTCTCTCCGAATTAGTTTTATGCCTTCTAGACTGGTTTCTTCCAAGCCCAAGCAACAACTTAAAAAGTCTTGAATATTATATGGAAGTTTGTTTGTCACAATCTCCGAGGATAGGGAGTTAATGAGGTTTTCTACAACTGACATTCCTTGAACCGGAAGATAAGTAAATAATAGCCTGTGGAAATGAAATTATAAAAAATATAAAGGTTCTAAGACACCATGCCTGAATATAATGAATGAATCGACAACAATATATGCAATTACTATTCCGTACTATTTCCTAGTTTTCCTATTATTATTTTCTTTACAAACTTCCTCCGAGGAAAAATTCATTTTTTCTGATGATATCGCTCAGCGACCGGAAAATTACAGCCAACAGCCGATCTTCGTGTCGAGTGTCGCGTTCCAAAACGACCGGCTATTCACTGCATTCTCCATTTTCTTCTCGAGCCAGGATTTTCCGAGAACGATAAAATTCTAAATGAAATACTCGGAATTACTCACGCTTCGCCTGATTGTTTTCAATTCGAAAATGGGCGTCATGAAACGAGGTTAAAATTGGATTGTGAGGAATGAATAGAAAGGCGGGCATTGTAAGGATGACAACGGCCAGTATTAGGTACAAAGAACTTGTGTGCACAATTACAGAATGCAGCACTTTTGAACCGAATGCAGGATGAAAAATACACATGATTGGATCAGTCTGTAAAAAAAATATAGATGATTATGCTGCACTCAGAATCAGAATCAAAAGGGAAATGTGAAAAAAAAATCAATAAAAAAACATTTTAAAATACAAGCTTTTATTCAAATACGCTAAAAAGTAAAAAATAATTGCTTTGGATGTGCGTCGTGAGTAGAGATTCAAAATCGCAGCAAAGTTTTCAGATCGAATACAAAAGCGACAAGCTTTTGAATTTACAACTCACGGAATAATCTACGCCGCACATCCAACGCAATTATTTTTAACTTTTTAGCGCATTTGAATAAAAGCTTGTATTTAAAAAGGTTTTTTTATTAATTATTTTATTTTGTGCTTTTTAGTAAGTACGCCTTAATCTATACATTTATGTTAATGCATCGTCATTAAGAGGCCTTTTTCCTGTAAGTTCTGAGCAATCTAGTTCTTCAATGAGGAAACCATCTAAAGATTAACTCGTCCGCCATCCTGGAGCTGTCATCTTCAATTTATGAATTCTGACAAAAAATCAATGATCTTCGACTAAATTCATAATCCCCGACATACCAATTGTGAATAGAAACGGCCCATTATCACAAAACTTGTCCAACATCTTGGTGCCGCCATCTTGAATTAATGAATTTTGACACTAAATTCATAATCTCCGACCCCGAAAACCTCCACATACCAATTTTGAATAGAATCGGACCATAATCACAGATATCGTCGGCCACCTTGGAGCCGACTATTTTATTTCATCAATTTTGCCAAAAAATTCATAATATTCGACCCCGAAAACCCCCACCAATTTTGAGTCGAATCGGACCATCAACACAAATCTTGTACGCCATATTAGAGCCGCCAATTTGTTTTTTCTCTAACAAAAATTCCATAATGCATTATCACGGGGAGTATGAACACCTGCCAAATTTCATTTTAATCAGGCAACTAGAAGTGGGTCGAATTTAACTTGCAAGATTTGATTACAGACAGACACCGGAACAGGTAAAACTAAATAAAAGCTTGTAAAAAAAGACTCCAGACGTATAGATTCTTGTACTTTTTTCAATAACTCATTTTTTTATTTGTCTTGAAGACAAAATAACCTTATAAAATGAAGTCAATAAGTTCCATGTCATAAATCCAGACGATTCCCAATAATATATTTTTTATGGCCTTTTTCTTGGAATAAAGAAGGAAATGTAACTTCAATTCAATGAGTAGATGGAATTATCAGTAGTATGATATAATCATTTGAGTACTCCCGGAGCATCGTTATAAAAAGTGAAATCAAATTAAAAACCCGAAATCAAACTTGAACAATGGAGACCAAGGTAATAATATATAAAAATGGAATCTGGGAGAATGAAACAGTTGAGAAATATTATTGAAAAATACAAAATAATGATGTGAAATACTCAATAATACGAAAACTTCAATAGAAATTGATAATACCCAAAATTAATTGAAAATACCCGATATATCCGGTGCGCTTGGTAATGAAAATATAAAAAAATTTTTTTGAAAAAGATAGCATCTGTATCAAAATTGTAGATATGACCACTTTATCGTACGCGTATCACTAACACAAATGTATAGTCCATCCAATATCAATTGCAGAAGCTGTTTCTAAAGGGAGCAAATAAAAACTCACTTCGCTAACACGAGCGTATATGCGAAGAAACGGAACGAAAAATAATCTGTACTACTTGTATACAGTTTCCGTCGGCACAAAGAGCCCGCTGGTCAACGTGGACTTGAGTGACGGCTGTCTGTTTTACAACCGATTCGTCTGGGCCAATCAAGTCGGACATCAATGCTAGCAGGTGTGTCTATACGATGGGAGGACATAAATCACCCGGTATATTTGTGTTTTAATAGCTCTGAAAGATTAAAAACCAATAGCGTCTGTGGTCTTGGTGTGTGCCGATCGAAATACGTTTTAGGATATTCTAGTTTTGTTGTAAAATATGGCTTTTTTTCGACCATGGGAAAATGCAATTGCACAAAATAGTAATGAAATTGCACAGGTGAGTGAGAATAATATCAGTTATGAATTTGACAACAAAGACTTGCACATACAAACCCAACAAGTTATTTTAAATATATTTGATCGCCTTAAAACGGAAAATATTCAGCAATCTGATAATGCAATCATAGTAAGAATTGCAGAAATAACGAAAATAAAAAAAAAACATTTATCGAGTAATAACGAAAGGAGTTGTTGTGGATCATACTGAAAATAGAAAAACGTGTAAGGAAAAATTTACAAAAAAATTGACAGAACCACGCAAGACTTTATATGTAGAACTATTTATGATTTATATAAGGAGAACAGGATTGCGACATTGGAAGTTATACAGCAAAAACTAGCAGATTATCCAGATTACACTTATACCAGCGTGGAGACATTGCGTCAAGTTTTAATAAGTTGTGGTTTCAAACATAAAATGATAAGCGCATGGCAATTACCGAATCATCAAGGATAGTGCAATGGCGGCAAGATTATTTGCGTCAAATAAAAGACTACAGACGTTCTAAACTGACCCATAATTTTTCTTAATGAAACATGGATCGACAGTCATGATGTAGTAAATTACGGTTGGGTAGACAATAGTAAAAATTGCTGTTTAAGTGGGCCATGTTCTAAAGGGAAACGCATTATAATAGTACACGCTGGAACCAAAGACGGTTTTGTACCAAATGCGTTATTATTATCTGCTGAAAAAATTAAAGACTGTGCTGCTGATTATCATGAAGACATGACAGCAGACTTATTTGAAAAGTGGTTTAGCGAACAGCTTCTACCTAATATTCCACCACAGTCAGTAATCGTTATGGACAACGCATCGTATCACTCGCGGCAACTCCGTGAGATACCAAATATTAGCAGTAGAAAAGCTGAAATAATTGTATTTATGTCTGAAAACAATATACCTCTTCCTGCGACCAATCGTGGGAAAGGCCCAACAAAAAAAGATTTGCTCACTGTTTTAAAAGGTGTAAAGTTAGAAAAAATATATTATATTGACGAGCTGTGCAAAGAACGAGGCCACACCCTTCTAAGACTACCTCCATACTATTGCATATTCAACCCCATAGAGTTAATATGGGCAAACGTAAAATCAGAATTACGAAAATGTAATCAAACTCCAAAACTGAGTAAAGAAGTTGTAGAAAACGTAATAAAAGTTATGACAGGAGACCACCAACAGATTTGGAAAAAATGTGTTGAACATGTTATTAAAAAGGAAGACGAGTATGTGGTTTTACCCTCTGTCCAACCCATAATAATACATCCAAATAATGGTTCTAGTTCAGACGAGTCTGACGGTCGTGATCTTTGAAATTAAAAGGTTTAGAATTGTATTTGTTTCTGTTTTTTTTAAGTAAATGGAATATTTTCTTTCATTGCAAATAATTTATTTTCGTTTATGGTTTTTGCTTTGAAATTTCGTTTTCCAGAAAAAAATCGAATGGGGTACAAAAAGGGCTCAGTTCACGACTGGTACCCTGTTTAAACCGAATGCCCTTGTAGGTAGGTAATATTTTTTTCTGCGTTTTCTTATTTAATATTTACTTGTACTAACTTAACGACCTTATATAATGAAAAAAATTATAAAAAAAACTTAAAGACAAGCTTTTATTTATTCGAATGCACTAAAAAGGAAAAAATATTTTCTTTTATTGTTTGATCTAGGTTATTCTGTGAGTAACAGATTCAAAATCTTGCCGCGCAAGATTACCTATTTTGTATCCGCGGCAAGCTTTTGAATCTGTTACTCACAGAATAACCTATATCAAACAATGAAAGGAATTATTTTTCTTCCTTAATGTATTTGTATAAATAAAAGCTTATCTTAATTTTTTTTTCATTATTCATTATTTATGAAGTATTTTTAAAATCTTAAAATATCTAAATAAAATCAGTTATCTCCGCCACTGCTGCTCACAGGATTTCGCCGCAAACTATACCATTTGATGATAAGTTACCATCATCAATGGGTGAATTACATTAATGTATTGTTACATCTAATTAGTGCAGCCTATCGAAATGTTCATTCAGGAATGACAGTGAAATACATATAGTCCATCCAATATCAATTGCAGAAGCTGTTTCTATAGGGAGCAAATGAAAACTCACTTCGCTAACACGAGCGTATATGCGAAGAAACGGAACGAAAAATAATCTGTACTACTCGTCAACATTCGCCGGCGGCAAACGGTAGATCAAAAGAGCCAATAGTCAACGTGGACCTGAGTGACTGCTGTCTACTCCACAACCGATTCGTCTGGGCCAATCAAGTCGGACATAAATGCTTGCAGGTGTGGCTATACGATGGGAGGTCATAAATCACACGTTGTATTTGTGTTTTAATAGCTCTGAAAGATTAAAAACCAGTAGCGTCTGTGGTCTTTGTGTGTGCCGATCGAAATACGTTTTAGGATATTCTAGTTTTGTAGGATATTCTAGTTTTTTTTTCTTAATGTATTTGTATAAATAAAAGCTTGTCTTTAATTCTTTTTTCATTTTTCATTATTTATGAAGTATTTTTAAAATCTTAAAATATCTAAATAAAATTAGTTATCTCCGCCACTACTGCTCACAGGATTTCGCCGCAAGACTTTTTATGCTTCTGCAATTGATATTGGGAAAACTATACTTGTGTACAATTAACAGGAAAGCGATGCATATTGACATTCCAATGTTACCACGCAACAATAAAATACCATTTTGATTGGATACTTCTTCAAACACCAAAAGCAAACAGAAAAATTATAAATTGTTTATGTTCCACACGTGTGGAAGATGACAAACCGCGAATGACAGTAAGGACACCCCCCCATCCTGCGATTGCGTGTTGGTCACTTCAATCGATCTTAGCGCCCCCACACGGTTTGTAGTCAACACTACATCGAGTATGACCTTGATCATATGAGATGATATACCGTGATACTGTCTTCCTGAAAACGGAAGATGTAAATCAACAGAAAAACACGTCGATCAGACTCGTTGATAGGCTCCACCCTACATTTATTTTCTATCCAGCCTACTCTCGGCATACGGGCATCGCATCTGGCATATCTCGATGAATCTATTTGAGAGTGTAGTCGTAATGAATCAGGAATGGCACTGAATCGAGATAACCTTCACCCGAGTAAACTTGAATGGAGAAACCAAGGTTACAATTAATATTTCACGTCGTATCCTTTGTTCAATATACTGAAAATTAAAAGGCTCTTTCAAACTGTGGAGTTCTCCGTAAACAATTAGATTATTCTCTTTATATTTGCGGAGATATTATTAAGTTGGTCGAGCGTGATTGACACAATATTTGGAAAACATTATTGAAAGCAAGAAAAACCACTAATTGTGAAAAAAAATATTCACTACTACCACTTGAAATTAATAAATGAAATTATTTCTATCGGGATTTTTTTTTCTCGAGTTAGTGGTTGATATTGGCTTCATTATTGACCAAAATTAAGAATGGAAATTAATTGATTGCTGCCATCACATCTTGCTGGATAAACAACAGACACTTGATGAAAAATATTGTTTACATTCGTAGAATGGCCAAGTTATTACTTCCATAGTTTCCCGTGTGATGTTTTGTTATAAAACCTAATTTATGTTCACTTTCAATAGGCCTTTTCACGACTCATTACGCGCAAGCGTATCCGCCATGTTAAAAGAGCGGATAATATGAAAATGTCGGGCACTTTTAGGGTTATTACCCTTATTATCCCTGCAATGTAAAGAAATGTTAATTGATGGAGCTTCATTAGTACATACAACAGTTGAAGCACATATTTGTATCCAACTACGACGATGGTTGAAATGCCATGGCCGCCCAAGAGGTGTAAAAAAATCAGAACTTGTAGAAAGGTTAGGATAACAATGACATTCATGTTAAATTCAAACTAATTAATATATCAATAATTAGAAAAATAAAGATAAATAATCAAAAGATACAAATTATTGATAGTAAAGCTTTTTGCTACTTTTACCTGAAAAACCATTCATCATTTGAGGTTATAGCACAAAATGGATCAAAATTACCTGATAAAATTATTCTTTTTTTACATGGGATCAGGATGTTCTATGGTTGGACCACTTTCTCCTACGAAGTGGAGTGAACAAACATATGTATCCTTATTAAACATCAGTTGGAATCAACCTTCACCTCGTTCACATCTTTCAGCCAACAAATCAAATTTAGATGCTTAGGACAAATTTTTAAATGTTTTTGTTTCGTTGATTTAATTAGTTTTCGACGATATTCGAGACAAGGCATTGAAAAACTAATAAAATAATACATTGAAACCTTTATATTGACGGGTTAAACACGTATGAAGTTCCCGAAAAACATGGCGTGCGCACAAAAAATTATCTAGTATGAAAAGGCATATATCAACGAACTGACATGGGAAACGTCTCCTACTTTTACCATCGATTGTCTAATTTTCCAATTGTCCAAAATCATGACAACTGATGAGGCCAACATGGGAAGATTGGTTCGATTGTCGTCCCCACCTATGGGTCAGCCTGGTACACAGTCACAAGATTGGCACGACTCATATATTCAAAACATTCCCCCAGAATGTTCGAGGTCATTTCCGGAAAAGTTTTTTTTTCGATGACGTCATCGGAAAGTCGCGCATAGTCCCGGATAGCAAAGCAACAATTCCACGTTCAGAATGTCCGAGTGTAGAAATGCCATAGAAAAACTGACGAAAGGTTAGCCCCATGTGGATTCCAGGATCCACTTTCAAAGGGAAAAATATTGGCGAAAAAACACAAAATGGCGGATACATGAGATTGATGGCAATATATTATGCTATAGTATTTTGGAACGACATAAAAAGTTTCGAGAAGGAATTCTCTTTGCACTTGCCGCCTTGACATAGGCGTCCGTATATTATTTTTCAGTGGTATTTCTTCAGTTACTTATTCTTACAATCATAGCAATTGATCACCCCATGAAAAGTAGACACATGTTATCTCAACTGAATTTTATTATTTGTTTCGAAATGTATCCAGAAAGCCATATTGATAAAATTATTTTCAATGGATAATTCCTAACCTCACGGCACGGCACTGATTAAGGAATATTGTGAACTGGGGATATCATGCGGCTTCAGATAACATGTGTCCAATCCAGCTAGCCGAGCTTTTATAACTCAAATATATTTGAGAGCGCCTTTACTAATAATCTGGGCATCTAGAGACATGCGCCAGAACTTTTTTATGATTGTACCAGGAACGCTTTGAAAGTAAAAACACTGGTATTATATAAATTTCCCATTTGCCGGGCAGTGCTTATGAACACTCCTCGTAGTGCTCTTATTTTTATTGCCGTTCCAATTGGGATTAGAATAACTATACCTCGATATTATTTATAATTCACTATGTTATATCTAATTTTTAATAAATAAAATATTAAATGAAACTTTTTGAGTTGATTACTTACTTTGAATCGAAAAACTGATAGAAAATAAAAAAATAAAAATATACAGATTACACAGAGAAAGAGAGAGAAGATATTTCCAATAAAAAAAGGTTTCTCTAATAATTAATTTTATTTTCATCTTATGAGTTCCACACCTTTTATCTTCTTATACTTCACACGTAGGGATGAAAAACAAATATTGAAGAACAAAATATTAGCTAAATTTGTTTGGGCTATCAAATTCCACAACCATGCCAGGTCAGCTATCAGATATCCATAATTTCATTGATCTAACAAACTGAAACGAACAAACACGGGGAAAATGTTCTCAAACGTACTTTTATATTTAAAAAAATTAAGGCGCTGATGCAAAGAAATAAACGAATAACGAGTCAATTGGGTTTTTTCCAAATAATTTGGAGGCTGTCTGTGCTATTGATTTGGGCCTTTTTTCTGAGAATAGTGTGGCAAATTTGTCACGAGAGGCAGCACTTGTGGTGAGAACAAACATCAAACCTTCTCCATTTGAGATAGTGTTATTTAAGTGATACAGTTAAATTATTTAAAATAATGCTCAGGCTTCCTGAAAATAGCTGTTCTGAAAGAAAAACGCGGCGGTCTCATACCGTTTCCGAGATATATTGACTTTCTCCTTCTTCGAAAACGGTGCCTTAAATGACCTCTTCATTTTTAGGCAGGGTTTTCGCGCACAAATATCACTCACAATGCCGCCTTCTCTTTAGCAGCGTAAACTACAAACACCAAATCACTCATTTTCGGTAAAACTTTGCACAAAATATAGCCGGTTTTATCGAAAAAATACTCCCCTCTTCAACAGTTACAAATAACCTAACTTTTCACTTTTGACAGATGAAATTTAGTAAATGTGAAAAGTTTCGTTAGGTTTAACTGTTGAAGGAGTATTTTTTCATAAAACCGGCTACATTTGTGCAAAGTTGTACGGAAAATGAGTGATTTGGTGTTTGTAGTTCAAGCTGGTAAAAAGAAAGAGGCATTGTGAGTAATTTTTGTGCGCGATAACGGTGCCTGAAAATGATCTCTTGAAGAAGGAGATTAAATGGTAAACCTAATAACTAAGTCATAATTTACATAGGTAGTTACAAATATTATTAAAAATAAGCAAATAAATGAAAAATGAATAGCTAATTGATTTACAGAAAAAACACATTGATTACAAAAACATATAACCTCTCTATTGGTTACTGAATCATATTCACTCTTATGTATTAAATTTATCCTCATTACCAAATATATTTGACTAATTTTTCATTCTGAAACCAATTTACTGACCTGTGAATTAATAAAAAAAAAATCCGGAAATTTTGAGATTTTGACAAGCAAGCCTTTACATTATTATCCTTCACATTTGCAAATTTTAATTTGGCTCCTGGAACGTCGTCTTCTGTCAAAAACATTTTTTTTATGTTTATTTTTACATGTTTTTTAATGTGAGTTAGGTAATGTTTGTCCCTACCGGACTACTAGCGCTGCTAGTGGGGAATTTTTCGTACTTGAGGAAAGAGGCTCATTGTCAATGACAGAATCAGTATAATCTAAAATTATGACCCGTATAATTTGATCATTCTTTTGGCCGTTTTTACCGAAATAACGAAAAAATAAAATGGAAATTTCTCGATCTAACAGCTAAAAACGATTTCATGTGTGAATAGGACATAACTTCCCCGAAATAATGCTCGCCAAGAATAATATATATGCCTCGAACTCTAAATGGCGGCGCGATTTTTTCATTTTCAATTCATCTTCGAGAAAGCGGGATTCGTGAAGTGGAATTTCAGCTATTCATAAATAATTTATGATCATATCGGAGAGCTGGCAGAGCCAGTGTATGAATATATATTGAATGTGCTGAAAAAGCGAAGGAACTTCAGCGAAATTGACTATCGCTAAGGAAAAACTCCGATGACAGATGTCCGAGATGGTTACGTACGATATTCAGAAGACGGATTGAATGATAATGAGAACTCATTAGTATTACACGTTTATAATAAGTTAGCAATTGGAGGTATACATACCGCGAATGGCTTTACAGAGGTGTAGAATTGAAAGCAGTTACCTAAGTAAGTTATTTTTCATGGGAAAACGAAATCATTTTCCAACGTAACTTCTTGGAAATCTCCAGGAAGTTTTCGAAAAATTTAATTTGTTGTTCCCAAGAAGTAGTGAATATTTTTACAGCATTCATAATAATAAAAACCCAAGAATATTTTTCTTATAAATTTGTTCAGGAAAACTGCCTATAAATGGTAATGAATATGAACAGTAAAAATAAGTTGAACTTAAGAAAAGAGCATGGCTACTAAAAAAAACAAATGGCTGAAATCACTAGGAAAATCAAGATTATCACGGAGAGGATAAAATCATTAATAAAAAACTTTTTAAAGGCAAGCTTTTATTCACATGCGCTAAAAAGGACCAAATAATTTCTTTGGATGTGTGACGTAGGTTATTCCGTGAGTTATAGACTCAGGAGCTTTTCGCGCAAAGTTTTCAGTTCGAATACAAAAGAGGAAATAATCCATAACTCACGGAATAACCCACGTCACACATCCAAAGCAATTATTTTTAACTTTTAAGCGCATTTGAATAAAAGCTTGTCGTTAAAAAGGTTTTTTATTAATTATTTTATTTTGTGCTCAGCAGTAAGTACGCCTTAATCTATGTATTTTTTTTAAAGCATCGTTATTATGATGTCTTTTTCCTGTAAGTTCTGATCTATCTAGTCCTTCAATGACGAGTCCATCTGACAATTAACTTGTCCGCCATCCTGGCGCTGCCATCTTCAATTTATGAATTTTGATATTCACAATCTCCGACCCCAAAAATCCCCACATCCCAATTTTGAATAGAATCGGAGCATGATTACAAAACTTTCCCGCCATTTTGAATTTATGAATTTTGACAAAAAATTGATAATCACCGACCCCGAAAACCTCCATATACCAGTTTCGAATAGAATCGGACTATAATCACAGAGATCGTCTGTCATCTTGGAGCCGCCATTTTGATTTTACGAATTTTGACAAAAAATTCATAATCTTCAACCCCGAAAACCCCCACACACCAATTTTGAATCAAATCGGACCATAATTACAAAACTCGTCCGCCATCTTGATTTTGTGAATTTTGACAAACAATCCAAACAATCCAAACAAACAATCTTGGACACCGAAAACCCCCACACAGCACTTTTAAATCGAATCGGACCATAAACACAGATCTCGTCCGCCATCTTGAAGCCACCGTTTTGTTTTTTTCTCTAACAAAAATTCCATACTGCATTATCACCGAAACTATGAACACCTGCCAAATTTCAACTAGGAGTGGGACAAATTCAACTTGTAAGATTTCATTACACACATCGGGACAGGTGAAAGAAAATAAAAGCTTGTGAAAAGTTATATATAGAAATAGAACAGTATGTAAAAACAGTACCACATTGTTATGGCATAGGAAAAACATTGATATCTGGAAACAAGTGGTCTCTTCAGATTTAAAGAAAGTTAAGCAATGGTGTGATTCAAACTTGCTCTGCTTCAATCTGGATAAAACCAAACGTGTTAACTTCAAATTCAGCTATGATAACTTACTACTTTTTTTTTTTTTTTTGGCTTGGACATTTCGTCATTCGGCCAGACACAAGTGGAGTATTTATTAAATATATGGCGGTGTTCCCAAGCGGTCACCCATCCAAGTACTAACCGCGCCCGACATTGCTTGACTTCGGTGATCAGACGAGAACTAACTTACTACTTGATGGTATTAATATTGAAGAGACACTTTGTACTAGGTTTCTTGGCCTGCACATTGATAACAAGCTGAAATTCAATGAACATGTCACATCTTTGTGTAAGAAGTTAGCTTCCGGATCTTTTGCTGTTAGAATTGTTGCCAATGAACTTGACATATCTACAGCCTGATCCACATACTTTGCCCTTGTAGAGTCCCATCTAAGATATGGCATTGCGTTTTGGGGATTTTGTAATCAAACACTCCTAAATCAGGTATTTGTACTGCAGAAGAGATCTCTTAGGTACTTGTGTAGGGCTAACTACAGGGATAGCTGTAGACAACTTTTTGTTCAACAAAGAATTTTAACTGTAATAAGCATCTTTATTCTGGAAGTGATATGCCTGATTCATATCTGCTTTAATACTACTTTCAAGATGTACGACGGTGCATATATATGTATATGTGAATACATGTTATTTGCTTGACGAAATTTTGTATATATTGTGATGCAATTGCTTTTATAGTATGCAAGGTTATTATTATTATTTATTTATTAATAATTTTTTGTTTTATCTATATTTTCATATCTATCTGTTTTATATTCAATCGATTTCAATACTTATATGTTCTACCAATCCTTTTATTAATAACTATATTTTTTATCTTACTTTGTCAATGAGACATTCTTGGACTATAAAGTATATATCTATCTATCTAAATGTGACTGTCTATCCCATTCTCATAGGCACATCACAAACCAGTAAGGAAAATCAGAATGTAGAGTTTTACGATTTTCTAAAGAAATGACTGCAGATTTATCACCTCCAAAGATATTAAATACCTGCTCGGAAGATTCTCTATCGAACTTTTTCAACATAAAATGCAGTTCTACTTTTAGTTTATCGCTCAACACAGGTGAAATCCCCACTTTCAGCCAGATATTGTGAAATGGTATCTACTGTATGAAAATCTAGTTCTACTAGTTCTTCTCAAATATCTTTGAGTAATATACCCATTCTTCTCGTAGAGCTTTTCTTCAACAATGTTTTCAACACAGACACTATTCAGGTTGTGGTAGCGATGATGAAAATGATAAAAAGCCAATAGCTCAGAGTTCTAGAGTATTTATCAGCTGTGGCAAAGTATTCTCAAATTTGCGTTGGTTATAGTTTAAGGAGTAAAAAAGTTCAGTCAGTATTTGATGGGTCGAAAGTTCATTTTCAAGAAGGATAACAAACCATTGATGTCTTCAAATCCCTTACAAGATATGCGAATATATTATGTTATAATTTTACGATAGAAGATATAAAATCCACTGAAAATGCATCCGATTTTCTTTCAAGGTTGCTGATACATTTTATTGAAAATGAAGAACTAACAAAGGAACTTTTGCCTTAGTTCAATAGAAGAGATGTATTAAATATTGAATTTTATAGTGGGGTTATCGGGTTGTAATTCATTCGGAATTGAGAAAATCTGTATTGAGAGAATCTCACAAAACTTGGGAGATTGTAAAAATGAAGATGCTCTTGCTAGATCTTATGTTTGGTGGCCTTTTCTGAATTCATATATTGAAAATCTATGTGAAAATTGTTTCAAAGTCAAACTAAATCCACCCAAGGTACCTTCAAGTCCTCGGCCGATAGCCAATACCATAGTAAAATGTAATTGATACTTTTTCTAATTGGCCAGAAGTTTTTTTGATGTCAACCCATTCGAGAGCATGCACTGAAAAATTACATGAAATTTTTACCACGTTTGGACTTCCAAAAACTTTGGTTTTATACGGGGGATTGCATGAAAAAAACTGGAAACAAATATTCCACAAAGATGAAGGAGAACCGGGAAACCATTCTATGCTGCAGAGTTCAGGCCTCAAAATAAACAAAACATTTATTTTCCAGTCCAGGAAAGGAACCATTGAATACCCAATACCTTTATGTGTTTCTCGACATGTTTTTACAAGCTTTCATTTAACTTGCTTCGTGCGTATGTCATTCTGTGATTCTTTCCGGTTCGAAATTTGTAATCAATTTTTGGAGCAATTTCCGACATCCGATTGAGCTGAAATTTGGCAGGTGTTCTCAATTCCGGTGACAATGCATTACGAAATTTGTTAGAAAAAAAAAAAAGGGCGGCTCCAAGAATGCTGACGAATTTTGTGAATATGGTACGATTCGATTCAAAATTGGTATGTGGGGCTTTTCAGGTACGGAGATTATGAAATTTTTGTTAAAATTAAAAAATTTAGGATGGCAGACAAGTTTTGTGAATATGGTCCGATTAGATTCTAAATTGGTATGGGGGGTTTTCGGAATCGGAGATTATGAATTTTTTGTCAAAATTTATAAATTCGAGATGGCGGCTCCAAAATGGCGGAGGAGTTTTGTGACTATAGTCGAATTTCATTCAAAATTTATATGTGCGGGTTTTTGGAGTCAGAGATTATGATTTTATGTCAAAATTTATGAAATTAAAATGGCGGCTCATGGAATTTTTGAAAAAAACAAAATGGCGCTCCAAGATGGCGGACGAGATTTAGGCTTATGGTCCATTTCGATTCAAAATTGGTATGTAGGGGTTTTCAGGGTCGAAAATTATGAATTTTACTTCAAAATTCATAAAATCGAAATGGCGGCTCCAAGATGGCCGATGATTCTATGTTTATGGTCCGACTGTATTGAAAATTGGTATGCGGGGGTTTTCGGGGTCGGAGATTATGAATTTAGTCGAAGATTATTGATTTTTAGTTAAAATTCATAAATTGAAGATGGCAACATCAAGATGGCGGATGAGTTAATCTTTACATGGTCTCCTTATTGAAGGACTAGAAAGCCTCATAATAACGATGCATAGATTAAGGCGTACATAAGTACTGAAAAGCACAAATAAAATAATTAATAAAAAACCTTTTTAAAGACAAGATTTTATTCAAGTGCACTAAAAAGAAAAAATAATTGCTTTGGATGTGTGACGTAGGTTATTCCGTGAGTTATAGATTCAAAAGCTTGTCGCTTTTGTATTCGAACTTAAAACTCACGCAATAACCTACGTCACACATCCAAAGCAATTATTTTTTACTTTTTAGTGCATTTGAATAAAAGCTTGTCTTTAAAAAGGTTTTTTTATCAATTATTTTATTTAAGTTTTTTACTTTTTAAAACATGAAACTCCTCTATCCATTTTCAGATTGGAAAAGATAAAAAACCCAAAAACAACAAACGTTATTCCTTGACAAAACATAACTTACAATAGATGGGTGTATTTATCATGAAGTAAAATTTAAAAAAAACAGATTCGGTTTACCAATCTGTAGGCCCTTGACTACCTTTAACTGAATGACCTCCAGTAAAAAAACCTCGATAATCATTTTCGATGTGAAATACATCGATTAGGATCGAAAAAGCGAAACTCATTCGCGACCTCTAACCCGCGAAACGAGAAACGACGTCGTGATCCTTCCAATGACAACCGGTCTTCGACAATCAAGCATTCATGCAGCAACGAGAGAAGACCAACCCGAGAACAATGAAACGTTTTTAACCTCTGTAATAACCCGCTCAATTATCATCGTTCCACGTCTCGGCTTATTTGAGAATGTTTATCTTCGCGATGGTTTTTTGTTTTTCGGCTATTAATCCAAGCCAGCCGTTCGCGACTCACGGTTATTCTCTTCTTCTTGTTCTTTATCTCACGAAAGGTGCGCGTTATTATTTTAAATGTGGGAGTGAGTACTACCTGCCGTATGACGGCCATTAGTTACTCTCATGAATTACTGACAAATACGTAATTGGATACCTCCTCGCAGCCTTCTTGTGGGAATATTTTATCTGTTGATGGCTTGAAAAAACCTATTCGTATATCGAGTCAATTTTCGAAAAATTGAATAAAGGTTGGTTGGTACGGACCTGACGTCTCCATAGTCACATCCATAATTCTGGCAAGGATGCCAACAATTCCTAACGATGTTTTCTACACACCGCATGAAATATCAAAGATTAACCATTGTAATGTCCATAAGCGCTGCTTGATGTATAGCGACCACACAATCGCTTCATCAGATCGCTGCTGATATAAACTAATTGAAAGCCAAGACCGAAGAGCTAGGCTGTTTCGATGTGTGATTTCGACCAAATTAATACAGTTATTGAAACCCAAGTAAAGTACTGCCTACATTCTTTTATGCTTTTGTTCAATATTTGAGTAGAGTTTTATATTTTCAGAAGTGTTTTGGATCGGAATTTATCGGAGTCAGATTACAAAGAAATATGAGGTAGGTTTCAGGGTAATCTGACATCTACAATTTTTTTATCGTAGTGGTTAAGGTTTACACAAAAATATAAATCTTGTGTGTCCCATTTCAGTTTGATTGATAACAATTTCAGAATAAATAAATAAATTGTAAAATCTACCTTTTTGACGGGCCGTGCTATCGGTTTTTATACAGTGTGGCCCATTTAAAATGGAACAACCCCTGTAGAATACGCATTTTTCAATCAATCTAAAAAAAACTGTATTTTGACACAAATTTTCATAACTTTAGTTTCATTTCCAAAGCACTCTTATGGTTTTTTTTCTTTGTCAAAAACGGCAAAAGTTTATTAGGCAATTATTGTTTTTACATTTTTGACTACACCACTGGATTTGTAGTTGCTATAAATAAAAACCATCGAAATTCCATAAAAAAATATTGGTCAACAACGAAGTTACAACAACTCAAATTTTGGAAACAAAGTACTTTATTTAGATTATAAATCTGGCAACACTGCCGACACAAAGTAAATCACCAGTGAACTTGTACAGTGAAAATCCGAAGTCAATAGCTCATTCCGTTCTACAGTTATAACTCCTGATAGTATGGTAATGTGGGCGATTTGAGGTTGAAGCGATTTTGTAATAAAAATCTGACTACACCACTGGATTTGTGCCGGAATTACACCTCAACAAATAAGAAATAGTGTAAAAAATATTCAGAAGAGATACGATAAAAGTGTTGAACCAAATGGAGGTTTGGTAGAAGCCACAAAAATTCAAATATTTAATTTTACAGTAATGTTTATTTTAGTTTTAGTTTTTGCTTAATAACGTTCTATTGTTGAATAAATACTTTAAAACTTGTTTCTGTTCATTTCGTTTTTATCGGAATTGAAGTTGTTTTAACTTCGTTGTCAACCAATATTTTTTTATGAAATTTTGATGGTTTTTATTTATAACGACTACGAATCCAGTGGTGTAGTCAAACTTGAAAACAAAAATTGCCTAATAAACTTTTGCCGTTTTTGACAAAGAAAAAAAACCATAGTTTGCCCTGGAAATAAAACTGAAATTATGAAAAGTTGTGTCAAGATACAGTTTTCGATATTTAATATTAAAAAAAAAAACTTTGAGATTGAAAAATGCGTATTCTACAGGGGTGGTTCCATTTTAAATGGGTCACACTGTATAATTAAATACAGAAAGAATACATATGTGCTGTCCAGATACGTATTTCCTTAGATATTATATAGAAAAGTAAATATTAATTTCTTTATCGAATTGAGGTAGAAATTAAGTACTTATTGAGCCTTATCACTATTTATCATAGACATTTATAGAAATTATGTGTTTTGTAGTAAAGATAGCGAAGAAATATTTTCTTAACTTTCTTAATATCACTCTTATATTCATTGTATATGAGACTCCAAAAAAGCGATCAAAACACAAGAATACTTTGGAATTGAATTTTATTTGGATTAATACATGTTTTAGTATTTTTGAACTAACTTGAATATCTTATTATGAATGCCGAATACTTGTAGAAGGCACGATTATCAATATTGTTTGTGTAATTCCAGAAAGTAAATCATGAATCATTGCGCAAATCTTTTACTTCATTTGTCTTCTCTAATTTTCACTTATTCATTTCATAATCGTGTTGAAAGCAACATTTCTTTCTGGTGAAAATGAGAGAATCATTTTTTATGTTGAAATATACATCACCATGTATAGAAAAAACAATGGTCCCAAATGTGATCCTTGTGGAACACCTGAATTTGTGGTGAAAATTGAAGACTTTACATCTTTCTGTTCATCAAATATGACCGGAAAAAATTCAAAAGGTCACCTGTTATTCCCATATAATAAAACATCTTCAGGGTGTCCTCAAAGGTGAGACATATTTTTAACATGATGTAGAATTCGTCAAAATATATCATTTCACCAAAAATCACCTATATAAAAGTCGCAAAATAATGTAAAACTCACCGAAGAATGTGTTTGATGCATGCCCAGTCGTACTCGGCGTAACAATGAGTCAGTACAGGCGGCAAATATGAAATTTCTTTGTGCATAATCAACTTCACGGGCATTTTCCTCAACATTAATCTACAGCATAAGGATTTTTTTCTAGCCAACAAGTGTATCATGAAAATTTATCACTACATTTCGTGTGTGGTCATTGTTATGATGATTTGTAAGCAATGACAACACTCAACCCTTGCAGGACGATCTTGAGGTTGTGGTGCACGCTTTCCACATCTTCTTGTTCTCTCAAACACCCCATATCACGACCACTTTGCACTAAATTGACAAATACTCGAGGTGTTGGGTGATGTTTCGAAATAAATATTTCGGCCTATAAATCACATACTGCAGCTGCACATTGCCTGCAATCCCCGTTAATCAGAAAGTTGATTATTATCGTTAATGATCAGATGATTGGCTACTGACACGTTCAAAACAAACGCGTGCCAAGACCGTACTAGAATTTTCTACAACTTTCAATTAATGATATCTCCGTTGTTCTGCGACTTTCGTATAGGTGATGTTTTGTGAAACTACTTATTTTGACGACCCCTAGATCTATTGAAAAAAGATGCCCCACCTTTGAGAACACCCTGTATAAAGGTTGGCCTTGTCATACGGCTTTTCAAAATCTAATAAAACTTGATCTTCCAATACTTCACTGACAGTTTATGCAAAATGAATCGGGTTGGTATTCGTTGACCTCAAAATCATAAAACCATGTTCTTCGAGTATTTGGGAAGATATATGAGGTAGGAGTCTAGTATAGAAATAATCCAAAGATTTTATTTGGTACACATATCAACGATACATTTAACATTTTTTTAACCTGGAAATATTGGAGCATTTTATGATTGAAGATTAAACCAGTCCAGGTCCGCTTAGTGGATTCTTCATAAAATACTTTTCGTCATTTCTAGCACTTATGAATTCAACCTCGAAAAAGTGAGGCTACTTATAAACCATTGAGCACTAAGGAGTGCAATATAATGTCTTGACTTCAAAGATATTATCAGTTGTAATACCACAAGAGAGTGAGAATAAAGTGAAAATAATTCGACAGATTTTCGAACTTGTTGCCAGGGGGCTCGGGTGGCTATTGCCAAATAGCAACAAGTTTGAGAACGAAATCTGGAGAATTATTTTCTACTTTATCGAACTCTCGTGTGGTATTCTATAGATTATTTTTTGATGTTACGATCATAAATACATTTCCTCGCACAATGATAGGTACTAAACTGGTTTTGATTTTCATTTTTCACTATTCATGCGAATTGATGACAGACATCACATTAAAAATATACGTTCAGACAATAAAAACAAAATACCTCGAATTATTCCAGCGGCAATTTTCTAGGTAGATTATTCTCACTATTATGTACATGAAAGATTTGAATTGAAAGTTTCCATTGGTTTCTAGGAATATAAAAAAAAAACGACTTGTTTACACACTAGAAACTGGAATGTATGATTCACAGGGGTGGGTATAGTTATGTTTCTGCATTCATCCACTGCAAGTCGTTTGTCATAATACTGCCCGATGAGGAGCACCACAATGATACATCAGCTCACCGAATTCATTTTCGAGTCACTTCCAAACGAGTTTTTAATAACTCACCATGTGGACATTAGCAAACCGATAAATTGAAAACCATTGTATTTATGACGCTGGTTTCATTTTTACTTTGCTCGCTAAAAGCTTTTCGAGAGCCATCGTTTCGACGGTATATAATAGCCATTATTTTCCACGATGAGCGTTTTGTCGAATGAAAGGGACGGTCGGACGACTTTTTATTTTTACGTTATGCCGTTGTTTTATTCTTTCCCGTTCCGCTTTAGTCTTCGCTGCAATATCGGTAATGGATAGGCTTTCGAAGCATGTGATTTGAATAGGGTAGATTGTGTCTCTAAACAAATTGACAAATTCCAAAAATGATTAAATGAAAGGCAAAATGTTCGCTCGGAAAATCGAATTACATTACAAAAACATTGGTTTTTTGTAAACGAAAAATGTTGAATATAATTCACTCTCCATTGAAGATAGAAAATAAACGAACGAAGGCTGATGTAAAGTAATGGGAAATCAGTTTTTTTTTGGGGGGGGGGGGACAGTGTGCAACGTACAAATATTTTGTTGTATATAATACACATACTTCATGTAAATTCCCATTTTTTCCGAATTAGTTATAGAATAACATTTCGTGGATACGTGCATGAATGGATAAACAAGTTCATACAATTTAAAAATATCTAAGAAGATCTCTGTCACTAGCTGAACTGTGAATAAACTCAGCTTCGGGGAAAAAATCCTCACGGAGCTATGCTATAGTAGAGAGTGGTACATAGAATCCATCCACCATGATATGGTAAACAGACGGGTCTAGAACTGAGCAGGCGTCTTTGGGCCTAACACCAAATACTCCAAGCCAATGTGCAAATTCCCAAGCACCTTTCAAACAGAAATACACACACAGTTCAACATTGACAGGACAAGGACATCGCAATTTAGTGCGATAGCCAAGCAAATGCCTTTATAAAAATGATGAATTGGGTAGAAACACAAAGTTATCTATCCTCTTCTGGAGCCACTGATCAGGCAGAGCTTGGGAAACTAGGAGGAGCTCAACAAAGCGGAAGAAACATTAAGAACAACCCAATGGCAATGACTTCCAAAGAAATCCAAAGCATTAGTCAGAGGAGTATTAAGTCAATAATGGGAATTCTAACAGGGGGAACCCAGAGAACGCCTCAGGAGGCTAGGCCTACAGAAGAACAGCATTTGCAGGATCTGCGAACAAGTTCATACAATTTAAAAATATCTAAGAAGATCTCTGTCACTAGCTGAACTGTGAATAAACTCAGCTTCGGGGAAAAAATCCTCACGGAGCTATGCTACAGTAGAGAGTGGTACATAGAATCCATCCACCATGATATGGTAAACAGACGGGTCTAGAACTGAGCAGGCGTCTTTGGGCCTAACACCAAATACTCCAAGCCTATGTGCAAATTCCCAAGCTCCTTTCAAACAGAAATACACACACAGTTCAACATTGACAGGACAAGGACATCGCAATTTAGTGCGATAGCCAAGCAAATGCCTTTATAAAAATGATGAATTGGGTAGAAACACAAAGTTATCTATCCTCTTCTGGGGCCACTGATCAGGCAGAGCTTGGGAAACCAGGAGGAGCTCAACAAAGAGGAAGAAACATGAAGAACAACCCAATGACAATGACTCCAAAGAAATCCAAAGCATTAGTCAGAGGAGTATTAAGTCAATAATGGGAATTCTAACAGAGCACGGTAAACCCAGAGAACACCTCAGGAGGATAGGCCTACAGGAGAACAGCACCTTCAGGATCTGCGAACAAAACACCCCCCCCACATTCTGGTAGAATGTGATGCTGTACATCAAAAAAGATTGAAAAACCTGGCATCATACCAGCTAACAATGGGATAACTACCACAAATGGATCGCCTCTGAACTCTGAATATATATTCTATTGTTTGATTCGTGTTTTCCGTTTTCTCAACATCCAAAAAACATACACCCAATATTCTTCGAGGTATTAGCCAAGGAACCAGTATTTTTCTGATAAATATTCTGTCAACCATACACGTATTCCTCAACAGTAAATTTCTAAGTTTACTTCAGGTTTCCATACATCATACATAGAGGTAATAATCATTTATTCCTTCCATATTTTTGGTGGACTAATTCAGAGAGCGACATGTTACCGACTAACTGATTAATTGTTCTTTAAAAATAACAATAATTCACTGAAATCAGTGCGTGCGTTATCGAGGAAGGCTGGTAGTTTACCCTTCTATACTTATATAGATATTCAATTTTTTCTCCATTTTAGAGGTTGTGGAAGACAATAAACTCAAAAAACCTATCGAGGAGCGTTCTGAAAATCCTAATTAATATCTATATAAATGAAGACATTACAGTTCAAACATCGATAGCTAATCCAGACAGTCTTTCATGTTATATGGTTCTTTGCTTTCCAGAATAAAGAATTTCAAACATGCAATATTGGAATTATAAAATCATTTTTTGTAAGACTACTATTGGGTGGCAAACAAAAACATTTGTTAAAATAATTGTTTATAGGGGAAGAATGTTTCTTGTGTAGAAGAGCCTCCGATCAAGAAACGTTGACTAGATGGAAAACCGAGTGGAAACCAGAGCACCTCGGTCAAAGAAGTTATATGTTTGTAACGTCTAAGCGTTTAAAATTAATATCAAACACACTCAACGGGTTTTTTACGATATTGGTAGCTAAACTGTGAAATGCCGTTTTGATCACAACTTCTGAATTGTCTTTCGTGTACCCCACATCGCGAAAAGTAAATATTGTGAAATATAAAACACAACTAAACTTTTTCCTCGGTAATTCGTTCACAAAACACCCTTGAATCATGAAAAAATAACCCTATAAGATTTGTTGTTATCGACCAAGTTAATACTCGAATTTTTGCATGTCCCTAACAAGCTGAAATAACGACCAAAACGTTGCAATACATTTCTAACAATCACTCGTTTTTTAACTTCCCAAATATAACGTCCAAAAACTAAAATCGAACTCATGAGAATAATATAACTTCTTGAAATACGGCTTGATAACAAAGAATTAAATTGAGAAATAATTATGAATAGATGTTACCGTCAGGTACATTTGTTTGTTCACCTATCTAGTCTCTGTTACTTGACTGGACAGAACGGCAACCTTCTAGAAAGGAATTACTGCGTGAAACAAATTATTTTTATTTTTTAGATGGGAAGTAACGAAGTAACACAAAAGATACAAAACATTTAATTCAAACTGATTCCCACTTGGAATTTTTTATTGAAAATGAATACCAAAAAATTAGTTGTAATGTAATATATTTTTTTGTTCAGATAACAAACTTTCTCGATTCCGATTGCAACTTCTTTATAAATCGAAATCAATGGAATGAATATACCTGGAAAAATTGTTTAGCAGTCGCTCCTCCAGCAGAGTAGCACATGTGGCCCGAAAACAGATTCAACCTGGAAAGGTACTGCTGATCATATTTCGGAGAAACATCAGGTCACGTTTATTTTTCCGATTAAATTAATTGATAATTCAATATGATTTTGGAACTTATATATCATTAAAGGAATGGTGTGTATTATGCCAGTCAGCGAACATCAATCAAGGTGGTTAATTATTTCATCGAGGTAACAAAAAGGATATTAACTAAATGATTTTTTCGTGCAATATACACCGGTGTGGTTGTAAAATAATGAATTGCTTCGGCGAATTAATGGTTTGTAAGTGTCGCTTATAATACCCGGTACCCAGTTTGGAACACAAAATGAAAGGACTATACAATGTGTGCTGCATCGACTATTTGTGAACAAATATAAATGTACATAATTTTCAAAAATTATTGATGGGGTTCCATCAAAAGTATGTGATTTTTTACAGGGTTGGTTATTCCGAAAGTCTTAACGTAACGTACATCTGAACTCTGAAGATATGTTTCTATTGTTTGAATAGTGGATCCTGTTTTACACTGTTCGTCGGATTATTAGCCAGGAAAGTAGTTGTTTTCTAATGAATATTCCATCAACCTTACACTTATTCATCATGAGTTAATTTCAGATTTTCAAATTACATATAAGCCCCAAAAGGTAAACATGGAGAGAGAGAGTAATAATCATTTATTCTTTCCATATTATTTGTTTTGCTAATACAGAATGCGACGAGTTACCGACTAACAGGATATTTTTTCTTTAAAAAGGAACAATAATGTAGTCAACGAAGCGACTTATCGAGGAAAATTGGTAGTTTACCCTTCTATACTTATATGGTATGATATAAATGTTAAATTTTTCCCCATTTTTAGGCCCCGTGGAAGATAATGATAATAAATAATATTCAGAAGGTTTGTTGGGATTTGAATCAGTTTGGTTGAAGAAAAACTATTTTTTCCTTGCCAACTTTTCGAATTTCATTAAATTCATCTTCAGGGCTCCGCATTAGTTTGTCTCGTACTCAAAGTGGAACAGGTTGTCCTGAGAAAGTTATGTTCGTGTATCTAGAATGTATGTTTATGTATGACTGGGATGAGTTAAAAATAAAAGCGCAAGAGGACTTCAACAAAATTAAAAAGTGGATGGATTATAAAAAATTAACGATAAATTTACAAAAAACTAATTATGTGCCATTTACATGCAACAGAATTAATACTCCGCCTTTTAGCACGCTTGAAGTGAAAACCAAAAACACCTCACTGACAATTATGCCCAAGACAAACATTAGGTATCTAGGGGTTATAATAGACACGCATCTCAGATGGGATTGTTACATAGACTACGTAATAAGAAAACTGCGAAGTATTTTGCACGTATTTAAATATCTGAAAAAATCTTTACCAGCACAGTACCTCAGAACTCTTTATTGCGCACTAGTGGAGAGCCATTTACAATATGGTATAACAGCATGGGGTGGAGCTCTGAGAACCCATATCAACGCACTCGAGATTCTTCAAAAAAGATTTCTGAAACTGATATTGTCAAAATCACACAGATACCGTTCAAATTTACTATACTCAGAAGCCAAGATATTTGACATAAGGCAATTATATTTTTATAAAGTCAATTTAAAATACCACCAAAACAGACACTCAGCCAAAATACCTATCCACACCTACTGCACCCGAAAACGGCATCTTCACACAATCCCAGTTGTACATAAGTCGGTTTCAAAAAGATCTTATTCATACATGGCACCCAAGCTGTATAACTCGCTACCTGACACGTCAATAGCTATTCATCAACAAAATACTTATAAACACAACCCAAGAATTAAAAACATATCTTCAATAAACCCAGGGAAACGATTAAAAACTTAACAGAGAACACATAATATTTCGTGTGACTAATGACTAACTGTACCTCTTATCAACTATTATTATTATTGTTATAGCTATTCATCAACAAAATACTTATAAACACAACCCATTTTAACATGTACTCATTCTTGCTTATCATACTGTGAATTTTAATCTTTATTCTTTATGTTCTACAAATACCTAGTACAAATAAGTCCTACATGTCCTCTATACATATATGTATATGTCCTACTTATGTTTATTTCTCGAAACAAGTATTGATTTACTTATCGAGTATCATTTATTGTTAAACTATATGAATCCTTAGAATAGATATAATCTAATTTTAAACATATTTCATTGATTTTATATTTATTATATCTTAAAACCATGTACCTTACTATTATTAATATTGTTAACAATAAATGAATTTATTATTATTTAGTTATATTTGCATCAAACTCGAAAAAACCCATTTTCTAACCCTGAAGATGAATTTAATAAAATTCGAAACGTTGGCAAAGAAATAATAGTTTATTAAAGTTCAAACATCAATATCTAATCCAGACAGTCCCTCAGGTTATGGTTCCTATTCCTATTTAATAAAGAATTTCAGAAACATGCAATATTAAATTTTAAAATCAATTTTTATCAAAAAAACAATTTTTAGATATCACAATTAGGAAACACTGCGATATCACGTTTGTTACAACCCAGCGATGTACAGAAGATGTCCCCGCTTGGATGCAACTACTATGTTATATGGAGAATATACGTCTTGCCATATCCAGTGGATATAATATTTGCGAAGTGCAGTAAATGAAATTATTGCGTTTAGTGATTTGAGCATGGTCAAGATGATAATTATCATTTGTTATTATGACCCATGTCGTGACCACCGAAAAAAGAAAATCTTAGTGAACTATGAATATTCAAAGTTGAGTTATTTGTTCAAGAGCATGTAGAATTTTATCGAAATATGTAAAGTTACAAAATAACGAAGGCACAATGTTTACCGATAAAACTGGTGAAATGAAATATTTGTTCACACACGCATTATCTTGCACTTAATTCACCAAAAACGTGATCGTCGTATATGGTAAGGATTTCCCACGATTCTTTCATGAAAATGATTCACTACATTTCATGTTTTGTGAAACTGTCATCGCTATGATGTGGATTTAGAAGACATTGGCCATATTCAACTCTTGCGGGACGATCACGAAACAATAATGCTTGTACCTTTCGAGAATGGTATGAACATTGTTTCTGTCTCATCAACTACCATACTTCTCTGTGGGCCTTCCCGCGTGCCCTCCTTGTTTCTTCTTCAAATACCCCGTAATACGACACATTTTAACTTTCACAAACTTTCACGGTTTGGTTATTTTTCAACGGAAGTCGTGAATGAGATCCACTTTTTTTCGTATGTTTCTTAATGATTTCAAAATACACATAACGATAAACTCTTGGAAACAACGATTGATGGTGCGCTATTGTTTCCTGGTCGGATTATAATACGCGAAATGCTGTCACTCAGAGGAATCAATTCTATCTCCGTTATTTGTAAACTTCTATAAAGGTGATTTTTCTAATATTTTGGTGAGTTCTTCCTGTTAAAAAATAATGCCTAAACGTGGAAAATACCAATTTGAAAATGTCACATTACCCAAAATATTGAATGATTTCAGGAAATTTGTGAGTTCATCATACAAATAATTGAGAGCTGAAAAAACTTGTTTATTAGATCCTCTCTAACTCGTTTGAAAAGAAACTTTTTTTTTTCTAAAATATTAGTGTTAAGGCCACCGTTATCATTCATGTAAGTCCTGCAATCCTTTCAACAAGTTTTCTGCCGTTTGCACACCACACGTTCTCTCCATTACAGCGTAATATTAAAAGAGTAACGCGAATAATCCCGTACTTGTTCACATTCAATCCCATACCTTTTCAAATTACCAGCGACATATAAAAGTCGCGCATTCAACAGTCCACTTTTTGCGCCTATTATGTAGTTAGAGACAGCGTCATGTTTCTGCGACGAGTCCTGACATCCGATCTCAACTTCATAGCGCGGCCCATCTTTAATTCATGGCCGACATTTCAGATGTCGTTTTAGATGCGATATTTCACGAAAATATCCAACAGTTTTATAAAGTCAATTTACCGCATTGCTCGAGTTACTCGATCTCGGTACTACGATAAAAATGAACGTGTCTCGGCGCGATCGAAATTCCAAGAATGAAATCTCGAGCGCAAAAAAAAGGAACGTAGGAATGGGCGCTGCAAAAAACTGATAATGCGACGGGTATCTTCGTTGAAAATGCATACACACACACTTGCGTTACATTTCGGATTTTCACTCCTTTAAAAGCCATGTGTTTCTTCCCAAGGTTATTATTAATTTATGTTTTTTTTTTTTCGACAAACATGTATCTAGTAAAATCGTTTACAAGAAACAGCTCCATATTTTATTCACACAGAGGCAAAGTTTCCATTTTTGGTAATAATAATTTCAAGAGAATCTTTCGAACCAGAATAATTGCAGTTTGTTTCACAAAGCTTTGTGCTGTGAAGACTAAAAAAAACAAAATGGCGTTTTAACAGCAGGATCATTGTTCAGCTCAATTTGTGTCGCATTTATATGGAATAAATTACAAGATTAATTTTTTAAAGTGTATGTTTTCTCCTCGACACCTTATGACTGCATTCGTCCGTCTTTCGTACTACTGATGGCGCCAAAGATAATTTCTTGGGGCGAACTCCGCCATTATTCAAATAAATCAGCTCTCACCTCTTCTGAATCTAGATCTCATATCCTATTAGTTTCAAAATCAACTTACAGAGCGAACGTCATGCTGGTAAGGGTTATATTGCATTGAAATGAAATATATCCAAATATGTTAGGAAAAGGTACTACTTAAGGCACCTCAACACATCGTTGCTACCGCCATAACTAAACCTCCACCAAAAGACAAAGTAGGAATGAAATTAAATTGCGCATTTTTTCACGGCTGACGTAAATTCTATAAATCGTGGTCATGCCTCGACTGCAAATGGGCAGGGATATTCTGCAAGACAACGTGGTATCTTTATTACAATAAATTAAATCTTTCTCCAAATATAATAACCCTCATAACGTTCACTGTGTAATTCGCTTTTCAAGTGGCTATAAGGAGAATGAACGTCCCAGAATCCGATTGAGTATGTACGAGATTTGCTGAAAATATGACTTAAGTTAAGAATTCCTGCTATCCGAAATAGGGAAGGGGTAAGTGCTATTTTATTTGAAGAATGGAAGAGATTGGCCCAAGGAATGATCAACGACGTCATCAAAAGTATAAAAAATGACGCGTTATTGACAAAAAAATCCTACTAATTAGATGTTTCACAAGCCTAACAAAGGCACAAAGCTTTATGGAACAAAATGCAACTAGTTTAAAATTAAACTCTATTTATGAAGATTCCATTGAAATTATAAAAGAAAAATAAAGGTACTATTTATCTGCGCTCCTTTGAATTGAATGTGTAGTTTTTTATTATTATTTTTCACCTAATCATTTCCACATGTGGAAATTCTGTGAAGACGCACCCTTGACGACATTGAGAAAGATAGAGTTCATATATCAACTCTCTTTGGATGTTACCCAAAACAAACTAGCAACTACGAAACCAGATGAATAAATTGACAAAAAAAGTAGTACCAACAATACTGATAAATGATCCTAGGAAATCTTTATGAAACAACCATCAAACATAGAACGATGTTTGGAAGAATATCTTTGATTTTTAGCAAAGAGACTAAGCTTTAATGAATCTGGAAATGTTCATCGAATTCAAATGACCACTGAAGTCATTCTGGGTCCTCTATCACTGTTAAAATCGAGTATAATCCGAGGGCTCTTACTCTTTCGACATAAAAACTAAAAACATGTGGGCCACAGCCATTCACGAATTTGGAAGTTTGACTGAACAAGGATAAGGAAAAATACCTAGTCCTTGCCATGGTAATGTATCTCAAAAATGACCGAGAAAGAATTTTGATCTAAAGAAAATTATGAAAATAATGCAGCTTTCACTACCCTGTATGGATTAATAGGTAGTCCATCACTCCAGAGAGCGCCTGGGAAGTTTGAAACGCGAGGGGGTCGTCTATGTTATAATCGGTTGGGGCGTACAGGTCTGTAGATCATTACTTTATTTTTTAGAAAGTGTTTACTTTCCTGTTAATTATCGGATATAGTGATAATTTTTTTTTGGGTATTTTGTTTTCAATAAACTTTACATGTGGTCTCCAGGTGAGTCGGCGATCCACTGTAACTCCAAAGAACTTGATCTGCTCTGACCAATTTTTTTTTTTTATTAGTCCTTTAAGATCATATACATGATATAGGATAAGTCAGGTATACAATCTCCCTTCCAGAGTCTCCTCTCTCCGGGTTGATTCTCTTATTGCCTGTGTTTTAGGATTCACCCTTACTTTCCACTCCAGATACCACTGCTGGAGGTCGTTTAATGCGTTTTGCAAATAAACGACACTCATCAAATGGCGAACTGCTCATTCGGTAGGACATTTATGTCCTCCACTTCGTCGTTGAGCCTATCCAGGACGACTTTCTCAGCCAACTTAGCTGAGCTGCAAAACAAACTGATCGGTCGATAATTTTGTGGGAAGGTCGGGTTTTGTCCCTCCTTCAGAATCATGACCATAACGGCATGCTTTCACCTTCGGAGGTACCATTCGATTAGTAATTCCGTCATAATCAGGCGCTTTTTTGGGATTTAATTCTTAAATGTGCGCCTTATGTTCATCCAGTGAAGCCAGACGAATGTCATCATGGTTCGGTTCTCTCAAGGTACAACGAACCCGATCTACTGTGGTCATTAAAATCGATTCCAGGAGCGCCAATCAAATTTCAGAAAGGTCAGGTATTCTACGGTAGTTATCAATTGAGAAATTGGAATGGTACAGGCATCTGGAAATTTCAAAATTGCGAGAAGCTGACATACAAACAACGTGTAGGAAAAAATCTTTCATTGATTTCATTGAGTTGATTTATTTTTGAATAACTTCAAGAAATTGAAGCTGGAAAATACAGGAAAAAGTAATAACACCTCTTCTCTAGCGAACACGAGCTACATTTCTGGTATTAATTAGCTTTTCCTACCCCATTTACCACCTGAAAATTGTAATGCTATCAGAAAGGACTTTCGAAATTCACTTTAAAAGATAAATATGAAGTTCACACGAAATTCTAGATAACTTTTTAAAATTTACAGATCTGTTAGAAAGCTGACACACTGTGTTCAGTATAGTATTAAATAAATGTTTCCTCTGGTGATACATCTGAACGTTCAGTCCTTTTTTGGGAAGATGCGTTTTGTGAGTATTCGCTAGAAAATAGTAAAGATCGTGAAATAGGCAACAAATTTCATTTTACTGTGCGCGATAAAAGCAATTCACGTCTAAAACCGTCGGCTATAAAATAATACAGTAATATGCAGGTTTCGCGATTCCTGGTACTCGATCGCAAAAACGATTTTATTCTTTCCGATGCATTCCGAAGTACCGCACCCAAACGAGACAGGTGAAGAAAAGCATAACTAATTATGGATAATGTTGTAAATCGTTCGTGCACTTTCATTTGCATCGAACAGGCTAGCTCTCTCTGGATGCTGCGAATAGCCGCAAATCATCTCGTTTTTCAGATCCAAGCTCTCTCAAGGATAATGACCGATCTATTAGCGAAGATTATATCTGTAGAGTAACATTAACACTCCTTGGTTACGATTTATCGTTCGAGTCTTTACGAGAAAATGATGTGCTTTCGTACAGGAAGCACGGAATGTTTATATTGGACAAATGAAAAACTATGGGAATAATCGAATCAAAGAAATGAATGTCTCATATATAATGAATCACTAGAAAGTAAAACGATTCCGGAATGATAATAACAATGTAGTAAATGTATATCTTGAACTTTACCTTTGAAACAAATCTTCCTTGTTCGTGAATTCAACTGCAGATTAATTTTAGAAACAACAATTATCTGGAATTCATGACCAGGGAATACTGAAGAAGTTATTTTTTATGGAGAGAACATGGATTTGAAGAAACGATGGCTTTCTACTTCTCCATTTCATATAAATAATGCAAAATTGAAGGAAAAAAATTAATATGATGTGGAGAATACACACGGAATGAATGAAAACAAAATGTCATTGAAACAATCCTTTTGAATTTGAAAGTAAGTTCCACAACTGAATAAGTGTTTTTCCAATCTTGCTTGGGATGAACAGGTAGGGACGTAGATCTTCTACTGTTTGGTCATTTCTTTGAAAACGAATCGTTGGCGATAATTTTTTTTTATTCTGGAGTTCTTGTTTGTTCCAGTTATAGTAATCACAACCAAATAATCCAGCAAGATTAAAAGATATATTATATATATATATATATATATCTATATATATAAGCATAATGTTTCTCACTTGAATATGTATTACTATTGGTTTTTCCCTCTATTGTAGTCTCCATGATGATGGAAATAAACATTTTCGAAAGCTTGGATAAACCTTAGAGTTTACTTTTTCATTGCTGCTTACCCCAATATCCCTAGTTTTGAACCTAACTAATAACCTAAGCTAATAACTCCCACACACACACACACACACACATATATATATATATATATATATATATATATATATATATATATATATATATATATATATATAAATGAGAGGTAGTCTTTGCTGACTAGTTAGAAAGTTGAAATTTTGACAGTAGAACATAATATATTATAAATTAGTATTTCAATATTACAATGAATATTGTCATATCAGGAGTACATAGAGAAACTATATAGTATGTTGATAATTATAAAATAAACTTTACTTACAATGTTGCGAGAATGGTCATTTTTCGGTGAAATACAAAGATGTAAAAGACAGCATTAAACATGTAAAAACATGGAGCAACAATTAGATTTATGGACTAATATTTGTAACAAAAACATTACTGGTAACTTTATTAAAAGCCGAAAACCATTGTGGTGAACTTTCTTTGGTTATGAATGTGAAAAGTGAGGGAAAATAACAGCATCGAGGTTGGAATTCAACATAACCTAAAATGTCAACGTCAAAAATTGTACAATTTTTAATGTCTCTTCTTCTTCTTAAAAATTGTACAATTTTTGACGTTGACATTTTAGGTTATGTTAAATTCCAACCTCGATGCTGTTATTTTCCCTCACTTTTCACATTCATAACCAAAGAAAGTTCACCACAATGGTTTTCGGCTTTTAATAAAGTTACCAGTAATGTTTTGTGTTACAAATATTAGTCCATAAATCTAGTTGTTGCTCCATGTTTTTACATGTTTAATGCTGTCTTTTACATCTTTTTGTATTTCACCGAAAAACGACCATTCTCGCTAACATTGTAAGTCCATAAACATTTTGCATTTCTTCAGATTTATCTTAATCATTGTCGAAATATTGGAAATATAATGTTATAAGAGTACATTTGCGTTTGCTGCTGTCCCAAAGAATTTCTCAGACTTATATATATATATATATATATATATATATATAAAATGAATTACATTTGGAATATCACTAGCACAATGAAACGCAGCAGTTTCTGGTATAGTTCTGACTCTCCGATGAGAGAAAAGTGACAAAACATCGAATCTGTACGATCACTATAAATCTGAATGGCAGAGGCACATTAATTTTATATATGTGGATACAAAAGAAGTTCATTCAAAATGGGATATATGAATGTTGAGCAGGGTTCTTGAAAGAAAGCAATTGTAGCAATGATTCAATAGAGATAATCATAACAATACACCATACACAGTAATACAATAATGAGATCATTTGACTGACTGAATGAAAAGCAACACACGATTGTTACACTAAGAAACCCCAACATTCAATACGTCCTCACTTCTCCCAGTGTATGATGGTGCTTTAGATACACAATCTGACACCCTCAAAGTGCCGGTCCAATTTTTGTTCCCTTAGTTTTACGGTCCCCTTGAGAGGGGCTCGAAACTATTTTGAGAATATATTTGTAGATTCGCGCCTATGGAAATGTGGATTTTTTTATATATTAGAGTTGTTGTTTGTTTTATGACTGACATTAATAAAAGTCAGAAGTTATCTAGTTGATTTCATCAAGAAATAGATAAATATTGACGACGCAACATTTTGGTCCTTCGAGCCGGATATCTATAATGTTCTTCTATTTCAGCTACATATCAATGTATTCATTAACATTTCATGGGCTATTGCTTGTCTCTGTTTCTCGACTTCAAAGGCAAAGGAGTTCTGAACTAGTAGTTGAACAGATGGAGAACTTCTTGGATGTGTACTTTTTCGTATGCAGAGAGTGAACACTAGTTTGGTTGTGTTCAGTTCCTTCTTTCTCATTTGAAGTTGTATTTACTGTCATTTTTGATTGACTGTTGCGTCGTCAATATTTATCTATTTCTTAATGAAATCTACTAAATAACTTCTGACTTTTATTAATGTCAGTCATAAAACAAATTATGTCAACAACAACTCTAAACAACAAAAAATCCACATTTCCATAGACGCGACTCAACAAAATTGAATCAAAGAATCTCTTCCGAAGAGCACTATAACATATATTTCGGTTGAGAGTTTTGTGCACAAGACTATTTTGCCGTTCCTTTCCTCAAGGCTAGATTATAATTTGAAATGGATTATGATCAATTTGTTGTTCGGTACATCGCCATAAAAAATCGATCAACATAAGTCTGAAGAATATTCCAAGAGAGAGGATTGTAATTAAATTGCAAAATTATTGCATTACATTTGCGTTATTAACACCGCAATTGATGAAATCGATGAACAAGGATATAAATCGAATAATTACGAACATGAAATAAATTTTGCTCGATGAATCAATGGTTAACTGCCCTACGAACGCGATGGGTACGACAATAAGTTTCTCTTGTTTTTTTATATAGTATTAACCATGGGAAGCACCCATGTGAATGCTTTTCTTTAAACATCCCAGTAATTGATAACTTATTTTAGTAAATAATCTTGAATACTCATGTATCACATTTTTATCGACTGTGATCATTGCTATAATAAAAGAGGATAATTTACAATATATCTTCATTCACAATTCAAATTGTGTGAATTCCGATTAGTAAGTAATTTGAAATGACAATAAGGAATGACTTACGAAGTACACTGAGAGTCGATGCTGGAACTAATACAAAATTTAAAAAAATGTGAATTATCGAAATAAAAAATTGCTAGGAGTTTTGACCAGTTAAGACAATGACAATAAGTACTTTATTTTCAAAATGTATTATTTATAAGTCATAACTAAGTAAATATAATGGAAACTTCTTTATCATAAACGAAACACAAAAAAGGCATCGAGGTTTAACAACATTAATAATTATTCTTTTTGATATTGTTTGACTGTTTTGTAAGTACATACTGGTGGATGGCGTTGTTGATGCTGATAGAGATGTTGATGGAAAAGTTTATTAAATTGTTGGTTTGGCTGCATTCAGTTGGGTTCAAAATTTGATTGGCTACGTTGATTTTATTTTAAATTGAATCGACGATGTAGTTTTCGAATACAGCCGTAGATTTACATTTTCCCATGTTTTCAAATGTACTTATTCCTACGTTTTGTATGGCGCATTTTCCATCCCTCTAATTGTCAAAAAAATAAGATTACACAATTTATTGGACGAATATGCATATGTCTTGCATATTTCATAATACTTTCACGTAATTGTAAATTAATTGTAATTAAGTGTTTGTCCATAATCACTTACATCTCCGAATTCCAGCTTGTGTATCTTATGTCTTCGATAAGCTCCCAACAGTTAACGTAGATTTCAAAATTGAATGATGGATCCATATTCTTTTGAACTTATTTTTTTTTTTAGATTACTCGGAATATATAATTAACACATTTTCTGAAAAACCGTCAGCCTTATTTTTGTCTCTTTAATCCACAAATTGGGAGTGTAATTTTTCGAATGCCTTAGCAGATTTTGCAGATAATAAATTGTTTGCAATTCCTGCAACATGTCCTACAATTTCTAGTGGTTTTGAATTCTCATTTACTTTCTCACTATCGCACATTTTGAATTGACAAAAAGCACGAATTTTATGAATCCGCTAGATGAATTGACCTATCAAATCTGACTTTTTAGATCTATCCGGTGATCATGGCCATATCCGATACTGACGGAATATTTCTGTGATGTTGCATTTCTATACGCTATAAACTTGTAACTCAATGAACATAATGAATCTCATTAAACTACATATAGTCTAATAAATCATTGTATAATCAATGTTTATAAAAAAAATGGATTTAAGTATTATAATATATCTATCAAAGTTGTCAAGTTGACGCACAACCGCAAAAGCCTTTTCACACTTGTTACGCGCAGGAGCATCCGCCATGTTAAAAAAGAGGGTAATATGAAAATTTCGGGCACTTTCAGTAAATATGGCTGGACAACACGGGTTATTACTCTTATTATCAGTGCAATTAAATGAGTACAATTCATGAGTACATACAACAGTTGAAGCACATAATTGTATCCAACTATGACGATGGTTGAAATACCATAGCCACCCACAAGACGGAAAAAAATTAGAACTTGTAGAAAGGTTAGTATAACAATGAAATTCATTCATGTTACATTCAAATTAATTAATATATCAATAATTAAAAAAAAAGAAAAATAATAAAAAAATACAAATTATCAATAGTAAAGCTAAACAGGTCTTTGCTAGTTTAACCTGTAAAGATCATTCAACATATGAGGTTATTACATAAACTATTACATCAACAATCAAATTACCTGATGAAATGATTCTTTTTTTACAGAACTGATGGGAGGATCAGGATGTTCTATTGTTGGACCACTTTCTCCTACGAAGTGAAGTGAACAAATACAAATATATATTTATATAACATAAAATTTTGAAATACACTTTAAAAGGGTATTCCTTGGGGTTGCAGTCAAGAGAAAACGACCGATGAGATAAGAAAAAACTCTTTTTTAATTTGTCAAGCTATCGAAAAATTTATTTTTATTCTCAAGATATCTGTAAAGTAAAAGAACAATGTAATAACATAAGAAACACATGTTATTTGTAATAAAAACTTACCAAGTTGAGGTTAAAATATAAAAGTTGCTGGTGCACTTCATTTTGAAGATGTTGCACAATTTTAAACAATATTGATGTTTGTTGAAAAATTTAGATAGAAACAATAAGATATATAACGGATGAAAACTAACAAAACAAAACTTGATGTAGTGGCAGGCCACATGGTTCAGTCATCATACAAGTATGGCTGCACGAGGAAATGGAATAGACATGGTGTCATTTGTCAAATGCCAATACTTATCTGCCATAGATGAAACATGTGTTCTGTCATAAATACACTTTATGAAGGTTATGACGGGTCATTTGAAATAGTAGAAATATTTGCAAATATATTATATCAAGTTAAAGTACATAATTATAAATGACACATAGATTTGAGATATCAGACCTTTTGTTCATACTATTAGGTTCATTATTAATGAAAACCATTTAAGAAATCTTTTTTGATAATTGTTCTCCATGCTAAAATTGAAATACTGAAATGATTAGAATTGATATTATGTTCAGCTAAAGCACAACTGTTTTGGCTGAGGTTGCAATTACTCTTATGAGAGGCTATGCGTCAGATTAAGTTTCTGCTGGTTTGGCCTATATAGGCTTCATTACAGTTCATCGTCCTCGTCATCATCGGCTGTTTATTGCATGACTGCAACCCCAAGGAATATCCTTTTAAAGTGCATTTCCAAATTTGATGTTTTTACTTAACTAGTCCAGTCAAGAGAGTATAACTATATAATTTTGATCCATTTTCTTTTTTATTAACATGATCAATCAGTCGGAATCGACCATCACCTAGTCTACATCATTTAACCCAAAAATCACATTTGGCACACTTGGGTCAAATTTTTTGATGTTTTTGTTTCGTTGATTTGATTAGTTTTCGAAGACATTCGGGATGAGGCTTCGAAAAACTAATAAAATAATGTAAGTTCTTCGAAAATGTTTTACTACGTGTATCGCTGCGACATATCCCAACGTTTTTTTGCTCCTGTTTTTACTGATAACATTATATATTTTTATTAATTTGATTGTATTATTATAAAACAATTGAAACTATAGAACTGATCGAAGATTAAAAATTGAAAACGTTCACACGTTATACACGTATAAAGTGCCCGAAAAACTTGGCGGAAGTTGAAGCATGCGCACAAAAAATTTCTAAAATGAAAAGGCCTATCGAGCGTCAATGTGACATATCTCGATAGTGAAAGCTCCCTATATAATAATAGAAAAAATAATAGTTTAAAAAACTAAAAAACACGCTTTTATAGAAAACCAAACTAAAAAAATAGAAAATAAGAAAACAATTAATTTTATTTTTAAAAAAGCGTGGGGTGCATGGTATCAATAATTATATAGTACATTACACACCTAGGGCAGTAAAGTAAGAAATGTCTCAGATTACAGGTTTTTTTTTTTTTTTTAAACTATTATTTTCATGATTTTTTTGCAAATTAAAAAATGGAATAATCTTATCAAATTAGTGTATTGTCATCGGTCCTCGATAAATCTACAAAGTTTGAATGAAATCTGACCGTTTAAAGTGGGTCAAAATCGCGCCCAAAGGAATCGGTTACAAACAAACAAACATACAAGTGAAGCTAATATAAAGCGTGTAAAAAATAAATTTTTCGTGTAACCGAATTTCTGGTCACTCCATATATACATATAAATAGCTCTCCTCACCATAGGTATTGCACCACCGAGTATTGTTAACGACTCGTTTCAAATTTTTTTGAAATAACTATGTGGGTTAACATCTCAGTTCCGGGTTGTAACTCTATCCTGGACATATGTTTATGCGGATATAAAAACACCATGTGTCAAACAGACACATGCATGCAGTGCGGTGGGATGTACTCAGTGTAAAACAATGGCTGTTTGTTTTTATTTCACTTCGCTCCAAGTACCACGACTGATATAGGGTGATTCCTTTAACAGCCGTACATGTTTGAACAGATCATAGTTTTTTTTTTTCATTAATAACATCTTGAACCTTTCACTTCGAAAGGATTATCAGATCAATACTAATAATACACGTAGTAGTACATATGTTTTAGTTCTCATTATAATATTTAATCTAAATCCGGATTGTTTCCTTTTGAAATATTTTTCATCGTAGTTTTTTTTTAATTATAGATTAGAATAGAAACTATGTAAATGCATATCGAAAAATTCAATATTTGAAATAGACCATTTGAGTTGCAACACAGTAAGTCGCGTCGACTGAGAGACTGGCAATAGACGTAATCCCCCCAGGGCCTCCGTAAGGGCTACTGGCGCCTGTGTGCAAAAAAGGATTTTGGCGCCCCTTAAGGCATTTTGGATCATGTTTTTTTATTTTATTTTTTGAAGGTGTGTAGGTAGGTAGGTGCTTGAAATACAGCAAAAAACTGAACTTTAGAAGTCATATTTATTTGTAGACTAAAATATCAAAATGAAACAAACAGAATAAAATCATAACAAAATAAATTAAAATAAATTCTTGTTCTCATTTTAAAGCATTTACTTAACTAATGGGGTACAGACATGTTGTTTATAAATACTAGAAAATAACCCAAAACTAAAAATCACATCTTTTTTAGGAACAAATAACAGAAATATTGCCCAATGTCTACATATATATATATATATATATATATATATATATATATATATATATATATATATATATATATAATATATTTCTATTATACTTTTTTTTTTTTAAAAAAATATTCTGATAAAAAATACCTAGGCAACTTCGTTATAAAATAAAAAATGATAGCTAGGTACAAAAATAAAATAAAAAATAGCTATGAAGTAGCGATATTTTCCGAGACTTTGCTGTTGCAAATTCATTAATTACATCGCCAAAATTTATACCATCAAAAATGTCTTGTTCAATTGCTAATATTGCTAGCCCAGACAATCTTTCTTGAAGCATTGTCGATCTTAAATAATTTTTAATGATTTTTAACTTTGAAAAAGATCGCTCACCAGAAGCTACAGATACAGGCAATGTCAGAAGAATTCTTAGTGAAATGCTTACGTTTAGAAGGGTGGAGATTAAATTGTTTTCAAATATATATTGTAAAATACTTAAGGGGTCAGTATCATCAGGTAATGAAAACAACTTTAACGCTTTAATTTCATTAAACAAATCATTGGAGTCTATATCCTTATTATCCTGATCTGTCAGTCGTTCTTCAAGAACAGAACAACGTTTTAAAAGATCGCTGTCACTTAATTTGAATATGTCGCTAAAAAAACCGAAAATATTATCATACTCATTTAATAAGTCAAATCGGTTTTTTAGAGAGCTTGAAGTTTGATCTATACTTTTTAAGAAAAAACGAATTTTAAAGGCGGTTTTTGGATCATGAGGGGTCTCATCTCGGTGTTCATAGTCAAACAGTTTTGGTTTAAATTTCCTCCTGACCGTTGCTAAAGGTGGAAAGTCTTCTTCAATTCCGAGAGAGAGTGCTACTTCTTTCGCTTGTACAAGAATTTCTTGAAATGATTGGTCAGATCTATATTGCTGGAAGTGATCAACTACATTTTTTAGGTAGGTTTGGCATACTTTAATATCAATTGTAGCACTTTGCATTTGTTTGCTGACAATATTTATATGAAATAAAACGTCATGCCAAATAATAATTCCACAAATAAATTGAAATTTTTGTACAGACGTTAAGAGGGAACTCGCTTCATGTCTTGCATCAATGTGAAAGGAATTATCTTCAGCTACTTCTAGAAGACTTTCGCAAACCTTAATTAAATAGAGTTTAAGGGGCTTTATTGAATCAATTCTGCTGGACCATCTTGTCTCACTTAGAGGCTTTAAACTTATCCGGGGACATTTTTTCTCATAACATCCCACCTTTTTGTGGATGACGAAAAAAAATTATATAACTCTTACGCAAGATTAAAAAAGTTTATTTTAAAATTAATTTTTGTTTTTTGTTTTTTTTTGCAATTTTTGACCCTGGGTTTTGGCGCCCCTAAAGGATGGCGCGATTGAACACTTTGCACATATGGTAGCGGGGCCCTGGATCCCCCTCATTTCTTCCAAGAGCTCAACAAGCCTACAATGATTATTGCTTCACTTGCCTGCGACACGTGTTTATTATCCTCTTGGATCCTAGCAATTATACACCACTAGAATACCTACTAAACTTTCTCCAGGTCTAGTAGAGCAAACCCAGAGTGAAATAATCTACAGTGTTTTAATAATTGGTAAATGTAATCGACTACCTGAATTGATATCATTTATTAAAGTGTAGATCAAAGTTATTTTGCACTGTTTCATATTTTACTTGCAGTTAGTATTTCCACCGGCTTGTTTCTACAAACACAGTGGTGCAAACATGTCGATCAATTGCGGGTTAACGGTTGCAATACAGAGTCTTGTTTTTAATATAAACCTTGTGTTATTGAGCGTTTTCGATTTTTTCACGTATTATCGGATTTTGTGCGATATTGACGAACTATACAAACATATTTCATTACTCTGTTCTTGTTTGTTTAATATAATGTCATTATGGGGACCATTTGAAGTTGATGATAATACCATAGTGTAGTACTTCATCTCTAATTTAAAATGTAAATTATAATTCTGCTTTCATTTACGTAAAATAGTTACCAAAAAATGAAGTAAATGCTGATGATATTTACGGAGGTTATTTTTTCTTTAAGTTTTAAAGTTAAACATGTGAAAAATAGTAAGTAATTCTGCTAGTGACTCAGTAGTACTAGCGTTTGTCTTGTGCCCACTGTTTCCACACGGTACGAGTTCGACTCCCGCAACCGGCGAAAAAAAATTCGAAGTTTCAAGAGTGGTTTTGGATCCCACTATAAAAGGTAAGGCCCTAGTGATTTTAATTCGTACAAGTTTTCATTAAATTCTGAGGGTTGGTCAAACAACTGAGAAAGCAGTTGAAAAAAAATAATTTTTTAGATCCTGAGGAATATTCTGAACGTGGTATTGCAGAAGTAGAGGAAGAAAAGTTTGGTATGAGACTTCAATGTCAATTAATTAAAGAAAATAATAGTTGAACTATGGTGTTATACAAAGGATACATGAATGGTCAATAGACTAATGCATTTGAGACTTGCAGAAACCCAACTTTACCTATATGTTGATTAAAAATTCCAAGAAAACAAGCCTACTATAAGAGTCTACTTTTAATAATTGAATGTCTCGATTTCAAGACGTGTTCTACTTCCCGGATAACTTTTCTCAGACTCTGTTCAACGAACCCAAACTTCCAAGCGCATTTACTTGACGTGAACACAGAAAAGTTTTGTTATAATGAGAAGGGACGACAAATAAAAGACAAACAAGTCTAGCACACCTGACGTCGTCGGTTCGAAATTTTTCATTGTACTTTAATTTCATTAGTCTGAAATCTGAGCATTGATATCGTTCACAATTGATGGAAATCTCGATTTGCTACCCTTTGTGAAAACATACAATGAAGAAAAAACATGGATCAAATGAAATTTAACATTGAAAAGATATTAATTGCTCCAGAAAAGTTCTGTATTGAAAGTAAATATGGTTTCAACATTTTACATTCTAATATATTTTTATACAATCGCCTTCTTTCTACTTTTCCTTTCAAATAGTATGAACCAACTAATTATCTCTTTGTTCTAGCTGATAATTGTAAAATATATAAAGGATGAACAATTTTGTGATTCTAAAGGATACTCATTATTAATAACATATACAGTAGGTGTATGTGTATATCAGAAGATAACTTTCCTAGCTTCTACCTCGACGACCATTGGATCAAACCGACCCACCATTGTATAGGTTATTAGCAGTGAGCTGTTTTGAGAATCATAATATTTCTTTTGAAAGTAGCTCATTCCCTATTACAAAGTTTATTTCTATTTTCAAGATGGTAAATCTTTATGTTGATTTGTTTGTACTAGTCCAGGTGGCGTTGACTAGTAGTAACTTCCTTTCAGTCGGTAACATGATGTAGTCAATGCCTGCTTGCACTAGACTGTACAAATACCCCGATACAGGTGATAGACCCTATTTAACTCAATTAATATTTCTCATTTCGCAGTGGGCATCCGCAAAGTAAGTAACTTTGAAGATCAAGTATCAAATCAGCCAGGAAAGCCACCCCTACTAACATTATATGAAAATTATACCAAGCAGAGGAGTAAGATGGCTTCAAGAAGTCCGAATTCACCAAATCTGCTTAAAAAGCCATAAACTAAATAGGCGTAGTGCATAGTATGAAATTAGTCAACTTCAAATATATTTATTTAGGTTGAATTTTACCAAAGGCAAAATGTGTTCAAATTACTTGCACTCTCAGCGAAAACTTTCTAGTAAATACTAACGTAATTATTACCTCATGTATGTTCATATATTCAGGGAATGAACAAGTCGGTGAACAGGTCTACTATATACTATACATTACCTATTGTAGCACCATTTAAGTTGCCTGGACATGTTTTGTCCTAGTTTAAACCTACTGTCCCACAATGAGGGCGAGATTACTACAATATTTGCCTAATTAGACTAAATGTCCACAACGAAGTCAAAGTTACCAAAAAAGAAATCATGAAAGTAACTTTGTCTATTATCAGATGGCATGATATAATTTGTTCTCTTCAAATAATTTATTGGGAAGCGGAATTTCAGAAATCTATAGAATGCCAATTAGAAATTCGAATAGAATTGATAAACCATTCATGTATACCACCAATTACTATCGATTAGCTGCCAGAATGAGAAAGCAACCTACACTCCCCAAAGTCCAAATATCAGAGCCATCATGTTCCCACTTACGTGGTACAAAGGAATATTCTACTATGGCTCCACGTCTTTTTATGACAGCAACTATTTTAAAACACTCATCATCCATTATTATGAATAAAAATATGAAGTGTATATAAGTGTCGACGGAGGCAAAACAAGGTTAGGTTAGGTTATGCCGGTAATGGATCGATTGACAGAATGTACAGAATTAATGCATAGATAAGCTGCGTTCAACAAGCTTCGTCTGACGCCAGCGGTCAACTACTGCCGTGACGTTTTCAATGATGCGAAAAAATGAAATTCGAAGAAGTTGGTCCAGCTGAAGCAAATGGGTAGAAATAATTATTGAATAGTACAAGAAAATGAAAGCAAATAGAAAAAAAACAACATTTATGTGTTGAAACGATGACTTCAAAAATTCAAACACTAATCATTTCAGCGGCCGGAAACGTCAAATTAAAATTCTTAAGCAAATCATAATATCTCGTTTTTTTGAGAGGAAGACACAATTGGCAAAAACAAATTGAATTGGATATTTCCGGGCACTGCATTCTGCAAAGTTAGCATTCTAAGAGTGCTTTCAGCTATGCGGAACGCGAAAATGTCAAACTACAATTTTTGAGCCAATGTTATGATTGGCTATTTCTCTTCGGATAGAGATTCCCTCCTTACACCGAGATAACATTATCATGGATATTATTATGGCAAAATGGATATTATTATGGCAAATGTACAATTATCGCGTACTATTTCCAACATCACTGATATTTGATGTTCAATTTCAGAATAAACACTTAATACGGGGATTTGGAGTATATATCCTTTTCTTTGAGTAACTATTAGCTATAGGCTAGAAAGAGATATTTGGTTTTACCATCAACAAGAAATATAAAATAATTTAGGAATTAAAATGATAATTCAAGTGTTTCTGCTCAGAATATCGAATAACAATATACATTTATTACCAACAATTCCAATCCAACCAGAGAACGGAACGACATATCGCATGAAAAAACATCCAGTGACATGTGTTCTCAAAGTAAACATTTTAGGAAATTGCGACCTATTGGTCCCATATGCGCCATATTTTCTGGCTTGAACCGTTTTCGCCATTACAAAAATTATCCACAATTTTAATGATAGTAAAAAAATAGGCGTATATGATATGTATATACACAAATAAGTTTTTGCAGTGTTTGATGGAAACAATTGAGGAAGTACACTTAATTTTATGATTTTTTTTCTTCAGAAGTTTGATATTTTGAAGGGGTCCACTTGTTTTACATGAGAAAATTCAACATTATCACATAAAAGTTTCTATCGCAAATAAAATCCGAACTAGATATGAATGCCAATCCATCACTTGCGTACATCATTCTTGGGAGTTCTTTTTTCATACGCCATGTTCCATGTCATCTTCAAAGCTTTTACGAATAAACATGTAGGTTTAGATACACATTACACAGTAAACTTTTATCATCTTCTTCTAACATTCGATTGTTTGTAATATTATATTGTTTATAACTAAAATAGGTAGAAATGACTAAATTCTTACCATCAGTCGGCTAGTCTGAAGGCAATCTCCCCTATTTATGCCGTCGACTTATTAGGCAAAATGTGTTGATTGCCCAATTTCAGACTTCTGAATTACTTCCACTTTTTTCCTCATATTGGTAAATTCAAGGTAATTATAAATTTCACTTATAATATTTGTTGGGACCATACACCTATTGTAAACGTTAGTATCACATAGGATCTATAATCATCACCTATAACATCATTCTAATAAGCAAATCAAAACATAGTTGGTGAATCTCCTTAAAATATGGAAAAATTAAAATTGATTGTAGCCAGAACCACCAACCCAGGTAATAGGCAGAGAACGTACAGCCTTGCAGTCTGAAGGAATCGGATTTTCAAGTTCAGAAAAGAACGGAACTGTGCATAGGGATAAGTTAGGCCTGTATCATATCCACAATTTTTTTCGAATGTTTGACATTTCATAATTAATGCGAAAACCCCAAATATACAGTGACCAAAGGAAAAAATATAAGAAGTTACGCGATAGTTCTTACGATTACGAAGTGAGTAAATTTGAGGATAGAATTGGTTTTACGCTTGTTGAAGATGGTGCCACTAGTGTATAATGTAAATAAACCGTTTAGGGAATGGAGACCACAGTATCTTTGGATATATAATAAATGTAAAGTGTATTGTAGATATTACAAAGTGTATAACAACGGAAATTTGACGATTGCATACCTCCAAAGAGAGAAAATAGTATTTCATGCAATGAGGTCGAGCCCAGTTTACGAAAAATTTGAGGGGATGTTGGATAGTGAATCGTCACGAAAATTAAGAATTGAAGTCTAACTTTGAACTGTCCGCAAGAGTATTCCATAACTGACTAAACTGTAGCTTTCTCATCAAGGTCCAGCCAATTTATTTAAATTTACGAATTAAATGTTGACCAGGTTTATTGGATCGCTGACCAACTTTGCAGAAATGGGCAAACATATTGGTAGAAAAAAAGAATCCAATTTTCCAGCAACCCCCTCACATTTTCCGACTCTTCTAATGGATCAATGTCCTCATCAAACTTCAAGATCACGCATGGAAGAAAGTGTTTTCAGTTCGCCACGAATATGGAATTCTGCAGAGCTATTAATGTTCATACGGTGAAAACAATTTGCCAGCGTAAGTGCGGTACTAAAAGTTTCCATTCGAGATTAACTTCTCATAGGAATGGCAAAGCAGTGAAGAGCAATATAATTATTCAACTGGAACAGGATAGTGTGGAAGCAGTGGCGGAGTGAGGAATTGGTACCAGAAGTGGAATCAGAACACCGATCTATAGCATAGTACAAGGTATGGTTCTAGGACTTGTGATATTTTTCATCCATTTGAACGATCTGCTCCCTCATGTAAGTTCTGGAATCATTGTATCCATTGTTGATGACACAACTCTTGTATGCGTAGGAGAATATTGGGTGGTGGCAAGGGAAAATGTCAAAAGGAATCTCAAAAATGTCTTCAGATGGTTTTAATCCGATATTCTAACTGCCAACCCACAAAAAACGAAAGTGATTCTATTCAAATCATATGAAAAAAAAACCTTCAATCCCACCTGATCGACAGGAAAGCTTGAATCGTCGACCAAATACTTTGGAATTAATATCGACTCATTCCTCTGATGGGATATGCCCATCAAAAACACAATCAAGAAACTTAAGAAACTGATTTCATCTTTTTATCAATTACTAATACATAGCCTGAGAACGTTATACCACACTAGTAGTATAAGTGGCTGGGGAGGCTCGAGAAAAACTCCTCTGCAACATCTACAGATCAGTTTTTCATTAAGATTATATTAAGATAACCAATGACCTATCCAACCGATCATATATTCAAGTATTCCGAAATGTTTGATGCCTGGCAGTTATACCTCACCAAACAATTGCACGACAAACTGCACTGCTGCGAATGTAAATCAACCTCTATTTCAGAAAGAGTTTCAAAGTTATTGGCACGATGTTCATAAATCTGTTTCCTGTTGAAATAAAAAATTCCCGCAATTCAACTTTCAAATCAAGAAGTGGCTATTCTGCTACGACAGATTCTCGCTACACGATCTATTGAAAATACTTTCACATCCATATTATTTTTCAATGTTTTTTTTTTTAGTCTCAGTATGGAAAAATGAATTTGAAACTGACTCTCTTGGAGTCCAGAACTATGTAACAATATTATTTTCTCTCCATACATCGAAATTATGTCCATCAATTGCAACCTTGGATTCTTCAGTTCTACTAGAAACCAAGATTAAGTTAATTACATTATTAATTAATACAGATCATAATCTATAGACAGTTGTAGAAAAAGAGTTTAAAATAATGGGATGAACGGTTTTCAGAAACGAATGGTATTGAATAAATTATTATCATCAATAAAAAAACGATCTTGACTACCATGTAACGGAACCAAGTAAAATCAGAATAGTCCCTTATGGCACTGTTTCAGACCATATAATATCACCAAATTATCATAAGAATATCCGCACATTTAATTAGTGTGAAACAATGAATTTAATAGCAAATTTAGAAGGGGCTAAACTGAACAAATATGTTCTAATACATTTGTTTTATACTCATTTGTCTTTGAGTGAATTATAATTGTTTCGTACGTAAATTGATCTTTCAGTATTTATTAGTATTATATACAATTATGTCGAACAGTATTAAACAAGCTTGGACCCCCTGGTTTTCCGAGATTATCTACAAATTATAGAAAAGAGAATTCCGGTTACTAATCAACGTTGATGAAAGGTTCAACAATGTTTTTTATCTTCCCATAATAATTTTTTGTTATTCCAGCCTTCAGGACTTCCAAATAACATATTGTCTAAGTACTAAATCAGGTTCACCGAGGAAATCAAGTCAAATATGACTTATTTTACCAAAAACCACTATTCAAGGTGACTGACCTATGGACTGCTACTGCTCATTCAACTTTCGATAATTATTGCAACATAGCATAAACAAACAATTTTTGTTTGAAAAATGCTGAACAAAACACACAAATATAACCTCGAACTTATTAAATATAGGTTAATGATAAAATTGAGATTTTCTCCAATTAAAGAAATATGAGATCCAAATATAAGCTTCTTTGAGTGCATGGTAACCGTTTTTTTTTATTATTCTGCTATTCCTAGTACTGAATGAACATTAATCGAAACACTTTTCCTGGAATGTCAAATTAGAAGCCTAATATTAGGGCATGAAAAGACCCCTTGTTGATTTCCTAATATTGTTGATTTTTCAAGTACGTTCAACACGAATGACGAAAAACTGAAAAATAGAAGGTTGCCTTACACGGTTTCCACAAATATTCATAAAATAAAATTCCTGCATTTTCTATTGAATTGTTTGAAAATATGAACAGGGTATTCATAGAATCAAATGTGGATTCATCTGCGACTCAAAGATAAACTTAAGTCACTATCTTCCATCGTTCACGATAACCTCTTGAGGGGTACCTATTCATGTTGAAAAGGGAAACATTCTCATTTCAATATTGAATAGAAATATTTTTCTGTGAATTGAAAAACCAACGATGAAAATGAAGTAATTTTTTGTTAATATCTAACAGAAAACAACTATTTTCCTGACTAAAGCCACGGTGGACATTGAACTACATCTAATATTTTTCTTAAAACATCAAAATTAACGATTTTTTTGAAAAAAATTAAGATTTTTTAGTTTTTTCAATATTTTTTTTACTGTTTTTATTGATTTTTTCCTACAAATAAGACAAATTGCTATTTTCAACACTTTTTTTATTTTTTCCCATCGTTCTTCAAATTTTAATGAAGGTAGTTTATGTCGAAAAAAGTTCAGTCCTGCAAATTCCTATCAGAACAAGTTAGAAAACCCTCCACTGTTTATATAAAGATGCGTCCGCCCTAACTTGCATTATTTGATAATTGGCCGTCTAATAAGCAGCGCGACGCGTGATTTCTGTTTTAAATTTATATAGGTTACCTAAAATTCTGCAAATAGTGTAACAATGTCAACTCTTCATAGTGGAACGAAAAAATACCCTATCTAGATACATTTTATAGAAAATCTAGCATAGAGCTATATGCAAAAAATGTAGACATGAAATGCAAGGTCTTGTCGAACGGATGAAACTTCACTGGCAAACGTGTAGTGAAACAAATACAGAAATCGAAAAGGACAATGAATCAGTTGTAAGTACACAAACAGCATATTATTATAATAATAAGTAAATAAGTTTGTTTCTTTAAATTTTATTTTTATCAGAATTTTCCAAAGATAAACAGAATTCAGGGTGATTTTTAAGTTGATGCTTTTTTCAACCCAACATAGAATTCTAGAAAATAAGCCAATTTGCCAATTAAACTTATGTCCGGAAATGCGTCGTTTCTGGGACTGTTTTGTTGAATTTTAATTTAAAATTTCATTTTCGATTTTTTTAAATAACTTCTACTAAAGATAAAGATTTCGCTTTTCCGTTTAACACGTTGGCTGCCACAATGTTGAAAAAAAATTGATCCCAGTGGCCATTTCCTTTTAAAGTTAAAGCTTAGTGTCCCATAACAAACGTAAATGTTTTTTTGAAAAAAAAATTTGAATTAAAATTTTTTGTTAATTTTTAATGAGACCTGTATAGTCACGCGGCCTCAACACGTGAAATTGGCTGCGTGCGACAAATGTGGCTATAAAGCAGAATAACCGCCGAGACACCAAAATTGTATCACGGGGCTGTTATTGAAAATAATCTGAGACGCCATGTTTATGTCTCACGGCAGCCAACGTGTTAACTTTAAATATGATCTTTTTTTTAAGGTTGAGGGTACTTCTGGAGGGAATGCGTCACAAAACTCACAGGAACCAAGTACTTCAGTCACTTTCCAATCTTTCCACTCCAGATTTTATGAAAAGAAAAGCAGAAACAAGGTCTGCAAGTTCTAGTTCTGGATATTTGTCATCTTTTGCCGTACGCACCAGTAAAAATACTAATGAAGAAATTGACAAACAGATTGCCAGAGTCCTCTACGCTACTGACAGCAGTTTTAACTGTAGAAGTATGAAAAGCTATAGCCATTTTACGGCCTGGATACATACCACCCTCTCGATATGATATTTCTAATAAATTGCTTGAGGAAATTTATAATGAAGAAAAAATCAAATTCTTTGGAAACTTGTCGGGAACATTTGTGTGTCTGTCACTTGGTCAAATGTGCATAATGAACCGATAATATGTGCAACGGTTACAACAGAAAATGGATCTTCCTTCTTAGTAGATACTCTAGATACTTCTGAGAATCCACATACTTCTGCATATTTAACAGAAATTGAAACAGCACTCATAAATACGCTTAAAACCGAATATGACTGTTCAGTATGAGGTTTTGTCACAGATAATGCAGCTAATATGGCTGCAATGTGACATCAAATAAAAAATCTACTCCTGAATTGAACCTTATTACATAAGGTTGTGCTGCACATATTTCAAATTTGGAAATCGCTAATATTAAAGAATATGTTGTTTACAGGCAAAAAACTAGTTTTTCCAAATGATGTCAGATGGAATTCGCTTGCTGATTGTTTAGAATGTCTCGTTGAGTCATGGCCAAACTTTTCAAAATTGCTGAGGAGAACAAAAACGAAATTGACAATATTATAAGAGAAAAAATTTCAAACATTCACTTAAAAAGATTAACTAACAATATGGAGCTATCTCTATCGCAATAGACTACAAAGAAACACTGCCAGTCTTTCAGATGTTGTGGAAGGATTTAAAATATTAGAAACCCCTTTTGACAGAACTGACATAACTTTAAAACATCTGCAGAAATTTAAGAAGCGTTATGAACTGTGTATAAATAACCCCATATTATTTGTTGACATATCTTCTTGACCCAACAAAAACTCAGCAAACACTAACAGAGAGTGAAGAAAATGTTGCTTTAAAAGCTTATCAGAACCTTTTACTGATAATATTCCATGATGATATTCTTCAGAATGTAAAACTCATAGATTGGTGGAAGTCACAACAAAATATACCCATTTTTTCAAAAAGAGTTCTTCATAATTAGACAAGTATTTTGTGATGCTGCTTCTTCTGCAGTCGAGAGATTTTTCTCAACATTTGGTTCAGTCCATTCCAAACTCAATAATCGATTAGGAACGGAAAAAGCTGCAAAATTAGTTTTTTTGGACAAGCACTATAATTAATTAAAATAAACATTATTTAGATACAGTGGCATAATTTTTTTGATATAATAAACCATTAATTAAAACTCAGTTTTTATTTTCTCTTAATTATAACTTATCAGAAATTTTGATTTAAATTGAAAAAGGCATGTGATTTAAATCATGTATTTACATCAATTGATTTAAATCGTTTCAACACTGTTAAGAACTGATGAATGAGACAAAGAAAAATGTTTTTCAAGAAGGAGCAGTAACCAGAAATAATTTGTAACATTGATGCAAGACGGCATCTCATTCACATTTTTCATCTTTGCAAAGTGAGATTGCGTCTGGAAAATCTGTTTCCCAATTCGTAGAAGCGTGAAATAGATTTTCGTCGACCAAAATGTATTGAAGGCTTAGTGAATGCGATGCCAATATTGCATCAATGTTACAAATTATTTTTGGTGAGTGTTCCTTCTTGGAAAACATTTTTCTTTGTCTCATTCATCTATATGAGTTCTTAATTAAGACTGAAATAGAAAATCAAATAACAATCTGAATGAAAAAGCAAATTTTTACTTTCAGATTTTTCTTTTGAGTTAGTGTCCATTCAAAATATCTATCAGATGTAGTTCAATGTCTAACGTGGCTTTAACCGGAGAAGTAGGTGCTTTCTGTTAATTAAAAAAATGTATCGTGGATTCTTCAATTCACAGAAAAAAAATCTATTGAGAATGTTTCCTGAATTGTTTATGTTATCACTGGCAAAATCCAATCACGTTTTCCATCAAAATATTTTGAATTTTCAATGAAGATAAATATGGAAATTAAATATGAAAACAGATACTATAAAAAATTACCTACAATATTCAAGAAAAAAGTGTTATGTTCTCATCATACAATTTTTCTAATACTGTGTCTTATCTTCTCAGAAGATCTGTTGGATCTCTATTTCTTAATTAAATAATACTGAAACGAACGTATTGCTGGGAATAATGGAGATTTTTTTTCCAAAATTTTCGGAACAATTTTTTGTAAACCTATATGATTTATTCGAAGCTTTAACAACTACACACTTTACTCCTAATTCCTAGTTCAAATCTATACTATTATACGAATCATAAAGAAATTAGATATATCTTGATAAATGAATTACGAACCTTAGCTCTGTTTATTTCTTTCTGACGTAGCGCAAAAATCAAAAATCTCACCCTGGCGCCACCACTGGTGTGCAACGCCCCAACAAATTAACCAGAAACTGTCAGGCCGGGACTTTGTTTTCGCAAACCAACGCCCGTTTTGTGTCTCGACGATGATGATACATTGTTTTCTGGGATTTCAAGATGACACATGTCGCCTAAAAAGGCATGCTTACTTTTTAGTCGCGACTGAAATTTTACAAGTATAAAGTGGTTGGTTCAAGCGATAACCATACGAAATATCATGGTCTTGCGAGAACAAGTTCCTCGAGGGCCAGATATTGAATCAATCCAAGATGAACACCAATCTTGAATTACTTTTTAATTAAACGATTGTTCTGTGGAAAACCACAACGAACCCGATACAAGCTGTCTGATGGGTTGAGTCAACGATCATCTCAAACGAACAACTTCCTCCACCAAAAAAGGCTCATTTTGAAAGGATGAGAGTAGATGGAAGGTAGGACAACATTGAAGAAAAAAACGGAAGATAGACATGGAAGAGTCGCGCCAATGAATACCACTTTTTTGATTACTTAAAATTTTGTTTGTTATTATATCCAGTTATTTTCTTTGTTGGTGGTTTTGAATATAATATATCATTGTTTCATTTTTGGTTTGTCCTCGATAGTTCTTATATTTTTTTATATTTTTAGTTTCATTTCTTTTAATTCAGCTCGACAGGTACTGCAAGAGCATTATGTAGTATTATATTTAACGTTCGAATGTTTTTTGGGAGGTATCGGAATAATGTTTTCCATATTTTGAGTTCTATCTCCCCTTGGAAGTAAACAATAGTTCAACAAAAAGGCAAATAACTGAATTTGCCCCGATACGTTAATGTGTTTGCGATATTCTGGATTCAAAAATAAACAATAATTCAAATTTATCAGTAACGTACCGTTTGAAAATAATTTGCCTAAAATAGTTGACTACAAGTGATATTGGAAATTCTAAATACATAATATACTTCCTTTGATGACGTTTCGAGAATCTCCTCTGTTCTCTTCAAATCCTAGTGTTTGGAAAATAGTCACAATTTCAAATCGCTCTTGAAGTTTTCGTGTTATCTTGACAATTGTCAAGTTTTTAAAAAGATTATTTTCCAAAAACTAGGATTTGAGAAAGGGATACCCGAAACGTCATCAAAGGAAGTAAGTACCTATATTTTGTTTTATAATTTTCCAATTTACTTTTGTTGTGAAATATATCAGACAAATAATTTTCAAACGGTACGTTACTGACAAATTTGAAATTTTCTTAGTTTGTTTTAGAATCTTGAATATCAAAAACGCTGTAACGTATCGGGGCAAATTTAGTAATTTGCCCTCCTTAGAACAAGTAATTAAAAATTTTTACTTCAGGGGAGAGAAAACCCAAAATATGGGGTACACTAGTCTTCTCTTGATTTTAAATATGGTTGAAGTAAACATAATAGATGATTTTCACTCAATTGTGTTTAGTAAACCTAATTAAGTGACAATAATTTAGTAAAATGTATTTTTTTCCTTTTATATGGATTTCCTTTTATATAGATTTTCAAGTATAAGACGCGTGAATTTAAAAAAAAATGGTTTAATATTTAATACTTTGTTTCTAATCTTCTTTTCTTTTTCGTATGAGATAACACTTGAATAATAAATGAAATGTGATATTGGTTCTCAGGGTTTATTTCTTTGCGCGATTAATACTCCATCTTCTGAACAATTTCGAAACAAAATCATTTCCCCTTACTATAAAAATATATATTTCATTTGTTAGTTAATTCATCCAAAGTTAAGTCAATAAACGCAGCATTTATTGTATGCCAACTTTCATGTCCATAGATGAATGATGTTTCAATTGTACGATTTAATGACAGCATTAAACCTACTTTCCAATAACGTCACTTATGAAACTTTCTCATCTTTAAAGACATCATTTATATTATGATGAGATATTTCTTTTTTAGGAATAATACTGATTGTTCTCCTACATATGTTGGTTTCATCACATTAAATGACTTGTAAACAAACCGATGGCGTGGCCAGCCGGAAAGGTAGATTTCACAATGTATTTATTAATTCTGAAATTATCATCAATTAAGTCGACATATCACTCTTCCATGGCACACTTGACAAAAGTAAATAAATTGTTATCCAGTATTTTCCTTAGTATTATTTAATTTATGTTTTTATTTTTATCCAATCGCAAATAAATTATCGTTAGATTCGTCAAAAAATCCTTTCTTCAGAAAAAACTTGTCAAAAAATGGTCGCCATTTGAAAAATAATAGTTAGACACGAAAATGTAATTGTGCCAACAAGTAGGCGTCAAAACTTTTTAAAATGTCACATTCTGATCCAGAATAGTCTCAGAAATCAAAAAATGTTACAATATACAGGGTATTCCATTTAAAAATTCAAAACTGGAGCCATTCCGGTGAAACTGGAGCCATTCCGGTGAAACCGGAAGTGACCGGAAAGTGAAAAATATGCGAAAACTCTCCTCTTCACATACCACTTACCTATACCAAATCTCATTTTGATACACCCAATATTCTAGAAGTTATGACTTTTCTAATAGATTCGTTGACATCCGCTATAATATTATAAATAGAAACAAAATTTTCCAAAAATCTAACAAAAACTTAAATTCTTGATTCAGTATTCATTACCATGCCACGGGCCTAAAAATACAAAAAATTTAATTGAATTAGCTCCACCAATATCAACAGCGATAGCCATTCAATTTAAAAATCATAACGTACCAGAATCAGTTCATTCAGCACACCTGCCTTTGTCGAAGTTCAATCGAAGAAAGAGAACGATCATCCTTTCGGTTCGAACAAATCACCAATTCCCTGTTTTTTCACAAACCAGTCTCGGTTTTTTTCTCTATTTAAAAACACTTATGGAAAAAACAAGTGCTCACTTGACATGAATACAACTGTCATGATACCATTTTCAAGGGTCGATAATAAAGAGCGCTGTTTCATAGTTCACGATCTGAGCAGTGACTACTGACTTGCACCACCGTAAAGATAACCAGAAAAATTATTAGAATTTGATTATGTATAAGGAAGTAACGAAAAATTCGTTACAATTCACATCACTCAATTAAAATTAAGGATTATATTTTGTACAAGCTTTTATTTAACTTGCAATGTTTGTATGTATGTATCATTGGAAAACACAAACAGTATTTTTATTTTTGTGTAAACCTTACACTCTATGATCAAAAGTTGTAGGTTTCGGACCTCCCCAAACTCACCTAATATCTCTTTGTGAGCTAATTCAAATCAAAAGAAAAAATTATAAATAAACTGTTTTTTTCTTCGGTTCGAATCAACTTTATAACTAAAGATATCAAAAGGTTGAAAATTCAGATTTACAGCACTTCTGAAAGTACAAAAATCCACTCATCTAATGAACAGAAGCACACATGGATATAGACACTTTGAAAAATAATTACTAATACAACTTTGAATTCGAGAAATGTCAAAACCCGATGGCACGTGCAATCGAAACTATTACAGACACATGAATGACGCCCTGACCTGACATATACAGTGCGCGGCTAAATTATGGAACAAATTCGATATTTCGCAAGCAATGTACTTTTGACAAAAATCCTGAAAGAGGTCGATTTTTGTTTTTAAATGCCGATTTTTGAATGTATATTCTAAAGAGGTTATGTCACTGGTTTTGACGTGGTGACGTAATCGGTAATTTTTTTAAATTGAAATAGATGTCTTGTGATACTTCATCTGAAAGGTCTTTCAATACTGCATTCAATGATAATAAATAATTTGATTTGTTTGTACAGGGTGAACAAAAATTAATATTCTATTTCAGTAAGAGAATAACTTTATATCCAACAAAATACAACTTTTAAATAAAATATTAACTTTTGTTCACCCTGTATAAACAAATCAAATTATTTATTATCATTGAATGCAGAATTGAAAGACCTTTCAGATGAAGTATAAGAGAATAACTTTATATCCAACAAAATACAACATTTAAATAAAATATAAATTTTTGTTCACCCTGTATAAACACAATCAAATTATTTATTATCATTGATTGCAGTATTGAAAGAACTATCACAAGTATCAAATCGACCTCTTTACGGATTTTTGTCAAAAGTAGATTGCTTGCGAAATATCGAATTTGTTCCATAATTTAGCCACGTACTGTATAGATTGTTCGTTCTTCGCAGATGAGCTGTTCTAAAATTTTCACTTATGAAAGAGAAAGACTGATGAGTTCTGTGTGCCAAAGAAAGATAAACCATTGTCAAAAGGCATCTATTCAACACGAACGAAATGACCTACGAAAGGAGCATACAGGAAAAAGAAAAACATATGGTAATTTATTAGAGATTATTTGTTTGGATGTGCATCTTAGAGAAAATATATTCGAATGAAAGTTGTGGAACTCCGGAAGCTCTATCAAATAACAGAGAGTTTGCAATATTGATATAATTATTTTTTTAATCTTCCATCAGCAGCCATTTTTTAACTACTCGACCGATTTGGCCATATATTTATTTAAAAAAACCCGACACAAAAAAAACCTGTAGAAAATAAAAAAAATATGTATTGGCCCTTCAAGTTAAATATAAGTAGTAATATTTTGATGGAAGCGTCGGGAGACCCGAACGTCAGACGCGTGAGGGCAGACGTCGTTGACGGCTGTGTCTATTTTGCTCATTTTTGGAGTAAATTAATTAAGACTTAGACTCAACGATTTGATATTGTGAATGACGAGTGTATAATGTCATTTTATAACAAATTACAGTGGTTAAAAATCTGAAAAAAAAATGGAAACATATTTTGTTCCTTGTAAAATTCGACAAAATTTTGGGTAACGCCGCCCGCTTAATTTCAGGTGACTTGCTCAGAAGAAAACTTTTGCAATTACCAAATTCAATAAACATTTGAATAATGAAGAATGTTGAACTGATTGTGTGGTAAATGTACACATTGCATGCCGTCTGACATTGATATTTAATTTCAAAGTGAAGAAAACAACTAACTTTGTTATATCCAATATCTGGTGATGAAGTCAGAACTCCAGTTGACATACTCTGCTTTGAGGCACTTATCATAATTATCACAGTCACTGTTCACACGCGTGAACTGAACACTGTTGCCAAGCAAGATTTTTGCATACACGATTTACAAAGCTGTCTACGAACGAAAGTTTGTTAGATTCTACCAGTGTTTTCTGATTGGCTGGCGAATGAAAGATCTTAATTAACAACTAATCAGAGAACAGTACGCGATGTGCACGAGAATTAATTTGAACATTATTGTCTTTCTTTTAAAAAATTTGCCATTCTATCAAAAAATAACTATATTAATATTTCTAGTACGAAAACGCCCGCACAGTGAATGGCGACTCCAGAATCTAACCAGAATTGAAATTTACTACTTTATTCATAAATGCGACTAGTGATTAATCTTGTCTTCTATTGTTCAAAATACGCACGGAACAGCTCGGTGTTTAGTTCTAAGAGCCAGCAAAAGACAAATTAATTCTGCTGCACATCGCGTACTGTTTTCTGATTGCTAATTAGGATCTTTCATTCACCAGCCAATCAGAAAACACTGGTAGAATCTAACAAACTTTCGTTCGTAGACAGCTTTGTAAACCGTGCATCTTGCTTGGCGACAGTGTTCAGTTCACGTGTTCTGAATGTTTCAATCACTACAATGGTCGTGATATTATATTCAAAACAATATTCAATTGCGAATGTTTCCCTTTACAATACTGTTTGTGTCGTTTGTTTCTTACAAGTGACTGTGATAATTATGATAAGTGCCTCAAAGAAGAGTATGCAGTCAACTAGTTCTGACTTTATCACCAGTCATATGGATGGATGTAACAAGGTTAGTTGTTTTCTTCACTCTCAAATTGAATATATATCTCAGGCAGCCTGCAATGTATACATTTACCACACAATCAGTTCATAATTCTACATTATTCAAATGTCGAGTTAAGTGTTTATTGCTTTCGAGTAGGTCCTCTGAGTAGGTCCCCTGAAGTTTTCCTACTGAGTAGGTCCCCTGAAATTAGGCGGGCGGCGCTACCCAAAATTTTGTCGAATTTTATAAAGAACAAAACATGTTTTCAATTATTTTTTTTTCAGATTTTCAACAACTGTAATTTGTTATAAAATGGCATTATACCCTCGTCATTCACGGGTGTGTAAGAAGTTAGATTACACCATGTGTATATAAACTTTCGAACTGATGGTATTTTTGAGTTCTGGGGCAAAAAAAATAATGTTTTGAAAGAGTGGTGATGTTTGCAATAGATAGGTATTGTTGAACTTACAGACTGCCTTAAATTTAAGTTCTTATAGCTAAAATCATCTCAAGGAGGACCTGAAGTGTTTATTACAGTCCATAAATCAGACCCTTTTGAGAACGTGGTATAGTTTATTTCTCGATGAATCATGTGCATTTGTTTTGTGTTTTGTCTCGGTTTATTTAGCGGTAAGCGCCACAAGTATTTTTATAAAATTTACCTAAAAATTCATTGATCAAAAGACACCATCTTTAAATTCACAGATGTCAATTTTACAGTCCAAAATTACCGTAATTATATTTTGACAATGTTATAGTCCATCCAATATCAATTGCAGAAGCTGTTTCTATGGGGAGCAAATAAAAACTCACTTCGCTAACAAGAGCGTATATGCGAAAAAACGGAACGAAAAATAATCTGTACTACTTGTATACAGTCTCCGTCGGCACAAAGAGCCCGCTGGTCAACGTGGACTTGAGTGACTGCTGTCTGTTCTACAACCGATTCGTCTGGGCCAATCAAGTCGGACATCAATGCTGGCAGGTGTGTCTATACGATGGGAGGTCATAAATCACGCGTTATATTTGTGTTTTAATAGCTCTGAAAGATTAAAAACCAGTAGCGTCTGTGGTCTTGGTGTGTGCCGATCGAAATACGTTTTAGGATATTAAAATATCTAAATAACATTAGTTATCTCCGCCACTGCTGCTCACAGGATTTCGCCGCGAGACTTTTTTATGCTTCTGCAATTGATATTGGGAAAACTATAATTCTTATTTCTTTTTATTCAGTGATGGAAACGGTTCGATCCATCAAGAGTCTTTCACGGTTGTCCTACGAGTCGATAAAATGAATGTTCACAAGGTTCATCCATATATAATTAGGTAAATATTTACTCAAAAGAATTCTTGGAACTTCGTTGATCTTTTAGGACTTTTAGGAAAAATGTTTCCTTATAAATAACTATAAACCCCCTGAAGCTGACAGGGTATGTTTGAAGTTATATAATAATTGACTTTCCACCTGCCAGGGAAGTTCACAGATTTATGCATGAGAATTGTTGGTTTTTACAACCTATAATGCTAGTTGAGTAATCCGTTCAAAAATCTCCACTATGCGGGCATTCCACGTACACTACTCTAATGAATCAATCCGACTTCAATCGAGCGTGAATCTACATAAAACCGCTTGTCTAACGACCTCTTCATCGACATTTTTTGCGACCGCATCGGTCAGCTATGCGACTGCAGGTGTTTCCCCGATCGAATATTGAATTCCGTCGAACGAATCGACGCGATAAGATCCGCATAAACGCATGCATGCATCGCGTGTTCGAGCGAACGGGCGAGCCATTCGATACGAAAATTCAATCAACGTGTTAATTACGGACGAACCTCAATAGAATTAATTAGCTTTCCAACGAAGCGGCGGCGTCTATTGACGTCGCGTAGCGCGCGTTTGATTGATATCGTCGAATACTAATAACCGTTAATTAGCGGAAAGCATCGCGCGCGCCGATGCCAACGGTGCATATTTCGATGATGCCGCGTCACCGAAAAATATCAGCGCGCGTATTTGTTCGCGTCAATACACGCTTCCCCGATAGTGGGTACGCCCTTTGTTTTGCTGTCGAAACTTATAGGCGAAGAACTTTTCCCTGGTTCTGTATTCAATAACAGAGAACTTTAGAAACCTCTGATCAATTAACATAGACCCTTTCGGCCAAAAAACTTGTTTGTGCGTAACATCATAACAATGATAATAATACACTCAACGAGATATTTACACACTCGTAACTTACCTGTGAAATATAATCGTTTGATCACAACTTCCTAATTGTCTTTTGCATACATCGGATCGTAACAACATTATATAAATAAATCACGCAAAATAAATAAGCGCCAACCATTAAAACATAACCTTAAACGATTTATTTTTGTATGTTATGCAGTCTTGTCATAACGTAACGACTAAGTGGATACTGGAATATTACATATTCTTATCAAGGTAAAATAACCATTAACAAATTTCAACTGGCATTTAAAAACTAATTTTAGTTTTATAACGACGTAAATATATACCGGGTGTCCCAGTATACCTATTCCAAAGGATTATCTCAGCCATTTCGAAAGATAAAAATTTGAAAATTTCATGATCTCCAATTCGTTCGAGGAACCTTCAACTGAGAAAAACAAAAATTGAAAGTCACTTCCGGTTTGACTTTTTTATTTCAAATAGCACCCTGTATATTTTTTGCAATTTTTTATTTCTACTCAAAATTATCTTTCCTACGATGTATCACACTTTGTATTTTACATTTGATTTGATGGAGAAAACGTCAATTGAAATTTCAAATTGAAAGAATTGCAGTAGGCTATGGGCTATGATATTTTGTGTAATCTTCGTCCGTAGCATTTTTTATTTTAAAGACTATGCTTTCTATGAAATGATCCACTTGTTGCCAAATTGGAAGCCAAGCGTGTGAAATACATAGCGCTTGGCATTCGTCTATCAGGGTATTTCTCTCTGTAGGGCAGCCCGACGATTATTTTCGCATTTTCCATAAATCAGTATCATATCCAATTTCTCTTGATTAGTGAAGTTATCATCATTTTCACGGTTATTCATTCTTGAATGTTGGTTTTTCTGACACGAACACAACTATTGAGAATTATTAACTGTCAAAGTTATAAACAAATGAATTCAAATGTTTCCATGGCACACTGAGGTTTTCATTTAAGAATTATTAATTCTTCCAGTTCTACTACAATTCTAATAATTTGAAATTTGAATGGTCTCTTCATCATCTCGAATGCAAAATTGTTCATGAATTATCAATTATTATTGAAGTCAAAATCAAGATTACACTAAATATCATAGCCTACTGCAATTCTTTCAATTTGAAATTTCAATTGACGTTTTCTTCATCAAATCAAATGTAAAATACAAAGTGTGATACATGGTTGGAAAGATAATTTTGAGTAGAAATAAAAAATTGCAAAAAATATACAGTTGAAGGTTTCTTGAACGAATTGGAGATCATGAAATTTTCAAATTTTTATCTTTCGAAATGGCTGAGATAATTCATTGGAACAGGTATACTAGGACACCCGGTATGTAATTAATATAACTTAACAAAACACTTTTTAACAAAAAATTAAACCGACGAAAAAATCAACTGAAAAGCAAAAAATAAAATAAACCTTCTTAGTCTAAATGATAATTGAGCTCCTAAACTAGTGTAAGTAACTGATTTTGAGTCGGCGCCAAACAAACAATTATCGAAGATCATTATCTATGAAAGAAGTCATCAAAACGCAGCCGTGCATCTCGCTGCCATCATTTTACGCTTCACCTAATTCAATTGCTAGTTTGTTTGGCGCCGAGTCAAAATCAGTTACATTAGTTTAGGAGCTCAATTATCATTTAGACTAAGAAGGTTTTATTTTGCTTTCAGTTGATTTTCGTCACTTAATTTTGTTAAAAGATTTTACTTTTCAGTTCCGTATTTCGTCGGTTTAATTTTTTGTTAAAAGTTTTTATTTTTAAATTTTTTGTGGCTAAAATCTACCAATTACTACCTACTTGTTTTTTGATTACTTCCAAAATACTTACTTACCCACTTTACTTCAACTATTACCAGTTAAATAATATGATTATCTACTTTTACTATTTGTTGTAATATAAATTATTTTCGTTGTTCTGGTTAGTTTATTTCATTACTTTGTATATCATTCCATTCTCTCATAAAATATACTGATTTTGACGGAACAAGAATAATGTCAGTAGCGATCTGTCATTGTCAACTACGTATGTGTGTGCTAATGTTCACTAGTGAAAAATCAATTATCCCCTATTTTTCTACCCGTAAGGGTGGCTAATCCCTTTCGAAATCCAAATATAAGGTATAACCTATCTTTTAAAAAAAGAATCATCCAAATCGAAGAACCCAGTACAAAGTTATGCCTGATAGAATCGGTTAACGGACCAGAATTCAGAGGGTGAGTGATCAATATCCTTCATTTCGCTACCCTTAGGGGTGGATTTCATCTTTTAAATTCAAGTGGGACCAAAGTCGAAGTACACCCTATCCACTGAAAAAAGAATTATCGGAATCGGACGCCTCAGTAAAAAGTTATGCGTGATCATACATAAAAAAATATAATGGAAAAACATAAAATATACGGGTCGAATAGAGAACTTCCTCCTTTTTGGTTTCGTCGGTTAAAAATGCGACAAAGGAAATTGAGTGATAATATTATGAATAGATGTTGCATTGTGAAATATTCGTATGTTAGGCATCTAGTTTATGTGGAGATGAAAATTCGCTAAAAATAAGATCAGCAATTCTCCGGGGTAATTACTGGACCGTTTTAGCATTTCTCTAATTTCAAATCATCAATGAATGAGTAGTATCGTTTAACCATTTTCAATTACAGAAGCTGTTTCTATAGGGATCAAATCAAAAACTCACTTCGCTAACAACACGAGCGTATATGCGAAGAAAAGGAACGAATAATAATGAGTACAACTCGTAAACATTCTCCGTCGGCGAACTGTAGATCAAAAGAGCCGATAGTCAACGTGGGTTTGAGTGACAGCTGTTTGAGTGACCGCAAGCTAATGATAATGCTTGTAGGTGTGTCTATACGTTGAGACTAATAAATCACCAGTTTCAGGAGGTCTGAGTAAATGAAAGCCAGTAGCGTCTCTGGTCTGGGATCGAAATAGGTTATAAAATATTCTATAGTTGTGATGTGTTTTGTTGGAAAATGTGGCTTATTTTCGACCATGGAAAAATGAAATTATGATGATCCAATTGTCTATTAATACATACTCCCTCGTTTATGGCATGTTTTTTTATTTTAACGTATTTTTAAAATATTTAAATATCTAAATAAGATTAGTTATCTCCGCCTCGGCTGCTCAAAGGATTCCGCCTCAAGACTGGGAAAAATATACCAGAATGTCAATGTATCTTCTCATAGAAAAGTTTTAGATATAGAGAATAGCTAAAGTTAAGGTAGTTCTGTTGATACTGCAAGAGTCAAACGTATACATAGTCACGTTTGACTTATGCATTTCTTAGAGCATGCCTTGTGGCGAAGAAGTGAGAGACAGAGAGGTATGAGAATAGGAAGTAAGTAAACATTTGTAACAATGTCACAGTCAAAACCATTTAATAAAAGTAACGAATATTTCACTGGAAAGGTAAAAGAGTGACGCAAAAATGTACGACAAAAGACTGCAACAGGTTGAATTAGCAAATAAATTGAAGGACAACCGTAGAAAGTTCGTGTCGTCTAATCCTAAAAATCAATAGTGATTCATTTAATTGTATGGATGGTCGTTGAATTGTTGACATAAAAACATTAGAAAAAATATGTTTTGTGTGTGTTGCAACTCAACATTGTCTTTGGATGACATCGAGTCAGAAAAACGTTCTGGTTGGCTTAAATTTTTTATCGTTTACGTTATTTTTAATAAAGAATTTTTATGAACCCTGCCACGTCTAACGAACTAGGATATAAAAAGTTCATTTTGGATATTTATGACATAATCTCAAGTTGTAAATTTAAGGATATAAAATATTTCTTATATTTAAATCTGAGCGGTACTTATAGGGCCCAATGTCAAATGTTTGAAATTACAAATGTCAATATCTTCTTATTGGTTTTCTGTAGCTCTTCAAAAATTTAATTGGATCTTTTTCTTGTCATAATCCACCAATTTTATTGCATTGAACAGTAATTCTATATCCGACAGTACTACCTGAACTCGACCAGAAACCAAATCAGATGTAAAAATAACACTAGTAGTTAGTGGTCTGCTAAACGAACGTTTCATATACTTTTTTACACATACACATGAGTCAAGAGACAGTCGCAATATATGGATAAAGACAAGGCATTTTTTATTAATTGCAATTTGAAAAATTACCAACATTACAGTGGAGAACTTGGTTATTTCTCTTTTTCATGATAAGGTCTCTATAATTAATGGCATATTCCCAACGTACAGAATATTTGAAAATGTGGTCAACAATCTCACTGATGTCTTTTTTTTTGTTTTCCTGTCCTCATGAAGTGAGCTTTAGGTACTCTCTGGGGGTGGGGAAGGAAAAGCTTCGAAAATTTTTGGTTTACTTCCAGTTTTACGACAAAAACGTCTGGTAGGATATTAAAACGAATAGAATTTCCTAAAAGTCTCATATGAATGAGTAATCATACTTTTTAACCGTTTAAAGTTGGATACAAAATTTTATGCACGACCGGTATATTTGATGTCATGTAGATAGATACCTCTTTATATCTAGAACATGATAAAAATACATCAAGGCTGCCGTGAGGATGTATATTCATATCATATCGGAAACAGAATAAATCAAGAAGTGATGGAATGAATGTTACCATGGCAACTCAGTCAATTTTTCGAAATAAGATTATATAGGCTAGTAGCCATATTTGCTGTCAATTTTTGTGATCACAGATAATTTATTACTGATTTTGAAATGGATTCAAGCGACGAAGAAAGTGTGAATTGTAATCCACCAGAAATAAGTAAAGCAGCTGAGGATGCGAAAGTCAGTTTATTGCCAAGTAAATCCAAGAAAATATACGACAAGGTGTATGAATAATTCGTGAGGTGGTGCAACGAGAAAAATGTAGAAAATAAGAAATACACAGAGACTGTACTTCTTGCCTATTTTCTAGAAAAATCTAAATATTGTAAGCCCTCTACCATGTGGTCATATTATTCCATGCTGAAAGCTACTTTAAATGTACATGATAATATAGATATCAGTAGATACGCAAGATTGATAGCTTTTTTGAAACGAAAATTTGATGGTTATAAACCAAAGAAATCGAAGATTCTAAGCAGAGGAGAAATCGAGTTATTTTTGAGAAAAGCACCAGACGATTTGTATCTTATGATGAAAGTAAGTTCTAATTTCATGTTTTCTCAATGTTCAGTATGTTAATCTGAAAATCTATTGTAGGTAGCACTGATTTTTGGTATTTGTGGAGCATGTCGCCGCGAAGAATTGGCAAATATCACAGTGGATGACATTCAAGATTTCGAGACATTCTTACTCATAACTATACGAGAAACCAAAACGAAGATAGATCGAGAATTTACTGTAATCGATAAAGAACAGAAATCGCCAAGTTATTTGGATATTTACAGATAATATTCTTCCTTGCGAGATCAGAATGATCAAAAGCGGTTTTTTTATATTATAAAAATGGCAAGTGTACGAGACAGGTTATCGGAAAAAATATATTCGGTCAAATACCATTCAGAATAGCCACTTACCTAGGTATTTCTAATGCGAAATAATATACTGGTCACTGCTTCAGACGTTCCTCAGCAACTATCTTAGCAGATGCAGGCGAGGATATAATCAACATTAAAAGACATGCTGGGTGGAAGTCGACGACTGTTGCGGAAGGTTATATTGAAAATTCAGTTGCAAATAAGCTGAAGATTGCTAAGAAAATTGTAGAAAACGATGAGCCTTCTACTAGCCATTGCAGACAATCTGAAAATATTGCTCACTACTATGAAACACCAGATAATAAAATGCATTCTCTTCAGACTTCTAGTAATGAGGAATCAGTTGAAATCAGTAACTATCTGCAACAACAGAAAACAACAAATCCAAATATTTCCATAAATAACTGTTCCAATTGTATTGTCAATATTAAGTTATAATTCATTTTTTAAATTAATTTATGTTCATTGTTTTCGTTATATTATTGTTAATAATGTTTTGGGTTTGATTATATGATCCATCGGAATATAGATTTCTATCGATATGAGATTGAAATTCACTTTAGCGTCTGTTCAACGATTTTATCGCCCGCCGGGCGATAAAGTAGTCCGCGGGCGCTAAAGTGCTACTTCACTCCCGCAAATCCGGGCGCTAAAGTGCTACTTTACGCCCGGTCGTGCATAAAGAATGACATACGAACGAAGCAAGTTAAATAAAAGCTTGTAAAAACAAATTGTGTGGTGGGTGGTTTTATATTTCTTGAAAAACCATAACTGGGTCACAAAGTCAATTATCAATTTAGTGCATAAGCATGTTCTAATATGATTTCAACCAAATGAGTTAGAAACAGTCGTTTTTTTGGTAAGATTTTCACAACTTGATTTTGCAAATCCTGAAGCTCAATCACAGAAACGCCGACTAATCCCTCCCCCATTCATTCGCATTCGATTAGTATTATTCGGCAATAATCAACCAGCTGGAATGTCATTATCGTGGATTATGATTGCCATCGAGTTTGCTCGGTTCACTCGATTCTGGAAACGTATTGTGCGATTATCTGTCGATTTCATTGTCGGGCTTTAGACAGAATAGCTTTATTACGAATATCGAATAATGCACATGAAATGATACTCTGATATTAATGACCTGTCAGAATGTATACCGCAGCAGTATTATGACTACCAAATACCGGACAGCGCCGAGCTTGACGTTTAAAAAATTCAGTAATGATCAATCAAAGGGATGCCAAATAAACAGTAGAACATACCTATTCCCCCTTTTTCATTATATATTTCGGACACAATATTTCCACTTTCTCTTTATACCTATCAATGTTCCGCGCCATTCGTTAAATCTGACAGAAAAAAGTATAGACGAAATTATACATACAATGAACACACTTGATTTTATAGAAAAACTATCAAATAATTTGAGCCAAAACAAAAAGAGTACCCAACTAACATTATGGGAAAATTAAACCATGCAAGGAAGCAAAATGTATTCATGTGCAAATTTACTTATGTCTGACAAATTATTCTACTTTAAAAACCACGATTGAGACCGAGAACTCCTTCAGAATCTATCAACAGTCCTAAGGTGAAGTTATAAATAGTTCTGAGACATTAAATCGGGAGTTCTTTGACAAGGCCGCTTCCTCGTTTCCTTTGATTCCCTTGTCACCTTGCACCCAAGGTGACCTGATTTTTTTTCCCGCCAGTTGTCTCAGGGATATTTTGCAGCCCCAGTTCACACTCACAAGTGTATGACTATAGAGCTAAGGACGCTGCTTGGCTATCTGATGAAATATAGATTCCCCCTCCCTAGTGCCTCTTGCGAGGAATTCTTGAGCGATTTTTCTATGCATGCCTTTCCAGTTGGAGTCCCTTCGCTATGCATTCTTGGTGGTTGTTTACGACCACTTCATAATAGACTAAAGTTTGTTAAAGGATTCTAGGGAAATATTTTCCAGAATCTTCAGCTGTCCATTTTCAAGTTTGTTATCTGGTGCAATCTAAAGGTTTAACATTGCCTCTAATACTGCTGTAGAGCATGTGAATGTTAACCACATGCTTACCAGCTAACCGCTGCACTTTCTACAGATTTGTGCTTAATATGTGTTGAATTCTTGGCCACCATCAAACCCCTGCCTTGCCAAACACTTTACGGCATGTTCAGGTTGCTTCTATATTCTTGGAAATAATGCTGTTAATATGACTATTTCATGTTAGCTTTAGGTCGTTTATAACACCCAAATAGTCAACTTTCTTGGAAAATGTAAGCTGCATTCCATTCAGTTTGTACTTTCGCCTCCTTAATAATGAAACCAGAAAGCACTGTTTTACCGGGATCAACATTGAGTCCCTTCTTTGCACACCAGCTTCTAATTATGTTTAGGGATACTTACTTGTATATTAGTGGAGTAATTTCAAAAAGTGTCCAAAGAGTCCTAAAAAAAGAAAAGTTTCATCCCTATAAAATGAAAATCCCGCATGCTCTCACGGAGGATGATCCAGACCGGAGGGTTGAATTTTGTGAGTGGTTAACAAGAACTATTGAAGGAGAACGGGGCTTTCTAAAACGTGTATGTTTCGCAGACGAATGCACGTTTTTTCTTAATGAAAAAGTCAAAAAACAGAATGTATGATACTGGAGCGATACTAAACCTGTTTATTTTAGAGAGGGACATACCCAGTTTCCTAAAAAGGTAAATGTTTGGGCGGGGATTTTGGGCAATCGCGTTGTTGGACCGATTTTCATCAGAGGCAATCTTACAGGAGTTCTTTACAGAAATCTTTTAGAAACTGAAATTGAACCTCGAATAAGACAAATTGTATTAAACAATCAGGAAGAGTTTGAAAATCGTAAAATCATATTTCAGCAGGATGGGGCACCTTCCCATTTCGATCCCATGGCTAGAGAGTTCCTCGATACAAACTTTCCTGGGCGATGGATAGGTCGCAGGGGAAGTACAGAATGGCCACCAAGATCTCCGGATCTTACACCTCTGGATTTTTTCCTTGGGGGTATCTGAAGTCAAAAATCTACGCCACTGAATGCCAAACAATAGAAGAGTTGGAACGCAGAATAATAGATGAACAGACTTTCATCAAGGTGAGAGAAGCTATTTATAATAGGGCCCTTTATTGTCAAGATTTAAGAGGGGGCCACATTGAACACTTGATGAAATAATTGTTGGGGTTAAATGAAAATGTTATTCAAAAATAAATTATAATTTTTTAGCCAACCAATATGTTTTGATTGTGAATTTATAAAACACATTCGTAGGCTTCGAGATTTTCCGGTAAGCGGTGGTACTGTTTATCCTTAATAAACTCTCTTTACGCCTATTATTAGTCGAATTCATTAAGAGATTTAACTACAAATTAATAATAACGTTTAGTTAGCAAAATGTTTTACCGGAAGTGACCAAAATCCATACTTCATTTTAAACCGGAATGTCACTTTTCAAACGTTAATATTTCGAAAACAATTGAATTTAGGAGTAAAGTGTATTAGAGAAAACTGAGAGCAGAATTATGAGCAGATTTCAAAAATGAAATAATATACGGGGTGTTCTATTTAAAAAAATTATTGAAGTTGGCGCTCAGCCGCCATTTTAAAACTTTTAGCTGTGATTTTTTTCATGAAAAAGTATGTTTTTATTTCCTATTTAAGCCCTCCAAATTTCGTTGCGATATACCAGGTGGTTCAAAAATTAGTAGGGGGGGAACGGACTGTAGACGAGCACTGTATATATGAAGGCACAGAGAGCCATTTCTTCCACCAAGTACATATTTTCAATGCTTTCAACCAAATGGTACATAATTGATTTGCCTATTTGATAGGCGTACTGTTATTTATGAAGTGATTTACTATAGAGAAGTACACTTCTTATATATCAGTATATTTCTTTCTCCATTGATTTCATGTTAAAGTAGGTGAAACTGTTGGAGCGATAAGATTTTGGCTCGTCAGTTGGGCGCCTTCCATCTTTGGCATGAACACCATAGCCTTTTCACACGCTTTATATTAGCTTCACTTGTATGTTTGTTTGTAACCGACTCCTTTGGGCGCGATTTTGACCCACTTTAAACGGTCAGATTTCATTCAAACTTTGTAGATTTATCGAGGACCGATGACAATACACTAATTTGATAAGATTATTCCATTTTTTATTTGCAAAAAAATAATAAAAATAATAGTTAAAAAAAAACTAAAAAAACACGCTTTTATAAATAAACCAAACTAAAAAGTAGGAAATAAATAATAGTTTAAAAAACTAAAAAACATACTTTTATAGAAAACCAAAATAAAAAAATAGAAAATGAGAAAAAAAATTATTTTATTTAAAAAAATGGTATCGCCTCGGCCAACAATAACCTGTGATCTGAGACATTTTTTACTTTACTGCCCTAGGTGTGTAATGTACTATATAATTATTGATACCATGCACCCCACGCTTTTTTTTAAATAAAATACATTTTTTTCTTATTTTCTATTTTTTTAGTCTGGTTTTCTATAAAAGCGTGTTTTTTAGTTTTTTTAAACTATTATTTATTCCAAGCTAGCCGGTATATAACTCTATATTACTTGATCAGAGTCCTCTACTTTCGCTTCGGCAAACGAATTCGCTATCACAAGTCTAAAGCTGTTTCGCTCTGATAATAGTGATTACTAAAATTATGATTCAATTTGTCACGCAGAAAAAACCGCAACATCCATTTTCCGCCCTCGTTTCTACCGTTAATAACTTAACACCATCCGATACATGGTAGAGCCGTACGAACCCATGAAATATCGCTGATAAATTTTACGATCAATCCGTCGGTACGACGGTGGTGGAAGCAGTTAACTTCGCAACGTTTAGCGGGTACATAAACAACATCTGCTTCTCAATTAGATCCCCCGCTTAATGGTCGGAATTCTCGTTTACTTCGAAGAAAAATCGAGACGGAGATTTTTCCACGGGAGTGAACGAAATGAAGACGTCGAGAGGTTGAGAGAGATGTGAGAGTCTATTAGCGTTCGGAGCAGACGACATTGTACGCCGTTTATAGCAAACATTAGAACAGGCAATTCTTTCGATCGTATAACTGCACACTGATGTGTTTTCAAGAGCAGCAGAACTCCCAGATAAAACTACCGAATCTTAATGAACCGAGCTAGGGTTGGCAAATGTCCCAAAAATAAGCAATTGGCAATTGCATAAACTCTGTTCGTTTCTGCGTGGCACTGGAATTACCATTCCCTTGTATAATTTCATTACCTGTGAATCAGCATGGATTGCAACGACATTATTATATTAATTACAATATTGTTACGAAAATAAGTATAGTACGCCCCTGCGTTGTTCCTGTCGGAAACGACGGTTGACCTAGATTCTCCAACCCAACCGTCGCAGATTCCAAGAAAACAGTAAAGAATGATCGGGACCAATCCAGCGACCTCGAGAAAGGACGATGAACCTATATAAGAATGAGCCTAACCGGCAAAAGTTTCAGTTTATTTATTGATGTTATTTGGGTAATTCATATTCCTTAGTAAATTTTGATTTAGTACATTGCGGTACGCGGTACATGTTAGTAGTAATTTGTGACTGAGTATGTTATTGTCAGAGTACAGTATTGTATTTTCGAAGAGTAATAAGCGGTCATTAAATTCATTCGAATATTTCAATGAAGAACCCCAGTTTCCTAATAATATTATTGGATTCACAAAGTCACATTACAATTTCTTCTGAAGTTACCTTAGATAACAAAAAACCACGGAAATTCCATGATACGGAGTTGCACCTACGAAAGCCATAAAAGATAGAAAAAGAAATAACACAATATTACCGAAACAGTCTTTTGGCATTCTATCTACTCCAACAATGATCCTTTCTCATCTACAGCTGCCTACAAGCTGAAATGTTTCCCAATAGAAATTATATATATAATTGAAGAAGATATATATATATATATATATATATATATATATTTAATTTCTCGGAATAATGATCTGATTCAGTCATATCATTTACTTTCTATTAACGTCGTTTCGACATATTATTTGTCATCATCAGGTTAAATACACTAAAATTTAAAAAATTGGAGTTTGAGACATATTTAACTTAAGACAATATTAAAATGTATGCAGTAAAATAATTAATTAAAAACATATGGTTCGAAATATAACACGTTATTTAACACAATATAAAAATATCTGTAATATATATGAGTATTCACAATTATTTTATTTGAATTTCTGTGTTTGCATCGTACGAACGTTATTGTAGGTGTGTGACTTAGAAGTTATCGGGTATGGTTTAAGTACCCTGGATTATTTAGATTGAGTTCTAGTATATGAGCCGGACTGTATTTTTTTGGCAGCATGTAAAGATCAGTTTTCATTATTATTATTATAAACAAAGTTAAAAAAGGTTGTTATAAATCTGGCTTAGGTTTTTGATATCATTTCTATTGTTAATGCTGTTGGGGTATCTTTTCATATGTATCATTTCAAGGAATGTTCTTACTCGTGGATTCCTTTCTTTGGTAAAACTTATACGTTATTACTGTCAACCTTATGTTGATTTTCTTTTTCGTGTTTGGATAAGACTGTATTTTTGCAAATATTCTTTTATTTGACCTATATAGGTATAGTTTTCCCAATATCAATTGCAGAAGCATAAAAGAGTCTTGCGGCGAAATCCTGTGAGCAGCAGTGGCGGAGATAACTAATTTTATTCAGATATTTTAAGATTTTAAAAATACTTCATAAATAATGAAAAATGAAAAAAAATTAAAGACAAGCTTTTATTTATACAAATACATTAAGAAAGAAAAATAATTTCTTTCATTGTTTGATGTAGGTTATTATTATATCCTAAAACGTATTTCGATCGGCACACACCAAGACCACAGACGCTACTGGTTTTTAATCTTTCAGAGCTATTAAAACACAAATATAACGCGTGATTTATGACATCCCATCGTATAGACACACCCCCAAGCATTGTTGTCCGTTTTGATTGGCCCAGACGAATCGGTGACAGAAGTCACTCAAGTCCACGTTGACTTCGGCTCTTTTGATCGTCCCTTCGCCGACGGCGAATGTTTATGAGTAGTACACATTATTTTTCGTTCTGTTTCTTCGCATATACGCTCGTGTTAGCGAAGTGAGTTTTTATTTGCTCCCTATAGAAACAGCTTCTGCAATTGATATTGGATGGACTATACTTTGACAGTCTTTACACGATATTCTATATACTGTATGAGTTTGTTTGTTTTTTGGTATTTCTGGTTTTAATTTTGAATAAATAGTTTTGTTCGTATTTTGCAGTCGGTGTGATATAGTTATGTTGTTTTCCATTGTTTTGTTAATTTTATTTGATAGTTTGTCTATGTATGGTAAAGGTATATATGTTGTTGTTTTCTTTTCTTTATTATCATTTTTATTGTAGATCGCATGTATTCGTTTTTTTTATTGTTTTTTTCTGCAAAGTGGTTGGCCAGTGATGCCCTAGAATGGAGGGGATCACTTCTTATATCGCCAGTATTTCGGTCGACGCGACCATGTCTTGCGATTCGAATAATCAACACCTAATTTCAACGAATTTTATAAAAAAAAAAACAATATTATTATAATTTTGAGAATACCGATACATAACATTTTTTTTTCAGTGTGAGTTCTATCAGTTTTTATCTAAATTGTAATTTAATCATTCATTTACCAACCAAAAAAAAAAATTACAAAACTATTTCATTTATGCAATATCATATTTTTCCTTACCAAAAGCTCTTCACAGAGTTTTCGAGAAGCTCCGCTATCATGTTGCAATAATAATACGAATTAATCTCTGTTTCGAGTCCGTTATCGAAATAGTAGGTCTTTTAATTTCCCCTTAATTATCGAAAGGGCTCTCATGGAATCCCGAAAGGGATTATATTTAATTTTCATTAATATTCCTTTTCCCTGTAATTCGTAAAGTTAGGTAGGTTCATCGAGCGAAAAGAGGATTTAGGGGAAAATTGCAATTTGGAAAACTAATTAAATACGCGAGAGCAAACCGGATTATCGCTCCTTTTTGGATGCTTTCTTGTTTTCCAATTAATAAAGCCTAGTCCCAATTCCACCTAACAAGGAACATATTTAATTTGTTCGGTTTGTTACTTTGGCTGTGTTTTGAACCCCGATTGCTAAAAAAAACAAACAAGTCGAAGAGTTCCAGTAAATGAAATAAGGTTAAATGCTATATCCTCATTTTGAAAACTGAAAAAAAAGATGTCGCGTTCATTATTCGACCAACCACATTATTTGTTCAATGTCTTAAGATCGATTAAATTATATTTTCAATGTTGATGTGAATTTATGAAGAGTTAGGAGACGCATGTATACTTTATATTCAAAAGAGTCGATTCGTTTGAGTATCTAAAATTCTATATTATACTGTATAATGATTAGATTCGGCATGTGCACGAGGTATTGATTGAATGTGTTTGATACTTTCAATTAGTCCAGGAACCTACCTAAGTAGTGAGATATGTATTATTGGTGTGGATCTTATCACAGATACATTATACAAATACTAACAAAACTTTAAAACCGAAAACAAAATACAAACAGGTGAAACCTCAACGACATTGGAAGTGCGCAAAAACGAACAACAGCGTTACATAAAAAACATGCGGGGACAAAATTTTCAAAATACATATTTGAATCCAATAATTACCACCAAATAGCATGGATTTATACAAAAATCGCAGCATAAGAATCATTTCACGAGGAAAGAAAAATTATTCACGATATATGCTCCTCTAGGGCATACATTTTTTAATGAAATGAACTATACGTCGAAATACCAGTACATCAAATGAACCGATTTGTCACCACGAATCTCCATTGACGTCAGTCAAAAGAGCAAAATACAAAAAAAAATCTGCGTGAAACTAAAAAAACCCGAACTCCTTGTGATAATTCTCTAAATATTTTGAAAACGGGGTCGAATACATTTGTTGTTAAGATAATACATTGTCACCGGAATTATGAACACCTGCCAAATTTCAAGTTAATCGGACGACTAGAAGTGGGTCGAAATTCATTTGGAAAATTTCACCCGAACGTACAAATAGAAAAATAAATAATATCTACAGAGAAACAAACAAGGCATGTTGAATAAAAGCTTGTAAAAATATCAGCGTTTTGCGAAAAAAACACAATTTTTTAAATATTGAATAAATTAACTGGCAAAGAGGTGCACTACCCTCAGAAGGGAGTTTAGAAAAATCAGTCAAGAAAACCTTCGTTATATTATACAGATTGAACCTCCGGACCCCGTCATTGAGTGTTGATTTTTATTTATCCTTCCCCAAATTACGCTCCATGATTCGTTTATGAATAATCTCCAAATCCGAAACTTTTAATTTTTTCTATATTTCTACTTCGAAAGACGCTATCAAAATCACATTCCTATTTCATTATAGTATAGCATGACGCTCTCTATCCGAAAACAGCTGGACTAAGAAATCAGTAAGAATGTTGATAAAGTGGAAACTATGTCTCGCTATATGTTTGAATTTGGCTAGTCGCCGCCGATTTCGTATTACAAGTTAATGTCCCAAACAAAATTCTCTGAAGATTCGCTTTTTATCGGAAATTGAACCATTTTCAGTCTTTCGTTTGAAGTAAAAAAGAAGCATGTATTGGCTTATTTCCTTCAACTGTCGACAAAAAAAAACCAATTTTCGAAAAGAATTCAATCTCAATATATTCAATGAGTACTATAATCCTTTCTGCGTTTACCTACTGAATTTGAGTTATCAAAGTGTAACCGTTTCTCGATGCAACTTGAAATAAAAATACACGCCCACCTTAAGGAATAAACTTTTGGTGAACGCAGTAACTTATCACAGAAAAGTGGTTTGAGTTTCTTTCTATAGAATAATTGACACGCTCTAATATTATTGATTCGTTTTTCTACTTAAATCACAAAAATCAAATCAAAAACTCAGTTCTCCCTTATACCCAGATTCCGATAATTAACACATCCCACCCTTCCGTCACAATAATATCGCCTAATTACTTCTCGCCCTTCCCCTGTAAACAACCGAACAATATCTCGCGAAGTGATGTAACGGAATCCATACCGAATCATCTCCCGAGCGTTCGACCCCCGCCAGCACCACCACCACCATCGGGATGAAAATAATACCCGACCAGAATCAATAATCAATTCTCGAAAAACAAACAACGAATAAATCCCCGTCGACGACGACGATTGTGCGGAGCTATAGCGTGCTCTTCTCAAATCTCCCCCTTATCTGTTGCCCTAAATTCGGCGATAAATCATGATTGCATTCGCGGATACGAAAATAGACCAGTAGCCACAGCCAAAAAAAATATACTAGCTTAAGAAAAAATTAATTATCCAGAACTCGTCTCGATTGGACATGTTGAATTTTAATCGATATTTTTGCTTCAACTAACACCAGAATCCCTAAACCACCGTATGACCAATAAATCAATTATCAGTCTGATTTGTGGGATCACGAACGCGATTTCAATGCATGTGAAATGTTACGCGACAATATTCACATGAAACGAATATACTGTTAAGATGTTACGCCACTGCCTCTGTCATCATCACTGCCCAAGCCTCGCTGAGGTAACGAGATTCCAGAAAGTGCAGAAAGAAGGCTCTGCATGATCCAGGGATCTAGAGGTGGAGCTCGAATGGCTCGAGAAGCAGCCGTAGCGAACGCTCTAGGTGCTTCCACCACTTGTCTAATTACCATATAAACTGCGGTGTATCGCTAGGACAGTCAATCATAAAAGAGCAATTTATCCGTCCAGAGTCCAGTGCAGTGCGCAGAGTGATTTGGCGATGTATTATAAATTGAGAAGTTGTAAATAAAACGAGAATAACTAGTACGGCATTTAAAAAGACAAGAACTCCAGATTCACAACGATGCCTTACAATTTGAAACACTTGTGGGAGTATCAAAAATATTCATGATACAAATAATTATGGATGCACGATAGCGGATAGACCATCCATCCGTCAACTTATGAAAAATTGTCACAAATAGATCAATCAGAGGCCTGAATGATTTCTTAATGGTAGTGGTAACCGTCATCAATAGTTCGCATTGAAGGATATTTTTTCAGAACTTTTCCAAGGTGACAACTGTAGACTAGTTCGAATCTCAGCTCGTACGTCTCGGGTTCGTTCCGCATTGGGTTCTGATTTCTCATAAAAGGTATGTAGGTTCTCGAGCTCATGAGTTTCCACAAACTCTTGAATTGTTTTCCGGGTATTTCCTTGAAGCCTCACGCATTCAGAGAAGAGATTTCACGATCAAAAATACCTATCAATTCCACTTTGTATATAAATGCTAAATTCGGGTCTGTTGACTGGTCTATTGATTGCACCCGCGAATACGTAAAAGAGGTGAGCCTAGAAGGGACCACCGCGGTCCGTTTTTTATCTCTTTCGATCGATTGAACGGGAGCAGCAACGATCCTGGGTCCAACAATGGTCGACAAACTCATTTTTCGGCAGGAAAACAGAATCAGAAAACGTTGGGCGGCCAACAAGGGAACGGTCTGTAATTTCAAACCCGAACATCTTTGCCGACGAACTTATGATTCAAGGAAAACTATACTTCAATTAGTGTTTACTCACTCAGTATTTGAAATACCTTCAGAATAGTATTTTCCGAGCCTTCAATCAAATAACATAAACTAGATTAGTGACTAATAGTATGGAATTCGACAGCGTAATTACTACGTCCATGTATTTTTTTAATTGAAATTAATAGAGAAACACGTTTCTGTCCGGTAGCCTACCAAAATATGGCCGCAAATATTTTCAATTATTATATTTTTCGCTCACTTGTTTCTGAAAAAATATAATTTATTTCAAAGAGAGATATGTAAAGAACTTAAAAAGTTCAAGTTGCCATTCAAGGTACGCAAGAACGAGAGAGAGAGAGTAGCCGCAGTCGGACAAAGATCATAAATAAAATATTCGATAAGTATTTATTCGATTATTATATTGTCTTCATTTCGTTGTTGAATAGTAAATAGTCAAAGTTCACGTATAAGTTTTCAAACAGAGAACAAATCTAGATCAAGCCATATTTTCAAAATGTTTGATTAATTTTCAACAGAAATTATTATATTTTAAAAATTACATGTGCAATTTTATTTAAATTTTATATTACCTTCCTGGTTTTTTTAAAATTATTAATAACAACTAATTTTTGATCAATTTTTGTAAAAAAATTGAGGCGACACAATAATTGACCTGCATTTTTTTTGTATTTTTTGTATATTCCGAACACAAATTAAAAAAAAAAATTTCGAGGTATTTTTTATGTTTTTTCATAAGATCGTACTGCTAATACATTAAGTTGAGCAGACTACATACTGACGCATGCGCAATAGTAGTAAAACCACATACAACTGATACACTGCGTCCTTCTCTGATGGACGGTGTAGTGCGCAACTCTCTCTCTCTCTCTCGCTATTGAACAAAAAGGCAACCGTATTCCATCGTGAAGAGAAAAAAATTTGCTTCAATTTGATATTTAATTCATTAAAATTCGTTATGAACGTGTACACTCAACAGAGAAATACATGTTTTTTTAATCCTGTTTGCCAAAAGGTTGCGGCCGAGTAAGAAATGGCAATACAAATGTTTCAACTTCTTTACATCTATCTCACTTTGAAATGAAGTATATTTTTTCTCAAAAACAAGTGAACGAAATAAAAAAAAAACAAAAAAAAATCATTAAAAATACTTGCGGCCATATTTTGATAGGCAACTGGGCAGTAACGTATTCCTCTATTAATAATTATGCCTAAAAATGTAATTTCAATTAAAAAACGAATGATAACTGTCGTATCTTAAACTATAAGTAACCCAATCAAAGAACGTGTTGAAGTCATCGTAACGAAAGTAAAAAAATAACATGTTGGGGTGTAATATCGTAAAGAAAGTAAACAATAAAAAAAAAGATTCAACGAGTTGTTCACCGACCTATGAAATATTATCGTTTGATCGCAACTCCTTACATCGTATAAACATGTTAATATAAAACTACAAATCAGTTCATTTATATCCCACTCACACGGTCCATGACCTAACATTCGACCTAAAACGATTTGTTGTTGTTCTTCCTTCAACTCACCTACATGACCTAAATATAACTACCAAAAAAATTAAACAAATTGATGAGATTAATATAACTTCTTGAAATAAGTCTTGACGCCAATGGATGAAACTTAGTGAATAATATTTAAAAAATATTTTGCCATCAGATATAATTGTGCATTCCCCCATCAAGTCTCTCTTATTTGATCGCAGGACCATTCATATCAGTGCATGTATCAATGCGAGCTTTTCAAAAACGGGTTGGGGAAATAGATGAAACATCGTATTCATTTTGAGTGACTTATCCACTGATCAAAATACCAAATGACCAGTTTGGGGCTCAAATTATAACTTTCAATACAAAATAGTAGAATCATTAGTACGAGGAATATATTTCACACTTCTGAAACAAGAAAGCTGTTGTGATTCATTTAAATTAAAAAAACACAGAAAAGGATTTCGTTAAAGTGAACATCCAACTCTTTCTTGTCCACACCCACCCATCCATACCACTTACCTTAGGGTCGAAGTTGAAGACGTTGTCGTATTTGAAGTGACACTCCAAACCGCACTTACAAGTACCGGCCGTAAGCAAATATTCCTTCACTTGTTCCGGGGAACTTAACGCCGTGTTACTCGGACTGAAAAAAAAAGAATGTGTAAGTAACTTAGAGACGAAAGACTTTATTTACAGGGTGATTATGTAGTTCTTTAGAAAGGGGATTTGAATCATGAAAGTTCTAGACCGTATGTTGAATCATATGAATAACATCGAACGTTAATTCCAATAATGTCATGGATTAGCTGGCTGAAATTGTGTGCTCTAAATAAAGGCGAGGTCAATTATGTTTTCAACAGTTTTACATTTAAGCTACATGGTATATGCTGACAAAACAATGTTACATCTCTAGACCAACACGCCACTTTCCATACCCAACCAGCACTTCACCAGATTTTATCGAAGTGGGTTTTCATAAGTGAGATGATAATCTCGAAGAATTTCGGAACTTGGAACGTGGTTCTCTCTGTATGCCCCATAAGCACCAGCTAAAACATTGTAAAATGTGAAACGGTGATTTTTTTTACTATTTCTGCTACCGGGGCTAAACACCGACGCCGGTGAGCACGCTTTCCCTAACCGGAAATTTTGCCGAATTCTCTGGTATATTCAACCAGAAGTAGAGATCTTTCCATGAACTCGGGACCGCCATCTTAACGCCTACAAGCTGTGGATATGCTACTACTCTGCAGTTGTGCGGGCTTCTCTAACGTGTTCCCTAGCCGGCGGCAGGTCACCGATCCAAGTACCAACCGCGATCAGCGTTGCTTGACTTCAGGTATCGATAGACGTTCGCCAACTTCGGCAAAAATACTACTTCATGAAACATTCGACGCAGTCAATGACGGTACGAAAATATCCATCAAGAAAATTAAAACCATTCACATTCCACAATGCACATCTGTCTCTGAAACAATATTCAATTTACGTATAGGGCTCCCATTTCTCAGTTGACCCACTTCGGAGAATATAATCAATTTTCATCCGCCACTCCACGCAAAACCATTATTCACCAATTCCATCACGAGGTCGTAATTTCGCTTGATTCCAACTACAGAAACGCAATAAAGATCCGCCCTCAGTCCAGTCAATTCAGGTGAAAGTTCACACTTATCAAGTGGAAAACCAATAAAATCACTTCCTGTTTGAATATCTCCGGGAAAGTCAAATTCCAAAAACATTTGGGAACTTATAGTCTTCTTATTGGAACAACGTTATGCGTTGGATAGTTTTCAGCTCAAAACACAGTTAGAATAATAGTAGAAGACTTTGTTTTGATTACATCAACTTTATCTTTAACAATGACTCTAACTTCATTATTTTTACAATGCATAGGATATACTCAACGTTGTCCCATTACAAGCTTATTTTTGTAGTTTGCAACCTCGTGAAGCTACCATCTATATAAATATGATCGGGTTGACATATTTTTCCAGCAGTTCTTAGGGTCATCATAGACTCCAGGTTACAACAGAACGAGACTTTCCGATCTTATCAAGAAAACTTTATTTTTCTATAGGGTGCGGAGAACTTCGCAAAAAATGGCCCCCGACACCATTCTTGGAAATATTTTTGTGGGATTAGCAATAAGTTAGAACAACTAGAAAGTTAAATGGATCATAAGTGAAGATACTGAAAACTCACAACCAGAACAAATTCTACCGAATGCATCACTCTAAGCACAGACAAACTCCGACCACTAATAGGAATCCTAACAGACCACTGCCGACTGAAAGGACACCTGAGGAAAGTGGGATTCGTAGAGGAAGCAGGGCAGGGCACTTCATCTTGGAGCATACGAGATAGAAGAGGAACACTTCCTCGACTTGAAGCCATCGCAAATCCTAAACTTCCTAAAAAGAACAGGACTAGAAGATCAGCTATGAACGACGACAAATCCTCAACCGGATACGCAAGAACAAGGACACAATAGAACTCATAGGTCGCAGTGTACTTATCACCCTCAACCACATACATCATCAACCTTCCAAGGTCCGAAATTGACAATGACATCATCATTATCTCGCTGAAAGAATGTAAGGCCAGTCGCAGGCGCACGATTATTGTATTCCTATATCGCTAGAACCAGCGATTGGCGAGCGATTGTAACCAATGCATGAACACAAACAAGAAGTAGCGATTTAGTCAGCGTACTTAGGTGATGCTTTGTTTTGAATGATTACCGTGTATCTGGTATTTATGATAATCTGAACAAATTCTTGTAACCTACAAAGAAGAACCTTTGCGTGGGTATTCCTTGATCCTGATGATCACATATTATAATGAATTAGACAAAATTAAAATTTAAAAAAATTCCAAAATATTTGAAGGCGTTCACAGCTAATTATGTTATCTTCAGTACAAATTATTAAACTTTTTCGATAGTTCAGTGTTTTACAGATCAACCAAGCTGTGTTGCGTGGTTTGTTCATCAGCCATCTCTTGAGTTTTGACTTGAACAGGACCGTGGAATTGAGTGTTATTAGATGAAGGGGTATTAAGTTATACATTTTATAGTCCTTTATTGTCTTCAACATTGAGGTACATTCAAGGCCTTTTCTTTATGTCTAATTGAGTAGTTGTGCTCGATATATTTAACTTTAGCTAAATTTCTATTTTGATGAGTTACCAGAACCAAAAAAATACCTATTTGATGTATGTCATTTACTCCTGTCTCCCTGTACAATTCATCACTAGAATATCTGAAGTCCTTACCCATAATTATTTCCGGAATTCACTTTTGGATTGTGATCAGGTGCCTCTTCTTCTTCTTCTTCGCACAAGGTGGGCTGGTTCCGAAGAACCCCGTACACGTAGGCCTCTCTATTTGGGCCCATTGTGCGCCCACTTGTTCTGAGAAACTCAGCTGGGCATGCCGATTTCTTTGACAAAATTCAGCAGCTTCCTCAGCTGAATCTCCTTGACGTCCTCTGGGTTCAGAATTATGCTCCCAAGGTTGATCTCCCTCTGGTGCACCAAGGCTGGGCACTCAGTGAGGATGTGCCTCATGTGACAGTTTGTTGCCCCACCCCATGATATGATTCCATAGTGGAGATTGGTCTGTATCAGAGCGTAATACATTATTTGTGTTTTATATCAAAGATTTTTTTTTAAATATTGAGGTTTTGATAGGTAATTTCTTATTTTTTTAAATTATTTAATCTATATGAATATTCCATTTTAGGTTGCTGTCTAGGTGAACTCCTAGAAATGTCAACGTTTTGTCATACCCTATTTTGCAGCACTTAACCCTGATGATGAAATTATATTTTATTATCTGGAGGTAGATTCGATTCATAACTAGTGAAAGGCAAGTATACAGTGTTTTTCAGAAGCACCAGCGGAAATGATTCCATAATTTATTGTCTCAGATTATCGTCTCTGAAGAAGATGATAGTGTCGTCTGCGCAACTACTTCCCCAGCTACAAGTACGTCGAATAATGCTTTAATATAGATTAAAAATAGGAAAGGTCCAAGGATGGTTCCCTGTGGGACTCCATAAAAACATTGTTCATATTACTTAGTACATTTTCGATTTTCACACACACTGTTCTCTTCCTTCTAGATAACTTTCCATAATTTGATAGGCTATACCTCTGAAACCGGTAGTTTCCAAAGTTTCCAGTGGGTATCATAAAGCCTTAGCGAGATCGACGAAGGTATAGTCAAACCATTTACAATTGCAGAAGCATAAAAAACAAGTTTCGCAGTCTTGAAGCGGTATCCTTTGAGCAGCAGAGGCGGAGATAACGAATTTTATTTAGATATTTAGATATTTTATAAATACGTTGAAATAAAAAAAATGCATAAGCGAGGAAATATGTGTTAATAGGCAATCGGATCATCATAATTTCATTTTCCTATGGTCGAAAAAAAGCCATATTTTCCAACAAAACACAACAGAACTATAGAATATTTTAGAACCTAATTCGATCCCAGACCATAGGCTACTGGCTTTTATTTATTCAGACCTCAAATACAAATATAACTCGTGATTTATTGGTTTTCTCGGCCTCTCAACGTATGGACACACTACAAGCATTATCATTGGCTTTCGGTCCATTTTGATTGGCTCAGGCGAAACTGCTGTAGAACAAGACAGCTGTCACTCAAACCCACGTTGACTATCGGCTCTTTTGATCTTCCGTTCGGCGACGGAGAATGTTTACCAGTAGTACACATTATTTTTCGTTCCGTTACTTCGCATATACGGTCGTGTAAGCGAAGTGAGTTTTTGATTTGCTTCTTATAGAAACAGCTTCGCAATTGAAAATGGTTAAACTATACATATTGCAGGTTCTTTGGCAAGTTAAGTCTCCAATTGCATCTTGAGTCGATTTCTCTAGGAAATTCAACACTGTTGATTAGTTTTTCTAGAATTTTTCTGAATGTCGAAAGTAAATAAATTGGTCTATAATTTGATATCTCCATTCTATTTCCGGACTTGAAAATAGGTTTGATGACGGCAACTTTGGTTAGCTTTGGAAAAGTTCCATTTTGAATGACCATGTTTGCAACACACGTTATGGGTTGCAAAAGTTGGGTAGCACATTTTTTATGGTGTCTGGTGTAATATTATCGAGTCCTGGCGCTTTGTTTAATTTTAGTTCATTTATTACCTTCCTGACTTCATTTTCCTCCACTTCCGTGAAATAGATAGAATGCTCATTTTTTTACTCGATATTTTTTGTCTGTTAGCTCCAATGTTGGTGAAATAATTATTGAATGTTTCTGCGATCAAGGAATTATCCCGAACAGTAGTTCCTTTATCTTTTATGGCAATTGTGGTGTCAGATTTCATATTTCCTTGTTTTTTTTTGTAGCACTGCCACATATGTTTGGGAGACTATTTTGATTCATATAAGCAAGCGGTTGCATGTTACCAGTTGCATGAAATCGGTTTCATGAAACCAGTCGCTTCATTTTACGTCCATTTGTGTAACCTATTAGGACGAAGGAAAACCCGAAAGCATTTTTGGATTCATCCTGATTTGAAGAAAAATTACGTGAGAAGGTTCTCTATAATAGCAGAGGAAATTCTAGACCCGGTCAAATTCCAAGAATCAATGAAGTTAGTTGGTCCACGAATTGAAAAATTGTTATTTTCTCCCAGGCAGCGTCAGTAACATCTCTTCTCGCATACTCGTTAATTTTATAATTATATAAGCATGGATATTTCCGGCACTAGAGCAATATTCCAAGTTTGCTCGTCAGTCTACAAAGTTCTAGGCATTCTTTCAAAAACGGCAAAACAACTTTAAAATTGCACCTACGAACCACACCAAGATATGATCGCACGCAACTTGTCAATACGCGACCGACAGGTTTGGTTTCGTGAGATCAGTTTCGTCCCAAAAAAAGGTTGCAGTCGCGCAAGTGGATCGACATACGTTGCGTCAATAGAAAAATCGCGTTCGCGATTGGTTTCATGATTGCACGCAACTGGTTTCATGGTTTTCGTTGCCTTAGATATCTCATTTTTTTAATAGTTGATTTTCGCTTTGTCAATGAGATTACTCAGGATATTTTTATAATACCCGAATTCATTACTTGGGTTTCTTTGTGATTTTTTATATAAGATGTTTTTTTTTGTTCACTGATTGTACAGGCTATTTGTTATCCAAGGTTTTCTTTTAACATTTTGTCTCTTTATATTTATACCAGTTGCTTGCTACAAAGAGTAGGTCGTTTCTGCATGCAATAAAAAAATTGGCTGTATTTGCGGCGATATAACTGTCCACCCATGGGGAAAACATAGAGCTGCTTGCATAAGATTTTCCTGCCAACATCGGCTGAAAACAAGTAGAAAACAGTATTTGGCCATTATAGATTTATATAACCATAATTCAACTCCGAGTTTAGAAAATTTCATTGGTGCATTTTCCAATCTTCCTATAAAGTTCAGGCACTATCCTTAATATCCAAAGTTGAGTTAAGCTGAAACCTTACGAAGAAGCCGCCACGTTTAACCGGGGTTAATTCAATAAACTTGAGCCGTCATAAACGATGTCGAAGGGTGTGTCCCGATCGACGGGTTATTGGATAGCAGCATTATGTAAAAGAGAGACGGGGATTTTGCCCCGAATCCGACAATAAAAATGACTAGCTCGATCCGATTCGGAATTCATGAGACGTCCTTCTGTGTCATTATATTTCGCAAAGAAAGAAGGGAAATGATTTGTAATGAGATTTTATTGTGAGTAAAAAATGGGGTCGTTTTTCTTTCACGTTACCTTGAATTTGGTTGATGAAAAAAACAATTAGGCTTTGCAGAATTTTTTGTTTTCTAAACCAAATAAATTGTAAAAAACATAATCACACGTTGATTTCATCATTTATAATTGAAGTGTTTTTCCCCCGAACAATAGCACATTTTCGTGCCAAGCAATACTATACCATTTTTTCTTCATTATTTTCTCACATTGAAAATGTTTGGATTTTTCTTCACTTTCGTTCAAAGTTGTTCAAAATGTTCCTTCTGGACAGAGGTTTTTTATCGTCTCTTCCTCACCCCCCTTCCCATTCTCCATATTTTGATGGGTTACACTCACCACTTTCTTTTCGTTTTCCGTTTCACTTACTGTTTTTGAACTTCTTACAGTTTTTTCATACTCTACGCTAACCTCGGCTCGGGCGGTCTTTTCGGCTTCGGACCCGGTGCCTGGCTCTCCAGTGTCTTTATTAATAGAAAAGAATGTTATTGATGTTTTTGAATATTTGATTCATTACACAAGTCAAAGAGTTTGGAACATGTCCGTGGATAAAAAATTTGTGAACATAACAAATATAGAACATTTTATACACATTTATACATACATATATAGTAAAAGACTTTATATAAAACATGTTGAAAGTAGTAGGATGGGTGCAGTATTTTCACACACATATCATGGTGTTTACATAATTTTCATTCTGTTAAATCACTCGACAATATTACTCTTCTTTACACTTTCACTATGTTTATTAATGTAATCATTGAGTTTTTGAGTTTTTCGGCTTTACTTGGGAGAAAATGATACACTATATATATTGCATTTTTTTCTGAGTTCTTCGGCTTCTAGTACCGAACAGCTGGCGATTTCGCTTTTTTCCGACGTGAGTTTTTCCAACACACTGTTTTTATCAGTTTCGGTGGTTTGATTTGGTGAAATAATGTCTTTTTTATCATACTTGCATCATAATCCTTGTTTTATGAAGTAAAAACCGTGCGAAATCTCAAGATTAAAACACGCCTTGTTTAAAAGATTGCTAGGTAACAAAAACAAGCCCAACTTTTTATTTGTGTGGAATTACATCAAAAATATAAAACAACTATTTCAAGTAAATGTTGAATGTACAATTATGATTATTTGATATTTGAATACCACTTGTCATTATACTGATCTAAAATTAATTTCCAGCATTGTTATTGAAGTTATGATACAGGCATACAAAAAATAGCGTATGATACACGTGTATAAGTGCCTTTAAAGCACTTGCAACGTTGAGGGCATTCCGCTCCGCGTTGTGCCCTCAAACTCGTTGGCTTTAAAGGTTAAACTATTTCACGGTTTTTGTCACTGGGTGATCCATTGTAGCTTTTTGTTTTCAATTTATCCACGCTTTTGTTGCGATCTGCATCTCCATCGCTGGATTCTTCCATTGGGGGGTCATTTATTGAACTTTTCCAGCAAGTCAGCTGTGGTTGTTTGTGTTATTTCACTTTTTATAAGCGAAATTGTTTCAACTTTCGTGGGATTTGAAATCCTAATCTCCTTTTTTCACTCTGGCGAACCAATACGGTCGAAATTCCCGAACTCGGCGGTTATTAAGTGTCACAATGGCCTACAGTTTTCCAATGGCCAGATATTGTATTAGAAACGCTATTTTAACTCTTTTTATGCATTTAGATCACTTTCAGCACACTGTTTTATTGTTTTTAAGTTAACGAAGGAGTTTATAATTCACTTTTCCAACACTTTGGGGTTCATATGGCACTTTAAACTACTGAATTTCACGAAATTCGCGAAGCACATTGAAGCTATACCAACTACAAATCATCTCATCTCATCTACGTAATCTATCCCGTTTGTGGAGATGGAAGTTGATTAGTTTTATCTTTTTGTCAATTCTGTTTTCATTCTGTATAATAGTCAATTCGAACTGAAGAACACAGAAACTGGCAATATTCTTCTAGTATAGGATACATTATACTAAAATTGAAGAAAAACACACTAAATCATAATTATGTATACTTGGATTTACATTCTGTCTATCGATGTTTCGATCTAGGTAGTGGCACAATTTGTTCATTGGGTTTTTTCCTGACTTCGAGAACAGTGGAAATTCCAGAGCTTAATGCTGTTTCGAAGAATTGCACAACTTGAAGATGAGCTCATGTAGGAATGATATATCACATGAGCTCATATTTCATACACACAGATAATTCAGATTCAAAACAACTACGAACTCTTCTCCTTTGTTAGAGCATTTTTTTCGGTAATTTCCAATAGGCAACTCTACACACCGAATAAAAATGCAGACAATTGCCCTTCTACCAGGTTGTTAGGATTTATGCACCGAAAAAAAAAAATATGAAACAGGTTTCTCTCATTTCAGAGAACTACTAGATTTGAAGTTAGTTAATAATATTCACTTTGAGAATATCAGTTCGTTTTTGAGCGATAAAATTGGAAAGCCATTAGGTTTCCTCAACGTAATATGGTTTTGAGATTTTCTGCAAAATTGAATCAATATAGACGACCATTTCTCCCAAAAGCAAATCGAATTTTATCCAGACAGAAACCATACCATTCAGGCATTCCAACTTTTATGAGCTCCGTAAGGATTGGACTTGATTTCGAGTAGATCGCGTAAACTCGAGTTTTCATACGTTTGGAAAATATATTGAAAATAGATGATTTCAATATATGTATAAGAATTGAGATGATATCGAAAACTGATATAATTTAAATTGAAGGTGCACAATAGTGTATTTGACATAGAACCTCTTAATTTTCTTGTCGTGTCCTCAAAAGCATCATTCACCAATGAATGATAGAATTGATTAATTGTTTTTTAATCACTTATTTTTTCCACTGATTCAACAATATCCAAGAAAGTTTCATAACATTTCTTTGATCAAAAATAATTTCAACTAGTTTTATTTTGCACGTAGAAGGCGTTTGATTTCGATATGCCTTGAAGAAACATTTGATAAGAAACCTTACAGACATACAAATAGATAGAAAACCGAGAAGTAACGACAAAAAACTGCTACCCACTTGACTTGATGTGGTGAACATACCAACACAATAATTATTATGTCTAGACGAGAATAAAATGGTATATTACGCAATAAGTACAAAATTACGCTCATTTTGCACGAGTATGAAATTTTGCACCACGAGCCGAATGCGAGGGCTGCAATTCATACCAATGCAAAATTGCCATTTTGTGCGAGTTGCACACCATACTTTTTCTACGACAACCTACTACTTACATTGATACAAAAAAATATGCAAAAGGAATTATTAATGAAAGTTAAATGTGCAATTATTGATAAGCATTCTTGGAGAACTTGTGGAATGCTGATACTTATATTTTTAACATATTGGCAATTTATCGTCGTTAAAATCGATGCCATTTCACGATTTTCCATTCCCGAACTCGATGTTATATTTGAAATATCCTGTATTGCATTTTAAACTTTAGTAGCTATGTCAAATTTATTTTTTCTCGACTCATCGATAAATCCCTCGGCGACTGCCGGGGTTTCCAGCCGCGCTGTGACATTTCAACGTGGTTATGTTACCACCTCCATCACCAAGAATTGTTGCGAGAGTGCTCAGTATATAATTCGTGGTTTGGCAATTCTGAAGACGTTTCCGATGATAAACTTAATGTTGCTAGCTTTGCTGCCTCCGTTATGTTTGAAGGTGTCATGTCGATATCACAGTAAAAATTTTGACAGAATTACTGATGTCATATTCAAATAGTGTCATATTCCCAAAGCCTCCTTCGCATTAGGTGCACCGCCCCCTCCCCTCCAACACATGGTTCATAATGTTTCGGTTGCTAGGCACATTTCGATGTTGTCGTAAAAAGATTTTCTTCAACTAGCGAGTATATGTGCTGGTTTGCCAGTGTATTACTTATCCTTTCGAATGGGGAAACGGTAATCAATTTTACCGCGAGTCTGCTAGTATTGGCGATAATAGTCCATTTTGGTGGAATATTTTCACACAACTCTCATTCACTGTTACTTGCTGCAAAAAGTAAATCAATAAACTGTACATTTAGCGGTCAAAATCGGCAAAAGAATAAAATAAACCAATTTTATTTTGATTATCAATAACGAATATTTTTTTGGTTTGCTAAAGTTTTCAGACCCAGTGACCAGAACATTCAAGAAATCATACAGAATATATCTTATTGTTTTATTTCTGATTATATACCAACAATTCATGATGATGTTCAAATAACAACATTAAAAAATAATTTCCTTCATACTTGTTAGCTTTTGAACAAAAAATAATAATACTATATAAATATATTCATTGAATATTGCATGGGAAATTCAAATTTCATAATACAATGATAGTATCAATAGTCACATATTGATGTGAAACCTGGAATATATGGCCTGTTATTACTACTGAAACTTTAGTATAGCAAATACATGGATAATTTGAATGAATCCCTTATCACGATAGAATTGAAATAAAATCTGAATTTGAAATAGGAGATAAGCATGGCAGGAGCCGAATAGAACGACAAGAAAAGTAACACAATGGAAGCCCGGAATGGAAATTAAGATCCCGAAAACAATGTGCAGAATATGTGGAAAATAATATAATGGGGGGTTTACGAGCTCTTGTTTAAGACGCTAGAAGATCGAAAGCAGAAGAAATATTGAAACAGTTGAGAGACCGACAACACACTTCAAACAATCTTTCCCAAACATGATTTAGTTAGAACTATCATTAAGCACACCATATCTATGCACCCGCAGAATTAACAAGCAGTAAATATTTATTTAAAAACGAGTACGACGCAAACAATTAGCATAATCTTTGGGATACAACAAAGCAAACATTAACCCTGAACGCGAAATAACAAACAATGGGAATTTAGTTTCTTCGCGAGAAGAGCACAAATATTTACGCTAAGGATCTCAATTTGCATGATTGCACGTTACCTTCTAAAATAAAAGTGGGGTTTGAGTAGCGAGCGTTCATCATCTTTCGCAGGAGTTCGACATAAAATTTCCACACCAAACACTCGACAGTGTCAAAAGCTGAACCTCTTCGCTGACTCTACGCAGCTGAGAGCAATCTACACGGTAAAAGGCGTTACGAAGCCCAAACGAAGACAACGCAAATGGAGAATAAACCAAATTCTACCATCAATCTATTTTGGAAAGCTGAAACTCTATAAAGTGCACTGACCAGAAAAAAATAATAATTAATTTAGTTGAGGGATTACAAAGATTACCTCCAGCCTCTCATAGCCATTTCGAATTACTTTTACTATCTGCTAAATAATCAACCACAATTGCTGTGTTCCTATGTTCACCACCAAATATCAATGAAGAAGAAACCATCCTGAAATGTCAGCATGCAACTGATTTTTTACTATAAATATCAGAAACAAAAAAACAAGTCAAGTAATGACATTTAAAAATCCGATGATAAAATGTCTTTTTTCGACTTTTTCGCAAGTTTGTAGGAAAAATATATTTTTCTGCCAACACAAAAATAAATGAAATACTTTTTTACATGCACGTCATACCAACAAAATATTTCTATTTGAATAAAAAAATAGTACTGAAAGGCGAAGGAATGCAAAGAGCAACTTCCCACATGCAAACAATGCATAGGTTATTCAAATTCAAATCGATTAGATATAATAATATACCGATTGAACTCAAAGGTCGAACCAATTACATTCGTATCAAACACCTATTGTTATCGCGAGGAATAATTATGCAAATTCAATCAACTCGTTCAATTCGAATAATGTATATGTCGCAAAAAACTCTATTAATAATGCATGTAACGATAACATCAAAGCTACATAATTATTTGAAATATTGCATGTTGAAATACTGGCAATTTTTGTAATAATTAAAATAGTGGAATCGACACTATAAATTGTCCACAATAAGTCATTTGAAAAATTAATTGTTGTTATTGCTTTCCAGAAAACCTGTTTTTTTCAATATAATATCTACTGGTCACGAGTGAAAGGTCACATAATATAAGTAATATTTTTTTCATATATCGCATTTTCTGAAACTGGGAATACATAGTGATAAATGATAAGTTGAATGATTCAATTGGATGAAACTCTTCAAGCCGAATGAAAATCATATTCATATTGTTTTGACCCACTCTCCGTTATCAAGTTTTTTTTTCTGTGGCAATTTTGAGGCAACTGGATAACAATTACCTTTTATAATGATCACCCGGTCGCACTGTAACAATACTCCAAAACATTGAATATACATAACTCAATATTTTAAAAGAAGATCTCAAAGAAGAAATGTTAGGGAAACTACAACAAAGTGTAGAGAAAGATCAGAAAAAACATGAACCCCTCAGGCTAAAACACAATAACCAATCAGCCAAGAAGAAAAAGAAAAAGTACTGCGGCAACAAAAGGGAAGAAAATATAAAATTATAAATACGAAGGCGAAGAAAATACTCAATAGAAAAATTTTAATTAAAATTCTGGGACGACGTACAATGACTGAATTACAGTTGAGAATATATTCGACAAGAGATAAAAAACAAATATTAAATTGAATTGTAGAAAAGGAACACAAGCAGATTACATAGGTAAGGTTATGTTTTATTAGAGCTAAGAATATATTCAAGATATAAAAAACAAATAATAAATCAATCGAACCGAAGAATAGAAACAGAAGTAGAAGACATAGGTTAGGTTATGTTCCAATCGAATAGAGCGATAACCTCCCCTTCCCTTACGACATTTTCTTTATTGAAGCTCGAATCCTTCAATCAGAGTTCACCATCTGTCCCGCGCTTCTGAATAAATGATGACGATAAATGATTACTTTCAAATGTCTTTTGTTTAGCTATTTTCATTCTGTAAATTCTTCGATGTCACCAAGAAGGATTCTGGATCTATGAATTCTTTCCCATTTTTTTCAAAACCTTTCATGTAGTTTCTTACTACTGAATTGACAAAAAAGCACCTTGTTCTCAACTGGCAACAATTGCCTCGTTATAGGAATACATTGTCAATTCTCGAACAAAGGAACATTTTGTTTATACTGACGTCATCCGCAATTCGATATGGGATGGGAACAGATCTCTCAGCTTCGCCCAATTAACTGGGAACTATTTCCGATATGGATGTTGTCAGTCCATATCGCGGATTCGACGAAAAAACATTCTCACGCCCAACATCTGTTCGAGTGTTGAACCGTGAACTAATTATAAACAGACAGAATCCATCAATAAGACAGGGCTAATGGAATGCAATTGAAATTAGAAATCAATAGAAGGTAGAACATTTATGCCTGAATGCACCGTTTGTCAATTCTAACTCTAGTTCCCCAATCCCGTTTTTGTAATCTTTGGCCCGTAGCTATGCACCGTCAGCAGATTGAATAATCGAGATTGGAAATCTGACAACGTTGGTATTGCAAGATTCTTTGATAGTTGGAAATGATAAAACGTCAAAATTGTCAGTTTCGATTTCTATTTTCAAAATGACTGAGGGTGAAAAACAAAAAGAATCCCCAATTTTTTCCCGGGAGAAATGCAGAGTCTCATGAGAGTACTCTTAAAACATGCTAATATCATCGAGGACAAAAAAATAAACAAAGTTTCCAATGATGATAAATCTCAAGCTTGGAAGCGAGATACGGAAGATTTCTGGAAACTGTCGTCTGATGGCAGCCAATAAAATCTCCGATTGTACTTTGATGCCCCGCACAAGAATACAGACGCAATGTGGTCAGGTATTGGTTCATTGGGGTTAGACTATCATTTCTAAAATAAATAAGATTAGATACCCGCTAGTAGCCGTTATACCACTACACCTCAAATCACCGAAAAACAATTTATGTAGCCAAGGAGCATTCTCCACAAAATAAGTTGTTTAGGGTGAAGGTGCATGAGGTGGGGTAATCTACTAGCCAACAAGACACAAAGACAGACACTCCCTTGCATTCATCAACTTACAAATCATTTTGGAATTCAATTTCGTCTTCTATGTTTTCCAGGAAGCTGAGAACTGTAGGTTTTGTAAGTCGAAATTTTCGAAAAAATTTATAATTGTCCATAGTGTCGAAATAATCACTCCTTTCGTAGACGAGTAAAACCAAAGATGATATCGAGGATATCTACGTCATCATCAATGAATATTTCGTCCTCCATTTTATCCAGAAATAATGAAAAACTTGCAAAAAAACTCAACACTCAAAATAAAAGACGTAATTCGCTAAACCACGCTTCGTTGACCGATTAGAAAATCTTAAGCTTAAACCAGATTTTTCTTGCGGTGCATAATAAACAATAATCTAATCCAGGTTTCCGTAACTGATCCGCGAAATCAGCCTACGGTGCATACGGGCGTGATTGCTTATATTTTCTTGTAGTATTGCGAACAAATGGAAATTATAGATGAAATGCATAATAAAAGGAGATAAGAAAATGGTCACATTATTTCAAAAATGTGTTTGCCTAGAAGTGAAGAGAATAGAGATGAAAGAAATATAGATATGCATATGAAGATTATTTTTCGATATTTTCTATACTTGAAGTTCAATGAATATGTTCAAAATTCATTGCACTACAAAGATGTGGAGCTTTTGTATTTTATCTGCCAACCGAATGAAGTGCGGTGCCGATAAATGAGAAATTGTTTGAATAAATTTGAAATAAACTACTAATTTCATACCTTACTTTAGTTTTGAGTCGGATCTAGTCCCCACAGATAAGTATTATCATATTAATATATTTAACAAGCCGAGCCCTCGCAGAACACAACAAAATAACATTGATGTGGGATCCATGACACTGTGGCATCGAGGGCAATGAAAAAGCTGATGAACTAGCCAGGACGGGCTCAACTCCATATATTGGCCCAGAACCTGCACTCAGAGTGACAAAATCGGCCATCCGAGGTCAAACGAAAACAAAGGGAGCCCCTCTCATGCACCACGGGAAAACATATATTATAGAACCGTCGAAACGAAGAACAAGAACTACTCAAGATGAGTAGGAATCAAGTCAGAACAATAACGGGCCTTCACACGGGTCACACCCCAATGAGAGGACACCTGCACAAAATTGGGCTGTAGAACGGAGAACTTTCCTGCAGACAATGTGGCAAAGGGACAGAAACGACCAAACATATATTGTCAGAATGCGGGGCACTAGACCGCAAAAGACCAGCAATATTCGGACAGCCAAAGGTTAACCCCTGAAGAATATAGTAGCCAAACGGTGAAGAACCTGTACAGACTGATACAGGGGACTAGAGTTACGCAGTGGGTGCTGTAAAACAAAAACCCGAAAGCACAAAAAGCCCAAGAGGCTGAGGTGCAGCTGGCGACGAGACCAGTATCCGAGAAAAAAAAATATTTAACATATTTTCGATTGAGAATTCATAGGTGTCACTGGAAAACTCAATGACTGATCAGGGCATATTTGAATTTTATTCATAGCTCATATAAGTTTTTTCCTGGTCATTTTCAAGTGATAGCTACATATCCAGAAATATTGCGAGAAAAATCATTCTACTTTTTTAATATCATGTAAGTCAAACCCTCTCAAATAATTTTCAAATGAATCTAGAGCGCTGGTTAAGATTCTTTCAACTCTCATATATTTAAGAAATTACGTTCTAATTACCACCCTAATGACTATATCTTCCCTCAATCTCTAGAACTACTGTCAACCCTGTCATTTCAAGAGACAAAACATAAATCCTGAAAGAGGATTTTCCCACTCCTCATAAATCAGCAGATATCGCCCTTTACTAACTCCTATCAGACCTATCAGAATTCACGGAAATTCCAATGATTGTAAGATCAAAAACAGCCCCTTTCAATCCAATCCCGAACCAATTCATCAAATATCAATATTCGCTAGCGATCGCACTACAATTCGTTCGGTATCGAGGAAGACGGAAGAGAAATCACATTGATAGTTCCATAAAAATAAATAGGGACTTTCAACTGTTGCTTTATCTATATATCCCGGAAATAGTTCGTATTTGCCTTCTCCGTAGATTTAATTTTGTGATGGATATTATTTTCATGAATCGTTATAAACATAAATTGAGTTTTTTAACTTTATAACAACCTTTGACGATGTATTGTATTCGTACAATAAACAAAATAATTTTCTATACAACTTAAGAGCCTAAAAGACATAAAAGTAATTTTTCATTATTTGTTGATTTAACATCTGTATATAATATTTCACGAAGGTTTTTGCATCTGGTTCATAGGAAGGCAAACATTTATTTGGTGGATGATTAATAATTTTTGATTTGTGGATAGTGCTAGAATCATGCCAAGTGATTTTATCTTCACAGCTTGGAAAACAACCTATGCGGTATGTACATGTCGTTTTATTTTTTATTACTACTAGGTTTCGCAAGTATGTCATACATACAATCCAGGAGTATGAAGTTTTGTTTTCCAACATTGTGAAAAATCAACGTTGTTGTAGAGGTACAATATTAAAGACAATAACAACATGCTGAAAAATAAAACGACGTTGACCGACAATTATCTCAAGTAAAGGTTTAAATACTTATCGCTGAGCGTATCGCCTGCTAATTTTAAGTTATAAACAGCTTGTTGTTCGTTGCTCTGCTTTTATTTTGAATGAAATTTCTCCAGACTCTCTTTTAACATGTTCCGAATAATTAGTTGAAAATTCCACATATTTAAATGTATATTCTTGCAAACAGAAATGATTTTTATCAATTTTAGAACAATACATAGAAGAAGAAGAATGTTTATTGACTACGGTATATAAGGATATTAGTAGCAAGTCGGTAGTACAGATGTAGACGTATGGCAAATCTGAACAGGGAAGATAGTAAAAAATGTAAACAATGAACAAGCAAAGATCCAAAAAAATATAAATAGATTAAAATCTATATACAATACATAAAATATATATATTCTATACCATATCAAACACATAGGAACAGTAAAAAAATTGTTTGCACTGAGGTTGTGGCACCATATTCCTCTATACTATAGAAACATTGTTCAATTAGGTATTCCTTGATGTGCTTTTTGAAAACTGTGCGTTTCTGAAGTATGAAAACTTTTGAAACGTGGAAGGAGTTGCCTCAGAGCAGTGTTCCATAGCTAACATGAGAATGAAAGAATGCATAGTAAGCTGAGAGAAGAGTTTCTATACTAACAAAGTTTTTCAATTGCCGCAGTAAAAATAGATATTTAGAGAGCTTCTGGCTTAATAACCAGTTTTTTCTTTAGTTTGAGAGAGTTAAACCACGATGCAGCTTGATTTTCTGCATGCAGTAAATTCTGACAGTCGTCTGAGCACAGGATAGATGTGTCATCAACATAAATGACGCATTTGTAGGGTAGTAGATCATAGAAAAGGTCATCTATGTAAACTCTAAACAGAAGCGGACCCAGAACATATCCTTGGGGAACTCCTAATTCAATCGACTGTAGATCAGATGTTCTGTTATTGCCTAGATCAACACACTGTTTTCTGTTCATCAAATAGGATGAAAAAAGTGAAAGTGCCACGCCTCTGACTCCATATTCTTCCGGTTTATGTAGAAGAATGGTATGAGAGACACAGCTTATGCTGAACCTTTTCTAAGCCATCGACTATATCCCTCACAACTCTAGCTACTGCTTGAACAGTTGAGCAGGACTTTCGGAAACCATATTGGTCCGAGTTTAGTAGATTATTTCCTTCTAAATACCGATATAGCCTTTTCTTAAGGATAACGCAAAGATTTTTCCAAAAATGGGAACGATGGATATGAGATTTTGGTCACCTTTTTTGAAAACTGGGATGACTTTACTAATTTTAAGTTCGTCAGGAAAAAAGCTTCAGTGATTCAGGTATTAAATAAAAACGTAAGTGGTTCTATCAAGTATGCACATGTTTACTAAATATTTTACTATTGAGGTTATACACATCAAGGCAATTGGAGTTTTTCAGCTCATTTATTAACCGACGAAACCAAAAAGAAGGAGGTTCTCTAGTCGACGCGTATTTTTTTTTTTGTATGACCACTCATAACGTTTTACTGAGACGTTCGATTCCTATAATTCTTTTTTCAGTAGATAGGGCGGACTTCGAAGTTGGTCCCATTTGAATTTAAAAGATGAAATCCACCCCTAAGGTAGCAGAATGAAGGATATTTATCACTCACCCTCTGAATTCTGGTCCGTTAACCGATTCTATCGGGCATAACTTTGTACTGGGTTCTTCGATTTCGATTATTCTTTTTTTATTAGATAGGGTATACCTCATAGTTGATCATATTTGGATTTCGACACGAATTATCTACCCTTACGGGTAGAAAAATAGGGGATAATTGATGTTTCTATTGTGAACGTTGGCACACATATGTAGTTGACACTGACAGATCGCTATTGTCATTATTTTTGTACTACATCCGTCACAATCATTATATTCTATGAGAGGATGGAATGATATACAAAGTAATGAAATAAACTAACCAGAACAATTTATGTTACAACAAATAGTAATAGTAATATTATTTAACTGGTAACAGTTGAAGTAAGGTAGGTAAGTAAGTATTTTGGAAGAAATCAAAAAACGAGTAGGTAGTAATTAGTAGATTTCAGCCACAAAAAATTTGAAAATAAAAACTTTTTAACAAAAAATTAAACCGATGAAATACGGAACTGAAAAGTAAAAAATAAAATAAATTTTCTTAGTTTCAATAACTAAGCTCCTAAACTAATGTAAGTAACTAATTTTGAGTCGGCGCCAAACGAACAATCAACGAAGATCATTAAATTACTTCAAAAAAATTATCAGGTATGTCACCGCGCAACTCGATGCCATCATTTTACGCCTTACGTAAAAAATTGCTAAAGTTTGGGGTTCGGAAATAGAGGTCTAGAATTTTTTTAAACTAAGAATTTATTTTATTTTTTACTTTTCAGTTCCGTATTTCGTCGGTTTAATTTTTTGTTAAAAAGTTTTTTTTTAAAGGGAAACGAGGTAGGTTTCAGTTTATTATCCAGTGATTTTAAAGTGTTTACATTGGATGGTAGTTGGCTTATTAAAGTTTCGGCAATGGTGGTGAAATATGAATCGAAATCATGTGGTGTGATCACGTCAGATGCAACAGGAGGTACCGCTTTGCCTTTTTCAAAGTTGATCAGCCTCCAGCAATCTCTGATTTTATTGTCAGATACCTTGATAAAATTATCGCAGGCATTTTGTTTCGATTCAATAATGGCTTTCCGATATTTCTTGCTCATAAACGAGATCATTTGTCGCGTCATATTTTATCTTTACTGCACGTACCGTGTCCCTTAATTTTCTTAACTCATCTTGAACCACCTGAGAGGGGTTTTATGTGATAATTCACAGGATATTTTTTTTTGAGGAAAATGTTCCTCTACTAGACTACAGTAAAGGTTCAAGAGAAACTCCACCATGGTTTTTGAGGAGTTTGAGGAGTAAAAGGTGTTCCAGTTCACTAAATGTAAGGATGTTTGAAAAGCAAGTATTCCATTACTGATAATTTGCCTCCTGAGAATCGGGGTACTTGAATGACTCACAATATTTCTGAAATTCATAATCTGTGCATAATGGTCGGAGAGGCAGGGATCAATTACACTAGTTTGATAGCACGATTCATCTAAGCTTGTTAGAATTATCAACGCAACTGCTAGAGCCGTTTTCAATCCTAGTATATAGAGTTAGTTAGGCAGACCAGGTTACGGAGATCAGCAGATGGTTTCAAGAAATTTATATTGAAATCAAGTAGCAATTTTTTTGTTTTTTGTTTTTTTCGAAATAGATATTGGAAGTTTTTCTAATTTGTGGAAAAAATGGTGCAATCAGCTACGCAAGCTGATAAACAGTGATTATTGCAATTTTAGAGATGCTGAGTACAATTCCACACACTTCGATGTCACGTTCAATACAATAATCACGAAGGTGAAGAGGTTTAAATACAATATTTTCACGTACAAATATAGCTACACCGCTGTGTATAGAGTTAGATCTACAGAAATATGTTGCCAATTTATAGTCTGGAATATTACAGAATTTCAAGCAGTCCTCATTCGACCAGTGCTCGGAGAAACAAAGAACAAAAGTTAGATTACACCCTTATAATGATATACCCTCTATTTTGAGCATTCGATGGTTTGGAAAAATATTATTTTAAATAATGTTCAGATAAGATCCAGTAAGGATCCCTGATAGATAGATAGCTCTTTATTCCCAACAGGTGTACACCCAATTACAGGAAATGCTTAGGAGGTAATATTTAACATAACGAATTACAGAAAAGATAAATATATATATATATATACACATGTACATATACATATAGATACACACACACATACATACACACACATATACGAATGTATATGAACGTCCAAGTGAACAAATTAAATGAATTAACTATATAATTAATTAATTATAAAATAAAGGAAAGCTACTGCTGAAGAAATAACGAAAAATCACTCGACAGTTCAATGAGAATAAGAAATAAGAAGCTCAAGACCTATTGGTAATACATTCCATAATATGTTTGAGAGTGCTCACATTGATGTCACATGAATCACAGATCAAATTATAATTAGAACACATTAATGACACGGGTACCCTACTCATAACATTTGTTCTGATAAAAATATCACAAGTTTTAAAGTTTCCGTGGAAATAGAATTTTATCTAGGAGATTGTGTCTAGTAAATTTCGGATTTTAACTCCAACAACAATGTTTTGTTTGAAGGTTGTAGACGATGTGGTAACTTGATTACTGTCTTAATGTATTTAAAAGGTTTTCACGACGTTTCGAATGCTTGTATCTGCAATCGTCCTGAGGTGAATACAGTGAATAATATTCGAAACGTCGTGAAAACCTTTTAAATACATTAAGACGATGGACGTCCGAAACGACAGTAATCAACAATGTTTTCTTCTTACAACCAAATCTTAAAATGTATTGTTGCTGGCGAATGCTAAATGAGTACTGAATGCTGCGAGAAAGTATATTTGCCATAGTGATCTATTTTTCATTAAAAGATGTAGCCGCATGTTGCGTATTCTTTGCAAAAACAATGTTGTTGAATATATTAATAATCAATTTGATTTTCGTTATAGCATGTTTGGATCGGCCACATCAACGATACTGCTTACTGTTCGTTCAAGTCGAAACACAAAACAAGAAAGAACGGTAGGTAATCCACCAAGCATTCCTGAAAATCTTCTGGTCCTCAATCCCGAACGCATTATAGTCAGTTCGAACGCGATGTTAGCTGGTACATTCAACCCTCAACCCTCGCAATTACCCTCATTGAACGAACGAGTGAGTGTGCGATAGCATCTGAGGTCGATGTCGGCAGAGTGGCTGGCTGCACTCACCAACGACAGCCGATATGAATAGAAATCATCGACGTTAAAGGTCTCCTTGAACGGCACGCCAGATTGAATAGGAGAGACGTGCCGACGACACCCGGTCCTTAACACCTTTCGCGGCTAGAATCGACCCAGCGGGTCGCTAATCATCAACACCGTTTACACTTCGAATTAGAGAATATCTGAGAGGATTGCGATGTGAAGTGTGCCGATATCACTAGCTAATTTGTTTGAATATGATTCCTGAATGAAACCAGGTTGAATACGTTTCCACTGAAAAAGTTGCGATTGAAAGTTTTAGAATATTTTGAGCTAGGACTTCAAGAGAGATATATGTATGCGACATTTCAAAGAAGCAATTGTCACTAATAGCAGTTCACAAAACCAAAACTCAGCTAGTAGTGCAAATGAGAACGAATAATCTAATGCAATGGACTGATTCACCCAACTTCCCCAACAAAAATCCTACGGATCCTTCAAACCAGCTTCTAATTACACTAGATCCTAATATTCAACCAGGACCCGGCTGTTTAATTATATGACATTAACATCGGAACAATTCCATAACCAAATCATTCGGACATTTCAGAATTGAATACTAGGTGATATGGTCACCCCCATAATGTAAGATACTGGCCACGTTCATACCGTGTCTTGGTATGCTGACTAATGATTATATTCCAACCAAATTCTGTTAGTCAGTGTGGTATAAAATCTAAACACTTAGACATTTACAAGAGCCTTGAAGAAGACTTGTTGAGTAGGGGCTTTACAAAAACTGCTGAACAAATAAAATTAAAAATGACAGCCTGAGCTCACTGACACCCAGACATTGTCATTGACAGATGTCACAATTCCGAATTAGATAGCAGAGTTTCAAACTTTTCTCTTGGTTACATGACTAAATAAATACCAAACCAGAACCAAGTTGGTTACTTAATCATTTGACAAAACACGATGTAAATAAACGATTACTAAAAAAAACATTTGGTTTGAATTTGGTCACATACACTTGGTAAGGTTACTAAATTCACATACGGTATAAACGTGGCCACTCATTGTGACCTGAGTAGCCTGACAGTAGTAATTGAACTCTTCAGCTTCTAGGCCACTATCAACTGGAGTGAAGGGAGTCAAATCACCCGAAGTAGAACAGAGCAGAGATCTAGTGTCCAGCATTGAAAAATTCCAGGAGATATCACCAAATGAAATCCTGCTGATTTAGTGTCCAGATTTCTTCAGAACAGATCAAAGTTAGCCATTCTGACAAGTGTTAGTGCTTCTGTTAAGCGCAATGCTAAAGATACATTTGATATTGTGGCATTCATATTCATCTACTAACGATGCGAAAAAGTGCAAAAATAGAAGATAAAGAGAAGATGGCGATGAATTTGGTTATTAGATAATAGTTCGAAATTATTTGAGAATGTTTCTTGTTATTTATTGAAGCCATTTGTTATTAACTTTTGAATTAAAGTTCATATCTTTAAAAAAATGGCCACAAGTACGAGCGAAACATTCCATTCCATTCATACAGTATTTTTTCTCATTCCTCACAGAAACCAAAATGCTGAAAAGGTTTCTAACAAGGCAATATCCACACTAATGAGATATATAAATATATATATATATATATATAAATATATAAATATACATATAAATATATATATATACAGTGTGACCCATTTAAAATGGAACCACCCCTGTAGAATACGCATTTTTCAATCATTCTCAAAAAAAAGTAATAATAATTTTGTAATATTGAGCATCAAAAACTATATCTTGACACAAATTTTCATAACTTTCATTTCCAAGGCACTCTATGGTATTTTTTCTTCGTCAAAAACGGCAAAAATTTATTAGGCAATTTTTGTTTTGAAATTTGACTACACCACTGGATTCGTAGTCGTTATAAATAGAAACCATGGAAATTTCATAAAAAAATATTGGTTAACAACGAAGTTACAACAACTTAATTTTAAAAAATTTTTAGATTATAGACATATTTAAAATCTGGCAACACTGCCGATACAAAGTAGAACACCAGTGAATTTGTACAGCGAAAATCCGAAGTCAATAGCTCATTCCGTTCTACAGTTATAACTCCTGAAAGTATGGTAATGTGAGCGATTTGTGGTGGAAGCGATTTTGTAATAAAAATCTGACTACGCCACTGGACTTGTAAATTATATTCCCTTAAAATAATTTATTTAAGTTTAGGTTATAAGTGTATTCGAAAATAACCGAAAATTAAAAATTCATTTTCAAGTTATGAAGTCTTCCATAGCCGATAAAAACGAAATGAATCAAGTTTTAAAGTATCAAAATTATTTATTGAATGATAAAACAGAAAGCAGGACAAAAAATATTCCTTTTAAATTCTGCAAAACTCAATTGAAACAAGCTTTTAGAGAAGGTATCAATAATTTGAGGAAAGGTGAACTAATACATTAGGCATAAGTAGTGTACTAAATCAATAGTAGGCTGTGATTTAGTACACCACAAATCGCTGACATTACCATACTTTCAGGAGTTATAACTGTAGAACGGAATGAGCTATTGACTTCGAATTTTCGCTGTACAAATTCACTGGTGTTCTACTTTGTATCGGCAGTGTTGCCAGATTTTAAATATGTCTATAATCTAAATAAAAGTTATAATCAAATACTGTGTTTCCAAAATTAAAGTTGTTGTAACTTCGTTGTTAACAAATATTTTTTTTATGAAATTTTGATGGTTTTCATCTATAACGACTACGAATCCAGTGGTGTAGTCAAATTTGAAAATAAAAGTTGACTAATGAACTTTTGCCGTTTTTGACGAAGAAAAAAACCATAGAGTGCCTTGGAAATGAAACTAAAGTTATAAAAATTTGTGTCAAGATACAGTTTTTAATGCTTAATATTAAAAAAACATTTTTGAGATTGACTGAAAAATGAGTATTCTACAGGGGTGGTTCCATTTTAAATGGGTCACACTGTATATATATATATATATATATATATATGTTACCTTACTAATCATGATTTGTACCACGATAGTGAGGCCAATGATCACCTACGGAGCAATATTGTGGCACGGCAGGACCAAGATAGCCACAACAAGAAAAACCTTGGAAGAGACCCCTATAAAATTAGGAAAGCTACATGCTTGAAAATCTATAAACCTAGGACGAAATTTGTCGAATAATTGTCGTGAATCCAAAAAATTTGTCGCGCTTTCGATTTTAACTGGTTATGATTGACATAATCGAATGTCTGGCTGAGATCACAAAAAATGCCAGCAGGGCACTCGCTTGCCTCCAAAAATTCTGCCTTTTCAAAAAAAGCAATAATGGCAGTATTGGTGTAACGACTGGCTAAAAAGCCATGTTAGTTTTCCGAGAAGATATTGCATCTATACAAAAATGTCAATAGACGGTTGAGAAATGCGAACTCAAATACTTTTGAGAGACTGTTACAGTAATTGGATGATAGTTGTTCATAGCAGTTGTACATGCCTTTTTGAAGATGGGAATAATTTTTCCAACTTTCAGACATTGTGGAAACTCACCATTCAGAAAGGACAGATATACCAGGTATGTGAGAGGTTCAATAATATTTAGTACTAAGATCATCGTCAAATGATCAGCGTGCTCTTTCGATAGTGATACCAGCTAACATGCAAAATAAGGACAGGATTTATTAATGTATTCATGATAACAATGTATGCAGTTAAATTGACATCAAATCTGGTATGCTCTGACCAACAAATGATCATATTCAACAAACCAAACATTCCAACATATGGTTGCGGTTTTGTGAGAATAATTTTCCGGGAAATTTACATTCAAAATAAAAAATATTAATATTATGGGCTTTTCTTCGAACGAAGATGTGGTTGTGGTTGATATTTTGGAAATTAGTAATATTTCATTACCAAATATTATTTTGGAATGAGACATCAATATCATACATAATAGGATAATCGTGGGTTTTATTTCATTCTGTAGGTATTTCCATACGATGGCAATACACGTAATCATTTTTATAATGTGCAGCAATTAAGTATTGTTTTTTGCCAAATGAAATAAGCAAAATGATTAAAATAGAAACAATATTTCTTCACATGGTACATTTGAAGTAACAACATATAATAATCAGAAAATATTGTGAAATGTGTTTCTTTTGAATTTCGAACGGAATATCAAAAACACAAGATCACGCATGATTTTTTCCATCATAAAAGCCAAACATCGAAACGTATCTCATGCAAAGACATAATTTATAGTCTCGCTAAAAATAACAAGCTTTTTCACATCACTCTCCAGACTCCGACCAAGATAAATATTTACTCTCGTCTTGCCATTCCGATTTTTTATTGCATGCGAAACTTATTTGCATGAAACCTGTTGTAAACTGTGTTTGGACTCGGTGTAAACAACATTCCTTGATCAAACATCGAGCCAGCTTCTATGGCACTGCAAGATGAAAGTACAAAACTGACAAGACCTCGATAATTATATTAGTCGACTCACGGTAAATTTACTGATGAGTCATGGAATGCAATGTACATACGCGTCGGTACATATACCAACGTCTCTTTTATACATGTTGATTTCCAATATGGGAGGAAATGCCTAATCGCTGGTATCGTCTACAAGTGGAAATGAACATGATTTCCCAAGGTTGAAGCAAATGAGCACTCGAAATTTGCACATCGTTTTATATAATCAACTGTATAAAAATATGCAGTAGAAGACATTACCGACAATTATATCAATAGTCTATTTATTGTACACTTAGCTAACATGGTATTTCACTCTGGTGTCTAGCCAAAACGGTTAAAAATAGAATTCAACGAAAAAATTCAAAACGTTAAATCCGATATACAGTGCGCGCGTAAAGTATGGAAAGATATATTTGACACCCCGTAAGATACAATAACAAAATTTTGATTATGCATATCAGATGGACCAGCGATCTCTGTAATTCTGTCTTTAAGCCCTTGGATAGTTTGTGGCATATTCACATACACTTTGATTTTTAAATAACCCCACAAAAAATAATCTAGGTGTCAAGTCCGGAGATCTTACTGGACATTCGATAGCTCCTCTTCTTCCAATCTAACTCACCAACGCCTCGAAGATAATGAGGACGCGCTCCATCTTGCTGAATCCAAATTGATCTATTCACGATATGAGGATTTATATCATCAGGAAAGAGTCTAGCTGATTCTGGAATTAACTCTAATTCAAAAAATGTCCAGTATTCTTCACCTGTCATGGTTCTATTCCAAAAATAACGTCCAATAATGGTATTATTAATAATTCCTCCCCACACATTGATCTTTTGTGGATACTGCGTATGTACCTCCACCATCCAATTAGGATTAGTGTCAAATCTATTTAACATTGTTTCACAGAACTCCATTCTGCGATCTGGATCGTCTTCGTTCAGTTCCTGTACCAATTGTACTTTTATAGGAATGCCATTTTTCTTTTTTTAAATATTTACGAACAGTTGTTTGACTGATGTGATTTTCGGTTGCAACAACTCTAGTAGCCATATGAGGGTCTTCAACCATCGAGAAAAAAATGTCAGTTTTTGTTTGCTCTAGAATAGCAGGGCGGCCACTTTTTGGGAGTTCTCGTACATGTCCACTTTCCTCAAATTTATGAATAATTTTAGATACACTACCACGTGCTATAGGAGTTCTGTCTTCATACGTGTTATTAAATAGTTCACAGACCCCTTCGTGTGTTCGTGTCCTACAAATAATGTCGCAAATAAAGCATACACAAATTTCACAATATTATGGTATTACCTGTCACAACAACCTTTTAGTATTAAAATTTCAATCCTTTGACGCTCTGTTAAATGTACCGTTGTATTTTACTCTGATTTTTATCACTGGTAAGCTCATTTTCACAAAATTATCACGACGTACCTACTGACAGTAAATAACGACGTACCTACTGACAGTAAATAACGACGTACCTACTGACAGTAAATAACGACGTACCTACTGACAGTAAACCACAGTAAAAAACGACGTACCTACTGACAGTAAAACCTACTTGATTTAACGAAATGAAACCGATATTCATTTATCAGTACAAAAATTTTCTCTTTATGTTGATATCAACGGTTGCAATAAAAATATTTTTCCTAATTTCTTAAAATTAATGGTCAATATTGGCCATTAACAGTAAATAAATAAATAAAAAACTGTAACAGAAATTTGTAAAATATACAGGTTGTCCCATTTAAAAATAAACATATTGTTCGTATATCTCAGAAACTGTACATTTGGCAACGTCGAAAATGTAAAATTCAAAATCGCTAGTCCATCTAATAAACATAACCAAAATTTTGTTATTGTATCTTACGGGGTCAAAGATATCTTCATGTTTCCATACTTTACGCGCGCACTGTATATATATTAAAGTTAAAAGTACCCCAAAAAAAACAATTCACTAAATACACGCCTGTAGTTCCACTATCTCCGTTCAGATGTTAATGTTATTGAAGAGCGAAAAAGGATATTACTTGTTCATTCAAATGATATTTTGAAAGTGACTATACATGAGAGAGAATTGCTCACTTGAGGCATTGCGAAAGCCTTTATTATTTGAAAACAAAGTGTAAGCATGTTTGATGAAGACGATTTATATATACAGGGTGTAATCTAACCTCTTGCACACCCGTGAATGACGAGTGTATAATGCCATTTTATAACGAATTACAGTGGTTGGAAATCTGAAAAAAAAAATGAAAACATGTTTAGTTCTTTGTAAAATTCGACCAAATTTTGGGTAGCACCCGCCTACTTTCACCCGCCTACTCAGAGGAAAACTTTGGTAATTGCCGAATGCAATAAACATTTAACTCGACATTTGAATAAGGTAGAATGTTGAACTGATTGTGTAGTACATGTAGATATTGCAGGCTGCATGAGATAGATATTCAATTTCAAAGTGAAGAAAACAACTAACCTTGTTATATCCAAACTGGTGATAAAGTCAGAACTAGTTGACTTCATAATCTGCTTTAAGGCAATTATCACAGTCATTTGTAAAAAACAAACGACACAAACAGTATTGAAAAGGGAAACATTCGCAATCGAATATTGTCTTGAAAAATAATATCACGACCATTGTAGTGATTCAGACATTCAGAACACTGTTGCCAAGCAAGATTCTCGCATGCACGGTTTACAAAGCTGTCTACGAACGAAATTTTGTTAGATTCTACTAGTGTTTTCTGATTGGCTGGTTTAATGCGTCTAATTGTCCGATCATAAAAATCACTAAGAGTAGATATTTGCTGGAAAATCGTATTTTCAAGCTCCTCAACATTATTAAAAGGTCTATCCTTGTGAAGTTTTTGCTTTAAATAAAATCTATTGGGGTGAGATCTGACGAACGAGGAGGCCACCGCGAATCGGTATTTCGTTCTAACCATTTATCACCAAATTCCCCATTTAACCATTCGGAACCAATTCTAGCAGACTGAGCGTGACATCCATAATATACAAACAATAATTCATTTCGTTCTTATAAACTCATATTATCCAAAAAATCCGTCAGTTCGTGTTCCAAAAACTATAAATAGGTATCACCATTTAGGCTTTGGCAAAAAAAAACGGCCCTATTAATTTGTCGTTAATAATACCGCACGCACCACAAGTTTGTTTTTTTGGTAATACTGGTTTTTATTGGAAATGACAAAATTTGGATTTTCGTCCGACCACCACTAACAATTTTGGGAAGAGAGAACGCCATTTGTTGTGAACGTGGATTCATGCCCAAAATGAATGTGTCTATGGAAATCACGTTGATCTTCTATTTGTGCTTGAATCCACATGCAGAAGTCATACCGCAATGCATAGTCTCGTTCTTAAAACGTGCAAATAAACTTTGGCTTATAGGCATGATATTTATTTTTCTTAAGATTCTCCTTAACAGAGCCTTTTTTACATCCTTATAAGCATAAATTTCTTGGGTGGATATTCTAGGCTTTTCAACAACTGGCTGAAGTACTTCATTGATTTTCTTCAGTACATACAGTTTTGAAACGTTCATTTTTATATTTACAGTCTTAAGACCCTGTATGTTTGAAATTGATTAAAATTCTGCTTACAGTTGAATAGTGAACTTGTTTCTCTGGATGTCGTTCATTGAAGATATCCGCTGCTTCACGATCTGGTTTATAGTTATCTCCACATATTAAAACTAATTCTGCCTTCTCGGTTAACGTTAAGGGGCCATTCATTAATTACGTAAGGTTAATTTTGGCCATTTTTGACCCCTCTTCCCCCCATGTAAGAGCACATAAGAGATATCGGACTCCCCCTTCTTACGTAAGTTTTATCTCAAATATCCATCACTCTATGTTAAAAATACACATATCGACTTATAAAATATACGTAAGACTGGCTTTTTTACCCCCCCTCCTCTCGAGATAAGGGCATGTAGAGATTTTGAGAACCCCCCCTCCCCCTCAGGACCCTTACGTAATGAATGAATGGCCCCTAACTGGAGGAGGCATTTGAAACCAAATAAACTTAATAAGCGAACAATAATTATTCAAGAATGAAAAATTAATGACACCAAACTGTAATAATGTTTACTTTTAACCCTCATTTGTTTTCTCCATGTGTATCCGCGATTATTTTAGTACGATTTCATATTTATCGATTAATTTGCATAGTTTTTTAATAAACATTTAAAATAAAAAAAATTGCACTTTAAATTAGAGTTTTTTAATATGCGTATTTATTATCATTACTACTGTTTTACCTTGTTAAAAAAAATGGGAAATTTTAAAGTTGTGTTAAGTTTCGTTGCAACAAAGATGAAGTTTGTGATTCCCTAAAAAATTAAAAATCTAAGTTAATTTTACAAATATGCTTGAATTTGAACAGAGTTATGCAAAATAAATGTGATTTTGATTAATTTCTGAAACTGTTTAGGGTAAATATAACACAATTTTTGGGAATTTATTGATGTTTTCAAAAAAAAAATTGGGAGGCCATGTTTTGGTATTTAGGCATAAATTTTAATTTTAAACAACTTTTCTAAACAACATTTTGCTGAATTTTCTGAAATAAGGGTACTTTACTCTTGTACAATTTTTATATTTTTTGACCTACCTGTATGCTGTTTGACGATTCCAAGTGCAACTAATATGATTATCAAACATGCACCAACTTTTGGTAATATTTCTATTTTGGTTGTGCAATTAATTTAAAAAAATCCCCCATATGTGGCAGACTTAAATGACCTAATAATAAATAAAAATAAAATAGAGCTCGAATAAAAAAATTGATACTTGTCAACCGAATTCAAATAAATTGCCGCATGTTTAATTACAGTTTAATTTACTTTCTTGTGGGATCTTATTGCAATTCCATCATCAGCCAATTTTTTTTCCAGTCAGTATTTCTTCAGGTCTCCCAGACGACAAGGACATCGCAGGTAATGGCATTCGGTTTTAATACCGTGACAAATATCGTTGTACACTCGCACGGTGAGCAGAAGCAAATGAAGACTAAATCGCCTTAATTAGATGGCTAGCTATTTCATTGCATGTGTGTTTCATTTGTTTTGTAATTTAATTATACCGATCCATCACGCAATCGACTGCGACGCTACCAGAGCTAACTTGATTAATACATTTCAAAATCGGAAGATGCATCATCGCAAGGCCTTTTATAGAAAGGCGATCGATTGAAGGATCCGTCATGCTTCGTCAAATTGAGAGCAATAATGATGATGTAGATGATAAAGTAATAATATGTGATAGCTTCAATATGGATTTAATTGGATTAGACGTCCTTATCGGATCTAATCGAGTATTTTATATATACTAAGTGCCATCCTTTATAACTAGCAAGACTTTCATTCCGAAATGAATTAAGATAGAATGTCAAACCAAGCGAATAGACGAATAACATTATTTTTTGCACTTGGGGGACTAAAATAAAAGTATTTTTTTATATTTCACATCTGGGTGTGGTTAGTACTAAATGCTCCACAACAAAGGGATTTGCTGGTATAAAAAAATTCATTGCTTTTCGGCGAGCAACCTTGCCATATTCAGACATTTACATTAAAAAATACAGGATTATCAATAAAAATAAATAAAACTTACGAAAAAATTAAGCATAACGGCACTAACAATGAAGCTAGAATGTCTATTCATAAAGATAAAAAGGTTCCCGTTAGAATGTATAGAAGAACATCTCTTTAGAAATGATTGAACTAAAAACGTAGACAATTTTTTTGAAAAAAGGAATTTTCATCGAAGATCATCTGAACATGGAAAAGTGAACACAGATGGCATGGTAATTTGAACAAAATCCAGTGATGGCGTGTATGTGTTTGCGGTACTGCGTTTTAGCGTTATAAGTTGAGCTGAAAAAAAATGTGTTCGTTAACGCATATATAGCAAATCCGTATTTGTATGTGAGTCGAATTCATGTCTTGATTCTAGAATATCGTTGGCAAATGGAGAGGGAGTGTTGGCATTGTGACTATTTTTATATTTTTGTATTTGTTTTAAATGTTCATTGACTCGATGTTTCTTCCACTTTGTCCACATGGAGGCTGTGAACAAGTATATCGGTATACTCCAGATTTATGTGTGGTAGGTATCCCATCTGAAATGTGTACGAGATGTGTTGAGAGGTTGTTGACTATTTTGAAAGACATTTAGGTGTTTTCTGAATGGTTTTTGAAAAGTTTTGCGATGTTAGTGTGCCATAGTAACTAAAACATCTATAGTTACTGGATTTTATTTTCGTGTTGAGTTGTTTGATCTAGTGTTTTCTCATATATTTGTGGTACAGTTTATTTATTAGGTATTCGGGGTATCCGTTTTGTGCAGCTATTTGATTAATGATAAACAGTTTTTTTCTAAAGTTGGTTGAGTTCAAGGGAATATTGAAGAGCCTATGGAACAAGAAGTGGGGGACGGATAATTTTTGGTTGTATAGGATGGTTGGAAGAAAATGGGATTATGAAGTCAGTAGCTGTAGGTTTCCAAAAAATCACAAATTCAAATTTATTCTCATTCCTGTCAATGATCACAGCCAAAAATGATAGACGTTCATTTGTCCTATGCAAACTCTCTGGCTTCAAAACTGTCCTTTTGGTTCCGTTTGATTTAACCTCAAAATTGAAAAATCACAATATTCCACCAAACTCCATTCCACCTTACCAACACACATTATTCTAGAAGTATGTTGTTTAGTAGACCTTTTTCTTAAACATAATTTTCTTCCAGTTCGATAACAAATATAATAAAAAACTGGTATTTCCATGGGCTCTAATTTTACTCCATTCTTGTCTGCAATCTTCATGTTTTCCTTCAAACACAGAATCGTTTAAAAACACACACATTGTTGGTACCTTTCTATACAGGGCTTTTCACAATGAGCGTTAATTAGACGTTTCTGGCAGAGCTCAAAAATGTGGAAATATACAGGGTGTTCCAATTGAAAAAAATTGACTTCTACTCATTTTTTCATTTGAACAAAGTATCTGCATTTTTTAAAGACCTTGTATGAGGAAAATAAAAATATGACTCGAAGTGAAGATCCTCATGGTATCACTCCACTCCATTTCGAATTTGGTCATCTTAGTACCAGAGAGTTCAAGATTATCAGCGTTTATAAAAGTACATGTTTGGTAAAAAAAAAATCGAGATTAATTTATATCTTCTAAACGGTAACAGATAGGTATAGGGAAATAGTACATGAAGTTGTTGACAAAGGGATAAGAAATCATAATATGATATTATATACAGGGTGTTCCATTTGAAAAATCAAAGTAGCCGCTACTTTATAGTAGAAGCGGCAACGCCGCATCGTCTAAATTGTTTTAGGCGTGTAGATCATACTAATTTATACATACTGTGAAATTGTCCGTTGTCTGGTTTGCCAGAAACGTCTAATTAACGCTCATCGTGAAAAGCCCTGTATGTAGCATAGACCTCTGCCTAGAAAATGGAGATGAGGTTGCCAAGATTGATCGAGGTGTCAAGTCTTGGCCTTTTCCCAAATATCCGTTTTGGTTCTAGAGCCGTCGGTGTAAAAAGGTCTGCTCTGTCTCTCTCTAGGAAGAGGACGTTGAAGGATATTCCAACTAGTATTAGGGAGACCAGCAAGTCTGATGACATCCCCAGTAAGTGGTGGTTTCTCATTTGACTTAACGTACTTGAATGGTCCCACAGTCTATCCCCATTTACTTGGTTTTCCACCGACAACAGTTGGTGATTTCCAGGGTTGCATGGTCCCCGTAATGATCAGTGTTATAACCACTGAAGATTAGCGAGTCTTGCTCTTCCACCAATCCACTGCGTCATACGAGATCATTGAGATAATCACGGTGCTTACTCATGTTTGTTTTCACACCATTTCTGGATGTCCTCATATTGCTTTTCATAAATTTTCCTACACTTATGTTGGGAACATCCAATTCCATTATTGTTCACAAATCCACTGGATTTTAACGTATATCCCATAATCGATTCTGAAATAACATTCTCAAAAAAAACGTTTAAGTTTGCACTTGAGTATCGAAACTGATCATTTCTTGAAAGTGCTACTTAACTTTCGACAACGCCAGTCGTTGAAATGCCAACTAGAACTTCATTAAGCCTTGCCAAGTGATGTAGGATAAAGTGGGGCAATGTCCAATAATCAGTATTTGAGTTTCAATTTATTGAATAAATAAATAGTTTTCCAAATTCATTTCATTTTCAAGTTATCAGCCTATGATATGATATTTTTCAGAAGATTCACAATCGAGAGAGCATCCTGAGAACAAAACAAGGGACGCAAATTAATGTTTTGGAGTGGTGTTCCCCTTAGTGAGAATACGGTTTCCAAGGACTAAAAAGGAACAAGATTGTTCAAATTCACCTTGAATAATATGTTTTTTTTCACTCCAATAATTTTTACTTTCATTCCCAATGAAAGAGCTATGATATATGATATCGAACCGTTCGTGCTAATGTTCGAGTATTTTTTGTGAAAGCAGAACATAGTTCCAGTGCCACGCTTGAGAATTCTCAAAATAACTGAAGGACATAATTGAATGTACTAGATGAGTACTGACTTCAAAATAAATTTGAAAAAATATCAATGACCCCGCCACTCTCTCTGTTACCATGCAAGAGGCTCCAAGGGGACGTAAATCTATATCCTATACGACAGCCAAGCAGCACTAAAAGCTCTAAAGTCACACACTTGTGAGTCTATGCTGACCTGTTACTGCCAACTTTCCCCTAGACATTTGGCTATGAATAATCAGGACACGCTGATGTGGGAGCCAGGTCACAAGGGAATCAAAGGCAATGAGGAAGCAGCCAGTCTTGCCAAGGAAGAGGCAAACACTCAACTTTATTTTTATCGTGATTTTTCAATTCTCAGAAAAATATTTCTATTCAATATTCAATTGAGAAAGTTTTCCTTCTGTGGTCTTTTGAAAAGCCCACACGAAGAAAGAGCTTCGGTGCTGGGAAGCTGGGCAAATCAAAACCCAGGACAAAGACAAGCGGGCCCACAAGCCATATCGACTCCCCTACAATCTACATCTACAAGATTATAATGAAATTTTGAACTTGATTCATCGTTGGATCCAAGAATTCACTCTCCCATACACATCTCATGGTATAAAAATTATACGTATAAGTATCTCGCCTGTTTTCATATTCAATTTTATTAAGATTTTGTTATCTTGGAATTTATTCGATCAATCTTCCTCCATCAATATCAAATTACAAACCTAACTAAAAAATTCTATAAACTTCATTCGAAGACGTGCTGAAATCTTTCGAAGAAAAATTCATTCATTTGAACGTCGTAGTTCCATCTCATAATTAAACCTGTTCAAAATAAGTTATTCTGATTTCAACTTCACTACAACCATTTGCAAAAAAAATTATGAATAACTGAGCAAGCAGCAAAGCACAAAATATAGAACAAATCAATAAACGAAATATAAAGCAGCGAGGCGTCAATTCTCTGTTAATTTATTATATCGTTGGCCCTATTGTGATTCGAATAAATCCAAATTTTGTTATATCGACTGCTGATATTTTCCAGAAAAAGTTTTAAGGTGTTTGTTTTCTGCATTTAAATAACTGAAACGCTCATTAATTTTGATTAATGTTGATTAATGTCCAGAATGAACGCACCAGGGCCCTGGAATATACGGAAAAACTACCCTGGAAGACACAAGTTCTTTAACAGGTTATTGAAAAAGTCTTTTATTTTCTGTTACAATGATATAAAATACTTTACTTTTACCAAAACAAAGATTTATATTTTTTTAAAGTGTCATTAATATCAATCTTCCTTTAGTTATACAACAATGATGTTTTATGCTGACTGAAGTTGTTTTTGGTGTAAACACAATTGAATAATGGAAAGATTGTTCTCGAAATGGAAATGTACAAGTGATTTCTGGTGAGTACTGCTATTTGGAAAACATTATTCTTTGCCTCATTCATCTATATGAGTTCCCAATCAAAGCTAGAGTAGACAACTATAAAAATGCATATTTTTTCTCCTGGGTTAGGGTCCTTTTACAATATCTATCAGATATAGTTCAACGTCCAGCGTGTGCTTTAGCCAGGAAAGTGGTTGTTTTCTATTAGATATTATTGAAAAAATGCTTAATTTTCATCGTAGATTTTTCTTTTTCCACATGTTTCCTTGAACGATGGAAGATAGTGACGAAGTTTATCTTTTAGTCGCAGATGATCATCATCTGATTTTATGAAGACCCTGGTCATATTTCCAAACAAATAAGTTTTCAAGGAATTCCTACCGCATTCTGAAAATGGAGAAAATCAATAAAAAATACATGACAGTGCTATTCTGTGCTTTTGAAGTAATTGTTCGTATAAAACGATTCAGATAGACAATAATCGGAATCTGCCAATCAAGCTAAATAATGCAATGAATAATTCATTTCTATTCAAACGTATCCAGGAAATTCATCTATTTTGTAAATATATTTTTACAAGACCAATTCCAAAATTGACAAGTTCTTCAATTTTTTCCAATACTTATGTCCTTAACTAGTTTCTGATAGAGGATCAACATTTGACAACTTTACTGCTCTACTCGCCCCCACGTACATTTCGACCTGTCCGGGTGAAACGATACAGATACAACTAATGATGAATTTACGTTGGCAGGAGCTTGTTAGAGAATAACAGATGTCTACGAGCACTGTTCGTTGTATGTAAATTGTTGCATTAGGAAGGAATTCTGAAAGAAAAGAGGTAGTTTATTGGCCTGTTATTTCTAACAGTGCACTTAAACATTTATATAGAATATACGATGTACGGAGTTGCGTATTTTTGCCGAATGGGACATATCTTTGGCCAGGAAGTAGAGGAGATATAGAGCGCAATGTATGCATGATTTACATTATGACTATTCGAGAGATAAGTCGAACAGATAACGTTGAGGAGTTCTTTGTTATACTCCGATGGTTTTGTAATTCAGTTACTTGGTCGTTTCGAGTGGCTCGGTGTAGCGTGGCGTGGTTTACAAAGGAAGGAAGTATATGTGGATAACATCAAATTCATGAGAACCCTAGAAAACCGGACTATTCGCATACATACAATTCAATGATTTTTCGAGCATTGGAAAGTCCTTTCACCGGCAATGTTCGAAGTTGCTTACGGCTACATATGCGAGGGAAAATTAAAAACTCGAGGCAGATTCTCACCAAACAGAAACTGTCGATTTTGTGTCCTCGCGAACTGGGGAAAAAAGTACGCAACGTTTGTTTGTTAATCTACTCCAGTGTAGATTCATTGTGTGCGCACTCATGTTTTGTTAAAATTTCTTGTGAAGTCCCGTCTTTATCAATAAACTTCACAGATTAGACTTCAGGTCTACGTGCCCCGTGGTTTCCTCACCTTCCTAGGAGAACCTAGTTTTTTTCGCACATTCTACTGCATAGATTGAAGACTACTATGCTTTTTCTGTTATTTTCTGTATGTGTTGACTCACGGTAAAAAGTAACTCCTTGGTATTTTGGAAATATAATTCCATTCTCGTTCAGAACTGGTGATGCTCCACGATATTCCAAGCTGAAACACATGCTATCATGGTATGCATTCAGAAGAATCTAGAAAGTGGTTATAGGAAAAAACACATCTACATTCTATCTGACTGTCAAAGTGCTATCAAAGCACTTAACTCTATACAGATAAAGTCCAAACTGGTCTGGGACTGCCTCCAGAACCTCATCGAGCTGGCAAAACACAACAAGGTCACCTTGATGTGGGTGCCAGGTCATAGAGGCATTGAAGGCAACGTCAAAGCGGACCAGCTAGCTAGACAAGCATCTGAAACGCTATTCACAGGGCCAGAACCTGCACATGGGATTAGCAAAAACCGATGCAGGACCCTGATCGACGAGTGGATAAAAAGAAGACACCAACAATATTGGGATCAAAGTGTCGGGCAAATACACAGCAAAGTCATGGTAGGGCATCCAAACCGGACCCTGACGGCTGACCTTCTGAACCTGAACAGAACGAAGGCTCGTATAATAATAGGTCTGTTGACTGGACACTGCGGCCTAAGAAAACACCTAAACACCATGGGAGTACGCAGGGAAACCGTGGAGTGTAGGCTATGTGATGAAGAGGAGGAAACAGCCTCTCATATTATCTTCGACTGTGACGCCCTAAGTAGTAGGCGACACAGAACCTTCGGAGAGATCAGCCCGGAAACAGGCATGAATCCGAAGAACCTCATCAACAGGCTTCTAAACCTAATTAAATGCACAAACCTGTTTGAATGAGGAACCACTGACGACAGAGTGATACAATAGACCCCAAGAAACTTCAGCGGATATCTCTAACGATCACTTAACGGATATAAATGTTATATCTAAAATATAGTCGCTAATGATAATATACTTGCGGCTCGAAAATTAAAATAAAAGAATACACTAATTGTACAGTATACAGTTTCAAAATTCAGTATCATGATTTCAGGGGCGTATTTTTCAAGTCAAAATAATTTTCTTTTTTTCCATAAATATGTGTCTGCAAACGCTTCGTTACCGATCGACAGAGCGTTAAAGTTTCAAGATTTTTTAATTTTTTTCTTCGCAGCTCTTTTAGTTTTTGCGATATTAAGATCAAATTTGAAATATACGTTACGTTTTAGAATTTACATCATCCAGTATGCCGAGGAATTGTAAGAATCTACAGGGAGATATGTTTTCAGGGGTCAAGCCCTTTTTCGCCCCATAAACTTTTTTGTAGTTCGCCGCTGGTGGATTCTAACATATGAAATGAATTCTTCGTTTTGTTTATAAATTTTTTTGTCTCTTGTAATTTTTACGCATCTGCGACCGTTATCAAGAAAAAAAGTAAATTAATTTTTTTTAATTCGCTAGTTAATTAAATTTTTCAACGAAACAATGAAAAAGAGAATTAGTGGGCTTTGACTGCTATTTTCATTTTGACGTTTAAGTTTTTTTTGAAGCAGAGACATAATTTGTAAGTTGGTGGATGTCTCATAGTGTATTTGTTTAACACTAAAATGGAAAATGATCCATATTCGTTTGAACATCTGGCACACATCCATATTGTTTATGGTCTGGCTAATGGTAACGGACTTGAAGCTCAGAGGTTGTACGCGCTAAGATTTCCTAATCGCCGTTCCCAACTATGGAACTTTTATAAATTTCCATCAGCACCTTCGGGAATACGGCAGATTTCAGACTCCAAGGCACGATGTTGGCAGACCGCGGCAAGCACGCAACCCAGTAAGAGATGAAGATATTTTAAATGTTATCGACGAAAATCCTGGTACGAGTAGGGAGGGGGGGCATAACGGGGACGTTAAGGGAAACAAACAACAACAAAAATAAACACCGAAGTAAGAAATCAAATAATATTTTTAATGTCAATTTCACAAAACCTTCCTGAAAACTCCATCGTGCCCCGGGGTAGGGGCAGTATGGGGTACCCAGTGCGGGGCAGTACGGGGTACACTATTTTATTTGTCACAGAATTAGCAGATGTGGATTTCTTCTAAATCTGCGTCATCAACTACTGCACAGGCTGTATGGGCCCACTGTCCACATAGCTGGCAATAGATGCATAAGACATCCTCCTGAACATTTTCTCCATCAGAGCGAGCTTTTTGAGTTTTCTGTTTTTTGAGATTTTTTTTCCATTCGTATTTGAACACTTCTTCGTCCGTTTAAGTTGTTCGCGTTTCCCACACAACGGGGTACCCCACTGTGCCCCATAGCCATGTCCCCGTTATGCCCCCATGTCTAACAGAATTTTAAATAACGAACAAAAAAATGAATTCAAGGTCAGAGTGATTTTGCTCAAAACATATCAAAAGTTGATGTTAGTAGTAATACACATTAAAAAAAACTATAGTAGTAATCTAAACACTTACCTTTTTGGACGCGTTTTGGTAACCACTCAAAATTGGATGAAATGTCGCCGAAAAAAAGAATTGGTCGTCAAAAATAAACGCGTGCAATGCCCTCTTATTGGCGAAAACAAAACACGGCTAGTGTGCGTAGTTACTTGTATGTGTGGGTGGCCCCGTCGTGCCTCGCGTCCCCGTTATGCCCCCCTCCCCTACTCGACAGATAGCACGCGATCAGACAATCTCGACACCAGGAACAGTTCAGCGTAAATATATGGGCAGGAATAGTAGGAGATACTTCAATTGGTCCTTTTATTTTACCGCGAATTTTAAATGGTGCCACATATTTAAACTTTCTACAGAACGAATTGCCTGCATTAGTGGAGGACATGTCTCTACAAGTTCGTCAACAAATATGGTTTATGCACGATGCCCCCCCCCTCATTTTCGAGTCATCGTCCGCTATTATTTAGATGCAGTGTTTCTCAATCGGTGGATTGGCAGAGCAGGTCCAATTGCATGGCCCCCACGGTCCCCAGATTGCAGCCCGCTGGACTTCTTTTTATGGGGACAAGTAAAGGACCTAGTTTATGGTGCAGAACCAGTGCCTTCCATCGAAGTACTTACTGAACGAATTATGGATGCCTTCCACACCGTAAGAAACACTCCCGGAATTTTAGAACGCGTACGGCGGCAGTCTATGAGAAGAATAGTGGAAGGTTGTATCGCAGAAGGGGATTTCCAGCACATTTTATAAAAAGTCGAGGTTTGTTAGGTTTCTTATTTTTTAGGTAATGTTTGAGGAAACTTGTAATTTAGATCACAAACCAAATAAGTAGCATTTTTTGTTTTCATTGTGATAATAGGTTCCCCCCTTTTGTTAAAAATTTTAATTAAACATAGCGAATTACAAAAAATGAGTTTACTTTTTTTCTCGATAACGGTCGCAGATGCATAAAAATAACAAGGGACAAAAAAAATTGTAAACAAAACAAAGAATGCATTGCATATGTTAGAATCTACCAGCGGCGCACTACAAAAAAGTCTTATTTTGACAAAAAAATGCTCCCCTGAAATCTTGATACTGAATTTTGAAACACCTTGTATATTGGGTATCATGTCATTTCTTCCCTTATTTATAATCTTTTTCGCCACTAAATGCTATGCAAACCTTGAATATGCGACATAGGTGTGAGTTTCATGTTTGGATTTTGCTTAGCCCACCTAATTATATTTGGCCTCAAATTCCTTACTGAGAATTCTTCCGAAATTATGTTTTGTATTGTAATTTGCCCATTGTTTTCGTAGCGTTAGAATATTAGTGTCATCTAACTGGTTTGATTGCCATTTATGGTATCTTAGGCACTTAGAAGCTTCCTGCATAAAACAATATGTTTCTTCCTTCAACTTTCTGTTCAGTCTGGGATTTTTTATTTTGTTTTTTAAAATACCTACCAACCAACTAAAACCTCAATTAATAAGCATGTTAAAGAATCCATATCCATGAAAACAGTTGGTGTTTTACGACCAACATGACAAGCCCGCCCTGATGCTAATTCCCCGTAAGATGTCAACGTTGTACAAACGATCCAGGCTGACGCGAGCTATAATAATAATAATAGCAAGTACATCATTCAAATGTCCAAACAAATAAGGCTGACGCGAGCTATAATAATAATAATAATAGCAAGTACTCCAAATGTCCAAACGAATGGGGTACGCCGGTTCTCCGAGCATCGTAATGATATAGCTGCAAATTACACCGTTTAATTCGAATTGCGCCACGGTTTGTTGGGCCCGACAAGGTCGAAATAATACACAAAGACATTTGAGGTAATGGCTTCGCGACTGCTCCGTCGTATATACGGTTTGTAATTATGATGGTCCGACGATTGAGCTCGACTATGGGACGAGACGATCAAAAAATAATTCGCCATAAACATTTCAGGAGTACATGAATGATGGAAACAATGAGCCCCATTATTTCTTATCTCTTTCTTTTTTCGAGACAAGATTTTTTCTCGATAAAATCCACGAAACAAAATGGAGAGAGATCAGGAAACACATGATGAGAAAAGACAAGAAAAGTCCAGAAAAAACCACATAGAACGTTTAGTAAATCTTGACCTTTTCAGTATCATACTGTTAATTGAATAAAGGAATATATACATTTCATTTTCCGAAGAGTTGTCTATATTTGTTGACAGATAACAGCTTATACCGAGTGTCAACGAATCTATTAGACAAGTCATAACTTCTAGAATATTAGGTTTATCAAAATGAGATTTGGTAAAGGTAAATGGTATGTGAAGAAGAGAGTTTTCGCATATTTTTCACTTTCCGGTCACTTCCGGTTTCACCGGAAATAGCTCCGGTTTTGGATGTTTAAATGGAACACCCTGCATATTGTAACATTTTTGGATTTCAGAGACAATTCTGACATTTTAAAAAGTTTTTACGCCTACTTCATTTTTTTATAGTCACTTTATATTGCATCTAGGTGGCCATGATCGGACGTAAATTAATCTGAGAACCTCAGGTGATGTGAGAAAATTACAATCGCAAAGTTTTAGTGACTAGTATGATAGATAGGAATAAGACAAGTTGGCAAAATTACATTTTCGTGTCTAACTGTTATTTTTCAAATGGCGACCATTTGTTGACAAGGACTTACCGAAAAAATGATTTTTTGACGAATCTAACGATACTAATTTATTTGCGATTCGATTGAAAATAAGAACATAAATTAAATATTACTAAGGAAAATAATGGATAATAATTTATTTATTTTTGTCAAGTGTGCCATGGATAGCCATGATGCATAATATTTTGCAATTATTTTTATCAAGTCTTCTTTGGAAAACAATACACTCACTTAGGTAATGACAATGACATAAGCTTTATGAGCAGACAGTAAAAGTTTCTTAATTTTCGTTAAATTTCAGTTTATTTTTTCTTCAAAATAATGTATACCCTTGAAAAGGGAAACATTGTCAATTGAATATTGATAGAAAGATTTTTCTGTGAATTGAAAAATCCACGATTGAAATGAAGTTATTTTTTGTGAATGTTATCTTGACGATGGAAGATAGTGACTAAAGTTTATCTTTCAGTCGCAGATGATTCCACATCTGATTTTATGAACATCCTATTTATATTTTCAACAAATAAATGTATACCCAAAGTGAAAAAGTGGATATGTTATTAATATTTGGAGAATGTCATAGAAATTCAAGGAATGCTGCTGAGTTGTATGCTCAGAGATATCCCAATAGGCAACATCCAGCCCATCAGTATTCTCCGTATGTTGAGAATCGTTTTAGGCAAGAAGGAAATCGAGTGGCGGAACAGAGGTTTATCATAAATGAAGAGACAGATTAACGTTATTGCTATGGTTGAGGTTGATAACACGGTTTCTTTAAGAGAAATTAGTCAAGAAATGCAGATAAGTCCCGAATCGGCAGGAAAAAGTACGGATATCTAGCATTTAAATATCAGTTACATCAACATTTGTAAGCTGACGATGGCGATAGACTGGTAGTGTTTTGTGATTGGCTGCTTCAAAATCATAGAATTAACCCAAATTTTTTCAACTTCATTCTATTTTCCGACGAATCACGATTTACAAATAATGGTATGTTCAATAAGCAAAATACTCGGTACTGGGCCCAACAAAATCAACATGCAATGAGAGAGGGCTGGTATCGTTGGAAACAGAATAATTGGGCCAATATTGTTTCAAGGTCAGTTAACAGGGGGTTAGATACTTAGGTTAAGTAGGCGTTTAAAAGGTCACATTCTGGTCCAGAATTGTCTCAAAAATCCAAACCGGAGTCATTTCCGGTTAAACCGGAAGTGACCGAAAAGTAAATATGCGAAAACTCTCCTCTTCACATACCATTTACCTATACCAAATCTCATTTTGATACACCTAATATTCTAGAAGTTATGACTTGTCTAACAACCCGGTATATGACAAGCTAATAACGAAAATTTTATATAAGTACCTACTGTGACATCACATATAAGGCTACTCAAAAAATTGAACAGTCAGAATGTTTCCACTAAATATTAATAGGTAATGTTCGTTTGATTCTTTAAAAAACAGTTTGATGAAATGGAAATGATTTATGGCAACATAGATTTTTTTAAGATCTGAGAAAACATGTTATTTGCAGGTTTGTTCATGCAATTGATCATGATCCAATCTTAGGTCATTTGTGCAGAAAATATATGGTATACGAGTTTGTCATTACGCACACTAGCCCTCCGATATATTATCAATGTATCTGATGCATCAAATGTTGAGAATCGGTATTTTTAGTAATATACTAAGAATTACTTAGCATTATCGGAAACTTACCCAAGATTTTGGTTAAAATAATCTGGTACTAAAGAATCATAAAACTTCGTTACTATTTGGTTGATATATTATTTTGCGCTAGCCTGATATACAATATTTATTAAATATCTAGAGAATTGCAAATCAAATGAAAGTCTTATGGCTCATGCCACAAATAACGACCCAGACACTGAATATGATGCTGAAGAGATAACAGATGTTATGCTCAATATTCTCACTGAGCAAAATCTCACGAACGTGGAAATACGCAACTGGCTTGAAAATGATGAAGATTTATTACCACTGGAAGACATAGATGATAACAGACGAGCACCATGATAGTAGTGACAATTGAAGGTCGAGAAGTTAAATAACACAAACCAGACTGTTAAGAATGACGAGGCAGTTACAAGTTCCAATGTCTGCATAAAATGGACAGAAGAAAATAATATCCCAGTACTTTTATTTACGGCTCTTATAATGAACCAGGGAAAGGATTAAGAAAACAAAAATTACAAATTACTTCACAAAATAAGTATTCTTCTGTTTAACACAATTTTTTGTTTGTGTAGAATCTCTAGTTGTTTTGTATTAAAACTGTCCAGGTTCAGTAATTCTACCAGTTATTTACCAGTCTGGATCACAGCGGTTTCAAATAGTCCGGATTATCGAGGTCGCATTGTGTTTCAATATTTTCACATTTATGCCCTAGTCATTTTGACTAGTGCAAGTGACAACTCAATCGTCACAACATTTTGAAAGCCTTGTACCAAAAATAATTCCCAAGGTATGGTTTCCATGGTGAAACATTACCGATTGCTAACCACTATTGTAACTACTTAATGAAGTCGACGACCCGCGATAACAATTTCATATGGGTCTTGCCATATCGGCTGGCTGAGAAATTATCGTAACGAGATAGTAGCGCGCCCTTGTATTAAATCACCATCAAATAGGATTAAAATAGAATGACAAAGCGGGTACCTTGTTTTCCCGCGAGCACGAAATTAATTCATTAGCGTCTCGCTCCGGGGGGCGTGATTACACAGATAATCTCTATAGAATTAATTACTCCCTCTCTCTATCTCGTTACCTTCCTCCTCAAGTGATTCAGTCGCGAACAGACGATCTATTTCTATTTACGCTCGAGGTCAATATTTGGTTTTCGGCGTGTTCAGATTGTCGGTTGTTTTCCTGAAAATCTGATAAGTAGGTTTATACAATCGTAGCATTTATTTTTAACAATCGTGTTTGTTTATTGTGGAAGTCTGGTTCAACAACTAGAAAGTTCTCAAATCGATTAAGTTAATGTTTTTTTGAAGGAAGGAATACTGTCCAATTGATCTCTTAATTTTTGTTGAATGTAGTCGATTAGACTAGAATTTTTCATTAGGTGGATACAATAAACGGCCCACAGACGATGCAATTTGTTGTACAAGTTGTACGATCTTGGTTGGTCCAACCGTTTGAACGACAATTGCAACGGGTGTGGCGTTATCGTTCAATCAATCGTACAACGCGGTCGAGTCGTATGAAAGTTTAGCATGTTTGAAAATCTGTCGTACAACTTAGACTAGGAGGAATCGGCGCATGAGTACCGAAAACTATTCCACCTCAATTTTTTTATGCGATCCTCTTCAAATTGCCCTACTGATGATATAAATGCATGTTGCCATGGGGCAACCCCATGCCATATTGTTTAAACCGAAATTGTTTAAACAATTACAAGGAATTGTTATTTTTCAACCGGACAAAATTTTTTTATATTTTTTATTGAAATATAAATTAAAAAGGTCTTATGACTTTTCACGATAAAGTTAATATTTTTAGAGATATGAATTTTTAAAGGTTCGAAAAATCTCAAATTTGGGTATTTTTGACCCATGAAATATATATAATATATATAAAAAAAAATATAAATAATATTTTTTTTAATTCTTTATACAATAGTCAATAATATTCTTAATGGATATTTAAAAAAAATTCATTGTTTATACCTGTTTTTTTATTGTTAATTTCGCGCACAAGTATGCGTCCTACCCGGTTTGTGAAATTTTACCTGCTTTACACGCATTTACGGGTTGTGATACGACTAGTAAAATTGGCACAAAAAAAAGCTTTAGAAATGATAAAAGTAAAAGAAAATCGTGATGCTTTAGTCCCTCTTGGCAATGGCTTGGATTTAAGTACTAAGGAGTTGAAAGGCTTAGAAAGATTGTATTTAAATATTTTGGGTAAAAAAGGTAACAGGCGGATGAAGCTAGACAAAGTATTTTTCTCGTTGCTTTGGCACTAATATTAATTTATCGAAAATTCCGTGCACATCAGATGCCTTGCATTTGCATGCACTTAGAGCTTCTGCTCAAACATACATTTGGAAAAATGCATTGAATCCCCAATATGAAACATTAGATTTTACGAATTTCGGATACAAACTAGAGAATGGTACTTTGCTACCTTTATTTATAAACAAAAGCCCATTTCCAACTGATCTTAAAAAATTGTGTAATTGTAAGAAATCCTGTGCAACCAAAGCTTGTTACTGTAAAAAAATAATATCAGTTGCATACTTCTATGTGGTTGTGATCCAGAAGACTGTAAAAATATAATATATAAAAATGATATTGATAATAAATACTTATTTTTCAATTTTGTTTCATTATTTCATACTTCTACATCTATAACCTTCGTTTGAAGAAGCTATTCAATGTAATTACTTTCTGTTTTAATAAAAAAAAAGTAATATAAACTGAAAAAAAAGTAATTTTAATTACATGTTCCGATTTATGCTTAAATAACTTTTGTAAAATTGATTCCAGAAAAAAAAATTGTTGAAAACAAATTGTAGACAATTTCATTATTAATAACATTGCTCTCCTTAACAATCTTGATAAAGTTAATAGTTTTCAAGATAAATGATAAAAATAATTCAGGACACAGAAAGGCCGATGCACGCATGAGTCAGAGAGAGACGGCGATACTTAAAGGTAAGCGACTCATACTTGTGGGCGCGAAATTAACAATAAAAACAGGTATAAACAATGAATTTTTTTAAATATCTATTAAGAATATTATTAACTATTGTATAAAGAATTAAAAAAATATTATTTATATATATTTTTTTTTTATATATTTTTTATGAGTCAAAAGTACCCAAATTTGAGATTTTTCGAACCTTTAAATATTCATATCTCTAAAAATATTAACTTTATCGTGAAAAGTCATGGAAACTTTTTAATTTGTATTTCCATAAAGAATATAAAAAAAAATTGTCCGGTTGAAAAATAACAATTCCTTGCAATTGTTTAAATAATTTCGGTTTAAACAATATGGCACGGGGTTGCCCCATGGCAACATGCCTTTATATCATCAGTAGGGCAATTTGAAGAGGATCGCATAAAAAAATTGAGGTGGAATAGTTTTCGGTACTCATGCGCCGATTCCTCCTAGTCTAACTCGGTTGGATATATAACAAGTTTGAACGTGTGTATCTATTTGGTGACTTGTTGATACGATTTCATTTAAAAAATTAACATTGTGTATATAGTCCATCCAATATCAATTGCAGAAGCTGTTTCTATAGGGAGCAAATAAAAACTCACTTCGCTAACACGAGCGTATATGCGAAGAAACGGAACGAAAAATAATCTGTACTACTTGTATACAGTCTCCGTCGGCACAAAGAGGCTGGTCAACGTGGACTTGAGTGACTGCTGTCTGTTCTACAACCGATTCGTCTGGGCCAATCAAGTCGGACATCAATGCTGGCAGGTGTGTCTATACGATGGGAGGTCATAAATCACGCGTTATATTTGTGTTTTAATAGCTCTGAAAGATTAAAAACCAGTAGCGTCTGTGGTCTTGGTGTGTGCCGATCGAAATACGTTTTAGGATATTGAAATATCTAAATAAAATTAGTTATCTCCGCCACTACTGCTCACAGGATTTCGCCGCAAGACTTTTTTATGCTTCTGCAATTGATATTGGGAAAACTATAGTATTTCTAATCCCAATTGGACCAACATAAAAAGTTTCGTGAAGGATTTCTCTTTCTAATTGCCGCCTTGACATAGGCGTCGGTATGTTATTTTCCAGAGGTATTTTTTCAGTTACTTATTCTTACAATCATAGCAATTGATCACCCCATGTAAAAGTAGACACATGTTATCTCAACTGAATTTTATTATTTGTTTCGAAAGGTCTCCAGAAAGCCATATTGATAAAATTATTTTCAATGGATAATTCCTAACATCACCAACACACGGCACTGATTAAGGAATATTGTGAACTGGGTAAGTCATGCGGCTTCAGATAACAGATGTCCAATCCAGCTAGCCGAGCTTTTATTCCTCAAATATATTTGATAGCGCCTTTACTGATAATCTGGGCAACTAGAGGCACACCATTTAACTTTTTTATGATTGTACCAGGAACGCTTTGAAAGTAAAAACACTGGTTTTCCAAATATCAATTGCAGAAGCATAAAAAAGTCTTGCGGCGAAATCCTGTGAGCAGCAGTGGCGGAGATAACTAATTTTTGTAGATATTTCAAGATTTTAAAAATACTTTATAAATAATGAAAAATGAAAAAAAATTAAAGACAAGCTTTTATTTATACAAATACATTAAGAAAGAAAAATAATAATAAATAAATAATAAAACTAGAATATCCTAAAACGTATTTCGATCGGCACACACCAAGACCACAGACGCTACTGGTTTTTAATCTTTCAGAGCTATTAAAACACAAATATGACGCGTGATTTATGACCTCCCATCGTACAGACACACCTACAAGCATTGATGTCCGACTTGATTGACCCAGACGAATCGGTTGTAGAACAGACAGCAGTCACTCAAGTCCACGTCGACCAGCGGGCTCTTTGTGCCGACGGAGACTGTATACAAGTAGTACAGATTATTTTTCGTTCCCACGTCTGTGGGCAAAACTCTCTACAATCTGTCTGTGCGATTTATAGTGCAACCTATTATACGATCGGTTGTACAACAAATTGCATCGTCTGTGGGCCCTTTTAGATCTCCAAAATTTTATAAATAAAAGTGTTCGTTAGGGGACTGTAGAAACTAATAAAGTTGTACGATAAATCCACGGCAATAATTTGATGCGATAGTTTTTGTCGTTTGATATAATCACGACGATTTATCTGCAGATAAATCCGTCAAAATATCTACCGATAATTTGCAAACATAGTCTCGTACCTCTTCAATTTCGACGTTTAATCGATCATATTTTTTAAATGGCGAAAGATCACCGATTACAGATAAATTGATTACATGTGACCCAATAATCGTTCCAAACAAAACAATTGGACCGATTAATTTGAACAGAAATATTGGTCGAATAAAACTTTGCGTTAAATAGATCATGTACGATTTAACTGAGAGATTGTTCTTAGCAATTTATCTAACGATTATTTGGTGCAATTTCTCGCGACCATAAATTGTTTCGTGTATATCCCACCTATTGCTTTCGATAGAAATAAAGGGTCCCTTGAAATTCCTCTACTGAATATATTTCAAATGTGTATATAATTTCTCGTAAGAAATTTAAAGATTCATATTTTATCGAAAAGTTTGCCCTTATTTCAAAAAGACCCCTCTTGCACACCCGTGAATGACGAGTATACCGGGTGTCACAGAATATCGGGCCACCCCTGTAACTTCTGCATTCGTGAACGGATTTTTCTGAAATTTGGTAAAGTTATATAAGCAACCATTTCGGATTTGACCATATTACAATACAATATGGCGGACTTCCGGTTTTTCTGGAAATGTCAGCAACTTTGTTTTTTCAAATTGAACACCCTGTATATTTTTACATATTCAAGTTCAACAGGTCAAAACAAGTCCAAACCTCATGTCAAATGTAATTTTTTTGAAACAATTACAATTAAAATTGTTTTTTTATTTCACCGTGTGGATACATGAGATTTGGTCAAGGCTATTCACAATGAGTCGCACATAACAACAAAAAAACATAATTTTTTCTGAAACATTATTATTTTTGCCAGTTATTGATGAATCAATTCAGTCAAATCACATTTTGATCAAAAAAAATTTTTTTTTTCAAATGGAAACCGAATGGGCCACCTACATGTATCTCTAGAACATACATTCAGGAAAAAAATTACATATCATTTTTGTATTTCGGTGCAGTAACAAATTGTATACTTTCAAAAATCTACAACTAGTTATATTTTTCAACTTAGTAAGCTGTGGAAAACAACATTTCGGAATCTTGTCACCTAATTGTGTTTCGCTGTCATCTTTCATCTTAACTCTCGAAAATTAGTTAACTTCCGAGAATTAGTAGAAATGGAAAATCAAAATTATAGGTTCACAAGAAGTGAACAGGTTGATATGTTATTGATTTACGGAGAATGTAAGTGACACAAAAAATAATTCATAAAAAAAATCAGTTTTTTCTGTTATGTGCGACTCATTGTGAATAGCCTTGACCAAATCTCATTTATCCACGAGGTAAAATAAAAAAACAATTTTAATTTCAATTGTTTCAAAAAATGACATTTCACATAAGGTTTAGACTTGTTTTTACCTGTTGAACTTGAATATGTAAAAATATACAGTATGTTCCATTTGAAAAAACAAAGTTGCTGGCATTTCCAGAAAAAGTCCGGATTGTAATGTGATCAAATCCGAAATGGTTGCTTATATAACTGTACCAAATTTCAGAAAAATCCGTTCACGAATGCAGAAGTTACAGGGGTGGCCCGATATCCTATGCCACCCGGTATAATACCATTTTATAACAAATTACAATGGTAAAAAAATAAAAAAAATTGCCGTTTTTTGTCACATTTTTCCAAATTTTGGTTATCGCAAAACAGCGAAGTTTTGGTGAGTAAACCGTTTTTTATATTTTTTTTTCTTTCTTACTAAGGACTTTTAGTAAAAATTTCAAAGAGAAATTTGTTAATTTTTTAACTATAAGTAGTTAGAGTACACCCTGTATATCTATAAATGAATATCTTATACGATCTTTTTTCCAAAATGAAATAAATCTTCAGTTCTGGCCATAGTTAATTTAGCAATAATTATAATATCCAAATGGAAAAATACCCAAGGGAACTCAGAATAATTCTTTCAGATTTCAGAACAAAAAATTTCAGAAAATAATACCAGTAAGTACCATTGAATATGTCTACCGCTAGGTATATGAATTTCATTAGCATTATAAACATGAATGAAAACTAATCTACTCATTCGCATTGCTGATACTTAATAAAATAACCTCGACCCATAAAGATAATTCCGATGTTAAAACGATTTGTAAATGAATGAACGATCAACTCATTTCGACATACAGAGTGACCTTGTGAATGAAAAAAATACTTTTTAATCATTTTGGTAATTCAAGGTAAATTTGAAATATTTTGGGTGTTTATGAACAATTGAACGAATACAAGCTCAGAAGACATGAGCATAAACATACCAGTTCTGGCAGATAACAGAAAAATGAGGACAATTCCTTATAAAAAGTATTGTGCTGATGAATTAAATTTGGAATATTACATTAAGTTGGTTGGATCCAATGTTGTATTTATTTTCGAAAAAATGGCAAAGCCAGAGATTGAAAATATTAAAGATGAAAACGAATGTTTCTTGTAAAAAATTTCAAAGCGGTTTATTTTCATAATATTGATAAAAATGGGAACAAGAGTCATTTTGAAAATATTTATTTGGTTATTATAATAGTTTCTACATATTGAACATACGGCTTTGATAGCAAAGAAATGAAATTTGTATTTATATTAAAAAACCAAGAATTGTGTTGGATTCTGTCAATAGAAAATATTTTTCCCGTTAAGCCAATGAAAATGATTCGTTTTTCCGTCATAAATAATGTATAACAAAAAAATCGGTATTTTTCACATGAACCGATTTCTGGATATGATAGTCGGATAGATGACATTTTTCTACATTTTTCAAAAGAATAAAACGTAATCTAGGATGATATTTATGTCGAGTTAGGATTTTTTCCAAAAATTCACAAAAGCTTCATCCATCAACATTGAGAGATAAAGCAAGTATTTTTTTTTATATACAAAACAAAATCTTTTAATCGGACCTAAATAATTCAAGTTATAAACAAGACGAGATATTGTATGATAATATTATTCAATAGTTTTTCCTAAAACTCTTAAAAACCGACTACTCTGCAATAAAAAACAATTTCTGAAAATTGAGACATACTATGGCATGCAATTGTTTCGTGGTATACCTAAAGAATGAAAAAGAAAAGATGGAATCTATAGCAAGGGCAACGCAACGGGGATGTAATAGAGAAAATAAGCCTCTGGGCCCACTCCAAATGAAAAAACAGAGTCAGTTGGAAAAATTTGCATATAATGAAACGAAAAACTATCGTCAATCCCCCCAGGATCGATCGATTGATCAGAACGTCTCGATATTATTTCTGAGATTAATAACCTTCATCAACCTGAAAATTTTTGAAATGATTCATCAAGCTGAAAAAAAAATTGAAATGAATCAGCGAATCTATACAAGTGTAGAATATCAAAAAATAGTTTGTCCCGTCAAGTTACTACGTACACCAACTACCCAACTAAAATATTTTCGACAATGCGGTGTTGCCACTTCAATCAGAAAGTATTAGCAACTCTGATATTTCAAACGGAACACCCTATATAATGAATGTATATAATATTATTTTTATTTCCTGACAACTTCTCTTGATATTTATACCTATCTGTAACCGTTTTCATAATAAAAATTAATATCAATTATTTTCGTCGGAAAACATGATATCAAAGATGCTGATATCTTCGAGCTCAGTGATACAATGATACCGAAACTTGGTTCAGAGTAAGGTGATACTTGTAGGCTTCCCACGAGTTAACTAAATCCCAGTTACTTTAATACAGTTATTTCTCGACTGCTGGCAGATCATCGACGAAGTTCTTTACAATGTTTTCCAAAATATTTAGGTATCTTCTGTATATGTTAATGTACGCTTAAAACAAAATTTTTCTTGAAATCCATCTTCTTTTGTGACGTGAGGATTTTCACTGCACCAAAAATGACGAATTTTTTCCATTGAAAATCCCTTTTCTAGGTCAATCCAAATAAATTTATTTAAAAAAATTGATCTTCTTGGGTGCGTACTAACATCGTTTCACAAAATTCAACTCTCTGTTCATTGCTTGAACTTTGGAGAATTTATAATCATGCATGTTATGTTTTTGCAAGATTCTTTGAACTGATGAATATTTTGTACCTAAATCTTCTTCAGCACTTCTTATCGATGATTCGGGAAATGCGTGAATATATGCCAAAACAACAATCTGGTAGTGTTCGGAAGTTACGGGTCGAGACAAGTTTCTAGGCGCTTTTAATGTTGATCCAAACGCATTGAAATTGTTATGAATTCGTATACATTTCCCAAGGTACATTGGCGGTAGATTCGGATATATTTCGTTGAACTTTTTACATGTCCTTCTGATAATTTTATTACACTGTCAAAATATAATAAACAAATTCATAAGAACATCGTTTGAATAATTTTGTTCCATCGTGTCTGAAGGAATTTTCAACTTCTGAAAGGTCAAACAAAAATGTCGATATTATTACGATAATGACACAACGTTAATGTCAAATGGCCTTCTTACCAAAAACCGAATGGAGATATAATTTTCAAGGGACATTTTCACAAATAAATGCTCATAAGTCAGAAACTCGACCAGTTAGGTATATGTATGATACACATTCATAAACGGAAAATTTCAGCTGCTTTCCAGATAAGTAATAATATACTGGGTGTTCCATTTGAAATAATCCATTTTAGTCACTTTTTCAAGCAAACGAAATAACTATATTTTTTATCCACCGTGCATTAAAGTAACTGGGATTTAGCTAACGCGTGGGAAGCCTCCAAGTATCATCTTTCTCTGAACCAAATTTCGGTATCATTGTATCACTAAGCTCGAAGATATCAAAATCTTGTTTTTCGACGACAAAAATTTCTTTTCATTTCGAAAACGGTTACAGATAGGTATATGGAAATATCAAGAGAAGTTGTCAGGAAATTGATATAGATCCTAAAAATAATATTATATATAGGGTGTTCCATTTGAAATATCAAATCGTACCGAAAGGAATCCAGTTTTGTTATATCAACACCTAAATTAATTATGAAATTTACCTATCCGACTGGCTGCTATTGTTTTTTTTATTAACCCACTAAAAATGCAGTTGAATACCGCCTAGTTCTTTAACCGACGAAACCAAAAAGGAGGAGGTTCTCTATTCGACCCGTATTTTTTTTCCATCATATTTTTTTATGTATGATCACGCATAACTTTTTACTGAGGCGTCCGATTCCGATAATTCTTTTTTCAGTGGATAGGGTGTACTTCGAATTTGGTCCCATTTGATAATTGGATGATTCTTTTTTTAATAGATAGGGTATACCTTATCTTTGGATTTCGAAAGGAATTAGCCACCCTTACGGGTAGAAAAATAGGGGATAATTGATTTTTCACTAGTGAACATTGGCACACACATACGTAGTTGACAATGACAGATCGCTACTGACATTATTTTTGTTCCACATCCGTCAAAATCATTATATTTTATGAGAGGATGGAATGATATACAAAGTAATGAAATAAACTAACCAGAACAACGAAAATAATTTCTATTACAACAAATAGTAAAAGTTGATAATCATATTATTAGTTGAAGTAAGGTGGGTAAGTAAGTATTTTGGAAGTAATCAAAAAACAAGTAGGTAGTAATTGGTAGATTTTAGCCACAAAAAATTGAAAAATAAAAACTTTTTATTAAAAAAATTAAACCGACGAAATACGGAACTGAAAAGTAAAAAATAAAAACTTTTGAACAAAAAATTAAACCGACGAAAAAATCAACTGAAAAGCAAAAAATAAAATAAACCTTCTTAGTCTAAATGATAATTGAGCTCCTAAACTAATGTAAGTAACTGATTTTGAGTCGGCGTAAAATGATGGCAGCGAGATGCACGGCTGCGTTTTGATGACTTCTTTCATAGATAATGACCTTCGATAATTGTTTGTTTGGCGCCGACTCAAAATCAGTTACTTACATTAGTTTAGGAGCTCAATTATCATTTAGACTAAGAAGGTTTATTTTATTTTTTGCTTTTCAGTTGATTTTTTCGTCGGTTTAATCTTTTGTTAAAAAGTTTTTTTTTTACAAGCTTTTATTTAGTTTCACTTGTTAGTTTGGGTCAAATCTTGCAAGTGAATTTTGACCGACTTCTAGTAGTTCGATTAATTTGAAATTTGGCAAGTGTTCATAATTCCGGTGACAATGCATTATGGAATTTTTGTCAGAGAAAAAAACAAAATGGCATCTCCAAGATGGCGGACGAGATTTGTAATTATGTTCCGATTTGATTCAAAATTGGTGTGTAGGGGTTTTCGGGGTCGGATATCATGAATTTTTTGACGAAATCCATAAATTCAAGATGGCGGCATCAAGATGGAGGACGAGTTTTGTGATTATGGTCCGAATCGATTCAAAATTAGTATGCGGCGGTTTTCGCGGTTCGGAGATTCTGAATTTTTTGGCAAAATTTATAAATTCAAGATGGCGACTCCAGGATGGCGGACGAGTTTTCTAATTATGGTCATATTTTATTCAAAATTGCTATGTGGGGGTTTTCAGGTTCGGGGATTATGAATTTTTTGTTAAAATCTATAAATTTAAGATGGCGACTTCAGGATGGCGGACGAGTTTTGTGATTATGGTCAGATTCTATTCAAAATTGGTTTGTGGGAGTTTTTGGGTCGGAGGTTATGATTTCTTTCAGCTCAAAACCTTATAGGGAAGAGACCTTGTAAGATTTGATAAACGATAAAAATGGCGAATATGGCACCCAACTTCTGAATAGCCTTGCAAAATTGGTCGATATTATGCGCAGAGGATCAGTTCCACAAGAAGTTTGTTGTTGGTTATACGGGGCTAATCTAATTGGTTTCAAAAAAAAAGATGATGGAATCCGCCCCGTCGCATCAGGAGGGGTATTTAGAAGAATAACGGCAAAAATAATTTGTGAAGAAATCAAGACAACATTGGGCACCCGCTTTAGACCACAACAAGTTTGTTTTGGGATTCCAAAGGGGGCAGAGGCCGTTATACACGCAGCAAGGAAATATATTGAACAAGCCAGACAGTCCTTAATCATGATCAAGTTAGATTTCCGAAATGCATTCAATGCTATTCATAGAGATTTTTTATTATAACTTGCGAGAAATGCACTACCAACAGGATATAGGTTTGTATGGCAGTGTTACCGCAATCCATCAATCTTACTTTTCGGAAATGAAATGATCAAATCAGAAACAGGAGTTCAACAAGGCGATCCTCTTGGGCCACCGTTATTCTGCATCGCTACCGAGCAATTGTCCAAAGAATTAAAATCTTCCTTCAACGAATGGTATCTAGACGAAGTAGAAGATTTGATTCATGATATATGCAAAATTAAAGAATTTGAAAAGCTAAGTGGTCTCCAGTTGAACAACGCAAAGTGTGAAATTTTGATTAAAGATCCTAACCAAAACAAATGCAAAGAAATATACTCACAAATTTCCAAATATTTACCAGGTATTCGATTAGTTCAACCAACAAATTTCAAGTTATTAGGTTCTTCCATCACAAAAGAATCAATATGTACTGTATTGAAAGAACGCAAATTCATATCAAAACTCTTATGTGATAAGTTACCAGATCTAAGTTCACATACAGCACTCTACCTTCTCACGAATTGTCTAGGCCCACCAAAATTATTATATACACTGAGAACATGCGCAACATGGAGATATCCACATATTTTAAATGATATCGACGATCATTTTAAAGATGCGATGGAAAATATATGTAATATCCGGATGACGGAGGATAAATGGATCCAGACAACGCTTCCGATTGCTAATGGAGGTTTAGGTTTACGCCGAACCCAAGACATCGCATTACCAGCATTTCTAAGCTCCAAATTCGCTACAAAATCACTTGTGATGGGGATGTTTCATGATAATCAGAACGATAACGAATTTTTCTCCACAAATACACATGAAGCAATCGATAGATATATGACAATACCAGGTGCGGTGATGCCAAGCGAAGCAGATCGATCAAAACAGAAAGACTGGGACCAACCAATAATGACTTATCGTCAAAAAGATCTTTTCGAAAAAGCAGAAGATGACATAGAACGAGCAAGACTGCAGGCAATTTCTGCTAAGGAATCCGGAAAATGGCTACAAGTTATCCCGTCATCCCAGTTAGGTACCTTTTTAGATCGTGATAGTCTCCGTATATCAGTAGCCCTGCGTTTGGGAGCACAAATTTGTGAACCTCACAAATGTTGTCGTTGTGGAGCACATGTTGATGGCTCGGGGACTCATGGCCTTAGTTGTCCTTTCAGTTCGGGGCGTCTTTCGCGTCATCATGCTCTCAACGACACTCTCAAACGAGCTTTGGCATTAGCTGAAATTCCATCTAAATTAGAACCCAATGGAACGTGTTTTGATGAAGATAGAAAACGACCTGACGGCATTACTTTGATACCATGGTCAAGGGGACGAGCAATGATATGGGATGTGACATGCACAGACGTGTTTGCAAAATCAAATATTCGAACAGCCATTATAGCACCCAGGAAATTATCGGAACAGGCAGAAGAACGCAAACGGATAAAATATCAATCGTTTGAACTTAATTACATCGTATCACCCATGGCATTTGATACTCTAGGTGGTTTTGGATCAAATTGTCTTCAAGTTATTCAAGAAATTGGCAGAAAGATAACAAATATCACCGGAGAAAAGCGGTCAAGAAATTTCCTGATGCAACGCCTCAGTATTGAGATAGCTCGTGGTAACGCAGCGTCACTAATCGGCTCAATCCCCAATACTGATATCTTAGGAGAAATCTACAACTTATAATGTCTATTCCTTTTTCACCGAAACAAAAATCTTATATAACATATATTCAAATATGCACATTTTGTCACGTAAATATATCTTTCAAAATGGAAAAAAAAACAAATTAAGGCGAACTAACTAAAAAGCAAAAAATGTAATTACTAATAAAAAACCTTTTTAAAGGCAAGCTTTTATTCAAGCCGTGTACTAAAACGTATAAAATAAGTTTAAGTCAACGCTGACAATGATTTAATAATTTTTTGTTGAATTATTTGGTTTCAAAAAGCTTGTCGCGCGAATTGTAATAAAATTAATACTTCGACAAGTTGTTACTACCAACCAACCATTGTCAAGTGAAATTAATTGTTAGCTACTTGTATGTACATTTCGCGCGACAAGGTTTTTGATTCCAAATAATTCGACAAAAAATAATTAAATCATTGTCAGCGATGACTTAAACTTATTTTATACGTTTTGGTACACGGCTTAAATGAAAGCTTGTCTTTAAAAAGGTTTTGTATTAGTTATTTTTCTATTATAATCAATATATTGTAAAAGCATCTTTTTTGCAAAATTAATTTCTCTCGTACCCAGACTACGGGTATGCCAAACAAACACACCTAACAAGAAATTTTTGTTAAAATTTGTTATGCTTTTTGTCCAAATTCTACTGATCATTTTTCGGTCGTTAGATTCCAAATTCAAATATCAAGACCGTGTTTGTTTCAACTCTTGAAATCAATGAGTAAAACCCCGATGATTGAAAAAATCGTAACTTGGCTTCAAATAAACTTTAGGAATACCCAGAAAAAATGTCATGTACCTAAATTTCATATCGATAAATCGTTTTACGTAAAAAGACCCATTTCGCAGAACATTCAAAAAAACGAAAAAACTAATTCATTTTCTACGAAACTTTACTGAAAGAAAAAAATATTCAAAGTTAATAGAGCAACTCTAGTTTTCAGAATCTGTAGAATCCCACTGGTTTACCAACAATCCATTTTGTAATAAACCATTGCATGATAACGGGAACGGGAATACTGCAAAAACTATTCAGCCAGTACAATTAGACCTACAACTTTACGACATACTAAAACCGCAAGTCTTGATTTACAAAAATAATTGTTAGAATGTTTGTTCTTTTGTTCGTATTTCTGACCTTTTTCTTTCCTACACTTACTTCCTTTCTATATTCATGTCCGATCATTAGCTTTTGTTCTGTATGTAAAATAGGATGTATATTATTGAATGAATGTGAACGTTTGGACTTTATTCATGGAGATAAAATTTGCATTACGCGCTGAAAGCATTAATAGATAGATAACGGTATACTTTAGAACCAAGATGTCAAGCTCAGTTTCACTTAGAATTCATTCAACATACAAAATTAACAAACAACATTCACAAAACAAATATAATGGAAAAGGGGGTGAGCCCATATCTAGGTACATTTAAATTATAGTCAAGAGCGGTACATGTATCAGAAGCTTTACATGCTTGAACAGTACCAAAAATCGTATTAGCCATTGTCATCGACGTCCAACCAATCTGCGATATGTTTTTCCCCATATTGACAAACTTTAAATTATCCAATTCTTCCTTTCCTTTGTGCTAGTTAAAAAAAGACACATGTTACAAATTGCCCTTTCTGTGGCTTTCCTGATTTGTTTGGTTTTTGTGACAGGAATTGTTATAACCATTGAGGTGTCGCGATCCTAAGAGTATTGAATTTTTATGATATGCAGCTCATATGTCAGACAGGCACCCGTAATCTCCATGATCATTGAACCTAAAAAAAAATATACCATAATAAATCCACAGTTTTGGAACTTCCAAGTAGATTATGCCAAATATATGTTGTCCAAAGCTTTGTTTATGAACGTGTTGATTTGCTCGGGAATAAAGGTTTCGGACTTCTTGGGATGATAGATCTTCGCCACGTAATACTGGGTGGACACAGTTTTTTTGTTTCGTGTGTTTCGCGATTTTGCAGAAAACTTCTGGCGGCATCAAGATCTTATCTTCATCGTTATCCATTCTCTCTTTTAGTTTCACAAGAATTCAGACATTTTATGTTATTTTAAGTTTGGTGGTGGTTGGATCAATTTGTATCCCGATTGATAGTTGGAATAAGAAAATATATTTTTATTATACTATCTTTGAAAACAGATTATTTTTGTATGTCTTTGCAATAAAGTAATATGGGCTTTTGCTGATCCCCGATTATTTTTCTAGCAACAATTTATCTGTGTATTTTTACTTAAATCACGAAAATACCCTGAGTACACCCCTGTGCTGTTACAACCGTCTGCTCGACCGTTAGGAGTGACGTCTTGTTCCAGATGTTCGATAACCGCCATTGGGAACTTCGAGAAATGGCCGTTACCGATGATGAGACTCGAGAAGAAAACCGACCGTTAGTTATGACGTTATGGAACATTCCCGATCGCCACTGTTCTGGAAATTTCGGTCGTCCTATATATAGCGGTTCATATGCGACAGGCGAGACAGTCAAAAGTAAGAAAATAGTTGAAAAGGGAAACATTCTCAACTGGATATTGATAAAAATGTTTTTCTATGAATTGAAAAATCCACGATAAAAATGACGATAGAAGATAGTGACTAAAGTTTATCTTTCAGTCGCAGATGATTCCACATCTGATTCTATGAACATCCTGTTCATATTTTCAACAAATCTAAGAAAATAGTCTTGTGAATATTGTTATGCAGTCTAATTGTAAACAAGTATTGTATTATCGTGTTGTATTTCAAAGCGGAATAAACGGACGAATTTATTGGAGTATTCTTTGAACCCCAGTTTCTTAACAGTATTAGTCAATTTTCCATATTTTTACTCTAGTTACATTTCTTATGTTGCCAATAATTCTTATGAAAATAAAAATGTTCCAAATTTATTTATATATGGTTTTCAAAAAAAGAAATAATAAATAAAAATTATAAAAAAATAAATTTAAAGACAAGCTTTCATTTATACAAATGCACAAAAAAGAAAAAAAATATGTATTTCAATGTTTGAACTAGGTTATTCTGTGAGTGCATTTGTATAAATAAAAGATCGTCTTAATTTTTTTTATAATTTTTATTTTTAACTTTTTTATTACAAGCGTTTATTTAGTTTCACCTGTCCCGATGTTTGTCATCAAATCTTGCAAGTTAAATTTGACCCACTTCTACTTGTTCGATTAACGTGAAATTTGGCAGGTGTTCATAGTTCCCGTGACAATGCATATGCATTTGTTAAGAGAAAAAAAAATGGCGGCTCCAAGATGGCGGACGAGATTTGTGTTTATGGTCCGATTCGATTCAAAATTGGTATGTGGGGGTTTTCAGGGTCGAAGATTATGAATTTTCTGACAAAATTCATAAAATCAAAATGGCGGCTTCAAGATGTCCGACGATTTCTGTGATTATGGTCCGATTCTATTCAAAATTGGTATGTGGGGGTTTTCGGGGTCGGAGATTATGAATTTTTTGTAAAATTCACAAATTCAAGATGGCGAACGAGTTTTGTAATTATGATCCGATTCGATTCAAAATTGGTATGTGGGTGTTAGGGGTACTTACTAAAAAGCACAAAATAAAATAATTAATAAAAAAACCTTTTTAAAAACAAGCTTTTATTCAAATACCCTAAAAAGTACAAAATAATTGCTTTGGATGTGTGACGTAGGTTATTCCGTGAGTTATAGATTCAAAGCTTGTCACATCTGTATTCGAAATGAAAACATTGCGCGACAAGCTCTTGAATCTAGAACTCACGGAATAACCTAGGTCACTAATCCAAAGCAATTATTTTGTACTTTTTAGGGTATTTGAATAAAAGCTTGTTTTTAATTTTTTATTAATTATATTTTAGTTGTGTTTTTTTATTAACGACTAATAAAAGTTTTTTTTTTGTTTATTTATTTTTTATTTTTCTGTATTTATGATGTTAAATAACAAGTTCAGTAATTTGTATCTGATTTATTTTTGAATTTTAACAAAAAAATCATAATATCCGACCCCAAAAACCCCTAGATACCAATTTTGAATAGAATCGGACCATAATCACAAAAAATGTCCGCCATATTGGAGCCGCCATTTTTTTTTTCTTAACAAAAATTTCAGATCAATCAAGCGATTAGAAGTGGGTCAAATTTAACTTGCAAGATTTGATTACAGACAGACGCACATACAGACACCGGGACAGGTGAAACTAAATAAAAGCTTGTAAAAATATCGTTCATTACACGTACAAAAATGGATTTTTTCGTGCTTGCATGACTTCGCATCACACGAGAATTTGTCACGCGCGCACGGAAAAATCCTTATTTCCGGACTCGTAATAAAATATGCTATTACATTGCTTGAATTCGGTTTTTCAATAAAAAGTTCGAAATTTACTTTTGGTTCATTTGTCTAACCGCTCAACAAATCGGCCGATTTTTCATCCTTGACATTTCTTCGGAATCATGGCACTATACAATTTCTGCACCTAGTATGAATATAGCCTGGTGAATGTGCTAATAGAAAGTCATAGAAATTTCGTGTGTACCGAGAAATGAATATGCCGCTGTTTGTATTAATCCTCAACAGCGGGACAGACACTACATCTGTCATCTAGTTCCATGTAAAGCCACCTGCTGCACTGATTAGACACCGAAAATAAAAATAAACATTCCGATGTTCATTACACCACGGACATATAAACACGGTGATTTTTAATCAGTTTTGTACATGTGGATGTATTTAAAAAGTGGGTGGTATCATTATTTATTTCCTAAACGGTTTGTTTACGTGCGGGACCATGTGTACGTTCCAACAACGCGATGAGAATGAATTATGTACGGTCGTGATAATCCAGTGAAATTAGGCTAAAAAGGGAAATACCAGTGATCAAGCATAAGCCTAGCAGCCAAAGAATAGAAAGAATCTACTTTGATTGATATGATCTGGATAGATATTGTGAGGTATTTTAAAAACATCTGAAGGGTCATTAGAAATAGGGACCATGGATACCTACATGATCACCTCCAGTGATAAATTGGCCAATTTTTTTTGGAGCATTTTTACATAGAACTCAAGATGGCATTTGTTTCTTCAAAATCATGAAGCACTAAGTAGTTTTCGAAATAAAGGAACAGTTTATGATATCAGAAAAACTGTAAAAGGAAACGATATGCCGTATGAATGACCGATAATTCAAAAAAATATGTAAAGTGATAGTGGGATTCACGAACTAAAAATTCCATGCCAACATTTATTTCATTAACACCGAAAAAAGAAGTGTATTCCTCATAACGCAGCTTCATCATTCCCCCATTAGAATACAAACTGTTGAGCATGTCTTAGGCATGTCAAAGTATGCGCACTTAACACACACCATTTTGTTAAAATTGTCGCAAAAATCCCACAAATAAGAAGAATTGCGGAACCAAGTATATTCACGCGCGGCGACTTCATTTCCGCTATTCTCCGGTGACGTCATCTGGATTTAAATAATCCGGAAATAGTATATTGGATTTTTTTTAAACTATAACACTTTGACTCATTGCTATAGTTTTCAGAATGTTATCTTTGGTAGTTACGTAAAATATGTTTTGAAGCACAATTTCCAAAATACTTGGAACCATCAGAAAATTCCACAGAACTCATAGAACTAGAAGGCTAAAATAAGTGGAAGGAATTGATATGATTCATAACCATATGTATAGATGGGACACACGTAATCATGCGCATATCATCAACAACATTGCCAGTTCATGTACTTGTACGATAATTCGATATAATGGCATTATTATGTAAAGTATTACATTATATTTCCATTAAAATATCCGATACTACTCGACTATCGATTACTCAGGATCCTTAAGTTCTTTTGTCATATGTATTCAGAAGATAATATACAAGTTAAGTGGAGCACCTAACAACTGATGGAATCGTAATAAGAATTATGATTTCCTACAAACTCATTTGGCAACGCTGTTTACATCAACACCTGTTATTTAGTGTGACGACATTTTTATTCAGAGCCGGTCTTGCGTTTGTTATTAATTTGTGTTCTTGATAGGATATTTGTTCTAATGAATTCTAGATATCCATTGGGCAAATTCTACAAGGTTCCAATAAAGGAAGACAACAAAGATTTCTGCAATCCTTTTTTTGAAAATTCCTTAGGATACTCAAACGTACTGATGGTGAACCAGTGCATTTTTCAAAAAACAAGTCTTCAATTTTGGATTTCTTTATCACAATAAATTCAATTATTGGAATGTGTGAAGAGTACATGAAGTACATGAAGAGACAAATATTAACATGTTGAAATACATGTTAACTTAACATTCCAAGTACTAATGTATTTTACAATAATAATGATCGACTTTTCAGGGAAATAAATGGTTGGAATAATAACCCAACAGCATTTCAGTTTTATTACACTGAGGCTGATGTTGCAACACGATATGGAAAATGTTTATGGAAATTGTTTTACTTAGGACAATACTTCCATTTTAACAACTTCCCAGAAAAAAATTCCAACCTGAAATAACACTGCATGAAATGCCTTTAATTAAAAAATTTAATTTAGATATTAATGATAGGATTGTCAATGAAGAATTTCAAGGAAGATTGAATTCCTTCCTACATTATCCAACTTGACAGAAAATGTTAATACATTGCAGGTTTTGTAGTGAAGAGCATAAAAAAGTAATAAAGTGTAAGGTGTGTTTTTCCGTACTGGAAGAAGAAAGAAAAGCAAGTGTAGATCTTGATTACTTCAAATTATTACATAGAAAATACAGAACTGCCTCTTTTTCTGGATTAATCAAGATTACTGTAGATGTTCTGAAGTGTTGTATGTTTACAGAGAGAAAAATCAAGCAAATAATGGAGGAAGAAAAAAAATATGGATGTTTTTGTAGGACTATTTCGGGAACGCTTTTCGAAGATAAAAACATTGTTTTCTAAATTAGATAAGCATGTTTTTGATATAGCTATATACGAGATGTACCACAAAATAAAATTGATAAAATTTATTATATCTACTCATTTACGGTAAAATACGTTACCATAGTGTTGCTTGGTTGCAAGCAGAAACTGTAAGGAAAGAACTGAATAGGAAGAAGCTATAAAAAATTATACTTTTTTTCATATCAATAATATTATACCATTCAATTATGTTAAATCTTTTATTTATTTATAACGTGTACCAAAAAGTACCAGTAACTTAGAAATTGATGAAAAATCAACTTCATTAGAATACCTCTGATATTCTAAATCTGAGTTGTCCATTGGATAGCTATGAAATATTCCCAATGGTTTTTTATGAGTGCGCGCGCGTTTGTCTAACCGACAAGATGAATTTCCAAGCTAAGGGCTGAATCTCAATAGATTGCAGCATGGAAACAGCTCTACCAGGTGCACACGCGTACCAGGTACGCGACTCGTTTACAGACAACTCCGAGTTCCAATATGAAAAGCTATGACAAGAAAGGATACGACCTTAGAGGCATTCAGGCATAATCCCACGGATATTAGTTTCGCACTACCGCCCGCTCGAGCAAAGTTTTTTGACGACTTTTCTAAAAAACCGATTTTCTTCACCAACGAAAAACTTTAAAAAAAAAATCGATAGCCCATTACAGGTTTCTCGATAGGCACCAACTTTTATCAAGGATACATTTCATACTTCTTGGGACGACACGCTATATTCATAGCATTCACATTTAAATTCCCCAATACTTTTACTTTGTGCCAAAATATTTTTTAGGCACCAAATACTTGGAAATTGTTGTTACTTTAACTTCAAAACTGCAAGGGAGCAGTGAATTGTGATTGTTATTCAGTCTCCATCATACCTACCCATTCTCTTGAAATGATAATCAAAGAATAAAACCAAATTATCTTTGAAATGAAATATTTCATCATATGAAATACTGCATACAATTTAGTTCAAGTCAAATAATTAATTCAGAGTATGGAGAAGTGAACTTCACAATAGCTACTAAAAATTATTCTTTTAAATAAGCCTTTCTTCCCGAAACCTTACGGATATTGGATTCAGAAATTCCTCATAATTTCAGTTGCACTCCACTATTCAATTCGATCTCAAGTACACCCATCTTCAGAAAGTTCAGTATGTTTCAGTTAATAGAGGTTATTAATTTCACTGAAACCCCCCCTGTCATGGCAGTGGTTTTACTGCGCATGCCCATGTGTGTACCATGCGGTACAGTAGGGCTCGTTCCAGCAAAACGGTATTGGCCTTCTAGTTCTACGAGTTCTGTGGAAAATTCCGAGAAAAAAGGGAATCCTAAAAAGATGCATTCAATTCAACCAAATTCCAGGAACGTTGCGGATAGCTATTGCGTTTACAATAACGACATAATAGGGTCGCGAAAACAACAATACAATAAATCAACTGGAATTGTTGTTGAATTATTTTTAATATATGTTATTATTGTCTAAAACCAGCTACCTGTAATAAATGCACGTATAATAGGTAGGCTTCGTTCCGGTACATCGTTCGGAAAAATGAGGTACTTTAATTTCATATGACTCGAATAAAAAAAACATTCGTAAAAATAACACAATTTATCGTTTAAGGTCGTGTTGGCAATATATTTTAATATCAGAGTTTTTGCTGGTAAATAAATTATTATACCGAATGAATAAAATTATACAACACTAAGTAGGTGAACATTTGATTTTGAAAAGCCCCAATATTTAATAATCGATCTGATTAACTTTGATAATAAAACATTGCAATTGTAATTTAGTTTATATTCACTTGAAGATACTATTATTGTATAACGAAACACTTGTGGTTTTATAAACCCAAATGATTGAGAACTCGATGATTTCGAAAAAGTGTAATAGAACACCGTTAAATTTTAACGAAAGAAACAATCCGTGAAAAGATGCTATCAAATCAATTTCAACAGATAATGAAAACATGTTTTTTCGCAAGTCATCAGACATCCGTTATCTTACCAGCCATTAATTATAGATGCCTCGGAAACGCTGCCACCTTACCTGAAAAAAAAAAGAAAACCCAAATTAGTATGCAACATCGAAACAAGAGAATCTTTGTAAGAACCACATGCTAGGAGGCAATTCTCGTTTTAATTATTTCCGTAGCGCAACCGAACACCTGTTACGTTTTTGTAAATCAACGCATCAACAACTCGATTGTCAGTTGAGAAAAAATCACACGGTTGTCTCATGATGGGTGATCCCTTTCAGAGTCATTTTTATTAACCATTCGAAAATATGGCGGTCAGTAAGCTTTATTACCATGCCGCATTTCAATTTTCTACGAGACGGTATCAGAGAAAAACGATTGTGACATACAGACGAGTGTCAAGACTTCCGTTTTTATTAACCTTACAATGAAAGACTAGGCAACTGAAATAATTATTTAAAAAATACGAGATGAGCTACTTGATCTGTATCGTTATTTAAGACTCATAAATCCGAACAAGCAATATCTGACAGGCAATACTAATTTAAAAAATACATCAATTGCGAACGAATATTTCAAGCGTATCCTGGAACCACTCCAATCATTTGTTCACGTTCGAAAATACTTTCAAGGCCTCGTTCACAAGAACTAAAATTATATAATTGAAACCATTCATCTTGATTCAGGAGTGTCTAGGGATCGCCAGCACGGTGGATGAAATGCATCGATGTTTTAGAATACTTAATTGTAATTACGTATTTTTTTGTGAATGCCACATGAAATCAACCTTTTTGTTTCATCGGAACATGGCAAAAAATATCGACATTCGCCAACATTGTTCCTGTTCTATTTTCCAATCATATCACAATTATTATTGAAACCTGAGTGATGAAGCATAAGTTTGTTGCCACCCGACGTGGGTTCGACTCCCACTGCCCGTGAAACAATTTTCAAGGCCCGAAAAGTGGCTTAGGATCCCACTGTAATAGGTAAGGCCCCCGTGATCTTGACTCGTACACGTTTTCAACTGAAAGGGAAATCATTTTGATAAAAAATCCGCAACCTTGGTGTGTAAATAAAGTAATGAAACTGGTAGTGCAGCGTGCAATCTGGCAACACTGATAGCTTTCCGTTTAGAAGACTACAGTAAAATGCAGGGGACGCGCTCTGTGATTCGCTCAGGGCAGACATGCGCGTTATGTGACACGTTTGGCATTTTATATATTTTTGTTTTTTGTTTTGAGTATTATTTTCGGGATGAAGGGAGAATCAAGATGTGGACCCATTGCTAAAGAAAAAACGCAGGAATTCATACAAATATGGCCATAAAAGCTTTGAACAATTCACTGAAGACTAACCAACTAGGGTAACAATTGAGAAACTGCTGGATAAGATAGAAGTAGTGGACATCAAAACATTAATAACTACCAAGATAGAATTAGGCCCGGTTGTTCAATGCGAGTTTAAACCGTTGATTATCTAAACTCGGATTATTAATTAACTATGGATTAGAACGTTATGAACGTTATCGGGTAAATTTGGGTTGTCTAATGAGAAACTGTTGCCTAGCAATTAGACGAGAAAAATTGTCAACTATTAAAAACGCGACACCGAAGGTGGAGCGTTTTTAGGTTGACAGTTTTTCGAGTCAAATTGCTAAAGGAAACAGTTTAGAATTTACAAGATATCAATACAAACATCGAGTGTAATTCGGCAGGACAATTTAATGAATAAGAAATTTAGAAACATATCAATGCAAACTTTATTTATGAAACATTAAAAATAAACACATTTTTATTTGAATGTACAATTATTAAAAACGCAATTATTGAAACAGTGATGTCGCTGCGGGTGCCACAGCTGAAGTTTTTTCTTTTTCCAAACGAATTGATTGAATAATGCTAGAATGATACTCTTTGTCAACTTGTAAGTATGGTTTTATTGATGATGAATTGCTGTGTCCTGTTATTTTTATTAGAGCTTGTTCTTCAATTCCGCTTTTACTTAATTCGCTAACTGCTGCCGCTCGATTTGAATGATTTGTAATTTTGACACGTTTGACATCTACAGTATCGGAAAGTATTTATCTTGAGTATGGTGGTTTCATGAGAGCGTAAAGAATAGCTTGCTATATGTTGAGAGAGCATTACAATTTCTCCTCGACTCGCTCGAGGAAGGGATATCGATGTCACGACACAGAGATAGGAGAGTCAGAGCGGTCAGCTCAGGACGTCAGTATCATACCAGCAGCAGTCGGGAGAATGTGTGCGCTGCAATGAAGAAGAATTATTGACGATAATTTCACTTCAGATAATTTGAACAAATTAAACTGAATCATTGATTCAATTTAATCTGTCGGACGACAGGTAGATCAAAATATCTTTGGTGCCGTGGTGGCCGCGAAAACAAAAGAAAATTCTCAAACATAAACAAAAGCAAACGATATTTCTGTAAGACAATAAAAACAAAAAACTTATTTCTAACAGAAAAACAATTATTTCTTAAATGGAGAGAAAAAAAATATTTACAAGAAAAGACAAACCAAATTAAATATTTTGTGTACGGAATTATTTTATTAAATGTTCGAACAAACCACCATTTTGGGCCAAACAATAGCCGAATCTATTGTACAATTCTGTTCTGGTAGCCGCAAGGGTAACTGGTAACCTGAGCACACAACTGAATAATGTTTGCCCTCAGTTCATCTAAATTGGTGGCACGTTCGAACTTATGCCGATATACCTCCGATTTTAGCACGCCCCAGAAATAAAAATCGAGAGGTGCTACATCTGGTGATCGAGGTGGTCAGTTGATTGTACCTCGCGTACAAATAAACCGATCGGGAAATAATTGATTCAAAAATGTAACCACCGTGCCTGCATTGTGGGCAGGACAACCATCTTATTGAAACCACACGCCGTAAAAGTAAATCGGAAGAGCGCGAACTGCAGGAATAATTTGATTTTGCAAAAGTTGCAAATATTTTGCTGCATTTAAATTCCCTTCAATAAAAAATGGGCCTATGACGTGATCGCCTAAAAGTCCCGTCCACACATTTAATTTGCTTGGGTACTGTGTCCTCACAGCAATACTCAAATGTTTATTTTTACGAGACCAATACGGATGGGTTGTGTTTTCGATGAATTGAGAAGGACGATTCATCGGTAAATAACACCTTTTTTAGAAAGTCATCTTTTACACGAAATGCCCTATTGCATTTTTCGACCATCGTTTCACAAAACTCCATACGTCTGAAATGGTCTCCAGGCAAAGGTTCTTGTGTGGTCTTGACTTTGAAACAATTATAACAGTTTCTCTTCAAAATATTCCTTACAGTTCTTTCATTCAAATTCACTTCATCGGCGATCTGTCTACTCGAACAAGGTGTCGTTTCTGCCAATGCACACACTTGTGTTTCTCTTATTTCCCGTTCCTCGGGATTTGTCTAGAATGCGGTGGTGGATTTGTGGGACAACATTTTTTGCAATGTGCTGCCACACACCCAAAATTCTGAAATTCATTAATAATTGAAAGGACAGTCGCTTCCGTAGGTACAGGTCTATCTTGCGAAAGCCACTATGAATATATTTCTAGTATCTTGTACAGAATTACCCCCAAAGTACCACTTAACGACCTATACTTTCTCTGCGGTTGTGTAAATAGGCGGCATGTTCCAAAAGGTAATAATTGTCACGGTCTTTTGTTTTCGCAACCACGGCTCGGCAAGAATGAATCGAGTCGCTGTGTCGCATTGCCACGTGGTCAGTTAATGCATCGGGTGGGGTAACAGGAGGGGCGCACAGCAGTGCGTCTCTCTTGTTTATGTGGTATTATCATATCATTGCGTTCCTTGTTGCTCGTGTAGATTTCTGTCTATACCCCAGATAAATTGTTTCCGATACTGTATACCAATACGTTGTGCTGAGCATTTAGTCCATTTGGAAATTTCATTAATTCCAATCGGCACATTCTTATACCAACCTTTAGAATTTTTCTTCTTCCAAAAGTGATTTGGTGTAAGAAATACTCTGTCCAATGTTATAAAAGTGTCTCGTTTTTTCATTAACTTTTTAAATAAACATATTGGGCAAATATCTTCTAAAATATTAGGCGTAATCCATTTGCTGTCACATAATTTATTGTTACCGCCTTGTCTCGTTTTCGAAAATAGAGGATAATCTCGATACGTCCAGTTTCTTTTCCATTATTTTCAATTTCAGATACGAAATAAGTGGTTTTGCAGTAAGCTAATTCAAACGCCAAAATGATGCGTTAAGCGTTAATAACGACTCTAGTAAATATGGTGGTGGTAATTGTTTAAAAAAAGTGGTTCGGGCGTGCGTCAGAGGGGGCGGGGGCAATTGCACCCACCCCCCCTTTCCGCGCCTGTTTGAATGATATCACCGATACTACTTTTTGAGATGAAAGACATTGTGATTGCTCGATAGATGGCACAGGGGGGACATCACCTAAATATCATGGGCCGTCATCCTAATAGCATGGGCCGTCAAGTTGCACATAGTTGAAAAGATAATTCAATTCTCTGTTCAACTATTTGAACGGTTTGATGTGAAACAATGATACATTACAATTACTCGTCAAAGGGCGCTGGGGGCACATCAACTTGGAAATTTCGAAAGGTCTATGCCTTTCAAAATTTCCACGTTGCACATCGTTGAAAAGGTAATACAATTTTACTTTCAACCATGGTTGATTTACGGAATCACAATTGCGATGAGTAACACGAAATACGGCAATAGAGTAAGAGTCATGACTTAAATAATTATTCATTTTCGAATTCGTTTCAAAGCTTAATTGAGTAGAGATTTGGAATCCATTTAAAAATCCAATTTCCAATACAAATAATAATATCCAATTCATTTATTTCCAATGGCCATAATCATAACGGTACCACTTATTGGATTCGATAAACTGATAATCAAGCAGTTACCTAGAAATGCCCAATAATCAGTTGGATTTTTTGTCGATGACCTTGTAATGTGTAAATGATTATAACACTACTTAACTGCTTTTTTTGTTTAGGTTATGAATATGTTCTTTCCAATCTAACTTTTCTCAATGCGAATTCCAAGAAATTTTACATTTGTTGTCCCTTGTATTTCCCCATAAGGTGTGTGTTGGATGTGTTTTATCTGTATTAACACATAACTTATTTGAGGAGAACCAGTGCATTATTTCTGTAAGTTGTTGGGATGACGACACCGACAAATCTTCAATGTTATCGCTTGAGTCTATTACACTCGTGTCGTCAGCAAATAGGCAGAATTCCACAGACGGAAAATTAGCAACTAAGTCATTGATGTATATCAAGAATAATATCGGACCCAGAATCGATCTCTGGGGAACACCATATTGAAGTTTTCCGTTATTAGAGTGATGTTGTTTTATTTGTGAATCACAATTATGTGTTATTCGGATAAGGATTTCGCGATCTGATAGATATGATTCGAACCAATTGTTCGCAATCCCTCGTATGCCATAGAATTCCAATTTCTATAGTAAAATAGAGTGATCAACACAATCAAACGCTTTAGATAGATCGCAAAATGTAACTAGTGGAATTTCTTTATTTTTAATTTTGATGTTAAGCTTGTTTATGAGATCGTATGTAGCATCCGAAGTGTTCATATTTTTTCTGAACCCATATTGAGAATTCGTGAGAATGTCGTATTTATCTAGGAAGCTAATTCTTTGTTCTTTTACAACACTTTCAAGAATTTTTGAAGGAGATGGCAGCAGTGATATGGGACGGTAATTTGTTGGTTGGTCTTTATCACCTTTTTTGAACAATGGCTTGATTACGTTTTTTTTAATGTTTGGGAACACACTAGACTTTATAGATGAGGTATGTTAATGGTCTTTTGAGGATGTCAGCATTTTTTTATAATTGTGATTGGTAGACTTTTTATTCTTTAGTTGTTTTAAGGTTATTTCTATCTCGGATTCAGTTATTGGTTTAAAGAAGAAAGAATTTGGATGAAAATTTTTCACATTTTTCAGGTAATCGTCGTCGGATTTGGTGTTGTTTTATTTTATATCCATTGTGTTTACAACATTAAGGAAAGTATCAAGAAATGAATTTGCGACGTCTTCTGGGTCATCTATAATTTCCTTGTTTACTTACTGGTATATTGAATAATTTTTTTAAATTTATATTTGCATTGATTATTTCCCAAGTCGTTATTATATAGGTATAGGTATATACCCATATACAATAGAAAGAATCACGAAAAATCAATCTGATAAATAAACAGTCTTAAAAAGGCAATATTTAAATTTTATAATTAATAATGTCTATTTATCAAAATGACCCAGTCACCCAGCTGGATTAAAGTCACCCAGCTGGATTAAAGTCACCCGAAATTATAGTACGTTGTCTCTTTCTTCTTGGGGCAAAAACTTCAAAAAAATCTTCTGTCTGTTATATCTTCGAACATCTTTGCAGTCGGGTATGAAACAAAAATATTCAACACAATAATAATTTCCAGAATAGTCAATGTCTATTAAAATGGCAAACAATCAAATAGGTTAGAATCGGCAAATTATGTCCCCGAATTCAAGAGATTAACTTAAACCATTGTTAAACTAGGTTTAACTCATAAACCCGTATTGAACAACTGAAACAAAATTGGTAATCTTGGTTTAAGCCCAATCACTTAGTCATCCTTGATTGAACAACCGGGCCTTATGGTCAGCTCATAAGAAAGCCGAAGAAGTCAAGAAGTAAAGGTATGAACACAGAACATGTTGGAAAGGTAATTTTTTTCAAAGATAATCATTATTATAACATAAATATAAAGCATGTTTGTGAGAATAATTGTAGAACATTATACTGTAGAGTATGTAAAATTTCTAACCATCGATACAAGTATGATAGGTATGTGGTGAAGAATACTTTGTGTAAGCATGTGCACTTGGCACGGATGTATGAAGAGCGAGTTGGTACTAACTCTGTTGTAGATGATGACAAAAGGAAAACAAGAGCAGATTGAAAATTATTATTCGCCCGACTTGAGCCCTTGTGACTTTTTCCTCTTTCCACGATTGAAAATGCATCCCAAGGACGAAATTTTGGGACACTACAGAATATTCAAACGTCAGTGACCAACCAACTGAAGGCTATTCCAGTATCCGAGTTCCAGAACTTATGAACAATGGAAACATTGCCTCCAACACTGTGTGGATTCCCAAGTCAATTACTTTGTAGGAGATAATGCGAAAGAGTAATTTCAATTCACCTCGTATATCCCAACACTCCTGGGACACCTGTAGACACATATTCGAAATATGTAACTACATCTACGCAGGACAGGAATAACCGAATTCATTTTAATAGCTGCAAATCTAAAACGGCAATGATGATCAATACTCGCAGCGGTTACTGTTTCTTAGGTAAGTAACTTCAATACTACATATACTCAATAAATCAAACCCAAAATAGCTGTTATTTTTTATTTTTGTTGCGAAAAAGATTGATTCGTTTGCCTCACGTGACAAATTTTCCACATTCGAGTGACAATTGTTCGTCCTTGCGATCAACTGATTTGAGAGCGGACATTGAGCCAACTCAATCTTGTTCTAACCAAGGAAATGTGTCAAGTTACAACAGTGTTTCATAGCTGAATTTAATTTCTAGCACAGAAGTTATATTTAATCGTCTCAGGAGTAGTTTCCAAATATTCAATATATTCATCACGCACCAGCGAACCAGTAGACATTTCCCAAATACACGGGAATTAAAAAACTAAAATAATAATGCGCAATATTTCATCGTTTCATTGGATGTAGCCAAGTGTAAATAACTTGAAGCGTCCGCGGATAACCTTGAGCGATTCTAATGCGACCACAAATCATCTGAAATGTCAAACGGTCGATGAAAAAACACTACGCCGCCGTTTCGTTGGTTGCTTTCGGTCGGTTGCGGTTACACAAATCGATGGTTTTATCGAATCAGCGAAATAATATTTCGGTCGAAACCCACACAATGTATTTATAAATAAAATCATCGATAATCGTCATCGTGATTCAGGCGAAATGTTAGGAATCATAAATTTGAAACAAAAAGTCAGAGTAGAAAGAACATCGATTTTCTTAAAATTCTACTTAATAGAGAACTTGGATTAAATATTCAATTGAAAATATGATACAATAAAATATATTTAGGAGGATATTTTGAAACGTCTAGTTTATAGATAAACACATTATGCGGCGTTTCAAGGTTCCTTTGAAATAAGATTCAGAACATCGTGTTTGTATTACTTCAATCATTAACGATTAATTAATACAAAGACCATCATTCTGGCGGCAAAAAATACTATATATTTGTCAAACTACAGTTTATTAAACTTTAATTGGCTTTCATAATGGCAGTAGTAAAACGGTAGCGAAAAAGACCCTCTCGTGGACAAAATTCAAGTAGTCGGTTTCTCTTCGGTTCTATATGTTTTTTGGAGGGCTGAATCCAAATTTGAAGTTTGCCCAAACAAAATTTTGTTGAAAATTGATAAAATTTGGGTAATTCGCAAAAAATTTCGTTCTTCGTCGGTTTTCCGCATTTCTCGAAGAAACGCACTATGTACGAATTGAAAAAGCAATACAAAATAATTCCCTCTTGTCAAGATACCATTTCCTTGGCAGAAGAGCAGGAGAGGGTATACTGTCATAGCCGAGAATGTTGACATCCTTAGTCCTCTTAGTTGGTTTACAACAAGTATTTTTCCAAACCTGGAGAATAATCACCTGATTGAGCATATATTCCTCGAGCATGCTGTAAAAGAGTGCTGTATGGGGTCTTTATGCTGTATGGGGTCGGCTTTAGAATAGCCCCATGGTAAATCCTGCCTGTCGTAAGAGGCGACTAAAAGGATAACCGTAGGTGGAAGATGGTCTCATCGCCCGGTGATATACCACCAAATCGACTTTGTGTGCTGTGAAATGGATCATTCCATGTTTCAGTGTTCGGTCGATACTTTCCGGTCTCCCTCTTTCCTTTTCCCCAATTCCTCCTTTATTTTCAGGTGCATCCTAATAGTAATAATGATGAAGTCTCCTAGAGTAAAACACTCCGGAAGCAAAATACCTCTCCATTCGGATTTCCGGGCGAGAGGTACTCGAGGGGACTCAACATTAAAGATTAATTTTTGCAACATCCGCGGACTCAACAAGAACATCAATGACGTCCACCATCACCTACAGTCGAAAAAACCGGATATTCTGGCTCTAACAGAAACACAAGTAAACTCGTCCACCAACAAGGTCCATATGCTTTGTCCTGGTTACGAACTCCATTCTCGATTCAGGTTCAAAGGTGGAGTCTGCCTTTACGCTAAGGCTAACCTTTCATGCCAGCGTGAAGAGAGTTTGGAACCGAAAGACTTTGATGAGATGTGGTTCACGCTATCTGATACCAAACTGACTAAGTTCCTCTGCTGCCTTTACCTATCACCTAATGAACCTTCATATAACGACCTCTTTGAGTTTTTATCACTCAAACTGGAGTACATTCAGGAGAACCATCCAACAGCTGAAACCATAATCATGGGAGACTTTAATGTACATAACGCTGCCTGGCTCAAATTCTCTAACAAAACAGATGATGCGGGTCGTCAAGCCGAGGCCTTCGCCATCACTCATGGTCTAGAACAACTGGTCGAGCTACCAACCCGCATCCCTGATGTCAACAACCAGTCTGCCAATACACTAGATCTTTTCCTCACCACCAATCCTGACCCGTATAGAATAGAAGTTTGTGCCCCACTTGGAAACTCTGATCACACCCTCATCTCCACAACATGCTCTTTCCATTTACCATCGAGCTGCACAATACCACCCCGTCTCATGTGGCATTACAATTCGGCCGACTGGGAAGGTCTTCGTATGTTTTTCTCAGCGTTTCCATGGAAGAGAGTTTGTTTCTCTTCAGTAGATCCAACACGATGTGCTGAGACAATTTCTGAAATCATCATGTTGGGGATGCAAACCTACATACCGAATACCGAAAGAAGAACATCATCCGATAAGACCTGGTTTAACAGAAACTGCTCTAGAGCTGCATCGATGGCTAAAAAATCCGGGCCCTGAGACCAGAGCAGCATATGTCGAGGCTAGAGGCATATGCAAAGAGACAATAGAATGCTCAAAAGATGCCCACAATGCCAAAATAAGATCAAAACTTGCTGAATGTCCTAACGGATCCCGTTCATTTTGGTCTTTCACCAAAGCTGTGGGAAGAAACTTCACTTCCAGCTCATTTCCTCCTCTAACCAAAGAAGATGCAACGACTGCCCAGGAAAAAGCCAATATCTTTGCGCACCTATTTGCTGGAAATTCCTCTCTGGATTCATCGGGAAAACAACCCCCGAACATTACACCTATTGACAGTCACATGCCCGAGATCACCTTTCGCCAACGTACTATCAGAAAGATTTTGCTGGGTCTCAACACCAACAAAGCCTGTGGATCTGACGGAATCCCGCCGATTGTTCTCAAGAAATGTGCCCCCGAACTAACACCTGTTCTTTGCAAGTTGTTCAACCACTCTTACAATTTGGGGGTATTTCTGTCCAATTGAAAAATTGCAAGAGTACAGCCAGTCCCTAAAAAAGGCAAAAAGGCCCTACCTAGCAACTACAGACCTATCGCACTGCTATCTATTATTTCAAAGGTCATGGAAAAAGCCATCAACATCGAGCTCATGAAATATCTGGAAGACTCAGGAATTGTCAACGATAGGCAATATGGCTTCCGCCATCAGAGATCAACTGGTGACCTGCTCGCTTACGTCTCACATATATGGCAGCTATCTATTGAAAAGTATGGAGAAACTTTAGCTGTGGCATTAGATATCTCCAAGGCGTTCGATCGAGTTTGGCACCAGGGACTCCTCGCCAAGCTTCCGTCTTATGGCTTGCCCCCTCAGCTGTGTTCTCTGCTTGCTAGTTTTCTCTCAAACAGGTCTCTCCATGTAGTGGTCGATGGAGTTTCATCTGACACTCTACTCATAAATGCTGGTGTTCCGCAAGGATCTATTCTCGCACTAACACTATTTCTACTTCACATCAACGACCTGTTGAAAGCAACTTCATGTCCAGTACACAGCTTTGCCGATGATAGTACCCTCCATACCGCTTTCTCTTCCAGGGCCCCTACATCAACCCGTGAAACCAGAAATGAACGAGGAAGAAATGTTAATAATATAAATATGGACTTAGCAACAATTCTCGAGTGGGGATCTAATAACTTGGTAGAATTCAATGCAAACAAAACACAAGCATGTCTTTTCTCTAGAAAAGCCGATCTCACTGTGCCTAACATAACTTTGTCAGGAGTAACCATACCACTGAAGTCATCCATATCGATGCTTGGTATTACTATCAGCAATAACCTTTCCTGGGAAAATCACGTGAGGTCCATTGCCAAAAGTGCATCCCAAAAACTTGGTTTTTTGTTTCGTGCCAAGAGCTATTTCACCCCCACTCAGCTGCTTATGATCTATAAGGCACAGATCCGACCTGTCCTGGAATACTGTTCCCATATTTGGAGCGCGGCACCTAAACATATCCTGAGGCTATTGGATTCTGTCCAAAAAAACGGCAATTCGTCTCGTCGGTGATGCCTCGCTTACAAACTCGCTCACTTGTCTGGAACACCGTAGAAAAGTTGGCGATTTGTCTCTATTTTATAGATATTTTCATGGGCGATGCTCTTCTGAAATATCAACAATCGTTCCTGCTTTGGCAGTCTCTTCGAGACTAACCCGTCAAGTTCAGTCATCACACCCCTTCGTGGTCACTTTGGAGACCTGCAGAACATCACTTTCCAAAGACTCGTTCATCCAACGAACAGCGAGGCTTTGGAACTCATTGCCTAGGGAGGTGTTCCCCGAGGCATACAACCTCCAGAAATTTAAGAAGAACACCAACTCCTACCTTCTTTCCCTTGGTTCCCACGATGTTCTCTGAACATTACAGGATATCCCTTTTCGTGGGAACCAGAACATAAGAAAAAAAAGAGTATGTGACACTAGTAGGTTAGGGATCTACATAAAATACATAATTCATTTGAACCGTCTATTTCAAACGTATAAACGTTTCGTACAAAAGCTGAATATCGACTAACTATGTGTATATTTTTCCTGAAAGCATCTCTAGCATATTCGGACTTATAAGAGCCAGAAGTGTTTATTACAGTTCATAAATCAGACCCTCTTGAGAATGCCGCACAGAGTATTTTTCGATGAATCATAACTATTTGATTTATGTTTTTGTCTCGGTTTATCTAGCGGTAAACTCAACAGACACGACGCGACGTCTGCCTTGTTCGGGCAAAGGAAAACAGAAGCTCTAAAGACGACTGCAAGTACCCCAACATAAGAGACCACCTTACAGTGTTCACAGACATTGATGCCAAATTTGGAGGACCCAATAAAGGCTGGAGAAATGTTTTTGGCAGCCGTGTAGTTATCTCAGGAACAACTGATGTCATTGAGTGAGATGGGATGGGGAGTTTAAGACATCTGCCACTCTTTCCCCAACACGGGCTGTAGCTCGCCAGCATTTATTGCGAGTATATCTGCAGGTGCAAATGTCACTGGAGGAGAACACCTTCATAAAGACACCTGAGGAATTGGGATGGAGGAACTCTCAACGGCCTACAGCCCATTCCTAACACTGACCTCCCTGCTCCTGAAAACCTACACCTTGTGTCATGCAGGTGCCGCAAGTCCTGCATTATGAACTGCGGCTGCAAGAAAGACATCCTGTTTTGCATGAAAATGTGGGCGAATTGTGAAGGAAACTGCAGCAACCTCATGCCGTACGATGCGGAGGACGGCCAGGATCTTGAGAATCCCAATGTCGATGACGTATCATCCATCACATCACCTATATCTACTTTTAACATTTACTACAATAACACTTTCATATCGTTATACTTGAACCCACTCCCCAAGTTGGTTACCTTGCCTGTGGTAATATTCATGCATTTCTCTTTCAGATCACCCGATAGAGGATATGGATAAAGGGTACCCTGGAGCAACCACCATCTCCAGAACTGGAGAATTCAGGGTACCAGCACCACGCCAAACGACGATGTAGCAACGAATTATTAAATTAATTATTTATTACAAAATAATTAATTTAATTTAAAGCTGACTTTTTAGTTACTCCTTGAAGATTACCGAAATAACTTTGATCTATACCAGGTATGATTTGAATTTCAAGATACCATACCAAATCTCTTTCCAATTATACATATATCATAATATGAGCGGTTACGATGGTAATATGTTCATTGATGTATCAGAAAAATTACAAGGTTAATTTTATTCGTAAAATGAAGGAAAAATACACATCGTTTACGAAATATCAATATCATTTCTATTATAACCTGTTACAATGGCTTTACGGAGAAAAAATCTGAGTTTAAGATAGTTGTGAAATCCACTTCCAATCAGATTGCGTTTATATTGAAACCACTTTTAGTTGACATTATTACCTGTATCATATTAAATTTTTGGAATCATTTACCACATCGAAAGCGGGATATAAGGCTTCAAAGTTGCAACGTTTAACACGTAATCCCTATATTAAGCAACCGCGGACACCACATTTTAGGGCATAACTAAAAACCCGCCATTCAGATCTTTTAAAAAAACTAATATATTATTGAAAGGTAAGTAACAAATTTTATAGAAAAAATTAAACACGCGTAGCCATACAGTTATTTAGTTATTGCCATAAGAAGTTTCTAAATTATTGCGTATGAGAAGTGCAAGAGGGGGGAGGCTGAGAATCGTGGCAACGCCTCAAGCGAGCGCTTGTGATTCAAATAAGCGAGAGCGCGAGGGTCTTGCTGATTTGAATTGAACTGAGTTTTAGAATGCACATATATGTGCATTATGTATGAATAATAATTGTGAATAACTTTGTTAATATATACTGATTCATTTTAAACTTATTACAATAGGAATAGATATAAAATAAAATGTAGTTTTAGCGAGTAACGGCAAACAACAGTGCATAAATTTTATTTTTTTTTATTTACAAAATTGTATAATTCGAATATTTTTAAACATAACAAAAATGATCAGATTTCTAACAGGCTAATAAATATAAATATAATCTACAAAAAATATAAACAATAATGAATGTAATATTATTTATTTTTATTATATTCAATAATCATTTGATTGACTAAACATTTATTTTTAAATCATTAATGATTTTAGTTAATGCTTTCCTATTTTTAGTAACTCTAGGTTTTCTATTCTCCAATTTTTCAGTTAGGTGATTAATCACAGCTTCTTCTCTTTCATCGTGATACATTTGTTTCAGAAAATCGTATGTTATATTTTGTTGTGCAATTTTTTCAATAATCCCGTGATATAACATTTTAAGGCACTTAAATAAGGTAAATTACAAGATATTCTTTCGTTCTCAAGTTACCAATAAAACGAACTAATTTTTGCAAAATTTGTACATCATACATCGCCTCGGGAAAATTATGTGATGTTTCGTTTGGTATTGAATCTTTGGGTAATTGTCATAGCTGGAACATTCCTGGCCCTTTTCGAACTGGGAATATTTTTCTAAAAATAATTAAGGTATCCACAAATTCTGCTATCAGGGTAAAATATTCTATTAAATTATCATTAATGATAGTAATATTATATGCACATCAATTCTCGCATTATCCGCAACGAGTAAATTTGGAGTTGTAGATAAATTTAAAAATTATTTAAATGCTACCAAATAATCTACTAAATTTGGTGAATCGACTTGTACATCATTCAAATATAATTGAAATTGTAGGTACTCAATCCCGTAATTTTTGTCGCCATAGGATTGATCTGCTTCGTAGGGCACATACCTATATATATATTAAAATCTCTATTTTCACATTTGGCGGCGGTTTGTAAAATGTCATCAGTCATGCACAATCCAGATGTTTCAAAATCAGAATGAACAATGGAATAATTTATTGATATTGATTCGATGTTTTTCAATAATAGTGATGATGCTCTTGATTCGTTAATTCCAACGTTTGGTTGATATCTTACACCTTCTGACTCTTCCTTACATAGTTCAGACAATTTATTTTTCCTTTTTTCAACTTTTGCTTTAGCAAACCTACCATTTTTTGCGCGAAATCGATCCATAGCTTTGACTGCTTGTGCCTAAGAGTATCCTAAACAACTAAATGCGAGCGATCGTTGGATTGCGACGTTGTGTGTACAGTTCCCTTAAAAAAGATTCCTCTTATTCAGCATTTGCATGTGTATCGCGTTGTGCTACAATCAAGCCTAATTTTTGACACTGTAGCATAACATTTCGAAACAACGGAAATGCTCAGGGTCCGGCTATTTGGCTCATATCTATTCCGATGCATATCTAACTGGTAATATATTACTGAATTTCTTGAAAATCACTTGGAGTTCTAACTAAAGAAATAAATGCCGGATTTCAACTTTCTTCGTCCTGAGAGACCGTTCAACATAGAAAGTTACAACTTGGTGGTGAGCTCATCGATCCCCAAATGTCCCCGTAGCTGTAACTCAAAAATCAACTATCTGAAAATTCAGGAAGCAGAAATGAGGTCAGAGACATATTTCGAAAGATATATGTATAAAAGCAATTTTTTCTGAATTTCATGATAGTTCGTTCTGGAACAGTTTTTTAGATAGCGCAGAGTTTTCGGCATTATAACAGTTTAATTTGTAAGAGGGACTAATGAAACAACAATAAATTATGAGGGTGAACAGAGTTTGTTGTCAATCTCTGGACCTTCAGAAACGCCAGAGTTAGAAAAAAAAATTCAAGATAAACTTCATCTTATTGATGTATTTGCAAGAAAACAAATAAGCCAGTACACTAAGCAAATGGAGAGGGAACCTATCGAAAGATGAGAAATTTCCTTATTTAAAACAAAAGTTCAGCGACAAAGACTGCAGGACCGAGTAGAAAAGACGGGTGTGAAGTTATCCACAACCACAAAATACACTGAGAAAAATGTAACTCGGATCTGTTTCTCGTTAAAATGACGATGGAGGGCTTATTTCAGTAAACGATCGAATTCTGTAGGTTGATAAATGTAAGAAATTATATTTAGAATGCGTTGTCCCCGGGGACGGGGGTATAATCGGGGTGGAAATGTTGAAAAAATTAAATATACATGCAAACGGCACTGTAGAGTATTCTAGTTTGCAGAATCGAATACAGGAGATTGAAATACATAGCACCTGATATATGAAATCATTTGTCGCCCCGTCGGAGGGTGAGTTTTGGGGGTGAGAATATTGGAAAAAATCAATATCCAGTTCAAACGACGGTGTAGAGTTTTCTAGTATGCAAAATCAAATTCAGGAGCTCGAAATACATACCACCTGATATATGAAGTCATTTGTCGCCCCGTCGGAGGGTGAGTTTTGGGGGTGGAAATGTTGAAAAAAATCAGAATTCAGTTTAAACGGCAGTGTAGAGTTTTCTAGTATGCAAAATCAAATTCAGGAGGTCGAAATACATACCACCTGATATATGAAATCATTTGTCGCCCCGTCGGAGGGTGAGTTTTGGGGATGAAAATATTGAAAAAAAAATCAATATTCAGTTTAAACGACGGTGTAGAGTTTTCTGTTCTTCTGTTTTTCCTATTTATTGGCGTTGACAAATGTCCGCTGAGTGGCGCGCTTGTACTCCGACCTCCTGAATTTGATTTTGCATACCAGAAAACTCTACACCGTCGTTTAAACTGAAAATTGATTTTTTTCAACATTTCCACCCCCAAAACTCACCCTCCGACGGGGCGACAAATGATTTCATATATCAGGTGGTATGTATTTCGACCTCCTGATTTGATTTTGCATACTAGAAAACTCTACACTGCCGTTTAAACTGAATTCTGATTTTTTTCATCATTTTCACCCCCAAAACTCACCCTCCGACGGGGCGACAAATGATTTCATATATCAGGTGGAATGTATTTCGACCTCCTGAATTTGATTTTTCATACTAGAAAACTCTACACCGTCGTTTAAACTGAATATGGATTTTTTTCAACATTTCCACCCTCAAAATTCACCCTCCGACGGGGCGACAAATGATTTAATATATCAGGTGGGATGTATTTCGACCTCCTGAATTTCGATTTTGCATACTAGAAAACTCTACACCGTCGTTTAAACTGAAAATTGATTTTTTTCAACATTTCCACCCCCAAAACTCACCTTCCGACGGGGCGACAAATGATTTCATATATCAGGTGATGTATTTCACCTCCTGAATTTGATTTTGCAACCAAAAACTCTACAGCGTTTACTGAATATTGAATTTTTTTCAACATTTCCAACCCCCAACACCCACCCCCCGACGGGGCGACAAATGATTTCATATATCAGGTGCTATGTATTTCAATCTCCTGTATTTGATTCTGCAAACCAAAATACTCTACAGTGCCGTATGCATGTATATTAAATTTTTTCAACATTTCCACCCCGATTACACCCCCGTCCCCGGGGACAACGCATTCTAAATATAATTTCTTACATTTAACAACCTACAGAATTTGATCGTTTACTGAAATAAGCCCTCCATTGTCATTTTAACGAGAAACAGATCCGAGTTACATTTTTCTCAGTGTATTTTGTGGTTGTGGATAACTTCACACCCGTGTAGAAAAGACCTGTTCCATATGTTTGTATTAAATTCACCCGGACCCGAACTGAACCCACATGAAAGGTACAGAATTGAAGTGGTCTATTTTCAAATACAGAAGTACGAACCCCGCCAGAGTAAATAGAGAACGATCTTCTGACTCCAATGATCGGCAAAGCGAAAATTTGCATAATTGAGCAATTAGAAAAAAAGAAGCCGATGGACAGAAGATTTGCGGTTTTGGCGGGAGGACGGGCGTCTCGTTTTCCTATACGCAGAGGTCGAATCGTTTATTAACAATTTATTAAATTCACCACATCCTGTTTGAAAGCCGTAATCTCCCCGTTGATTATTTTAAATGATATGTATTAGAAATAACAACATATCATTACGGTCGGCTAATAACCACGCATTGCGTCAAACACAAAAAATTCGCATTGGAAAACGGCTCAATGCTGAGAAACGACATATGCTTGCTTCAATGTTGATTTGTGGGTTGGGCCCTTGAGAAAAGAACTCCAGAATCGAAAGTAGAACATTTTCCATAATACCATCCCAACCAACATGTATAGGAAAATCAGAGAGACAAAATGTTCTCAAGCCCTCCAAATTCACTTATTTCTGAAAAAATATTTTGCTTTGGAGTCCTCACAACTCTAAAGTCCTAATTCGGGATGTAAAAACGATGGTAAGAGTTGAGACCAACAAATCTTTCCCAAATTTCAGCAACATGGTTGAAAGTTACTCAATTATCAACTTCAAATATACCCTCATATTCCCAAGAGAGATATTGTTATTTATTAGATAAAATTTTACCTAAACTTCACCCGCAAAATGTTTTCCATGAGGAAAATATTCACCTCCTAACCTTCCTGGCCATAATCCTATTTGAGGTTTATATGGTCAGGAAGTGAAGAATATGTCAAATTTGTACTTCTTTTATCTATTTCCACTCATAGGTCCAACATGGAACGGGATCCCACCAAAAAAATGAGACATGTGAACATATTTCACGTTTAAAACTAGTTTTTGAAGTGTTTCATAGAAAAAATTGATAGAATACACGGAATTCCATCTGATTTTTCTCCAGCATATCAAGTATTTCGGGGGTCCCACTTATTTAACAGTAAAAACCAGCAAAGAGTACCTTCATCCATATTATTCGTCTACTGTAATTTTAGACTGACAATTATTTTCCGAACGATAATAATCATTTGCATTGCTCTCACAAAAAAACAGTAACAGGAGGTAGATTGAGATAAAATACTTCACTCGAAACTTTTGTCTTCCTCTAACCTCAAATTGTTTGATCCCTCACACTTTAGGTCATGAATAGGTAGAAAGGACTATTATAATTGCAAATATCCTTTTTTGTACATTCGACTTATTGGTAAAAAAATCTTGATATTCTAATTTTCGACTTCTAAATTACTTCCATATGGTAAATCAAACGTATATAGTACGTTTTGCTATGGTCGCCGACTTATTCGGAGGTCGAAATGACCTAAATTGTATCTATAATGTACGTTACGTTAATTATCGTAAAAACACTTTTTATGTATTTTAAGGTTGCTACCACAAAATCTTGGTCTTTCAGGACATTTTTGTAGTGTTTTTGAAGACAGCTTAGTTTAGGAAAACGCCCTGTGTGGCAATAAGGACAGTTGTTAAGAGCATGTGTCAAGATGAAGTCCCTGTCTGGGAACGTGTATTAGAAAAGTATTGTAATTGTGTGTTAATGTAGATAAAAATTGTTGTCTATATGTTAGACTTTTATTTAAATACACAACAATGTTATATTCAGTTACTATCTATAAAAATTTAGGTAAATACCACAAACTTGGTTGCAGACTTCACGTATTACTTTCGGTGCATTTACGACCATCTACATTTTATGAACAAGAATCATGCACGTTGTATCAGTTGGTACCAAATGAAAACATTGATTATATTTTTATCGTTATAACTCTCTTGAGGATTATATAAATTTGGAATACATAGATTACTCCTCATTCTGGCAAAAATCTCGTCACAACTTCAAAACTTCGAAAATAATTTTAAAGTTCCTCTTCATAAATTTCGCTTAACTACGAGATCGATTTATGAAAAATTTGGTGGCATTCATCAGACCGTAGAGAATAAATGTAGGATAAATATCCGAAAATTTCAAATGCAGCTCTCCATCTGTCTCATCACGTCAAGTAAGCTTTTTATCTTTTAGTCACGCAGTTTGAATGAAGAAGTCCCGCCTACATATATATATGAAATTATTCAAATCATTTAAAGTTTTCGATGAAAATTGATATTTTAGTGAGTACTTCCCAAGTACTTTTAGTCCGTTTATTTCATTTGGTGTAATTTTTGACGAGGTCTTATTATCCAGCCTCATTGACGCCCCATTAAATTTCCTATTGAAACTTCGACAAGGATACTTTTTCTACCTCGTGATGGGATTGTTGATGCTCGTAGAGTGCAATATGTATTGTAGTTCCAAAATCTTGAAATATTTTTTAATTTCACAGCTGAGTTATCCATGCACAGTGAATCATTCAGGGTACCCTTCAAACCCTAATCTAAGGATAACCTGATGAATATCTATTTTATTTATTTATTTTCCAAATAATGGGAATGGTAAGTGAATTGGCTTTGATAAGTGTAGACACATCTCTTCAAAAAGTGGAAATGTATTATATCCACACCTGTGCATAATCATTTAGTTTATACCATTGAAAAGCTCCTCTTGGATCATTGAACTGATCATCAAAATTGAGTGTTTCATTGGTATACACATTAGAAAAGTGTTCCGCAAAGATATTTGCTATTTCTGTCATAGAGATGCATACATACTTAATGGGAAACCAGAGTCTTTTCTCAACGAATTCAATATAATAACATAGATTAACACGTTGAAGGACACAGGGAAATCCGAAATTATTCTCATTGTGACCCAGACAGATTTGTATCTTTGTCTTAACATTCATAACTCAAAAAAAATATTTTCCCAAGTATTTTTGGAAAAAGAACGCACTAAAATAAAACATTTGTATTTTCCAAAAATCCAAAAAATAGAATATTATCCCAATCTTTGGAAAAAAAATTACTCAAAAAATTGTATATCACACTGTACATCGTGTGACACAGCAAATACAAATAAATGAGTTTCTTATGGCAAAAACGACGCCGCGCGGCGGTGATAAAATTGAGACCGTCAAATTCTAGCTGGTGGAGATTTAAACCGATATTTTATGCAAGAAAACGACACTACACGAACCTATTATTGCCCACAGTAATCACGTGTCTCCTATATTAACTATACAAAATTGAACGCCGTTCCGCGTTCTGTCCAATTTAATCCGGATGTGTGAGGACGCAGTGCGGCGTTGTGCCGCATTTGTCACCGAACTCTATGACGCCATATGACGTTAGTGTCCATCAACGTGAAAATAATAAGAATAAAGTCATTGACCAAAACATTTTCCCTGTAAAAAAAAACGTGAGGTGCTAGATATCAGTTATCTCAATATAATTATGAAAAGTAAGTAAAGAGCATTCCAGCATCGCACGCTTTTTTACATAAGAGAAAAATGTTCAATAATTTTATTCCTATTATTTTCAAACATTTTAGTACTTATTTCTTTATACGCGTATTTTTTTAATTTTTTAAACTATCATTTTATTTTCAACTTTTTAGACCATATTGCTACAAAAGACTAAAAAAGACTACGGGAGAGAAAGTCTTCGATTGATTCCTCCACATGAGATGAAAACTGTAACTAAATTTTGGCGAATGTGCATTCGCCATATTTTGAAATGTAAATGATGCTGTGAAAAACCAGTGCATTCGCCTTATCTTCGATTTTTTTTTCTGGCGATCTAGGTAAGAATACCAAGTCATAGCTATGAAATTATTGTATTGTCATCGATTTTTAATATGTGTGCAAAATTTCAAATATAATAATATTTCGGACATCTGGAAAGGGGTGAAAATCAATGTCAAAGATTCCATTACCTACATTCATACATACATACATACATCTGAAGCGAATAAAGCGTGTATAAAAATCATTTCATTTCCTCAAAAATCAAGGAAAACAAATTTCTGATGATCTAAATAACTTTTCTTCAGCTTTTCAATTTTGAAAAAGTTTATCATATCAAGGTGCACATTATAATTAGTAAAAAGTTCTAATGAAGCCTTTCTTAAGCTCGATTTGAAACACCGCCAATCCTAAAATCGAACAACGACAACAAAATCAAACACAATGAAAGTTCACCGTCGTTCAATATCAAGCCCGCCGCTGTACAGAAGGAACTTCACGCCTCGCCTCCGGGAACAAATGAGAAGTCGAGAAAAACATTAAGTTCCTTATCGAAAGAAATAACGCGAAAACAAAGAGTTCCGTAGTGGACCAACAAAACCAATAGACGGAAACGAAGTTCGGTCGAACATTTAATGAGACAATTTCCTGAGTTTCGTTTCACGGGCGTTTTCCGGTAGAAAAATACAACAAAAAAACGAGGAGCGAAATCCGGCAAAACAGAGATTGGAAATACGTTCGTGAAACTTAGTCTATTGGAAATATGATCGTGACATCTGTTGAATGAAATAGTATAATGGATTTTCAACTCAGAGCAATTCTGGCAAGAGATATTCCTTTAGAAATTAGACCTTCGATCAAATCGGGCACGATCGATTACAATCTTTTGATGACTGAAAATATGAAGATGCGTGTCGATTTACTGTTCGAAGAATTGTTATTTTTTATATGTCTTGTAACTAGATTGTAACCTATTTCCATATATCCGATTTTAATTCTATTTAAAAGAGGAATTGTAGTGCCAATATTTCATGTTGATTTGGAACTGTCAAGATGTGAAATGAGCACCAATGCAGGTGTTATTCTAATCCTAATTGGAACGGCAATAAAAATAAGAACACTACGAGGAGTGTTCATATGCACTGCCCGGCAAATGGGAAATTCATATACTACCAGTGTTTTTACTGAGGTTTTTACTTTCAAAGCGTTCCTGGTACTGTAACGATATATCTGTTACATTTCTTATTGATATGCTCTATGCTCGAGATTCATTCACTTCCCTATTGAAAATCTTAGCGACATCTAACCGTGGGTAATGGAACAATCATTACGGCTAGGGAAGAAGAACTGTCGCAAAGAATCTGACAGTACGATGATATTTAAGGCGATGTGCATGGGATTCTCGTCCCTTTTTCTGATCTTTCGGCAATTAAGATATATTGTTTTCTGAAGCTCGTCGGCCATTAATTACCAGAGTAGAATATGCCATGTTGAAATAATTTATTAAATCAGAGCATTTTCCTTTCTCCGCGAATATGATTTCAAATCAGTGAATAGTGTATGATGTCAGGGAGGTACGTATTGAGAACTATGTTTGCACCATAGATATTTTAAATATGTCACATTCAAATAATTTTCAAGAGAACGTCAGATAATTTTTCACAAAGGAAGTATCTGAAGTTATCAAAGCATTTTGTTTAAGAAAACAGTGATTAGATTTATTTAGGTCAATCTGACTAAAAATAGCAGTGTCGTTCACTATATATTTTTGAAGAATTTTGTTAGAATTATGAAATGCCACATGTGGTGTGTCCGATTGAATTGAAATATCGGTGTTCGGTCTTATCAGGTTGGATTGCTTGTCCTGACAGGGCTCTATTGAGATTTAATGCGGGATTCACAAATATATGATATCACTTACGCCGTATTTGGTTGGAGAAAATATATATATATATTTTTCATGAGTTTTTATATATCTTTGGTATGGTTCCATATTTGGTGACAATAATCACCGAGCTGTGATTTTGATGTGGTTGAAGTGATCAATATATATATATATATATATATATATATATATATTTCATGTATAAATTTGGTACTTGAAATTTGGAATTTTCTTTGAATTTTTAGAAACGTTTTTGAAGAAGTATTTGACGGCTGGTCAAACATTTATTCTCATATACCTTTCTTGAATATCGCTGAAATTGAAGTCATTTTCGTAAATCAAATTCAACAAACTTGATTGTGCCAAATTCTGATTTTTAATTCTTGATAACGAATTATCTTGGCTGCTCAAGATCAGAGAAAAAATCATCTTTTCCATATATAAAGCAAAGATCAATTTTTATTAATTCATAAAAATTATTAAAATAATTCTTCAATTTCAGTATTGGATATTACTCATTTGTATACTCAATTAATTTTCAGGAATAATCTCTTGATGAGACTCAATTGTAACAACAATGAGTTGAGGAGTGCATTGAAAGTATTCCAAGTTTCAAGAAGTAGAATTTTTGTATATCAAATTCTGACACGAACAATATTGTTTTTCATGTTAAATCGCTGAGAACACACTGGATAGACCAGAAGCTGATGCTTGTGTTCGCCTGATCGGTCGCCCAGCAGCTATAAGTACCCCCTGATTGCAAGCCAAACCACTTCGTAAAGTCTAGCTAAGTGCTAGACAAAGAAAATACAATCAAGGTACATCGACATCGAAAAAACCGACAGATTCAGCAAACAAAACAATATTAGTTTTCTTACATTGAAATTAAGAATAAATTTTGCATTCAAATGTTAAGGAATTGGAAAATGTAAATTTTGTAAATAGATTGTTATAAGTTGGTATTTGTTTATTGTTGTAGTTATTTACAGAAGGAAAGTTAATTGATGTGCAATCATTATTAAATAGGGAATTTGGATTTTTGTCCTAGTTTAAATAAAAATTCTGGCGTCCATTCAAATTAACAATTTCTAAAACTTTGCTTGAAACATAAAAAATTTGAAACTAGCAAGGCGGTCCAAAGAACTCCACACCGCTCTTCACTGAATGTCTGGGCATTTTATTACAACAAATAACTAGCATTATTATTACATCATAAAAAAGTTCAGTCGTGTGGAAGAGAATTCATTCTCGAAACTTTTTATGTCGGTCCAATTGGGATTAGAAATACTATACGTCTCTTTACTTGGGCCCATTGTGGGCTCACATATTCTTCTGGGATTCATTTGCGCATGCCAATTTCGCTAATGCCGCAGCAATCTCTTTCACATGCTCTGGGTTCAGGATAATGAGAGTCTTTTTCTGGTGCATCAGTACAGAGTCCTCAGTGATGATGCGCGAGGATATCTCATCTTCCAGGCAACATCTACAAAGGGGATCGTCTGTGATCCCGATGAGTTCCACGTGCCTGTTTAGGTGATTGTGTCCTGTACCGAGCTCGTCTGTTGTAGCAGTCCCTCTACAATAGAAACGGCCATTCTCCTGGATATACCCAAGAATGTATCCGGTCTTTACCGATCCCATCTTGGCCGGTATGTCTGACTTCTCGTTCCTAGGAACACTCGAGTGTCCTGTACCCACATGAGGCTAACCTTCCTTGTTTTTGCCTGATGTTCTACACGCGGATACTACAGATAACTATTGGTCCTCGATTTCTTTTTCAGGTTTTCCTACACATAGTATAAATTATAATATAGCCTGGACAACTGGCATATTCGCCTAGAGAAAATGAAATGTATCTACTGGTTCCTTCTTCATATACCCCATCTTCCATCTGTGACCAGACTGACCTAGAAGTAGGAGTCGTATTCGATGCTATTTCATTCCATTCCCCAATTTAGCTCTTTAACCGATCTCGACATTGCTCAAGTAAAAATTGAAATAAATTGACTTTGCATACAAAAAGTATTCATACATTTTCACTTTATACACTTTCGATATATGTCGAAATGAAAAATTCCAATTTGGAGTCGTTATGGGATCAAGATTCACATTCTCAACAAAATATTGTATAATTCAATGCCATTCGCCTACTAGTAGACGTTTAAAAAATCAGAAAACATTCATATTCGAGTTGAACATTACAAAAACCCCTCATAGGTGTGTCGGCATTCAAATGAGTGAAATAGTTATTTATACAACAAGAATATAGATCGACTCTTTTTTGCATGCTCGAGAAGTTTTCATAACGAACCGTAGGCGAGTTATGAAACCTCGCAAGTGCAAAAAACAGGCTTTATATTCGAGTTGTATACATGATTTTTTTTGCAATACTTTGGTTTTTCATATAAAAATGAAAATATCCTTTATTATTAACGTTTTGAAAGCAAACGTCCAATTTTCATTGTTTTGGCAGTGACATTAAGCAAAATTATTTTAGTCAATCGCAATACCAGGAAAAATTAGAACAAATATTAGGTTGTCAGGGTGCATAGTAACAATTTCAATCATTGAAGTCGCCATTACTGTAAAACCGTCATCAGATCTTTTCGTAAATTTGTAAAATATTGCTTTAATTATGTATGAAGAAAGTGATTTTAGTGATACATCTGATATTCCTGCCGATGTGATGGAGTCAGCGGAAGCAGTTAGATTAGAACTTCTGTAAAGTCCAGACTACTATAGAAAAAGAATATGATGCATTTGATGGTTGGTATTCTCAGAAAAAAATATCTAAGGTATTTTGGAGAAAAATCTAAAACTCTGAAGTCGTCACCCTGTGGTCGAAGTTTTCTATGTTAAAATCAACTTTAGCAGTTAACAAGAACATACATATAGGTGATTATCCCAAAGCGAAGGCATTTCTTAAATGAAAAAGTGCCGGCTATAAGCCGAAAAAGGCAAACTTTTCACGAGAGAAGAAAGAGATAACAAAATTTTTGCTTAATACTGCAGATAAATTTTTTTTTATTGATGAAAGTATTTATGATTATGGGATTGTCAGGCGCCTGTCGCCGGGACGAACTTTCTAAAATGACCATACATGATATTGAGGACAAGGATTCCCATATAATTGTTAAAATACCTGATTCAAAAACGAAAATATAAAGAACATTTGTAGTTCCAAATAACAATGAACACAAATTTAATCCAGCTGAAATTTGCTGTAAGTACATGTCACTGCCTCCTAAGATAGCAGAAAACCCTATATTTTTTTCTTCAGTATAGGATGGAAAATGTACAGTTCAAGTAGTCGTAATAAATACTTTGCAAAAATTCCGAGTCCAATTGCATCATTTCTTGGATTACCTAATACTGCAAAATATACTGGCCATAGTTTTAGAAGGTCCTCTGCGTCGCTTTTAGTTGGCTCAGTGGCTGATATTTTGAGACTTAAACATCATGGTGGATGGCGATTGTCGACCGTTGCATAAAGCAATGTGGAGCAGTCCGTGGAAGAAAAAGTGAAAATTGGAAACGGTATTTTTAGTGGTGATATCAAGAAAAGTGGAAATGTCGAAGTCGAGAACAATAATACTTTCAACATTATACAAGAAAAGCCATTTGATTTAGTATTACCAACATCATCGTTAGTAATTAACATACAGAATAACAGCAATTGTTCTATTAATATAAATCTTGTAAAAAATTAGTATGGGTGGAATATGATTGTAACGGAAGTACCGGAAAAAATATTTTATTGATACACTTGTGGGAATCCTTATCGAAAATAACCGGTGTTTTTCCATTCTATTTTTTGTCAAATATAGCCTGTAGTAGGTATTGAACTGGATTCTGACCATGACTGTTTTAATCAGTGAAGAATGATGAAGACATTCTTTGTGACATAATCGATTAAACGTAAATTGTTATGAAAACGTTATGAAAAGATTTAATAGCAAAGATTCTGTACGATGTAATTTTGAAATATCGGGTGTAAGTGTGGATCTAAATGGTATACTTTCGTGTTCAACATTTGTATAGTGTGATAAATATCGATAATACAAAAATTATGTTGAAAAATGAATAAAAATAGTGCTCTCGCCAAATTTTCATGTATTTCATGCTCTGAAAGTTCTCGAGAATTATTTAAATTGAAATTGTTGATAAGATACAAATTTGCGGTCAAATGTGAGATGTACTTCAAGATTTTTTATATTTCTTTTATTTTTTCATTTTTTTTATCAAGGAAATGGATTTAAAGTATTTGCTCATTTTTATCTGTTTATCCCGTTCTCATCAATTACAATTCATGTATATATCCTTGTCCAATTACGTACACTCATCGAAAATTCTCCCACAAAGTTTTGTATCTGTTAAAATGATGAATATTTGACCATTACCTAGTTTTCAAATAGTCGCAGACAATAAAGGTGCCAAGCAGAGCAGGTATAAATCCATGTATTTCTTGAGTATCTGAGTGTAATGATAATTTAACCAATCTATTATCTGTAAAATGGTAAGTAGATTATTCAACGCCCATATGAATTCAACAATAAATACAAATTTCATAATCTTCCTAAATTGGTACTTGACCAAATCTAAACAGAAGACTTTTATTTTTCAAAATAAACTCATAAATCCATCAAATAGCTTGTAGAAAGAAGAAAAAAGGTACCGACAATTAGGACCGAGGAGCGGGCCGTAAAATTAGCAACGTCTATACGATGATTTACGCTCCCTGTCATCTCAAATTTACCACTTTCGAAGCGTACAATAGTTTATTATTTATTGTTTTATTACCTTTCAGAAATATGTCGAAAGGATCACTTGAAGTACCTATTTGCCTTTTTAATTTTTTTATGGACAAGTTGTTCGACTGCTAATATTTTCAAAATACATGGAATTTATTTTGATGCAGCTGATACGTAAGGGACATGATAACCCAAAAGAAAATAGAATTCCAATTTTTTATTATATGATCTTTCCTTCTACGAAACGAATGTTCGTGAACCAAACATCTGATTGATACTATATTTGTTTTTGTTGGGTTAATAGATAGAATCACACCAAAAGCTTCCGTCTTTTTCCAATTCAGCAGATTTCATGACAGGCAACTCTTGAAGCTTCCTACTTTTCCAGAGTATATTGGGTCATCTGCAAAAATGTTGAACTGATCAGAAATATATACAGAAAGATGGGCATTCGGCAATTCTACTTTGATTAAAAACATTCAACGCTCCATACAGGTATAGTTCCCGGCGCAACTCAACACATTCCGACGTCTATGGACGAACTCGTATTTTTTCCTGATTAATGCAGTCGTTAAATTTTACTGTACACTCGATAGGTTTGTATATAGCCAGCCGCCTTTTATCGGAAGAAAACACATCCGACCGAGACACAACTCGGTTCGACTTATAATTTCCAATGTTATGGAAGAATGCTCTGAAGAATGCATTGGTGTCTCAGCGGTCGCGATTTATTGGATTTCTTGATTGTCCTTGCATCGAATTCGTTAACGATTAAGACTTTTTCCTATATCGAGAGGTGAATGAATAAATAGGTTCGCAAAAACCTGTCGTATGTTTAAACTGAACATCAGTGGAAAAACATAATTCGGCGATAATACCACCGTTATTCGGATATTTAGAGTAGTTAAATTATTATTTTCAATGAAGTTGTTGAATTAGACCAATATATGAACTGCTCATACCTAATATTCTTGGTTCAACCAAAATAATAAAAAAAAATTAAGACAAGCTTTTATAAAAATGCAATGAAGGAAAAAAATAATTTCTATAATTGATTGACCTGGGTTATTCTGTGACTAGCAGATTCAAAATCTTGCCGCGCAAGAATGCATATTTTATATTCGCGGCAGCTTTTGAATCTGCTACTCACAAAATAACCTACTTCAAACAATTAAAGAAATTATGTTTTCCTTTTTAGTGCATTTGTATAAAAGCTTGTCTTCATTTTTTTTAATAATTTTTTTTCAATTATTTTAAGTCATTCATGGAATCCGTCATCTTATTGAATTCTGACAAAAATTGATAATCTCCGACCCCAAAAAAACCCAAATAACAATTTTGAATGGAATCGGGCCATAATAACAAAACACGTCGTCATCTTGGAGCCACCATCTTGAATTCATGAATTTTGGTAATAACATCATGATGTCCGACCCCAAAAACCCCCACACACCAATTTTGAATGGAATCGGGCTATAATCACAAAACTCGTCGCCATCTTGGAGCCGCCATCTTGAATTCATGAATTTTGATAAAAACATCATGATGTCCGACCCCAAAAACCCCCACACACCAATTTTGAATGGAATCGAACTATAATCACAAAACACGTCCGCCATATTGGATCCGCCATTTTGTTTTTTCTCTAGCACAAATTCCATAATGCATTGTCATCGGAATTATGAACACCTGCCAAATTTCACGTTAATGGGATAACTAGAAGTGGGTCAAAATTCACTTGGAAGATTTGAGCTAAACATACATATATTTCTTTTAATATATCACGTTTTTAAAACGAATAAAACAATATAAAAGAATTTCTTCTAGCCCAATACAGATTTATATCCCCATAGAGATTGTCCTGAAAATTTTATACCAGTCATGTTCAACCAATCAGATGCTTTATTTCGACATTGTTACTATGGTAACCAGCAAATTTTCTGAAAATTTTTCATCCACATTAGCATGTAGACGTAAAATTAATAAGTGGAAATTTCCCGGCACAAGACAGCTATCATATAATTAGACAAGAATAATATTGAAATAATATTGACAATATTTTTTATTTACTTATTTTATAAGTTGGAAATATTACAACAATTTATTAAGGTGTACATTCTATATCATTAATTAATTTTAAATTCTTCAAAAATTCCACTTCTACCTCCTCTTTCCTAAGTGGTGAATAAAACACAGAACCGGTATTTTTTTTAACAATATGCCTATGTTTCATAAAATAAAAATAATACTTAGACACCAGTTTATTTCTTTGAGTATTAGATTTATGTCCAAAAGAAGGCACAATATCAAGCAGAATGTTGCCAATCTCTTTAAATAAGTTTTCTTGCTCAGGATTTTTTAATCCAGATTCTTCCACTAGGTATGTTAGATATTTTACATTTTTATGGTACATTTTAATGTGCTCTGATTCTTTGCAAAAGGAACATAATTCATACGATTAAAAGTTCATTTTATTATCACTTTTTGACTAACTTATGATTGTATACAATGTTATGAGGAACTTATAATGCCACAAATAAAATATTGATTGACAGGAGTAGTGAATGTCAAATCCATGGCTAACTTTTCAAAATATTTTTTTAACCGGCAACATACGCCAACAACATTCTATTTAGAATAAAGAATAAAATATCCCGATTTCCTGAATTATTTGAAAAACAAATTATTACCGCTAATATAAATTTTTCTTAGAATTAAACCTAAAAGAATTGAAAAATATTTAAGTATATATGTATAGGTATAGTTATATATTTTTTGCTGTATATCACCTTTGTTTGTAGTCAATATTGACATTTCCCTGAAACCTAGTAAGAAAATTATATGAAATCAATTAATTTTATATAATAATGTATCTGATATTATAAATTTTATTTTACTAGGGCACGGGAAAAATCAAAAAATATCTCCCGCAATACGAACGTATCCACTTTCATTTTAGTCAATATTAACATTTCCCTGAAACCTAGTAAGAAAATTGTATGAAATCAATTAATTTTACATAATAGTTTATCTGATATTATATATTTTATTTTACTAGGGAATGGGGAAAATCAGAAAAAATCTCCCCCAAAACTCCCATTAAACACAGCCTTCTATTTATTTGTGAATAACGTCAAAATAAATATTTACTTAATGTTTTCTATTTAAATATAATTCCGGTATAAACTTTTCTTACCGAATCCCCCACGTGCTTGAATTAATTGCGGTAAATTTGTCTCGTACATGTATTTTTAGAGAAAATTCATGTACTCAAAAAATTTCCGGCGATAATTCATGCTCTAGGGAGATTATAAGTGAAAATTTGTGATTGCGAATTTTTAATAGCTGTAAAATAGTTTTAAGATTTAAAACGAAAAACGTGAGGCGCATGCAATAAATAATATTAAAGAGTGTAGGGAGTAGGTGTCATTGAAAACTCACACTTCATATCATTTGCAGTGCGATAAAATTGATAGTGACTTAGGTGAACTATCAATGCTTCAATTATCAATTGCATGTGCCCCACGTTTTTCGATTAAAATCTTACAACTATTTAGCTATTAAAAATTCATAATCACAAATTTTCAGCCCAATCTCTCTGGGGATATAAATCTGTAGTCAGTTTTATAAAAGTGGTATATTGAAAAAAAAGTGTTTAAATAATTATTAATTTCATTCAACTCTGTATCGCTCATTAACCCTATTGAAATTTCCTTTCTGGGTATCCGGCTTTTTTGGAAGTGTTCTTCCGTTCTATGTTCGGGTTTTTTATATGCTCGTTCCTCTTGCCTATTTTCTGGAGCTTTAACCTCACTTTCTCCTTTGCGCAATGCCTGTAAGGTCGAGAATCGCTATAGGGTTCACTATCGCGGAGCTCACTCTAGGTCGCAAAACAACGTCTGCTCGTCACCGATATGGAGAGATTATGTGATCCTAACCTCACTCTTTGTGGTCCATAAAAAAACAAACAGATATACAAGAAAACGAGTTAATATTGTATTGTCGTCCAGTTCTGAGCCATTTCCGAAGTTTCTAGCTCATCGGGAAGTTTTAAATCGATTGCAAGATTTGTACCGGACAGACACATAAGCGAGTTAATAAAAACGAGATAAAAATGGCTAACTCTGGTTAGAAAATCATCCTTGGCGAAAATCTGAGATTATATAATCAGAATTCAAAACGTTATAATTTATACCAGTAGAGTGGAGCAATATACATCTTCAGTAGGGACAAAATCTTAGAAGAAACGAGATATGTAATAACATTTATACAACATTTGTGACTGATGACAAATTGAACATTTAAGCAAAATGTTTTCCTGACGTCATCACAGTTATTATGATCATAGTTCGGTTCATAATTGCTCATTAGTTAGCTGAAGTGTCATTTGTAAAAAAAGTAAGCTAAGTTCTAAAAGTTCAGGGTAAATTTAGTTTAAATTCAGGTGAACCATCGATTTTTTCAACAATTGTTTGGAAAAATCAAAGTATAAGGGCATGTTTTTCCATTGTATTCCTCAAATAGGATAATGAACAGTTTTTCCAATAATCCAATAATACCACAAACAAAACGAAATAGCCTCAGAATCGCCTTTGCAGCGTTTCCATCCCCATAAAATATTCTGATTTTTTTAAGCATATTACATAATTAACAAATTTTTGGTACCTCAATTACAATTCTTTCATAATATAAAATTTCTGCTGTAGCAATCGGAATAGGGAAGCCAGGTCGTTACTTCATTCTTATTGGTCTCTGGATACATAAGAAGTGTCAACAAAACGACAATTTTAATTGTCACAATATTGGTCAAGAAAAGTCAGCTATCTCCGAGGTAAGGCTGCAAACATTGTAAAAATAAAAATGACTCTACAGCAGTATAAAGTATTTACGTTGCAAAAAAAAGATAACTTCTGGACAACGGCAGTTTTACATGCAAAAAAGGAAGTTCGAGTGTGTGTGGTGATTTGGTTCAAGAAGTGCGAATTTGGAGTATTTTCAGTAGCCGAAAATAGCGCTGAAAAATGATATTCGTTCTTCCTCCGAAATAATTTGGGAGGGCCACGTTTTGATTCGTGTTCAGGAGGCAGTACTGAGGGTCAAGGTTATCTAACACATGGTCGTCGTGTAATCCAGCGATAACCAAACAACGATTTTTTTACTGATTTATCAAGGACTTTTCGTAATTATTTCAAAAGCAGAATTTTTGTTTTTTGTGGACTATTAACTGTTAGCGGTGGTGCAACAAGGTAGTTTTTCAGCCTGTATATTTGATTATTTATTAGATCAGAGTTGAAGAGCCAGTGCCAGAAAGTGCAAGAGTTATAAAATTAATGAGGAACTCCTGCCGCTGACGTGTTTTTGAAGGTGCTGCCGAGTGGGTTCTAACCTAATGAAGTTCTGACTATTTAACGAACAAGTGTATTATTAGTCGCCTTTTATTATACCAGTTAGTTACAAACACGTTTCGTCTACTGTTCAATGATAAATAGAAGAAAATGTGGTTTTAAAATTTATTCAACACCTGAAGTATTAGTCATTAATTAGTATCACCTGATTTGTATATGTAAATACTGATATTCACGTTATAAATAGTACAGATACTAAAACATTACATGGGGATACATATAAATTATCAGACACTTAATTTTAATTCATATTTATATTTTTAATTTGGATGTCGGTTATAGAATGTGTTTCGTCTGTAGCAAATTAAGTTTCAATATATCTTCGGCAACAGCCGAGGATTTCCAACCTACGAGTCTTTTAATGGCTGAAAATTTTACACCACTCTCAGAAAATATTGAAGCTAAAGAACGTCGAAAACAATGGCAAGTGTTCAGATGCAGCTGCTCTAATTTCATAATAAGCTTTGGACAGCCACTTGGAAAATGTGTTAATGACAACTGGCTGTATATAATATTTGTTGTTTTTCTGTGTGCCGGGCTCAACTAGATATAGCGTCAAATCAAATTGAGTGTGTTTAGTGTGTTTTAAATGCGAAAAATCGAAAATTCTGACAAGAGAACAATTGGAAAAATGTTGAATGAAGCTCCTGATACCAAATATCTTATGATAAGAGTGGCAATCATTTTTGGATTATTCGGATCGTGTCGTCGAGAAGAACTCTGCAAACTGAGCATGGATGACATTGAAGAATCAACAAACTCATTACTAATTCATATTTCGGACACCGAATCCAACAATCAACGAGGTTTTTGCATAGTTGGAATCATTTTAATAACAAATGTTCAACCAGTTGGAATAAGTATTTTTCGGAAAATGTCTACCACCATTGCCGAATTTCTGAAATTACCAGATCCGCAGCAGTTTACCGGTCATTGTTTTCGAAGATCTTCAGTATCTTTGTTAGCAAATTTGACTTCAATAAAACGACATGGAGGGTGGAAGTAGCTGAGGAGCCGAGGATTCCATTTAAAATAAAAATAAAATTTTTCCTGTTACAAGTGATAGTTCTATCTCTGCCCCTGCATTATTTGGCTATTCCACTTCAATTGCACCGACATTAGTTAGCGATGGCAAATGTTCTGCAGTTGAATTGAACACTTTCAATTACTTCTCAGGGGATTAATATAACCAATTGTTCCAACTGACAAATACATGTTAATGTTTATAAATAATTCCACGTAAGTAAGTAACCGTGTTTTGATTATTATTATAACACTACATTAAAATGTTTCTATTGAACAGATTTATATTTTTGAGTATCAACCATCATTTTACTTCTAATACTATTGTTGAAAATATGTTTAACACTAGTATTAGAAGTGATTTTGACACATTGTGTGAAAACGTCAGTTTTTAATTCACATACCTATGAACTAAATACAGGTTTCTAGTCTTCCCTGGTAATAAACTCAAAGATGCATTTTTCTTCAGTTTATGTCACTTCTAGAGGGGTTAACGTCAAGCCTTTGTCGACCTCCATTTTTACAACGCAGATTTAAGAAACTATATCTAAAATAAAGACCTCTCTCTTTGAATATAATTTCATGTAACTCATAAATACACAGTCGATGGAATATAGTAGATGAACTATCATTCCAACGCTCAATAAATCAATCAAGGAATACATCAGAGGATTACCATCCATGTACATAAAATCAATAATAGAAAACTGAAAGAATTTAATTTTACCCTATACTATACAGTCCAATAGCATAGAAATATAAAAAAATTGAATAACCGATAAATAAAACGAATGATATTGTTTAAAATGTGATGGCTACAAATTGTTTGCTTATTGAGATAAATTATTGTAGCCTCAAGATTCAATTATAAGACCTGAAAAAGTATATATTATTACGTATAATCAAAAATTGTTATGATGTTGAGTTATGTTTAGGTACTATTTTTTGATATTTTATTTTATTTAGTTTTTGTTTAGGAAATATTTCTGGATATTTATATTTATATACTACTAACCTTTTTCCGCACTATGTGTATCCTGATATACATAATATACCTCGAAGATTAAGCTATATTTATGCACCCTTCTTTTACTTTATACCATATGTAGTCATTTTTAGATCTTGTGAATAAACTTTTTTTTATGATTTGAACGTTCAAAACATCTTAACCCAAAAATTTTCATACATTTTCGACAAAAAAATATTTTTGTGATTATTTTTTCATCACACAAGTTAACTAATTAGATCTCTTCTTGATAATACCCTTACATGTAGTTCCTGTTGTGTCCCAAATTTGCTATAATATTATGTTTTTAGTTGGTTTCGTCATGTTTTGACTTCCAATTAGACTGAATTTCGCTTTCATATATAACTGAATATGTAAAGTTTCCGCTTCACCCCGTGCCTCTATGACGAGATATTGTGATCACAAGAAAAAACCTTTTCGCCCAAACAATTTGGATTTTATGTAAGTAACTAAACTTTCTAACGTCAAACGCATATTCATTTCCCATTCTAGCTCGATAATATTAACTCCATTATGGATTCTTAACAATTGCCCTTGTTGCAGATACTTTGCGGTATTCTTATCCAACCGTCCGAGATTCATGAGATCTATTTCCCTGGCTCCGCAGCAATCTTATCAAATGAAAACAAATCCTGTAATATGATACATTATTCCAGCTCCCACTTAATAACCTATCTCTGAAGACAATAAATTCCAGCGAGCCACGAAACGGAGATGGCGAAGTCTGATTTCGTTGCCTTCTCGTTTTATACTTCTCGAAACTGTATTGTTACTTTATTTGTATTATTTATCCCTACCGACAAATAGTCCGAGAAAAATAGTTCCAAAACTGAAATCCAAAATGTAATTGACATAGTCCGACTTATATGAAGGGAGGCTACATCTTCGATTAGTTGCTAAGAGGTTCGATGAAAGTATCAAAAGTGAGAAATAATCAAAGACATCTTGGCAGGTACTGAAAATATCAAGCTAGTTTAGATCAAATGTACATTCTTCGAACAAATGTCATTATCAAAGTGTTATTTTTCTGATAAAATTTCATCGCCAATCAGCACGATTATTTTTTATAATTTATTAACAGAAAACAGAATTGTGTTTTTATATTTTTTCATGTATTCCAGTAAAGGTATGATGGGGAAGTTATCTTCAAATTGTTCCCCATTGAAATAACAAATCTTAATTCCTTATTTTTTTTCATTTAATATTGAGTTCACTTTGTTGAATTTTGACCAAAAATTAATCATTCCAAAAACCTTTAGATACTAATGTTGAATCAATTGTTACTCTAAATCACCAAATGCGTACGCCATTTTCAAGAAATATATATGCATGCCACATTTCAAGTCAATAGTAGTAATAGAAATGGATCAAACTTGAATTTATAAGATTTGTAACAAACTAACATGTGTTAAATAATTGTTATTTACGTCCAGTAAAGTGCTTTCGGGGCGGAATACGTATATAATTTTCCCTTTAATTAAACTAAAAGTGTAAAATCATAACTTTATTAGATTTATTTATCAAACTGCCAAACTATCAGCTCCTGTTACTAATGATGGAAGGTGGTTCAGAAAAATGCAAGGGTAAACAGTTGGACGAAATTGATATAATACTTGCTCCAGGAATTGATGACCAACCATATTTTTTAACTCATTGCAGAATCTCCAAAGCGAGAGAATGAAAAGGTGAACATGAATGTCAGATCTCTCTTCCTGACTGTGGTGTGGTTAAAACTAAACTATTGCACAAAACTAAACAAATGAACAGACAAACATTATTTCTAATTAGTTTTCGAAAAAAAAAGAAGCTTCTAAACAATTGGAAGTCAAAAATTTTGTTGAAATGTACCCCAAATTATTAATGTACCATTATTATGATCAATATAATTACTATGTGGATATAATTGATTTGGAAAATATTTATTTATAAAAATCCAAACAGGCAATATATAGGAAAAAAATTTACTTAAATATAATTTAAATGTTATTACTTTAAAGAGCTCTCGTGCTAACAATGTAAATCTTCTTGTAAATTTTTGAGGTACTTGCATTGTTGCTATTGGATGTTAGCTACTGCTACCTTTAAACTTTGTGAGATGGCGCTCATGACATTATCCGAATACGAATAACCTTATCGAGTGACATTACCGAATTTGGGCATCAAATCAATGTTATATATGTTTTTCTTTGGTTAGTCCAAGGAACTCATACGTTTTATTTAAAATGTGTATTTGTAGCCACTAGGTAAGATTGCAAAATATGCATATGTAATAAGTATGTGATTCGTATCTAAATAAGCATTTTCTCCGAAAAAAACACGATTTTACAGAAAAGAAAATACCGAGCAAAGCTCGGTCGCCCAGGTAGTATAGTACACAAATACGTGAGGTAAGCTACATTACTAGGTGAGTGGTGAAATTCTATGATATACTGAGAGACATGGTTTTACAGGGGAGGAGATGATAGAAGGTATTTACTAGATGGAGTTCTGAACAATCTGAAATCATTTTGCGGAAACTTAGGGTAGGTATTCCAGTCGAGATTCAGCATCAATCTAATAGTGTATTCTTATTTAGGGGATCACGTGGGTTGTTGGGATTAGAAGGCATACGAAACAATAAATGGGTACGCGTATTTCTCGAAGGTACATTAATTGGTATCAATTTGATTATTAAGAATTTTGTACAGAAATATCATTGTGTTGTGTTTTCTCAAGACCACCAAGGATATTAATGAAAACTCTTTCCTTAGTTCACTTGATTTTACAGAAAGATAGTCGGGCCTCCTATGATGTTTTTTGAAATACAGAAATCTGATTTATTTTGTATTCTTTAAATTATGTCCAAATAAGTGAGATGATTTGTCACAAGTACACAAAAGTTACATGAGATATCTGATTATTGTTAACTTCATATTATGTTTCCTATCCAACGTATTTCTCTCTCGAAGTTGAACTTGCAAGCTGAAAAAAGTTGTTTCGCGCGTCCAAGAAGAAATTATATAACCTATCAAAGCAGTGGCGTTACACTGGATAGATAATCCACTTTCCTGGATTCTTCGAATTTTCCGCCACTATATATCGCGAAAAGACGAAGTGTCGCTCGGATTCCGCGTTGGCTCGTTAGGAGCTACTCTTTCGACACAATTCCCTTTCTGTAGAGCTCTCGGCATCGGTTTTCCGATAGTATTGGATTTCGCGTGGATATACGAGAAGCGACAGCAGCAGCAGTTTATTTATGTTCCTACCTTGCCGCCACCGATTAACGCCACATTGATTGGAAATAGGTGATTCGAGATAAGATTTCGAAGAGGCGGCTGCGTTACCAGTAGGCATTCATTAGATTCGAGAAAAATCAGCTAATGCCAAAAACTGAACTTCCGTTCACTATTTCATCCCCTCACATACAAACGGGCATTAGAAAACTTTCAACTTGAATAAGAAAGTTGAAGCAGGTGTTTGTATGTTCAAAAACAAGTTTTTTATGAATCCAAAACACTATTAACCCAGATATTGCCACTGTTCTTTTAAAAGACACATTACATATTTCCTTTTTACTGATATTCAACTATTTGATCAGATATGACGCCACCAGTACGTTTTAAGGAATAACATTCATTTCATGTTTTAACCAGCTGTTTTCGTGATTTCGATCAAATCAAGTGAAAAATCAGTTTTATATATGCTAAAATAATAAGTGATCTGACATGGATACTAGAAGGTATGTACAGTGTGTCCTATTTTACTTCTTATTAGATAATATTATCAAATTTGACAAAAAATGGTACAAATTGAATGTAGAAATACAAGTGAGGATATAATGAAGTATGCTAAACGAATTTTATAACTAATAACTCGCTTGTTCTTTTAAAAGAACAGTGGCAAAATCAACTACATATTTACCCTTTTCTTTTAGATATTGGTCTAAGCCTCTAACGTTACATGAATTACTGGACGAAGTTGAGAATTTGGATAATGGGAACAACTGTAGCAGGGTATATTGAATGGTTTGAACCATATCAGGGTTCAACCACTGTCCTTCCGAATAGGTAGATCTTGGCCTAGGTGCTACGGTGGTGTTAGAATTTGCAGAAGTACTTCAAAAAGAGTATTCTAAGAATGTCCCTTTTTATTTATTTTTTGACAACTTTTTTACTTCCCTCCATTTACTGGAAGAACTCAAAATGGGTCTGAAAGGTACGGGCACAATAAGAGAAAATCGCGTTGGTAAAGACTGTCCTTTATCTCGCTCATCAGTTTTGGAAAAAAGAACGCGGTACATTTGCACTTTATGCAAGTGGTGCGATAACAGCGTGGTAACTATTGCTTCAAATCATACCAAAATAATGCCTACCCTCCAACTAAAAATATTTTCCCAGAAAGAGAAGAAAACGATTTACGTTCCGCAACCAAATGCAATAAAAAAGTACAATGAGAACATGGGTGGGGTTGACAGGGCTGATCAAAATATTAGCCTCTATAGAACTCATATAAGAAGTGGTATTTTCCACTAATATCTCACTGTCTAGACATGGCCGAACAAAATGCTTGGCAAATATATAGAATTGGAGGCGGAAAAAAAAATCACCTAATATTTAGACAGTCAGTGGCAACTTCAATTTTGGAGATATTTGAAAAAATAACAAAAAGAGGTCCTAGCCGTCAGTCCGCAAATCTTCATGAAACATCTCGATATGATAGATTAGATCATTTGATTGTATATCAGGAAAAGCAGACCCGATGTAATGTCTGTCATAAAAATTATAATTTTTTTTGTCAAAAATGATCTATTACTTTGCATAAAAAAAATGCTTTCTTAGCTATCATACATTATAATTCATATTTCCATTGAAAAATACAACATAATAAACCATATCTTCAAAATTGTTTAATTTTAATTTAAAGTAGTGGTGATTTTGCCACCGTTCTTTTAAAAGAACACCGTTTTCAGAAAAAACCCAATATTGAAATGCAAAAATTACTTAAAATATCAATTTTTGGTTATCCCTAGGACCAAGATTTGAAATTTGAATAAATATTTCAAAAAAAAAAGTTTTGGCATTATCTGGGTTAATAACCTATTGAAAACCAAATAGTAGGACAATATTTACAATTGATTCCCGTTTTATTGGGGTTTTCGCTATTCATCATGACACATTTAATTATTCGAAGCCAAAAAAATAACTTTCGAATTGGGCATATTTTATAATTGTATATTCAAACGTTGCAGGGGATTCGCAAATGCAATGCAAGCCATTGACTAGGAAGTAACCTAGGAGCTTTTATAAAAACCGGTTATCTTGAATTAGTCATATCATTTCATTTTCAAAATCGCAATTGAAAGCGTGCAAACATTTTTGTAAAAAAATTGTTCTTTTCAGTTCAACAAGATTTGACATTGGAAACGAAGAGCGTTGCTAAAAATATTATTTGGCGTTAAAATGCTGAATAGACAAGACCAATCATTAGAGATTTTTTCGTGACAAAAATAGTACCAGCAAACCGACTGTGCATCATACGAAAGACGATCCTGTTATGTTTTCGACTCGCAACTATCATTGCTTAATATATAATAAACATTTAAGAGCGAAAAGTCGTGTTTTTATCCGTTTTTCGCTTGTTACATGTAGCAATCTCGATTTACGAATTGTAGAGAATCAAAATGCAAAAGAAATGAGCCCTGGCACGAATCGATCGGATTATTAGTAACGAAGAAAAAACCGAAAAAATCAGTGTTTTTTTCGAAAATTCCGCGACATAGTAGTGATTCATATGTACTTCATCTGTAGAAAACTCAGGCGCTATCGGATCATTAGTTTTTGCATAATTGCAATTTGAATTTTTCAATGCACTTTATTGGAACAAACCTGGATGCGTATAAGTATAATACTACAAAACGTCTATTCTCATTTTGCGTTAAAATGCTGCGAAATACGTGAGATATACTTGCAAACATGACTGAAAACGGGCGAGCGGGTGAAAGCGGCTGTGTAGAGGGGGTAAAGCAGCAGATTCATAACTTGCGAGCAGAGCGTCTGCTGCCCTACCCCAGTACTCAGCCGCTTTCACGTTTTCGATCATGTTTGCAAGTATTTCTCACCTATTTCGCAGCTTTTTAACTCAAAATGAGAATAGACATTTTCTAGTACTATAGGTACTTCTACTTGCAACATGTTTTTGAAAAATTGAAATCGGACCACCTATAACGAAAAATTCAAATTGCAATTATGCAAAAACTAATGATCCAACAGGGCCTGAGTTTTCTACACATGAAGAACATATCAACGACTGCTGTCGAGGAGAGTCTGCGCTACAACTTAAAAAATGGCTGTGTTATTAATTTTTTAAAGACGCTGATTTTTTTGTTTTTCTCCGTTACTAATCATCTGATTGAGTCGTGCCAGGGCTCATATCTTTCGCATTTTGATTCTCTACAATTCAACCATCGAGCATTGCCTAATTAGTTTTCATGTTACAAGGGAAAAACGAAAAAAACACGATGTTTTGCTCTCAAATGTTTATAACTAATTGAGCAATGATAGTTGCGAGTCGGTAACACAACAGGATATAACTACGGATCGTCTTCATATAATGGTACAGTTGGTTTCCTGGTACTATTTTTGTCACATAATCAATAGAGCAGAAAATCTCTATTGATTGGTCGGACCACCTATGACGCAGCCAGGCTTGTTCTAATAAAGTGAAATAAACAGTTCAGATTGCAGTTATGCTAAAGCTTAAGAAACGACAGCGCCTGAATTTTTTACCCATAAAGTACATATCAATCACCACCATGTCGCGATGCCTGCTCTAAACATGAAAAATAGTGCTGTTATCAATTTTTGTTTAAACGCACATTTTTTCGGTTTTTTCCGTTACTAGTAATACGGTCGAGTCGTGCTAGCTCTAATTTTTTTGCATTTTGATTCTCTACAAAGCATCGAGATTGCTTCATTAGTTTTCACGTTACAAGCAAAAAACGAAAAAAAACGATTTTTTGCTTTTAAATATTTATAACAAATTAAGCAATGATAGTTGCGAATCGGAAACATAACAGGATATAACAACGGATCGTCTTTCGTATGATGGCACAGTCGGTTGCCTGGTACTATTTTTGTCCCGAAATAATCTTTAATGATCGGCCTAATTATGTTTTCTGATACGAAGATTGGGATGAATTTTCAAAATTGACACTCAAGTTTATACACGGAAAGGTCGATGGTCTCTATACATCTCACATGTCTGATAAATAAGTATCGAACGCATCCAAACAACGAAAGCATTTCGATAAAAAAAATAAGCGACAGCTGCTCGTCACGGCCCAAAAAGCTCATCGAAGGTCGGTTACATATGTTTCATCGAGGGGACATAAGAACCTTAACCAATTCCACGGGTGAAATAATGGAACAATAAAGCGGTAGGAAAACAATACTACCTAGGTATGCAAAAATATAAGTGGCCACGGGCCCAAGAGGCCACCCGCCTAGTCAGTGAGGGGTCAATATATTATTCGAGCGATTTGAAACGTAGTATGTACCATTACAGCTGCAACACGTGTCCCAAATTTGTACCCTTGTTCTGCTTTGTATATCTTGATATTATTCTCTATGGAATATTATTTTTAGTGATGGAGAGTTCATGTCCAATGAAAAATTAATTTGAGACCAGAGATTCATTATTGTTGAAACAGATACTTTAAGAACATAACTTCGATTTAAAAATCCTTTATGACAATGTGAATTATTGTTACCTGAACCAACACTTTATTTTCTATAGCTGCAATTAGAAGTGAGAATATAAAATTATTAATTCTCGGCTGGCACTGTATGCGTGTCATTAGTTGTTTCACGTACTGCCGATGATAAGCTTACATTCTCTGGCAATAACAAAAGAAAATTGAATGATATTTTTACCTCACTATGTGAACACGGAATACACCATATTCAATGAGAACTTCCTTATTATTTTTCAATATTCACATTATGGAATATTTGATGTACAGTACAAAACAAAGCGAGTGCCAGCATATGTCCAACGTGGACGAATTAACTCTTATCTGTGCTAGAGTAGCTTTGACTAGGCAATAACGTCTGTCGGAAATTATTAATCAATACGAGTTAGGGCGTTGTTATTTCACAGAACCATGAAGAGAACACTTTAGTACAACCTTCCAGGGGTTCTGCCTGGGGACAATACCATCAACTGCGTCTCGTAGTTGAAATGGATGGTTCCCTGCTCTGGAATATGTTCGGCCCTAACACATCTGTTGATAGGAAAAATCATTTTTGCTTAGGGTATTCAGACAAAAGATCTAGAAGCCTTGTTAGACATGAACGAGCAACACATATCTGTTAAATTCGATGTACCTTGCCCCAAGAGTTTGAAAAGCCGGTAGGCGTGGCGTGAAGTTTTCCAAATCCTCCTCAGAGTTTCGAATCCGGATAAATACCAGAAACAAGCACACAGGCTCTACCAATTATCCAGGATTAATCGAGTTTTGGTTCGAAAGAATTCCCGATTAAGGATGACTCGAAGGTCACAATGTATTTTCAGAACCAATTACTTACACATGCCACCCACCATTTTGACACCAAGCAAACGACATAGTTGCCAAATCCGCGACGATCCCCACAAATATAGTTTACAAACTCGCCTACTGATGCCGCTGCTCCAAAGGTTCCTTCAGGATCTAGAACCTTCCTTTCGAGTTTTCCCGTGTTTCATCTTGTGAAACACGCAACATATGCGCTTTGACATTATGAACCTATGATAACAAACACTTACGAAAAAATAGGAGACAGAATTTCTCCAACCCTGGATGACCTGTCTCGAGAAATTACTCATCGATGCTTAGCAACATATATCCCAGTATTTAAAGTAAAAAATGGTGGAAAAATAAATGACATTTATTAAATTGAGTTTAACAGGTACAAATACAATACGAAAAAATAGAGTGTCATAAAAATAATTAATAAATTTGAACCCAAGTCAGTTTCACTGTCAATGTCGTCATCCAAGTTCACAACAATTTTTTCTCTGGCAACTTGATCTCTATTTAAATATGATTTTTCTACTTTTTGTACATGCGCTACACAATTTTCACATCTTTCATTTCTGACTGAATCACAGATTAATTTAAAGTTGGCGAAACATTATTCCTCCTTACCGATGCTTTCCGCTCATGCCATATGTGTTCAATTGGATTGAATATGCAATGGTAAGGTGGAAGTCTTACCACTGTATGACCCATTTCTTCTGCCAATGTGCCACAATAATATTTTTTTTATTGTACCAGAGTCTCTCCTTTTTCTTCTCTTTACTATAGGCTTAAAACTACACGCCACACTGTCTTTACTGGCCTGCGTGTTAAGGCTGCAAACTTTATGAAAAAGCTATAATAGAAGTGTTTCCTACTTAAATCCAAGCAAATACAATTTTAAAACCACAAATCAGCATTTTAAAACCACAAATCAGCATGGATGGAAACTTGGGCATGTCCTAATTATTTTAAGAAAATTATTTAATAACATAATACAAACCTAATAAAAAGAGGTTAAAAATCAATCAAATTAGTCCTAATTATCAAATTACGTTGACAAATTTCAATTCACCCATGAAAGTGTAATATACGAGATTATTTACGTACTTTTAAATCCGTACCTGGAGTCCCTAGACCCTTTCCTATGGATTATCACACCCCGAAGAATAGGCCATTATTAGATTATGGGATTAGCATTTTTAATGAGTCTCCCAGATCTGTGGCAAGGGTATACATTCCACATACCGATCAAGTGTTTGTGAGTAGTAGATGTTTTTGAATTGTATTAGAACACAGTACTGCTACGAGCAAGACAACTGTGTTCAAAGGATGAAGTCTCGTCACGTAAGAGATTACATAACAGAGGGAGAGCTGGATGAGTGCACCAATAAGAAGCAAGGCCCAAAAAACCAGAGAGAGAAGTTAGACGATAGAGGCGCGCGGCAACTCTTTGCGTCAAATGACAGTTCGCTGAAGTTTGTCTTACTACCAAACACCAAACTGCTCCGTGCGTATTTCGCAGTTTCCATTTTTTTCATTCCTTGTTTGGAAAAATCAAAGGAATAAGGGGTAATTTTTCCATTATATTTCTAAAATAGTGTAATGAACGGTTCTTCCAATAAAATAAATCAATGAATACCCTACAAAACGCCTTGGAGCCTTTCCAATTTTTGGTACCTCAGTTACAAATTTTTCATTATAAAAATTAAGGTTGCTGTAGCCAGGTTGTTGCTTTATTCTTAGTTTTGTTTGTATAAGTAGGCAAATATGTCAACAACACGATAATTTCATTTTTCACAATATTGTTCCAGATAACAAGATATGTCCGAGGTAAGGCTGGCAACATCGCAAAAATTAGTTCGTTCGTTTGCAGCAAACTGTAGCAATGGTGTAACACTAAGCTACATTAAAAGAGAGTGTCTCTTTTTACAACACGATACAGCAGATATTTCCACCTTTCTTGAATAACTACACAACCCTTTTTTGCAATCGAAAGTATCTTTAAAAAACAGTAACAATGACGACCAATCTTTGACAACGATTGGTTATCACTGAGAAAAATATTGGACAACAGCAGTTTTATAACACATGATTTCGGGTGTGGTGTTTTGGTTAAAAAAATGCGAATTTTGAATGTTTGCAGTGGCCGAAAATGATATTAGCGAAGATATTCGTTCATCCTCTGTTTTGACTTCTGATTCGTGTTCGTAAATATAAACAGCATATTCTCAATTTATTATCATCGAATTTTCAGTTCAGTTAGATTTCAATTGGCATTTTTGGAATTGACGAATAAGTAAGGACAGTGCAAAAACAAAACGGGAAAAATCTTAACCACTTCAAGGTTAGGTATAAAAACGCAGACCCAACATCTCCACTTCACCTAATCCCAATAAACAACGAAGACTGACGAGTTACTGAAACAATTTCCAGCTAGCACACGGCACATACAGCACCGCATGCATACTTCCATATACATACAACTAACGAATCCAAATAGACGAGAAACCGGGAATAAAACAATTCTAGAGAAACAAAGCGAGCTGTGGAACGTGTAAAATAGCGTGCAATTATTCAACGTCTGATGCTAGTTGCTCTGCATACACTGGTCCTTTATCGCTCTGTTGCAAAACATTTGAATTCGGGAGACGGGTGCACCGAATAGGAGAGCATCTGTTTTGTCGGCGTTTCAGACGTTGTTGAAATTGATAGGTGTGGGAATAGAAAACAAAATTCGTCGTGATCTTATTTTTTTAGAAGCTCATCTTTGAAAAAATTGTTATAACCTATCCTCAGAAGTTTTGTTGAAAACTTGAGTTAAGATAACGGGGACCTATTATAGTGGAATCTGAAATCACGTTTGCCTTAATATTTCTCTGTTATCAAAAATAATATATTTTAGAATCATATTTTTTTTCCTAAAATGAAAGACAACATACTATGATGCATTGGAGTGTCGTGCCTTTGGGGAAAATATTTAGAGCGAACAAGCGGTCGGAGGTAGATAGAAAGAGATAACACATTCAAAACAACAGGATGGGACGAAACACTTGTAATTTTAATGGTATTGCATTTTTCTTATCAACCCTATGAATTCTCCAAATTTTCAGTTATTTAACTTTCGAACAGGATGATTGACAAATAAGAATTTTTGGTCTTATTTTGCTCGATAGTTGTTGTTTTCGAAATGTATCCACTTAATATTTCTGAAAAACAATAGACTGCCTATAAAAAATTATCGATCTCAACTCAACTCAATTTGTATTGGATGCACATGTGCTTTTAATATTACATCAAACTGTGTCATTCAATACACCTCATATAGAAAATGATAAATCGTTATTTAATAAACCCTTTATATAGAATTGAAAGTTGAAATTTCACGTAAAATTGCAGTTAGTGAACGCAGGTATAAAAGCGGTAAAAGGGGTTGGGAATGTACTGTAACTATATCAGGTATGCTGTCTCCACCCTAATTGTGTATGCCGTACAACCTTTGGCCAAAAAGGGAACATGTAGAGGAGCGCTTAAAATATTCACAGGGTCACAACACGATTTCATTAGGTATATAATTGAGTGGCACAAGTTTGATGTACCCTATATTCCCTTCATATCGTACAAATCAATCAAAAACCATCATGTTCCCATTCTAAGGTTTTGATTTTTCCATAATTATAACAATCACAACAAATACAAAAGTTTCGCGACTCACAACTCATTCTTTATACTTTTGTATACACCTACCTACCCAGGAGTCTAAAAACTCTCTGAAAACAGTTCGTGGACTTTTGCAAATCCAAAAAAAAATCCACTTTGATCTTGGACATTAATTATGCGGAAAATAGACGGGACCAAACTAAAAAAACTGCATTGAAGATCAAGAAACACAGTTTCAAATTTAATAAAGAAATTCCGGAGAAGCGCAAAGTGGCGTTAATACCAGAAGATGAAAATTTGGGATGATACCTGATTTGCCCTCGGTGAATATTTTATCATGTTGCTACAGTGAGGTGGAGGCGAAGGGTTTCATTGTTCATTCCAGTATTTTCAATAAGAACTGAACAGCCCAAAGTGGATCATCGTACCGCTAATACAAAAAATTCTGATCAATAACGTATTGATAAAAACGGGCGAAAACAATGCTTGGTACAAAAATATTCCAGTTGCTCGAAAGATCTGCAAGTGGACAAAAGCTTGTCGGTCTGGACTTCGTTGGAAAGAAAGTAAGGAACCATTCGAGCCAGTATAGGGCTGTCAGTATACTGGCTTAAAATGAAGCGGCTAACAATCAAATTACTAAAACAACAGGCCATTCAAGTAACAACACAACCAAAACAAAACAGTAAATCGAAAAATGGAGAGAACAGCCAGAAAAGTTTTACGTCAGTTTCAATACAATTACAATAATTGTCCAATTAATAATGAAGTTTCGTTTCGTTTATGTATTCTTGGCAAATTGTCTGATCGAATATCCCTTCAAAATGCATAAGTTATTTATTTATTTATTTAACTTTACGCCACCCTAACAGCTGATGTCTTAAGCAGGGTGGGAAAAATACAGTGATTACAAATTACAATACAATGATGAATAATACAATAATTCAGACAAAATTAACAAGACTTACGTGCAACTATGCATATGAACTAAAAAAGAACCTAATTAAGAAAAAAAGCGCATATGCAGAGTTACAGGTATTATGAATACATAGGTGAATGTTACAGGATCACTTTCTTGATTTCACTTAATATAGTGTTGAATATGTCAATCACGTTCTGAAAATTCATATAATTTACACAAATTTGATGGATAGGAGAAAACATGAGTAAGTTCGTGTTGGGTGTCGGCAAATAAAACATGTTATGTGATCGGGCAATCTCTCTAGGTACATCTAGAATCTATTTTGTTATTCAGGAGTTTGAAAAGGGAGACTGTGCTGTGAACGAAGAACTAGTATGTAGTTTCATCAATGTTGATAGATTTAATCACTTACTAGTGGAGAGAGAGTTTGAATTTTCTATAATTCACTGCCCAGAACTGAATCTTTTTGTATTGTGTTTCTACAGGCCTCCCACATGTGACATTAGTATCTTTTTAGAGAGGATGGAAGTTCTTTTATACCTAATACCCATTAATGCTAATATAATTCTAGCAGGGGATTTAAATATCAACTATCTAGAAAAAACATCCTCAAATACACAACTATTATCAACCCTGCTAGACTCCTTCAACTTATGCATGCATGTAGATTCACCAACAAGAATCTCAAACTCCTCCGCCACAATCATTGATTATATTTGTACAAATGTAAATAGTACTAGTTATTCTGTTGTAAATTCTGGTCTATCTAGGCCCTTTTTTTTAAGTTTTTTTAAAAAATTTTAATAGGTTCTCACAACTCTGTGCAGATGCAGATTGGTGTAGCATTTTGTTAAGTGACGATCCCTTGGACGAATTTCATAAAGTAGTAAAGACAATCTTCAACAGGACATTCCCCATTCGAATTTTGAAAGAGAAACAAAATAAACCGTGGATAACCAAAGGACTTAGAACCTCAGCCAAAAACATGCGTGCGCTTCATCAAATTAGAAAACATGTCACCAATGACAACGTATATTTCACTAATTACTTTAACAGATACAGAAACATTTACAGGACAGTTATTAAAAAAGCAAAAAACACATACTATTCAAGCAGAATAGCTCAATCTGCAGATAATCAAAGGGAAACATGGGCGATTATCAATGAACTAAGAGGAAAACCTAAAGCAAACCCACCGAAAACAAACTTGAGCTCTGACGAACTGAACTCCTATTGTTCAGTGGCAGCAAAACTATCTGAGAATATTACTGTGAAAACTGATCCAATGATATACTTAAAAAAAATATCTGTTCAAGATTCTTTCTTTTTTGAACCCACGGACATTCAGGAATTAAAATTAATTTTCAGAGAAATAAAAAACAAAGTTTCTTCTGGGTGGGATGATCTTTCTCTCAGAATAATTGATAAATTGCCGGATGGTGCAATACAAATTTTGGCAGAGGCAATTAATATTTCATTCTCCCAAGGATCATTTCCTGCCTGTTTAAAAATTGCCACAGTAATTCCACTATATAAAGGCGGAGATCATGATGTCCCTGCCAATTTTAGACCGATATCCCTGTTACCAATCCTATCAAAAATAATAGAAAAACTGGTAAAAATAAGGGTATCATCCTTCCTGATCAAGTTTAACATACTAAGTTCCAATCAGTTTGGCTTCCAAGCCTCAAAAAGCACAAATGATGCAATTTTTTCCTTTCTAGAAAATCTTTAAATTATTCTGAATGATAGAGAGGCAGCTGCGGCAGTTTTTTGTGACTTATCTAAGGTGTTTGACTGCGTAAATCACAGAATACTGCTGAAAAAACTTGAAATATATGGATTCAGAGGCAATGCATTGTCTTGGTTTAGATCTTACTTAACTGAACGTCGCCAAAATGTCTCACTTAATGGAATTGAATCCAATGAATGTGCTGTCAACTCTGGTGTCCCACAGGGCTCGGTTCTGGGACCTCTGTTATTCTTGTTGTATGTCAACGATCTGAATCAGTTGGACATCCAGGGTAAATTAACAATGTTTGCGGATGACACCACTATCCTATGGCATGATAAATCAATTACCGATCTATTCGATCACATCAGTGTGGATGTAATAAGGGTGAAAGAGTGGTGCGATGCAAATCTCCTATCATTCAATGTCAACAAAACGAACATCGTATCATTCAGATGTAACATCAGGGAGGTTTCATTAGATGATGGAATAATTAGCAATGCCGCGGAAAATAAGTTTTTGGGATTACTTATTGATGAAAAGTTAAGATTCGAAAGCCATATTAACAAGTTGTGCAAAAGATTAGCATCGGGTTGCTTTGCCGTACGTAGTGTTTCTCACGAACTGGATATTGCTAATGCTAGGAAGGTTTATTTTTCATTAGTAGAGTCACATCTACGCTATGGCATATGCTTTTGGGGTATATGTTCGCATCAACTGTTTGAAAGGGTCTTTACCCTCCAAAAAAGAGCCATTAGATGTTTATGTAAAGCCAAATGCCGCGATTCATGTAGAACATTGTTTTTAGAGCAAAGGATTTTAACACTGGCAGGTCTTTTCATTTTAGAGACAGTATGTCTAATTCACAAGAAATACAGAAATGAAATAAACAACTCTTCAGTATATAATACACATTTAAGACACCATATTGCTCTACCCGTCCCTACGTCAGCTCTTACTCAAAATTCCCTTATTTACAAGAGCAAAAAATTATTTAATCACCTACCCAGCAATTTAAAAGAAATACAAAGTGTATTTAGATTCCGAAAAGAAGTGAAAGAGTTCTTGGTTGTGAGGGCCTATTATACTACAGAGGAATTTTACGAAGATCAATTTAACTTAGACTGTAATTAATGTGATCAAGTAAGATGCAACCTTTTAGATTTTCCATTTTATTTTTAAATCATTAGTTAATGTCGACACCAATCTTTTATTTGTATTATTTATTTACTATCTTGTGTATTGGCACTATTAACTTTTTGCCTTTTTACCTTTGTACCTTTTACCTTTTAAATTTAGGATTCCAGACTTTGTCAATGAGATGTATATATCTTCGGACAATAAAGTATTTGATTGATTGATATGTACGACGTGTCGCTACGAGTTATAACCAAAACGTTGCGATAATAATTCTTGAGGAAAACCTCGTGCATATAACATATTGTTTTGAGAAAACGTCTCCGTACATTCTCGATATTATTCAAGAGGACATTATAGCCCGGACACCAAATAATGGAGGCGTAATCAAGTTTAGTTCTCACAAATGCGTCGAACAGGAGCTTCAGAGTATTGGGTTCAATGAATTGCTTTGAGTTCTTGGTTACTACGAAGCCAAGCGTTTTATAAGCAGATGAAATGATATTGCAAGTACGTCCTTATAGCTTAGTCATCCGCGTATAGTGGTAGATTAAGTTCAGTACAATGCCGATGCCGTTTAAAAATATTATGAATAACAAGGGGCCTAAAACTGAGCCTTGTGGGACACCGGAAGTTGCAGTTATTTTAGATGATCGGTGACCATGGTATTCCACTCTGAGGATTCTGTTGGATAGATAAGAGTAGACATTATAAGATCGTGAGTAAGACCAAAGTTGGAAAGTTTTTTGAGGAGAATACCATGATCGAGTATTTCACGTCGCTTGTCAATCAACATTTGCTGCTGTACTAGCACCATTCAAGCAGGTTCTTGTAGTGGAAAATTCTGAATTTTGTTCGAGATATTAATACTGAAAATTCAATTCGAAGAATCGTAGGAGAAACTCAACCAAATGGTAGTTCAGAATATGTCGATGAAAATCAAACAATCATGCATTGGAAAACGTAGAGTCTAACGTTAAGGCAATGCTGATTTCACACGTGGGCTTTTAGCATTAATCAACAAATGACACGCGTTAAGCGTGAGCTGTTTCATGAAGATACTCCTGATATGACTGCTGACTATAACTTAATCTCATTAGTGCCTACAAAACTTAATTTCTGTTATTGAAATAAAAAATATACATCCAAATATGCTTGCGATTCGATGAAAACAATTAATGAAACATCACGTGCAGTTCCTTATTACAAAGACGTCGAAAACAGTCAATTTCTTTTTGTCTACCGCCCCGACTATCGAATGCAAACAGAGAAACGCTTTCATATTTCGCGTATTTTAATATTCCTAAACGAATCGACTGTGTATACGCCCGCCGCGGCTGCGACTCCTGAAAGGAGTTATTAAAATTTCATTCCGCGTAAATGAGTCACCCCGGGAATGACGCGCAATAAAGGAAAATCACTTTATACCTACTGCTGGATTGTTACAGATTGTCGGGGGATTTGGATGAATTATGAATGGCTTTGTTCAATTCTGTTTCTAAAATGGATTCTGTATCACAAAACTGTCGGGCAATTTCTCGTCAGTCCAGTGCGGGTACTTTCTACTGCGGACGAGCCACTTTTCATGAACCAATTCGACACGTGTCCTTTTTATTTATGAATGCACTGATTTCGATATTCTCTTTTGTTCGAAAGGTATTTTGTTTTTCAAGGCTGGTTCCCAGATACATTTTGCGCCATTTTAGAGGGACTAAAAAAGAAACCGTGTTGTGAAACTCGTTGCAAAGTGGTATGGGAAGGTATTATCCTATTTCTGTGTCTATACAGGATATTCTCAAAGAGAGACATATTTTTTAAAACTCGTCAAAAAAGTGATATTTCACCTATATAAGATTTTCCTGGCATCCGCCCGATACTCCAATTCCATTTCATAGTACGTATATGTAACATTGCGAACCGGGTCGTGCTTATGTTTGAAAAGTTTACCAAAACACTTAATTTATTTTAATTCATGACAATGTGAATTTACTCCAAAAGTATTTTGATACGTGGTGCTCAAATAAGTTACAGCCCACAGTCAGTGAAGTATGGATGACACAGTGAAGTATGGAAGACGACATGACAGGAACATTATGGAAGGGTACAAGCGTTACAACCTCATGATCGTTCCGCAAGAGTTGAATATTGCCAGTGGCCCCAAATCATCATAACAACGATGAACACACACGAAATGAATGAAAAATGTAATAATACACTAGTTTGGGCAGTAGACAATCCTCACTTAGTATATATATATATGTATATATATATATATACATATATATATATATATATATATATATATCTCTCTCTCAAAGTTGAAGTGTCTTTTTTACCAGGAAGTGGAACTCGAACAATTTCATTCGCGCTTGCTTCCATTTTATTTACTAAGTGTAAAGCATGAGGATTGTCTACTGCCCAAACTAGTGTATTATTACATTTTTCATTCATTTCGTGTGTGTTCATCGTTGTTATGATGATTTGGAGCCACTGGCAATATTCAACTCTTGCGGAACGAATAAAATACGTTTCGTCCCCTGCCGGGGATATTTACAATTTCATATTTTGTTATTCATCATAGCTGACATTTTCAATTTTAGATTTTGTTATTCATCATGGCTGACATTTTGTAGGTAAATTATTTCTGGAAAGAATGTATAATGTTATTTTGTGAATTAGGGAAATTATTTTTATTTGGGAAGCAGTCAGGTATGTTCAATTCAATGAATGAATATTCTTCGTTTTTTTTTGAGTCGAGCTTTCGATAATGTTTATTATCTTTATTAAGACTTCTCTACAATATGTATGATTAATAAAATAATTCTATTATTACAAAATATACTCACTAACATGAAAATATTAAAAATTAGATTCAAAGAGTGGCATTAGAAGTTTCTTTTGTGAATGATAAATTGTACGGATAGACAGGGTCAATTGACTTTTTACAAAAAAAAAAATATAAAAGATGGAAAAATTCAAAGGGGATTTTTATTTGAATTCAGTTCATTTTGTTTGTGAAAAATATAAATGTAAATAGAACTCAGATCGTCAATATCTATTTTTTTATTAATGATGTTTATTTTTGTTAATATGTACCATTTCTAAAGTAAGGCTTTTAGACAAAATCTTAAATTTCTGAATTATTATAATCTATACGATGATTCTCATCAATAGAATGACTGGATAGAGCACAATATCCTCCTACAATCACTCTTGTGGTTCTATCTTTAAATATTTGTTTTGTTTGACCAATGTAAACTTTATCACAATCAATACATGGTATTTTATAAGCAATATTTGATTGGAACTCCTTTGGAATTGGCGTTTTCAATTTAGTATGGAGATTGGAAATTAAAAATAGCAAAAACTAACATAAAAACGTTATTTTTTGCCATTTTAATATTTTTGTTATTAAGGACTTTGGAGTCAAATATTGAATATGAGGTTATTTGGCGAATTTAGAATTGGAGGAATGTTATATGATGAAGTACTGAAAATAAATTTGGGTATGAATTTTCGAGAAGCATGATTTTTATTTCAATCAAACACTTTATTCTCAATCTGTATATATTTTGTTTTTGACATTTTGTAAAAAGTCAATTGACACTGGCTATCCGTACAATTTTTCGTTCATAAAAGAAACTTCTAATGCCACTCTTTGAATCTAATTTTTATTATTTTGTAATAATATAATACTGTTATTAATCATACATATTGTAGAGAAGTCTTGATAAATATAATAAACATTATCGAAGGTTCGACTGAAATATTCATTGAATTGAACATACCTGACTGCTTCCCAAATAAAAATAATTTCCCTAGATAATTCACAGTCAATATATATATATATATATATATATATATATATATATAAAATGTACGTACGTATCTCTTTCGTGAACGTCAACATAACCTATAATTATAACTGGCAAATTTCCAGAACCGTACTTGAATTTTCAAAAACATTCAAATAAAGAGATCTCGGTTATTATTAAACTTTAATATGGGTAATTTTTTTAGAAAAAGCTTAATTTGGAGAGTTCTACATCCTCATTCATTTCTTTGAGTACTAACTTGATAGGAAATGAAGTTAGGTATAGGGAATGATGAGTAACACACCGCAAAAATTAAATTTTCTTTCGAAGGTTGACCAAAAATCCCTATTTGAGAATCGCTTGTGCCCAGGTACAAATTTGGACCACCAAAGGGACATCATAAATTAGTGTGGACTGGCTTCACATATATTCAGTTTCTTAATTTCGAACGATTTACGCGATTCAAATTGTGTCGAAATACTAAAGATGACATTAAATCTTTGAAACTATCAAAGATTACCAAAACTTAGAATTGAAAGGCAAATCCAAGCGAGTAATATATTTTATTTACAAAGAGTTTTTTGCCACACCCTGTATAGCTGAAGGACTGAAAATATGCGCGTCCTACGGAAATCAGCCTGTGTAGGGGGAGTCAGAAATATAGGTAGAAAATCACAATGTTCACATTTCTTTTTTTTACTCAAAACTGTCATGCTTCGAGCCCCACTACTGAATTTGACTATAAAAGTTCAAAACTATCACTAACATTTGAAGAGATCTGCCATAATATCCGGTATATCTTTCTAAAAATATTCCTTGCTATTGGCAATTGTTTGTTTATCCTTAGATCACACATGGAATAGATGTAGTCGCAACTCATCCATATGCATAAAATAATTATAAGGTTTAAAATTTGTAGGTGATGGAACTTTGTAGAGTTCTTTCTTCGACTAAACGACCTCTCTATTTATTATATTTCAATTGCTCCTTAAATTACGTTTTGAAATTTTTTCTTTCTACTCGCAAGGAATAATTTTTAATATATTTTCTAATCATAGGCCGCAGAATACTGTACTCTCCGAATCATTTAGGTGAGTACAGGTTACCTCTTCCACAACTGCTAACAGTTGATAGTGCATAAATAAATAAACAGATTTTTTCTTTGAAATTTTTATGATAAGAACTTAATAAGTAGAAAAAGAAATATTAAAAAATAGTTTCAACTACCAAAACTTCGCTGTTTCGCGGTTCCAAAAATTTGGAAGAATTTGACAGAAATATTGTTTTTTTTTTTTATTTTTTCAAAAAAAATCGAATTTTGAACCACTATAATTTGTTATAAAATGGCATACACTCGTCATTCACGGGTGTATATTAACCCATAACGGAAATACGTTCTGTCTTGAAAGATCACCCAGTTTATTGGACTACAACGTCCTGTATTCTATTTAAAATTATCGGTTCCGGCAGTATATAGATATTAATAAAGACGACAGAGATAAATTTAGTATATGTTATGCTTCGTTTCAAACAACTTCAATAACTCACGGCATCTCTGGACCTCCGTGGTCGCCGAGAGAAACATATGCAGCAACGGCTAGCATGAGAAATCTAAAGTTTGTTCGCGAACATCGAAAGATTCCACGAATGCCACGAAGTTCAAAGAAAAATGCGTGGAAGTGGAATTTCAGTATCAGCAAGATATTCAAATGATCAGTTGTATAATACCACAAGAGATTATTCATTCAACTAAACTCGATTTTTTTGGTCAAGGAATAATGAAATATCAAAACCAAAGTTTGTAGAATATTTGATAGATAAATAATAAAATGATACACTACACGAATACATATTGGGATTTTCTGTAACATATCCTTTTTACTTGCTTCGTTCGTATGTTGCTGTAATTCTTTCCGATTCAAAATTTGTAATCCATTTTTGGAGCACTTGCCGACATCCGATTGAGCTGAAATTTGGCAGGTGTTCATAATTCCGGTGACTATGCAACATTAAATTTTTGTTAGAGAAAAACAAAAAGGCGGCTCAATATGGCGGACGGTTTTGTTATTATGGGGGTTTTGGGGTCGGAGATTATGATTTTTTGTAAAAATTATAATTAAGATGGCGGCTCCAAAATGCGGAGGAGTTTTGTATGGCCGTTTAAAAATTTTTTTTTGTCAAAATTTATGAAATTGAAATGGCGGCTCATGGAATTTTTGTTAGAGAAAAAAAACAAAATGGCGCTCCAAGATGGCGGACGAAATTTAGGTTTATGGTCCGATTCGATTCAAAATTGGTATGTGGGGGTTTTCAGGGACGAAAATTATGAATTTTTCTTCAAAATTCATAAAATCAAAATGGCGGCTCCAAGATGGCCGATGATCTCTGTGTTAATGTTTATGGTCCGATTCTATTCAAAATCGGTATTTGGGGGTTTTAGGGGTCGGAGATTATGAATTTTTTATCAAAATTCACAAATTCAAGATGGCGGACGAGTTTTGTAATTTTGCCTCGATTCGATTCAAAATTGGTATGCCGGGGTTTTTGGGGTCGGAGATTATGAATTTAGTCGAAGATTATTTTTAGTAAAAATTCATAAAGTGAAGATGGCGGATGAGTTAATCTTTAGATGGTCTCCTCATTGAAGGACTAGATAGCTCAGAACTTACAGGAAAAAGGTCTCATAACAAAATGCATAGATTAAGGCGTACTTAAGTACCAAAAATAAAAAGCACAAAATAAAATAATTAATAAAAAACCTTTTTAAAGACAAGCTTTTATTCAAATGCACTAAAAAGTAAAAAAAAAAGATGCTTTGGATGTGTGACGTAGGTTATTCCGTGAGTTATAGATTCAAAAGCTTGTCGCTTTTGTATTCGAAACTTTGCACGACTAAAAAGTTCAAAATAAAATTATAGTTTAAAAAAAAACGCATATATGGCAATAAGGACTAAAAAGTTGAAAATAATAAGAAACAAGTCATTGACCAAAAAATTTTGTCCGCCTTTTTACATAAAAGAAAATTTTTTGGTCAATGACTAAATCATTTTCAACTTTTTAGTCCTTATCGCCATATATGCGTGTTGTTTTTTTAGTTTTTTCAAACTATAATTTTATTCATTATACATGTTCGATGAATGAACATTGATTTCAACTCGATTTAAAAATACCATCCAAAGCAGACATGAACATCTCTTTAGTGCTGGAGCAAGTACGGTTCCAGTTTCAATCCATGCATATCGAAGGTTCTTTATGGTTCTGCTCGTCGAAAAAGAAAAACCCACGAGTATTCAATCTACCAAGCCTCCAAGACGATCCAAGTGAGAGCGTCAACCTCTCTCCCGAACACACTACAGCGAGAAAACATTGCGTGCGTGCAAAGATAATGCGTGTGAGGTGCCAAGTCGACTTGTCACGAATAACGTCCCGCCCCGTTTTACTACTCGTAATGCATTTGTTAAGCAAAAATCCGACGCCACCGCGTTCTTCGCGATAAAAGAATAATGAACCCAAACGCAAGGCAGGGGTTAAATAATCGCCCTTTGCTGACCGAAAGGGGAATTGCGCTCGCCTGATTCAGGAAGAGATATCGGCCTAACTTACATGCGACGCCACTCGGTTGTATGATTCATGTAATAATTTTAGAAATAAGGTTCGCGTATGTGGTAGTAAAATTATAAAAAAATAAATAATAGTTTAAAAAAACTAAAAAACACGCTTTTATAGAAAACCAGACTAAAAAAATAGAAAATAAGAAAAAAAATTATTTTATTTTGAAAAAAGCGTGGGGTGCATGGTATCGCCTCGGTGTGTAATGTACTTTATAATTATTGTTACCATGCACCCCACGCTTTTTTCAAAATAAAATACAATTTTTTCTTATTTTCTATTTTAGTCTGGTTTTCTATAAAAGCGTGTTTTTTAGTTTTTAAACTATTATTTATTTCCTACATTTTAGTGTGGTTTATTTATAAAAGCGTGTTTTTTTAGTTTTTTTTTAACTATTATTTTGATTATTTTTTTGCAAATAAAAAAATGGAATAATCTTATCAAATTAGGTAATCATAATCTCCGACCCCAAAAACCCCCACATACCAATTTTGAATAGAATCAGACCATAATCACAAAACTCGACCGCCATTTCAGAGCCGCTATCTTGAATTTTCCAATTTTTGCAAAAAAATTATAATATTCGACCTCAAAAACCCCCACATACCAATTTTGAATAGAATCAGACCATAATCACAAAACTCGGCCGCCATTTTAAAGCCACCATCTTGAATTTTCCAATTTTCACAAAGAATCATAATATTCGACCCCAAAAACCCCCACATACCAATTTTGAATAGAATCAGACCATAATCACAAAACTCGGTCGCCATTTTAAAGCCGCCATCTTGAATTTTCCAATTTTTACAAAAGAATCATAATATTCGACCCCAAAAACCCCACACATACCAATTTTGAATATAGAATCAGACCATAATCACAAAACTCGTCCACCATTTTGGAGCCGCCATCTTGAATTTTTCAATTTTGACAAAAGAATCATAATCTCCGACCACGAAAACCCTCAGATACCAAATTTGAACGAATCGGACCATAATCACAAAACTCGGCCGCCATTTTAAAGCCGCCATCTTGAATTTTCCATTTTCACAAAAGAATCATAAAATTCGACCCCAAAAACCCCCACATACCAATTTTGAATAGAATCAGACCATAATCACAAAACTCGGTCGCCATTTTAAAGCCGCCATCTTGAATTTTTCCAATTTTACAAAAATTATAATATTCGAGCTCAAAACCCCTATACCAATTTTAAATAGAATCAGACCATAATCACAAAACTCGGCCGCCATCTTGAATTTTCCAATTTTTACAAAAGAATCATAATATTCGACCCCAAAAACCCCCACATACCAATTTTGAATAGAATCAGACCATAATCACAAAACTCGGTCGCCATTTTAAAGCCGCCATCTTGAATTTTCCAATTTTTACAAAAAATTATAATATTCGAGCTCAAAAACCCCCTATACCAATTTTAAATAGAATCAGACCATAATCACAAAACTCGGCCGCCATCTTGAATTTTCCAATTTTTACAAAAGAATCATAATATTCGACCCCAAAAACCCCCACATACCAATTTTGAATAGAATCAGACCATAATCACAAAACTCGGCCGCCATTTTAAAGCCGCCATCTTGAATTTTCCAATTTTTACAAAAAATTATAATATTCGAGCTCAAAAACCCCCCTATACCAATTTTAAATAGAATCAGACCATAATCACAAAACTCGGCCGCCATCTTGAATTTTCCAATTTTTACAAAAGAATCATAATATTCGACCCCAAAAACCCCCACATACCAATTTTGAATAGAATCAGACCATAATCACAAAACTCGGCCGCCATCTTGAATTTTCCAATTTTTACAAAAGAATCATAATATTCGACCCCAAAAACCCCCACATACCAATTTTGAATAGAATCAGACCATAATCACAAAACTCGGCCGCCATTTTAAAGCCGCCATCTTGAATTTTCCAATTTTTACAAAAGAATCATAATATTCGACCCCAAAAACCCCACACATACCAATTTTGAATATAGAATCAGACCATAATCACAAAACTCGTCCACCATTTTGGAGCCGCCATCTTGAATTTTCAATTTTGACAAAAGAATCATAATCTCCGACCACGAAAACCCTAGGATACCAATTTTGAAGCGAATCGGACCATAATCACAAAACTCGTACGCCATATTGGAGCCGCCATTTTGTTTTTTCTTCACACAAAAACTTCTTAATGCATTGTCACCGGAATTATGTACACCTGCCAAATTTCAAATCATTCGGACGTCTGGAAGTGGGTCAAAATCGCGCCCAAAGGAGTCGGTTACAAACAAACAAACATACAAGTGAAGCTAATATAAAGCGTGTAACAACGAACTTCGTCCCTACACCCAACTCAATAGCTATAGCTATGGAATCCGTATTAGTTTTTCAACAGAAAAAAGGTACCTCCCTCTTTAACATTTAGATACATCGTAACAGTTCTGAAACAGAGCAAATCTATTGCAAGGGCGGATCTATGACTCAAAAATACTATATTAATTCAAAAAATATGTTTGTTTTCTGGCTATTATATACCTATAGCAGCGGACTATTATAGAATTACAATATACATTCCTATTTTAAGATACAATAATAAATTATTTAGACTATGGATTTGATAGTGATTTTTTAATATACAGAATTTGAATATAGTTCTGGCAAGTACATTTACAATTTTTTTTTTTTATATTTCATCTGGTAATGGAAATTCCGCCATGTTAAACTTAAAAATAGTATCAGAGCTAGAATTGTGGCAAAATAAATGTAAAAACAAAAATCTCCTGGATTTGAGTATACTGGATTTGTAAAATCAATTTTACAACTTTTGCTAACTCGGCTTTAAAGCAGTTCAAAACGTGGCTTAGATCAAAAATGACTGAGGAACGTTTAGTAAGTCTTGCTTTTTTGCACATCCACTGCCATATTTTAATAGATTTTATTTATTTGTATTACCATTAACAACCTGAAAGCGATTGATCAACATATTTTAATTCTTAGTATCATGAAAAGGCTACATTGAAAATCACTTCCATTGCATCTCTGTGATCTCTGGCAGTGAATATAGTCCTTTTCAAGAGGCTTTCTAGGCTTTACAGTAATAACTTTTATTAATATTTGTATTACTATTATTATCTTCTTTTATTTTCTGTAAAATAGCTTTTTGAATAAACGTCCTTATATTAGAGAAAGTTATAGATTGTTTTGCAAATTTAAAGAAACGCCAAACTGAGTTTGTCCTCTAGATGTGATTTTAATATTTTTAACAAAGATTTAGTTTATTGTACTTTTTTATTAAGATTATGTCTAACTAATATGGTTTAAATTTGCCTCTAGAATTACGATTTTAGTGTTGTTCCTATATCGTTTCGTACTAAATTTGTTATTGATTAATTTTTTTAGTTTCAAGTTCCTTTTTTTACTGAAAACCAAATTTAATGAGCCATTTTTTTATTCTTAGTTTGGTTCAAGGTTCAAAATGTATTCAATGTTTGAATGTAGCAGACTATTAATTTGGGTTAAAAAACAATAACTGATAAATTAATAAATATTCTTAATTTTTCGCGTTTTACAATATGTATTTTATTGTATGAAATTGGGGCGCACCCCCTGAAATTGACTGATGTTTTACCCCCCTCAGAAAAGTTACCTAGATCCGCACTTGATCTATTGTTCTATAAAATATGTTCCACAGTTTTCCAAGCTGCAATATATGTATATTGAAAAAAAATTAATGAGAAATGTTTAAAAAAACCAATTAAAAAAATACCACAAAAATAACAATTGCCATATGATGTTTGACTGTTAAAACTCCTTAATTTCCCTGACAAAAGATTTATGTGCCATTTAATGATCCAATTAGTTATCTAATAAACATTTCTGAAATAGCGCATAAAAAAACTCATAATAAGGTCGGACAACTGTGCTACTCGTAAAAAACAATACTATTTCTGGTAGCAGAGTATTCCGAAATTGTTTAGTGGACAAAAGTTGTGATTGCGATTTTGCTGCTATTAAATTGCCAAAAAAACGAAAGCGTTTGTACCACAACATCCGCCAAGTTGTGAAGGTGCGAATTCGTTGAAAAATCAAAGAGTTTTTACAAAGCTACTTAATAATGATGGTATGATCAGCAAATACGACTGTTATTTTAAAGCAATATGACTGCTGTGCACACAGGTTAAGGTTAAGGCAACTTGGGAACTGTCAGCAATTTAAAGGAGGTGGAAAACCTGAAAATAGGGAACATTTCGCCAAAAAAATGGCAAATCTTGTTTATTTAAAAAGAGGATTATAGGTAGTTCTACCACGCCCACATGTGTTATATTGTATTTGAAAATGTTTCGTGTTTTCAAAATGCACGGTATTTTGGATTGTCTTTTGTAGTTCAAGGAAGTATTTTGGGCACCTTTTTTTTACAAGTAATATTAGAAGGGGAAATGTGTTTTTTTATCTTGCATTTGTTAAGGGACTTGGGGGGGGCTTATGACCGAATTGGAAGACAAAATATGGACTAAGGATATAGACTGATCATCGAAGGGGCTATGCGCTCTACATCGACAGTGGCCATTAAAATATTTCTCAACCTTACTCCTCTCCATATCCTCGTGGAGAAAGAGGCCAGAAGAAGGCTCTAATGACTAATATCAGTGGAAAATCAAGTAAATAAGGAAAGACAGGGGCCATTCGGATATGTTGAGTGAAATCAGAAACTACCACATCACAGGAATGATATACTCTCTAGTCCCACAAATACCTTCAACGCCCCCTTCCTAGAAAGAGAGAGAGACGGTTGATCAGGAGGTAACACACCCCTGACCAGGAGTGTCAGCGCCTCATATACAGACGGCTCTAACATCAATACGAGTGTTCGAGCAAAAGCGTTTGGGAGAAGGCCAAGAGTTGAAACCTATAACCCTAGTCAATCTCATCTTCCAGGCAGAGGTCTCACCCTGAAATGGGGGAGGGGGAGAAATCTGATCAATCGACCTCTGACAAACAAAGAGATAAAAATAAAATCAGACAGCCAGTAAGCTTCACAAGCTCTATGCTCCAACAGCATAGACCTCAAAATGGTTCGGAACTGCCTAGGAGAAACCAACAGAGTTACACTACTCTGGGTTCCAGGGCACAGGTTCCAGAAAAAATCCGACGCGCTCTCGAAAAAATTATATGATCTCAAATCTGCTTCAAATAATCAGAGAGGCAAACCCTCATGTGCTGGAGGAATTTTCTAGGTCTTAGGTCTAACCCATTCGAAGGCTTTCGTATTCAACTCATCGAAACACACGACAGCACAAATCCTGGAATGGAGCAAGAACCTGCGCATTCTTATAGGACTGCAAACAGGGCACTGCCGTCTAAGAAACCATATGCAAAGAATAGGACTGTCGATTCATCATCAGACTGTCGATTCTGCAACGTGGAAGACGAATCACCAGAGCACATATTACGTACCTGCTAGCCCTGAAAAGGAACAAGCTACTGAAATTTGGACTGGAGCCCACAAAAAAAATCTCAGCACACGCAACCTCAAACTGTATCCAAAGAATAGGATTGTACAGTGAACTATAAGCATTAATATGAGCCATAATAAACCCGCTATGAGGTCGCAATGGAAGACCGGTCTATCGCCCACCCCATCTTGACTTAAGAGGATCCCCAAAAGGTGTTCAGGCAGATCATGCTTTAACATATTTCGGTGGTAACGATTTAAACATTATTCAAAAAATGGAGGCCATATTGATGATACGAACTTCCACAGTAGGTATCTCTGGACTCGTATACAGTATCGGAAAGTATTTATCTTGGGTATGGTGGTGTCATGAGAGCGTAAAGAATAGCTTGCTATATGTTGAGAGAGCATTACAATTTCTCCTCGACTCGCTCGAGGAAGGGATATTAACGTCACGACACAGAGATAGGAGAATCGGGGCGGTCAGCTCAGGACGTCAGTATCATACCAGCAGCAGTCGGGAGAATGTGTGCGCTGCAATGAAGAAGAATTATTGACGATAATTTCACTTCAGATAATTTGAACAAATTAAACTGAATCATTGATTCAATTTGTCGGACGACAGGTAGATCAAAATATCTTTGGTGCCGTGATGGCCGCGAAAACAGAAGAAAATTCTTAAAAATAAACAAAAGCAAACGATATTTCTGTAAGACAATAAAAACAAAAAACTTATTTCTAACAGAAAAACAATTATTTCTTGAATGGAGAGAAAAAAAATATTTACAAGAAAAGATAAACCAAATTAAATATTTTGTGTACGGAATTATGTTATTAAATGTTCGAACAAACCACCATTTTGGGCCAAACAATAGCCGAATCTATTGTACTTTCTCTGCGGTTGTGTAAATAGGCGGCATGTTTCAAAAGGTAATAATTGTCAGAATCTTTTGTTTTCGCAACCACGGCTCGGCAAGAATGAGTCGAGCTGTGCGCTGTGTCGCATTGCCACGTGGTCAGTTAATGTGTCGGGTGGGGTAACAGGAGGGACGCACAGCAGTGCGTCTCTCTTGTTTATGTGGTATTATCATATCATTGCGTTCCTTGTTGCTCGTGTAGATTTCTGTCTATACCCCAGATACATTGTTTCCGATACTGTATAATGTAACTATCAATTTTTGAGACTATATGAATAGAAATAGATTAAATATTCTATTACAGATCCAATAAAAATACATCGCCCATTTATCAAATGATGGGACTTGCACGGATCGATCAAATATATTTCTGTGTGGGAATCGCATGAATATGTGATTTTTGCTCAGTCGAGGCCGCCAGAGCCGAGGACACGAGCCTTTTCGTGTCCGATCAGATAAACCTCGGCCAACTTGATAATTTTCCTAGCCAAGCAACGAGGACAAGGAAAAGGAGGGGGGGGACACCGTATGCTAATAGACGTCTTCGCTACGTGAACGTACATTTCTTTCAAATATACACATTGAATTCCCCGTCCCCGCGCTCCTATTGATCGACCGTGAGGGGCGCAGTCCGCGTTTTATCACATATTACGTGTATTACCTTCGGCAGTCGGGGTCTTTTGAAACCTGATATATTACCTGGCGCGACGCATACAAACATACGTTGTTGCGAAGAGAACGCGGCAGAGGGGGCGGGCAGGGAAAGGGGATATTTTGGTAAATGATACCTTATTACGTAATTTTACGTGATCCGAATGTGTACGTTCCCGATTCGAGCTCGCTCCAGATGGTGTCCTCGAATTTAGGACCTTGTTTCGGCGTTGGCCTGACGTGACGAAATCTTTTAATGTCTCCGTTCACGGTCTGAGAGGCTCAATTCTGCGAAGGTTATTGCTTTGTTAAGGAGATCGTTTCGCAGACGGCATTATAGGATTCTCGTACAATATGAAAACTAAACACTCGTTCGTAAAATCATCTTAGAATATTGATGGGATGGGTTGAAAATTACACCCTTTATTGAATACCAAATCATCGAAGATATCAAACTATCAATATACCACAAGCTTAATAGGCCAATCAATAGAGCAGAAAATGAATGATTCTGTGATAAAAATAGTACGAATTGTAGAGAATCAAAATGTGAAAAAAATAAGCCATGGCACGACTCGATTGGATTAATAGTAACGGAGAAAACCCGGAAAAATCATTGTTGTTCAAAAATTCATAACACCGCCATTTTTACAGTTACATAGTAGTGATTGATATGAATTTTATCTGTAAAAAACACACAGCTCCTGTGTGGCTCATTATTTTTTGCATAATTGCAATTTGAATTTTTCAAACCACTATATGTGTCATAGGTGATCCGATTTCCATTTTTCAAAAACATATTGTAAGTAGAACTAGAGAACTATAAAACATCTATTCTCATTTTGCGTTAAAATGCTATGAAATAGGTGAGAAATTCTTGCAAACGTGACCAAAAACGGGAAAGCGCGTAAAAACGGCTGAGTTGTGGGGAAAGAGTAGCAGATTCATAACTTGCACATAGCGAGCTTGTAAAGTCCATCCAATATCAATTGCAGAAGCTGTTTCTATAGGGAGCAAATAAAAACTCACTTCGCTAACACGAGCGTATATGCGAAGAAACTGAACGAAAAATAATCTGTACTACTCGTAAACATTTTCCGTCGGCATACGGTAGATCAAAAGAGCCGATAGTCAACGTGGACCTGAGTTACAGCTGTCGCTTTTCTACAACCTATTCGTCTGGACCAATCGTCGGACATCGATGCTTGTATAGGCGTGTCTATACTGGAAGGTCACAAATCACGCGTTATAATTGTGTTTTAATAGCTCTGAAAGATTAAAAACCAGTAGCGTCTGTGGTCTTGGTGTGTACCGATCGAAATACGTTTTAGGATATTCTAGTAACCTACATCAAACAATGAAAGAAATTATTTTTCTTTCTCAATGTATTTGTATAAATAAAAGCTTGTCTTTAATTTTTTTTCATTTTTCATTATTTATGAAGTATTTTTGAAATCTTAAAATATCTAAATAAAATTAGTTATCTCCGCCACTGCTGCTCACAGGATTTCGCCGCAAGACTTTTTTATGCTTCTGCAATTGATATTAGGAAAACTATATATGCTTCTCCGCGTCTACTTTTCTACCGCCGCATTCACGCGCTCGCACATTTTCGGTCATATTTGCAAGTATTTCTCACCTATTTTGCAGCATTTTAACGCAAAATGATAAAAGGAGTTTTGTAGTACTATACTTCTACCTTCAACATCTTTTCGGACAATTTTAATCGGACCACCTATGACGCATCCAGGCTTGCAGTGCATTAAAATCAGTCACTACTATGTCACGGAGAGCCTGCGTTACAACTTGAAAAATGGGGGTGTTATGAATTTTTGAAAAAAACGAAGATTTTTTCAGTTTTCCGGCATTTATTGTATTGTCATCGGTTCTTAATACGAGGGCAAAATTTCAAATAATTCGGACGTCTGGAAGTAGGTGAAAATTAATTTCAAAGATTCCATTACCTACATTCATACATACATACAGGTGAAGCAAATAAAGCGTGTATAATATATATATATATATATATATATATATATATATATATATATATTGGGTTCAAAAATAATGAGAGAAATAGTCGCTGTAAAATTTTCATTTAGAGTGTTTCTTCACATTGGACCTGTATGTGCAAAGTTGCTAAGGTTTTTTTTATGACATATTTCATTGTTACCAGTTGTCAGTATCAAGTGGCGATCCTATCAACAAAAACCACTCGTAAAATTTTTACCGACCATAATCGGTATTCGGAAACGACTGCTTAAGCTTTTGAACGGGAGGAACCATTTTTCATGTTGAAAATTCAAAATAGTATTATTTTTACAAGCTTTTATTTGTACTCACTACTAGTTGTCCGATTAACGTGAAATTTGGCAGGTGTTCATAATAATGTGTTATGGAATTTTCGCTGGAGAAAAAACAAAATGGCGGTTTCAATATGGCGACGAGTTTTGTTGTTATAGTCCGATTCCAATAAAAATTGGAATGTGGGGGTTTTAGGGATCGTAGATAAAGATTTTTTTGTCAAAATCCACGAAATGGCGGCTCCAAGATGGCGTCGAGTTTTGTGATTAGAGCCTGATTCCAATCAAAATGTGTGTGGAGCTTTTTGGAGTCGGACATCATGATGTTTTTGTAAAAACTCATGAATTCAAGATGGCAGCTCCAAGATGGCGACGTGTTTTATTATTATGGCCCGATTCCATTCAAAATTGGTTTGTGGGTTTTTTTTGGGGGTCGGAGATTATCAATTTTTGTTAGAATTCAATAAAATGGCGGATTTCATGAATAACTAAAAAAGAATTGGATAAAAATTATTTTAAAAAAAAATGTAAGATGAGCTTTTATACAAATGCACCAAAAAAGAAAAAAATCTTAAATTGTTTTACCTAGGTTATACTGTGAGCAGCAGATTTAAAAGCTTACCGCGAATATAAAATAGAACAACCTAGGTCAAACAGAGAAATTATTTTGTCCTTTTTAGTGCATTTGCATAATGGCTTGGTCTTTTTTTCATTTTTATTTGTTATTTTTATTCAGTGTTATTGCGATTGCGTGTTATTGCGATTTGCGAAATATGTTCATCAAATATCATTGTGTTGGAGGATTTCATCGCAAAAATTTATCAATTTTCACTCAAGCAATTTATCTTTAGAAAGTGCAATTCACTGGAACTACGCTTTCATGGTTTGATTAGATGATAAGACCCCAATTCGCACTCGGATAAAACGTTCTCACCAAAATTTGTGATCCCTGAAAATAGTGCGTTCATTACTTGTACGGATACTGTTCGGTATTTACACAAAAAATGCTTATTACATATCGAAAAAAACATTTTTTTTAATATAAAGTGAAATCTGGAGAAATTTCCAACAACAGGCAACACTGTCAAAGTGATTGTCCGCGGTAGATTACACCACTTTTTACGTTTGGCGAAAACCGGTAACATATGAGAGTTTCTACTTTGGAGTTTATTTTCCTTCGAACGAATTTCGTCGAAATTGATCATAACTGGCTGTCACCTTTCTGGATACCGTTCAACATGCTGCATTGCCGTCACAATGAGCATCACCATAAGTAGTTATCATATCATGATATTCCCTGTATATTCCGAAACATTCTCCAACACTTATGATATTACCGTCGAAAAAAACCATTGTAACGCTTTCTCCTAGCAACTACCTAATGAATAAAGATAAAACAGTCGAACACTTCTCGATCCAAACTGAACTGGAGACTGTGGAATCAGACAAAAGAGGAACAGTTTCCATGGCTAACGCAGAACCCTTCGCACAATCAATCCAATTCCCGGAGTCCATATAATGGAATAATTAGAAGAGCGTTGGAGAAGCAAGAAACGAGCCGCTGGTGGTGATTTGCAATCCGGAAACGTCCCTTGTTCCGACAAGATTATATTGGACCAGAGACAATGAGTCGTATTATTGGCCGTTTAACGGAACGACCATCACCACAAAAGTGGTCGTTTCGGATAGTCTAGTCGATTTCTAGAGAGCATAAAATCGCGTCCGGGGCATTACAGTGGTGTTCGAGTATACGCCAAAACTGGCTATTTGGTGCTCTGAACTCTGAACATAACATCTAAAGTTACACTCCAGATCCAAAATTTTATTAATACTAAATAAATGCTGAGTTTTGTTTGTCTTTTATTCACTGTTAGAAATCCAATTCAATCCATATGGGCATGAATAATTTCGGAAAAGCATCGGGTTTTTATGGAAATCCGAATTTTTTAAACAAGTCGACGAAAACCCAACGTTTTGAGCACTATCTTGGCTAATATTAACCAAACTGATAAAGATGTGCCAAAGCGTATAACAAGATCTACAAAAGTTCGCAATGGTCATTAAATTAATTTTTTATCGCTCAATACAGATGAAAAATAGACAAGAAACTATATACCAACTTTAATTTAATTAGTGTATTGTTTAGAATTGTCTTCATATAGTAGCGCAAAACTCAGATTTTTAGAAGGGAAGTTTTTTTTAATTGATAAGTTCATTTTAACTTTAAGTACATTTAATATTGAACAAGTTTCTTGACTGGCTACTTCTGCATAAATATGAAAATAAGGAATAGAAAGCCAAACACCTCGAATGTATTTCTCCATAAAAACATCTGCAGATTATTTATTGATTTTATTCAGTTGCAGATTTTTTTATTGTGAGTTTTAGGAAAACAATCAAACATAAGAAATTCATAGACTGTTGTAGAAAATATTTGAGATTCCAAATCTAAAATATTTCAAAAATAGTCCTCCCAAGAAAAAATAATTATTAGAAAACATCCACTCAGACGAAGCCAAGTACCACTACTCAATAATAAATATGTACTAACAACTAAGTATTTGAAAGAAATTAGTAGCTTCACTGCATCTCCCACGACAAAAATATTCAATGTCTAAAATTGAAAAAAGGTATACAAGTGATCTAGAGCATATAAATATATTTCGATAATCTTCTTACAAACCAGCTAGTGGTATATGCATTTCGCTAATCGAAGATTTCATAAATGAAAAAAGTTCAAACCGAACATTGTCAAGTTTAGACCTGTCTAAGGGCCGACAAGAGTGATGTTTATCCCCAAGGACCATGAGGTGTCTGTATCACTGTTGGGGACGAAACTGCTATCTGGTATTGGTCGGCGAAATAAATTATATTCATGCATTAGAAGTTATTTTGATAGAGTTGAAACCATCTCCAGAATCATTACGATAAGATGGCGCAAAAATTAACGAAAACACCATAAACACACGAAACATTGTTTTTGTAGCGGTTTTGTTCAAATATACATTTGAAATTCGAATGCTATACATGATATGCGGTGTTCTGAGGAATCCCATCCCAAATTATTCAAAACGAATCATAATCTCCGGATATCCGAAACGGACGGGCCTCAGATCTCGTCACGCTCGAAACAAAAGACAAATTATAATTGTGGCAGAAATGAATTCCGACCTATTATAATTTGATTACATCCGCCTTTTCATTTTTTTACCAGACCAAAAAGAGTTTCATGTTTCATTTGAATACCTGTCATTACGGTGGGATGAGCTATATAATTAGGTCAACATTTGGAGAGTTCGTTCTTGTCTGTGCTACTGGAGCATGAAACTAAAAACTAGGGTTGGCAAATGGCATATTTAATGTAAAATATAAAAATTTTGATTCGGCGGACTAAACCCTGCGTCCTGAGAAATCACCTACACAATAAGGGAACGCAAAGAGAATCCGTGGAATACAGACTATGTGAGGAGGAGGCGGAAATAGCTTATCACACCATCTTGCGATTCACTAAGACAAATCAATCCGAAAATAGGCACGGATCCGAAAAACCTAGCGAATAGACTAATATCATGTAAAAACACAGATCTATGTAACTAGGAACCACTGACTATGGACTTGGAGCACCTTTGTGAGTGGCGCCGCAGTGGCGGAATCGGGCGACTTACTCCAAATAGCGCAAATTATCCGTATTTGCCCCTGTGATAAATAGAGTGTTTTCAAAGTGCAACAGTTTAAATTTGTTTGTTTATAACATTTGAATTAAATTGAGCCCCGGTTTCGGAAATTGCCATAGTTAATGAATAAAATGCAGATTATAACGAGAGATAACCTGTAAATTCTAACCAAACTTTAAATGTTCACCTAAACAAATCTTCATGTTTTTTTTTTAGTTTTTGTTTGTGAAATCTGAAATTTTGATGTTTGTAATGCCTATATATTTGATTTTTTGTGTTATATGTGTATTTTATGCTTTATCAACAAGATCTATTTTCTTTGACAATAAAGTATATTTTGACTTGACTTGAGATTGAGACGAGTAGTCTGAACCAAATTTAACCGACTGAACACGTGCACTGCGAATACGTAATTCGCCTGTCATCGTAGTGTTTACATGCAATTTATTGTCAAGTTGAAAAGAGTTTTATATTCGTGATGGATCAAGTGGTGGTTGCAATTGGGTTTTTACCCATTTCAAGTCACATCGTTTTCAAGAATAAGTTTGTGAAAAAAGGAGCAGCATTAGTGCGTTCGGGTCATGTGTGTCAGGTGCGGGAAGTAAAAAGAATTGTATATTCCAGCACACATGTGAAAGTGATTGGCCAAGCAGCAGCGACAACAAATCAGTCTCTGTCAAATTAGAGGTGAATGAATATTTTCACAAATAATTGATAAAATTTAATCAAAACTTTTACATGTCTGTTGTAGGAGTAAATTACACGAATAAACAAAAATAATAAAGAGATATGAATATATATGTGAGAAATATAAAAAAATATATTTAAAATATTGTTTTTTTTCCTACATTCATACATTTTCACATATTTTTCATATTGTTCGTTTACTGTCAGAATTTGACTGAAAAAATTATTTTGAATCAGTATTACATGAATAAAAATATGTTTCATGCATGTTTTTTTAGAATACTGTAATTATTAGTAAACAAAAATTTAATTGTTTATATAAATGTGAAAATTGAACTTGCAAAATTTGTCAATTGACTTTTTTTCTTTCGCCTCCTCGGTTGCCATGGACTTCCATCGGAATTACATAAACAATTTTTTATTTATGTTTTTTCTACCGAGATATGTGCAAAGAAATTATGAATTGACTTTAAATATTTCCAAGTAGGTATGTAACATACAAAGTTATTGCAATTTGTCAATAATTTTCAACAAAAAAGTAATACTAGTTGTTCATTAGTGTACAATAATAACAGACAGTCCACCCACTGTACTCTCCGTACTGCCAGTATCCATTTTTCCCTTTGGTAACGTTTGTAGCTCACGGAAGAAAAACCATAAAATTTCGTATTCGCTGGTGCATTTGAACGCGTGTTTGTGCACCCTACGACACAGCAGTGGTCACCCGACCACTTCTTTTTTTCCTTCACGTCATTTACATTTGATTCGAGGTTATTTGCGGCCGACTCGTTTATTGTCATTCATTTATTGTAGCCGCACTTTCGACACTGTGCCTCTCTTTGATATGAAGCTTTTACCCGTCGAATCACAAAATACAAATGCCCTTTTGAAGTTTGCGACCGAAAAAATTCGCACTTTGTAGACAACCTTTTTATCGCAGCGGTAAATGGGGATAAGTAATACTGTCTGGATCAGTTTTTCCGATTCCGCCACTGCGGCGCTGCACATTAAACGCCTCCCCCATGCTCCAAGTCCATAGAGCAATACAATGACCCCCGCAGGACTCAGTGTTAGAGGAATCCCGAAAGGAAAGCCCGTTCGCTTGCTCGTCAGTTTTCTACCAACCAACTAAGGAAAAGACTATTTGTTACTTCGTCGCAATTAAAAACACATTCTTATTATCACATAAGAACAAAATTCCAATTGTGAGTATAAAAGGTTACTTAAAAAAAAGCTAATTTACTCGAGGTTGTTACATGGAAAAGCCAGTAGACATTTAAGAATCTTGCACAACTTGTTAAATAATTTTATAATCGTTGAATTCGAGTATTTTTACACTATCCATTTCATTCATTCCATTTCAACCGCAACCACAAGAAAAATATTTTGTTCTTTCTCCAAATTTTAAATTATTGAAAAAAGATCTTACCACAAATCACCTACATAAAAGTTGCAAAATAAGGGATATATCATTAATAGAAACTTTTCGAAAAGTACGGTCCTGTCGAATTACTGGGTTGACTAATGCAGAGTTCATATGACAGCTTTTCGCTTTTGATCTCACATCGTACTATTTTCTGATTGGCCACTGTATGACAGAATGAAAAGTTATCAGTCAGCATCCAATCATATCATATAACAATACGCCGTGGGCATGAGCTGTCATGTAAGTGTACCCAGCGCAATGCTGTTTTTGATTATGTGCATTTTTTTAAACAGCACTATAATTAATTTATAGAAATTCTTTTTATTTTATACGCCAAAAAATTTCCGTTCAGAAATCATCCAACGCCGTAAAAGTTCAAAATGAAGGAAATAATTTTCATAATACACATATATGGAAGTAAAAAATTCCTATGATGTATGACAAACAGTGAATAAAGTGGAAAAAAGCGTGCAAAATTATTTGTGAGCAAATTTTTTATTTTTAGCACGAGTAAGACGACCAATTTTCTTCCTTCGTTATTATATAACTTAATGTTGAAAAGTTATTCATCCTTTAAAAAAATTCAAAATTTTTAAAACAACCTATTTCCACTTGGTATATCATTTTTGGGGATGTCAGTTGCTGCTGGTGTGTAGTGTATGTCTACCACTCGAGATGACCCCTCTACATTGAACAATAATAATATTTATTCTGATTTGTTCGAAAATATGAACAGGTTGTTCATAAAATCAGATGTGGAATCATCCAACGCTGTAAAAGTTCAATATGTTTCCCTTTTCAATATTTATTCACCTTTAGAAAATGTACATTTTGTAGGAACGTCAGTTATTAAATAATAAAAAACAGAATATACAAAATAGCATAAAATAATAGTAGGTAGGACACAAGACAAACAAACAAATATATAAATGAAATGGCATTATTAAAGTATAAAAAATAATACAATTCAAATAAAAATTAGAAGTTATTGTGGTTCATAAAGATATTTATGTTCTCCTTAATCAATGCTTCGAATTCAAGTATACTATAGAAACAGTTGTTGGACAGAACACTTTCTAATTGATATTTGAATTCTAACATATTATTCCTAAATTATATGGAAAGAAGGTTGAGAGCCGTACGTCGTCTCTTTGCGTTCTTTGCAGACGATATAATGGCACCAACAAATTTAATTGTGTTTGTGTCTAATATCATAGGGGTGAATTGACGAGTACGTTGAATGTTCATTTATTTATCTTTGACTGAACGAATATTACACTTTGATAAATGAGCAGTGAGTAGATGGTCATGATTTTTAATGAAGGAAATAGTTCTCTCAACTGGTATCCCAAGGTTCATTTAAAATGGTTCTAATTGTCCTTTCTGCAATATAAAAATTCTGGTAATTTGTGTAGATACTGCATTACCATAACATAATACGCGGACACTGTTGCTTCCATATTTGTGATATGTTGGATTTTCCTTAATGCAAATGTCACTTGTGACAGCTTGGAACATGGACAGTTCATGTACATTTTTGAGAAGTGAAACAAACCTTACCACCTTACATTAATGTCTGTTATTCCATCGCCGATATCGTACAGTGTACACCATTTAAGATCACTACACTCAGTCATTGACCAAATTTTTAGTATACCTATCGATCCTGCGAATTTCACAATTCCACACTAGGACCAAGGAAATTCACCCTATTGAAAGATATTTCAGGTTCTTAGTGATTTCCAGTAAATTATTTGTGTAATTTTGAATACATCCCCAATATTGTTTCAGTGACTAGAGCCATTCCAAAGATTTGCACGGAAAATCCTAAGTATATTCGAAACACCACCTTGCATTTTGTTAAAAGGTTATATACTTAACATAAAACCGGTTACTCATATCTTATGTGTGAATATGATTATGATTAGCTAAAAGGCAATATATATTTTATTATTATTAATTACATAAGAGATCTCAGAAAACTATGATCGTGAATATCTATATTTGTAAAATTATTTTGTGGACAATACGAAAACTACAACCGAATGTATTCAAAATGTATATGTGCAAACACCCTGTATTCAAAAGTTTGGACGGACTCCTAAACTGGATGTATATAGATTTTTTTGACACAAAGTATTCACGAACGACATCAACCAAACTAGTTTCGTATCAGGGAACCATTTACCCTTTAGAATTATAATCACAAACAAGAAGGTATTTATCCATTCATCTTACATATTCAGTCCACTCCAGGTGCGGTCAGTGCCGTATCATTGAGAACAAATGCAAATGTTCAACAAATTAGATATTCGACATTCAACTAAGATGCACAGGATCTCCAAACCCTAATGAACGTTGCATTGTGCAGTTCTCTATAAGATGTCGATAATACAAAGGTTGGAAAAAAATAAACCTAATTTTTCCAAAATAGCATTTGGAATATTCAATATTTCTAGATTGTTCGGTACCGGTCAGTCCATAACATTGTAATAAAAACTGAAATCATTAAAATATTTCTAACACGAAAACGATAAATGGCCAGATAAAACCCTTAAAGAGTGAAAAGTATGCGAAAATGATTAACTTTATGTCATCTCAATCATTAATTAAATATCTGAAAAACTCATAAACCTCTCCGATCAATTATGTATTAATAAATATCAAAATAATTTTTGGATACCGGGAACAAAAAAAACCCATCCGCAGTTGATCCTGATTATTCACCAAACCCCTGCCTACATAGGTAACATCTCCGCCCCTGGATCACTGTATCATCCAAATTACCTTTGTTCATTACTCCTAAATCTGAAACGTTCATCTGGTTACTTTATTGCCCAATACCGGTTTATCACTCTGCATAATTTTTGAACGTTTTTAATATGATTTTTATCTTGTGAATCTTTGCCGCACTTTTTATGTGGGACGCGTAAAAAGGGCGGGTTTGTATCGATTCGAGTGCGTGAAATTTCACTTGAGCCGCGTTGTCTTGTTTTTGTGGTGTGCTATCGGGTGTGGAGAAAAGTGCGGCATTTTCCTTTGATATTCATGGGGACAGGTGGCTATGGATTACCCGTTTTTCAGGCTCCGAATGTAAAAATGTTTTCGTTTGTACTCGTTTGGTGTTTGGTGACTGGCATTTATATGTTTCTCAATTGACATTTATATGTTCAAAATCCTTGGTAGTAAGTACACTAGTTCAAGTCCCTGTCGATTTTTTTTATAAATTTCAACACAATCAAATTGTATATAGCCCATTTAGTCTCGGTCGTGTCTTCTTTTATACGTCAGTTTGGATTGCACGAAATTTGGATAGCTATAGCCATGTTGGATTAGGTTGTGCCGTGTTCCTTTTTTACGTTAAATGGTGATTAATACGATTTGCAACTCCACTCTTGATGGAAGAACTCGACACTCGTTTTATTTTGATGTTACCCCTACTCAATAATACAATTGTACTAGATGCAGTACAATCATGGAACATTCAGTACAAAAGTACATTCTTATCTCTGAACATTTCAAAGACGTCAAGTGAAAAGTAATCTCTTTCATCGGCAGATGTAAAACAATGTGGATCGGAGGGATCATCGACTGAAGGGACTACAAACAACATGACCACAAGCCTTACAACTAGTTAATGTGGTGGAACTTGACTAAGTGTCCTTCTCGAAAAAGATTTAATTTAAGTAAAAAAATATATTGATATGTCAAGCAAAACAGCAAGAAATCAAAGATAAATGTAAAAAAGTGGAACAGTCCAGGAAGCCCATTTTTGCGCAAGCACAAACCACTGGACCAATTATTTTTATAAGTTTTTACCAATTCCCTACAGTTGTGAATAATTCAGTTAGTACGATTTTCTCGTTCAAGTTGAAATAATTTCATACGATCCAATCGCTAAATAGCCGACATCAAGCTAAGAAAACTACTCGTGTGTGTACTAAATTTCTTTAAAAAGATGAATATGGTTATAAAAAATAAATTTGGTAAGTAAAATACTTGAGGATAGTAATTACTAGTGATGGTTAAATTCGAGAAGAACGAAAAATTCACCCAATCTCATTGTTTTAGCAAAGTTACTTGTTAATTTTCAGGAACTATTCAGCATGTTAGACATATTTATGAGCTATATATAGATTTCAATCAACAAGCTAGTATGTTATAGTTAAACCATTTACAATTGCAGAAACATAAAAAACAAGTCTCGTAGTCTTGAAGCGGTATCCTTTGAGCAAATTTTACTTAGATATTTAAATATTTTAAAAATACGTTAAAATAAAAAAAATATGCCATAAGCGAGGAAGTATCTAGGCAATCGGATCATCATAATTTCATTTTCCTATGGTCGAAAAAAAAACGCCATATTTTCCAACAAAACACAACAGAACTATAGAATATTTTATAACCTATTTCGATCCCAGACCAGAGACGCTACTGGCTTTTATTTATTCAGACCTCTTCAAGCACAAATAGAACTCGTGGTTTATTCGTTTTCTCGGCCTCTCAACGTATGGACACACCTACAAGCATTATCATTGGCTTGCGGTCAGTTTTGATTGGCTCAGGCGAAACTGCTGTAGAACTAGACAGCTGTCACTCAAACCCACGTTGACAGTCGGCTCTTTTGATCTTCCGTTCGGCGACGGAGAATGTTTACGAGTAGTACACATTATTTTTCGTTCCATTACTTCGCATATACGCTCGTGTAAGCGAAGTGAGTTTTTGATTTGCTCCTTATAGAAACAGCTTCTGCAATTGAAAATGGTCAAACTTTATCTAGATATATTTATGATCAATCAACAGGCTGGTACTCGTCATCATATTTGGCCTCGAGAGACAAATAGGACAAATTACCCATTTCCTCTGCCAATGCGTCACAAGCATGTACTTTTTTTTTACAAAATGTGTTTAAAATTTCAAAAAGCTCACTTTTTGCATAACATTCTTCAAAATATATATCATTATCCGCATTGTAGTTTTGAATTTCCAATTTGGTATTGTTTGAGCCTGGAGCCTTATGTAATTGGCGACTGTGATTGTCCATTACTATCACGCTATTCTGAGGAATGTTTGATATAAGACCATGCTTGAACCATTCTTCAAAAAGTTCTGCCGTTGTATCTTAATGGTAGTCCTCACAAGAATCTTTGATATTCTTTGCAGAAAGCCACAAGGCATTTGGGACCCAACCGTTTTCTGACCCCGCATGTGAAATGATTAACCTTTTATTTGACGGAGCTTTTGTTTTACACCTAACAGAAGAATCGGACCATTCTTTAGATAGTGTTGCATGCGTGCCAAAACATGTCTCGTCGAGCTAAATTATTGGACGATTTTCAGAACGGTATTTTCTTATCGAAGTTATTTACTCATGACGCAATTTTTGTAATCGGTGGGATTCCATAAGTACTTTTCCCATTCTAGACAAAATTCTCCAAAGGCTAGTGAGGCTATAGCTTATTTGGGTTTCATCATTAGTGAGCCATTGCTTCAGAGCATCTAATGTAGGTACGCGTTGCTCATCGCACGTGGTGTAGACTGTTCGTCTTATCAAGTCCTTGTCGCCTTTGTCAAAACATTTAATGGAACTGGCATGTTTCTTGATTTGATGGGATTCTTCTTCTTCCATCTTTATGACGTGTGGCCAATCAGGTACAATTCGCCAGCGCTCTCTCCCTCTCTTACGTAATCTCTTACATAATCGAGACTTCGTCGTTATGAGGCACCCTGGATGTCTCACTCGAAGTGATACCACGAGTAACTGATTTTTTTCCAATGCACGTACCGACAACATAACTAATACAGTTTTTTTTATTCTCACATCAAGTCACCTCCTTCTTCCGACAAATCCATTGTAATCCGTCCTGGTTACCGGCGTAGAGAACAAGGGAGCAGATTTTTGGTACATTCAGTTGTTTAACTTCACTAACTTTTATATATTTCTGAAATGCACGAATTTTTACGGTTAGACTTCACAAAGATCAACTTATCTTCCTTCCATCCCACGAGGACGCCGCCTGTCCTCCACCATGGTCAGATGACGAATTTGACGGAATTATTGAATGAATCTGATATTTTGTGGAGGAACAACGTTTCTTGACATGGTTTTTTGACGGGATTCTTTTCAATGTAGTCAGAGGTAGTTTAGTCAAATTACATATTTCAATCGCAATAGCACTCTGTTAAGTATTAGCTATGTGCGAAGTGCTTGGTGGGGACAGTCAAATCGATCACAGCGTGTGCTGTGGCAGAAATGTGAAACTGTCAAATTTGTTTTGATAAATAATTCCACGTTAATTTACGTTCAATTCGATGTGTTGTGAACAAATACGATATCGACAATGTTTCATATTTTTTCAAGTTTTTCACTTGATTTTGATAGAAATTATCAAAACATGGCTTGTCATCTAAGTGTCAAATAATTCCCGAGTCCCGAAATGTGGCGTTCGCCACTGTCGTGCAAATAGCTAATAAGGAACTATATATAGTTTTCACAGTTTCCTCAGCAACAACAGATACATGATTTTTTTTTCGCCGGAACACTAAGATGTTTATCCACGGACGCCACATAATGCTGTTTTATACGTATATTTGGTAAAATGATATAGCGTAATACAATTGAACACTTCCCGTGAGCAATAAAGACACAAATTGTACCACAAAAGCTATTTACATTTTACTTGATATGCCTATTTACAATTATTACAATCCGGCCAACTAATATTGGCTAATCGAGGGTATTTATTGCCGAATTTGGGATCGACCCAGGTAGTTTTACTGCAGTCATTAAATCGGAACCATTTATCGTGAAACAAACTTTATATGATGAATTAGTAATGTCTGTATTTGGATCTATTATTTATAACTGTGAGATGAATGAGTTTTTAACAACATTTTTTACTGTGAAAAACAATGAACTGACGAATGAAGCAATATAGAGTTCTGCCCTTCCGGTTGACTTTTCAGATTCTTACGTTCGCTGCTGACGTTCTCATGTCTCTTTGGTCTCGACCTTTGCACTTTTGCCCAGCAATCATTCAACACAGCTTGCAACTCTTGGGATGCGGAAACCTTCCAATCTTTTCGCCGATCTATCTAACGCCCATCGATCTTATTTCGTCGATAGTTGTGAGACCAGTTCTCTCGCGTCCGAGGCGAGAGAGCGCCTCGAACAAGAAACAGAAGAAGAATTCTCAACGACCATCGCGGCCGGCCGGTCTTCCCTTATTCGGTGAAACGCGTCTTTCATGCGTACTCGAGAGAGTGGTGTAGAGGCCGGTTTGTCTTTTTCTTCTTTTTTTTCCGCCTTGGTCTTCTTTTTTCTTTTCGACGATCGAGATAAATACCGAGCACCTCGGTACCGATATTATGAGGCTGATATGCTGGACAGCAAGCATGGGTTGTAATTAATTTAGCTGCGTGTATCTATATAGTTGGGTACGCCGAGTGTACAAAAGGATCTATTCATTTTGTTGATTGTTTTTAGGCGTGGCATGGTATCACTACACCGCCATCTTAGTTACTTTAAATGGCTTCGACACTTTCACAATTCGAGTTCTGATTTTAGCTGATTAAAATCTTCCATTAATATAAAAAGATATGTCTCTATACGACACTCAAAAACAACTATTAAATTAACTCTCAATTATCAACTGGCCATATAAAACAAATTCCTTCTACCATCAAAAGTAACTATATATTTATTCTATGTCTGATGAAGTAACAGACTAGACGAGTAAAACACAAATATACCTGAAGACAACATCTATTCATAGTGTTATCATTAAAATTCATCCGCTGTTGTCAAGTCGCATTAAAAGAAGTTATACAGGGTGTTTCCTAACTACGGTACGAAACTTCAGGGGGTGTTTCGTTAGGTCATTTGACAAAAAAAAGTTCCTATGAACATATGTCCGGAGTTGCTTCGTTTCTGAGATACAGGGCGTTGAAGTATAAAAAAAAGGTATTTATAAAATATCCTGAATATCTTGAAACCGATGTGGTTGAAATGTGGTACAATTTGAAGTAATAAGGCAATTATTTGGCCCTAAGTAGGTCCAGTGGCGTCTCAGTGGGCACCACAGCCAACAATACTGAGAAAAAAATTATTTTCTCCTTTTCAGTGCATTTGAATATAAGCGTGGGTTCTAAAAAGTTTTTTATAAGCGTGGTAAAAATACAACTTTTTGGCCTCCTGTGTTTTTTTTTCATATTTAGCTTAGTTTTCGAGAACAAAAAAAAATGAAGGCACTCTATAATCATGATTACCTGCTATGGAGACCAGCTGACAGTGATAGTATTGTCATATCAGTAAAAGTCAGAGTTGTCAATTAGCAGTGGTTCCATCATGAATACTTTTACTAACGCTGAAATGGCTGACATGCACTTTATTTATGGATTAGCAAATGGAAATGCGGAAGAAGCACGGAGAATCTACCAGGATAGATATCTTAACAGAGTAATTCCATGTGCTAAAACATTTAGAACGCTACATGCAAGATTATGTGAAACTGGTTTTAATAAAAATGTAAGTGGCGGAAGACCAGAAACTGTAACAACGCCTGAACTAGAAGAAGCTATACTTGATGCGATAGAAGAAGATCCTTCAAATAGTACCAGGAAGATTGCACTGCAGCTTGAAGTAAGCCCAAAAACCGTTTGGAAAGTTCTAAAAAGAAACTTCCTATACCCATATCACATACAGCGGGTCCAAGCTCTACTGCCTAGGGATTTTCACCCAATTTTCACAAAATAATAATTTTTTACCAAATATGTTATTTACGGACGAAGCAAATTTTTCACGAGAATCTATTATGAACTTTCACAATAACCATTTCTGGGCCGACGAAAATCCCCACATTATTAGCGAAAGTCATTTTCAGCAACGATTTTCGCTGAACGTTTGGGTAGGAATTATTGGTGACTACCTAATTGGACCCTTTTTTTTACCAGCAAGATTATCAGGACCATCCTACACGGCTTTTTTGCGAAATCATTTACCCATTTTGTTGGAAGAAGTACCCGTACTTGTAAGAGGCAACATGTGGTTTATGCACGACGGAGCTCCAGCTCATTTTAGTGTTCTTGCTCGTCAGCATCTCGACATCACCTACCCTAATCGCTGGATTGGACGTGCAGGACCTCAACATTGGCCCGCTCGCAGTCCTGATATGAATCATCTAGATTTCTATTTATGGGGTCATCTGAAGGCTCTCGTTTATAAAACCCCTATACTAGATGTGAATGACTTGAGGAATCGAATAAGTGGCAATCATAAGGAATACTCCAGGTATTTTTGAACGTGTCAGACAATCAATGACACATCTATTGCAATCGTGTATTTTATCAGACGGTGGACATTTTGCTCATTTACTTTAAGGTCGAAATTGTTTATTTTTTACTTTAGGTTTGTATTTTATGTTGTCCATGGATAATTTGTAGAATGAGTTAAAGTATTTTTTTTTTTGAAAACGAAGCTTGATATGAATAAAACACAATGGATCAAAGAGTTGTATTTTCAGTTGTTTAATCTGAAAAAATTAAATACTACAAAAAAAAGTACTTTTTTTTTCTCAGTATTGTTGGCTGTGGTGCCCACTGAGACGCCCCTGGACCTACTTGGGGCCAAATAATTGCCTTATTACTTCAAATAGCTGTACCACATTTCAACCACATCGGTTTCAGGATATTTTATAAATACCTTTCTTTTAATACTTCAACGCCCTGTGTCTCAGAAACGAAGCAACTCCGGACATATGTTCATAGGAACTTTTTTTTGTCAAATGACCTAACGAATCCCCCCCTGAAATTTCGTACCGTAGTTAGGAAACACCCTGTATTAATCTTATTAGTTTGATTTTAATTTGTGGTCGTTATATTTACATTTAAAAAACGAAAAATATTAATTAGTCTTGATCCCGATCGTAAGAAATTGATTGGAACGTTTTAGTCGTTATTTTAGCTTCATAGGAGCACGTCAAAATTTCAGTATACACACAATAGTCGATACTTTAAGGAGGGTATGGCAACACTGTAGCTGCAGTTTCGGCCACAACAACAAATAGTTTTTATGTTTTGATAGTTGGGCACATGAACAAATTATCGAAATAAAAATCAGTTGATTTTGTGTTTATTGGACCCCCATAAACCTAGCAGAACCATTTGCGAATTTTCATGTATGCCATAATTTGTCGCTAATTTATTACCACAATTATAAATTTGTCGCTCATCGTTTTATTTTTAAATCCATGGTTCTGCTAGGTTTATATGAAGCTGGCAGAACCAGTTCGTACCTATCTACTTTTGGAAAATACACCATCATTTGTCGCTAATTTATCGCTAATTCATTACCACAATAAGAAATTTGTCGCTCATCTTTTTTTCGTAATAAAACAGTATTTTCAAAATTTGATTGTCTACTAAAAACTATCAAACGTCTAGTTTATACCTAACAAGGCATGATACAGAAAATTTACCTAATTTGTCGCTAATGTATAGCATATACAGGGTATTTCCGAAATTGGTGTAAATAAATAAAATTAAATTGTAACATTTTCTTACAATTTATACCTGGTGTTACTAATTGGGTTATTTTATACTAATTACTGTTCCTCAAGTCGCTAATGGGATCTTGATAGTGGTAGTGGGATCAAAGAAAACAAAGTGGAATACATAGGCCCATTATTCTCATTAAGTACATTTTATTACTTTTTTTGTGGATATTTATACTAATTCTCCAGTGTCGTTGGCCGATGTATAATTTGTCGCTAATTTATCGATAATTTATTATCCCAATTATAAATTTGTCGCTCATCGTTTTTTTTTAAAATCCATGGTTCTGCTAGGTTTATATGAAGCTGGCAGAACCACTTCGTACCGATCTACTTTTATAAAATACTACCATAATTTGTCGCTAATTAATTACCACTTCGAAAAAGTTGTCGCTCATCTTTTTTTGTTAAAAAACAGTATTTTCTAAATTTGATTGTCTACTAAAGGCTATCAAACGTATAGTTTATACCTATTAGTTCCATAACAAGCAATTAGGCATGATACAGTAAATTCACCTGATGAAATATGGACGGATGTGTGAGACTTAACGACACAAAAAAAAATTTAAGAATATTTTTATTGGAGAAATAAAATTTTTTCATAAATCTCCACCTCACCTATAAACCACCTCCCGACCGCCCCAGCCACCACTCGTCTGGCACATGTTCCAGGGTTGCCAACCTGACGAGATGATATAGGTCATTGGAGGTCACAAATTATTCTTATTATTAAATACCGAATTCACCACAATTTTAGCTTTGGTACCTACATTGAAAGAATGTATTATAGATTGTAACTCTGTATGTAAGGGTAATATTTGTATATTTGAAGTAGATTCATCTGCTATAACTCCATCTTAGAACCTGTAACCAGACCTGTGGCAAAATCCGATGTAAAAAAGGGAAGAGGATTAAGTGAATACTCAACAATATGTATCCATAGAGCCAAATATGATAACGGATTTTATGAACATCCTTTTCATATTTTCAAACAAATCAATGATAACTAGTATTTATGAAATGAAAATAAACTGGCAACACTGCGGGAATATCATATGTTAACACAATGCTATCGGACAGAGCAACGCTGCGGACTGGATAATCAAACAGTGCATAAGTAACATATTTATGAAAATTTTAGATTTTTCCAATAAAAATATTCTTTAATTTTTTTTGTGTTGTTAAGTTTCACACAACCGTCCATATTTCATTTATCGCTCCAATTAAGCAAATACCCTGTATATGCGATACATTAGCGACAAATCAGCTAAATTTACTGTATCATGCCTATTTGCTTGTTATGGAACTAATTATCAAATACTGTTTTTTTTTCATAAAAAAAGATGAGCGACGCATTTTTCGAAAATGGTTAATAAATAGCTATAAGATAGATACTAAACAAGGTAATATTAATATTCCCAATTTTATGCGACGTTACCTTTAAAACAAATTATGGCATAATTGGAAATTCAAAATTCGCAAATATTCTGCTAGGTTTATGGGGGTGTTTATTGGTCATATTTGTGCGACGTGAGGTGTGAAAGAGACAATTTCGAAGTTGTAATCAAACTATATTTCACAGATGAGATACCAGATACCATCAACAAATGAAACTAGTTATGAACAATACACCTCTTTTCCGCAGTTAACGAAATAAGTATTGGTACGGAACCCTCAATGCCCCAACATTTGTCGTCCATTTTTGTTTTGCTAGAGCGACTTAAGGGTAACACTGGCGGCTCCACTGCAGAAGTATAAAGCAAACACATAAATCGCGGAAATCCTTCAACGTGTCCACAAATTGTCAACGATATGAACAGATGTTCCATTTCGCCTCTATAGACAAACTTAACGTCCTACACTACAACGTTTAAGATTCGGGGTAGCTTCCGTAGTAAAAATAAATATTTCTCCGAAACAGACGTCCAATATTTACCCGGGCCTTGTAGATACACAGGTAAGGCATACATTATACAGATGTCGACTACAGAACGGGCCGTTTCAAATCCGAAAAGGATCCAAATCAAACAATAAATTAGTAGGTGTGTAGGTATTTCACTAATGCACAGAAGAAAGGAGATTATGATATCGTACAAAAGTAGAGAAAAAAGGCAACACATTGAGTTCACTTTTAAATGGGGTACAAACATGAAACTAATGAGTTTTTTTTTACCTTAACATATTTTTTATAGAAGAGAGATTTGAACAAATAATTATTTTTCGAGGATATGGTATAAGGTTCGGAAAATATCTTAATATATATAAATCCAGTGTCCTGATGTTTGTTCCCAGTGAACTCTTCAAAAAGTCAACCGATTTCGATGAAAATTGGCATGTATGTGTAATTTTTTCCAACTTGAGAGATAGGGCTATTTTTCATCCCCCTAAATGTTAAGGGTGGTCCACCCCTTAATTTTTTATTTTATTTTTTTGGTACTTAAAATTTTTATTTTTTTATGATACATCATTCAAAAATACATACAACCCTAAATTTTCATCCTTCTTACGATCAACCCCTATTTGTCCATTGCGAGTTTTAGGTTTTTTTTTATTTTATCCACAGATCCGCAATAGGGTTGCAAGATGGCAATCGAATATAATAATTGTAGTACGATAAATTGAGAACGGGATAACGGTATAAAGAAAAAACGGGATACCGGGAATAACGCGATAACGAAAAAACGGGATGACAGAATGAGGGAATAACGGGAAAACGGAATAACGGGATAAATAAAAAACGGGATAATAGGAAAACGGGATAACGGGGATAACGAAAAAACGGGATGACCGGATAAGGGATAAGGGGAAAACGGGATAATGAAAAAATGGGATAACAGGAAAACGGTATAACGGGAATAACGGGATAACGAAAAAACGGGATGACAGGATAAGGGGATAAAGAAAAAACGGGATAACAGGAAAATGGGATAACGGGAATAACGGGATAACAAAAAAACGGGATAAAGGGATGACAGGATAAGGGGATAAGGGAAAAAACCACAGCCACAGCAACGCGTGGCCGGGTCTGCTATTCTTCTATAAATCCTGAAATAACGCACGCAACAGAGAACGCTTTAGAAAAATAGAGATAAGTATATTACGTATCATGTTGAAAAATACCTCGTTCGTTGCTACTCACCCCACAACTGAGCAACTACTTTTACCCTAAATAAGTTAGCAAAGCCGCTTGCAAAAAATCGATCAAACATATGCCAATATTTGTCGAATAATTGTCATAAATTTGACAATTTTTGTTTTTTAGAGGGTTTCTGTGCTAATTTGATAACATATCACTTGATTATCCCCAAGTACGTGTTTCTATAGGCAGAAAATTCGTTTCATAGTGAAAAGTAGGGTGAAGTGGGGTAAGTGTAATCAGAAAAACGATAGTTACACTTTAAATTTTAATATCAAGATACCCAACAGAGATATGTTTCTGATTTTTTACAATCTGTTAAATAACTGAAGTAATTTATTTTTTTCTACTAGGCATAGTGAATTTTTTATAAACAAAAATAATAAGTTATGTTCGCTGATTACATTTACCCCAGCATTCGGGGCAAATGTAATCATGGTTTGTAATTCCCATATGCATCGTATGCTAGAGTATTTGGGGCAAGTGTAACAAAGTAAAAATTATGCAGTTTCACCAAAAAAAAAATTATCCTAATTGCTCAATCCATAAGGACGTTATAAGCTTTTTTGTGGCCTGTTTGTCTTAGAAACGTTTATTGAAATATGCGAACATAACAAACTGTACACTGTAGTTTTTTCCTTTTATTTTACATTATATGTAGCGAAGGATACTGGAAAAATTTAATCTCCTCTTCGTCCTAAATTTGGTTCGGGTAAAACTAACTCGATGTCTGATGCAGACACTGAGTGATGGTCAATTTGTTCAGGCCAATGAAAAATCGATTGTTGCGAGTTTTGGTGGATTTTTTCAGAAACATAATCAAAGGTTGTGATTTGTCATCAAAGGCTGTTATTTGACCAACATAAAAAAATATATTTTTCTTTCCTTTCAATGAGACCAGAACCCAAGTCAGTGAGTAACAATTCGTTTTGTTTATGGGCTTCCACTTCTTCATCTAACCTTTGTGAATACGTTGCAAAATCTTCCTCTTCCGACTCACTGTGGCTCTGAATTTGGGTTTCGTCCTCTTCATCATGATATTTTTGGGTTTCTTTTTTCTTGTTTCAAAGTTTTTCTTTTTTGCTATGTCTTTTGCTTTCTTTGATTTAATTTTTGCTTTTCTTTTTTCTTCTTTATCTTGCTCTGCTTTTTTTCTTTTTTCTGTATTTTCCTGTGCTGTGATAATTTCAGCTCCAGAAACTACCCTTTTTCTTTTCTCTTTCTCATGAGGTCTGGGGGATTGTCTTAACGGTGTCTAGGAACAAATCTTCGAATGACACATTCTTTTTACTTGGTCCTGCAATCGGCTCTGCTTCTTGAAGTGGTTGGGTAAAAAACAGACAGAACAGGTAAAAATATGAAGTGACAAAAATGAAATTCTAGGCTGGGGCAAATGTAATCACTGATTATATTTACCCCATTATCTGTGATTACACTTACCCCATATATATTTTTTGATGGGGTAAACGTAATCGCTACTATGTTTCTTTTGTTGGCATCAAATCGAAATCTGACAGCAGAATCCGATTCCTTGTTGAAAAATCCTCGTTCGTTGCTACTCACCCACAACTGAGCAATATTTGTAATAGTTAGCAAGCACTTTTATGCTAATTTGAAACAACCATTTATCCCCAATACGTGTTTCATAGGCAGAAAATCGTTTCAAGTGAAAAGTACGTGTTTTATTGGAACAAATCTGTTTGAATAACAACAGGTTAAAATGACAATATTAATAAATCGGCATAGATATTTATCGCGTATTAAATGGAGTAGAAAATATAATAGCAACATGACCAACATAACAAGGAAAACAGATAAGCTACAACATGACTAAAACCTTCAGATTGCAATACCGAAAGTACAAACCGCTGTTAATGACTGTCGAGGTTTTTCAAAATTCATCATTTTTTTTCCTTTATGCCCTTTCATATGAGGTTTGTTCGTTCGTATTCTTAAATAGTGCGGCAAATTTGGTGGCGACAAACATCACATCTTCTCCATTTAAGATAGTGGTATTTAAGTAATACAGTTGAATTATTTAAAATAATTAAGTAAATTAAAAAATATTTTTTTAATAACCACAATGCCAACAAAACATTACAGTTTTGCGAACTGTACCTAGGATAATCGATATCCAAAGGAAAACGTGTTTTTATACCATTCGTAAAACCTCACATTGATGAGGTTAGATGTAATAAATGGATCCATGCCTCGAGAGATGGATTTAATAAAAGAAAAAATAAATAATTATTCATATGTTTGCCCTAAACATTTGATCGGTGGTAAAGGTCCAACTGAAGAAAATCCTGATCCAGTTTCTGCAACGATTCGTAAGGTAGGTTAGGTAAATGTTAAGGGATCGTGATCCCTGAATATAGCTTGACTTTCTTACATTTTTCCTAGACCAATCGATAGATATTTTTTCGTGACAAAAATACTACCTACTAGGAAACCGACTGTGCCATCATACGAAAGACGGTCCGCAGTTATTTCCTGTTATGTTTCCTACTCCCAACTGGCATTGCTTGATTTGTTATAAACATTTAAAAACTTTTTTTTTATTCATAACACCACCATTTATCAAGTTTTGAAGCAGGCTCTCTACGACATAGTAGTGATTGATATGTACTTTATGTGTGAAAAACTGATTTTTTTAATGCACTTTATTCATAGCAGACCTGGATGCGTCATAGGTGGTCCGATTTCAATATTTCTGAAAGATTTTGAGAGTTGAAGTATAGTACTACAAAATGACTATTCTCATTTTGCTATGAAATGCTGCCAAATAGGTGAGAAATACTTGCAAACATGACCGAAAACCGGCGAGTGCATGAAAGCGGCTCAGGAGGGGGGGTAGAGCAGCAGATTCATAACGGGCGCAGCGCGCTTGTATTACTATACATACGCTTCCCCCGTCTGCTGCTCTACCCCCACTACTCAGCCGCTTTCACGCACTCGTCCATTTTCGGTCAGTTTGCAAGTATTTTTCACCTATTTGCAGCATTCTAACGCAAAATGAGAATAAACGTTTTGTAGTCTGTACTTCAACTCTCGAAATATTTTTGAAAAATTGAATCGGACCACTATGACGATTTCAGGTCTGCTGCAATAAAGTGCATTAAAAAATTCAGATTGCAATTATGGCAAAACTAATGATCCGACAGCTCCTGAGCTTCTCACACATAAAGTACATATTAATCTCTACTATGTCGTGGAAATAGTTATTGACTTTTTTTAAAAGCTGTTTTTTCGGGTTTTTCCAATTTTTCTCCGTTACTAATAATCCGATCGAGTTGTGTTGGGGCTCATTTTCTTTGCATTTCGATTCTCTACAATTCGAGTATCGAGATTGCTTAATTAGTTTTCAAAATACAAGTCAAAAACGATTAAAAAAAAAAGCTTTTAAATGTTTATAACAAATTATGCAATCATAGTAGGGAGTTGGAAACAAAACATAACGTCTTTCGTATAATGGCACAGTCGGTTTCCTGGTAGTATTTTTGTCACATAATCAATAGAGCAGAAAATCTATATTGATTGGCCTACTCCTGAACACAAATCCGAAACAAAAACGCGGCGGTCTCATACCGTTTCCGAAATATATTGACTTTTTCTTTCATCAAGACGTCGTTTTTAGGCACCGTTTTCGCTCACAAATATCACTCACAATGCCTCCTTCTTTGCACCAGCTTAAACTACTAACACCAAATCACTCATTTTCGGTACAACTTTGCACAAAATATAGCCGGTTTTATCGAAAAAATACTAACTTTTCACCTTTGACAGATGAAATTTAGTAAATGTGAAAAGTTAGGTTAGGTGTAAATGTTGAAGGAGTATTTTTCGATAAAACCGGCTACATTTTGTGCAAAGTTGAGCCTAAAAATGACCTCTAATCATATTCAGTAGTAATATCCCTAGGACATTGATAATAGACGAGATAATTTTATAACAATCGAAAGCTCGTTCCTTGGTAACAGCCCGAATCCGAAGGCTGAGGGCTGTTACCAAGCAACGAGCTTGAGAAATTTGTCATAAAATTATGAGGAATTTGTCTATGTCCGAGGGATATTCGGCGGAAATTTTTTTGACAAAAAAATGTATAACTCAAGACAATGAAACATTTATTTATTTATTAAAAGTACAGTTAGTGAAAGTACAATTATTAAAATTTAACTTAACATTAGATTCGTTGCTTTCTCTACTATAGAAGATCTATTATCACGCATACTATGTATGATCTTTTTGTGGTGTTCTTGATCGAGATATAAGAATGGTTTTATAGAATTTTGATTGCTATGACCAGTAATTTTCAGCAATTGTTGTTCTACATCACTTTTTGTCAATTCGCTAACAGTAGTTGATCTATTCGAGTGATTTGTTATCTTTTTGCCTTTACATTCAAGCAATTGCCTCAGCAGCAGATTCCATCCATTATTGTATTTCTTCCAACAGGTACATTATCGTACCATTTGTCAGTTTCATTTTTCCAGTGTCGATTTGGTTTTAAGAACAGTCGTGGTGAGGTAATATTGTCGCCTCGTTTTGATATCAGTTTATGAAAAAGACGTACAGGGCAGCTTTGTCTTTCACTATTGAAAACCAACCATTTACTACTTGTACAGCTTTCAGAACCACCTTGGCACGTTTTACTGAACACCGGATTGTATTCAATGCGATTTGTTGGAGAGTCAATGTTATTTTTCTCGATTTGAAAAAATCCACCAAACAAGCAACTGCCTCTCCTCCTCGCCACCCTAATTCTACAGCAGCAATAAGGTAAAATTTACGCATGAGACCTTCAGGAGTATTTTCATCCCATAGCAATATTATTTTGTTAACTTCAGACAAATTTAACGAAACTGAACTGGACTTACGTTTACATGGATCTGCTTGTAGTTTCTTCCTGATTGCATCGCGGGCATCTCGGGCTGGTTTAAATACTGTGTTGTTAAACGGGTCAGTCATAATATTAGTCATTATAGTACTTTTCTTGCAAAAGTTTGCACGAAACGTTCCACATTGTCTTCACCGTTGCTTCTTTGAATTCGGTCCCGTCTTTCTTTCTCATATTGACCGCCCAATCTTTTAGTATCAACGCCAATTCTTCTAAGCTTCTATGTTCATTTAATTCATATTCTCGTTCGCAGCAAAATTCCATATTTATTCCCCAAATATATTTGTGACTGTAGGTTGTATTTCTGGGAATTTTTTCTTTGATTAGCGTATTTATACTTTGAACATTCGCATTGCCAAAACGTGACATTTTGAAATTTATTTGGAATTAAGTTGTCAAACTCAATCGTGTTGTCATAGTGATTGATAATTGCACTGAATGCAATTATCAGTGTAATGTTGACATGATTGGGTGAAATTGTTTCATATGACACAAAATGACAAAATTTGAATGGTTGTTAGAACTGTCAAAAAAATTTCACTGTAATTAATTCATTTTTTTTCCGGAAATTTTAAGATTTCGACAGGCAAGCCACCGTTTTAATGTTGCTACATTATTATCCTTCACATTTGCAAATTTCAATTTGGCTCCTGGAACGTCGTCTTCTGTCAAAAACATTTTTTTGATGTTTATTTTTACATGTACTTTAATGTGAGTTAGGTAATGTTTGTCCCTACCTACGGGACTACTAGCGCTGCTAATGGGGAATTTTTCGTACTTGCGGAAAAAGGCTCATCAGATGCCGGATGCAGTTTCGACACACAACCCTACCTCTTAGAATTTTTTACTTGAAGGTTTCAGTTCTTTATTCCTCGCAGTAAAATTTTTATTAGCGGGCTTATAGAAGGAAGGTGTGAGATGTGTGTCATGCGATACAACACACACCGCTAAATAAAAGATCTCTATCTTTATTCGAGTCGAGGGCCGAGGCCGAAAAGCGGACACGTGCTTAACCTCGTTCATTACGAGTTCTATTGACCTTTCTAGTGGTCCAAACATTCATTCTTTCGTAGAGGTATTTATGTGTGCGCGTATACTACATCTCGAACAAGAAGATAATGAAGGAACCCCAAGGCTAAAATAAACATATATCTCTCTGTTTTGTGTGTATGTAATAAATTACGATCCGTCGAGATTATTTGGTACGATTGTGGACGACCTTCCTGAGCACGCCGGGTATTATTATATAATTCATAATCAATTTAATTGGTACATTTGAATCGTGCCCACAGACTAGTTTTGAACGGAAATAATTATAAACCACATCAACAGAAAACACAGTTTGAACCATTCCATTCAGATTTCCATATTCGGAAAGTGGGTGATCGCTCGGAACGGAAATCGTCTGTCCTCATCGTCAGACTCATTTCATTTCATAAAATTTAGGGACGTTAAAACCACATACCTAAACGTTTTCTGAATTGTGTCCAATAGGAGAACACCTTTCAAAAAACTCGTCACAAATAAGAGAATTGAGGAACTGAAATCCAACCCCGTTACAAAATCCAAAATCTATACAAACAAGTTTGAAACCCCAAAGTGTTATCTCGAATATATTTGTTATAGTTTAACCATTTTACCGGTGTGAAGTTAGCCACATCCAAAGGTAAACTCTAAGAAAAAAGTTAGGTCAATAGATTTTCAGCTTTTACCAAAGGAATTACGCGAAAACAATTGTTTAAATCAAGCAATTCAGTCACAATAATATCCTCCCCCTTTACTACACCCGTTTTACCGTTTGTCGGGCCTTCAGGAGGTGATAGAGGGTAGTTTCTGGAAAATAATTCAATAACTTTCCCAAAAAAAAAATTAAAGAGTACCGCATTCTGCTTTTAGGATGTGTTTTATGAAGGAAAAATAAATCGAATGACATCCCCCTATAGTTTGTCAGGCCTTCAGAGGGTGGTAGGGGGGTAGTTTCTAGGAAATAATTCAATAACTTTCCCAAATTGAAAAGTACCGCATTCTGCTTTTAGGATGTGTTTCATGAAGGAAAAATAAATCGATTGACATATCCCTATAGTTTGTCAGCCCTTCAGAGGGTGGTAATGGGGGTAATTTCTAGGAAATAATTCAATAACTTTCCCAAATTGAAAAGCACCGCATTCTGCTTTTAGGATGTGTTTCATGAAGGAAAAATAAATCGAATGACATCCCCCCTATAGTTTGTCAGGCCTTTAGATGGTAGTAGGGGGGGTAGTTTCTGAAAAATAATTCAATAACTTTCCCAAATTTTTTTTTAAAGATTACCGCATTTTAATTTAAGAATGTGTTTCATGAAAGAAAAATAAATCCCCTATAGTTTGTCAGGCCTTCAGAGGGTGGAAGGGGGGTAGTTTCTAGGAAATAATTCAATAACTAACAACTACCCCCTATACCACCCTCTGAAGGACTGACAAACTATAGGGGGGATGTCATTTGACTTACTTTTCCTTCATGAAACAGATCCTAAAAGCAGAATGAGGTACTCTTTCATTTAGGAAAGTTATTGAATTATTCTCCAGAAACTACCCCCCTATCACCCTCTAAAGGCCTGACAAACGGTAAAAGGGGTGGGGTGATATTATTGTGATTGAAAGGTTCGATTTGTACAATTTTTTTCGCGTTATTTCTTTGGTAAAGGCCGAGGTAAAGGCTGAAAATGTGTTGACCTAACTTTTTTCTTAGAGTATACCTGTGGACGTGGCTAACTTCACACCGGTAACCATTTTCAACTGCAGAAGCTCACTTCGCTAACACGAGCGTATATGCGAAGTAACGGAACGAAAAATAATGTGTACTACTCGTAAACATTCTCCGTCGCCAAACGGAAGATCAAAAGAAGCGATAGTCAACGTGGGTTTGAATGACGGCTGTCTAGTTCTATATCAGATTCGCCTGAGCCAATCAAGACGGACCGCAAGCCAATAATAATGCTTGTAGGTGTGTCTATACGTTGAGAATAAATCACGAGTTATATACGTGTTTTAAGAGGTCTAAATAAATAGAAGCCAGTAGCGTATCTGGTCTGGGATCGAAATAGGTTTTAAAATATTCTATAGTTCTGTTGTGTTTTGTTGGAATATATAGCTTTTTTCGACCATGGGAAAATGAAATCCTGGTGATCCCATTGCCTATAATAATAATAATAATAATAATAACGTTTATTGAACAAGGCTCACAAGTTCCTATGTTTACAATTTAACGTTGGAATATATTCGCGAGTGTCGAGCACTTATAAGGGATAAGCACTAGTCACTGTGTGCGATAAAAAAAAATATATATAAATGTAAATGTTGATAATATAAGTATAAGGTACAAGCTATATAAAATATAAAATGGTACGAAAAGTAAAATGACAATAAATATATACGTATACACAGTACAGGATGTAAAATGGAAAATTTAGAAAAATATTAATAAATAATTGGGTTTTTTTCCTGATACGAATTTTTTAGGAGTATTTTGAATTTTTTTGTGGAATGTATATTTATAATTTCGAAGGAAGGATTTATAATTTTGGGGCCTAAGTAGTTTAAACTTCTTTGTCCAACAGTTTTATTCATGTGTGGAACAGAAAAGAGGGTTTTTGATCTGGTGTCGTATCTGGAGTTGTGAGCGGTTTCTAGAGTGTATTTATTTTTGTATAGGTGGTTGGCAGCATTATAGAAATATATTTGTCTTGGATTGAAGAGCTTAATTTCCTGGAGTAATTTTTCCGAAGAATATGTATGGGGTTTTCTTAGAATAATTTTGTAAAAACGCTTGAGTATATTTTCTAGCGGAAGTAGATGAGTTTTCAGTATTCCACCCCATGCAATTATTCCATAACTGAGGTGTGGTACTACCAAGGCATTATACAGGGTAATTTGGTCATTTTGATGGAGAAAATTTCTGGATTTATAGAATAAATAGATTAACGATCGTAGTTTTTTCATGATATATTTTATATGGGTATCCCACTTTAAGTGGCTGTCAATATGAATACCTAAGTATTTTACGCTCGTGGCTGAGTTTATCTCGATAGTTTTGTGATTGTCCACCATTTGTAGTTTTTTAAAATGTGGTAAGTTTTTTTTATATGAGCTGAAAGGTATAAAAAACGTTTTTTCAAAATTTATGGTAAGCAATTGATTTTTGAACCATTTTTCAATTTGAAGAAAATCTTTTTCAACTTTAATTTTAATCTTGTCCCAATCCACATCGTTATAATATATGACCGTATCGTCTGCGAAGGTGATAATTTCTCCAGCTGTATCCAGAAGAAATAGGTTATTCACGTATAGTATGAATAGCAAGGGACCCAGAACGGTTCCCTGCGGTACTCCGTATTTTAAAGTTCCTGGAGTGCTGAAGGTTCCATTTATGTTCACGATTTGTGTTCGGTTTTCTAGATAGTTCCGGAATAGATCTAGTTGTAAGCCCCGTACTCCAATATCCTCTAAGGATTTGATTAGAAGCGAAAAACTCACTGTATCGAAAGCCTTCGCTAGGTCTAGAAATACGGCTAGCGATGGTTTCTGGTCATCCAGGTCACAATAGATTTTTTCCATCAGTCGTGCTATTGGGTCTTGGGTTGAGATACCTTCTTGGAATCCATATTGCTTTTCAGATATGATTTTATACTTTTTTAGATAACACCAGACTCTTTGTTTGATGATTTTCTCGAATATTTTGGCAAAACTGGATATTAAGGATATAGGTCGGTAGTTTGCTGTAGCTAATTTATCACCTTTTTTGTATATTGGTTTTACCACTGAGATTTTGAAGATTGACGGGACTTCTCCAGTATCGATTATAAGATTAATGAGAAATGTCAGTGGTTCTGCAATGAAATGTAAAATTTGTTTTAGTGTTTCTGCCTTAATATTATCATAACCGGTTGCTTTCTTATTTTTTAGATTTTTAATCACTTCTTTTATTTCTTTTTCATTTGTTGGATGATTTTTTGTTATTTTTTTTTCCAAGTTGATTATTTTTATTATCGATTATTAGTTTCCTGTAGTATTCAGCTTTTCTTATTTGGATGAGTTTTCGAATTTCTTTCTTGTATCTATTATACTCTAGTTTAAGTTCTAGATTATTTGGGTTCAATTTTGTCAATGAGAATAATTTATTTTTGTGGTTAATTGATTTTACGATTCCAGGTGTTATCCATTGTTTTCTTTTTTGTTTATCATTTGGTATTCGTTTCGTAACTGTACACTTTTCAATGCCATCGGAGACTATTTTCAAAAATGAGTTTGCACTATCTTCAACCGTGTTTTGTTCATAAACGCAACCCCAATCTGTATCGTTCATAGTTTGTTTCAACTTTTTGTAGTTTATGTAGAAAATTTTATTTTGGTTATTTTCTGATTTACAATTTCTGTTTGGGACAATAATTTGTAGAACTATCGCAAAATGGTCTGTTATATCAGTAAGCACCACTAGTGGTAGGGTGTATTCAAGGTCTGTTTTTGTTTTTAGGAAAATATGGTCTAAGCATGATTTTGTGTCACCTTGGACCGGGAATTGTTTATCATGGATTCATATCCAAACTGATTGAGAATATTCAAGTACTCTGTGGCGTAATCAACTTTTTTGAGTATGTCAATATTTATATCCCCCACAATTATTTCATAATCATATTCTTTATTTTTTGATTCAAGAAACTCTTGCAAATGCATATTGAATCTGAATGGATCTACTGATGACGATCTATATAGTGCCATCACATGAATGATTTTGCTATAGATGTGGATCTCTAGTTGTGTGACTGTGACGTCACCTAATTTAAAAATGGATGAGTTGTACGGAAGAGAACTCTTCAAGTATATAATAGTGCCATCATTTTTGTTAAGGTTAGCTTCATTATAAATAATATCATATCCTACCAGTTTTTATAGATCAACGTTTTCAATTTGGTATGTCTCAGTGAAAATGATGCAGTCAAATGTACTGCTTTGTTGACTCAGGAATACTTTAATTTCCTCAAAGTTTCTGTGTATACTTCTAATGTTATTGTGCATCATTTTGAAGTTTGCATTTCTTTCATTTACTGACAGGATTTGACTGCATTGTTCTGAATCATTTACAGTTTCAGTGTGAATTCCATTGCATTGGAAATTTCTGATATAGTTATCCATAGCGAAAACAATAATATATAAAATTTGTAAAAGCCTTAAAACTATATATTCATTATTTAAAATGTCTTGGAAAAAAAGAAGAAAACGGCGATAGTTTCGGTATACCTTTTTTTGCTGCTTGTTTCCCAAGGGAGTTGCACTGATTCATTGGTATTTCTAGTGAGGGTTCTTGTCATCACTGAGCGTCTGAAGTTTCAATAGAGTTTTTGGATATTTCCCTTGGATTAGTCATTTTCACTGCATTTTTATGATCTGACTGATCGAGTTTTGGGTCTGTATGGGGGTCTGGCTGATGGTTTTTGCAATTGAAATTGTTTTGGAGTGGCCTGGAGTTTCTTTTCTTCCCGTTTAAATGTCTCGCCTTGTGTAAATTCTTCAGTGGGGGCTGATGGTGTGGTGACTTTAATAGGTATGGTTGGGGTGGTCGGGGTGCTATTTGACTGACTTTTTTCTTCTTGAGTTTCGAATTCGAGAAGATCCTCTATCCCATAAGCTACTTCTTCAAAATATAATTTGTTATTTTTGATGTAACTGTTTTTTTTTGTCCTGTCTAGCAAGTATCAAATGTTTCCTAAGAATCTTCTGTTCTTGTCTTTGCTGAGGTGTCAGATCGTTTGCAATTGAGATCTTTGTTCCTTTCAATTTCGTTGTGTTTTTGAAAATTGATTTTCATACATACTTCCTCGCTTATGGCATATTTTTATTTTAACGTATTATTAAAATATTTAAATATTGAAATAAAATTAGTTATCTCCGCCTCTGCTGCTCAAAGGATTCCGCCTCAAGACTGGGAAACTTTGTTTTTTATGCTTCTGCAATTGTAAATAGTTTAAGCCATTTACAACTGTATTACGTCGACATAACGGATGTCTACCCGTTGCATAACTATATGTGTCTCTTTGTTATATTAGTATAGCTTGTATTGAATCTGATGAACGTAATTTGGAATTATAAGCAAATGATATTTGTTTATAACCATCGCCCTAGATGGTAGCTATTAGATAACTTGAACATAGTGCCAAATCAAATTACTTCCACTATGTGTTTCAGCAATCGAATGTGGAAACAGGATAACCACATCTCAGCTTAAATACAGCTGCATATTCTATATTCAGCAAAAAATGTGTGAATCACTTGCAGAATTAACTAACATGACAAACCGGCCAAACCACAGTTAAACTAGTCATCCCGTAACCGTCGAAATAACTCCGGATGAATCAACATTGCTTTACGAATCGCAAAAATGCACTTTGTCGAAAAACGGAAACCGAGCGAGAGAGAGAAAGCAATATGATTAATGTTCTCTGTGGATGGTATGAAATGCCATCGAATTTATTCCAGAAATTACCGTCCGTTTATTCGGGACGAATAGTTGAATTTTCCCGGTTCAGTGCAGGTTCATTCACTAACTATATTACGGATTCAAAGATAGTGATCGTCCTTCGGACAAAAAAAATATGTGGACATTACGAACTATACTAGTGACGCATATTTATGACTTCAAAAACACGAGTGTGAAAACAGTCACGGTTTTATCTGCCACGGTTTTCGATCTGGCAACACCGCGCGGTCCTATGGATGAATTGCAGCCGTTCAGCGTTTCCAATGGGTTTGATCATCTCTTCAGTGTCTTGTTCTTCAAACTAAGTATTTAGGCACAGTTTATAGCTAAAGAAGCAGTTAACTCACTTGGCCCAAATGCATGTTCCAAGGTAACATCCACTCCAGGGAAAGAATTCAGGATGCGCAGAAGACTGTACGCGATTATCGCTCTTCGAAGTATACGAAAAATGTCAGTATTAGTAACACAGTAACACGCGGTATGCGCGAGGGATAAAAATCAGAGTTGCGCAGTGTACAAACGGGAACATAAAGATCAAAGTGCCGACGCCAAGTGAGCTAACTGCTTCTTTAGCTATAAACTGTGATTTAGGTATTACCGGGGGAAACAAATGATCGCGCAATAGAAAAATTATATGGGGATATATGAGGAGGAAAGTATGTTCCTAAAGTAAGCGATCCTTCGTATTTTGATAGGCATTTTGGGTGGGAAGATAATTACAGCCATTACAATTTATTTAGTTTCATCTGTCCCAGTGTCTGTCTGTAATCAAATCTTGCAAGTTTAATTTGACCCTGATTAACATGAAATCTGGCAGGTGTTCCCGTGACAATGCATTATGGAATTTTTGTTAGAAAAAAAACAAAATGGCGGCTCTAAGATGGCGGACGAGATTTGGGTTAATGGTCCGATTCGACTCAAAATTGGTATGTGGGGGTTTTCGGGGTCGAAGATTAGAATTTTTTTCAAAATTCATAAAATAAAAATGGCGGACCAAAATGGCCGACGATCTCTTTAATTATGGTCCGATTCTATTCAAAATTGGTATGTGAGGGTTTTCGGGGTCGAAGATTAAGAATTTTTATGTCAAAATTCATAAAATCTAAATGGGCGATTCTAAGATTGCGGTCGATTCCAATTCGATTCAAAATTGGTATGTGGGGGTTTTCGGGGTCGAAGATTAAGAATTTTTTGTCAAAATTCATAAAATCTAAATGGCGATTCTAAGATTGCGGACGATCTCTATGATTATGGTCCGATTCTATTCAAAATTGGTATATGCAGGTTTTTGGTGTCGGAGATTATGAATTTAGTCGAAGATTATTGATTTTCTGTTAGAATTCATAAATTGAATTTGGCAGCTCCAGGATGGCGGACGAGTTAATCTTTAGATGGTCTCCTCATTGAATATATATATATATATATATATATATATATATAGAGCTCAGAATTTACAGGAAAAAGGGCTCATAATGACGATGCATTAACAAAAATGGATAGATTAAGGCGTACTTACTAAAAAGCACAAAAAAAAATAATTAATAAAAAAACCTTTTCAAAGAAAAGCTTTTATTCACTATATTTTATGCGCTGAAAAGTAAAAAATAATTGTTTTGGATGTGCGATGAAGGTGTTTCCGTGAGTTATAGTTTCAAAAGCTTGTCGCTTTTGTATTCGAACTGAAAACTTTGCGCGCCAAGCACTTGAATCTATAACTCACGGAATAGGCGAGATCACAAACTCATAAATTTGTTTCTGCCTGAAATTGGAATATAGTGATAAAACATTATGTATGCATAGTTTTTCCTACAATATATTGTGTAATATTCGAATAAACGCTGCTCTAAAACCCTCAAATTCAGTCAGACATTCAAACACATCGTTATTGCCGCTTCTTTTGACGTCGTAAGTCCATTGATTTGGCATTTTCCGGAGTTGCCAGTGTCACTATTTTGCGGAACTTCTGAGAAAATATTATTCTGATTCATCCTAAGAATAAAACAGAACTTGTGTCAGCATGTGTTATATTGAAATGAAGACTTCGTATTTGATAGCTATTCTTGATTTAAGTAGTTATTTTTTAATAATATGTATGTATACCGAGTGCTGTCATTATTTTTTCGTCCTGCTCAGATTGTAGATAAATATTATGAATAAGTTTGGCAATGCTGTAATTCCTGGCACTCTCGGCGATCGGTGAGTTGCCAGTATTTTACGGAACTTCTGAGGAAATGTTATTATGTTTCATCCCATGAATAAAACAGAACTTCTTTCTGCATGTGTTATATTGAACTAAAGACTTATCATTTGACAGCTATTTTTTCTTTAGTTACTCTTTAATAAAATGTATGTATACCGAGTGCAACGTCATTATTTTTTCGGCCTGCTCACATTGTAAATAAATATTATGAATAACGCTTGGCAACTCTGTAATTAGCATGCGCTCTCGGCGATAGATCTGAACTTGTTACATCCTGGCGCGGTTTCCGCAGTGTTCAAACATGAACATTTCATAGGAATTGTTTTTTTTTTTAAACCTACTTCGAAAAAAAAGTAAAAAAATCCAACCATTTTCCTCAGCGTTCTAGACATTGTGGTGGTATTTTTTGCAGAAATATAGTGATCTCGCCTATAACCTACGTCGCACATCCAAAGCAATTATTTTTTACTTTTTAGCGCATTTGTATAAAAGTTTGTCTTTAAAAAAAAAGTATTCATTATTTTTTTAGTTTAAAAAACCTACCATGAGTTGTAGATCAAATTACACTCTCTTGGAATTACTTTCATGGGCGTAATATGTTATGTATACCACTTGGCACGTAACATACTATACCGTTATGTATTCTCTCGGCTACTGGTGGGACACCCTGTACGATCGTAAACATCAACAACGCGGACGGCTCGCGTGTATAATTCCAATCGGATCACTAACCCACAAAACTGCTCATTTAAAACCCAAAGTACGTGTAAAAATCCTCGTCCTGCGGGCCAAGCCACTAGAAAGGGAAATAAACGACAAGAACACGCAAATTCAAAGCAGTCATAAATCCTTCAAATCCTTCATTGTCGCTCGCTCCTTGCAAACAATTCCACGAAAATTGCAGCCTGGGTCCTATTATGCTCGTCGACAACGTGCAATCGTCGAGAGGAACGCCTGTCGTCCTCCAGCTATCTTTTGTATAGAGACAGAAGAAGGTGTCGGAAAACCAGACTCTGCTCTGCCTGAAGCACAATGGCCGCGTTTCAAAAAAAATTGTAAATCACGTTATTAAGAGTAAAAGCGGCCCTCAAACGTTACCCACATTTAAGCAGAAGGCCACATAGGTACATTTTTTTCAGAAATGTGTGAAATTATCAGAGAATGATTAAATCAATTCCCATTCTACTTTTACTCCACCGGAGTTAGTAAAATAGGTACTGAAACCATGGTAATGACAATTGAAATTGACGGTATAGAAAAAAATCATCAAAATAAAAAGCCACATCCACAAGTACACTGAGAAAAATAAAATCTCGATTATTTCATTTTCTCCTTTTCCGTTTTTTCACATGCATTTTTATTCATTTAAGTAGTAATAATTTGGTTAGACTGATGAATAAGTTCGATTTGAGAAAGTGGAATGGTAGTGAAGTTATTTTAAAAAATTCACCGAGGCCACAAATGGCTTTGTACACCTTTCTGCTTGTAATATGTTATTTTTGTAGGTATTTTCTTCATCACTGATACCTCGTTAGAAATTGTCAGGCCTTCGTAGGGGGTGAAATGGGGGTTGATATATTTTGAAAATTCACAAAGGCCACAAATGGCTTTGTACTCCCTTCTGTTTGTAGTATGTTATTGTTCTTTTCTTCATCACTGATAAGACGCCAGGATTTACCAGGGGTGAAAGGAGGTTGATATAAATTGAAAATTTACAGAGGCCACAAATGGCTTTGTACACCAATTGTTATTGGTATTTTCTCTATCATCGATATGACGCCAGAATTTGCCAGGCCGTCAAAGAAAGTGAAAATGGGGTTCGATATAATTTAAAAATTAACAAATGAATTTGTACACTTTTCGGCTTGGAATATGTTATTGTCATAGGTCTTTTCTTCATTACTGATACCTCGTTAGAATTTGCCAGGCTGCCAAAGGGGGTGAAATGGGATTTGATATATTTTGAAAATTCACAGAGGCCACAATCAGGCTGCAAGACAAAATTCTACTGAGATTCAGATTAAAAAATGTAATTTTCATATCATTTGTCATTTACAGCATATTTTGCTTCCGGAAATTCAAAATTTGCACGAAAATTATGTTTTGGTGATTTGCCAACTGTATTGTGAATTTTCGGCTGGAAAAACAATATTCAACCGAGATACAGGATGCATTATCGTTTATCTTTGACAACCTTTTTTTTGGTTCAAAAATTAAAATTCGCCAAGACAGTTTTGTTCTTGTCAAATGACAATTGGTAAGTTTTCTGCTGCTGGAAAAAATATTCAACTAAAATACAAGATGCATTGCTGACAAATGGAATTTTTGAATTATTCATCACAAATATTTTCTTTTATCTTCAGATAGGTAATTTAAAATTTGTATTTACATTTATTTTTTGCAAATTCGACAATTTGTTATTGAATATATTCAACTGACATAAAGGTGCATTGCTGAAATAATGGAATTAAAAAAAAAACTCAAAATGCGAAAGTTGTATCACAAATATATTTTGGCCAAGAAACTCACCATTTTTATGGACACCATATTATATATATTTCAATACATTTGTCAATTTACTGTAGAAGCAGTGCAGTGTTAACTTACCAAGTAGGCATCAAAAATGACCCCCATAAACCTAGCAGAACCATTTGTGAATTTTGAATTTCCAATTATGCCATAATTTGTCGCGAATTTATTATAGTTATTCTAATCCCAATTGGAAGGGCAATAAAAATAAAAGCACTACGAGGAGTGTTCATATTCACTGCCCGGCAAATGGAAAATTTATATACTACCAGTGTTTTTACTTTCAAAGCGTTCCTGGTACAATCATAAAAAAGTTCTGTCGTGAGGAAGAGAATTTCTTCTCGAAACGTTTTATGTCGGTCCAATTGGGATTAGAAATACCTACTATACCACAATTATAAATTTGTCGCTATCGTTTTTTTTTTTTTAATCCATGGTTCTGCTAGGTTTATATGAAGCTAGCAGAACCACTTCGTACCTATCCACTTTTGGAAAATACTAATACTACCATAATTTGTCGCTAATTAATTACCACTTTGTCGCTCATCTTTTTTTTTTATCCATTGTTCTGCTAGGTTTATATGAAGCTACCAGAACCACTTCCTATCTATCTAATTATGAGAAAAAAACGAATAATCCATAATTTGTCGCCAAGTTGTCGCTAATTTATTATCACATATTTGACTCAAAATTAAAACGGAAGAAAGACACTGAATTAAAATGGGGCCATTTCATAATAATAGCGTTACTTATAAAAAGTTATTGATAATATACGATAATAAATAATGTATGTTAACCAAATGCAAAAATGTCCGAAAAATGTATTTATAAAAATTTTAGATTGCTTCAATAAAAATTTTCTTGTGTCCTTATGTCTTATACAACACTCCATATTTCATTTATCGCTCCAATTTCGGAAACACCCTGTATATGCGATACATTACTGACAAATTAAGGAAATTTACGGTATCATGCCTATTTGCTTGTTATGGAACTAATAGGTATAAACCATATGTTTGATAGCCTTTAAGTAGTAGATATTGAATTTTTTTGATAAAATACTGTTTTTTCACAAAAAAAAATGAGCGACAAATTTCTTTTTTTGTTTTGTTTGAGAGATTTGGCATGGAATTGGAAAAGTAGATTTTAGATTCATGTTTTTTTTTTATTTTATAATATTTATATTATGTAAGAAGTTATGAAAAAATCGTAAATTTCTTATTGTGGTAATAAATTAGCTACAAATTGGCGACAAATTATGGACTATTCGTTTTTTTTTATAAGTAGTGGTTCTGCTATCTTCATATAAACCTGGCAGAACCATGATAATTTTTTTCTAAAAAACGAAGAGCGACAAATTTAATTAGCGACATATTATGGTAGTATTAGTATTTTCCATAAGTAGATAGGTACGACGTGGTTCTGCCAGTTTCTAAACCTAGCAGAACCATGGATTTAAAAAAAAACGATGAGCGACAAATTTATAATTGTGGAAATAAATTAGCGACAAATTATGGCATAATTGGAAATTCAAAATTCGCAAATGATTCTGCTAGGTTTATGGGGGTCTAAAAGTGTGAATTTTCATTCAAAACAAAGTTATGACCATCATTTGTCAAACATAGGCTTAGATCTGATCGATATTTTGGCAAGGGGTTTAGCTAACTTTATAAGATAGAAAAGTCTGAAAAAAGTAGGTAGGTTTTCAAGGTTCATCGATATAAGTACTAGAAAATAATGCCTTAAGAAACTAGTTATATGTTGCTTTCCAGAAGATCTCTTTATGTTGTTACAGTTTTCACGAGCAGTCGGACAATTGAAAAGCACTACTAACAATTTTTTTTAAATGTATGAATACAGAATTCGCTAAAAAAAAGAAAGGTACATAAAATAAGTGGTAGTGCAACATGAGATCACTATCTACAGGAAAACAGAAAAAAGAACGGAGGGTTTATTTTCCCACATCACATCCGAAAAAACATATTTAGGAACACTTTCCAACACTCTGTTGAGTCTACTCACCCCAAAAGTAGTATGAGTAATGTTGTTAGGAAAAAGAAAGGGAGATTTTTCCATATAAATCACCAAAATTGTTTTATTACATAAAAAATATTCGAAGTAAATGTAGAGGAGTCAAATTTTTACTAGTTGGGAAGCTGTCCAAAAAATTATTATACTGTGTATGCAGAAGGTTACTATGGAATTTTGGAAAAGAACTCATTCTCATAAGCTTGTCAAACAACTTATAGGTAGTTATTTATTGTATAAGTGTCTTATTAGCCATATCAAACACGAAGGAAAAGCAACACATGAGCGCAGCTCCAGTGTTTGCTTCTCTAGAATGTTTTATATGCCAATAAGACATTTTATCCACAGCTGGTATGTTATAAACACCAAGAATTTTCCTAAATTGAGGGCTTAGGTATTTGAAGTTTATGACAAGTGCTGAAAATTCAAAAAATATGTTGTTTGTTAAGGTAATTTTTTTTCTTCCCATGGGCCCAGAATTCTCAAAGGGGGCCTGGTGCTTGACTAGAGTAATCTTCAAAAGATGTTTTTGAAAGACCAATGATATATATTTTATAATAATAATTCTATGTAATATTATAGTTCAAGAATAAAGAACTATCATCGTTCTTGTTCAACCCAAACTCGAGTTTCAGGACTGACAACTTTATGTTTTGAATCTGAATTAGCTAGAAAACTGGACTCCCAGAGTAATCATCGAGGCTTCTGCCTCCGCTAAAGTGAGAAAGGCAAACTTTTAAGTTCTAAAACTATCATAAGGCAAACTGAGTCAATAATATTTTCATTACAATTTATATAAGAACCGTTTTTTTTAATTTATGTATCTTCATCAAAGTTTTCCTTTGAATCCCTTATATTCTATCAACTTATTTACTTTGAAAATAAAAAGGAAATTCAGCATTGAGAAAATATGTTATATGAACAAAAATTAGACATAATTTAAAATTTAACTAAAGTTTCTTAGACATAAACAAAATGTATATATGATCACAAAATTAAGGGAGGGAGGGAGGCACATTTCAGTTCCTCCGCGAGCTTCGATTTTCTCTCTACTGCTCTGTATGTGAGTTTATATTGGACTCATAAGACACTAGTGTCTTATGATCACAAGACACTAGTGTTTTATTGACCTCATAAGATGTTTGTAAACAGAAGTATTATGACTTAATAATACCTATACCAACTGTGGATAAATATTATAAATTTTTACCAAACTTTAATAAGTCAGTTATTTATAATTGTTTTAAACAATGAACAATTTAAGGTCGTAGGCTTAGACAGCCTTCAGCTTTCAACAAATCTTCGTATTCTGGTCTTGAATCGTTAATGCTCATCATTAATTGACCACAATTAGTGATGTTGCACCAAAACTATGCTTGATTGTGTGGAAAATTAAAAAAAATGCAATCCAGTGGACTGGGTTTTCTTTCAAAAATGCACATCTCCCTGTGTATGGTCGTTTGTGTGTGAACATACATTTGCAATAAGATGATGCATTAACAGAATAAAAGAAAACCTTCATCAAATATAGTATAGCTTTCACGTAACGCATTGTAACCCAAAGTTTGTTCTGTGTTAAACTATTTAATTCATTTGTGTTAACACGTTAAGCCAGCTATGAGCAAGAAAAAATCGTTCTGTCTGGACAGGAATTCTTTGGTTTCTTAAGCCCTGATTTTGTCAATATAAATGTCATTACCATTGAGTTTGTGCAAAAAAACAATCTGGACAGGTTATTTTTTTTAAATGGGGCATTAAGTACATGGATGCCACCCGGTATGGACAAAAAAAATATAACCATTTGAACCTCGTTTTTCTAATGTAGCGTTTCTTGTTTTTCAAAACCTCACAATGCTACAAAAATATTTAGTTGTCACTATGATTGAACTATTCCATCAATTATTGTAATTTCTGATAATACAGGATTATTTGCTAAATAATGCAATTAAACAACAAAATTGATGGAACTTTTTTGTATAATGAAATTTTCCCAACTGGCAAACAGCGATAACTCTTGGGACCCGGCATTTTTATTTGATTAATGTTAACATTGAAGCATGTAACTAAATGTTGCTGTGTGTCATTACCCTGATACCTCGGGGTCCCAAGGGTATGTTGAAGTAAGGCATCAGTTAAATGCCATACGAGGCTTAACCTGTTAATAAATATGTGTGCAACCCAAAGCTTGCTTTCTGTTAAACTATTTAATTCATTTGTGTTAAAATTCAAAAGTATATTCTCAACACAGATGTATCTATGGAAAAAAATATCTTGAAGTGGGATTTCTTGGGAATGTTTTCAACAACTGATAGGGTATGCAGAGAAAAATATGTAATATCAAAACTAACCTGATGTAGATGACAGATCCATTATTCAAGAGCCTCTTCCACCCATGAGGAACCATCACACATGGTTTTTGGATTGAATCTAAAGTTCCAACCCCAGGAGAATTGTTCTGAGCCTGTTGTTGCACTGGGGGCGGCCCCACTGCCAGAACAACACCCGAAGGACGACCGTTAACACTACCATCGTACACGACCATCTCAGACGGTTGGTTCTGTACCACGAGCAAGCTCTCGTCGGCAGAGCTCAAACTGCTGCAGCTCGATTCTGCAGCTTCAGATCGCACTGATTCACAACGGACACTCTGCGAGGGCGTCTCAGCCCCCATAACAGTCATGTAACCCGGTTCCACGTACATATCACGCGTATCACACTCTTCGCGCACTTTGATGTCGGGGCGCACAGGTCCTCCCTGGCGCTCCACTGACAACACCTCACCGTTACCATAGTTCTTGATAACAGCACCACTTTGATAGCTGATATCGTTTACTATGGGTTGTGTGAACCCATTCTGTGAAATGACACTTGCAAAATACCCTTGTTGCGGTACCGAACTATTGACTACTCTTTCGTTAGACTGGTATTCCGGTTTGATGGATTGTTTGTCTGGAAAATGTTTTGTAGTGGCAACCGCAGGGGCCATGGATGGCGGGGCATTACCATACCCAGGATTATGAACGAGATGGGTGTTTGCCGGGACATTTTGCGGACCAACGGTGTATGCCTGGGCAAAATTGTCATTGGATACGTAGACTACTACATTTTGTACTCCAGGGTTAGCTGATAAGTCAGGCTTTCCTGCCATCGTAACAGCATATCAACGGCTCTCTTTTGGAGCCCCTTTTTAGCTCGCAGTTGATCTAAAAAAAAAGCACCATTGTGAAAAGTATATAAAAAAACAACATATGAAACGAATTAACAAAAGTCCCATAAAGGAGAAAGTTTGATTGTTAAATCGCCTCTGGTACAAATAAACAAACAATTACTATACCTGCATGTCGTATAAGTGTGTCGAGAATATATGAAAATTCTCAACTTTACCATTACAATCTGTTGGAGTGCAAAGAAGGTACAATGGAATAAATTTGGTTTGATCTCTATGCTAACCCAACACCTGCTCGTATAAAACTAGGTTGTTGACTGCTGGAATGTGCCCCATATCGTCATCTCTCGAATAATGTCTTATAAAGCATCACTAAAACGTTAAACAACTTTGAAATTAACTAACTAAAACATATCAGGTTCACTAGCTTACGTTCTATACCGAGTAAACCTAAACACTGAAAAATGGAAACCCTCACACAACACAACTATCTGCGATCGGCGCCATGATGTATTGCTCAAATATAATTCGGTAAGTTTCGTGATCATGCTGCCACCTAGCATAGGGAAGGAAATCGACCGATGAGAGCGCCACCGTTTACTACAAATGGCGGCAAAAAGAAGTTATTTTTGGACAAAGTTATTAGTAATATTTGAACTTTATGTTTACATTTTTATTTGTGCGTTTAATAACATTTGGGACTCTTTAGAGAAGTGGTGGATTTGTTATAAGTGAGATGTCTAAGTAATAATAATCACATAGCATATCGAGAAAATAACACAACAGACATATGGGGTAATATAAACATATATATACCTTTTCTTAACAGTTCAGTTCATAGGGGTCATATCAGGGAATGACAAAGTCCACAAATCAAAATAATGACCACGGAAATTAAATATCAGAAAAAACAGATAGATATAGCAAAAATTTGGATTATTTGATATAGTAAGATACCATGTATATTTGATACTTCCAACCATATCAACTGCACTGACAATATGGAACATGCATGTGCTCCTTTTCTAAAATATTTTGATTTGCGTTGAAGATTACCACCTAGAAATCTCAGCAACAGACTTAGAAATTGAAAATATGTTCAATGTTTTTTATAATTCAAATTTGAAAACGCCAACTTTTTCATTACATTTAAAAACATACTCCTAGCGCCTCTGATGGACATATGCATCGTTACTTCACACAGTTCAAACTTTTACCGCTAGCTGCTTCGAACTGTCAAATATTTTCATCTATCTTCGTTTATATGTTGTTGTATTGTATTGTAGCAGTATTGAAACGTCCTGTTGGTAGGTAGAGAGGGGGAAAACACGAGTGGACACGATTTGATGCTCAGAGTAATAATAATTATTATTATTACTCTGAGATTTGATGTGGCTGGCTCATACTAAGGCGAATATTCACCAGTGTCTTGACATGCAGCGTTTGGAAGGTTAGGTTTGTTTGATTAATAAATAGGTAGTGCAGTTATTTATTCAACTTTGCAATAGTTTACTTGTTACCTTGCCAAAATGCCCAGTGGTAAGTACTATTCAGTAGCGGAAAAAGAAATTATGGCAAATGTTATCAAATTCATGAAAAATGAGGCCAAAAATGGGATACAAATACCTTTACAAAATTACAAAGAACGTGCCAAGGCAGCAATGGGTATAACAGAATATTGTTTTAAAAAAATTCAAACGGATCAATCAGCTGTGAATTCAGGTAGTATTTCTTCTTTGCCGTCTCCGCAAAAAAGAGTAGGAAGAATAAAGTCGAAAAATAATATTACGGAAGGGCAGGGTGAAACAATAAGAACGATTATAAATGATTTTTGTTTGGTTGAAAAACAACGCCCCTTTAAATTCTATTCTTCAAAAAATCAAAAATGCTCAGGTAGGTTTTGAAGGCAGTCGTTCAACATTGCACATTATAATCAAAGAGTTGGGTTTTGATTGGGAAAAAACGCCTGATAATCGAACGATATTGATGGAAAGTCATGAAGTTAGATTACTAAGGGTGGAATTTTTAAGAAAATTGAAAATGTATCGTGAACAAGGAAAAAACATCATTTACACTGATGAGACGTATTTGCACAGTTCTCATACACATTCTAAGACGTGGGTTGATAAGAAAAATCATAATTTAGATTTTAAAAAAGCATATAGTAAAGGAAAACGATTAATAATAGTTCATGCAGGAGGAGAAATGGGGTTTGTAAAGGATGGCCTAGTTTTTCATCAGTAATTCAATGTTGAACAATCATGGTCGAGATTTTAAATTGTTATTGGCAGAACCGAGCAGAAAATTTCAATGTGTAGTTTTTTTAAGGTTTGCAACAAACATCAGCAAAAAAATATCAGCATATTTTTACATAGGGCAGAGGTACATTCAAGTCATTCATGATAAAAAACTAGCTAGCCCTCTTGTATATTCGTATTTTTTTAATAAAACAATCTATAAATCTCAAAACTTGTCCCCATCTTGGAGTGACCGTTTGGAATTTTTATGAAAAAACTAGCTGGATCCGGCATGCATTGCAATGCCACGCAAATAAAATATCTGTCTGTCTGTTTCGTTCCGGTCACGTTTCCGGTACCGTCCCGGTCTATCTGTCTATTTTTATATCTATGTATTGAATTTTTAAATTTTAACAAAAAAAACATAATTTCCGACCCCAAAAACACCCACGGTCCATAATCGCAAAACTCGTCCGCCATCTTGAATTTATGGATTTTAAAAACGTGATCTCCGACCCCATAATCACAAAACGCCATATTGGAGCCGCCATCTTGAATAAATTATATTTATCTATATATATATATATATATAGATAATATATATATAGATAAATATATATATATAATATATATATATATATATATATATATATATATATATGTTCATAATCTCCGACCGTAGGCACAATATTAAATCTAATCGAAATATACACCACAATAGTTATTTGTCCGACATTTTTAGTTCTTTAATTTTGATTTCATAGAAGCCGTGTACTAAAACGTATACGTTATAGAAGCCGTGTACTAAAACGTATATTATAGAAGCCGTGTACTAAAACGTATAAAATAAATCTAAGTCATCGCTGACAATGATTTAATTATTTTTTGTTGAATTATTTGGTTTCAAAAAGCTTGTCGCGCGAAGTGTTCATAGAAGTAGGTACCAATTAATTTGATTGGGCAGTGATTAGTTAGTAAGTAAGAACTTGTCAAAGTATTTGATTTTTACAAAGTACTCATGAAAGTAAACAACTTGTCGAAGTATTAATTTTATTACAACACACATAACAATTTTTAATGAAATATGACCATAATCAGAAAACTCGTCCTTCATCTTGGTGCCGCCATCACGAATTAATAAATTTTGACAAAAAATTCATAAACTCCGACCCTAAAAACCCCCACATACCAATTTTGAATCGAATCGGATCATAATCACAAAACTCGTCCGTCATCTTGAATTCATGAATTCTGACAAAAATTTCATAATCTTCGACTCCGAAAACCCCCACATACCAATTTTGAATCGAATTGAACCATAATCAAATGTTTGTCCTCCATCTTGAAGCCGCCATCTTGAACTTATGAATTTTGACAAAAATTTCATAATCTTCGACTCCGAAAACCCTCACATAGCAATTTTGAATCGAATCGGACCATAATCACAAAACTCGTCCGCCAAAAACTACGTCTCGTGTTTCGCCTATACCAAACAATTTGGTACGCCTATGGAATTTCTATTAATAGCCACAGTTAGACAATGGCTCGGGTATCTTCGAGAAAAATTGGTTGTTAGGTGGGGGAAGGCCAAAGAGGTCGTTCCAATACTGGACGAACTCACGAACTCTAATATTTTCATTATCATAGTATTTTCACTTGTTACTGAAACATCATATTAAAAGTGAGGTTGTAAGACTTGTAAGAAATATTATTGTCTCTCAATATTCTTGAAACGACCACAATTGACGTAAGCGTTTGGGGAAAGTTATTCAAATAAATGTCAAATCAAGTTTTCATTGAGAAGCACCTTCAAATTCTGACAATTTCAAAAAAAAATTGGATTTGATGAATAAATTTCAAAAAATGTAATTTTTGAAGACCAAATTTATCCAAAGAAAACATAAAATAAAATTATGCATGTTTCCTATTATTGTTTATTTCATAGTATATTTTTACTTTGTATTTCTTCAAATTCCATTTCTCCTCACTACACAATACAAGTGTGTACTCACCTAGGAGTGTGCTAAATTTGAAATTTCTATGCCTTATTATCAATAATATTAAGTTTTTCACGTTTTTGTTCAACGTGTTTCTGTATATTGTATTACATATTCCAAATGAGGAATAAATAAATAAATAAATCTCTGATTGAAAATTGCTACAAGTACTTTCGTTAGCAAAATTGTGTATCGGTAAACAACAAGCGGAATGTGATTAAAATTTCATTTATTCGACTTCCGACCGTGGCACGGAGAACATGTGGCGTTCTCAGGTTGAAAGTCAAGTAAATGTTGAATGTACATGTCCTGCCGTTTAAAATGTGCATCGCAAAAATAAGAACAATTAAGTGAAGTTTTATAAACGTTTTGTGCCTAAAATAGATCCGTTTTTCTCTACGCCGGTACCCAGGACGGATGAGAACGGATTTGTCGGAAGAAGGGGCACAGGTGGAATATTGCCAAGAGCAAGACCCGTGTCACCCCCTTGATTACCAATTGGCTGAATAGAAAGTAAAAGCCATCAATTTATTGGGAGAGAGAGAGAAAATTTTATTTAACTATAAAGCGGGAGTCGTAGGAAATTGCAGACATGGTATGGCCACAGAGTAGTTACACAAAGGAGAAGGCTAGACTAGACAAACGAAATTAGAGAGAGATGGTGTCCTATCTCAAGTTAAATGCCAGGACGAACTGTCAGAATAATAATGCACTTCTTGACGTTCATAAAGGATATTTTAAATATACAACTGAAGGGGTTACGGCGAAACCTCCATTTTGAATGATGACGTTTTATGGCCCAAAATTGCCAACTTCACAAAATATCGAAAATTAAATAAGAAATTTGAAGAAATAAACTATATTTTTCAACACTACAAACGATTTCGAAAGCGAATCTTCAATCAATTATGCATTTGTATTATTTTTTTTCGATCTTACTACTTATGTTGGTAGTATTGTCCTAATTCCAAATGAAATATAATTTAGAACTGGCAACTGTGCCTATCTCGCTTTAAAAGTTCGAGGTCAATGAAGCGGCAAACCAAACATCAAGAGAAATGAGCGGAGCTTCCTATTTGAGTATAAAATCTTTGGTATGGCTGTCATCTGTAATGTAAATTCACTGCAAAGTTCGACTTCAAAGAACCGATTTTGAAAAGCAATAGGGAAAAAACCACTTCAGAAAGAAGTGTACAAAAAAGTACAAAAAAACCAAGCTACGCCGTACAAAATTTCTTTGGAAGAAGTGCTCAATATTAGTTGTTCGTTCCGAAGAATTATGGATGCCGAATCAGTTTCAAAATCAGATTCAATTGCCCGTGAAACAGTTCAATTTGGCATACAGTAAATCTCAATAAACGAATATAGTTATAAACAAGAACTGACTAATATTCAGTGATTATTCTTCACGATACACCACGTACTTTTCGCGTTCCTCTATATCAATCCATTTCATTTGCAAGTCTTGTTTTCAATCCTGCCTAACGCTGTATTATTACACCCAGTGATGCAACACACTCACGTTCATTCTTTTCTTTTCGCTGACATTTTATCTGAATAATTACTTTCTTTTCATACTACTCTTACATGTATTTCAATGCTACTACATTCGATCAGTCAAGAAATTTTCCAAAATTCCGTCACCGTGGTGGCTCCGGAGTGTAGACGTCAGAGGTTTATGATTTTATTTTTTCTTTACATCAGTTCGGTCCTCAAAAATTACATTTTGTGAAAATAATTTCTCAAATCCCAAAATTTTCAAATTTAATGATGCTCCCCAATTCAAACTCGATTTGACCTTCACTTGAATAACTTTTTCTAGACCTTCACTTGAATAACACTAGCGCCAGTTGTGGTTGTTTCAGGAATATTGACAGTCAATACTATTTCTTACAACCCAAACGAAAATTCAAGCTCACTTTTAATATGATGTTTCAGTAACAATTGAAAATACCATCATGATAAAAATATTAGTACAACATATAAAGGAAAGCGGATGAAATTATAGTTGACAATTTGAAAAAAATTTAAGTGTGAGAAGTATCGATGCATACATCCATCAGAGGCGCTAGGAGTACCTTTTTGAATGTGATGAAAAAATTGGCGTCGTTAATTTCGAATTATAGAAAACCTCGAACAATTTGTTTTTAATTTTTAAGTTTGTTGCCGAGGTCTCTAATGGCTATCTTTATGTGCAAACAAAATATTCCAGAAAAGGGACACATGCGTGTTCCCTATTCAACTATCGATAGATGTACCACATATATTATTTGTGTCCGTAGGTTGCGTTTTCGTGCACGATTCGTAGTTATCGATACTATCGTCGAAAACTATCGATCTATCGATGGTTAGCCAACAGGCTGAGGTTTAGTTAAAATGTGAAACTTTTGGTTTTTGGTAGTTTTGAGTGAAACTAACCTAAAACGAAAATATGTATTAAACGCAAACGCAAGGTTGTCGTCAAAGCTGAAGACATATAAATTGTTGTACTACGTTATTCATAATTCGAAATCATGGCTATAACTAATACAAGAAAAAAGAAAGTTTCGAAGAAATTAAAAAGTTCTTGGAGAAAGCATGTTCATGTGCAAGATGTGGAAGACTTTCTTGAAGAAAAACGACTCGAGGAAAGATTAGGGTAATATACTCATTATTGTTTTTCCGGATCCTTGAAACTCTTTTTCAAACAGGTCCTTAGCTTCAATACCGAATAATGAATTGTTCAAAGTCGATTCAGAACCATCCATACTTCCGTTATCCACTAAAGAGAGAAGGAAATTAAGGGCAAGTCAACCTTTGAAATGTTTTTCAGCACTGCAACCTCATACCAAGGTTCCCGATCCAATAACTAAAAGGTATATAATTCCTTCTTTCATTTCATTTAATAAACTCGCCAACTTTTCAGAAACCGCGTGAGAACTAAAGAAGAGCGAAAAAACAAGCTGGTGAAGTTGAAAGAGTTACAAAACGCAGCCAAAGGAATTCTGAAACGCAAAGAAATTACGGCTAATGCTAATAGAAAGTTGCATGAACAAAGAAAGAAACATAAGCGTGGAGAATTTGATATAGATTTGTGGAAAAATGAAAATGGTAAATGTTTACTATTAACTTGGTGAAGATAGTGCCTGATCCTGGCGTCCAGAGCCAGCGTCCTATCCCCACCAACAAGCCAAGTTCACACCATACCAAAGATTATAGTTATACTCTTTGACGATACACTGTTAACACCGATGACTGCGTTAATTAAATAATTTGAAATTAAAATAAACAGTGGCATCGAAAAAAAACGGTATGTTCTCGTCGGTTTGGAAAATTGAATTTTACAGGTAAAGCTCTCCATAATCAATTCTATCAATGGCTTGAATACCAGGTTGTTTCAAATCATAGTTTTTGCGAAACTATAATGAGCGAATGCATAGGTTTTTATATTTTTTTTCGGCATTTTCCCGTCAGTTTGGAAAACTGAAATTTACAGGTAAAGCTCTTTATAATGAAGTCTATCAATGGGTTGAATACCAGGTTGTCACAAAGAATAATTTCAGAGAAAATATAATGAACGAATGCATCAAAAAAATTAGTGGATTCATTGAAAAAAATTATATTTTTTCTAAAACTGTAAAATAGTTTTGTGGAGTTTGCGTGCGTAAAGTGTGTAATTTTTCAATATCAAAATACTGTTTCATAATTTTACGGAAAAGTGTGCAAAAAAGTGCACTTTTTTGAACGGTTGTTGCTAGGTGATGAGAAAGTGTGAATAGAAGCGAATAAGAATCAAATCGTCCCGCGGTAATAATATATATCCCTCTAAGGGACTATTGAAACAATACATTCAAATTAAGCCAAGGTGGCTGTGGCTAGTGTGTCTTCAGAAACCAGATGTCATTAATAATCAGTGACATGTAAAGTTGTCTATCGTAATATCTCAACATTAGTAATACTTTATAATTGTGAAATTAATATAAGTTAAAAATGGAAAGTGATGAAGACTTGAACACCACACCAGAGGAGATCGTGGATAGTGCGAAAACAGCAGGACTTAATCTGCTGCCAGAAAAATCTAAGGAGATATATCTGAAAGAATACGAGTCTTTCATGACATGGCGTGATGAGAAAGGGATTCATAGCTTCACAGAGAGGGTATTGCTCGCTTATTTCGAAGAAAAATCCAAGAAAATGAAAAGTTTTACCCTAGAGATAACATTAGTAAAGTTAGGCGGGAATTATAATCCATCCCCATGCATTTCTTATGGGTCTAAAAATTATGTGAATCTCTCACCTGTTTTAAGAAGCTTTGGCAAATTTCTTAAGATTTATTTCTGTTGAAATATATCCAATGAACCTTTCTCATCAAGCTATAATCAAAATTTTACAATAAAGTTGCATATTTTCAAAATAATTGATGAAAATAAAATTGGTGGGAAAATTCGATGGAAGTTTGTCTTAGCTTCATTTCGTTATTGATTGAAACATTTATGAGATTTCAGGTCTCAGACATTTTCTAATGATGCAGTGTGCACTGATTTCTGAGAAAAAATCTTGACATACTACATTGTTTTGTGCCTGGCTGCAATCACAGACACTCAAGTGATTTCAATAGGCCTTTTCATTTAGATGATTTTTTAAGGCGCATGCGCTCGTTTTGAGACCCAAAGTCTGATTGGCTATTGGGAAAGTGAATAGCCATTGGTTAGTTTTGAAATAACAATGTGAGATTGGCTTAGTTCAAAATTAGCGGTATTTTCACATGTCAACAGTCAACTTCATGACAAATGCACCTGCATACATTGGCGTTTGTAACTTTCTTTGAAGGTTAAGTACTTATTACCTATTTTATACCACCAAAAACCTTTCATTCATAGATAAAATAATGTACACGAATATTTTCTAATGGTGAGTTTTCTTCTCCATGTAATTTCAAGTCAACTATCCATAGGAAAACTCGGAAATATTTTATTTCCTTTAAAAAAAAAAAAACGCCGTCAATGCCGTTGGGTCTGACAGGTAAACAAAGTTAGTCATTTGTCATCTAAATGAAAAAGCCTATTTATATTTAATGCCTACCAAAGAAAAATATTTGCAAATGTGGATAAAATACTTGGCATGATATGATTGGTATGTAACAAATACATTTAGGAGATAAATTATGAATATTACTGTTTTGAACGTGAATTTTCAGCCAAACTGACAAAAAAAAACAATAAAAATAGTGTAGTTGTCACAACAAAGATGTTTTGAAAGAAAATGGACCTATTATTCATAATCCAGGATCCAAATTACACATTTCTAAATGTCCAAATGAAAGACTGTTTTCACCCCATTGAATGCATTTCATATCATCCTGAAAGTGTTCATTTATAACAGATAGCTTGATAATTCCCGAAGCCTTTATTTATTGGTATTAACTAAACAGATCACAGTCACAAATAATATCATTACCTTAATCGGACATGTAATGATTAATGCCCAGCAGAAATCATCTACGACATACTGAAATCTTTCAAACAACACTGGTTTTAATTTTAATTTAAGGACATATAGAAGTAGATTTTGATGTGGAATGGACATGAAAACACGCACTAATGATGAAGGTACCCAATATTTGATGTCTCTATGCTAACATTCACTTTTAGATAGCGTGTTTCCATCTCAAAGTTGAACCACCATAAGACTCCCATGCTAAAAAATTTGAATATGGATCTCCCGCCAAGAGATTGATTTTAACCTCACTAATATGGTCTATAGTCTAGTTATTCGAAAATCAAGTCCTCGTTGTTAGTGCATAATCATATCAACATCAGCAGATATGCGAAATTGGTTTCATATTTGAAAAGAAAATCTGTCAGCTATAAGTCTAAAAAGTCCACAACTTTTACAAGAGATGAGATTTATAAGTTCTTGCTTGAAGCTTGTGATGAGATACATCTCACGCAGAAGGTAAATTTTGACTATAATATTATACTTGTGTTCTTTTAACTCTAGTGAAATGTTGTACTTGCTTTAATATTTAGTATCGCGGGAGCGCATGCCGACGTGAAAAACTGCATAAAATGAAAACTGAGCACATCTTCTGATTATTACAATTTCTGATACAAAACCTCATGTTGAGCGTCAATTTACGGTTATCGGAAAAACGCCCATTAAAAATCTAAATTTATTGGATATTTATAGAAAATATAAAAGCTACAGACCAAAACGTTTTGACTAATAATTTTTTATTGCAATTGAGACATGGTAAATGCACAAGCCAGGTTGTAGGAATAAACAGCTTTTCAAAAATTCCATCACTGATTGCAAAATATCTAATGCATTTACACAACCCTGAGTCTTACACTGGACATGCGTTTCGGCGATCATCAGCTACACTTTTGGCAAATTCAATATTTTCTACTCGTAAAAAAAGTACCACTCTACACACTTGTTACATAAATAACTATTTCAATATGTTCCCGTCGATTTCAGTTTTACAAATCAACTGGAACATTCCAAAATATATAATTGTTTTCGTTGCATTCAATCATATTTTCTCCGAAACTATTCTTTGTGACAATCTGGTATCATCCCATTCATAGACTTCATTATGAAAGCTCTACCTGTGAATTTCCGTTTTCCACATCTTTGGCAGCCGCATCCGCTCATTTTATTTTCTCAGAAACTGTTTCTTGTGACAACCTGGTATTCAACCCATTGATAGACTTCATTATGAAGAGCTTTACCTGTAAAATTCAGTTATCCAAATCAACAAAAACGTGTAAAAAAATTCAATGCATCCGCTGATTTTTTCTATGCATTTGTTCATTAAATTTTCTCCCAACCTTTTTTTTGTGACAACCTGGTATTCAATTAATTGATAGTCTTCATTATGAACCTGTGAATTTCAGTTTTCCAAATTGTCAGAAACATGCTGATTTTTTTTTTTTCGATTCATTCACTCATTTTATTTATTCTGAAACAATTTTTTGTGACAACCTGGTATTACCTATTGATAGACTTCATTATGAAGAGCTCTGTCTGTGAATTTCAGTTTTCCTAATTGACGGCAACTTGCTGTTTTTTTTTTTATGCATCTCATTTTATCGATGCATTTGTTCATTTTATTTTCTCCAAAACTAGTTTTTGTGACAATATGGTATTCAACCCATCGATAGACTTCACTAAGAGTTTTGTGATTATAGCCCGATTCCATTCAAAATTGGTGTGTGTGGGTTTTTGAGATCAGATATCAATTTTTCATTATAATAAATATCAAACTATTGTGATATTCACTTTTCTTCTAATACTGAAATAGTGAGATCAGCTAGAGTACAATTAGAATGATAAGATCATATATTTTTCGTATCTCATTAATATTTTTGCTTTCTTTTTTAATTGAATTGCATTCTTTTTTTGTTTCTTCTTATGTTCTCGAACTTAGACTACTGATTTGTTGGACAATACAAATATTATTTTTATTATATTTCTTCGGAAACTTATTTTTTGTGACAACCTGGTAATCAACCCATTTATAGACTTCATTATGAAGAGCTTTACCTGTAAATTTCAGTTTTCAAAATGACCGGAACATATTGAAAAAAAAAATATTTTTATTCTTTCGCTTATTATATTTTTTCGAAAACTGTGTTTTGCAACAACCTGATATTCTAATCAATCAATCAATCAATCAATTTATTAGTTAAAAAAGTGTTCAATTACAACACAGGAACCTACATTGTAACATACTAACTTAGGTAACACGTCAGATGAGCTTAAAAAAGACAGACACCAATCTACATAGCATAACCACTGATAGACTTCATTATGAAGAGTTTTACTCGTAAATTTCAGTTTTACAAACTGGCAGGAACATGCCCTGTTTTTTTCGATGCTATTGCTTATTTTATTTTCAAATTATTCAATAAATGCAACCATCGGTGTTAACAGTGTATGGTTAAAGAGTAGAACTATAATATTTGGTATGGTGGGGACAGAAAGCTGGCTCTGGGTGCCAGCGTCGGATGCTATCTTCACATAAGCTTACTTTTATGACTACTATCTCCAAAAATGTCTACTCACCAAAAGGTGTCTTAGAAGAAGAAGTATTTATTAAAATAGGTTTCCCTAATATACAATAATAATAATAGTAATTCATATATAAATGTAGAAATACGTGATTAAACAGTAAAGTATGTAATTATTAACTATGGATAAGAAAAACATTATTACAAAAAAAGTAGACCTAATTTAATTCTCTAATATGTAACAACAGTCGGTGTCTGAATTTGTTACAAGATTCACTACATTTAATATTCTCGGGTAGGTTATTGAACTCTATCATGCCTTTAAAAAACAATGAATTTCTTGTATTCGATAATTTTACCTTGGTACATAGATGTTGTTCAAATTCCTGGTGAATCTCACGTTGGAAATTCAAGAAAATAAGAAGGTGCTTCATTATGTACTATTTTGTAAATGAATATCATCGTTAGGAAGAAAAGTCGTGAAACTGAAAGCTATTGTAATATATTCTTATGGTGAGGTATAGTCCATCATCCAGAGAAATATACTCCAAAATAAAAATAAAAAATTTGTATTTTTTTTTACTTAATTGATAACTGGTATAAGGTTTTTCTAAACTTTGTCACTCTATCATTTGCAGTGGCTAAGTCACTTTGGAGTCGCAATGTTGTACAAGACCCGAATAGCAAATTTGATCAGATTTATGATTTTTGCTAATTTTAATAGTTAAAATGTCATAATGAAGAATGAAAAATTAGCTATGCCCCTGATATTTTGAATTTTATAAGAAACTAAAATGCTTTAATTTGGAATTGCAGTTTTTACATTCTTAGCAACTTTGACAATATTTTTAAGTTGCAAAGGGAAACATTCTCAATTGAATAGAAATATTTTTCTGTTGAAAAATCCACGATAAAAATGAAGTTATTGTCGTGAGTGTCTAACTAAAAACAACTACCTTCCCGGCTAAAGCCACGCTGGACATTGAGCTACATCTGATAGATATTTTGAAAGATCCCTAACTCAATTTTTTTTATCTGAAAGTAAAAATATGATTTTTTATTCCAGTCTTAATTAAGAACTCGTATAGATGAATGAGACAAAAAAAAAAAGTTTTCCAGGAAGTAGCACTCAGAAATCGTTTATAACATTGATGCAAGAGAGGCATCGCATTCACTAGGTCTTCAATACATTTTTGTCGACGAAAATCTATTTCACGTTTTTACGATCATCAGAAAGACCGGAAGAATTGGGAAACACATTTTCTAGAAGCAATCTCACTTTACAAAGTGAGATCGTAGATGCGTGAAATAGATTCTCGTCGACAAAAATGTATTGAAGACCTAGTGAATGCGATGCCAGTCTTGCATCAATGTTACAAATGATTTCTGGTGAGTGCCCCTTCTTGGAAAACATTTTTCTTTGTCTCATTCATTTATATGAGTTCTTAATTAAGACTGAAATAGAATATATTTTTTTTTACTCTTAGAGAATTTTTTTGAATAAGGGTCCTTCGAAAATATCTATCAGTAGTAGTTCAATATCCAGCCTGGATTTAGCCGGGGAAGAAGTTGTTTTCTGATAGATACTTACAAAAATAACTTCATTTTTATCGTGCATTTTTCAATTAACAGAAAAAACTTTCTATTCAGTATTCAATTGAGAATGTTCCCCTTTTCAACATGAATACCCCCAAGAGGTTATCGTGAATGATGGAAGATAGTGACTAAAGTTTATATTTGAGTCGCAGATGATTCCACATCCGATTTTAAGAACACACTGTTCATATTTTCAAACAAAATCAATATTTTCAAGAAATACAATTTGCAGATAGGAAATTTCCAGCTGAAATGGAAGAATGGGCTACAACAACCACCAAAAAACATAATATACGCGGTATGGGAGTCACGGTGAAAAATGTTAGAAAAAATGTCAGCGAAAAAACAAGTGTTTTGCCAGCAATAGAACGTCCCCACCCAGGAATGTCGTATAACCCCAGTTATGAAGACCATCAGAATTTGCTGAGACTCATTGCTGATAAAGAAACAAAACTAATGAAAGAAGATGCACATTTGACAAGGTGTACAAAAGGAATGTTCGGGAAGGTTACTGGGGAGAAAAGAGATGTAAGCTTTGACACAATGTTCTTTTCACTTAATATTCACATAATTTTCAATTTAATGAAAATAAAGGGTTTATATATACAGGGTGTTTCCTAACTACGGTACGAAACTTCAGGGGGTGTTTCGTTAGGTCATTTGACGAAAAAAAGTTCCTATGAACATATGTCCGGAGTTGCTTCGTTTCTGAGATACAGGGCGTTGAAGTATAAAAAAAGGCATTTATAAAATATCCTGAATATCCTGAAACCGATGTGGTTGAAATGTGGGACAGCTATTTGAAGTAATAAGGCAATTATTTGGCCCTAAGTAGGTCCAGTGGCGTCTCAGTGGGCACCACAGCTAACAATACTGAGAAAAAAATTATTTTCTCCTTTTCAGTGCATTTGAATATAAGCGTGGGTTCTAAAAAGTTTTTTATAAGCGTGGTAAAAATACAACTTTTTGGCCTCCTGTGTTTTTTTTCATATTTAGCTTAGTTTTCAAGAACAAAAAAAATGAAGGCACTCTACAATCATGATTACCTGCTATGGAGACCAGCTGACAGTGATAGTATTGTCATATCAGTAAAAGTCAGAGTTGTCAATTAGCAGTGATTCCATCATGCATACTTTTACTAACGCTGAAGTGGCGGAAGACCAGAAACTGTAACAACGCCTGAACTAGAAGAAGCTCTACTTGATGCGATAGAAGAAGATCCTTCAAATAGTACCAGGAAGATTGCACTGCAGCTTGAAGTAAGCCCAAAAACCGTTTGGAAAGTTCTAAAAAGAAACCTCCTATACCCATATCACATACAGCGGGTCCAAGCTCTACTGCCTAGGGATTTTCACCCAAGATTAATGTTTTGTAGGTGGTTGATTCATACAATGGCACACAATAATAATTTTTCACCAAATATTTTATTTACGGACGAGGCAAATTTTTCACGAGATTCTATTATGAACTTTCACAATAACCATTTCTGGGCCGACGAAAATCCCCACATTATTAGAGAAAGTCATTTTCAGCAACGATTTTCGTTGAACGTTTGGGTAGGAATTATTGGTGACTACCTAATTGGACCCTTTTTTTTTTACCAGCAAGATTATCAGGTCCATCCTACATGGCTTTTTTGCGAAATCATTTACCCATTTTGTTGGAAGAAGTACCCGTACTTGTGAGAGGCAACATGTGGTTTATGCACGACGGAGCTCCAGCTCATTTTAGTGTTCTTGCTCGTCAGCATCTCGACATCACCTACCCTAATCGCTGGATTGGACGTGCAGGACCTCAACAGATTTCTATTTATGGGGTCAACTGAAGGCTCTCGTTTATAAACCCCTATACTAGATGTGAATTTTTTTTTTTTTTTTTTATATGTTCTGGTTCCCACGAAAAGGGATATCCTGTAATGTTCAGAGAACATCGTGGGAACCAAGGGAAAGAAGGTAGGAGTTGGTGTTCTTCTTAAATTTCTGGAGGTTGTATGCCTCGGGGAACACCTCCCTAGGCAATGAGTTCCAAAGCCTCGCAGTTCGTTGGATGAATGAGTCTTTGGAAAGTGATGTTCTGCAGGTCTCCAAAGTGACCACGAAGGGGTGTGAAGACTGAACTTGACGGGTTAATCTCGAAGAGACTGCCAAAGGAGGAACGATTGTTGATATTTCAGAAGAGCATCGCCCATGAAAATATCTATAAAGTAGAGACAAATCGCCAACTTTTCTACGGTGTTCCAGACAAGTGAGCGAGTTTGTGTGCGAGGCATCACCGAGCAGAGCGAATTGCCCTTTTGGACAGAATCCAATAGCTTCAGGATATGTTTAGGTGCCGCACTCCAAATATGGGAACAGTATTCCAGGACAGGTCGGATCTGTGCCTTATAGATCATAAGCAGCTGACTGGAGGTGAAATAGCTCTTGGCACGAAACAAAAACCAAGTTTTGGGATGCACTTTTGGCAATGGACCTCAGTGATTTTCCCAGGAAAGGTTATTGCTGATAGTAATACCAAGCATCGATATGGATGACTTCAGTGGTATGGTTACTCCTGACAAAGTTATGTTAGGCACAGTGAGATCGGCTTTTCTAGAGAAAAGACATGCTTGTGTTTTGTTTGCATTGAATTCTACCAAGTTATTGGATCCCCATTCGAGAATTGTTGCTAAGTCCATATTTATATTGTTAACATTTCTTCCTCGTTCATTTCTGGTTTCACGGGCTGATATAGGGGCCCTGGAAGAGAAAGCGGTATGGAGGGTACTATCATCGCAAAGCTGTGTACGGGACATGAAGTTGCTTTCAACAGGTCGTTGATGTGAAGTAAAATAGTGTTGGTGCTAGAATGGATCCTTGCGAACACCAGCATTTATGAGTAGAGTGTCAGATGAAACTCCATCGACCACTACATGGAGAGACCTGTTTGAGAGAAAACTAGCAAGCAGAGAACACTGCTGAGGGGCAAGCCATAAGATGGAAGCTTGGCGAGGAGTCCCTGGTGCCAAACTCGATCGACGCCTTGGAGATATCTAATGCCACAGCTAAAGTTTCTCCATACTTTTCAATAGATAGCTGCCATATATGTGAGCGTATGAGCAGGTCACCAGTTGATCTCTGATGGCGGAAGCCATATTGCCTATCATTGATAATTCCTGAGTCTTCCAGATATTTCATGAGCTCGATGTTGATGGCTTTTCCATGACCTTTGAAATAATAGATAGCAGTGCGATAGGTCTGTAGTTGCTAGGTAGGGTCTTTTGCCTTTTTTAGGGACTGGCTGTACTCTTGCAATTTTCCAATTGGACGGAAATACTCCCAAATTGTAAGAGTGGTTGAACAACTTGCAAAGAACAGGTGTTAGTTCGGGGGCACATTTCTTGAGAACAATCGGCGGGATTCCGTCAGATCCACAGGCTTTGTTGGTGTTGAGACCCAGCAAAATCTTTCTGATAGTACGTTGGCGAAAGGTGAATGACTTGAGGAATCGAATAAGTGACAATTGCAATGTCATAAAGAATACTCCAGGTATTTTTGAACGTGTCAGACAATCAATGACACATCGATTGCAGTCGTGTATTTTATCAGACGGTGGATATTTTGCTCATTTACTTTAAGGTCGAAATTGTTTATTTTTTACTTTAGGTTTGTATTTTATGTTGTCCATGGACAATTTGTAGAATAAGTTGAAGTATTTTTTTCTCGAAAACGAAGCTTGATATGAATAAAACACAAGGGACCAAAGAGTTGTATTTTCAGTTGTTTAATCTGAAAAAATGAAATACTACAAAAAAAAGTACTTTTTTTTTCAGTATTGTTGGCTGTGGTGCCCACTGAGACGCCACTGGACCTACTTAGGGCCAAATAATTGCCTTATTACTTCAAATAGCTGTACCACATTTCAACCACATCGGTTTCAGGATATTTTATAAATACCTTTTTTTTTAATACTTCAACGCCCTGTATCTCAGAAACGAAGCAACTCCGGACATATGTTCATAGGAACTTTTTTTTGTCAAATGACCTAACGAATCACCCCCTGAAGTTTCATACCGTATTAGGAAACACCCTGTATATATATATTATTATATATATATATAATTATGGTTATATGCATTGTAATTATTTATTTAAGTAAGTAAGTAAAAATTTATTGATTTTCAAGGACCACAATAAAAGTGATATAAAACACGTCATAGGTTACATATAGTTAGTTCACATTAAAATTGACAATTTAAAAAATAGTGTAAATTATGTAATAGAAAATATACATTATAGAATGAATGTGCCTATCTAGCTGGCATAAAATTCTTCGGTACTATAAAACATTTTTGACAACAGAAAAGTTTTAAGATGTTTTCTGAATTTGAAATCAGTAACTTCCTTTTTAATTGTCTCCGGGAGCTTATTGTAAATCCTTACACCATTGGAGATGGGTATATTTTGCTGTTTAGTTTGGACATTGTTTCTCTGATATGGATTTCCCAATCTAATGTATCATTCATAGTTATGCCTAAAATTTTTATATTTTTGCATTGTTTTAGATTCACTTCTCCCATTTTCAATCAATCAATCAAAATATGCTTTATTATCAAAGAATAATATCTTATTGACAAAGCGTGTATATATAAATGTAAATTAAGTTAATACTGTTAATACTGGAGAGCAACGGTCGATATTGGAAACGATTGGAACATGCTGGTCGCCAACTGCCGGAATTCGAAAGATCGGGAATTCTGTGACGGAGATAAATAGGTAGCCCTCAAGATGGCACGGACAGTCTGAACGAGCCCATACGATCGAGCTATACAGTGGCGTAATATAAATTAAGTTGTATATTTAAGTGTTAAATAAATTAGTAAAACCAAGTTAAGTTTATTTACGTTACAATTGGTGTCGGAAGTGAGATTTTGAAAATAAACAAGTGATCCTGGAGTGGATAGTCAGAAAAATAAATTGATAGACCTTTTGTATGCAAAATAGACAGTGGCCCGGTTTTCGCTGAAGTGGACAATTGTGCGTGGGAATATAAACTGATACACTGTTCGCTGAAACAGAAAATAGACAGTGGCCCAGTTTTCGAAGTGGACAATTGTGCGTGGGAATATAAACTGATACACTCTTCGTGAAACAGACAATAGACTGGTGGCCCGTGGAAAAGAATTGCGAAGTGAATTTTTAACAAACTGATAAACTTTTCGTGTGAAACAGACTGATACCTCGCAAAGACAAAATGTGTTCAAGAAAAGTGCTTATGGATTTGAAGGTAGCGGAATTGAAACAGGAATTGGAGGAAAGGGAACTGGAAACAACGGTAAAAAGCAAGTCTGGAAGCCGGAGGTGATTTGAGATAATAGAACCTTGAAAGAAGAGCTGCAACAAAATTCTAGAAATCTGGAAGAGAAGCTTGAAGAAAATTCAAGAAGCCTGGAAGAAAATGCAAGAAATCTGGAAGAGAAGCTTCAAGAAAATTCTAGAAATCTGGAAGAGAAGCTTCAAGAAAATTCTATAAATCTGGAAGAGAAGCTTCAAGAAAATTCAAGAAGCCTGGAAGAGAAGCTTCAAGAAAATTCTATAAATCTGGAAGAGAAGCTTCAAGAAAATTCAAGAAGCCTGGAAGATAAGCTTCTAGAAAATTCAAGAAGCCTGGAAGATAAGCTCCTAGAAAACACAGAAGGCTTAAAAAAAGAACTCTGTGGTGTGGCGAATCGTCTGGAAAAAAGAATGGGAACCGTCGAGGCAGAGATGGACAAGATGAAGGAAATAATCAGCAATGAAATCAAAGACGGAATCGAGGCAGAAATGGACAAAATAAAGGAAACGATCAGTAAGCTGGAAAAACAAATTAATAGTGCGTCCTCCACAGAGATGGTTAACGAAAATGCAATGCTGGACTTGAGTTTGAACGTGGATAAATTTCAAGAGGGTATAAAAGATGTCAAGGTCATTTCAGAAATAGGGAAGCTTTCCATGAAGCCGCCTCAGTTCGACGGAAAACTCCATGGGCAAATTACCGCCGGCAGTTTGAAGCAGCGGCCAAAGCAAACGGATGGAATGCAGGGGAAAGATCTGTAGCACTGACACTTGCATTACGTGGAGAAGCGACAAATATTCTACAAACTCTCACCGCCCAAGAACAGGAGGACTATGATCAGCTGATTAAACATCTAGAATTACGATATGGCCACGCCCATTTGGAACACGTATACCACTCCCAGCTGAAAAATCGCTGCCAAAAATCGGGTGAATCCTTACAAGAATTCGAAACTGACATTGCACGCTTGGTTCGTCTCGCATATCCAGCCACACCAGAAAATGTAATGGAGCGACTAGCGGTTCAAGCATTCCTGGATGGACTCCGTGACCAAGAAACCAGACAAGCGTTGACACTAGCTCGTCCAACACATCTCGTAGACGCACTGGCACGCGCTTTGGAATTCGAAGCAGCAAAACAATGCTGCGAAAGCCAAAATAAAGTTCGAACGATTGAGGAAGACTCACAGGAGCCTGCTAACTTGGAAGCTGCCATAAGAAATGTGATTAAGGAAGTGTTGCCTGAGAAAAGACAGATAAGATGCTGGAATTGTGGCAAAATTGGACATGTGCGTAGCAAATGTCCAACATTCATCGACTCGATGCAGGAAAACTAAAGAAGGTCGACGAGAAGGGCAATCGTCGGCATGTGTCCGCAAGCCCGGTTAACAACGCTATGTCGCTATCCTTCAACGACAGAACAAAGGTGTCTGTAGACGGTCTCATCAATAACGAGTCTTGCACCATGCTGCTAGATACAGGTGCGACTAGGACAATTCTCGGGCTTTCCTTTGCCAGAACAAGGGAACGGATTGAACCGACAACTTGGAAGCTACGCACAGCAACAGGGGAGCCAGCTACTGTATATGGCGAGCTACCGATTGAAATAGTTTTGGGCAGCACTAAAGTGAAACATCAGGCACTTGTAGCGGACATCGAAGACGATGCAATCATCGGAATGGACATCATGAATTCCAGAGGGTTTGAATTGGATTTCAAAGACGGCGTCCTACGTGTCAACGGAGAAGAGCGGGTGCTTCATGGGAGAAGTGAGGAGTTGATCCGTGTGCTGTTGGCTGAAGATGTAAGCGTACCTGAGAGGGCTGAAACCATTCTGGAGGCTCGCCTGGACGGGAGTGCGAGCAGTGGAGACGTGGTGATGTTCGAGCCCAAACTTCATGATGAGAAAATTGGACGAGGGATTGCACTAGGGAAGACCTTGTTGCGTGCTGACAAATTTGTGCCGGTAAGGGTCATGAATGTCAATTATTTCCCAGTGACCTTGAAGAAAAGAACAATTTTGGGGCACTGCTCGTCAGTTTCATCTGGATCCGGGCGACGAGTACGAATAGCCAACCCAACAACTTGCCCACAGAACTAGAAAATTAGTTGCCATCTCTTCCAAAGACATAAAACCAGCTCAACAGCCCAAACTAAGAGATTTAGTCAAAAAGTACCAAGACATCTTCGATACCGGACAAGGAAAAGAGGGTCGAACTAATGTGGTCCAGCACAAAATTGATACTGGAGGTGCTTGGCCGATCCGGCAATCAGCAAGAAGACTTCCTCTCGCCAAGAAGGAAGAGGCTGACAAAATAGTCAGCGATATGGGAAAAGAAGGAGTTATCGAACCATCTGACAGTCCCTGGTCCTCTCCAGTCGTACTGGTGAAGAAAAAGGATGGATCGACACGCTTTTGTGTAGACTATCGCCAACTTAATAATGTCACGAAGAAGGACAGTTACCCTCTTCCGAGAATAGATGACACCCTAGACACGTTGGCTGGTTCCACGATTTTCTCGACCCTTGATCTGAAGAGTGGATATTGGCAAGTAGAACTGGCTCAGGAAGATCGAGAAAAGACTGCTTTTACTTTTACCATCGGCTCAGGATTGTGGCAGTTCACCGTTATGCCATTCGGGCTCTGTAATGCTCCCGCCACATTCGAAAGATTGATGGAGACAGTGCTGAAGGGACTCTCATGGAACACGTGTCTAGTGTATCTCGACGACATAATTGTGGTCGGCAGATCGTTCGAGGACCACGTGAAAAACTAGTAGGAAGTATTCCTGCGACTGAGGAACTCCGGATTGAAGCTGAGCCCTAAGAAATGCCATCTGTTCCAAAAGAAGTACGATACCTCGCCACGCTTGTCTCTGGGAAGGAGTAGCAGTGGATGACCAGAAGATCAAAGCTGTTAAGGATTGGCCCATCCCAAAGACATTCACCAACTTCGAAGTTTCCTTGGTTTATGCACATACTATCGCCGATATGTGCTGGGATTCGCCAACATCGCTAAACCACTGACCAGGCTCACGGAGGGCCAAACAAAGTTCCAGTGGTCCGAAGAATGTCAAGACTCATTCAGGAAGCTGAAAGGAGCTTTGATCAACGCACCTGTACTGAGCTATCCCCTACCCAAAGGGAAATTCATTTTGGATACGGACGCCAGCAACGTGGGACTTGGAGCTGTCCTATCTCAGATCCAGGAGGGACAGGAGAAGGTCATTGGTTATTTCAGCAAGCGCTTAGCAAACCAGAGTGCAATTACTGTGTCACCAGGCAGAGCTGTTAGCTGTTGTAAAGGAGTGGAGCACTTCTACAAGACGTGTATGGAAGAAGATTCCTGTTGAGAACTGACCATGCAGCTCTCAAATGGCTCTTACAGTTCAAAAATCCTGAGGGTCAAGTAGCACGTTGGATCGAGAGACTCCAAGAATTCGATTTCGAGATCGAACATCGAGCGGAACTAGCCATAAGAATGCAGATGCCTTGTCGCGAAGACCATGTCCAGATGATTGCTCACATTGCCGAAGAGCAGAAGAGAAAGAAGCAACACTTTGTAGAACCGCGGCAATGGATGACAACTGGAATGACAGCAAGATACAGAAAGACCAAGAGAAAGACCCGACCTTGGCTTAGTCGTCAGCTGGAAGAAGGGCAATCGAAGACCATCATGGCAGGAAGTGCAGGATACTCGCCGGCTGTTAAGTCCTATTGGGCACAATGGAACTCTCTTATTCTGGACAATGGGATCCTGAAACGTGTGTTGGAGGCCGAGATTGGTGGGAAGACAGACGCCAAATAATTGTTCCCAGGAACAGAAGAGAGGAAGTGCTGGGAAATCCATGATGGAGTCGCTGGAGGACATCTGGGAGTGACGAAGACCCTGCAGAAAGTGAGGCAACGGTTTTACTGGGCCAATTGTCAAGCTGACGTCCAGGACTGGTGCAGAAAGTGCGCTATATGCGCTGCTAGCAATGGACCTCGAATACGACCCAAGGCCCCGATGCGTCAGTACAAGCGTAGGCAGCCCGTTCGAGAGAATCGCCATTGACATCGCCGGCCCGTTTCCCGTATCCGACCACGGGAATAAATACATCCTTGTGGCAATGGACTACTTCAGTAAGTGGGCGGAAGCCTATGCCCTGCCCAACCAGGAAGCCATCACCGTCGCCGACGTCTTGGTGGAAGAGTGGATATGTCGATTCGGTATTCCAATGGAGCTGCACTCGGATCAAGGCAGAAATTTCGAACCCAAACCCTTTTTCCAAGAAATATGTCTACTGCTGAACATCCGAAGACAAGAACCACGGCCCTACATCCGCAGTCCGATGGAATGGTGGAGCGGATGAACAGGACGATCAACCGCCACTTGTCCAAGGTTGTCTCTGACCATCAAAGAGACTGGGACCAGTATCTTCATTTGTTCCTGATGGCCTATCGATCCGCAGTACACGAGTCAACCGGTCAAACTCCTGCTAGTATTATAATGGGCCGAGAACTGCGACTGCTTTGTGACCTGAAGTTTGGGATACCGCCAGGACAAGACACTGCGGGAGAGGACTACGTCAGCAAACTTCGGCAGAGAATGGAGCGACATCCACGAACGAGTCGGTTGAACATCCAGAGTGCCAGCGATAAAATGAAGAAGACCTATGACATCAAGGCCGACGCTGGAGGATTTAAGGTTGATGACCTGGTTTGGCTGTACAACCCCAAACGTCGTCGTGGACTATCACCAAAGTTGCGGAACTCGTGGAAGGCCCGTATAAAATCGTGAAAGGATAAACGACCTTGTGTACCGAATCTATAAGCCACCCGAGGGAAACCAAGGGTCGTCCATTCCAACAGGTTGGCCTAGCTGGAAACCATGACCAAGTTCGCACCCTCAAGCCACCGGAGGATGATATGACGTTCGAGAAGTTTATGTCCTTGTATTCAAACGGGCAGAAAGTTCTACATGGGGTGACTAGAGAGGAGTCACGAGACCTTTCGAGGTGCCTGCTGACTACGCACTAGCGCACTGTGTGGCAGAAGATCTTCGAATGTCCAGGGGCATCGCCGTGAGTGTTCTCCCAAAAAATTTGGTCAACTCCAAACACTGCGGGAGCAGAATCCAGAAGTTGGTGGGGTGCTACAGTTGAAGAAAGGCCAGAGAAACATCTACTACCTAGTTACCAAGAGGCATTCCCAAGATAAACCGTCCTATGAAGATGTCTGGAAGAGTCTCACCAAACTAAGAGATACTATGGTGGACCAGAATCTGGTGGATCTAGCAATTCCAAAATTGTCCTGTGGTATTGATGGGTTGGACTGGAGAGTCATAAGAAGTATGCTGGAGGCGATATTCAGATCCAGCGGCGTCAAGATTTTGGTTTGCTGTAACCCTCTTCCACGACCGATCATGAAGACCGTGGAGTGTTACTTCCATCGAACTTCACGGTGCAGATATGGGGAGTCATGCAGATATCGTCACACTCCAAGGATGAAATTTCGGGACGAAATGTCTTTAAGAAGGGGGCAATGTAACGAACCTAGGCCGGACCTGTCGCCTCGCGCGTTGCCGTCGACAGCGATGAGGTCATCCCCGGAGATGTTCGAGAACAGTCCAGTCGCTCTGCCGCGGAAACGATTGGATATATATATATATATATATATATATATATATATATATATATATATCTACAAATATAATCATAATAAACTAAAACTAAGTTACAACAAATTAATGTGCCCCATTTGACTTTTGAATGAATATGTGGATGTATCGAATAAATCAATTATTCCACTATTTTTTGGCCATAGTTCGTACTGTGATGAGGAACCATCAACAGTTCTGAAATTCTTGTTCCTCTGGGATTGACATTTAGATTAAAGAGTTCAATTAAATTTGGACAACATATAGCTCCATTTTTAACCCTGTGCAGGAATCTTGAGTCTATTTCAGCTCTTCGATGTTCTAAACTTGTTAAATTTAATATGTTCAGAATGTCAGAATTATTCATAGTCTCTCCTCTGATATCCAAGTTTGAATGCACACAACCTTAAAAATGTATTTTGAACTCTCTCAATTCTATTGATATCCACTTGATAAAACGGACACCATATCATACAATTATATTCAATATCTGATAAGAATATGTAAAAAAAAATTGAGAACAAGATACATTTCACAAGTATTAATTGTTGATGTTTTGAATGAGTTCCCAGATGGTATTGACTGGGTATTGTCTGTGCGGACTTCTTTCTTGGTTTCTGTTTATACAGAACTTTAGGATTTCTTGGTTGTGTTCTCTATGTGCAAACTTTTCAGTAAGGATGTGTAAGTGTTGGTCTATGGGAGCAATTCCTGTTGTCTCGTATAGTAACTTATTGGGTGGATTATGTAGAGGGTTTCTGGGGTGACTTAATTTGGTTATGGTCCTCAGTGAAATGGCTTTTGCAGTTTGAAGTTTTTTAATTGTAGCATTCTTCGCGGTAAGGTAAATTGGATGACAGTATTCCAGGATAGGGCGGCATATTGTTTTATATATGTGTGCGGCTGTTGTTTTATTTATTTATTTATTTATAGTAGTAATACATCCAACAGACAAAAGAGTCCAATTATAGGAGTATATAACGTAAAATTTGTGTAACACAGTATACTTATTCTAGGTTTATATGTTAACAATAACTGATAAGTAACAATACTTTCTGAAATTATATTTCAATTCGAGATGAGCCTATATAAAATTTGTTTGAATTGGGATGCATTTGAAAAGAATATATCCACTGAGGGAAGATTGTTTAGACATCTACACATATGATTTAGACAATTATAGAAATTATGTTGGGAATTCGGTACATCAATACGAAAGGTAAGATTCGTTCTAGAGGCTAAACGAGGAATATTGAAGTTCAATAAAGATAGTAATGTTGATGAATCGATTTCATTGTGTATAAGTTTATGAATGAAAGTAAGGTCGGAAATTTCACGCGTTTTCTCAAAGAAACCATATTGAATTCATTCAAGAGAAGATTATACTCACAGTGTCTTTCTGGATATGAACCATGAACTTTGGAATACATGAATTTCAGGAATCTACGTTGAACATTTTCTAGTTTGTCACTGTATTTTGTATAATGCGGGTTCCATATCTGGCTGCAGTATTCCAATTTCGATCTCACCAAAGAAAAAAATATGCATTTCATTGCTTCTAGTGATTTGAATTCTTTGCAATTTCGTATGACAAATCCAAGAAGCGCATTGATTTACTTGTGATATCCTCTATATGTGCGAAAACGTTAATTTCGCGTCAAACGTCATTCCTAGATCCCTACATTCAGATACCCTCGTAATGATGGTATCCTTCAATAAATAATTGTGGACAATTGGAGATCTACGTGAGTATGTCATAATTTTGCATTTGCTAATGTTCAGTGGTAAGTTATTCGAGTCACACCATTCAACTAAATTATTTATGTCGTGTTGTAATGAGGTACAGTTCGTAGGATCTCGAATTTCTTTATAAATTTTCATATCATCTGCGAAAAGAAGTTTTTTTGATTTTATGGAGTCACAAATGTCGTTTACAAACATAAGAAAAAAAGTGGCCCCAGGTTTGAGCCCTGCGGCACCCAGAACAGGCGATAAACTCAAGCTTTTGTCCCTTCATATTCAACAAACACATTTCTGTTAGAGGTAACATTTCATCTAAGGATTTCGAAACATATTGAGGAAATTCCGAATCGATTAGTTTTCTCAGAAGTAATTCATGGGAAACTCTCGAATGCCTTACTGAAATCAGTGTAAATGACATCCACCTGATTTTTATCATCTAAGGATTTCGAAACATATTGAGTAAGTGTACATAGATTCGAAACAGTGCTTCGTGCTCTCATGAATCCATGTTGGAATTCCGAGAGAGATCTGGAAATTTTATTATAAATTAGATCCGACAGGATGATTTCAATAAGTTTTGAGAAGACTGATATCAGAACAATTGGTCTGTAGTTGGTAATATCATTTGCCTTTCCTGACTTATGAACAGGGCAAATGCGTGAGGTTTTCCATAGTTTAGGAAATCGGTCAGTATGTAACATTTTATTGTAAATTATTTGTAGGGGTCGACATAGGTAAGTTATATGCTTTTTGACAACTTTGGCAGGAATACCGTCAGGTCCGCTAGACATTTTGTTTTTTAATTTTTTTGATGCTTTTAAAATTTCTTCAGTACTAATGTTGTTCAAAATTAGCGGTAAACTGAAATTGTTTGGGGTATCTGGTAGTTCATGTTGACTATTATTATCATTGGCGGTATAGTTACTACTAAAATATGTAGCAAATGCGTCAACAATTTCCTTTGGTGTAGAAAGAGTGATATCGTTGAAAATCATTTGCCCCGGTATTCGAGTTTTATTTTTCTTTGAATTAATAAACGCCCAGAAACTAATAGGGTTGGATTTCAAATTGTTTTCGGACCTCTCGATGAAGGTTTTATATGCCGCGGCTATTTCCTTTTTTATAGTCCTACGTAGGTTCTTTAATTTCTCGAGATGGAACAAATACTTCGTTTTTTTATACATATGAGACTGATGATATTTCATTTTAATGTTATTAATTATGTTCGTGGTATACCAATGTGGATAAGTACGGCGCCTGTTTCTCTTCAAGGGCACACATTGGGATACCACTGACTGCAACACATTATCAAATTCTTCACTGGCCATGTCTGGATCGTCTATTGTTACAAAAAACTCCCAGTTAATTTCATTGATCAATCTTATGAATTTTTCATTGTCAATTTTGGTGTATTCGTATCGTTTAGAATATGGCTGAAACCGCTTTTCTTTGGTACAATCTATGGATAATGAAACCGACAAGCAAGGGTGATGCAAATCAAGTGGCACCAGAGATTCTAGTTCTTCTGCCACCTCACAATCATGTTCATCTGAATAAATTACAAGGTCTAAAATTCTTCGGTTATGATTCAAAATACGGTTTCTTTGAGACAATTGCGGCGAAATTTACGAATGAGTGAAAACTGTCCAAGAGGTTTGACAATTGGCCAGTTTCATAATAATTTTGTATTTCAGTAATGTTAAAGTCACCAATAATTAACGACTGGCTAATTTGAGGGAGTGTTCCTAAATATTCGAAAAATACTTCATATTCAATTAGGTTCGTATTGGGTGGTATATAAACAACTAGTATATTAATGGTTTTGTACTGACTGTAACGTAAATGTATACCTAATAAGTCAATTTTCTGGATTGGAGACACTATGTTGACACTGTCAGATTCGTAATGGTCACTATCCACAGCTAGGATAACACCGCCTCCACGTTCACCATAGGTACGATCACTCCGATAAACTGTGAAGTTGTTTGGAAATAGTTCATTGTTTTGAACTCCATCTCTGAGCCAGCTCTCAGTAATGGCAATAATTTTGTACTCACTAGCTAACAAGTTATTTAAAAAGGAATGGGTTTTGGAATTAAGTCCGCGGCAGTTTTGGTAGAGAATTGATAAGGTATGACTTTGCTTGATGGATGTATTAGCTAGTTTTTTTGTAGTATTTTCGGGATGCCATTCTTGTAGCCTATAAACAGGTCCTGTTCTCCATTGGTGTAAGCGGCATTTTTCAATTCACTCGGAAGTTATGGATATTATCAGGATTAAATACAGTTTTTTCCACGGCACTACACTTTTAGTTCACATGTACCTACTCCAAAGCAATAATTCACAATATATCAACTGATTAATAATGTTAAAGCGGAGCAGATTTTTTGAACACGTGTCACACGCTCGACATACAATACTCCATACTCCATGTTTTACTAATTCTTGAAAGTTAAGCTCTGAAAGTGTTTGCTCCTGTAGATGCATTTTCTTTTTATGTTTTCCACGTGTTTTTTAAAATTCAATTTGTGGTCTATGTCGACGCCCAGATACCTCACTGTGTTAATGTTTTGAAGGTCTTTACCTTTTATCTTTATTTTAGGTGAGTTTGGTGCAATGTTGTGATTTTATATTGTCTTTCCTTTGTAATTGTCCCGATTTTTTTTTCCTGAAAACTTTTCCAAAACCTATTTGAAGCGTGAGGTATGGTCCTGAGTTCATACAAAAATTTCCGATCAACTTTTCCAATTTTGCTTTCCCTAAAAACCTTTCTGGGACTATTACGAACGATTTAAAAAAATAATTAGCCAAATAGGCCCAGCCGTTCTCAAGTGATGCGCTTACCAAGGAATTGAGAAATTCATTTTTATTTTATAGATTTTATCCTCGCTAAATCAACACAAATAACTTCAAATACAAACAAAAATAAAATCAGGTCTGTATTCTGAATGGGATGATTTTCATTGTTTAGACTTTGATGATGGAATTTATGAGCAGTAATGTAGACAAAAATACCAGCTAAGATACTATCTGAACTCGGTAAGATAAGGACTACTTAAATTAATTCAAAATAATACAGGTCTGTTTTCAAAAAAATAGAGTGATGAACGAAAAATAGAGTGATGAACGAAAAATAGAGTGATGAACGAAACATCGTATTGAAAATCAAAGCAAATTTGAAACAATGAAGAAAATTTCCTGAACACTTATCCAGATTCCTAAAATTACAGGCGCAAAGAAAAGGGAACGGGCCGGGTATTTCCCGCATATTTTAATAACGGTTCGTGATATTTCCGATTTGGAAACATCGTTTCATTGTTCAGTAAAATAGGCAACTTTTGTCTGATTCAACCAACTTCGGATCATTTACCAATTGCAGTTGCCCCAAACATGACATAATTTGCTAAACATGTATTTATGCATAACATTGTTGAATAAATACGTTTTTCCTAATAAATATCCTCTCTAAAAACTTTTTTAATTTCAGCAATCTTGGTTGATAGAAATGTCAGAAGGCCTACCGAGCAAAGATGGCACAAATGTTGAAGAAAATGAAGCAAGTGATAGTGAGTACAAATCTCTAAACCCCCCAACAAAAAATATGAAAAAAAGTCTGCAGCAGAGAAGGAAACAGAGAGAACAGTTGGAACTTGCTAAAGCTAGAAGAGCCGTCAAATTGGAAAAGCAAAAAATCACAGATATTCACAAACTCAAGTTATTAACAAAACAACTTGATATTATTGAAAAGAAGCAATTTGTGGTGAGAGAAAAACGTTTGGAGAAGAAAGAGCTCACGAAGAATGACCCAAAAGTTTTGAGTTCGATTAAATACGAAGAACCAGAACTGGATTTTAACATGGGACATGACATTGCTGGAAATTTGAAAAATTTGAAAACCGAGGGAAACTTGCTGGCAGACAGGTTCAAAAGCATGCAAAAACGCAATATTTTAGCCCCAACTAAGAAACATTCTCGCAAAAATATCAAAGTAAAAAAATATACTAGACCAGGGCATAAGGACGTGGATTGGAAGAAAACAATAGCTCGTTTCGTATAAACATTTTATTGTGTTTTTGACTAGTTCATAATTCAATGAAAAACACCCAATAAATTCTAAAAAATACATTCAATGACTTTTATTGTCATGATTTGAGAGATCTCATAGAGATTTACAAGATATTATAAATGTGCATTTTCATAAGATGAAATATCTCAATTTACAGGTGAACAAATGGACGATAATCACTAGAACAATATCTCAGTCTTAACCAACATTCTCAGTTGGTACCACATCAGATAGTAGAACCTTTTTTTTTTATTGAGAAAAATCAACAATTAGTTACAGAAACATTAAATGAAATTAAAAACTGGCCACTCTATAATAGACTATATAATGCTACTTTGCACTGAAATTAAATTATATAGGATGACTGAATTTCTTTTAGTTTTATTGCTTACCAGAATAAATAAGTACTCCTTTTTTTTTAAATACATTCTTCGTTTTATTTGTCTAAATGATTTGTCAATTGATACTGGATAAAAAATCAACCAATTATCAGAATAAACATTCAAATTAGAATCCTTTCACGATATCTCTCAGATACAGTTCAATGTCCAGTATTGACGTAGTGCTAGGGAAGTAGTTGTTTCCTGTTAGATAATAAAAAAATCATACATTTTTCATTTCCAAAAAATATATTTCCAATTGAGAATGTTTCCTCTTTCAACATGAATACCTCCCAAGAGGTTATCTTGAATAATGGAAGATAGCAATTTTTGTCGAGGGGGGTCCAGGTTCAGGCATATGATGATAAGTAAACGAACATGTAAAAAAGTTTCTCGAAAATAAATTTCCTCAAATTATTTAATAATTCAGAGCTCCTAGCCTATTTGACCTATTTGATTAGGTTTCAGCACTATATTTCTACTGGCACATTACAGGTTTTTCGTTTTTCAACTCCTGAAGATGGAAAAGGAATTGAGTAGACTGGCTTTGTACGAATTGGTTAAGGAGTCTCCTGAAAAATTAACTGATGGGAAGCTCTTTGAAGAATATGACGGAGATCAAAGTTCAGGAGAATCAGATTGAAAACGCTAATCTGAAGTCACTCAAAAACTCAGATCCCTGTAGTGACTTGACTTTGGTCAATATTAAATGTATATATGATAAAGATTGATTCATAGAGATATATTTTAGGAGTATTTACCATTACAGAGTAAGTGAACTTCAAAACACATGAAAAATATTTTTGGCCAGGGTTTTGCCACAGATACTCCACTATACGCTGCTGTGTTGACCGTCGAGATGCCCCGCAGATCAAAAATGTCTCAGACAGACAGGCATTTTTGGCGATGTATTTAGGGATTTTGTGTTGTATCTAATCTCTAGATCAATTTCGGGGGGGTCTAGACAATAGATTCACAAATTGAAATCTATTAAATGTAAGAAAGAAAATACTTGTCTAATGTATAAATCTGCAAGCGGCTTGTGTGTCATATCACCAAAAGTGATAAATTGATGTTTATTAAAGTTGATGGATGTGTAATTTCCAGATTGTAGATTGAATCTGTATTTTGAACACCTTAAATATCATAATTAATATGAACTTGATTATGAAAAGACTACACCGTATACGTATCCTGAAGTAAGGAACATTCTAGCGTTACATCCAAGGGGGGGTTACAGGGAGTGTAGACCCCCCGAAAATGTTATAGAGATTAGTTACAACACCAAAATCCCTAAATACATCGCCAAAAATGCCTTTCTGGCTGAGAAATTTCCGATCTGCAGGTGGCGGCGGGGCATCTCGACGGTCATCAGCAGCGCATAGTGGAATACTTCACCTTGCATGTTTTGTTCATAAAGTATTGGAAAAAGGAACTCCCTCGTATATTAGAAAAAAGAATGTCATATAGGTCGGTTGTGCATGATGTAAACACCAGAAATAGAAACCTACTTGTAATACCCAGGCATAACACTGCTGCATTCAAAAGGTCATTTTCTCATTCTGCGGTAAAAATATTTAACTCCATACCAACTCCTATCAAGAACAAATCATCTTATGGATTTAAAAGAGCCTTTAAGGAATACCTTATGGTTCTATAACATTTTTGTTTTTAATTGTTTGTAATTCTCCCTATTTTTAATATATATATGTAGGCATTATTCTGTATGTAATGATTTATTTGTAACTGGTACTCGGTTGAGTTGAGCAGTCTAACTGGACTTCGCCGAGGATTATTAAAATAAAGACATTTTATTATTATTATTATTATTATTTGTGGAAATTTTTTTTTCATGTGTTTTGAAGTTAAAACCATTGCTGTTGACTTTTGACTTACTTTGTAATGGGATATTATCCTAAAAAATATATCTATAAATCAACTTTATCACAATATATATATATATATAAATATATATATATATATATATATTTACAAAAGTTTAGTCACTACAGGGATCTTAGTTTTTGAGTGGCTTCGGAAGTGAGACGGTGTGACCCGGGGTCTTGTTAGATTACATCCTAGATCTTGGTGGGTAAGGGGAGTGTTCTTTTAATAAAAAAGAAAAGAAACTAGCGTTATGAAGTCAACTATGGAAAACACCTGAGCATCGTCTGAGCATGGAATATCATTCAGAAGAAGAGCATACCAAGCAGGTATTAGAATCATCATCTACACATCCAAGAAAAGGTTTCCGATGTCAAGAATCTAGCAGAAAGTAAGTAAAATTCCTTCGAGGATTTCTTTCCCTCTCCGCCACTGAAGTTATGGAATTGCTCGACAACTGATAACAAGTTTAGGACTGTATGAAGAGCACAAGGTGAGTATGAATCACTTCATAGGTATGGGGTCCATACGCTTCATAGGTAACGTTGTATGTACTTTTTACGATTCAACTTTAGTATTACGCAGCCATCTCCCAAGCACATTTTCCTAACTATTTGATATCTAGAATTGAAAGACACACTTCATTGATTAATCTGAGCTTACAAATATCAATCTTAGTAACAGAAAGGACAAATATGGGAACATTATAGAGATGAGGATACTCAACTTCAACGATATCCTGTATTGTCCCAATAATAGTTCTCTGCAGAAATGACTTCCTAAATCGTAGAATACACTTTATTAATCAAGCTGAGCAAAATGATAGTAATTTTAGAGTTAGAAAAACCAAATCTAGGAAATATTATGAACAGGTAGGGTTGACACCTCAACTTTCAGGCTACCCTGTCCTCTCCCTATAATGTTTCCCTACTAGTCCCATATATCCATTGAAAGAATACACTTTTCTCTTCAAGCTGACATGCTGTTTACCCACCTTACCAAGCTTGAGAGTTGAAAATAGAGTTTCAAAGGAAAAAGTGTCATGAAGCGTTACACATAAACAAGACGTCAACAACCAGGTTTAGAGTCAAAATTTGGCTATATGCGGTATTTATTCCGAAGGTAAACCTGGTACAAATTATACCACAAACAATTTAGATCACTTTTATACAAGTTTCAGATGGGAAATCCACTCGGGAAATTCGAATATTGGCAAGTTTCAGTCGAGGATTTTGAAAGTTTGGCAAACAAATTCCATCTCCCTAGATACGACCTTTTCCTATATAAGCAAACCCAGAATCAGTCATAAGGCAGTCGAATTCCAGCATCTGAACCGAAACCATCTCCAGAGGAAGGACTAACTCCTTGGTACTGGGAAGAGAGGAAGTACAACACAATTATCTTCGGGAAGTCCAGGTCCGTAACGAATAGAAATGATAACTGAATTCAATTTTCATTGCCATTCAGAATGTTCAACTAATTTCCTTTATTTGATATTATCAATTCATTATCACTAACCAGTCAACTCAGTTAAATTATAGAGTCAGCATTTTCTGCCACGATTAGTCTATGTCTTACTTATAACATCGAGTAAAATAGAGAATTTTAGCACAACTGTGAAATAGTGGAACTGAATGTGTTTATCATTGTCTCATTGTTGCTTCTTGCCATAAATAAAATATCCCGGTTTTACACTTGCCAAAAACTTTAAACCTAAAGAGTGACCGTGGAAAGTAACGGGTTTGTGGGTATGGGTGCACCCAAAAGCATTCCTGTCCATCAGCGGTAAATATATTAGTGGACTATTCACACACGTTGTCGGGAGTAAATTCTATAGGAATTTTGGGCAAGATATCACACTAATGAATTTTTAAATAGTCTCGCGAATTTGCATTTTGAATACCTTAATAAACAACAGTCTGTCCTCCTGGACTTCAAAGAATATTGTAAAGATAGGAAAATTGAAATTTGACAATGGTTCCTGGTTTGAATCTAGAATACTTAATTTGTGGAATATATCTAGGTCATATTAGTTGAAGCCTATCAGTACCACATTAAATCCTCAAGTTATATTGGTCTGAATTGATTTTTAGTACTTGACCGTGGCTCATCGTGACAATTTAATAGCTAAATTGAGAAATGTTGGAATGAGTATGTTTGTAGTGCTACAAGCATGGATCCCGCCTTTACGCATATACAAACTCTAAATATAAATAGAACGTACTGTAAAGAGTGGCCGAGGATGGTAACGGGTTGTCTAGTATGTGTGCACACAAAACAATCTCCGACCGGTCACTAGGTCCTATGAGTCTAGCAACTCCTTGGTTGCGTTCATTCTCTCAATTGGCGATGATCGATCTATGAATATACCAGCGAAATATACCGGTAAGGTATTTTGGGTATTAAACAATTTTACAAATACAGATATATTCCTATCACTTGTTTATATAGTTCAAATTTCATCACTTCAGAAAAACTTTACATAGTAGTATCAAATTAAATCACAACAAAAAAAAAAGAAAAAAAAAAGGTTGGAAAAAAAATGAAAGTCAACCAGAAAATTTACCAACCATATATGACCGGGGTGGGTTCGATTACAGAAGATTAACTTTTTATTGGATTCTCCTGAACTCTGATCTCCGTCATCTTCAAAAAGCTTTCCATCATTTAATTTTTCTGGAAACTCCTCAAACAATTTGTACAAAGCTATACCATAAGACGACAATAATAGTCAGTGACTCACCTTAGCCTGATCGTTCAGTGTTGCAACCTCCGCGCTGCCGTCGCTAAATATCAGTACAATTGCTAACCTCGACCACGAACTTCCGTTAAAATAGAGGCTGCTCCGTAAGATCTATTGCACGGGCCGAAATAAATTTGGCACCGGTGCGCTGTGTCTGCATTTAAAACAAGCGGTATATCGGGATACAATAGATTTTTATTGTAAAATATATTATTTTGAAGCCCTTATTGTGTTGTTTCTGAACTAGTGACTGACGTCACTGACTATTATTTCCGACCCATGGTATAGTCTACTTCAGAAGTTGAAAAACGAAACACCTGTAATGTGCCTGTAAAAATATAGTGCTGAAACATAATCAAATAACACTTCTACTCACAAAGACACCTGTTCTTCAACTGAGGATAGGAGCTCTGGGTGATACTTATGCTCCTGGAAATGATGTGATCCATGCACCAGTTAGTAATGATAATATGCACTTTTTACAATTGTTGAGCAATTTTTAACTTCAACACTTTTGGCAAGGTTTTTGCCTCAAATACTCCACCGTGCCGGCCACACCCCACCTCACCGACCCCGAATTTGTGATTATTAAATAATTTGAGAATACAGAACCCAGAATTTGGCTTCCTGTGTATTTATGCATAAAACAAATGTTAGTTGAGTTACTGAACTCCAGTCCTTGACATGTTTCATTTATTTTATAGTTCAAGAAAGATTTAGATTTATCAAAATTTGAGGCTATGAAATTTGTGGTAGAAAGATAATCTGCAAAAATTAGAAACTGGCAAAAATCAAAGAAGGATGGAAATGGAAGATAATGAATATATATATATATATATATAATTGTAAAGAATGGTAAGAACTCTTCATTTAGTGCAAGAATATTTGTACGTATGATTTTATTAAATGCACCATAATTTGGCAGTATTGCGACTGGAGTTTTCCATGATTTGAGAGACCTTGACTGAATAAGGATCATTTGATTGTAATTAATAAATGAAAACATTCAATTAATTTTGCTGGAAGGTATTTCACTTATGCTATTTTTCCCAATTTCTTGCTGTGATTTGTTATCAGTAACTTCCGTTGATCGCTGGAGGTGAACAAAAAATCAGCATTCTCTATATAATTTAATTTCAGTAAACAGAATAACTTTGAAAGAGATTCTGCCAAAAAATCAAGAGTGTAATTTTTTTTTCAAAATATTAAGATTATTCAGCTTGCTTGTGTTATGTTACAGCTTTGTATTCATTGAGAAATAGGCCAGTTAACATTAAGTAAGAGATTGTTTGACGATAAAAAATGTAACATAACTGCAAATTTGATATAATCATTTTTCCAATATTCAGAATTTGAAGCAAATTGCTAAATTGTTTGTGACCTAAATATTAACATACTTGTAAAATTATTGGGCACTTGCTGAAATTGCCCTAGATGTCTTCAAATTTGCAACTCTCTTCCGATGAAGGCAAGATGATTTTTTTCATAATTTACAATATGACTCACTAATTAGCTGAAAAATGTTCGCCAAAATTGTAACACACGTACATTTTGACTGCAAATGACAGTTTTTCTAACTTAGACGTAATATTAATTTTGCATCATATCACGACATCGGCAGATAGATGTAATCTGCAATAATCAACTTTTTTCCCCATCAAAGTTAGTATTAAGGTTACTGCAAATTATATGTTGAATTTAATATGTTAAACAATTATAAGTTTACTTGAATGGTAAAATTGTAGTCTATAGCACATTAAACAACGGCCAATCGATCTTTCTCGATACACCACCGAATTTGCCCAATGCACGCGAATATAAAAATGCTTCAAAATCAAAGTTTTCAAAAATGGAAATATTGTTCTTGTATGTTATTAATAATTCCTTAAATTTGTCTGAATGTCATTAGAGAGACGGCAGCGAGAATAACGTTGAACTGAGTAATATTGTCCCAACACATTCATTGGTTTTTATGTCATTGATGATATTAAATAAATGATTGAAAGAAGTTACATAGCATTGCAAATGTCATGTACAGTGTCTATTTTTAAATGAGCAATGCCTTATATCTCTAGAATCAAAAATAGCACATTGACTCATCAGGCTCCATATTAGTGCTTCAACAACCCCAAAACAATTTTTTCACATGATTATACTCATTTCCTTATCTTAATGGAAACCTTCAAAAAATATTATTTAGGAATATTTTTTTTCAATTATAACTTTTTGCTTCTAGAGACAGTTATCTACTTCTTCATGCATTATTCCGAAATTACACAACTGAAAAAAGTGTTTGGTACTTTTATATGGCATTTTTCAAGGGCTTTTAAATGAAGTATCACAAAGAGGTATTAAATAACAAAGAGGTTAGGGTAGGTAGAATTAAAGGCATTGTTTGGAAAAGGTCACTCTATGAATTGGTTTTCCATTCATGTTCTATAAGTGTTAATGAATTGTCATTATATATTTCTAATGGAAGAATTTTCAGCGGATAATTTCTGAATTTACACACTTGAGAACAGTTTTATTTATGGTGAAGTTACGACCTGAAATACATGGCTTGTTGGTTTGTCACAGATTAACTGTATTTTATCCAAGAAAAAAAATAAAGAGTTATGGATGTTCAAGGGAGAATATATATATGTTTAATAGTAACTGATTAACAAATTAACCTCAGATGAAAGGAGCATACAGGGCAAACAAAAATAATGAAGTCACTTATTCAGTAATTTACAGCGATTTTCTGGGTCTGTGAACATCAATTGCCACTTTCTAACCTAATGAAAGGCCTAGTGTCCATTCCTCATGGTGATCTTGTTATTCTTGTTTTTAATATTGACTTTGAGTTCGTTTTATTTTGTATGCGGCCACCACTTAAGAGCGGGCGGAGAGCCCTTACAAAACAGAAAACCCTCCCACCAAATTTTTGGATACAACAGGTTGATTCCATCACTGCCAAAAAGGGTTTCTTCAATTCATGGCCACAACCATACTATGAGTTTGGACTCTATAAACACCCTCTGTTATTGTGCACTTATTAATACATTAACGCATATGATATTCTTTCTTTTTCCGCATCATAATTTTTTAATTAAGCTGAAGATGGATCCTACTGGACCCGAAACATGTCCCCCTTGATTTCATTTACTGATATAATAAAAGTTGTGGAGATGACTTTGTGAATATATTTCCTCCTCATCTTAGGTAAAAAAAATATTCAGAAAAAAGTTGTAGTGTTGTATTCACACTAAGTATATATACATATATTACAATACATAAATATATATATACAAATGTGTGTATATATATATATATATATATATATATTCTTAGGAATTTGGTTCGTGTATTGATAGTTAGGGTACTTTAATTCATATACCGTCATTTGCAATAAATATATGCATATTTTTCAGCTAATTGATGAGTGATATTATTATAAATTATAAAAATTTATTGGGGTGGACAATTTTGGCGAGGGCCTAATAATTTTGCAAATTGGTCGCAAATTAAGATCAAAATAATGTTCATTAAAAATAAATAATTATTTTGCAGGTGTAAGAAGTGACTGCAAATCATTTTTCGAATTCTGAATATTGGAATACAAGTTATAACAAATTTGCAGCTATGTTAAATTTGGGATCGCCAAACAATCCCTTGATTAAATTTTTTGACATTTTAACAATTTTGCGGACCTTCAATCGAGTTGCAAAATTTTATAAGTTTTGATTCAGTCAGTAATTTATATTACCATAAAGTTTTAAAAATGTTAGACCTAATGTAAAAAAATTCGGTTATCACATCTCTAATGATTGGCCTAAAATTAATATGGCACAAACATTTTATATTATTTCAATAAAATTAAGGATTACTCGTTAAAAAATTAGAGATTTTTTTTTTTATTTATGTCAGATAATCTTTGAAAATTATACCTTTTTTAGTAAACCTTGAAACTTTCCAGGTAATGAAAGAAAGAGAGAAAAATCCCAATTACTGAGGAAACAATATTGAAATTATTGTAAATCAGAAGCAAGCGATAATGTGAAGATTCCAAATTGAAAAATATAGGTCAGGCAAATGATGTAATTCAATTAACGCTATGCAGTAGACTGATGCAAACGTATGTTCTAGTTTACTGTGAATGTCATGTACCAACAATGAACAACGTATCTATCTCCTGCATGCATTTACTACAATTCTCAAGGAAACATTCATATACACCATTTACCAAACGTGATTATTTTAAAAATCAACAAGCAACATTCTTTGGTAATTACTCATTATTATTGTTAAAAATGCAGTTTAGGGAGAATTCGCGTATCACAAAAATTTTTGGTTTATATTATTAATTTTTCTAAAAGCTTGAAAATAAAAAAACATCATTACCCTTTTGATTGAATGCATGTGCCTGTGGAAGAAACAGAACAGCCAATCATGCGCTTTCAATTAGTTGGCGTAGGTGTTGTCTATGATGTAGCGTGTACTTGCATCTAGAGACTGATTGTCATTATTGTGCCTCAATAATAATTCGGAAAAAACGAGAAAAGCGGAGCATCCGAATAATCTCGTGCTATCCTCAACGTGTTGAAAAAAATTATGACTGACCGCCGGATTTTTTTGTGGTAGGGAAACTTTATTACAAAAAAAAAGGATTTTTAAATCTATTGATTCTCCCTGAACTGCATTTTTTCCTTATTATTTATTGAGTTACTATCTTAGTCCCCCATCTAAATTTTTCCAGATTTTATGAGCTTTTGATCGTTCATCGAACAAGCTCCTAACCATAACAACTTGAACGAAACCAACTACCACCATAAGAAGAAGTTGAATAATTGAATAGGTGTTGACTTTAAAATAGCTTTCTTCGGCAATATTTCTATCTCTAGCTTCCGTTGATTTGATTAAGTCTTGCAAACTACGGGCTTTATTTAAATGATTTCTCACACTGTTAACGATTGCTTGAACATCCTGTAACTTCATTTCATAAATTTGATCCTGCTGAACAGTGTTGAAGTTGAAATTTTCATCAGAATCCCATTCGCCATTGTCCTCGCCACCTTCGATTATGAGTTCAAAGAAAACGGCTTTCTTGTTATAAGAGCTGAAAGTGTTATCGAAACAGAACCGATAGTCTCCTTGCATTGCAGCATCGGCCCTATGATTATTTTCAGTTTTCTTGAAGTCGACAAGGAGTATTCTACCAGTTGGATCAACTAGGCGGAAAATTATATCTAAATTTCCGTGTCCTCCATCAATTACTTGGTATTCTATATCGATAGTCTCTCCAGCTTTGGCCGATTGATAAAAGCAGGTTTCTTTCCCTGGGTCTACGAATATGGTGAGTTCTTTTTCTAGAGCATTAGTAACCTCTAAAATGCATACTAATAAACATATTGTTACATATCGCTTCATTTTCCAATTATTGCCAATGCTCTCACAAATATCACCACTATCACCAGTATTTGTTTGTTTCCAGTCTTCTCATTTTAAAGTAATTCGAATTCGAACTTTGACCTTTGCCCTTACAGTACAGGGATATCTGACATTTGACGTCACAACTGTCCAGTAACAAACCGCCACTGGGACGCGTTCCAATACCCCAACTCGGTTGGAGGATGAGTGAAAAATTTGACATATTGTGTCAATTCTCATTTTGATTCTTTTGGAACGAAACGAAACAAATTAGTTATTTGTCAGTTGTCATCATCCAAAATAATTCAAATTTACATTGAAATTTAAGATATGTTTTAAGGATTTAACAATGGAAGGAATTGAAGGGAAGATTCTTGCCTTTACTGGAGTAATGAAACAGTTTGTAGATAATAAAATCAAATACTTTATTAACCCCACTGGCCCACTTCACATACACTGTAAACAAACCTGCATTATGTACTAGAGCAGATTGATTTTCACCCCCCACAACATTTCTTTTATCATCCAGTAATAAAAAATGCGTTTCTGTCGTAATACTCAGTTTGTTTTCAAGCACAGGCTTTGGTTTGAAAAAAATTATATATAAACCACAGTTTATAGCTAAAGAAGCAGTTAGCTCACTTGGCCCAAATGCATGTTCCAAGGTAACATCCACTCCAGGGAAAGAATTCAGGATGCGCAGAATACTGTACGCGATTATCGCTCTTCGAAGTATCCGGAAAATGTCAGTATTAATAACACAGTAGCACGCGGTATGCGCTAGGCATAAAAATCAGAGTTGCGCAGTGTACAAATGGGAACAAAAAGATCAGAGTGCCAACGCCAAGGGAGCGAACTGATTCTTTAGCTATAAACTGTGTATAAACTATGTCTTAACCTTCAATGACTTCTAAGTATAATGTGCAATGTGCATGCGGTTGAAATATTTCAACTCTCGAGTTCGTGGGAAAGTTGTTCATGCGATTAAATCAACCGTGGTATAGGAACGACTTTCACGAGTTAATAAGTGGGAATCCACCGAGTTTATGAACGGTTAGGATGAAAAGTTGGAGTATTGGAACGCGCCCCTGTAGAGTGAATTCCCAAATTTGGAATTCAAAATAACGGATACTCCCTCTGGTGTCGATTTTTCAAACTATACATACGTACATTGTTTTACTTTTCCAAACATTAATGTTGATATGATTTTAGCCATTGTATACCTAAAACTTGTTGAATCTCTTTTGATTGTTGACAATTAATGAAATTCTTGTTTACCTGGTGAAAGTTCTATTGACTATTGTACGTCCTCGAGTGAAAAAATGCGTGATTCAAGTTCAAATCATTATTGTTGTGTACCTCAATGTGACTCTTGGCAAAACGATAACGTTGTAATGGAATAAGTTTCCATCATTTTCCGTGAGAAAATGAACGTAACGTTCTGGTGCAGACTAATCTAGAATGGAAATTCAAAGTTAAATGCCAGCGCCATAATGGCGAAAATTCAAACCAGACATACGTACGTTGTCTGTTTTCTCGGAGGTTATACACTTGTATTTGGAGTTTTTTTTAAGTGCGAATTTACACGATCCAATAAATTGGTAAATTTTGTGACCTTGAATTTTATTGATAGGTGTAAACAGAAAATTGTCGTCAATTTGAACTCGACCAATAAATTGATAAGTTTAGAATCGGTTCTAATTTTTCATCAATTTTCAGTGACAATTTGCAGTAACTTTCGATCATGAATTGGATGCCTGCTAGAACAGAGATTTTCAGGTTATATGTTATTATTTACGCGATTTCACATACCCTACCCTAACCGCGAGAAAAATGATAGTCTGAAAAAACAACTTAATTTACGTTGCATTACATTCGCAGCAATTTGCATTGCTGAATATAAAAGACAGAGATGTAGAAGATGGTGGATTAGATCTTGGATTGAGAAAAGAGGGAAAGGAAACTTGACATTAGTTCACGAAAAATTCCTGGAGCAGAACCTAATCAATTCAAATGATATTTAAGAATGGATCAGAGTCAATTCAATAAGCTATTGACTAATATTCGGAACTTTTCCTATAGTTGAACCATTTCTTATCAGTATGTTGGTATTCCTGAGTAAAAACTGTTTCCAAAATTGACCAATAAATTGTCAGGTGTAAATATAACCCATATTGGTCAATTTTATTGTTCAATTTATTGATCAATTTCATTGGATCGTGTAAATTCGCACTAAAATATTTCCATTTGGTATTATTTTCCAGTTTTTTTGTGTAGTGTTAATAATTCCAAGACTCTAGTGAAGTGGTGTATTTAAATCTCAAGACAATATCATTTGCGAAAACTCACTTCGAAGGAGACGAAGTATGTTCTAAATTGCTTGCAAAAAAAATATTTTTTGAAGTTTCTGGACAGCTTAGTGAAGTCATCGGGAATTATTGTTATGAATTATTTTGTAGAAATGTTACACATTATTATTTTTGAATTGAAAATAAAACTAACAATTTCATCTAAAACAAACCAGATGGTGTGAAAATGTGTCCTTATCACCTAAATATACATAAATAGTCACATTTGCTGTCTTTATTATCAATATTGGTACTTGATACCATATATTTATTAACTACGAACTGGCCATAAGAGCAATGCATTGAAAGTGAAGTCGAGTTATATTTGTCTTTCCTTGTCATATTGACAGCGCGTAGTTATGGCAACCGAGCATCAACCAATACATGTCACGCCTTCATTTTCGCGCCTGCGCATCAATTCAACGTTGCCGAGCGATGTTCATGCTTCATTTGTTTTGGATTCACATTTGCTGTCTTTATTTTCATTATTGGTATTTAATACATACATGGTATTAAGCATATATGTACTAAGTACAATATTGATAATAAAGACAGCAAATGTGATGCCAAAGAAAATGAAGCATGACCCTCACTCGGACTCTTTCTAATCGGCAACGTTGAATTGATGCGCATGCGCAGAAATGAAGGCATGACATGTATGTTGATATTCGGTTGCCATAACTAAGGCTGCCAATAGGACAAGGAAAGACATATATGACCCGACTTCACTTTCATTGCATTGCTCTTATGGCCAGTTATCTCATAGTTAATAAATATTTGCTTAATACATAAATGATTGTCTCTCTATAAATTATTGTCCTATTGCTTCCATTGTGGTGCATTTAGGATATCCCTCCTTGCGAGAAATCCGTTTCCATCCGGCCTCTAACCGGTGTAGACAAACAAGGAGAGTTATTTTTTGTGGGAATGCAGATTGTCTTGCTCTAAGCAATACTGCAACCCCGGACCTCTGGTGTCGATTTTTGAAACTATACATAAGTACATTGTTTACTTTTCGAAATATTAATGTTTATATGATTCTAACCATTGTCGAATCTCTTGTGATTGTTAACATTTAATGAAATTCTGGTTTACTGGTGAATGTTCTGTTGACTATTGTACGTTCTCGAATGAAAAAATGAGTGATTCAAGTTCAAATCATTATTGTTGTGTACCTAAATATGACTCTTGGGCTAAACTATCCCGTTGTACTGAAATAAGTTTTCATCATTTTCCGTGAGAAAATGAACGTAACGTTCTGGTGCAGACTAATCTAGGATTGAATGAGTCTGTAGACAGAAGACAGGCTCTTGGGATTTTGGAGAAGAATACAGTTCCTTCACAAAATCTTCCGGTATCGTCTGTGGCCAAGAAAAAAATGTGAAACAGAGAACCTTCAAAGAGAGTTGAGAAGAAAGAAAAGATAGTTAGGAAGAGAAAAAAGAAATATTATACAACGTACGCAGATTATTTATACAGTATGGAAAAAGAGTGACTATTATAATATAAGATTAAATGACTTACCTGTAAGGAAATTCAATCTTTATTATACGAGAAGCCACGTTCGATTAGACCAAAATGGTAGTCACGTATTCTCGTGCTACTAGCCACTACTTTCAACAAAACAACACAACCTTATCTCTTACTCCTTCTGCCCAGGACATGACATCATTACGTTTTTGTGGTATAGCCACTGAAATTTGTTCAGCTTATTTGAGGTGGGTTTCTCTATAAATTTCTTTTTCCAAAAGAAATAGGAGGGTTGGTCTAACCGAACGTGGCTTCTCGTATAATAAAGATTGAATTTCCTTACAGGTAAGTCATTTAATCTTATATTATACTTCGAGCCACGTTCTCATAGACAAAAATGGTAGATATTTAGAGCTTAACTGAACAAATTCCACTATTTTGTAAGGAAATTATTTCATTTTGATTAACTCGGCAAATAGATACGTATCAATAAGTATATATACATACATATATACACATTTATCTTTTAATATATACATACATAGACCAATACATATGAACACATATATAACCAGAATTACTGTTTATTTACAACTAGAAATTCTATCTTAATACATCAAAAATGTATTCAATAAAAAATCAATTTTATCGTAGATTTTTGAATTCACAGAAAAATGTCTCTATTCAATATTTAATTGAGAATGTTTCCTTTTTCAACATGAATATCCCACAAGAGGTTATCTTGAACGATGGAAGATAGTGACTAAAGGGTATCTTTTAGTCGCAGATGATTCCACCTCTGATTTTATGAACATCCTGTTCATATTTTCAAACAAATCATAATTGAATATTTACAACTTTCATTTCTTTTAGTTTTTTTTTTTCGGAAATCTTACATAGGCTCATAGGCTATTTCGTCTACCAGAGGTCTGTTATCTGAAATCTGACAAAAGCACTGGATTTCGCAGACCCTTCTGCCATTAAACTTATACCAGCACGCTAAGCTGCTGAAGTAGATGCTTGCCGAGCATTATATAACTTGAGAATAGAGATGTGTCTATATCTGAACATGATAATAGAGTATCAATCCATCTTGAAAATGTTGATGGTCTCCTATGAGGATTTTAATCATTAAAAATAATTCTCCCGCCGTGTTTCTTAATGTCTGAGTTATCTCTATATAATACACTGTAGCGTTAGCGCGTCGCATACTTCAGGCCTCTCCCGAAAAATCCAAAACTGGCCGGGGTGTATTGGATTGATGTTCTTATAATATCAGTAATAAAAAATTTATATGAATCTCCATCAACCTTATAATCTGGAGTTTGATTTTAGATAAGGTATGTACTATATGAGATGAAATTGAGGCAACTAAAGTAAAAAGTAAGTTGTTCAAATGATATAGTCTAGATAAATATTGAATTACATTATGAGAGACCTATAGACTATTTGGAAAAAGTTGGTTTTCACCTAAACGTACTCCTTATTTTTTTTTTTACAAATATAGTTCATTGATAGTTGAAAAAATAAACTTCAATGGAGCCAATTGGCAATTAAGTGTGCCGTCCTCAAATTCGTGGTTTAAAAAATTGAGGATGTCAGTAATTGATTAATTAAGAACTTGAACTCTGATTCACAAAACAGCCACCATTTTTTCTATGAAATATTATATAGAGCTTGTGTATTCTGACTTAAAGAAGATTTAAAGTCAAGGAGAATGTTATTGGTGAGTTTTTCTCCTCGTATGCTTCCCTGATAATCTGGATACAACCGGGGTAATCTTCTCCCAACTTGGATGGCTCTCTCTTAAAGAAGCAATAAACAGTTTAGCACTGAATTTGAAGAAAATAGGTTCTTATACACTCAACTCCCAAATATGGGATACCACACGGTTGAGTAGCCCAATCTAGAACCACAACGATACCATCTCCCTCATCTTCTATAATTGTTATTGATACCTCTTGTTATGAGAAAAAATGGTAGATCATGTTTCCATGAAACATATTTATTACATTCTGCATTCAAATATGATGTCAAGAGATCATCTCAGGCTGTCTAAACTCCAGATTTTTTTTTTCAATTTTATTATAATTCAAAGAATATTCTGTATTTATTTTCATACACCGTGATTCTCTATCGGTGCTAATGTTATCTTTCAATTTGATGTAAGATGCAACAATAAAAACATTTTTCATTTCGCACCATTTCCAAATGTCTCTTCAAATCCGTTTCAGGTTGGAATACTTGGTCCCTCCTATCTCATTTATATACTAAATTGCCGTTATATTGTTAATTCTCAAAATATATCGGCATTTCCCACAAAACATCTAAGTGCATAAAATACCGTCAAAAGTTCTAGTAATTTTATTTACATTTCCCTTTCATTGTCCTTCCAAATTTCCTGTGCCGTAGAGGGCCCAAAAAAAGTGCTCCAACCACCGGTATAAATAGTTAAGTCAAAAGATCAACTTCGAATGACATTCGACAAATTCTGATTATTTTCAAACCACCATTCTAACTCCTTTAACATTTAAATGGAGTTGCATGCTTGCATCATAGTTATAATAATTTCTAGCTGAGAATCTATTTCAAATATTTCAATATTAGCACTTGTAAGGTGTGCAAATAAAAATAATGAATCCCAAAATTTCGTAAAATTTTCGAATTTTAACTTTTTTCTGAATATATACCTACACATATTTTTCGGTTCCAAGTCAGATTCTTCAAAATCGACTATAAAATCCAGTGATTGTAATAATTCCGAACTGTATTTCGAGAGCATTCATCAGCTGAGTATTCCATTACAAAATCGTCCAAATAATTTATTGATAATAACACAATGATTGTTAATCGGTTTCAAAATTTTGCAAAAAGATATGGAGCTGTACTCAAGCCCAAAAGGAAGACAAAATTCTAGAACTTCTCCATTGAAAATGAATTCAAGATATTTCCTATAATATTTGCAAATGGTATCAACAAAGTATGCATCTTTGGATCAATTTTATACATGACAGATTCTCCAGGAATAATATATTTTACTGTCTGAATTTTCTAATTTGATGTGTTTAGTGTGGATGAATCTGTTAATGATTTTGCAATTTTGAAACAAATCTAAAATCCCCATTTGCCTCTGGAACAAGCCAGTATGACGATAAAATTCGCCTTTCTTGTGTTCATATCTAATAATTGACCCATGTTCAGTAATCTGTCAATACAAGTCTGCAACCTACATATTTCAGTTCTAGAGCTCTCAACCAGCGTTGGAGGGTGAACTTGTATAGGTAATTCAAAAAGGTATTTATAATCCTTCCACACAGAAGAATGAATTGATCGGATGTTAGTTGTAACCATTTTCCTTTAAAAAAACGAAATTTAAACAACAAATTTCTTGTTTACCTTTTTATTCAATGCAAACACCCGATTGTAAACTTATATCTTGGCGGGGCGCTGAGAGTTTAAATAACTAGCCCTTCCCTGGGATTGCCGTGTGGAGGATGATTTCTTTTATTATATTTTTATTTTTATATATCATAGGATGATTTTTGAACAGACTGGGTGGTTTTGCAGCATTTCCCAAAATTTTGACCAATAAAAGGGTGCCAATTTTTCATTTGTATGTTTCTGCTACTCTCTGAGAAACCTGGTTCAACAAAGGGAGAACGTGATGGCGTCTATATACTGATAACAGGTGATGGGTCTCACAAAACAACCTACCCGCGTCTACTACTGGTATCAAAAATCTCTACATTGAATATGCTGTTCAGAGACTTCCAGAACAGAAAGGCACATCCTATACTGGATATTATAAATTATTTTATATTTTTTCCTCTCAATTAGAGTTAGAAAATTTTCCAACTCCTAGTCTAGAGCTGGCCCTCTCAGAATAGCACATTTATCAGGGAAATTAATCTGTGATAATCTGTCGTTTCTGTAACTAAAAGACACGAACAATTTTATTGCAGCAGCAGGCTGGCTGCCCCGTATCTCCTGAGGGGTGATCGTTTGCCACTCCCCCCTATTTTCAGACACTTTCTATAGATGTCGGACTCTCTTCCGTTACCTCGTATTCCATCCTCTCGATTTACCTAATAGACAATTATTCCACTTTTCATTGATATCCATGAATAAAAAAGGATATATCTTGTTTATCGTTAGCAAAATATTGCGATAAAGTACGAAAACATTGTACAACAATGTTTCTAGTCATCGCAGATAATTGGAAAAAATTGCACAAACAGTTTTCCTTTTATATTAGGTCTGAAACAAAAAATTGCGATAAAGTACGAAAACATTGTACAGCAATGTTTCTATTCATCGCAGAGAATTGGATATAACGGCACAAACCGCTACTATTTTGTAATAGGTTTTAGAAAAACTGCACAACAGTTCTCCCTTTCGAATTCAGTAATTGTTATCTTCTTTGCATATCACAAAATATGCTTGAGATTTTTTTGGAAGTCTAACTTACTGTCAGACTCTAAAGACGATGATTCAGCTATCATTCCTTCCAATTTTTTCAGTTTCTTTTGATACTGTCAAAAATAAGTTTTCTTCCCCGTTTGGCATTATCACGCACAAATTCAAATTCACTTTGTTCACAAACCGTGTAGTCGCTAGAGCACTCAAAAACGTAATGATGTGATGTCCTGGGCAGAAGGAGTAAGAGATAAGGTTGTGTTGTTTTGTTGAAAGTAGTGGCTAGTAGCACAAGAATGCGTGACTACCATTTTGGTCTATGAGAACGTGGCTCGAAGTATAATTATAATTATAAATTCATTTATTATTAACAATAATAATAATAAGGTACAAGGTTTTAAGATATAGTAAATATAAAATCAATGAAATATGTGTCTTTGTTTAAAATTAGATTATATCTATTCTGAGGATTGATATAGTTTGACAATAAATGATACTCGATAAGTAAATTAATACTTGTTTCGAGAAATAAACATAAGTAGGACTTATACATATATGTATAGAGGACATGTAGGACTTATTTGTACTAGGTATTTGTAGAACATAGAATAAAGAATATAATTCACAGTATGTATAAGCAAGAATGAGTGCATGTTAAAATGGGTTGCGTTTATAAGTATTTTGTTGATTAATAATTATAATAATAATAGTTGACATGAGGTACAGTTAGTCATTAGTCACACGAAATATTATGTGTTCTCTGTTAAGTTTTTAATCATTTCCCTGGGTTTATTGAAGATATGTTTTTTAAATTCTTTTTTGAATGATAGTAGGCCATTCCATGTTTTGACGGTGTCAGGTAGCGAATTGTACAGCCATGTATGAATATGATCTTTTTGAAACCGACTTATGTACAACTGGGAGTGTCTGTTTTGGTGGTATTTTAAATTGACTTTATAAAAATATAATTGCCTTATGTCAAATATCTTGGCTTCTGAGTATAGTAAATTTGAACCGTATCTGTGTGATTTTGACAATAACAGTTTCAGAAATCTTTTTTGTAGAATCTCGAGTGCGTTGATATGGGTTCTCAGAGCTCCACCCCATGCTGCTATACCATACTGTAAATGGCTCTCCACTAGTGCGTAATAAAGAGTTCTGAGGTACTGTGCTGGTAAAGATTTTTTCAGATATTTAAATACGTGCAAAATACTTCGCAGTTTTCTTATTACATAGTCTATGTGACAATCCCATCTGAGAAGCGTGTCTATTATAACCATAGAAATCATATTATATAGAGTAAGTATATATATTTATGATATCTATGATTATAACCCCTAGATACCTAATGTTTGTCTTGGGCATAATTGTCAGTGAGGTGTTTTTGGTTTTCACTTCAAGCGTGCTAAAAGGCGGAGTATTAATTTTGTTGCATGTAAATGGCACATAATTAGTTTTTTGTAAATTTATCGTTAATTTTTTATAATCCATCTACTTTTTAATTTTGTTGAAGTCCTCTTGCGCTCTCATTTTTAACTCATCCCAGTCGTGTGCTTTGTAGAAAATAGCTGTATCATCCGCAAATCCGGTTATTTCTCCGCTACTCCGGAGTGAGAACAGACCGTTAATTTAGATGTTGAATAATAGTGGACCTAACACGCTGCCTTGAGGAACACCGTAACTTATTTTCTCCTTTCGACTGAGTGAGTCACCGACCTTCACAGACTGATTTCTGGAAGGAAGGTAGCTTCTTAGGAGTTTGTGGCAGTTATTTCGTATACCCATTTCTTCCCGTGACTCTAAAAGTAATTCGTGACTCACCGTGTCAAAAGCTTTAGAAAGGTCTATAAATATGCATAGGCACGGCTTTCCAACGTCCAAGGACGAGTGGACTTCTTCTAATAAATTTGTAATGGCATCTTGAGTGGAGATCTTTTCGCGAAATCCATACTGTTTTTTAGATATTAGCTGAAACTTATTTAGGTACGATAGCAGTCTGTTTTTGAGTAATTTTTCGAATATTTTTGACAGGTTGTTTATCAGTGATATCGGTCTATAATTATTCGCGTCAGTCTTGTCGCCTTTTTTATAAATTGGTATTACCAAGGTATCTTTAAAAACAGAAGGCCACAATCCTTCACTAAAACAGTAATTTATGGTGTATAATAGTGGATGGTGATGTCACATTATTGTTTTAATTTGGTTCCCCCCTTTTTTTGTTTTAAGGTTTTTACATTGCTCGTAGTTCATTTTCATCGACTGGAGACAAAAACATTGAGTTAAGAGTGAATAGCCGATCAGGTTCGTAATTGGGATCACTTTTTATTTTTTTAGCTAGGATTTCTCCCATTTTAACGAATCTGATATTGAACTCGTCAGCTATTACTTTTTTTCAGTTAGAAGATCACCTGCTAGATTTTTTATTGTTTTGATTTCATGATTCCCGCATTTATTTTTACTCAGTTTGTTGACTATTTCCCATAGCTTTTTTTTGTCTGCATTATTTGCATCAATTTGTGTTTTATAATAGTTATACTTGGTTTTCTCTATCAAGATGGTTAATTTGTTCCTGTGAGCTTTATATTGTTCCTTGAGAACATTGTTACTGGGATTTCGTTTGAGATTTTTGGCCATTTTATTTTTAGTATCTATTGATTTGAGAAGAGCATTGGTTATCCATGGCGTGATTTTTGAGTATTTCCGGCGGACTTTTTTCACTACCGTACATTGTTGGATAGTTTTCGCAAGTTTATCAACAAGTTGTTCAGTTGGGGTCTGTTGCTGAATATACCTGATTCCAGGATACTGTTTCGATTAGTGCCTTTAGTTTAGTCTCACTTATATGTTTGATTTCTGTTGTGGGTTCAGATGTCCCTCTTGGTCTGTCAATGATTAATTGCAATGCAGTTGTGTAGTGGTCTGTGATATTTGTTTATATTACTAATGGTAGTATTCTATCTACGGTGTCATTTTTTGTTTTGATGTAGATGTGATCTAAACAAGATTTATGATTCTTGTGTACCCGAGTTGGTGAATTTATGGTTGAAATGTATCCGAATTCGTTCAGTGTGTTGAAATATTCGTTGGTATTGTCACTTTTCTCTAGTAGATTTATATTAAGATCTCCAAGAAATATATGATAATTTTCGGTATTGTTATTATTAGTTTCTAGGTAGTTTTGTAGGTAAGTGTGGAAAACTTGTATGTCTGTTGATGGGGATCTGTATATAGTTGTGAGTATCACAAGTTCTCCATTGCCTAGATTAATTCCTACTTTAGTCTCCGTAGAGTTGTTCAAGAGTGTGTTGGAATGTCTGTAGTGTAACCCTGTTTTGATATATATTACCGTCCCATCATTCTGATTGTATTTGCTGTTATTATATATCATTTCATAACCATCCAAGCTGTACAATTCGATTTTCTCGATAATCCATGTTTCCGTTAGTACTATGCAATCAACATCCGAGCCCAATCCATGTAGGAGAATTTTGAACTCGTCCAGATTTTTGTGTATACTTCTTATGTTGTTATGTATTACTTTGAAATTATTGTTAGAGCTATTAACTTGTTTACACTCTTGAATATTGCCCAGTGAAAATGTTTCAATTGATTTTATCTCTTATATACGGGTCCATCACAGCTTATATAAGTTAGAAATTTACATTAAAAAAAACACTAGATTGTGTGGTACATTATCAATAAAAGAATGACTATAGTGGTACTAGCACATTGACAATAGAAAATGTGACGGTTGGGGTTAGTTCATTTTGGTTATAGATCTGGTTCTAACCTTGGGTTCTTGTGAAATCGCATATGTTTTGTGAGTATTCTTCGCGGATTTTATGAATTTTGTTGACGTTTCAGGTTTGATGTTTCCGTTTTTATTTGATGGTAATTGCTTTTGGAATAGAATGGATACTCTCTCCACAGTATTTTTTATTCCTCTGGGAGTGTTGCGTGTGTCTCCTGTAGGTTTTTCTGCTTGATATGTATTTGGTGTTGACGGAGCACTTTTTGGGGGGTCTGGAGTGGTGCTGCTATTTTCTGATTCAGTCAGTTCTTCAGGGTTATGGTCTACGCCGTTTACGAATAGCTTGTTACCCTTGATGAAGCATTCGTTGTGATCTTGTTTAGCAAGGAATAAATGAGGATTTTGTGCTCTTCTCTCTGCTGCTTAGTCAGGTCATGAACTATGGAAATCTGTTTGCCCTTAAGTTTATAGCAATTTTTCAGGACGTGTTTTTTTGCGTATTGGGAGAGGAATTCAATTTCACTGGGCAGTTATCTTTTTTTCCCAGTGGGTAGATATCATTGAAATCAGCTTTAGATAGATTAACTTCCAATAGTTCTTTTAGTACGTTACAGATGTGTTCGGGTGTCAAGTGTTCTCTATGTTTGTTTAGCCCGAAAATAATGATGTTGTTTTTATTTTGTACACGCTTCAGAGATTCGTTTTCCTCTCTCAGCAATTCATTTTCTTGTTTCAACTTTCTAATATCGGTTTTTGCCTATGACGGCGGGACAATCACAACATAGAATGTATCTTTCACACAGTGTTCTGGGTAGGCCTTGTAGCAGCACTGTTAATTTGAACGCAATAGTAAATCGTCGAAGGACATCCTCAGCCCGGCCACAAGATTTATAATTTAAATTCTCACTTTTTAAATTAAAAATATCTGCCCTGACTAAGAATCGTACACAGGACCTCTCGGTCACGAGTCGAGCGCTAAATCACTGCGCTATCCCCCACTTTTTGTAGAGTCGTGTCGATTAATCGAAGCTCATGAAACAAATTTATGGATGCAGATGAAATTATAGTTGACAGTGACAGTTCTAACCAACTAGAACTAGCGGTAAAAGTTTTAACTGTGTGAAGTAACGATGCATACGTCCATCAGAGGCGCTAGAAGTATGTTTTGGAATGTGCAAAAAAAATGGCGTTTACAATTTTAAACTATGAAAAATATTAAACATATTGGAAAAATTACTGAGCTTTTTAGGTGGTGATGTTTATGTGCAAATCAAAATATTTTTGAAAAGGGGCATATGCGTGTTCCCTATTCTCCTATTGTCATTTGTCATAGCCATAACTGTGTCTGTCTATTTTTTTTGTGACTATCTTCTCGTGGGTAAATATATTAGAAAAAGTCACGTTTTCTAAAAAAGTAATTTAGTAAGCCGAAAGTTACTCAATAAATTGAAGAAAATGATGGTAAGTTTTTTAACATTTGTAATATTCCATATTGATCTACAATTATGGAAGAAAGTCATGCATGCGATTTACCGGGGATCTAGTTTGGAACACCTGCATTTTTATTTTTTGGTAACTCTTTTCAGCAACCACAAATTTTGGTTCTGAAAGAAGGAACTGATTCATCGCAAGGGAAACCCCAATTGATATCCAACGTTAATGCTTGCCAAAACGTCGTAGATGCGGTTCGAACCACATTAGGTCCTAGAGGCATGGACAAACTGATTGTACAAAAAACCGGTAAATCTACAATTTCAAATGACGGAGCTACGATTCTCAAGCTGCTGGACATAGTCCACCCAGCAGCGAAAACACTCGTCGACATTGCAAAATCACAAGATGCCGAAGTAGGGGATGGAACTACGAGTGTAGTACTACTGGCAGGAGAATTTTTGAAACAAATCAAACCCTATGTCGAGGAAGGCGTACATCCTAGAATCATAATCAGAGCTGTGCGCAGGTCGTTACAAATCTGTTTGGAAAAAATAGCTGAATTATCTGTGAAAGTCAACAAGTCCAGCGCAGAAGAGTTTAGATCATTGTTGGAAAAATGCGCAGCCACTGCCATGAGCTCCAAGTTGATCAACCAACAGCGTGCCTTCTTTTCCAAAATGGTAGTGGATGCCGTTCTCCTGCTCGATGATTTGCTACCGCTGAATATGATTGGTATTAAAAAAGTACAGGGCGGGGCACTTCAGGAGTCTATGTTGGTTGCTGGTGTAGCGTTCAAAAAAACATTTTCCTATGCTGGTTTCGAAATGCAGCCAAAAGTTTATAAAAACTGTAAAATTGCTCTTCTGAATATTGAGCTGGAACTCAAAGCTGAGAGAGACAATGCAGAAGTTAGAGTTGACAATGTTCGAGAATATCAAAAGATAGTGGATGCAGAATGGAATATTCTATATAACAAGCTTCAGAAGATTCACGAGTCTGGTGCCAATGTTGTTCTGTCCAAACTGCCTATTGGAGATGTTGCTACTCAGTTCTTTGCTGACAGGTAATATAGTGAATACATAATAATTTTAAACCAGCTCATTCATACATTCTGCACTCATATTGGTGTCCCATTAGTTTATACAGGGTGTTTCACAGTGGATGAAATATTAGAAGTATCTGAAGAATGAAACGACAGATCATTTCAAAAATTTGTGAGTGAATAATCAAACATGCTTTATCTGTCTATTTTGAATAAATCCACCTTTTATAGCTTGGATTTTTGTTTGTAATAAACTACTTGCAGATAAGAGAGAGTTAATGGTTAATACATATATTGTATAAATAACGTGTACAGATAAATCAAAACTTGACTGACATCTCAATATATATGTGACAACATCATAACACAAACAGAATTTTATAATCCAGTGAATATAGATAATATGGAGAGATTATACATTTTATATTCAACACCCTCCCTTAATCGATACACTCTGAAAAATATTTCTATAGCTTTAACAATACAAAAATAAAAATAGTTCAAAGAACATTCTTTGGTACCTGTTTTAAAAATAAAACAAATTCAAATTATTGGCACCACATTTACATTTGTGTGTTAGTATCAGCTAATGGTAGGCACACAATCCCAAACCCGAGACACAGAACTGATGTTTAGGTCCATTTAAACCTTTAGTTAACACATCTGCATACATTTCCTCGGTTGGCATATATCTAACAGAAATAGAACCGTTCTGAATACATTCACGAACATAGTGATACTTTATGTCTATATGTTTTGAACGATTATGATGTACAGGATTGTGCAACAATTTCTGACAACTTTGATTATCATTCCAAATGACTACAGGTTCACATGCAACATTCAGCTCTTTTAGTAATCCAGAGATGTGAACTGCTTCTCTGCTTGCCTCGATGACAGCCATGTATTCCGCTTCAGTCGACGAAAGTGCCACAGATCTCTGCTTACGAGACTCCCAGCTTATACAACCCCCAGCTAGGATGTATGTGTAGCCAGTATAGGATCGCCTGTTAACTTGATCCGCTGCCCAATCTGCATCTGCGTAGCCTGTCAACCTCTTTGGAATTTCAGACACATCCCTTTAGTTCCTTGGAGATATCTGAGTACTCGTTTACCAGCTTGCCAATGTTGCTGACCAAATCTGCTATTGAACTGACTTAATACACTCACACTGTGAGCTATGTCTGGTCTACAGCACACAGCTAAGTACATCAGAGCTCCTATTAAAGCTTGATACGGAAGATCTGCAGCTTCTTCTATCTCTTCTTGGCTAGGAAGAGTGAGATGGCTTCTCACATCCAATGGTGTTTTGACAGCCATACATTCTTCCATCTTAAATTTGCGGAGAACGTCTCCAATGTATCTCTCTTGATCCAGACAAATGACTCCACTTTCTCTGCTCCGGCGTATCCTTATGCCAAGAAAATTATTCACTGGACCTAAATCCTTCATTTTGAATTGCTTCTGGAGTTCTAGCTTCAAATTTTTCATTTCAGTTTTGTCATTAGAAAGCAAGAAAAAATCGTCTACATAAAGTGCTAGGATAACAATCTTCTTTCCTTCATTCTTCAAGTAAAGACATGGTTCATGATTTGATCTGTGAAATCCCAAGCCTTCTATGGTTTCATGAGCTTTCTTGTTCCATTGTCTTGAAACCTGCTTGAGTCCGTAGATTGCTTTAAGCAATTTACATACTTTGTTTTCTTCAGCTTTAACACCTTCTGGAACCTCCATGAAAACATCTTCTTCAAGATCGCCATTCAAGAACGCTGTGATCACTTCTAAATGATGCACCTCTAGATCATATTCTGCTGCAAGTGCTAGAAGAAGTCTCACTGTTGAAAAACGAATGACTGGTGCAAAGGTCTCTTGATAGTCCACTCCACTTTTCTGACTAAATCCTTTTGCTACTAGTCGCGCTTTATATTTTGAAACATTCCCTTCTGAGTTTCTTTTTATCTTGAACACCCACTTGCTCTTGATAATTCTTCTGTTCTGTGGTGGATCGACTAGTTCCCACACTTGATTTTCATTCAAGGAACGTAATTCTTCATTCATGGCTTCTTCCCAGTGCTTCTTGTTATAGCTTGATAGAGCTTCTTCCACTGTGTCTGGTTCTTCTGGATATTCATGCATCATTTCTGCTGTCAATAGAGCTTGGTATAAAATCATACCATCTGGAAGCTTTGGTGGATGTCTCTCCCTTGTAGATTTTCTTTGAATGTGAGGTGTTTCTTCATCATCACCTACAATTTCTTCTTGATTTTCCTGCTGATCTTGCATTCCTTGATTTATTTCTGGATCATCAACTTGAGCAGCATCTTGTTGATGGATAATTATTTCATCTTCTTGTCCTACATGACAATCCTTTATCTCTTCACATTTTAGGTCTGAAGAGGTTATTTCAGTCAGTATTTTATTTCTAGGAACCTCAATGAATACAACATCCCTTGCTTTTATCAGTTTTCTCTTTTCAGGATCAAACAATCTAAATCCTTTTGACTCAGTGCAATAACCAACAAAAATCATCCTTTTACTTTTGGAGTCAAATTTCTTCCGGAGTTCTTTAGGTATATGAGAGTATGCATCACATCCAAAAACATGCAAATTACTTAGATCTGGAACTTTACCTGTCCATGCTTCATATGGAGTTTGTTCACAAGTGCCTTGGTTGGTGAACGATTCTTCAGGTGAATTGCTGTATTGACGGCTTCTCCCCAGTAGATATGACTGAGATTAGCATCTTGCATCATTGTTCTTGCTTTCTCAATCACTGTGCGATTGCACCTTTCAGAAACTCCATTCTGCTCTGGGCTGTACTGAATTGTAGTCTGCCGTTTTATTCCATGCTTCTGCAAGAAGGTATCAAAATCTGCATTGATATATTCTTTTCCATTGTCACTTCTCAATATCTTTATTTTCTTTCCTGTTTCTGTTTCCACTTCTTTCTTGAAAATCTTGAATTTCTCGAGCACTTCATTCTTATTTTTCAGCAAATACCCGAAGGTCATCCTTGTATGATCATCGGTGAACATAAGTAAGTAGCGTGCACCGCTAAATGAATTTTCACTCATCGGGCCACAAACATCACTGTGGATTATTTCCAATTTATCTTGTGCTCTTGTAGCTCCTTCTTTGTTGAAGGGTAATCTGCACTGTTTGCCTTCAATACATGCAACACAGGGATCATCTTGAGTCTCTGGAAAATCTATGCCAACTGCCATACCTCCTTTAAGCATTTGTATACCTTTGGGGTTAAGATGTCCCATTCGTCTATGCCAAAGTTGGTAGGTTTCTTTGCATTTGCTTATGAGTGCAAATTCTTGACTCTCCTTACTAATGAATGCATTATTCCTTGGACTAACTGTATCCAACTTGTACATACCATCTGCATAGCTTGCTGTGCCCTGTAATTTTCCTGCAACAGTAAATATTCCACTGTCATAAATCTGACAGCCTTCTGCTGTGAAAACCACCAGTAGTCCTTTCTGCACCAGTTGACTAACTGATAACAAACTAGCTGATAGGCCTGGAACATAGATTACATCTTTTATGGTTTTAGCTGGATTTACACTCTGTGCCATAATTACATCCACTTCACCAATTCCTTTGGTTTCCAATTTTTGATTATTGGCTACAGTAACTTCCCTCTTGTTACTTATTTCTTGGAAATTCTTCAACCAGTCTTTATTGCATGTCATGTGAGACGATGCTCCTGAGTCAACATACCAGGTACTTGCACTGAAACCTGCTGACATTGCTGACAGAAATGCATTAATTCCTTTGCTTTCCATCTTCTGATTATAGCTTGAGTTTCCTTGAAAATTTCCGTGTTTCACTTTTTCAGGTTTTCTTAGTGGTGTTGGACATTGAGGGCTCTTAAGTCCATATTTATTACAGTTGTAACACTTTGGACCTTGATTTCTGTGTTTTTCATTTGTCTGCTTGCTCACATTCTTATTCTGGAATTTAACTTTTAGAGCACTTTCACTTGATGTCTTTTATGTTTCTTCTTGTCTGCGGACATCATCTTGCATCAACTTTGATCGAACATAATCTGCAGAAATCTTAATGTTCAGATTTTCAATTGCCATTATTAGTGGTTCAAACTTAACTGGCAATCCATTCAGCATTAACACACCAATAAATTCATCTTCAATTGGAGAACTAATATCTGCCAATTGCTGTGCAATTGATGTAATGCAAGTAAGATAGTCTTCCATGGTTTGAAAATCTTCATACTTGGCGCTAAACAGTCTTCTTAACAATGCTAATCTTCTGGTCATCCCTTTAGCTTCGAATGCACTCTTCAGATTATCCCAAGTTTCTTTGGCTGTATTAGCATTCCTTATGTGAGTAAATACACTTGGCTTTACCATGAGGCATATCTTAGATCTTGCCCTGGCATCTCTCTTTTGGTTCGTGTCCACGCCCTGTACACAATCCCATAGGTCCTCATGAATGAGATACATTTCCATTTGAAACTTCCATGTATTATAGTTACTGCTTCCTTCTAGTTTCTCAATGTTAGGAAGGGGTGAAGATCCTATGTAAGTATATGTGCTTGGTTGTAGGCCTGATGTGCCTGCAGTAGCTGCACTATTATTCCTTGTATTTGAGCTCTGTGATTCTTCATCGTCACTCACCATCTTGGCACTTTGATATGCAGTGGCAATGCAAGCACAAATAAATCTCTAAATAACTGGCAACTAATCATGTATCACACGTTCCTCTCTTCTTTTACTTCTTACTGCCCAACAGGTCACTTACTCGCCCATAACCTTTTGAATAAGTCCACCTTTTATAGCTTATAGTAATAAACTACTTGCAGATAAGAGAGAGTTAATGGTTAATACATATATTGTATAAATAACGTGTACAGATAAATCAAAACTTGACTGACATCTCAATATATATGTGACAACATCATAACACAAACAGAATTTTATAATCCAGTGAATATAGATAATATGGAGAGATTATACATTTTATATTCAACAGTCTAAAATATTTTTATCAATACGGTGTTTCCGCTTGTATCAGAAAGTAGTAGCTACTTTGTTATTTCAAATGGAACACCCTGTATATCATATCATTTTTGGAATCCTTATAGAAGTCCTCATAACTTTCCCTCATAATTCCCTATACATATCTGTGACAGTTTTCATGATAAACAATTTTTTGTCAAATTTTTGTGCACAACCTGACCCATGAAAAATAATGATTTTGTCACAATGATAATCTACAAAATATTGCAATTGAGTATTCTGTCGATGAACCGGATCTCAGTTTCAACATACAGGGAGGTTCAAAAGTAAGACTCATAAAAATGACTGAAACTCAGTTTTTTTAAATGGAACGCCCTCTATATTATTACCTATTTGGAAAGCTGTGACATTTTCCTATTTAATTTTGTATTCTTTCCCTATACTTATCTCGTACAGTTTGTGAGTTATTTATTTATAAACGGGTAAACCATTTCACATTTAACTATAATAATAATTTCAACAAATTAATTAATTAGTTACTAATAACTTGAATTAAACTAACTAAACAAGGATAACCTACTAAGCTGGTAACAGATTTGATGTGATTTGAGAGGACTTTTGAAGCGAGTCAATGAGCTTCCAAAGACATCTACATTGAATGAATTAAATGTGGTTATCATACGAGAAATAGGAGAATACTTTCCATAATTACGTCTATGTTGAGATGCGGCAAAGGTCCTGAATTGTTCTGGTAGACCTTGCTGGGACATAAAGAGAAAATCTAAAAAGCAAGTTAGGGCAGGTGACCAAGTTGTTAACAATTTTGTAGGTTAGTATGAGGTCAGCATGCATGCGCCTTGTATGCAATTCTTGAATATTCAACGTTTCACGCATATGGCTAGCAGAAAATTTAGTTCTAGGGACCCCCAACTTATGTGAGAGATGAAGTAGAAATTTATTTTGAACCATTTCAATTCTGTGAATATTATTGTTGTATGATGGTGACATGGTGACCACACATTGGATGCATATTCAAAGTGTTGAACAAATAAGTTAGAGTGTTTATATTTTTGAAGTCTCTTGTGTGTCGATTTATGAAACCTAACATTTTCAACGCTGTATTTATGATATGATCCTGATGTAGACCAAAGTTTAGTTTACTGTCCATTATAACTCCCAAATCTCTAATATTGAATACTTCTTCCAATTGGTTGTTATTAATATGGTAGTTGAAACATATCTTTTGACGTGTTTTGTGGAAAGTGATTGATTTACATTTTGATAAATTGAGGTATAGATCGTTTTTTGAGCACCATCTTGCAATATTATCCAAATCAGATGAAGCATTTCACAGTCCGTTATTGAGCAAACTCTTAAAGAATTTCAAGTCATCGGCAAATAACATAATAATAATAATTTATTGCATAAATATATATAAACAACTGAGTTAGTTTAATATTCACTGTGTACCTAATAGAATTTCGTTGAAGGATATACCTAAGTTTTTTATTACAATAAACAGAAACCCAAAGAAACCATGGACGGTTGTATATGGGTATTTATACTATAATAATGGTAGATTTTTGGTGTTTGTTGAAACACGTGAGATTTGACAGGTAAAACGGTAGTTTTTTTCTCAGATAGAGAATCCTAGTGCCATATCACATAAAAATTTAAGAATTTAAGAATTGCGGTAGATTTAAAAGTATAATAGTATATAAATATGAATAATATAAGAATGTGCAGAATATAATATCTAAGTATGTAAAATTATGAAAATGTGGGAAAGCAAATTGTATAGCACTTTATAATTTTCCAGCTTATGACAATCTAAATCATGTATTTTGAAAGTTTCCTTCAGTACTATCATCCCAATATTGTACTTGATTTCTTTTAGATGCACTTTATATTCGTCAAGATTTTTATTTATACTTTGGATAGTCTGATGTAATATTCTGAAGCAGTTTAGTGGGCTATATTGGCTTAAATAGTTATTTACGTCGGATATATCAGTGCACTCTTTTGTGCTAATGGGATCATAATTAAAATCTCTAATAAGCTGGTCCATTATAGTGTGCTATAAAGAGATATATGGAGCTAATACAATAACTGATAAGATGAAATGAATGTAATTATTAGTATTTTTTTTTTTTTTTTAGTTATAAAAGAAAACAATTTTATTTTTTATTTTTATCCAGGGACGATGATCCAGATCTGGTTCTGATAACACTATTAACGTTAACTAGTGGTGGTATGTGTTTTTTGGTACTAGAGGCAGTGTTTTTTGTATAGTCCGGTAGATCTTCGGTTTCTTCGCTATTCAGAAGTTCTTGTACTGTGAACGTTGCTGCTTCTGTTACCATTCTATTTCCTTTTATAAATGATTTCTTATTACTGTTCAGTTTTCTCTCCTTTCCTAGATGACGTTTCAATACTTTAAGTTCTTCTTGTTGGATCGTTGTTAAATCATGTACAATGGATACACCAGTATTTTTCAGTTTTCTAGTATTTTGTAGAATCCCTCTTTTTTCAATTGTGTGACAAATTCCACTTTTATTGGACAGTTTTTATTTTTTCCCATGCAGTAAATATTGTTAATATCTCTGATATCTACGTTAACTTCTAGTAGTTTATTCAGTTCGTTGATCACTATTTGAGGAGAGATTTCAGCCGGATCCTTATCAAAACCGAAAATAACCAAGTTATATATATAATATATAACTCTTTATTAGCAAATAATACTCTTCAGAATAAATACAGTCACTTCATAATAGATAAGATACAACAATAATTTTAAAAAGAGACAAGTCACGTCGTATAAACAAGATTAAATAGGATAAAATAAATCCAGAACTAAACAGAGATTCACAACCTATATACTCTCTGTTGATATAAAAATTTCCCATAGTATTGCTAGTTGAGTGTGTATGAATACTACTTGAGTAGGTCAATTGTTCACTCAGATAATTTGGCAACATATTGTGTTTAATTTTATATATAAACAATAGCATATTCAATGTTATCCTTTGTTTAGCAGACATAAGAGACAGTGTTTCCAACATGTATTTCACAGGTGTACGTTTATTACAATTCAGTATTGCTCGAATGGATCTGTTTTGAAGCTTCTGTAATCTATTAAGATTTTCATTGCTTACAAAATAGAGAAGTGTACTGCAATAGTCGAAGTGGGGTGCTATTATTGATTTATATATTGTTAATTTAGCATATTGACTTATTTTATTATTTAATCTATATAAAAGATGAATTTTCGTGGCTATTTTCTTCTGAATATAACTGCAGTGAGCATTAAGATTCAAGTTTTATAACAACCATATTTATTTAAAATTTAACCCTTATTAATATGAACCAATTTATATTTGATAGGTCCTCATTCAAACATTCTGTGATTTCATTAGGTGTCCCAGTACAATACAACATAGTGTCATCGGCAAACAGTTTGATCTTACACTTTTTAACATGCATCACAATGTCATTAATGTACAGCAGGAACAGTAATGGACCCAATACTGACCCTTGTGGAACTCCTGAATTTATATTTGAAGTACTGGAGGCCACTTGATTGTATTTAACTAACTGCTTTCGATATGCGAGATAATTTTTAAACCATTTTGATCAATCCCATACTTATTCAATTTCATCAAAAGTAAGTCAGTGTTGACCGTCTCAAATGCTCTTTTGAAATCTAGGAAGACTACACCTATAATATGTTTTTTAGATAGGTCAATTTTCCATGAAGAGATTAGAAATTGTAGTGCAGTTTCACACGAATGGGATTTCCTAAACCCAGACTGTTCTTTAATCAAAATATTATGTTCCGCTATAAATTTCATTAGCTGATCTTTCACTGTGATTTCCAATATCTTCTCAAAAATCGGTAGGGAATTTATGGGTCTAAATTCAGATGCCAAAGAGGTGTTTGTAATTTTTTCAATAGGAACAATGGTACCAATTTTCCAATCATCCGGAAATGTTCCAGTGGTTAACGATAAATTAATCAAGTCCAAAAACCGATTACCGATTATTTCAAATGTTAATTTAATTATATTCAGATTAATTCCGTTATCATCTGTATTATTTTTCTTAAGCGAAAAAATGATCTTTTTTAAATCACACATATTTAATGTTTCAAATTTCAATATTTGATTTATTTTTCCTTTCCACCACTTCTAGTTTGTTTTTCAGGGTTAGGTTTTCTGCTTCTAGGTCATTTATTTTGTGTTTTAGTTCTTCTATAGAAAGCTTCAATCTATCTTCACTGGCTTTTATTGAGTTCTTCCTTGGTTTTATTCAATTCTGCAATAATTTTGGTCACAGCCGAATCATTTAGCGACATATTCAATTTTAGTATATGGCCTCCTTTAGTTTATTTATGCTTATGATGAAACAAATTAGAACGCCACTGGTCACCCAAACTTTAAAGCAATCAGAGAGTTTTTTATTTTTCAGGTCTGGTAAATGTTTATCAGGAAGTTTTTATTTCTTCCTTTTTTATTTGTTTTTTTTCACTGATAGTCGTTTTTGATGTTGAGGTGATTAATGATTATGAATGAAAACTTGGTATAACTGATATGCAGATAGGAATAAATTTTAAATCACATGAAAGAGTATAATTTCACTAATATTTTGATGTCAAGCTCAACATAAAGTCAATTTGTTAACCATTGAAATATTCAATTTACTTGGAGCACTAACAGACACGTGTGCACTTGCTGAGTATCTCACATGAATATGAACTGACTATGTTTCATTTCATTTTCTATATCGTTTATGAAAATGTTGGACCAAGATGACACCCCCGTAAAGCTATCAGAACCACCTTGGGATTTTCTATTTTTGTTCTGGACATATTTTTATGCTAATTTATTACACTATTGACAAATTTTTTTCTCTTCAATTATGGGAGATATGGCGGGTTCTGCTAGCTTAACGTTAAGCTAGGAGAACCAAAGAGCTAATCGAATGTTTATCAAAAATCTGATCATACGATAATTTTAGCCTCATTTTAGGCTAACGTTTAAACCCACTGCCGATTTTCCTTATATAGGTTTTAAAAAAAATCAACTTTAAAAAAACACCTCCGAACAAATCCTCTTGGACAATCATTTTAGGCTCTATTCATGTAATTTATTACTCTATTTGAAAATTTTTTGCACAACACTCAGGGAAAATATGGACACTATTTGCATTCTGTCGGATTATACATTACTAGTGGAATCCACTGATAACTTGTTATAAATTTAGATCATCCACCGTTCCCGTTTTTTTTTTTTTCAGTGAAAATGTTTAGGTTGTATGTGGAATCCCATAGAATGCAAATAATGTACCTATTGTTTCTGATTGTTGTTCTTTTTTTAATAGTAATGAATAGCCTGAAATGAGGCTAGGAAAACTCGGTATATTAAAAAAAAAACGATTACTTCCGGACAATTTTGAGAAAATCGAAAAGGATAGGAGGATGATCTAAATTCATAACAAGTTATCAGTGGATTCCAGTGGTAGTAATGTAGAATCCGACAGAAAGCAAATAGTGTCCATATTTTCCCTCAGTGTTGACCAAAAAATTCACATGAATAGCCTAAAATTATTATCCAAGAGGATTTGTTCGAAGGTGTTTTTTTACGGTAAAGCTAGTAGAACCCATGATTTAAAAAAAAAGATATATAAGGAAAATCGGCAGTGGGTTCAAACGTGAGCCTAAAATTATCGTGTGATCAGATTTTATAAACATTCGATTAGCTCTTTGGTTCTGCTAGCTGATCCCGCGATATCTCCCATAATTGAAGAGCAAAAAATTTGTCAATAGGGTAATAAATTAGACTAAAATTATGGCCAGAAAAAAAATCTAAAATTCCAAGGTGGTTCTGCTAGCTTTACAGGGGTCAAGATGACTCCCCTGAGGAACAGCAGAATGCCCTATAATATCTCTTGATATATCACCCTTTAATCTAATCTTTTGTGTTCTCTCATTCAAGTAAAATTGCAACATGTTTCCATAAAACCCTATTGCTTCCAATTTCATGCATAAAAGAGAGTGGTTTACAGTGTCGAAAGCCTTGGAGAAGTCTGTGTATATAGCATCTACTTGACATCGATTCTCCAAGGCCTCCAGTGTGTCCTGTACAAATGGTAACAGATTTGTTGCTGCTCATCTATGAATATTTGTGTTAACCTAAATTTAATCTGACTGCAAATAATCTGTTCAAAAAGTTTTGGGATTGTGCTCAAAATACTTATGGGTCTGTAATTTCGAATATTGGAATAATATAACTACATTTCCATCTCAAGGGGAATGCACCTGTTTGTAGAGATCTTTGCAATAAGCTAAGCAGTGGAACTGCTAAGGTAAACCTACATTTTTTTAGTATGATTGGAGGAACATTATCTGGGCCAGAACTCTTTCTAATGTCTAAGGAGTTCAAATTTTCAAAACATCTTGTACTGAAATGTTGCATTGGCTTATATTTAACTTGTCATTATGTTTTGAAAGAGGCTCAAAATTCAAATCATGGTCAGCAAAAAGATACACTATATCGTCACCAGGGTTTACGTAATTGTCATCTAGATGCATATTTTGGGGTACCGAGTGATCATTTCTCTTAGTGTTTATGAAAGTCCAGAAGTATTTAATGTTGTGTTTTATATTATTTTCAGTTTTTGCAATGTATGATACGTAACAATCTCTGGTGAGGGTCTTGCATTGTGATCTAAGATTGGAAAATTCCAAATAATCCTCCCATGAATTTGAGAACTTGTATTGCCTATGAGACCCCTTTTTCTCTATGATAAGTTTTTTCAAATCTGGGAAAAACCACTGTGGAAATAAATCATTATCGTTGATTTTTCAATTCACAGAAAAAATCTTTCTATTCAATATTCAATTGAGAATGTTTCTCTTTTCAATCATTTATGTTATGAAATGTTTGAATAATCATGAAATGCAATAAGTATCTACGTCGAACATGTGTATTAATAAATGTAGAAAGATATAACGGTGCTGATTCATTTCAATAAATGTTCAAAAACACTTTCTTATGCAAAAATCAACGACATCTATAGTGGCTCTCCGAATTTCATTTGGATCTAATTCCTGAAACGCTGGAGTCACTCGATGTTCTAATTCTTCCCTCATGTTGACCGGTGTTTTTTAGACTCTTGATAGTACCCCACAAATAAAAGTCTAGGGGTGTAGGATCAGAAGATCTAGGAGGCCAGTTCCTTGGACCCAAAAGTCTAATCCATCGATCATCAAATATGCGGTTCAATTCCAATCCAACCTCTGCTGTGCAATGAGCCGAAGCTCCATTAAGTTGATACCAACATGTTCGATATTGTTTTAGTATCAGTTCTTCAAAGAAATCCCCAACCGTTGTATGCAAGATATTGAAATATTTACGAGATTCAAAGTTTTCGTCATGAATCAAAAAGCGCAATTGATTGTCCATAATTAAATAGAAAACTTTGAAACCAATTTTTTTTGTAAATCCCATTTTTATTGTGAAATGCAGATTTTTGTTTGCCTAGTAATTAATATTCCTTCTGTTGAAAATTCCTTCTCTCGAAAATTCTGATTCATCAGTCCATCATCTTGAGAAAATCTTCGTGTGTACACACCATCAATATTTGACATAGTTCGATCCTTTGTGGAGCTTCTTGGGGCTTAAGAGCTTGAACTTTATGAAATTTGTAGTCATACATTTCATGTTCCTTCTATCAATCAATCTCAAATTTGTTCGAGGTGAATCAGGATACTTTTCATTGAACTCTCTGCATGTTCTACCGAAATTTTTGTTACATGATGAATAAATCCATCAAAACCACATTTGAGTACTTATTTTCTGTCATAGTACTTTCACACTACGGATCTTCAGGATGACAATGAAGGAATAATATGTCAGTTCTCTGTCAGAACGAAGTTGAGTTTTTGAAATGATCTTTTGTTCCAGTCTCCAGATACTTCTAATGTTCTATCCATGGTGAAACACGGTGTATAGCTTAATTTTAATAATATCAAGGAAATTAATCTGAAATAAAACTTCATTAAAACTATCTGTCTCTCAAATGTCTTCCACAGTTTTCTGGATGGTATTTCTGAAGAATAAATAACCTAGCTATGTTATTTTCCAGAAAAATAATTCGGATGATTATAATTTGCATTTAATAATTGTTGATTTGTTAACTCTCACTGTATTTGCTTTGGTGGTTTCAAAATATATTAGTAGATGTTTATTATTATAATTAGTTAGTCAATGACAATAAAAATGTTTGAGGTTGTTTCTAATGCATGTTATTATAATACTCCAAAAGTAATGACACCTTTAACATCGGCATATCAAATGTTTATTGTCAAAATCACAAATTTGAAGAAAAAAAGTACTAATACCAGAACAGTTCACATAAATGCAAGAAAATAAAGCTCTGGATAACAAATGGAATTATTACCTCAATCAAACATAGAGAAAAAATAAACATAACAACAATTTAATAACAGAATATAAACAATATCAGAACCAACTTTATGAAATAATATACAAAGCAAAAAATGATCATTATGCAGATGAAATAAGGGGCTGTAATAATAACATAAACAGATTTATGAAATAATTGGTGATGCGTTTAATGAAAGAACAAACAAAAAATCAAATAGAGATATAAAGGTCAATAACTCCAACAATAAGGAATTCGATAATGATAAGAAAATGGCAAATTATTGCAATTAATCCTTTTCTGAAATATGTGTAAACAAGGCAAACAAAATAAGCAACTCTATAAATAATATAAATATAAACTACCCTGCACTAGTAAACCCAATGGAGTTAAACCCTGTTAATAAAAATGAAATAATAAATCACATAAAATCTTTAAAAAATAACAGCTCTCCTGGAATTGATGGAATAAATTCGAAAGTGATAAAAGACATCCATAAACACATTCTTGAGCCTCTTGTACATATAATAAATCTGATTTTTGAAAACTTATTACATAGCTTTTACTTTCATTATTAAAGAGGTTGAAAACACCCTAAATTCAGAATCTGACAAACAAAATAAGAAAATTAATATATAAATTCTACTTAATTAGAAACATCCTGAACAAAAAACTACTAACAATGATCTACCAGTCCCTTGTTGAGTCTCTAATACGTTATGGCATAATTGCATGGGGAGGGCTTTATGACAATGCACTTCAACAACTAAATTCAAAATTATATTTTAAAAATCACTCTTATACAATTAGACACATTAAATATTAGATTTCTATATTTTCACGCAAGTTGTATGTTCTATTTCAAACTTAAAAATAAAAACTATATTAACCACTTGTACTCAACAAGACAGTGAAACAAAAAAATGTTTAACATACCTACCTTTTTGTAAATATGATGGAAACCAAAGGTTTATTTCTGTGATAGGGCCAAAAATTTACAATATTTTACCTTCAAATATTAAACTAATTAAAAATGTTAAAACCTTTTCTATGGCAACAAAAGTTTTCATTAACGAAAACTTTAATACTCTAGCAGCATTACTATAGAATATATAGAAAAAGTGTACTGTGTAAAAATTTCGAATTCTAGTTTTAATTATTCATTATGTACATACAGGTGCATACTAAAATTTGTTTTTTCTCATTCTAAACTGATTTACCGATATTGTCCTGAATTGATTTTGTTACTGAATCAAAATTGTCTGCAAAAACTATAAATTTCTACTGGCAGAACTATGAAAATGTATTTCCAAATCAAAAATATGACATGAAATGTCTAACTAAACATGTATTTTTTTTTTCATTTTTTGCTGCACATACAGGTGCTTGCACCTAGGTGCAATAATGATCAGTGAATAACAATAATAAGTATTGTAAGTATTATTGTAAATTGTAATATTCATTTAATTTAGTGTTAATAATATTCACGACACGAAATGATATTAGATACTGACAGTGACATGGCTAATTAATTATTACATCAAATTTCATAACAAAATCGGTACAAAAAAGACTGATCAAATAAAAAGGTCTAATAATGCTTCAAAATATTCATCTAAGCGTTCCCGTAACTATGTTCTTCAATACAGCTACTGAAAACGAAATAATTCAACACATCAAATCTTTAAAAAAAAAAATCTCCAAGCATATATGAACCAGAACCATAAAAAATCATTTTATCATTTATAATTGATATTTGAAACAGGTTTACAACAGAAGAACTAAGTATCTTATTAACAGAAAAGTAATTGTAAAAATTAAAGAAACATCAAGTGAACCAGGGAAAACACAACTAGTTATTCCCCAAGGCACTGTATTGGGACTTATTCTTTTAATTATATATATGAATTCATGATTGTGATAGAATATAGGTAATTCTATAATCTTTTATGCAGATGATACTGTGATATTTGATGATACCTGGAATTGGCTACACAAGAAGTAGTTTGTTACTCAAGTTCATATAATTTCAATTATATTTCAACAGAAGTGAGTCAAAGAGCAGGCTACTGAAGGTGTCTGTCCATATTATTAAAAAGTTGCTTTTTCAAATGAACTTTCACTCAATATTAAAAAAGCGTGGAAAGGGTTCTGTAAACAAAAAGTTTGTAAAATCAATTTGTTGTATAAGACCTAGGACTCATAATTTTCTTGTAAATTTTCAGTAGTGCGTTATATTTCAGATGTCAACGAGTTTGTAATTTTTTTTCAAAAGCTCATATAAAATGAAATATATAATATGTTGCATTTGTTTGGTATATGGGTACATATTAGTGTTCAATAATTTACCCTACCTTTGCACTCATTTTAATGACATATATAATCGGAGAATCGATTATACAGCTTTAATTTTTCTGTTAATTAATATACAGATTTTTACACATACATGTTGCATGTTATTTAATTTTACAAGCTTTGTAAAATTAATTAATTTTTTTTACTATTTATACATTTACATGTAATTACATGTATTTATCTAGTGCAACTCCAGTAAGGCATTCTTGTCCTTTTAAATAGAATAGAATAGAATAGAATTTATTTTAATACCAGAGACAAATTACAATTTGTATAGTACAAGTCATAACTAATGCAAGAAGACTCCTATATGTGCTTTCAACTATTACAATAATACAAAGCGAAAAATGGAATTTGCAATTATTTGACTGTATTTTTGATTGTGCACTGGGGCAGCTTCTATTGAACAGGGTGGCGCATTTGCTTTTCTAAAACTGTAGGAAAACCCAGCAAAACCTACAGCACCATCATGAAATAAAATACAGATTCCATTATTACTAACATTGAGATACACACTATAAATATGGTGGAACTAATGTTATAACCAAATCTAACACTAAGGCTGGGCAAAAATTATTTGGTTTAGGTCCTCAATTTTATATGGTTTAGAGTAGATTGAGTATTTGATGATTGATCTTCTAAAATTGGAGAGGTTTTTCATCTCTTTAATTTTGCTAAGAAGCATATTATAAAATTCTACACACTTATAAAAACTGCCTTTTTCAAGAAGACTGGTATAGGGAAGGTAAGATTATCTTTGTGCCTTGTATCATAAAAATGGGTAGACAGTACACCATTGAAAAAATGCTTATTTTTGAAAACGAAGTTTACACATTCGGAAAAAAATATACCAGGTACAGTTAACAAATTTAAAGATTTGAATTGTCCTCTACAGGATTCACCTATTTTGAGATTGCCCAGAATTCTAATCATTCTTTTTTGAATTGTCAAGACTTCTTGACTGTGTGATCCACCCCAAAAAAGGATTCCGTATGACATAACCGAATAAAATTGACCAAAGTAGACTATTCTGAGAGTTTCAGGATCTACAACCTTCTTCAGTTCTTTGAGAGCGTAACAGATTCTACTAAGTCTACCACACAATTGTTTCACATGTTCTGACCAGCACATATTTTCATCAATGGTAATACCAAGAAAGTTTGTTTTGTTGGCATACGATATTTGAGTCTCATAAAGATTAATGGAATCAGGAAACGCTGAAGTATTTCTGCCATGTCGAAAAAGAATACAGTTCGTTTTAGATGTATTTAGAACTAGAGCATTGTTTTGAAACCAATTTGCAATATTATCTGTGGCACTATTAGTTTTTTCACACAATTGGTTATAGTCTTTTTCTACAATAAGCAAGTTGGTGTCATCGGCATATGAAGTTAAAGTTATAGTTGGGTATCTCATAATATTTGAAATATCATTTACATACAGTATAAACAAAATCGGACCAAGTACGCTACCCTGTGGTACCCCCATAGCAATTGTTTTCTCATCTGAGAAATATGACTTTGTATTATGCCTTACGCAAACTGTTTGCTGTCTGTTTGAAAGATAGGATGTAAACCAGTCATGTGCAACTCCGCAAATACCCATTTTATATAACTTACTCAGAAGAATTTCATGGTTCACACAGTCAAAAGCCTTCGACAGGTCTAGAAAAACACCATGAGCAATATAGCCATTGTCCAAATAATGAAGGATCCTCTCAATAAAAGTGAAAATGGCAGTTGTGGTAGATTTTCCCTTTTGGAATCCATGCTGTTTATTTGTCATCACTCTATTTGCACTCAAGAATGGTATGAATCTTCTGCACATGATAATTTCAAACAATTTAGAAAAAGATGAAAGTAAGCTAATTGGTCGATGATTTTCGACCAAAAGTGGATCGCCCTTATTTTTAAACAATGGTCTAACAATTGCAACCTTTAACTTTGTGGGAAAGATGCCTTGTCTAAAAGATTCATTCAGGATATAAGTTATAGGTTCCAAAATATATTTACTCATATTCTTCAATAGAACATTACTTATTTCATCATCTCCTGATGAGTACTTGTTTTTTAAACTATTTATCACTTCTAAAACTTCATCTTGGGTTATCTCTGATAGGTAAATTGTGTTGTAACATTCTTGCACAAGGTTAATGTCGAAATTATTTGCAGTATTATCACTAATGAGACGAGAGGCAGCGGTTAGAAAATAAGCATTGAATATATTACTAGCAGCACCTGGATCTGTTACCAACTCATCGTTAGTTTTTATTCCATTGAAAGAGTTATTCTTAATTTTTGACTTACCTAGATCAGAGTTCACAATTGACCATACTGTTTTAGAATTTTTTCTTTTCTGACAAAAGCAAGTTGCAGTAATATTTTTTGAATTCATTCAGTTCATGGTTTGTTATTTGTTTGAGGAGGTACATTTCTGAGAGTAAGTTGAGTGTATTTTTTGCATTTGTAACATTTTCTGATATCCACTTTGGTTTTTTCATTGATTGTATGTGAGATTTCCTCAGAGTAAAAGCTTCATTTAAAAAACTTATGAGTTGAGAAATGAATCTATTGTACATATCATCAATTTTTTCTGCTTCATATACACTCAACCAGGTCTCATTTGATAATAGCTGAAACAACTTGTCATAGTTTTTTGTGCTGAACGAACGTTTCCACTCATGAATGTCTTCTGAAATTATTTCATTTTTTTTTACACAAATGTATTGTCCATAATGATCAGATATATTAGTATTTATGACCTTTACAGAGTAAGTTATTGTACTGGAGACATATATATTATCCAAGCAAGTTGCGCTAAGCATAGTAACTCTAGTTGGTTCATCTATTGTGAATATCATATTATAGGAATTCAGCAAATTGGTTACTAGGTGTATGTGCCTTTAATTTTTTGGAATGTTTAACATGTCTATGTTGAAATCTCCAGCAACCAGAACACATTTACCACCTTCGGTGGCTCGTTCTAAAAGAAGATCTATTTTTTCAAGATAATATTCAATACTGGTTGCTGGGGGTTTGTACACTACACAAATGATATAATGAGTATTATCAATTCTTATTTCAGCACCACAACATTCAAAAACATATTCTTCACTTAAATTACTTATGTCATCCCTTATTAAAGGATTCAATAGTGTTAAGGCATATAAGGCTACTCCACCATGTGCCCCTTGATTTTTGCGACAAAAAGATGAGATTAATTTATAATTTTCTAGATGGAATGCTTCCAAACTGTCTGCTGTTTGCCAATGTTCAGTGAGGGCAATGACATTTACCTTGAGGTCTTGTACTATTACACTAACATTATTTGTATAATTTGAAATACTTCTAACATTTTGATGAAATAGACTTATACATATATTTTCTTTTATATTTTTATCTGGAGATGAACATGTTAATTGCTATACCTTCTTTGTTTTCTTTGCTTCTAGCTCAAGAAGCCTCTTATAACAGTGACATTCAGGGTCAAAAACTTTATGGTTTGTTGTCAGCGCTTTCTTCAGTCTCCTATTTGTCTCAGTACAATTGATACAATTTACTTTTTCTGGATTAGGACAATATTTGATTTATGTGTACCTCCACAGTTGAAACATGTTACGCTGTTTTCACATTTTTGAGCTATATGACCATATCTTGCACATTTGAAGCACCTCGTCACACTGTAAAACTCTTGTGCCATACATCTTCTCCATCCAATGTTGACCCTTCCCACTTCACATATCCTTAAGTGAGACATCCACAGTAAGTACTATGTTGCCCTTATCCACCTTGTCCTTCGGTTTGTATTTCCTCTGCACCTCTATTATTGTCGACTCGTCGATCTGAAGGTCATTTTGTTCTTTTATACAATCTATTATAGCACTATCATCATTATCGATATACTCTTCTTCTCGCTCTAATAATAATTTTGAATTTTTTGTACTCCATCCAACACTGTATTTATTTCCGAAGTCACTTTCGACCTTTTGCTTGATTTTCTGCTTTGCCGCTGTATTAGTACAGTCAATGATGACAGCACCTCCTTTTCCGCTCCTCATGTTCTCCACTCCAATAGCCAAACCTTTGGGGTTAATTTTTTCCTTCAGATCGCTTTTTGTTACATCACTTTCTTGTTTATCTCTTGGTTTAATCACTAAGACTTCGGTATTTTTAACAGCTGCTACATTGGCATAGGTTTTACTGGTTCCTGCATCACCGAAATTTGTTTTCTTTAATATTTTATTTATTACCTCATCTTGTTCTGAAATTTTTTTATTCTGCAACTCAATGACAGTCTGTAGGTTTTTGAACTCTCCAATCATTGTTTGCTCCATGGCTCGTAGCATTACGTGAAAAGATTCATAATGGGACTGATTTTGGCATTTACTGCAGGCTAGGATCATGACTCTACTTTTAAGCTACATAACTTTCACTTCCGAGGAAGTTAAGCCACAGCATTCTTTACATTGCAGATCTTTACAGATATCACACGTGAATATGTCTCTTCCCTTATCAGGGTTTTTTTTATATGACCAACACTTCATTGTATATTATCAAATATTTTGAGTCCGAACCTGTCCTTTTCCCGATAGGCGAGAATAAAAACTCAAAGCGCAAAATGTAGATAAGAATATCAGTACACACAGCACTTTTTTAGTTTGTTAATGCTTCTTGCTGCTAGCTCTGATAAAAAGTGTTGGATTCTCGGTTAAAAATAGGACTGAGATGCACTGTTCTGCTTCAAATTGCACTTTGTTGAGAACTTTTACGACAAATAGGATGCACTGTTTCAGACACTAAATCATAACTACCATTTCTCGCGAAAAAACGAAATTTTTTTAAGACTTTTTCCTCTCTAATTGACGTATTTTGTCATCACTGAATTCAAACACCTGCTGAACACATGAACTTTTTTAAATAGCCATTCATATTCTTCTTTCTAACTTCAATTTTTAAGTATGGGCTGGAAAGCATTGGCTTTCTGATTAGGGTAACCTTGCTATCTAGCTGGTCAAAAAATACATGTTACGAGAAGTTGTTAAAGAATGGGTGACAGCTACCCTTTGCTCAGTGTGATACAGGCAGCAAGATGAAGGTCTAGGGATGGGGTAAAAAAATTATATCTTCATCATTGGAAGGGATGTGGTTCTAGTTGCAAGTTAACATTGCCAGTTAATAAATATTTAGTTTATGGATTTGTTTTTATAGTATTAATGTGTATTTTTGTGATTTTGGGGGTGTCCAAAATTCCTGATGCCTTTACTATTGTAACGAACCTAGGCCGGACCTGTCGCCTCCCGCGTCGCCATCGACAGCGATGAGATCATCCCCGGAGATATTCGAGAACCATCCAGTCCCTCTTCCGCGTAATGCAACGGTCAATATTGGAAACAATTGGAACATGCCGTCGCCAACTGGAAGAATTCGAAACATCGAGAATGCTGTATGGAGATAAATAGACCGCCTCAAGAGGGAGTAAACAGTCTGAACGAGCCCATACCATCGAGCTATACAGTGGCGTAGTAATATAAATTAAGTTGTAGATTCAGTGTGAAATAAATTATTTAAACCAAGTTAAGTTTATTTACGTTACAATTGGTGTCGGAAGTGAGATTTTGAAAATAAACAAGTGATCGTGGAGTGGATAGTCAGAAAAATAAATTGATAGACCTTTCTGTACGCCCAAAATAGACAGTGGCCCGGTTTTCGCGAAGTGGACAATGTGCGTGGAATATAAACTGATCCTGTTGCGTGAAACAGAAAATAGACAGTGGCCCGGTTTTCGCGAAGTGGACAATTGTGCGTGGGAATATAAACTGATACACTCTTCGCATGAAACAGACAATAGACTGGTGCCCGTGGAAAAGAATTCGCGAAGTGAATTTTAACAAACTGATAACTTTCGTGTAAAACAGACTGATACCTCGTCAAAGACAAAATGTGTTCAAGAAAAGTGCGCCTGGGATTTGAAGGTAGCGGAATTGAAACAGGAATTGGAGGAAAGGAACTGGAAACAACAGGTAAAAAGCAAGTACTCCAGGAAAGACTTGCAGAAGGACTTATACAAGAAGGTGAGGACCCGAAACATTTTTATTCGAGTTCCGGAGGTGATTTAAGTTTGGTAATGAATAAACTCGAAGAAACTACTAAATCCGTGAAAGAAGAACTGCAACAAAATTCTAGAAATCTGGAAGAGAAGCTTCTAGAAATCTGGAAGAGAAGCTTCAAGAAAATTCTAGAAATCTGAAGAGAAGCTTCTAGAAAATTCAAGAAGCCTGGAAGAAAATGCTAGAAATCTGGAAGAGAAGCTTCTAGAAAATTCAAGAAGCCTGGAAGAGAAGTTCCTGGAAAACACAGAAGGCCTAAAAGAAGCTTCTAGAAAATTCAAGAAGCCTGGAAGAAAATTCTAGAAATCTGGAAGAGAAGCTTCTAGAAAATTCAAGAAGCCTGGAAGAGAAGTTCCTGGAAAACACAGAAGGCCTAAAAAAAGAATTGTGTGGTGTGGCTAATTTCTAGAAGAAAGAATGGGAACCGTTGAGACAGAGATAGATAAAATAGGGAGCAAATGAACACGGAGGTAGATAAAATCAAAGATGGGGTCGAGGCAGAGATGGACAAAATAAAGGAAACGATCAGTAAGCTGGAAAACAAATTAATAATGCGTCCTCCACAGAGATGGTTAACGAAAATGCAATGCTGGACTTGAGTTTGAACGTGGATAAAGTTCAAGAGGGTATAAAAGATGTCAAGGTCATTTCTGAAATAGGGAAGTTTCCATGAAGCGCCTCAATTCGACGGAAAACTCCATGGGAAAATTACCGCCGACAGTTTGAAGCAGCGGCCAAAGCAAATGGATGGAATGCAGGGGAAAGAGCTGTAGCACTAACACTTGCATTACGTGGAGAAGCGATAATATTCTACAAACTCTTACGCCCAAGAACAGGAGGACTATGATCAGCTGATTAAACATCTAGAATTACGATATGGCCAGGCCCATTTGGAACACGTATACCACTCCCAACTGAAAAATCGCTGCCAGAAATCGGGCGAATCCTTACAAGAATTCGAAGCTGACATTGCACGCTTGGTTCGTCTCGCATATCCAGCCATACCGGAAAATGTAATGGAGCGATTAGCGGTTCAGGCATTCTTGGATGGACTCCGTGACCAAGAAACCAGACAAGCGTTGATATTAGCTCGTCCAACACATCTCGTGAGCGACTGGCACGAGCTTTGAATTTGAGGCAGCAAAACAATGCTGCAAAAGCCAAAGTAAAGTTCAAACGATTGAGGAAGACTCACAGGAGCCTGCTAACTTGGAAGCTGCCATAAGAAAAGTGATGAAGGAAGTGTTGCCTGAGAAAAGACATATAAGATGCCGGAATTGTCGCAAAATTGGACATGTGCGTAGCAAATGTCCAACATTCATCGACTCGATGCAGGAAAACTAAGAAAGGTCGATGAGAAGGGCAATCGTCGGCATGTGTCCGCAAGCCCCGGTTAACAACGCATATGTCGCTATGCTTCAACGACAGAACAAGGGTGTCTTCGTGAGCGGTCTCATCAATAACGAGCCTTGCACCATGCTGCTAGATACAGGTGCGACTAGGACAATTCTCGGGCCTTCCTTTGCCAGAACACCGGAACGGATTGAACCGACAACTTGGAAGCTACGCACAGCAACAGGGGAGCCAGCTACTGTATATGGCGAGCTACCGATTGAAATAATTTTGGGCAACACTAAAGTGAAACATCAGGCACTTGTAGCGGACATCGAAGACGATGCAATCATCGGAATGGACATCATGAATTCCAGAGGGTTTGAATTGGATTTCAAAGACGGCGTCCCACGGTCAACGGAGAAGAGCTGGTACTTCATGGGAGAAGTGAAGAGTTGATCCGTGTGCTGTTGGCTGAAGATGTAAGCGTACCTGAGAGGGCTGAAACCATCCTGGAGGCTCGCCTGGACGGGAGTGCGAGCAGTGGAGACGGGGTGATGTTCGAGCCCAAACTTCATGATGAGAAAATTGGACGAGGGATTGCACTAGGGAAGCACCTTGTTGCGTGCTGACAAATTTGTGCCCGTAAGGGGCAGGAATGTCAATTATTTTCCCAGTGACCTTGAAGAAAGGAACAATTTTGGGGCACTGCTCGTCAGTTTCATCCGTGATCCGGGCGTACGAGGTACGATTAGCCAACCCAACAACTTGCCCACAGAACTAGAGAAATTAGTTGCCATCTCTTCCAAAGACATAAAACCAGCTCAACAGCCCAAACTAAGAGATTTAGTCAAAAGTACCATGACATCTTCGATACCGGACAAGGAAAGGGTCGAACCAATGTGGTCCAGCACAAGATTGATACTGGGGTGCCCGACCGATCCGGCAATCAGCAAGAAGACTTCCTCTTGCCAAGAAGGCAGAGGCTGACAAAATAGTCGGCGAGATGGGAAAAGAAGGAGTTATCGAACCGTCCTGACAGTCCCTGGTCCTCTCCAGTCGTACTGGTGAAGAAAAAGGATGGATCGACACGCTTTTGTGTAGACTATCGCCAACTTAATAATGTCACGAAGAAGGACAGTTACCCTCTCCCGAGAATAGATGACACCCTAGACACGTTGGCTGGTTCCACGATTTTCTCGACCCTTGATCTGAAGAGTGGATACTGGCAAGTAGAACTCGCTCAGGAAGATCGAGAAAAGACTGCTTTACCATCGGCTCAGGATTGTGGCAGTTCACCGTTATGCCATTCGGCTCTGTAATGCTCCCGCCACATTCGAAAGATTGATGGAGACAGTGCTGAAGGGACTCTCATGGAACACGTGTCTAGTGTATCTCGACGACATAATTGTGGTCGGCAGATCGTTCGAGGACCACGTGAAAACTTGGAGGAAGTATTCCTGCGACTGAGGAACTCCGGATTGAAGCTGAGCCCTAAGAAATGCCATCTGTTCCAAAAGAAGTACGATACCTCGGCCACGTTGTCTCTGGGGAAGGAGTAGCAGTGGATGACCAGAAGATCAAAGCTGTTAAGGATTGGCCCATCCCAAAAGACATTCACCAACTTCGAAGTTTCCTTGGTTTATGCACATACTATCGCCGATATGTGCTGGGATTCGCCAACATCGCTAAACCACTGACCAGGCTCACGGAAGGCCAAACAAAGTTCCAGTGGTCCGAAGAATGTCAAGATTCATTCAGGAAGCTGAAAGGAGCTTTGATCAACGCACCTATACTGAGCTATCCCCTACCCAAAGGGAAATTCATTTTGGATACGGACGCCAGCAACGTGGGACTTGGAGCTGTCCTATCTCAGATCCAGGAGGGACAGGAGAAGGTCATTGGTTATTTCAGCAAGACGCTTAGCAAACCAGAGCGCAATTACTGTGTCACCAGGCGAGAGCTGTTAGCTGTTGTAAAGGGAGTGGAACACTTCTACAAGTACGTGTATGGAAGAAGATTCCTGTTGAGAACTGACCATGCAGCTCTCAAATGGCTCTTACAGTTCAAAAATCCTGAGGGTCAAGTAGCACGTTGGATCGAGGACTCCAAGAATTCGATTTCGAAATCGAACATCGAGCCGGAACTAGCCATAAGAATGCAGATGCCTTGTCGCGAAGACCATGTCCAGATGATTGCTCCATTGCCGACGAGCAGAAGAGAAAGAAGCAACACTTTGTAGAACCGCGGCAATGGATGACAACTGGAATGACAGCAAGATCCAGAAAGACCAAGAGAGAGCCCCGACCTTGGCTTAGTCGTCAGCTGGAAGAAGGGCAATCGAAGACCATCATGGCAGGAAGTCGCAGGTTACTCGCCGGCTGTTAAGTCCTATTGGGCACAATGGAACTCTCTTATTCTGGACAATGGGATCCTGAAACGTGTGTTGGAGGCCGATATTGGTGGGGAAGACAGACGCCAAATAATTGTTCCCAGGAACAGAAGAGAGGAAGTGCTGCGGGAAATCCATGATGGAGTCGCCGGAGGACATCTGGGAGTGACGAAGACCCTGCAGAAAGTGAGGCAACGGTTTTACTGGGCCAATTGTCAAGCTGACGTCCAGGACTGGTGCAGGAAGTGCGCTGTATGCGCTGCTAGCAATGGACCTCGAATACGACCCAAGGCCCCGATGCGTCAGTACAACGTAGGCAGCCCGTTCGAGAGAATCGCCATTGACATCGCCGGCCCGTTTCCCGTATCCGACCACGGGAATAAATACATCCTTGTGGCAATGGACTACTTCAGTAAGTGGGCGGAAGCCTATGCCCTGCCCAACCAGGAAGCCATCACCGTCGCCGACGTCTTGGTGAAAGAGTAGGTTCTAGACACACACAATCCGGCCTAACCGCAGTCCGATGGAAGGGGAACGGTAACAGGGACAACCCCTTGTCCAAGGTTGTCTCTGACCATCAAAGAGACTGGGACCAGTATCTTCATTTGTTCCTGATGGCCTATCGATCCGCAGTACACGAGTCAACCGGTCAAACTCCTGCTAGTATTATAATGGGCCGAGAACTGCGACTGCCTTGTGACCTGAAGTTTGGGATACCGCCAGGACAAGACACTGCGGGAGAGGACTACGTCAGCAAACTTCGGCAGAGAATGGACGACATCCACGAACGAGTCCGGTTGAACATCCAGAGTGCCAGCGATAAAATGAAGAAGACCTATGACATCAAGGCCGACGCTGGAGGATTTAAGGTTGATGACCTGGTTTGGCTGTACAACCCCAAACGTCGTCGTGGACTATCACCAAAGTTGCGGAACTCGTGGGAAGGCCCGTATAAGATCGTGAAAAGGATAAACGACCTTGTGTACCGAATCCATAAGCCACCCGAGGGAAACCAAGGGTCGTCCATTTCAACAGGTTGGCCCCTTACGCTGGAAACCATGACCAAGTTCGCACCCTCAAGCCACCGGAGGATGATATGACGTTCGAGAAGTTTATGTCCTTGTATTCAAACGGGCAGAAAGTTCTACATGGGGTTACTAGAGGGGAGTCACGAGACCGGTCAGAGGTGCCCGCTGACTACGCACTAGCGCACCGAGTGGCAGAAGATCTTCGAATGTCCAGGGCATCGCCGTAGTGTTCTCCAAGAAATTTGGTCAACTCCAAACACTGCGGGAGCAGAATCCAGAAGTTGGTGGGGTGCTACAGTTGAAGAAAGGCCAGAGAAACATCTACTACCTAGTCACCAAGAGGCATTCCCAAGATAAACCGTCTTATGAAGATGTCTGGAAGAGTCTCACCAAACTAAGAGATACTATGGTGGACCAGAATCTGGTGGATCTAGCAATTCCAAAATTATCCTGTGGTATTGATGGGTTGGACTGGAGAGTCATAAGAAGTATGCTGGAGGCGATATTCAGATCCAGCGGCGTCAAGATTTTGGTTTGCTGTAACCCTATTCCACGACCGATCATGAAGACCGTGGAGTGTTACTTCCATCGAACTTCACGGTGCAGATATGGGGAGTCATGCAGATATCGTCACACTCCAAGGATGAAATTTCGGGACGAAATGTCTTTAAGAAGGGGGCAATGTAACGAACCTAGGCCGGACCTGTCGCCTCCCGCGTCGCCATCGACAGCGATGAGATCATCCCCGGAGATATTCGAGAACCATCCAGTCCCTCTTCCGCGTAATGCAACGGTCAATATTGGAAACAATTGGAACATGCCGTCGCCAACTGGAAGAATTCGAAACATCGAGAATGCTGTATCGGAGATAAATAGATCGCCCTCAAGAGGGAGTAAACAGTCTGAACGAGCCCATACCATCGAGCTATACAGTGGCGTAGTAATATAAATTAAGTTGTAGATTCAGTGTGAAATAAATTATTTAAACCAAGTTAAGTTTATTTACGTTACACTATATGCACTGAACAAACAGTATTCCGAAACGTTCTTATGGTTCTTGTGCAAATTTGAAAATTTCAGGGATTTTTTTAAATCATAGTTCAATGCAATTTCTCAGGATATACGAAGTATTCCTTTTCTTTATGAAATGTAATTTACTATTTCTCTCCTTGGTAAGAGAATTATTTTTCTTCCCAATTTAATATCCAACTTTAAGTAGTCCATTTTCCAACAGAGAGGTCGTATTGGTGAAGGTGGTGGTTTATTATTTTGTGTCACTCCCAAATACGGAACCAAACCAGATTTCCCCAAGTCAATGATATATGGGATTTAAACCATATGAAAAAACATCAACTTGGAAAAAATAAAGTGTTTTTAGGTGCTGTTTTTTTTTATCTTGAAAAATCATATGTGTAGCAACCATACACAAGGGATAGATGAAAGATTGAACTATGATAACTCTAGAAATATAGAGAAAATATAAAAATAAAAAGTGTGGTTGATAGGAAGGAGGAATTGCATGTTCCTACACATACTCAATAAGTTATTTTGTCTACCAGAATGGAATTGAAACCCACTTGGAAAATGTTGTTTTTGTCATGAAGAGCTCAAATCCGAATTGAATTAATGTTTTCCTCATTAGATATATCATCAGATTTAATATAATGCACATACCTATATATACATTTCAACATTTTTTTATATCTATGTGATCTCCACAAAATGAAAAAAATGTGAAAGATTAATGGATTGTGATGTTCACAGCTAAATCATCAGTGGTGGTCTGAACTCAGACTTTTCCCTGCATTTACAAAATACTAATTTACATAAAAAAATCTTCTATATAATAAAAATGATTGTCAAATTGTGTGCTAAAAACTTGAAAAGGGCTGGACCGATTTGGCAATTTTTTTTGGAAATTGGAAAAGTTGCCCTGATAATTGGAAAATTCGGGAAAGTGCCTTTTACTATGCGAATTTTGTATGAACTCAAGACCATAACAAACGACGGATATGCGTTTTTTTTTGTTTTGTTCGTTATGGTCCTGGAAAATTTTAACTTCATATATTCAAAAGAAACTGATTTTTCACAATTATCCGACAAGAAATGCTGGTTCACTGATTGTAACCCAGATCAGATTGGCAGAATTTCGTAAAAATCTGGTATATTTTCAAGTGAAATTCTTCAAAAAATGTCCCCTCAATAAACAGAACCTGAGGTTCAGAAGGTATGAAAAATTAATAGAAACATTCTACTTTAAAAACCCCATTGCTCTGTGAGATAATTCCTCAATGAATCACTACTGTTTTCTTTTTGTGTAATTGCTTGTACTGTTCATTTATATCTATGTAAGCATTCAATGTGTATCCATCTAATAGATGTTGCAGAAACTAACAAATAATTTGTATTTTTTGTTATTTTCATATATTTTGGATAAGTGTTTGGGAATATCCAATGTGAGCAATAATGTTTAATTATTTTTGTCAAATTGGGCTAGTTTCTGCCCCTAGGGGTGATTTGAGTGTTCAGTAAAAGTGGTTTTAATTTGGTTAGTTGAAGCATAGGAATGGTGTCAAGAAGGTACAATATCTGAATCATAGTTACTCATATAAAATTAATCATTCATTATTTTCTTTTGAGTGGGAAAAATGTTTTAAGTTAACTCATATTTTCAGAAATTCAGGGAAATACATTCATGCGCATCCTCCTCTTTGCACCTAAATTAAATACTTATATTCAATACCCTCTCAAGAATTAAATTCCACAACTGAAAATTCATTCAACTTATTCTATGTCTTGTTTCCTCTTACAGGGACATGTTCTGTGCTGGTCGTGTACAAGAAGATGACCTCAGACGAACCCTCAAGGCATGCGGCGGAGCCGTCATGACGACTGTCAATGATGTGAATGACTCCGTACTAGGCAAATGCGATTTGTTTGAGGAAAAACAAATCGGCGGTGAGAGGTACAACTTCTTCAAAGGCTGTCCCAGTGCCAAAACCTGCACTCTCATCCTCAGAGGTGGGGCCGAGCAGTTTTTGGAGGAGACCGAGAGATCTTTGCATGACGCCATCATGATTGTGAGGAGAACCATCAAGAATGACGCCGTAGTAGCTGGAGGGGGTGCCATAGAGATGGAGCTATCAAAAATATTGAGAGACTACTCCCGTACCATTGCTGGAAAGGAACAGTTGTTGATTGGGGCTATCGCGAAGGCTCTGGAGGTCATACCTAGGCAACTTTGTGACAATGCTGGGTTCGACGCTACCAACATCTTGAATAAGCTGAGGCAGAAACACGCCCAAGGTAACTGCTGGTATGGTGTTGATATCAACAATGAGGACATCTCTGATAATTTTGATTCCTGTGTTTGGGAGCCTGCTGTTGTCAAAGTGAATGCTCTTACTGCAGCTTCGGAAGCTACCTGTCTGATTTTGTCTGTCGATGAAACGATCAAGAATCAGAAGTCGGGGGGAGATGGGCAGATGCCGCAGATGGGTGGTCGTGGCATGGGAAGACCAATGTAATTTTTTTCATCAACAATTTTCGTTCAAATTTTTTACTGACCTTTCTCACTTATTTAATCAACTAGGTATGTCACCCTGCATTCTTTCTCATTAGCTTTGTTAATATATTCATTAATAATTTGCTTATTTTCTGATAATAGAATTTCAACTTCCTGTCCCTGATCCTCGAATTTGAAATTTTTTCTTATTGAATTTATCAGTTTCCCAGGCCCCTCTCAGAACTTCAATTAAATACTTCAGATAACAACTAGTGTGTAATGAGAACTCATTTAAAAAAATGGGGTATTAAATAAGTGGACAAATTCGATTCCTGAAACAGAACGGTTATAGCAGTTGAATTTCACATAAGCCAGTATAGAAAAGTAGTACCTGTCCATATAATAGGGTAATATTTGTTGTCCTGAGTCACATTGGGGGTTCGCAAAACCATGATCGGCCATAACCGTCATTTTTCTTAGTATTTGTCACCAGTTCTAGCCAGTGTGTCATAGGATGTGCATCTCTTGTTTTGCATGTGGCAGTTATTGTTGAACGGTAAGTGATATTTTCTTGGTTTATTTGTTATCGGGTGATATGATTGTCCTCTAAGAACAGGAGATATGTTATTGGGTGAATATTGAGTACTTATCATTACAGATGGGTGATTATGAGAAAGAGCAGAATTGTTTTCGAAATCTTCAGATGGGGATAAAAGGGATCCTTTCAGCGATGATGGTGAATATGGATCTGATCCAGATTTTCATCAGATCCTAGTGAAGATTCTGATTCAGTAGTAGGATCAGCTTCGGGAAAAGCTCCTTGTACAACTCATAACAGAAATCCTGGCACTAATGTTAACTCTTCACATGACTTGTCTGATGAAGTATTTGCAGATTCTAATGCAAATGAACCCAATGAGACAATTTGTGTGATATACCTAACCTTTCCTTCGACGAAACTTCTGGGGGAGTCAATATAGATGAAAGCAGCAGCGCTTGTGATATATTCTTCACCCTATTCACAAATGACGTTCTTGACCTCCTTGTGAAGTCTACTAACAATTATGCTGAAAAACTTTCTCATACCAATAGACCATCCATGAGGTATAGGAAAATTTATAAAATGAAACATATAGATCGCCAAGAAATGTTGAAATTCTTGGGACTTCGTTTGTTACAAGCCCAAATATCAGTTCCCTCTATCAGAAAGCTTTTCACTAACGATCCATTATATTATCATCCTGTATTCATTTACACCATGTCTGGGAGAAGGTTTGAACAGATTCTGTGAGATGTTTTTCCTGTTTTCCATCTAATACTGGATCCATTCCTTGTTCGAATGAAAGAATTCCCCCATTATTACAAATTCTGATAAAGAACTTCCAGGAGGCCTACAGTCCTGAGAAGGAATTATCACTTGATGAATCTTTATTACTTCATAAGGGGCGCCTGAAATTCAGACAATATATAAAGAAGCCAAATATGGAATAAACATTCTGAGTTGATGTCTCATGATGGATAAGTCCTCAATATTGAAATGTATCTAGGAAAAACAAGTTCAGGTGAAGACAGAACAATTAGTAATGTGCCCAATGACTCCATACTTGATGAAATGACATCATATTTTCATGGATAATTTCTATAATAGTGTTGCCCTTTCAAAGAGGCTATTAGAAAATCAAGTACAGGGACACTCAGTGGGGATCGCCTAGGCAATCGTCCTAAGGAAATTACGGGGAAAAAACTCGAGAAAGGAAAGTATCTCTGGAAGAGACAAGGTGAAATATGTATTTCCAAATGGAAAGATAAAAGATAGGTTCTAGCAATAACTATTGCAAATCATCCCCAGATGGTAGAAGTTTCTAACAGATATGGTCAAAAGAAGAAGAAACCGCTGGAAATAGCAACTTATAATCAGTACATGTCGGGAATAGATATATATTTAAAGAAAGAAGAAGCCAAGTGAAGGGAGATAAAATAAGAAATGCAATGCATAAAGTACACAAAGTCGTCTTCACCAAGGATTCAATATAAATTGAAACACAATTGGTAGACCACAGGCGAAAAACAACTACTTTCCTAGCAAATACCACGCAGAACGTTGAATGATATTGATCGCAAATGTTTCTTTCTGATAAGCTCGATTGTGTTTAAATTCATGTCGTGTCCGCCTAACAATCTGCATACAGGTTTCAGGCTTTTGGCCCTTATCAGTACAGAGTAGTCACCAGCCAGAGATCCGGAGAGCTCTGGCCGAAGCGAGACACAAAATAAATTAAATCACCATCGAGCTTACAACATCTTTAGGTACGTCGGAAGAGATAACTTTTAACCGGCGGCACCTAGTGACAGAAAGAAACACTCCATAAATTTCTCCTACCTCGATAGGATTCTAAATGAAAGATTCCTTCTCAGTAGAAGTGGCTTAGGTTGCCCAACTGGCATATATTTAAAGAAAGAAGAAGCCAAGTGAAGGGAGATAAAATAAGAAATGCAATGCATAAAGTACACAAAGTCGTCTTCACCAAGGATTCAATATAAATTGAAACACAAGGTAGGAGAAATGTATGGAGTGTTTCTTTCTGTCACTAGGTGCTGCCGGTTAAAAGTTATCTTTTCCGACGTACCTAAAGATGTTGTAAGCTCGATGGTGATTTAATTTATGTTGTGTCTCGCTCTCCGGATCTCTGGCTGTGACTACTCCGTACTGATAAGGGCCAAAAAGCCTGAAACCGGTATGCGGATTGTTAGACGGACACGACATGAATAAAGCATAATCGAGCTTATCAGAAAGAAACATTTGCGATCAATATCCATTTATATGGAAGTTTGCATGGATTGTCAGGTGAATATCATTCAACGTTCTGCGTGGTATTTGCTAGGAAAGTAGTTGTTTTTCGCCTGTGGTCTACCAATTGTGTTTCAATTTATATTGAATCCTCGGTGAAGACGACTTTGTGTACTTTATGCATTGCATTTCTTATAGATAGATATGACCAGATGGTTTCCTATTATTTCTCGCCAAGAAAGACCATATGATGGTATAGAAAAGTAGTTTTTTATTTACTAGATGTGGCTGTATAGAACGTTTACTTCTTATATCGTAATAAATTTGTCTCAATAACTTTTTTAATTCCGAGAGGAACTTATTTTATCGTTAATTGGTCTACAAAATCGCGGAGTACAAGGAAAAAATCTGGTGTTATCTACTAGTATTTACAATGATCGAATTTCTCAACATGTGATTTCTCAGGCAACAATTGTTGAACAACCAGTCGTGGGTGAAAATTATATGGAAAAGCTTCCTTTACCAACCGGTTGTAAACGCAAGCGCACAAAAAATAAAATCAGAAAGGAAACTTCATTCCGCCGCAAAGGTTGTGAAGGAAAGCCTCGTAGGTACTTTTTTCAAAAACTGGCATGAGTTGAAAGACTGACTGAATATTTTTTTGATCTGCAATGTGCTGTATTGGAATTTAAATTTTGTTTTTCTGAAAATGCTGTTTTTTTTCCAAAAATAAAAATCTGTAAACCATTTTTTGAAATAAATGTCAGATTTCTGAAAGGGACGTCTATAGCCGATCTGCCTACTTAAAAGTAAGAAAATTATAGAGTCAAGAAAGCCACAGCGGCTATATTTGTCCAGTTAACATACTTCATCACCTAGCTCTGTGTTCGCCCATTGAACATGAAAAACCATTTGAAGAGATGTATCTTCTCTAAGAACGAAAAAAAAGGTTAGTGCCAATTTGTGATGAAAATGACAGGACGGTTATAGCCGTTTGTGTCGAATGTGTTAATATGCACATGACAAACTAAAAATTCGTAATCCCAAATAGTTATATAATTTATACAACATTGAATAGAAGAAAATGACACAATAACAAAGTAATAACGGAAACGATATCAATGTAAACTTATATATTAATAACTGGATTTAGAAGGAAAATTTTAATACTATTCTCAACGTAGAAATATCTCTTAAAAGAATGTTTAAAGTTTTTCATTGAAAAAAAATTTTTTTAATGAATATTGGCAAGTGTTGCCTACATCTAAGTAAAGGTGAGTTCTAGTAATAGTTGGTGCTTTTAATGAATAAAATAGGTTTATATTTTGCATGTTATAGTCAGGTACCAAAAATTGAAAGGGGTTGTTTATTATTATTGAATCGATAAGATTATTGGCTATTTCCATGACTCTAACTTCAAAACTACTCCCATTAAAACTCTCCCCTTTCACACCTTTAGGAATGAAATATCAAGAAAACCTTTCTTAGTAATAGTAGTAATTTATTGAAATAGATAAATCTAATTTACAAACAAACATTCACATAATCATTAAAGATACAGATAATCTAATAATTCTAAAATAAATAATATTAATAAAGTATTAAACACTAATACATCACAAATGTTTTTCTAAAAAAGCCAATAGACTTTTTTTTTTAAACTTACAATAGTATTGGACTCTTTCAAGTGTATGCGGAGAATTCATTCAAACCTTTGAAAAATAAGTTATTCATGCATTGTCTCTAACTAGTTCTACTAATGTGGAAGTCATTATTAACCGATGAAACCAAAAAGGAGGAGGTTCTCTACTCGACGCGTATATTTTTTTTTATGTATGATCACGCATAACTTTTTACTGAGACGTCCGATTCCGATAATTCTTTTTACAGTGGATAGGGTGTACTTCGAAGGTGGACCCATTTGAATTTAAAAAATGAAATCCACCCCTAAGGGTAGCAAAATAAAGGACATTGATCACTCATCCTCTGAATTCTGGTCCGTTAACCGATTCTATCAGGCATAACTTTGTACTGGGTTCTTCGATTTGGATGATTCTTCTTTTATCAGATAGGGTATACCTCATAGTTGATCATATTTGGATTTCGAATGGAATTATCCACCCTTACGGGTAGAAAAATAGGGGATAATTGATTTTACACTTGTGAACATTGGCACACATATTTAGTTGACAATGACAGATCGCTAGTTTCATTATCACAATCAATATATTCTATGAGGGATGGAATGATATACAAAGTAATGAAATAAACTAACCAGAACAACAAAAATAATTTATATTACAACAAATAGTAAAAGTAGATAATCATATTATTTAACTGGTAATAGTTGAAGTAAGGTGGGTGGGTAAGTAAGTATTTTGGAAGTAATAAAAAACAAGCAGTAATTAGGATTTAGCCACAAAAAATTGAAAAAAAAAACTTTTTAACAAAAAATTTAAACCGACGAAATAAGTAAAAACTGATGAGTAAAATATAAAATAAACCCTCTTAGTCTCAATAACTAAGCTCCTAAACTAATGTAAGTAACTAATTTTGAGTCGGCGCCAAACAAACAATCAACGAAGATCATTAAATTACTTCAAAAAAATTATCAGAATGTCACCGCTCAACTCGATGCCATCATTTTACGCCTCACCTAATTCATTTGCTTGTTTGTTTGGCGCCGACTCAAAATTAGTTACTTACATTAGTTTAGGAGCTTAGTTGTTGAGACTTAGGTTTATTTTACTTTTCAGTTCCGTATTTCGTCGGTTTAATTTTTTGTTAAAAAGTTTTTATTTTGCCTAGTGTTATAATGATGAATATCTCTATTTAAAATCACAAAATCATTGAAATAAGTTGGTTGAAAACAGATAGTGGTTATCGATGTCATCATAGAAATACACTGTCAAAATTTCAGCTCTTTAGGTTCAGCGGTTTGGTTTAGGCATTGATCCTGTCAGTCAAGACATGTAATTATACATTTATATACAGTGCGGAAACCACTTATGGAATAAACTTATTTCAGGCGATATCCGGAAAAATGATGAGAAATGCTCGGACAGGTCAATTCTTGTTTTGAAAGTGACGTCATTTGAGCTATAAATGAAATGTACAGGGTTATGCACTCATGTGTAGCACAAATAAGGTGTGTTTTTTTTTAAATGGACCACCTTGTATTTTTTTATATTTTTGGATTCTACGTGATGAGTTGATTTCAACGACCTTAACAGTTGTGGGGTGAATCAATTATTTAATGAATTATAGGTGCTAAACTTGGAAATTCTTAAAGTAGGTAATATGCTTAGACAAGTCAATCTAGTACACACTCTTTAACTAGTATTGAAATATAATACAGGATGATTCATTCAGGTGCAATACTGAAAGGTTGATTTTTAATGGATCACCTGGTATATTTTTGTTTTTAAGGTAGTTCCGCCACGAGACAGTTGAATTAGGAAATTATTTTCGACGGAATCGAAAAATTTCAAAGGTACTTTTCGATTTGAAACGCGAAAAAAAAAATTTTTTTGAAGGGGGGCACTTGCCCCTAATCGACTCTAGAAAATTTCTTCGTTATAGAAAGTCGGCGACTCAAAAAATTGATGTCCCGAAAAGCGCAGCAAAAAAAATATTCAGACCCCCCCATTCCCCTCCTCACTAGAAATCATACGTCATGGGAAAAAATTATCGTTTTTCGATAAAACTTCAATAGACTTTTTTGTAGTACTCTTTTTGAACTTTTTTTTTTGTGGGAAGGGGGGGGTATTGTTAAAATCGATGGGGTCAACTAGGAGAAGGAGTTGCTTCCCCGTGGACTATTTTGAATAACGAGAGTAGTTTTGATTATATCTGTCAAACTAGATGGTCAATCACTTTGATTTTTTTTCACAATATCTGTGATATCCTGCTCTAGCTCCTCCTCGTTTTTCATAAACTTCTTAATTTTAGTACTAACGGTAGAATTAATAATGTGATGTTTGCCTATGCATGGTCCATATGTTACGTGTTAATTGAGTCAACTTCAATTATATATATCTCGGGTTCGGGATGTTGAAACTTGTTAAAATTTTATAGAGGTGTTGTTTGAGCTATTTCTCAAATTAAATAACTTTTATCAGTCTAAGACTTTTTCGGAATCTTTTATTGACAATTATATATCAAACTGACTTTTTACAATAACTCCCTTTTTTTCTATAGTACAGGAATAAACTGCTGTAAATGAATATTAATAGTAAAGGAACTAAAAGAACAAAATTTAATAAAGTATCAACATTTTTCCCTGCGCTAAGAAGATCATTTTCTAGCTAATTTTCTAGTTCCAGTCTACAAATTTTGGTAACTGATCGACGATACGTTTCTGTCGCTGTTTTAACATCAACAACTCGGATTCTTCCGTCCGGTCCTGGATAGAGTCGGGTTATTCTACCCAATTTCCAGGTATATCTTGGAGAACGATCGTCAACTAAATCAAATCAAAGTATACTTTATTGTCGAAGATATATAAAATCTCATAGACAAAGCTTAATTGGTAGAATAAAAAGTACATAAACTATAATTAAAAAAAAATTACAAAAAGTACAGTTGTATAACTAATAGAATAATATAATAATAATGTAGATATAAAATGCTGCTAAGGTTGATAATACTACAGGGATATTAAAATATTGCAAATTTGCTAAATCAGAGAATGCCTGTTACACAACCGATAGCATGTCTTCTCATAACAATTGATCCTCATAATATTCCTGCATGTTGTAGTAGGCCTTCTCAAGGAGCATGAATTTTACTTCCTTCCGAAATGACGGTAAGGACTTAATAAATAGTTTTTGCTTGTGAAGGTAAATGATTGAACATTTTTATGCCCTCATAAATAATTGAATTTTTTGTCAGGGATGACTTGGGGATTGGAACCGGAATGTTTCTATTTTGTCTTGTGTTATAACCGTGTTCAGGAATAACTGGGTTTCTGTTGGCTTTATGGATAAGACATACAGTCTCCAATATAAATAAGCTTGTCAATGTTAAAATTTTGTGCTTAATAAATAGGGGTTTGCAATGTTCCCTTGACTTAGTATAGCACATGTACCTAATAGCTCTTTTTTAAAGAATAAAGACCGCATTGAAGAGCTGCTCACTAGCAAATCCCCAAAAAGCTATTCCGTACCGTAGATGAGACTATTAAAGAAAAATAGGCCGTTTTCGCTATCTCCAAGTTAAGTTCTCTTGCCACAGTTCTGATCACATAACAACCAGAGGCAAGTTTTTTTGTTAATGCAATTACATGCTCTTGAAACCTCAATTTATTGTCAATGTATAGTCCCAGGAACTTGCATGATGTTTTATTTCCCGATGAGTTGTTTGTGTTCCAAGATACAAGTCCTGAAAGTCGAATTTGAATGTGAGGAGGTTTGTTTTTGAAAGATTGAAACATAACGAGTTAGAGTCACACCATTCTTTCACTAGGCCTAAGTTGTGGTATACCCGGTTTTTTAAAACTTCAGTATTTTTTCCGCGCCAAATAAGGGTAGTGTCGTCAGCAAATAGTGTAAAAGTTCCTTGAATGTCAATATTTGACAGATCATTCAAATATAGAAGGAACAGTAGAGGTCCAAGAATTGACCCCTGTGGCACCCCGTTTGTGATCTCTAGAATGCTAGATGTCTGGTCATTAACTTTTACTACTTGATATCTTTCGGAGAGGTAAGAGTCAAACCATTTCAGGGAGGCACCTTTGAATCCATATAGATTTAATTTCTGTAGCAGGGTTCTGCGATTCACACAATTGAAAGCCTTTGAGAAGTCACAGAACACCGCAGCAACAACTTCATCGGCATTTAGACTTGTGTAGACTTGTTCCAAGAAAGAAAAAATAGTGTCATTGGTGCTCTTTGATTTTTGGAATCCGAATTGGTATTTAGATAATAGACTGTGCCGATTTACAAATTTTTCTACTCGTGTTTTAACGAGCTTTTCTATAATCTTAGATAGAGTTGACAGCAGAGAGATGGGCCGGAAATTTGATGGATCCTCGATGTTTCCTCCTTTATGAAGAGGTATAACAACAGCTAGTTTCAGACATGCTGGAAAGATACCGGTGAGAAAGGATTCATTTATAGTTGTTGCAAGAATATCTAGGGCTTGATCAGGTAGGTTCTCAAAAATTTTTATGCTGATACCATCTATTCCGGAGGATTTTTTGTTTTTTATTTCCTTCATGACCTGTTTTAACTCTGCTGTATTTGTCGGTTCAAGATAGAAGTCCTCATTTATACTAATCTGATATAGGTATTCTGTTGGGTTTCTCTTAGGTTTTAGATTTGATGTTAATTTTTCAGAAACCGAGCAATAGTAGTCATTTATATGATTTGCCTGTATGTTAATTTCCGCGGTCCTATATTTCTCTTTACCTCGGAGTTCGTTTACAATTGTCCAACTTTCTGTATTTTTATTTTTTGCTTCCTTAATTCTTTTTGCATAATAAGTACTCTTGGCGGATTTGATTAATTTTCTGTATATGTTCCTGTATTTGTTATAATAATTTAAAAAGCTCTCGTCTATGTTATGTTTCCTGATTGTGTGTAGAGACCTCAGGTTTTTGGCAGAAGTTCTGATGCCTAACGTTACCCATGGTTTTTTTCTTTTTGATTTTAAATTTCTCAAGGGGAAGGATTTCTCAAAGATGTCAGACATTTTTTTGTGGAAAATGGATAACGGCTCCTTTTGTTGTATTATATCCCATTTAAGTTCTGATTCGCAATAATTTTTAAATTTTGTGTAATTTGTTTTATTATATATTCTACCCCTAATATCACAACATCATCGGTTTTGATGGGCTTTTCATCTTTTGTCCACTTACTCCTTTTTGTGAGCGTAGGTAGGTATTCCTTCACTCATCGCTTCCAAAAATTGTCTAGGAGCATTTGCGTTTTCTTCCACTCTCTACGTAAGCAATTGCTATCCGAACTAAGGTGTATCAAGGATTCACTTCCCTTGTCGCTCGATGATCCAAGTAGAAAGTGATTAGGCGTGAGTGCTTCAAGGTCTTCTGGATCACTGGATACTCGTGTCAGAGGCCGGGAATTAACGAGATACTCAGCTTCGGCGAAAAACGTCTGTAGAGTTTCTTCTCTCAGAGATTGGTCCTGGAGATTCTTTCCAATTATGCGTTTCACGGATCCAATCAGTCTTTCCCACGAACCGCCCATGTGTGGGGCACCTGGAGGAATGAATTTGAAGTCTATTCCCTTGGAGCACATGGAATTTTCAATCTCTGAATGGTCAATGCCCTGGACAGCATTTTTCATTTCTTTTGAAGCTGCTACCATATTTGTTCCATTGTCGCAAAAAATCGTCCTCGGTTGGCCTCTTCTAGATATCATCCTCATAATTGCCATGATAGCTGATTCACTGTTCAATGTGTGCGCTATTTCTAGGTGGATGGCTCTTACAGCAAGGCAGGTGAATATTACACCCCAACGATTTTCTGTTCACCTTCCGATCTTGACATATATGGGGCCAAAGTAGTCCATTCCCACGTAGGTGAAAGGTTTTATTTCTTGGATTAAACGGATTTTTTTTTATGCGGATTCTCAACAGCGAAGTGGGGAAGATATCAAGTACGGGGACCTTCTATGTTGGCTTCTTCTCGACTCAGTTTTCTGATATATCCTTTTTTCTCGTATGCTTCAATTTTTTCACAGTATTCTTCACGAAATGTTTCCTTCTGTAGACATTTTTTCTCGACACATTTCAATCTCTGCATTGCTCTAAATTTACTCTCTGGTAATTTTATGTCATCATTTTTCCATAGTAATCCTGTTTAATATCTGTCACCGATTCTTTTTGTCGTTTTTTCCAAAATATTCAGAGCTCTGGTAATTTCATGGCTATGACGAGTTGATGTCACTAACACTCCAAAATGTTCTGTAGAAAACGATTTTCTGACCATTTCTTGTAGGATTTCATCAGGATCTTCCGTATCACATATATGCAACGTGTGAGCTTTAACCGTATAATCACCATTCATTTTTCCATGACTAGGACCGTGAAGTGCCCATCCCAATTTGCATCTGGTTGCTACTGGCAAATTTTGGGGCCCGCATCGTATCTGACGAGCAATAATCAGATCAATGTTGTCTTGTCCGATCAAAACCACAGGTTTTTCTTCAATTATAGCTCTGATAGGAATATTTTTCAGATGAGGATATTTTCGCCACTCAGTCATTTTGACGCTTTGTAATGGCAGTGATAGATTTTTGATAGTTCTGACGCCTATCATTGTGAAATACTTTAGTCCACCGGGTCTTGATATTTTCACGTCCATTCTGATAGATTTCTCTTGCATTGATATTTCGTCATTAGTCAACTGTAAGCATAATGATTCTTCGAATCCAGAGAGCCCTAACTCCTCGGCAACTATTTCGTCGATCAGCGTTACGGTAGATGCTTCATCACATAATGCAGGTACTTCTAGTTGTCTTTTCGGTCCGAATATATTTATTGGAATCACCCTCAGTTGTACTTTCTTCGTTTTATTTTGCATCGCATATACAACATTTCTTTCGGGTTCTTGTTCGTTAATTTCACTGGATTCTCGGGTCTTGTGTAACAGGAAGATGATGGAAGAGTCTACATCCATTTATTCCACACGGTTCTTTCTTCCTACATTTCAACTTCTGGTGGTTTTTTCTCAAACAAGAAAAACATAGTTTCTTTTCCGTGACGGTTTGCCATCTTTTTTCAATGTCGTCCACTCGCATTTTTGGGCAATAACTTCCATGAACGTTTTCATCACAATAGCCGCATTTCTCAGTTGGTTTTTCGTTTGTACTGAGTAGTCTATCGGGCTTTTTAGTGAAGGTAGATTTGTGCCCAAATCTATCTTTACCATGGGTATAGGGAGTGCTTACATAACATGCAGCCTTTGCAATTTCTCCCACCCATTTGGAGAAATCCTCCAAATCACATTCTTTCTCATTTGTGGCTATTTTCTTTCCCCATTTCAACTTCAAATGATCTGGTAGTTTGTTCAAAAGGTCTCTCATGAGCTGAGGGTTCTTGAGATGGCTCGATGATTTAAGGGTTTTCATTATTGACACCATATTGTTGACCTCACTTGAGAATTGAATGAGTTTTTCAAAGTTAGAGTCTTTCAAAAAGGGTACATCTCTGATTTTTTGAATAATTCCATCGATTATATATTCCGGTCTACCAAAGCGTGTTTCTAGGGTTTTTATTACTAAATCAACAATGTCTGCTGTCAACATCATACCAGCAACCGTAGACTTAGCTTCACCTTTCAAACACTGCTGGAGTTTAATCATAATTTCTTCGTTGGAAAATCCACATAAATTGCAAATGTTTTTATACTGTCTGTGAAACTAAGGCCACTCTTGCGGATTCCCATCAAAGTAGGGAAAATCTTTTTCCATAGCATGCCGTGCTAAGATTTTGTCATGTTTATATCGGCTTGGAGATGATACACTTTTAATTGCACTTGTGATTGTTTCACACAAAAGTTTAATGTCATTTTTCGAACAATTTTCTTCTTTGGCTTCGTGATTTCCTCCTTCCTCAAGTTTGCCTTCTTCTTGTATGCTATTTAGCCATTCTGCTACTGATTTTATTTTTTCGTGATGGCTATCTTGATTCATCTCCTGGGGAAATAGGTCTGCTCTTTCTGAAACACTGTCTAACTCATGCGCTTCTAACTCTGCGTTTTGGAGTTCTTGCTCTAGATTTAATAATTTCAAATTGTTTTCCAATTCTTTTTGTTCAAACTGAAGCTGTCTTTGTCTCCTTTCCAGCTCTTGTTTCTTTCTCTCGTTGTCTAGAGCTAAACGTTTCTTCTCTATACTTAGTATGGAGCGTTGAGAACTTGTTTTTCTTGCTGTGTGCTTTGAGTGCATTGAAGGAACAGGATTGGTCACCGTCGTGGTGGGATTTCTGTTTCCACCAAAATTGTCTGGCCAAATAAAATCTGCGGAAAGGCTTTCATTAAAGCCTGCACCTGCCCGCTTCGGCCGTTCATTTCCATCCTTCTCCATATCGTGCACTGGTCGGGGTCACCAAATGTTTGAGCTATTTCTCAAATTAAATAACTTTTATCAGTCGAAGACTTTTTCGGAATCTTTTATTTACAATTATATATCAAACTGACTTTTTACAATAACTCTCTTTTTTCTATAGTACAGGAATAAACTGCTGTAAATGAATATTAATAGTAAAGGAACTAAAAGAACAAAAATTAATAAAGTATCAACAGGTGTTGTTCACATGTTGAACAATACGTATGCCAAATTTTAATAATTTCCTAATTCAACTGTCTCGTGGCGGTACTACCTTAACAACCTTCAATGAGCAGATATAAATGAACTATGAAATTCATAGACTAAATCTTATCAATTGTTCCTGCCTAACATTTACTATATCTTGAGGTGAAATATTTTGAATTTCTGTTCGTATTCTACCTTTAAGATTTCCAATATTTTCTGGCTTAGTCACATACACTTTATACTTGAGATAGCCCCACAGAAAGAAATCCAATGTCGACCTAGCTGGCCACTCCAGAGCACCCCTTCGTCCGATCCATTTATTAGGAAAAGTTTCGTTTAAATAGCCTCTTACAGACTCATCATAACGGGCTGTTGCCCGATCTTGTTGCAAACAAATATTTTCACTCGGTAAGGCCGGATCTACTTCATTTGGATAAAAGTTGAGCAGGGCAGAAACAACTTCATTCCTAAAATTCAAATACGTTTCACCTGTCATATTCCCTTCATTAAAAGATGGTCCAATTATATGGTGACCGATGATACCTGCCCAAACGTTAACCTTTTGAGGATGTTGTGTGTGTCTCGCGCATCCAGTGAGGGTTTTCCTGCAACCAATATCTACAGTTCTGCCTGTTTACTTCTCCATTTAGCGTGAAAGTTGATTAATCAGAAAAAAGAATAGACTATCTCATTTCTATCTAACTTGTTCATCATTTCTTCGCAGAACTGCACTCTATGGTCTGGTTCGTCTTCTTTTAATTCCTGGGTACATAAAATTTTTTAGGAATGAAGTTTTTCTATATGAAATGTTTTTAGGGCAGTTGAATGGCTGACATTTTATAACGCAATTTGGCGTGAGCTTGTCGGATTCTCTTGGACACTTAACAGAACATTTCATTTCACATCTTCCACTTCAAAATGAGTTTTTTTTTGAGTGGTTTAACATGTCCAAATTCTCTGTACTGTGCATGAATTTTGGCTACAGTTCCTTGTGAGATATTCGGCAAATTAGGATGCCGCAGATTCAACAACTTCAGCTTGACTTCTACACATATCCCCGTAAGCTATCATCATCAAAATGTCTATTCGAAGAGTTGATGTTGAATATTTCATAGCTTATAAGCACAAACGAATTCTCGAGAGACAAATAATGTTATTGTCAACACTGACATAAAAAGGATGTTTTTGTTCAATTGCAAAAACTGCTATGAAAAAAAGCAGTAGGCTCTTTCATGTAGAGACTGTACATGCTCTAAAAAAAGTGGTTGACAATATTATAGAAGGTTTTGAGAAAGGCGAACACACTGTGGCTGCTCTGTGTGACCTGACCAAAGCATTCGACTGTGTCTCACATTCGATACTTATGGAAAAACTAGTGGCTTTCGGCATAAGAGGGTTACCTCTTCATCTTTACTTTCAAATAGGCAGCAATGTGTTGTAATGCACACAAATAACATCTCTAATCTAGAACCTATTACATGTGGTGTGCCGCAAGGCTCAGTCCTAGGCCTGCTCCTATTTATAATTTACATCAATGACCTTTTTGCTCACATGTCCCCTATGATTGTATCGCGTTTGTCGATGACACAACTCTCACTACCTCGGGTAAGGAGGTGAATGTAATATTAAATAAAATAAATCTAGCTCAAGAAAAATCGGAAACATGGTTTAGAAGAAATAACCTGTTGTTAAACACGAGTAAAACGCAACAAATACTTTTCTCATCAAATACATCTCTAACCAAGGGTGACAGTGTCAAATTTCTGGGCATTCACATAGATGACTCTCTAAACTGGTCAGTTCACATAGAGCAGCTATGTGCAAAAATTTCAAAATACATTTTCCTACTTCGCAAACTAAAAAACATTGGCTCACATGCACTGTTATCTGCTTATTATGCTTTTTTCCATTCTAATATTTCATATGGAACTATTTTATGGGGTAAAATAGCACAAAGGCTGATGAAGTTTTTCTACTACAAAAAAAAAAGCAATAAGAATATGTATACTGACTCCTGTAGACCACTATTCTCATCTCTTAAAATCATGACATTCTACTTCTACTAGAAATACCCAAAAATGTATATGTTACTAAATGTACGGTAGACAGAGAAGTAGGCATATGAGATGTGAAAAACTGCCTCGGTCAAATAGGTCAAGAAGGCGGAGCAGTCAAAACAAGGTTCTTGGTCGAAAAGACCTCGCTAGCCTGTCATCAAACTTTTCTCTTGATCATATACACAGAGACAGGAGGCAACATGGTCAAAAGAGAGCACATAAGATATCAACTAAGAATAGAGAAATTTGAGAAATGACTCATTTCCGCTTATCCTTGATTGACTAAATATTTCCATTCACTCACACAAACAGTTGCTTTATCAAATAGACTGCTGATAGAGTGTTGTAGAATGCCTTTCTGTGATAATATTCATATTTGCATAATATTCAAAAGAAATTACTACTCTTGTTTCACAAACAAAAAATTCTTGATTTTGTATTTGATAATGTGTAAAGGCATTGAATATAGGCCTACTTTCTGGCAAACTCAATTAAATATTTACATAATATGTTGGTTCTTGGTATAGGTAAGTAAAAGGATTGTTCATTTCTACTACTGATTGTAGGAACATGAAAATTTTAGTTACTCCTGTTTACGACGTCCACCGTCTTAATGGATTTTAACTTCTGTTTGAACCAATGCTCCTCTCTATGTAGAACGCTTGTATTGTCCCATAGAATTCGATGCAGCTCAGTCCAGGTGTGGTCTGCAATTCCCAATTTTGATGTCTTTGAGTTCATTTCTTATGTTCATCCATTCTTACGGATAATGGCCTCTTTGTCTCTCCGATGTAGGAATCTCCGCATATATAAATAATATAACGATTTTCGACTATATGAATTGAACCAAATATGATATTATGTGCTTCTCTGAAACTTGGTTTTGTGAAGATGAAATGAATTTGTATCAGTTCAAAGATTTCTACGTAGGCTCAGCATTCTGCAGAAAAAAATGATAAAGATAGATAGATTATTATAAAGGCGGGGGCACTATAATATATGTAAATCAAACAATACTTTCAAAGCCCGTAGATAAATTGAACAAAATGTCAATTCAATGTCATTGTGAAATTGCAGCAGCTGAACTTAGACATGATCATCTTATGTGTTTATAGAAGACCTATAATGGAGATATCGAAACATTTTTTGAAGTGTTGATGTAAGTGATGGAATTCATGGACAAAACAGGTAAAGTTGGAGTAATTTGTGGGGATTTCTACATTAATATTTTGATGAAAAATAATGTTACATTAAGTTTTGAAAACCTCCTAATAAGCCATGGTTTCAAAACAACAATACATGAGCCAACTAGAGGGTCTTCTACATTAGAATCATGCATTGATAATATACTGACATCGAGCGAGGATGATGAGCTTTTCATCTCGAAGGTAATAAAATTAAACATTTCCGATCATTATGGTCAACTCTTCTCATATAAAACAACTATGAAAGTAAATGACAAGGAGAAAAAAATTACAATAACAAGGCCAATCACACAAAAGAGGAAAGGTACTCTGATTACTATGTTATGTAACACACACTGGAATAATTTAATTGATCCAAATAATGTTGAAAGTAGTTTTGAAACATTTATACACCAAATAAATCAGTATTACAAGATATCCTTTCCAGAACAAAAAAGGCCAAATAGACAACAATAAAAACAACAAAATAAAATGGTTCAATGATGACCTGCGAAATATGAGAAAACAACTACATTTTCTGAAAGATCTTGCCATATCAACAAACTGTCAGGAATTAAAGGATAAAGTTAAAAGATCTAGGAGAAACTATAAATTAGAGATCAAGCACAAATAACATCAAACACACAGTTTATAGAGAACTCAAGTAATAAAGTAAAAGCCGCATGGCAGATTATCAATCGGAACAAACCACTGAATAAGCAATCAACTACAGTTGAGTGTCCCTCAGCAAAAGACTTCAATGAGTACTTTGCTAATATTGCAGAAATTATCATCAATACCATACCATGCTCAAATATACCAGATCATCTGCACGAACTGTTAAACATGGCAAATGAAGTCCATTTGAATATTTTTGTCCTGTCACGGCAGATGAAGTAATAGAAGTGGTGAATAATTTGAAAGCATCACATGCGCAGGATATGTTTGGTATGAGTAACACTCTGTTAAATGTCATTATAAAGAGTATGGTAAACCCATTAGTTGATCTAATAAATATATGTTTCAGACATGGTGTATTCCCTAACACTCTCAAATGCTCTAAAGTTGAACCTCTACATAAAAAAGGAAGAACTACAGACATGTCTTATTACCGACCAATATCACTTGTACCAATTATATCGAAAATAATAGAGGCTCTAATAAAATAACGGTAAATCTATTACTTTGAAAGACACTATCTGCAGAACAGTTCGGTTTCAGGCAAGGTAAATCGACAACTCTTGCACTAGTTAAGTTTGTTGAAATAGTAACAGCGGCAATCGAAGATAGAAATTATGTAGATGTAAGCCTGTGTGACTTAAGTAAAGCTTTTGATTGTGTAGACAACTATTTAATGAATTTTAAACTGAAATACTACAAAATTGGTGGTAAAGTTTTATAGCAAATCAATTCATACTTAAGGTCACTTAAAGGGAGCATTTCGTAGATATAAAGGAAAACAGTCAAAATATAGAAATACTTATTACGGTGTCTATAATCGGCCCAATACTATTCATAATATACATTAATGATCTCAACAGCCAGTTACAAAAAACTGCAAAAAAGTTTTCAATAATTGTGAAATATGTTTTATTTATTTATATGTATGTGTTTTTTAAGTTATTTATATACTTTTATCTTTACCTTTAATTTTACCTTTTGACGAGTGTAAACATAGTATAATATGTAGTAACACAATAAACAGAATCGAATTCACATGGGACTTCATAAATTCAGTTCTTGCTGATTTCGGTTCTGTTGTCAGGTTTAGTCTTGGTGATGAAACTTCGTAAAGTACTGCCAGATTTAAAGCAGCTCTTGATGTTATTCTTGTTTCCGATCCTTCTGATCTTCTCGGTGACACCTCTGATGTTTGGAAGGTAGATCACTGTGCTTTGTTGTTGCTCTTTGGATTTCTTCGATTTCTCGAGTTGTTTCAATTCATAATAAACCACATCAGAGAGGACCTACCCGAAATGGATACCCCGAGAAACTCCTGCCACTAACTTTTAAGATTGCAAGATTTCCGTAAAATATTCCTGCAAACTATTATAGAGTTCCTAACATAGAAAACGTTTTGATTAGCTAGCCTGAATTCATCATTCAAATTTGTAGATCTAATATCAGTTGATGGGCACATTTTTCCACCATTGTGATATATGGATTTTTTTATGAGATTTCTGGTGGGTAATGAACGTTTCAAACTGTTGCTGCTGTTACAGGAATTATAAATGGTAAAAGTGTTCCATATTGTATGGTTCTCCAGCCCTTCACAATGCTAAAGTAATGGGTTCCGTGCACAGGCAAAGACTCAAATCGGGTTGTTATGATTGTTTTTTAGACAATGTAAAAATGAAGAAATACTAAATGTGAAAATGAAAATAATGACTGGAGATTGCCAAAATATGACATTTATGTTGTGTTTTGCTAGTTCTGCTGCTCTAGCTGAAGATAATGAATATCGGGAAGGGGAAGTACAAATACAATAGAATCAAGCTAAGCAGTAATAAAAATACATATACAGGGTGTTAGTGAATAAGTGCGTCAAACTTCAGGGGGTGATTCTGCATGAAAAAATAATGACAGTTTGCTATATAACTTTTGTCCGCAAATGCTTCGTTTTCCGTGATATGGGGTGTTGAAGTTTTTCTTAAAAACTGACTATTTATTTATTGCTCTGAAAACGATCGAGATATGCAAATGAAATTTGGTGAGTTTCAAGAGGTAGTTATTGCGCATTTTTTGTCATGCAATTAAGAATTTTATGTTCACCATTGGTGCACATACGGGTAATGATCTCAATTTTTTTAAAGAAAAAAGTGGTACGCCACTGAGATATTTCAAATTAAATTCCTCGTTCAATTTGTGACAAAACAAAACATCTTAACGCATATCTTTCATTTCTTTAATACATTATCAAGAACTATTTAATACAATAACGTTAAACCAGAACAATAACAGAAAATAACACTAATAAATAAATAGGCGCAAAGTTACAACAAATGTTCAAAATGACCTCCCTCAAGATTCAACTCTTCGCCTCATTGATTGTCGTATTCGCGCAAATATTCCTGGTGTATTTCTTATTGTCTCACAGCCGGCTATAATTCGATTCCTCAGGTCTTCAACATTTTCGACCGGAGTGGAATAAACTAATGACTTGAGAAAATCCCAAATGCAAAAATCTAGAGATCGAGCAGGCCAATGTTCCGTACCTCCCCTGCCTATCCAACGATTTGGATATACGGTATCTAAGTGATTACGTACAATAATGCTAAAATGGACTGGTGCACCATCATGCATGAACCAGAAGTGTTGTCTCAGCTGTAGAGGAATTTCTTCAAGAAGAACAGGTAACTCTTCCTGTAGGAAATTAAGGTAAGAGTCGCCTGTTAGTCGTGGGAGGAAATTTGGACCGATTAAATGATCATCAAGTACCCCAAGCCATACATTTACTGAAAACTGATGCTGAAAATGAGCTTCAAAGATTCCATGTGGATTTTCCTCAGCCCAGAGGTGACTGTTATGGAAATTTCGTATAAACTGTCGTCCAAAATTAGCCTTGTCAGTAAACAAAACGCCATTTAAAAAATTCTCTATGTAGTAGAGCTTGCACACGTTGAATATGAAACGCATACAATTGCTGTTCTTTAAGAATTTTAAATACAGTGAAGTTGCTTACATTCAGTATGTTGGCAATTTTTCGAGTACTTGTTTCAGGTGACTCTGCAATTAACACAAGAACTGCTTCTTCTAGTTGCACAGTTCGTACTTCTCGAGGGCGCCCGCAGTCAGCCGTTTGTTTCTTGAATGTACCATTTTCGCGCAAACGTTAGTGAAGGTACGAGCAAATATTGTGTGATGGGGTACCCTACGTCCTGGTTACAACTCAGCATACAATCGTCGAGCTTGCCGACCATAGACAAAATGCATGTCTGACAATTCCGCATTTGTATAATTTTCCATTCTTTTCGATAAAAGAAAATTTAATTACTTATTATCATTATTGTTATACCAAACTAAAAGCTTTTTAACTAAAAATTAAACCGGCGAAATACGGAACTGAAAAGTAAAAAATAAAATAAACCTTAGTCTCAATAACTAAGCTCCTAAACTAATGTAAGTAACTAATTTTGGGTCGGCGCCAAACAAACAAGCAAATGAATTAGGTAAAACGTAAAATGATGGCATCGAGTTGCGCGGTGACATTCTGATAGTTTTTTTGAAGTAATTTAATGATCTTCGTTGATTGTTCGTTTGGCGCCGACTCAAAATTAGTTACTTACATTAATTTAGGAGCTTAGTTATTGAGACTAAGAAGGTTTATTTAATTTTTTACTTTTCAGTTCCGTATTTCGTCGGTTTAATTTTTTGTTAAAAAGTTTTTATTTTTCAATTTTTTGTGGCTGAAATCTATTAATTACTACCTACTTGTTTTTTTATTACTTCCAAAATAATTACTTGCCCACCTTTACTTCAACTATTACCAGTTAAATAATATGATTAACTACTTTTACTATTTGTTGTAAAATAAATTATTTTTGTTGTTCTGGTTAGTTTATTTCATTACTTTGTATATCATTCCATCCTCTCAAAGAATATAATGATTGTGACGGATGTAGGAGAACAAAAATAATGACAATAGCGAACTGTCATTGTCAACTACATATGTGTGCCAATGTTCACAAGTGAAAAATCAATTATCCGCTATTTTTCTACCAGTAAGGGTGGATAATTCCATTCGAAATCCAAATATGAATATGAAGTTATGCCTGATAGAACGGTTAACGGACCAGAATTCAGAGGATGAGTGATTAATATCCTTCATTTTGCTACCCTTAGGGGTGGATTTCACAGTTGACAGTAGCCTACTAGCATCGCTACTAGATAATGTATTAAAGTAATGACAAATACGCGTTAAGATGTTTTATTTTTTTTGCATAAAAACGGTGCCCCATACGAAAAAAAGGCAAGAGAGATTTTTTAATCACAAATTGGACGAGGAATTAAAAACTGATTTTTAATTTAAAATATCTCAGTGGCGTGCCATTTTTTTCTTTAAAAAAATTGAGATCATTACCCGTATGCGCGCCAATGATGAACATAAAATTCTTAATTGCATGTCAAAAGATGCGCAATAACTACCTCTTAAAACTCACCAAATTTCATTTGCATATCTCGACCGGTTTCAGAGCAATAAATAGACAGTTTTTAAGAAAAACTTTAATACCCTGTATCTCGGAAAACGAAGCCTTTGCGGACAAAAGTTATATAGCAAACTGTCATTATTCTTTCATGCAGATTCACCCCCTGAAGTTTGTCGCACTTATTCACTAACACCATGTATGTACTTTTGCTAGAAGCAAATTATATATTCATCCTCAGATGATCACCCAAATTTGATTCTTATCATCATACTACAAAAAATGTTTCAATTTCATGAGATATAATACAGAATGTTGCAAAAAAATGAAGGATATTCTGTTGCATTTGGTTATTGTATTTACAATTGTTATCATTTGAACCTCACCGCAATAAGCTACCTGACTTCTCTTTCACAACAATTGCTACAGATGCCACACAATAATTGTTTTTCATCCCCCAGAAAGATATTATTCGATCTTGTTATTGATATTTTCAAAAGGTTATATTTTCCTAAAATTGAGAAAATTCAACAAAATGAGTACCTACTAAGTGTTGATTATAATATAATATGTTGTTCAAAATCCATCTAGATCGATTTCGACTCGTGCATTAACATCATATAAATCAGCAACTGCGAAGGAGGGTATTGTTCATATACAGTAAGTATGATCTTAGACTTGGCGGTCATCAGGAAACCATTTTATTATTTATTCTGTTTCCAAAAATTTGTCTGAATATAGGTATGAAGGGCTGTTTGTTATACAGTGTGACCCATTTAAAATGGAACCACCTCTGTAGAATACGCATTTTTCAATCAATCTCAAAATATTAAGCATTAAAAACTGTATTTTGACACAAATTTTCATAACTTTAGTTTCATTTCCAAGGCACTCTGGTTTTTTTTTCTTTGTCAAAAACGGCAAAAGTTTATTAGGCAATTTTTGTTTTTAAATTTGTCTACACCACTGGATTTGTAGTCGCTATAAATAAAAACCATCAAAATTTCATAAAAAAATATTGGTCAACAACGAAGTTACAACAACTTTAATTTTGGAAACAAAGTATTTGATTATAATTTTTATTTAGATTATAGACATAAAAAATCTGGCTGGCAACACTGCCGATACAAAGTAGATCACCAGTGAACTTGTACAGTGAAAACCCGAAGTCAATAGCTCATTCCGTTCTACAGTTATAACTCCTGAAAGTTTGGTAATGTGAGCGATTTGAGGTTGAAGCGATTTTTTTATAAAAATCTGACTACGCCACTGGATTTGTGTCGAAATTACACCTCAACAAATAAGAAATAGTGTAAAAAATATTCGGAAGAGATACGATAAATGTGTTGAACTAAATGGAGGTATGGTAGAAGCCACAAATATTTAATTTTACAGTAATGTTTATTTTAGTTTTTGCTTAATGACGTTTTATTGTTGAATAAATACTTTAAAACTTGTTTCTGTTCATTTCGTTTTTATCGGCTATGGAAGAATGTACTATTGTATGTGTGGATTCATGCAGCACAAAATAACAATTATCAAATAAGAAATAACATTTAGCAATATAAGTTGAACTCTATAGTTTTCAATGACTATGTTCTTGCAGACAAATAACAATTATCATTTAAGAAATAACATGTAGAAGTTGGCCAACTTTTATCTTTTTACATTATTTTAACGAAATTTTCTTCTAGTGCGCAACTAGTACGCAGATGACCGCGGATTGGTCAAACCGATGATGAAAATAACCTCACTTTTTCTAATATTTGAGGTATTGTTTTTGTTTCATATTGTTTATTGGGCATTTTGAATTTTCACTTGTTTCATTATCGAGGGGATATGGAATTTCAAAAAAGTAGAATTACCTAATTTAAATGCCTCGGATCTCCGCCTTGTGCGCATGCTTACTTTTTATTTCTTAATTGTTATTTTGAGTGCATGAATGCTACATTTTAATTCTTGTTAATTGATAATTGTTATTTCTTATTTGATAATTGTTATTTTGTGCTGCATGAATCCACACTATAACTTGAAAATAAATTTCAAATTTTCCATACTTTTCGAATACACTTATAACCTACACTTAAATAATAAATGATTTTAAGGGAATATAATTTACAAATCCAGTGGCCTAGTCAGATTTTTATTACAAAATCGCTTCCACCACAAATCGCTCACATTACCATACTTATAACTGTAGAATGGAATGAGCTATTGACTTCGGATTTTCACTGTACAAGTTCACTGGTATTCTACTTTGTATCGACGGTGTTGCCAGATTTTAAATATGTCTATAATCTAAATAACAATTATAATCAAATACTTTGTTTCCAAAATTGAAGTTGTAACTTCGTTGTTAACCAATATTTTTTCATGAAATTTTGATGGTTTTTATTTATAACGACTACGAATCCAGTGGTGTAGTCAAACTTGAAAACAAAAATTGCCTAATGAACTTTTTTCGTTTTTGACAAAGAAAAAAAACCATAGTGTGCCTTGGAAATAAAACTGAAGCTATGAAAATTTGTGTCAAGATACAGTTTTCGATGCTTAATATTATTTTATTTTTTTGAGATTGATTGAAAAATGCGTATTCTACAGGGGTGGTTCCATTTTAAATGGGTCACATTGTATAACAATAATGTTTGCAAATTACAATCGCCGGGCTCACGATGTATAATTTTCTAAGTGCAAATTTACACGATCCAACAAAATTGACCAATATGGATTATATTTACCCCTGACAATTTATTGGTCAATTATGGCAACAGTTTTTACTCAGGAATACCAACATACTGACAAGAAATGGTTCAAGTATGGGAAAAGTTCCAAATATTATTCAATAGCTTATTGAATTGACTCTGATCCATTCTTAAATATCGTTTGAATTGATTAGGATCTGCACTCAGGAATTTTTCGTGAACTAATGTCAAGTTCCCTTTCCCTCTTTTCTCAATCCAAGCTCTAATCCACCATCTTCTACATCTCTGTCTTTTATATTCAGCAATGCACCTTGACGTAAATTATGTTTTTTTTCGCACAATCATTTTGTGAAATCGCGTAAATAATAACAACCTGAAAATCTCTGTTCTAGCAGGCATCCAATTCATGGCCAAAAGTTACTGCAAATTGATGAAAAATTAGAACCGATTCTAAACTCATCAATTTATTGGTCAAGTTCAAATTGACGACAATTTTCTGTTTACACCTATCAATAAAATTCAAGGTCACAAAATTGACCAATTTATTGGATCGTGTAAATTCGCACTAACAAAATTCCAAATTTATAATATACACGAAATATAATAATAAAGTAAGTAGATAAAAGTCACACATATAAATTCTATGAATTCATTGGAAAGTCCCGATGGCCGCATAGTCGGCACGTGCGAGATGAACAGGAGCGTATGCCACTAATTCCCTAACAATAACTATGATAATGACAGTCGACATTGCTTTTGGAGTGTGTTGGCTAGCAAAGGGGCAGAACAGGGTGAAAGCAGGAAAAAATAAACAAAACTTATAAAAAAACGTGTTATTCACATTATTTCTTGAAGTTTCTCGATTCCGCCAAGTTTAGGAAATATTTTCCATTGGACATTTTATCTTCGTCATGAAATACCCTATAATGTAGAATCATTTACAAAAATATAATACACAACACTTTTATTGACAATTGTTAAAATCTGAGAAATATAAACTTCATATTAGTATATTTGCTATTAGCTGGGTTCAAATCAATTTTGACATGTCCATGTCAAAAAACTATTGCAATGGAGGACAGATTTCAAAAAGACAGAAAAGAATATATGAAAGAATCAATCATAGTATATATTGTGTTTCAAGAACCTGAGTAGTCAAATTTCTTCTTTGGCTTCGAGTGAAAAAAAATTGTTTTATAAAGTCTTTTTTCGATATGTGTAAAGTTCCAATGAAAGATCTGAAAATACAAACATGAATTAATAAAACAAAATGTATTGAAAAGTTCTTTTGTATCTGAAAACATTTTTTCGTTGAGATATCCACATCTAAGAGTTTTTCAAAAAACAATTATATGAAGAAGAGAAATAGAAAGTCAAGTTTCCTCAAATCCATATGTTCTCTCCACAAGAAATATTTTATTTAGGATAATATGAATGAAACAAATTGAAAAGTGATAATTTCAAATGAATATTCCTGTTTTGATGGCTTCCAATTTGTAAAATTGTAATTTGTATGTGTATTAAAAAAACTGAGTACACCAATTTCATTCAAAAATCGATATTGAGTGGAGAAATACTCAATTCCTTATGAGAAAACTCTTTTTTTAATGGCGGCATTTGTTTTGCCAGAGCCAAAGGAAAATGTTTGAAGAGGACAAGAAATATTTTGAATAGAGACCAAAAAAGTATTGCGGTGGGGGGTTCACACCCATAATCGACACCCTACTGCATTTATTTTACTTTGACAGTTATATCTTTGGGAAAAGACTTTAAAATAGGTATGGTGAATGTACATAAAAAACAAGCGCAGAGGCGAGCCAAGTCAGCATTCACATTCCGAACATACTGATATATAAAAAGACAACAAAATAATATGTGTCACTCCTATTTCTCTAGGCAATACCTATATGCTTCAGAATAAACAAGTTTAATTAACTATACCTCTGTTCATAAAATCAGATGTGGAATCATCTTCGACAGTTTTATTTACATTCTGAAATAGTTTTTCAATCTGATAATTGTTAAAGAGATCAAATTATTCCATTCTTAAAGTAAACAAAAGACACTTCACTAAATGATTTTCACTAAACTGGGTTTACAAAACCTCGACACGTGTTTCGCTATACAATGGCTTCTTCAGGTGGAAATTACACTGAGTGTAATCTGCACCTGAAGTGGTTTTGTGAACCCAGTTTAGTGAAGTGAGTATCTTTTGTTTACTTTAATATAGATTTTTATCAAGTATCGGCCACATCAATTCAAAATTATTCCATTCTTGATCATGATTCCTTTATATCGAATGAGTCTACCCCGAATACAATAAAACATAAATTCAATAGTTGCAGTGGAATACGCAAATACCTACATATAAACAAGACACGTATTCAAATCCCGAGTTAATCAAAAACTTCTCTGTTATGTTGATATTACAGAGGTTAATTAAATGTTACAAAATATAGTGAAATCTTCTTATCAAACCATCCCTAATTTACTAAATTTATTTTAAGTAAACAATTGCTCAAACTCAATGTTTTTGACGACAAAAACTTGTTCCAACAGTATAAAAAAAAAGTTTAACCATTTTCAATTGCAGAAGCTGTTTCTATAGGTAGCAAATCAAAAACTCACTTCGCTAACATGAAAGCCAGTAGCGTCTCTGGTCTGGGATCGAAATAATGAATGAACTTATAAAGTTCATCAATTACAGAAAAATAAAAAACAAGTTTCCCAGCCTTGCGGCGGAATCCTTTGAGCAGCAGCAACAACTAATTTTATTTAGATATTTAAATATTTTAAAAATACGTTAAAATAAAAAAAATATGCCATAAACGAGGAAGTTTGTATTAATAGGCAATCGGATCATCATAATTTCATTTTCCCATGGCCGAAAAAAGCCATATTTTCCATCAAAACACAACACAGCTATAGAATATTTTAAAACCTATTTCGAAAATGGGTCGAATCTTATATCACTGGCAGAAAACAAAGGGTTAAAATGTCCAGTCAATGCTTGGCTACTCTGACATCAGAGCCGGAGTACCTCAAGGCTCAGTGCTAGGATCCATTTTGTTCTTACCTTACCTCAATGACTTGTCATGTTTACCTGTCTCAGGTAAATTCACATTATTTGCTGACGACACCACCCTTATATGGCATAGCAAAAATGTGGATAGCTTAAGAACAATCATAGCCCAGGAGCTACAGGAGGTCATAACTTGGTGAGATTCGAACCATCTCTGCTTCAATAATAAAACTAACATCTTAACCTTCAGATTCCAATTAAACAGTATCAGTCTGAACACACATAGAGTGGAAAATAAATCTTGTTTAAAGTTTCTGAGTATACACATTGATAATAAACTTAAATTCGAAGACCACGTTATGTCAGTAAAAAAAAAAATTAGCATCAGGCTGCTACGCAATTAGAGTGGTATCAAACGAACTTGGTCCAGTCAATGCCAGAAACACCTATTTCTCCCTCTTTGAATCTCACATTAGTTATGGAATAGCTTTCTGGGGTTTCTGTACCCAGCATTTATTACAATCTCTTTTTGTCCAACAAAAAAGGGCCATCAGGTACTTGTGTAGGACTAAAGCAAGAGACCACTGTAGACCGCTGTTTATCTCCCAAAAAATTCTTACCATAACTAGTATTTTCATTTTGGAAACTGCCTGTTCGATTCGTAACAAACAGTCTTCAAGCACAAATATAACTCGTACTTACGTGAGCACCCGAAGTAACAACCTTAGCCTGCCAATCCCTAAAACAACTCTAACAAAAAATTCAATTATAATGAAAGCAGGAAATTATATAACCACCTGCCAGAATATTTAAAAGTATTGAATAATCCTAAACACTTTAGAAAGGCAGTAAAAGACTTCCTCATGCCAAAAGCATACTATATGACCTGCAGGAATACTATAATGATAATTTCGGTCATCAATAACCTGCTAGTCCTACTGTGTTACTATTTTATTGATTCTAAGTAAGTTGTATAGTTGTGTAGTGATAACCCGTATGTTTTGTAATGTAATTCATTGTTTCCCCTTTTTAACCTAACTTTATTTTATTGTAACATTATTTTATATTTATTTCTACATTTGAACTATATTTTTACACTTTACATTATATACTCACATATTATACTTATTTACATCTAACTTTTTTATATACCGTGTGTAACAGGATCATGGTACACCCCCCGTATCTCCTTTAGTTTTGAAGATAATTGATTGAAATTTGGGATATACCATATGCACAATAAGCGGCACTTTTTGGACCTAAAAATGTTTTTTTTTTCACTTCCGATTTCGCCGGAAGTGATACCAACTTTCGATTTTTGAATGAAACACCCTGTATATTATTACATTTCTGAAATCTGCATAAATTTTTGAATCCAATGATACCACATAAGTGACATTTCAAACTTCAATATTTTTGATAATTAAATTTTTAGTTTTCCATTTAAGTGTGCCATGATGGTTCCGATTCATTCCAATTCACCCGTCTACTGCTAGAAAAATCGAAATCCCGTCAAAAATACTAAATCGCGTTTTTTATGAGCAAATAAAGTTCATCGTAATCGATTATGGGGTGAAACTCAATTTTTTCAAATGGAACCATATTGGTACCATGGTACCATTTATTAGTACTATTAATAAGGAATTCATTCATACCTGCTAATAATATGTGCGATGAATACAATCAAAATTACAGCTAAAAGAAAATAAGATAATACAATTACTTTGTTCTAATTTAATGCTAAGAAGTTACTAAGGTGGCTTTGAAATACAAAAAATGAACACAAAACATTACAACAATTGTTCTAAATGCTGTCCATTAACGTCAATGCACTTCTGAACTCGCATAGCTGATTCTTGAAGAACGTTTGCTAATTGTTGGGCCGTTATACTATTAATTGCCCGTCTTACTCGCAACTCCAGGTCTTCGCGAGTTGTAACGGCGGTTGCATAGACAATGTTTTTTAAATGGCCAAAAACAAAGAAATCAAGAGGTGTCAAATCAGGTGACCTTGGAGGCCATCGCACAGGACCATTTGTCGAAATTACGTTTTCTTGGAATGCCTGTTGAAGGTAATCAGTTACTATTCTTGAATTATGGGGAGGAAATACATTCCCTGTCGTAGATGGACAAGTAATTCAGTTAACCTGTCCTCAATTTAATTTTGCAGAAATCCTTAGTATCTATCTGCAGTCAAATATTATTGGACCAAAGATTCTACGACCGAGTATTCCAAGCCAAACATTGAAACCGAACCGCATTTGAAAGTACCCTCCCTCAATAAATTTTTGATTTTCTTGTGACCAATTCCTTGTACTTCGTTGGTTAAATAATCCCATATTTGTAAACCTAGACTCGTCCGAAAATAAAATCCTTCCCAAAGAAGCATTGTTTGGCTGCACATTATTCTGCAAGATCCAATTGCAATATTCCATCCTACGTTCATAATAATTTTCGTACAGGTGCTAGTGCAATTGATATTTGAAAGATTTATAATTATGTTTGAGCAAGATTCGGCTTACCGTTTGGTGACTAATTTCCAATTCAAACCCAATTTGCCTCAAAGAAACAGTCTTATCAACTTCTATTCGTGCTAAAACATTAATTTCCGTTCCTTCGTCAAAGATAACGTTTTCTTCGGGATCATGGTTAGGCTCTGTTCGGAATTGATTTTCAAGACGATTAAAATAATTCCTCGCTGGACATTGTCTATCAGGATATCAGTTGGAATAAAGGTTTCTAGCCGCAACGGCATTTTTTCTACATTCCCCATAAATGATTAACATGTCCACTTTTTCATCCCTTGTATAAATGTGGGGCATTTTGAATGAAAATAACAACAAATGTAAAGACTTTTCCAATACACAATAAAAACACTGATAAACCAATACCTATTTATTTGACAATCTGAATGAATAATTTCATTGTTTTCAAAGCCTCCTTAGTAACTGCTTACCTTCAACAGGCATTCGGAGCTATGCGAGTTCAGAAGTGCATTGACGTTAATGGACAGCATTTCGAACAATTGTTGTAATGTTTTGTGTTCATTTTTTGTATTTCAAAGCCACCTCAGCAACTTCTTAGCATTAAATTAGAACAACGTAATTGTATTATCTTATTTTCTTTTAGCTGTAATTTTGATGGTATTTATCGCACATTTTATTAGCTGGTATGAATAAATTCCTTATTAATAGTACTAATAAATGGTACCACGGTACCACTATGGTTCCATTTGATTAAATTGAGTTTTACCCCAAAATCTATCACGATGAATTTTATTTGCTCATAAAAAACGCAGTTTAGACGGGTGAATTGGAATAAATCGGAACCATCATGGCGCACTTAAATGGAAAACTAAAAATTTAATTATCAAAAATATTGACGTTTGAAAGGTCACTTATGTGGTATCATTGGATTCAGAAAATTATGCAGATTTCAGAAATGTATTGATATACAGTGTTCTATTCAAAAATCGAAAGTTGGTATCACTTCCGGCGAAACCGGAAGTGAACAAAAAATCATTTGTAGGTCAAAAAGTGCCGCTTATAATGTATATGGGATATTCCAAATTTCAATCAATTATCTTCAAAACTGAAGGAGATATGGGGGGTGTACCATGATCCTGTTACACACGGTATATCGTACCACAAGTTATTACTCTCATCGCTCGCTTATTTGTCAATAAGGACTATTTCTTGGACGATAAAGCACAGTTTTGATTGATTGATTGATCCCAGATCAGAGACACTACTGGCTTTCATTTACTCAGACTTCCTGAAACGATAAAGCACAGTTTTGATTGATTGATTGATCCCAGATCAGAGACACTACTGGCTTTCATTTACTCAGACTTCCTGAAACTGGTGATTTATTAGTCTCAGCGTATAGACACACCTACAAGCATTATCATTGGCTTGCGGTCACTCAAACCCACGTTGACCTTCTTTTGATCTTCGCCGACGGAGAATGTTTACGAGTAGTACACACTATTTTTCGTTCCGTTTCTTCGCATATATACGCTCGTGTTAGCGAAGTGAGTTTTTGATTTGCTCCCTATAGAAACAGCTTCTGCAATTGAAAATGGTTAAACTATACCATAATCGACTGCCATATACATAAGGGAATGTATCGAATATTTATTGGAAAATTGTCATATACATATAAATTCACTACATGCAACTTTTTTTTGCCTTTTACATTCCACTGATCATTTAGAAGTATGATTTTCGGAATAAACCCCGGCTCTCCTTGAAAACTCCGGGTAGGGGAAAAACACCCCCGACACTCCCCCTCTCGTCGGACCAGTCATTGAGTGCTCCTCAAGATATGATTTTATTGCATAGGAGACTTTTGGAAGAAATGCCCATTGATTTAATCATTTGAAGTTTGATATTATTGTGTTGATACATCAAACTTTTATACGCAAAACAACATGTTTTTAATAGAATAATATCAAGCACATGTAACCTAAATACATTTTCATTTGATACAAAATATACACGTGGCCATTCGGAAATATATCAAAATTGTATTACATAACCATTCCAAAGGTACAAAAAGATAATATATAATGCTGCTCAAGTATTTACACAGGAATATTACAAGTAGGTAGATTATCACTGACGTGTCTTCATAAACGACCACAGATTAAAATCTCATGTACCTATATGTAGAAAGATATTACATAAAAAAATTATTTCACTGATTTGAAACTCTTCAACTACTAGATTGGAACTCTAGATTAGTACACATTTATATCCTCCATTGAAAAAATTATGATTTCCATTATTATACCAGCCGAGATTTTATTTCTGATATTTATGTAATGAATGATTTCGCTTTTCTGCCATCTCCTAAATGCTAGGCCTATATTATATTTAGAACAAAAAAGTTCTATATTTGTCATACATTTTTTCAACAAAATTGAACATCAAAATGTATATAAAAAAATTATAATTGGCAAAACCCCGCACTTGATGATTTATTCATCGGCCGTGCTGTGTCACACACCAAGGGGGCAGTTGAAGTGTTTAGTATTCACGTAGTAACTTGAGCCGGAAGTTGAAATTTTTGTGGCAATGGCTTTGTTTTCCTTTCGGGAATATCACGATATGCTAACTATTTACGGTAAAGATCATTGTGTCCCAAAAGAAAACATTTTGGATATTGTCTAACAGTAATAAGCACACAGTCTGTGTTTTTTATATTGGTCCATACACTATCAGCTATCGTTTTTCCAAATAAAATGCTGTACAGAAAAACCATTCCTTATAATAAAAAACTAGCACATATCAATAATAAACCTAATAAAAAGGCTAATAACCAAATATGATCCAGACAATTAGGTATCCAAATAAGTGAAAGATCGTGTTAACATCGCATTGTTATGTTGCCAACTGTTGGAAATTTCTTCAGATTTTCTCAATACTCCTAAAAAAATTTAAGTTGATATTTTCGATACACGTGTTAACCATTTTTTTATTTGTTGGTCCCGTGGCTGTTGATGTTAGTGGGCTTACCAACACTTAGAAGTTTTAATGAAAACTTGAGTGAGTTAAGATAACAGGAGCCTTACCTATTATAGAGATATCCGAACCTACTTTATTTTTTTCCAAATCACAATCATTCAAAGGTTGTTTTGAAGAAAAAACATTTATGGGGCGGCATTTCGAAGACTTGCATCGTACTGCACGGCTCTGCTGAGGACAATCAACATATTAGACCATTACGAACACCATTATTTTTGCTTATTATATTTAGAACTAATGTTGAAGGTAATACAAAATTTGTCAAACCCTTGTTAAACTGTAATGTTGTTTTACAACAAAAGTAAATGAGAAAAAGATGAATAACAAGATTATTGATTTGTTTGAAAATATGAACAGGATGTTCATAAAATCAGATGTGGAATCTTCTGCGACTGAAAGACAAACTTTAGTCACTATCTTCCATCGTTCAAGATTATTTTTTCAAGCAATACTTCTATATGCTCAATATTATAAGGGATCAGTTTCAATTTATGTAATACATTAATCCCAAAGTTTAAGCTTATGAAATGATCCATTTATTTTTTATACATATGAGATTGTTTTCATATGTATGTGTTGTTTATATTTTACACAATACCACATTTATTTTGTATATAGAGCTTTGTCAACTAGATCTTTATCATTGAACAATAAAGTTTATTTATTTGTCTAAAAATATGAACAGGGTGTTCATAAAATCATCTGCGACTCAAAGATAAACTTTAGTGATAACCTCTTGGAAACATTCTTAATTGAATAGAAAGATTCTTCTAAAAATTGAAAAATTCACTGTAAAATGGAAGTTATTTTTGGGAAATTATTTAACAGAAAACAACTACTTCCCCGGCTAAAGCCACGCTGGACACTGAACTACATCTGATAGATATTTTGAAAGGATTCCAATCAAAATAAAAAATCTGATAGTAACAATCGTTACTTTCTGTTAGTTATTAAAAATTAAAAATAAATAATAGTTTAAAAAAACTAAAAAACACGCTTTTTATAAAAAACCGAACTAAAAAATAAATAAATAATAGTTTAAAAAAACTAAAAAAACGTTTTATAGAAAACCAAACTAAAAAAATAGGAAATAAATTTGAATTAAGAAAAGTGTAAAAAAATTTAGTAAATATAAATTAATAATGAAATGAGAAAAAAAAATATTTTATTTAAAAAAAAGCGTGGGGTGCTTTTTAAGATTCAGATTAAGCACCCCACGCTTTTTTTAAATAATTTTTTTTTTCTTATTTCCATTATTAATTTATATCTATTTATTAAAGAAATTCACACTATTCTTAATTCAAATTTATTAAAATTTATTTTCTATTTTTTTAGTTTGGTTTTCTATAAAAGAGTGTTTTTTAGTTTTTTAAACTATTATTTATTTTCTACTTTTTAGTTTGGTTTATTTATAAAAGCGTGTTTTTTTAATTTTTTTAAACTATTATTTGTTCTAATCTACTATTAATTCCGTGATTACTATTAGTAACTGTAATTATTTTCCAAATCATTAATGTCTACAGCTGTATTAATAGTCAAATCTCGATTTTAGAAGTCATTCAAAGATTTTAAAGTTGTCAATATATACAGTGAGCCGCCATCTTGAATTTTTCAATTTTTACGAAAGAATCATAATATTCGACTCCAAAAACCCCCACATACCAATTTTGAATAGAATCGGACCATAATCACAAAACTCGTCCACCATTTTGGAGCCGCCATCTTGAATGTTTTTATTTTCACGAAAGAATCATAATATTCGACTAAAAAAAACCCCCACATACCAATTTTGAATAGAATCGGACCATAATCACAAAACTCATCCACCATTTTAGAGCCGCCATCTTGAATTTTTCAATTTTCACGAAATAATCATAATATTCGACTCCAAAAATCCCCACATACCAATTTGGAATAGAATCGGACCATAATCACAAAACTCGTCCACCATTTTAGACCCGCCATCTTGAATTTTTCAATTTTGACAAAAGAATCATAATCTCCGACCACGAAAACCCTCAGATACCAATTTTGAAGCGAATCACAAAATCCCCATATTAGAGCCGCCATTTTGTTTTCACACAAAAATTTCTTAATGCATTGTCACCGGAATTATTTACACCTGCCAAATTTCACATCATTCGGACGTCTGGAAGTGGGTGAAAATCAAGTCCAAAGGAGTCGGTTACAAACAAACATACAAGTGAAGCTAATATAAAGCTTGTAATAATAACTTCATTTTTAGAGAAATCTTTCTAGTCAATATTCAACTGAGAATGTTTCTCTTTTCAAAGTTTACTTATTTCCAGTTTTGCGTGCCAGAAACATAAAAAAAATCAAAGTATTTTTTTTTGCCATTACATAGGAAGGGTGCTCAATTCATAATTAAAATGAACAATCAGAAAAACACAATGAGATCTATTAATTGAGAACCTTTATTAAATAATATACAAACAGCTTTGAGGAAGATGTAACAAAAATGTATGTATCACACAATCAACTATAGGCTAAACTATCATTTAAATCTAAATACAGAATACATAAACCTCTACTATTTTTTAAGGTATTCGTCAAACAAGAATAGTGACAATGAGCTATCAGGGCCATCGAGCAAGTCGCTCAAATCAGTGGTATAACCAGCCAATTTTCTGATCACATCCCTCTGCTTGTGAAGAAACTCTTTTTCCAAATAATCAGAAATTTCGGGATCGTGGAAACTCTTGCTCTTCCTAGTAGCTTCGCTGTGAATTTTATGTGCCTCGACTGCAAATTTTTTCTCAACGTCCAAAGCTCTAGCCATTGCAGTGAGTTCGTACAGCTCAAAACTGCGTTCTTCCGGTTTTTCTTCCATTATATCTTCTGAGAGTTTGTTGAAGTCCATCTCTCCACCTCGTTTCGTAATGTATTTGATTAGTTCAATACTTTCATGCCATTTCTCGTCAGAGAGAGAACGGAAAAGTTTTTCGAATCCAGCACGGTTCTTCTCATAGTTGGCAAAGTGGGTGGACATCAGAAGATACTCGAATGAGCGAATGAAATGGTGGTTGGCGAATTTCTGAAGATCCGGCTGGACTGCTTCGATGGCTCCATATTTGGCAGTACAGTTGAGAGTTGATGTATCTGAAATAAAAAATTAACAACACAATCACAAAGATATAAGCAATTTCAACCAAGGAGTAATATACATTAATGTAAAAATTTTAATCTTTATTAAATAGGATATACTAATATACAATAAAAACACAATATTACAAAGCAGAAAGTCCCACACACAGTACCAAGGATATTGATTATTATTTCAACTATAAAGATAAATTGACTGGTCTAGTTTTGTGAACCAAAATAATAAAAAACTGTTTTTTTTAACATATTGATTAACGCTCCAGATATTGTATTAAATCAAGTTTTGAATCTTTTTAAAGAATTTGCGTTTGGTAGATTGTTAAATTCTCTTAATGCCTTGAAAAAATTTATTTTTTATTCCATCGCCAATATAAGTTCTATATAAATGAAAGAAAGAGTTGGATCTTGTCTCGTATCCATGAACTTATTTAATACAATAGATTCATCAAAAAAAAAATTTCAACAAAAAATTAAACCGACGAAAAAATCAACTGAAAGCAAAATAAAATAACCTTCTAGTCTAATGATATTGAGTCTAACTAATGCAGTAACTGATTTTGAGTCGGCGCCAAACAAACAATTATCGAAGATCATTATCTATGAAAGAAGTCATCAAAACGCAGCCGTGCATCTCGCTGCCATCATTTTACGCTTCACCTAATTCAATTGCTAGTTTGTTTGGCGCCGACTCAAAATCAGTTACTACATTAGTTTAGAGCTCAATATCATTTAGACTAAAAAGGTTTATTTTATTTTGCTTTCAGTTGATTTTTCGGCAGTTTAATTTTTGTTAAAAGTTTTATTTTTACTTTTTAGTTCCGTATTTTGTCGGTTTAATTTTTTGTTAAAAAGTTTTTATTTTTCAATTTTTTGTGGCTAAAATCTACCAATTACTACCTACTTGTTTTTTGATTACTTCCAAAATACTTACTTACCCACCTTACTTCAACTATTACCAGTTAAATAATATGATTATCTACTTTTACTATTTGTTGTAATATAAATTATTTTCGTTGTTTATTTCATTACTTTGTATATCATTCCATCCTCTCATAAAATATACTGATTTTGACGGATGTGAAACAAGGATAATGTCAGTAGCGATCTGTCATTGTCAACTACGTATGTGTGTGCCAATGTTCACTAGTAAAAAATCAATTATCCCCTATTTTTCTACCCGTAAGGGTGGCTAATTCCTTTCGAAATCCAAATATAAGGTATACCCTATCTATTAAAAAAAGAATCATCCATTTAAATGGGACCAAATTCGAAGTACACCCTATCCACTGAAAAAATAATTATCGGAATCGGACGCCTCAGTAAAAAGTTATGCGTGATCATACATAAAAAAATATTATGGAAAAACATAAAATATACGGGTTGAATAGAGAACCTCCTCCTTTTTGGTTTCGTCGGTTAATAAGTTGGTTTTAGACCTTTGGTTATTTTAAATATGAATACCATTGTTAAAAAGGATAATCGATAGCCACTGTAAACATTTGATGAATCGAAGTATGTCGACTATATATAGATAATTCTCATCCCCGATTTTTGTAGTTGAGAAAGTCTGTTTTGATTTATTAAATACATTATAGTTAGACAATATTCAAAATGGGGTTTAATTATACAATTATATGCTGATATTCTGGAGTTAACCGTTAACTTGTTTGCAATTCTAGAGAAAAAATTTAATTTTTTGAAATTTTTTCGTATGACATATTGATCATGGCTATTCAAAGTCGAAGTGTTTTCTACAATGACTCCTAAATATTTTATTTCAGATACATATTATAATGCAGTGTGCAGTGCAAATTTTATTTCATTGTAGTTAATAGAGTTTAGTTTGTATTTACTTATTATTACTATAGCTTTTGTTTTATTTGCATTCAATTGCAATGTATTCTTTTGTAAATATTTTTCATAGAACTTTTGAGATTATCTGAAGTATAAAGCAATGTATCATCTGCAAACAAATTCAATTCATGTGCACCAGAAACATGGTAAATATCATTCAAGTATATTATAAATAACAGTGGTCCTAATACACTTCCTTGAGGGACACCAATATTGTTCTCATTAGAAACTGTTGAACTTATTTTTGTTTTATGTTGTCTTTCACTTGTGAACCATTCCAGAGCCAGTTATTCCATAATAATTTAATTTTTCTGTATACTGTTTCAAATGTTCGCTTAAAGTCTAAAAAAATTACAACTGTGTATTTGTTGCCATCATCTTGGTTGCAATCACTTCAATTAATTCTGGTAGCCTAATATTTACCAATAGAAAAAAGTAATTTAATTAATGATCTTTAATGACATTGAAGTTCTTCCAACTTATGTTTACATGGCAAGCAAATTCATTTTTGGCACATTGACCAAATCAAGAACCAAAATATAAACAAACTTCTTGAAATAGATACAAATATTGTCGTTTGACACACGTGAGAATTTATGTGAAAATTATCAACAAAAATGATTTTTTTTTCTGTGATATAGATTTTTGCAACAAGAAGGACTTTGACAATTTCTTAAATTAATTTTCTTTACATATTTTTGTGAAAAAATGTTTACATTACCAGAGAACATCTTTAGAATAAGGGATATATTAATAATAATAAGCACATGTCATTAAACTGTATCAAGTGAATGAAAAAAATCACTTTTTCTAATTCCTAATATATTTCAAGACCAAATGAAATAAATTAACTTTGTCACAAGGAATATCACTTTGAACTAAGAACTTTTATCATTTGTGATTCAACAGGATGTCATATAATGACTGAAATTTGAATAATGCACAAAGCTTTCTCAGAAATGGTAAACCTTATAAAATAATGAAGATAAAAGATTATATTCAATTTGCGACCAGACAGCAACTGTTTATATATCACAAACTGAAAATATAGACAAATATTGGACGTTATCATAAATGGTTTAATCCCTTATCTGAAGTTTATTATTAAACATCCTGGTAATCTGCAGTAGTCTATGAACAGTTGTTTACTGAAAGGAAATTACTGGCCATGCTTTGGTGGACAATTAACATTCAATTGAAGGTTTATGGAATCAAACTTGATTAAACCCATATTCAGATGCATCAAATAGTTATTTATGATAAAAATGGCATTTTATTTTGTGAGTGGGGAATACAAACAAAATAAACTTTTAACAAATGTATCATACAATATTTTTGGTAGAACTCTTACTGATAGTAATAAAAAAACACATTTTTAATTAACTTCTGTAGGATTCGAGCCTACGAGACTTGAGCTAACAAAGCACTTGGTAATAAATTCCGGTAATCTGTATTTCCAGTAATATTTACTAGAAATTGAAAAATAAACACAAAAAAAGGTTTCTGGTAGGTTAAAAGATTTCTCAATCAATATTACATCTAATAATCGTGATGGTATGGCAAAATTGTTCTTTGTTATCGTATCTATAACTGCTGCAAATATAATGGAAGTTGATTTTGAAATTGATGATTCAGATTGCTCTCTTCCACCAGAAATTCAAGAAGCTGCAAACAGAGCAACTTTGAATCTGTTACCAGAAAAATCAAGGCAACAATATGAAATTGCCTTTAATGGATTCATCGAATGGAGTCAAATGAAAAAATTTGAAGGCAAGTTCACTGAAAGAAAAATCGAAGTTATGGAAGTAATCAACGCTGTGGTCTAAATTCTCCGGGATAAAAACTGGATTGAAAATCAAGAAAAAAGTGGATATATGCAGTTACCCTAAATTGATAGCATTTTTTAAACGAAAAAGTGTCGGATACCAAATCGTAAATTCTAACAAGAGAACAATTTAATTCCTCATAAGTAGGCAACTGTGTTCTGATTTCATTAAAATGTTTCTATTGAACAGATTCATATTATTGAGTGACTATCATCATTTTACTTTTAACACTAGTGTTAAAAGGTTATGTAATTAATTTGTAGAAAAAAATTAAAAAGTAACACGCAGTTTTGTTATAAATAATCTTCATACTTTTGAATTATTTTGATAGAAAAGTGGTTGCTAATTATAATACCGATTTTAAAGACCTTTGGGAAAGCAACATATTTTTGCTGGCTGGACACAGATCTGTCAACTGAGCTGTGAACAAATTGAAACTCTTGAATGCTTTCGAAAAATATGACCCTTCAATACTTTATAAGGGTTATTTTTCTCTTTTTTCTTTCAAAATGATTTTAATCACATTTTGTCTTTATCGGTATAATTTTGAGTATTCAAAGTACCCTTCTCATATTTTTAAAACCTTTAAAAACATATATTTTTGCATAAATCGTTTTATTTTAATGTAAACATTATCTTCATCTTAGAAAAAATAGTACAAAATAAAATTATCCTTATTGAACTTTAAATAGCAATAAGCTCAGAAATGATTCTAGAACGTAAATGTCCAAAAATTAATTGACTGTTTTTAAAAACGTTGTTTAATAAAGTCTACCATATGGTTTTGCTAAGTAACAACTTGGTTGGTAACAAATATTTTTCAGCTACTCAGTTTTGAATAAGTCATGAAAGGATCATCGATTAAAACGTCCTTCAATGTTTTCTCACAACAAAATAAAGTTCTTGCTATAGGTAAATTGTTATCGCAGGGAACCCAGCCAATGTTTTTCTCTCCCCAATGAAAGTATATTTCAGACTAGCTACCGTGACAAATTGATTAATACTCGACAATTTAGATTTTTAAATGCCCAGTCGAGATATTTTCTTTACCATTTAATTGAATACAAGTTAGTGGAATTACATTTTTTTTACGTTAGCGTTGATATAGACACTGCCATTTTAAATCCTCAATATATCTGTGGAAAAATTGGAAATGAATACCGATTATGACGAACAAAAGATGGGAGATTTAAGGAAAAACAGAGTACATTCCATCAATCGTTTAAGAGTTATATTACAGGGTCAAATCTGATACATTATCAACTTCCGGGTCAACGCCAACCTCGATATTTCAAGATAGCAAATACTCACATTTTTTGTTTGTCGTTTTGCAGGCATCCACTACATCTTTGTAGCAGAAATCTTCAGCTGCGGAAGCGACGGCGCAAATGATCGCGAAAACAATGAAAACCTTCATGATCCCTAAAAAAAATTGAAATATCTAATTACTCGGTAAACACTCGAACTAAAGACGACTACAAACCTGGTATCTCGCCAGCGTAATCATGAATAATACAGACTTCAAAACAACAGGAATTTTATTTCCCAATGACAAAAACAAATTATGATTGTGATTCCACGATTCCACTGAAAGACGTGCGCAACAGTACCGGGCGCACTGGAATACCAGGGACGGAGTAGAAAAAGTTGCACCTTTGGATGGAAGAATCAAGTGCGAATTTACATGATCCAATAAAATTGACCAATATGGGTTTTATTTACCTACAGTTTTCACTCAGGAATACCAACATACTGACAAGAAATGGTTCAACTATAGGAAAAGTTCCGAATATTATTCAATAGCTTATTGAATTGACTGATCCATTCTTAAATATCGTTTGAATTGATCAGGATCTGCACTCAGAAATTCTTCGGGGACTAATGTCAAGTTTCCTTTCCTTCTTTTCTCAATCCAACTTCTACATTTCTTTCTTTTATATTCTTCTACGTCTCTTTCTTTTATATTCAGCAATGCACATTGCTGCGAATGTAATGCAACGATGTTTTTTTTTTCGCACAATCATTTTTCTCGTGGTTAGGGTAGGATATGTGAAATCGCGTAGGCCCCTCTTCACGTTGGCCAATGGTGTGGCACACATATTGGCCAACAAATTTGTGAAGTTGTCCACACGTTGGAAGGTCGTTCAGTTTGCATCAATTCACAATTCAGGCCAATGTGCGGACATCAAAGCTTAAATGGTAATCGAGGTGCTAACGGCTGCTGCGGTTTTATTTATTTACTGCATATAAGTACTACCTAAGGGTGTACAGAAACAGAGTGATGTGTACTGAAATCGCGTGCTATCACTCTGGGAGCTCGTTGCAAACTAAACATATGGCCAACGTGTGCATGCGGTGGCCAACAACCCGCCAATACCCTTTGATCTGTTAAAAAACCGACACCACTCGTATCTCGCGCCAATGTGTGGCCCAACCTCCAATACCTACCAACGTGAGATAACACCCCTTCTACATGTTGGCCATACTTATTGGCCAACGTGAAGAGGGGCCGTAATAAAAACATAACCTAAAAATATATGTTCTAACAGGCTCCAATTCATGACCGAAAGTTACTGCAAATTGTCACTAAAAATTGATGAAAAATTAAAAGCGATTCTAAGCTCATCAATTTATTGGTCAAGTTCAAATTGACGACAATTTTCTGTTTACAACACCTATCAATATCCAAGGTCCAAAATTGACCAATTTATTTTGTCGTGTAAATTCGCACTAATAAATGTGGACTATCTAATATTGAATAACGCAAAAACTCTACTGAAAACTATTTTTTTATCTACAGTTGGCATTATAAAGTCATAATGCTTCTGTTTACAAACGTCGTATGAGGTCAATAAAACACTAGTGTGTTTTATGAGTAATAAAAGAGAAACAAGAATTTTATATATTTATTGACCTCATTTGTAATTCCAATAAAAAAAACCGCCATTTTGATTTTATTCGGATGAAATATAGCTTATGTCACCCGGACCATAATAACGAATCGATTGACATCTCATTCATCAAAATCGGATGAGTAGTTTAGGCGCTACGGAGGAACATTCGTAAATACAAACATACATAGACTGCCAAAAACATTATTTATATTTACCAGCGACCTCGTATAAACGAGTCGGTTTAATCTACACGAGAGCGATCGTTAATGACCTCTATTGACGTTGAATTTCTTAATGCATAATTGTGATATATGCAGCCAAACATACACCGAAATCGACCATTAATAACCTATTAATGGTCGGTTTCTCTATTAATGCATCATTGTGGTGTATGGAATTTTTCATATCATGTTGGTTAAACAAAATGAAGGGTTCTAGAGATGGAAAGCTATTGAGTGATGTGTACCACGTTTTTCGAAAATGAAAATAAGATATGGATTCACGCAGTATTGCATGAAAACACGTTCTTTCTAAATAATGTATCACTTTTGGTTTCATTATACAACCATCAAGGACCTACAAAAAATAGTCAGCATAAACATTAAAATCATTTTGACTTTCATGCCCAAAAAAGTAGTTATCTCTACCGGTTGAAATAAAAGTAGAAAATTAATGTTTCCAAAAAAAATTATTATAATTGGATTTAATTCCGTATCTCATTCTTGAAAAACATTGAGCATAACAGTGGTGATTTTTCATTTTTAATTCTTTTTTCAGTGGATAGGGTGTACTTTGAAGTTGGTCCCATTTGAATTTAAAAGATGAAATCCACCCCTAATTAAGGGTAGCAAAATGAAGAATATTGATCACTCACCCTCTGAATTCTGGTCCGTTAACCGATTCTATCAGGCATAACTTTGTACTGGGTTCTTCGATTTGAATGATTCTTTTTTTATTAGATAGAGTATACCTCATAGTTGATCATAATAGGATTTCGAATGGAATTATCCACCCTTACGAGTAGACAAATAGGGGATAATTGATTTTTCACTTGTGAACATTGGCACACATATGTAGTTGACAATGACAGATCGCTAATGTCATTATTTTTGTTCTCCTACATCCGTCACAATCATTATATTCTATGAAAGGATGGAATGATATACAAAGTAATGAAATGAACTAACCAGAACAACAAAAATAATTTATATTAGAACAAATAGTAAAAGTAGATAATCATATTATTTAACTGGTAATAGTTGAAGTAAGGTGGGTAAGTAAGTATTTTGAAAGTAATAAAAAAACAAGTAGGTAGTAAATGGTAGATTTCAGCCACAAAAAATTGAAAAATAAAAACTTTTTAACAAAAAATTAAACCGAAAAATAAAATAAACCTTCTTAGTCTCAATAACTAAGCTCCTAAACTAATGTAAGTAACTAATTTTGAGTTGGCGCCAAACGAACAATCAACGAAAATCATTAAATTACTTCAAAAAAATCATCAGAATGTCACCGCCCAACTCGATGCCATCATTTTACGCCTTACCTAATTCATTTGCTTGTTTGTTTGGCGCCGACTCAAAATTAGTTACTTACATTAGTTTAGGAGCTTAGTTATTGAGACTAAGAAGGTTTATTTCATTTTTTACTTTTCAGTTCCGTATTTCGTCGGTTTAATTTTTTATCAAAAAGTTTTTATGTTTCTATTTTGTTCAGATATTCATTAATTATAAAAACGTTATCTTTCCGAAAAAAAAAAATCTTCCCTGTGGAGTCATTTTGTTTCAGTTCCTGTTTTCGGTTATACACATTTTTCAGAAAAATAACATTTTTACTTTTTTTATAGAAATATAAATACACAATGGTTCTCTTGGGGTTTTCCTGAAAAACCCCGTATTTTAAGAGCTACTTGCAAAAATTTCAAAAACAACCAGAAGTGACCCAGTGGCAATATGTTCTTCTATACAAGTCATGCTAACTCTGCCAATATAATATTTTTATGTGCCCGATGACAAAGAGGATTCAACCAGAAATCGACCCTCAAAAAACTTTGACTTAATATTTCAATACATGTTAGCTATATCATGTGATTGAAGTAATCGGGAAATACCGATATGTTTCAGTTGGGAAATTTTGTTCAGAGCCACTGGTGGTAGAATGGGTGGTCACCCTACCCTATATGATATTAAATAGATTTCTGTGATGAAAACTTGCGCAATCATTAGCCTGTTTTCAATTTATGCATCTTTGGGCAGATCCGCCCCTATAGCACACAAGTCTGATAAACAAAGAAACCAGCTCGTCATGGTTTGCGGGGAAAGAGGGGATCGGACTTCACCCGTATTCGAGGAAGGAGGGATATGCTGTCAGCAAAATGAACAGAGTTGAGAGTAGTGTGGTGCGCAAATTGTTATATCTCTAATTGATTCGTATATCAAATTTTGTTCTAGTCCACCTTCTGCACCAGTGAGTGTAAAGGCAGACTACGTAGAGACATTGTTTATTATAACGTGATACTTATTGTTTCAAGTTTGTTCCATAAGCTAAATCATAATGAGAGCTATCATCCTATCCGTTTTCTTCGTTTGTGCCATTGGTTTGGCTTCTCCTGCTCTGCAATGTGAGTTCATTTTATTTTTTATGCAAATGAATGAAAAACTATTCTTGGTATTATTCATGAGTTCACGGTCATCTACGATTCGAAAAAAAGTGATAGGGAGTGACTAAGTGTCCGAACTCCGGCCAAGAACATAAAATCAACTGTTGATTCAATTTTTCATGCACTGAAAGTTTTTTCTTTTACTTTACTGTAGAATTTATTTCAACTGTTTTATTTTCAGTCTACATCCTCCTTGATTAGATTTTGTACGATTAAATGAATCAACCTTGAAATATCAATTTCAACTGTCTGTTGGACGGCAAATTATTTTTTCCGGAAAGGGGTGTTTCACTCAGGAAACAAAATAAACAGGCAAACTGCAAAACTTAACTGGGTGGAGCCCTAAAATAACATAAAATAACCTTATCCTTCAAGGCTAATTTAAATATTTAATTATGAGTTAATCTGAAAACGATTTCCTGTCTGATAAAGAAAACGAAGCGTTTAACCATTATTTTGAATTTCTTGACCGGGAAATCGCAAGAAAAATATCAGCTGGCTTATGCTTGTTTTGGAAAATGTTCTAAAGGAAATTTTACCTACTTGGAAAGTATAGGCATATACATATTTGTCCATCAGCTGAATAGATACTGTTCTGTTATCAAATGAACTGACCATGATGTATTGTGAACAACTTTAACTCAAAAACAAAGGACAATAAGTAACTGTAAAATAATCTAACTAATAGTAGTATTCAAATTAAATGTACAATCAGAAGTATTATTAATACATAGACCAAATTTGGCCCAAATCATCCATGGGATATATTTTAAATGTAATTCCAGGGACGAACAAAACTAAATTATGTTGCTCAATGTAAACCAATTTTATATACTTGGGATATATGCATCTGGCTTAACTGAATTATGCCCAGTGTGGGAGAGCCTGGGGATAGCCCACGGATATCCTGGGTCATCGGGATCATACTGGGATATCCCAGGGACATAGCGTAGTGTGTGGGAATATATCAAGGTTTTTTGAGACTTATTTTTAAAGTCTGGTATATTGATTATTATAGCATTGTCTTTATCTTGAATTTCCTCCTCATTCATTTTGAGAAGTTCTTCCTTCCAACAGGCTCCGGCAATCCCAACAATAGCAAATAACTAAAAAATAACAAATCAAGAGCTTTACGAAACTTCACAATAATTAATTCGAAAATGAAATACTTTCACCAATAAGTTGGTACTCTTCATCAGAGGCCTGTCTTAAAAATGTATAAATTTCTGCTATTGTGAATGTCTTCGTTTTTTTAAGCCATCATTCTTCCATCTTAAAAAATCTTTTCATTTTGCATTTAATACCCATCCACTCCATAAACTCTTCAAAGTACCATAATAACTATATTTTTAAGAGACCGATGAGTTTAGGTGTCAACATGATCTATTACAAAAATTGCTAATTATTTATTTGAGTATATACCATTAATAGGTCAATGTATCTATAGAAAATGGATTTTTTTCTCAAATGAATAGTAAAGTAATGATAAGATCGAATATGGAATATGATTGAAGTTTACAATCTCATTATAATCAAAAAGGAAAAAAAAGATAAGTTATCATGAAGAAGCCATTGAATTTGTTTGTTGTTTCAATATAGATCATAATTTTTAAAGATTTAGAATAACTTATTTTGTCTTTGTCTTGATGAGTCAACAGTGCTGATAAGATAATGACTTTGTGTTCTTTGAATCAATAATAATTCCCTGCTTATAAATTCATATACCAGGATTATCCTATATCATGTATTTGATCTTAAAGGATTCAATAAATTATTATTATTATTATTATAGGCTTATTCTTGCATTCTAGACAACATTCTAATAAAAATTGCCTGTTGAATTTTCTGTTAATGATTCTTAGCAAAAATCAGTTTACTGAATTAGTTACCTTAACTCACCTTTTGTGTCACATAGGACAAATATCAAATGTGAAAATTTCACTTGGATAACATTTGTATTTCAAATAGCTATCGAGGAAAACTCATCCATTTTCCACAAATATGCAAAAACAGCACTTCTTGCACACTCACATTGTCTGGGAATTTTATCTATTTTACAAATAGGTACATGGGCAAATAGAACACTCATGATGAGTAAGGCATAGTGTATTCATTTATTTAGATTTTGGAAGTATGTTTTGCAGATAGTAGTACCAAAGTTTTATATATATATATATATATATATATATATATATATATATCGACGTTACAAACTGGATGTTCATAGCAACAATTGAATTTTTTTATTTCTTTAATTTTGCCCTATTTCTTAGGCGCTCACAAAGAACTGGATATCCCCAAAGATTGGATTGACATGAACTCTTTGTGCGTCCAGAAAATGAGAGATCAAATCCAGGAAGAGCTCAAAGCAGCCATGCAGTACATGGCTATGGGTGCTCACTTTTCCAAAGACACTATCAACAAAGCTGGATTTGCTGACATGTTCTTCAAGTCTGCCAGCGAAGAAAGGGAACATGCCATAAAACTGATTTCATATTTACTCATGAGGGGAGAACTCACTTCCAAAGTCAGTGATCTCATAAAAAGGAATGTAAGTATGACATACCATAAAATATACAAATATGTTTTTTTAATTATTTTGTGTAACAAAGTTCTTTGGAAACAGTTTGCTTGATAATAAACACACAAGAACAAAAACTGGAGAGTTTGAATTCTTTGAGTATATCTGAAATTACTTTACATTATATAGCAAGTTTTTACAAAATGATAACTTATATCAAGTTTCATTGGTTAGTTGTCCTAGAAACTCTATATTAGATGAGTGTCTCAATTGTGGATAATTGAGTACTTTCACTGTCACTATAATCAATTCATTGGCAATAATGAAAATGCATCCCGAAGAAAACTTTGAATCAATATAGATCCCAACTATTATTGAGACAAGACTTTTTCATTACATCTGACTCTTGGTTCAATTTTTAACAGTCTGGATTCTTTGTTTTATGATTTTGCTTGTTGATTGAAATTGAGTATTGAAGTTTGGTAAAATGCCATTCTTTCAGTGTATTAATTTTTCAGTTTAACTTTGTATTCTTTGTGAGGAGCATTATTGCAATCAAAAACCAATTTGCATTTTATTTGAACAATTTGAAATTTTTTGTATTTTCAACTTGATTTTTTTGTTACAGCTTGTTCCAGCCCAAACCTCTTGGTCTAGTGGAGTGAATGCACTGAAAGATGCTCTCAAACTGGAAGCATCTGTCACCAGGAAAATTCGTGAAGTTATCAAAGTATGTGAAGGAGCATCTACATATAACGACTATCATGTAAGTAGTTGCCTGATGACAATTGATTTTAAGGTACCTCTGTAGTTGTCAAAAATTGAATGCTCTTTTTTTTTAAGAAAGGAATTAACTAAAAAAATAATGATATTTTTAATATAAATATGTAAATGCAATTAGGCTTGACTTATTAAAAAAAGTCAAAAAAATTGAAATGAATCAGAAAATCATAACTAATTGTTTTTTTTTTCTCAGCTTGTTGACTACCTTACTGGAGACTTCTTGGAAGAGCAGTACCATGGCCAACGTGATATAGCTGGAAAGGTTTCCACTCTTGAGAAGATGTCAGAGAAACATGGTGCTCTTGGAGAATGGCTATTCGACAAGAAGCTCCTCAATGGAGAGCTGTAAATCTAACGAGTGTAATTTTTTTCTTCAATCATCTAGAAATAGTTTTTGCCACTGTTACAAACCTTACATACCATTTGTGATATAGTTACTATTTCATTTTGTATTGTTTTTAGTAGTGTGTATATTGATTATAGTTTAGTAATGCAGTAAAGTTGATAATTGTAAATAAAAATGGTTTTCCATTTATTGTTTATAACTCATTACAATTTATGTTGAAACTAGCGAAATTACACTGTAGAGCTGGATTTATAGATTGAGGCACAGCAGCTGCAATTGACTTCACTACTGCAACAATTTTGACCATTTTATCCTTTTTTTTTGTATATGAGCATGTTGTTTCAATATCTTCCATTTTATTAGAAAAATTACCAAAATTTTTAGAGAAAGAATAAACAAACTGAAAACAGCACTAATAGTAGAGTTGACAGAATATAAACTTAAAATTATTCTAGATATCGCCAAAATGATCCTATTTTACCCACAAGTGTTCAAATTTTTTTATTATGGGCTTAGTACGTTTTTGAAAATCACATTTTTTATTTTGATGCATTCATCATGTTGACAAAAGCTGGATTCACAGATTGAGAGGCAGCAGTTGGGAAAAATTTAGATCTCTCTCTCTGTCTCATTTATTTTTTTGTCCTTCTTCCACTCTGCCCAATATGGACATATCCATTCTCTCCAGACTCTGGCCTCTAACCAGCATAGACAAGGGGGTTGTATTGAAGAAATGCAGCTTTGACTTGCTCTAGGCAATACTGCATCCCATATTTATTTTTGCAAATGACGTCGGGACTCTCAGACAGAATTGAGATGTCTAAAAACCCTGGAGCTTGCACTTATACCTGTAAAAGTTTGGGATCTACTTGGCGACACTTGGCCTACTTGATAATAGAGATTACTAGCGTTTCAGATGGCGTCAATTTCGTTACAGTTTTAATTCAGTAAACTGTAACAACAGACCACGACCACACAGGGTTCTAGCTTTGCTATTGGTTGAAAAGAGATCTGTCAAACTTCACCAATAGCAAAGCTAGAATTAGAAGCTCCCGAACATTGCACAAAGAAAGCACCTTGCTGTTTTTCGTACCATTTGAATTTGAGGTTGATTCCAGAGGTCGAGAACTATCGATAGTTGTCACCATCGATAATAATCGATAGTTCGGTGTCTCACTATCGATAGTTATCGATAGTCCTCCGATAGTGTAGGAAACTAAGAGAAGAGGTTATGTATGAGAAAAGGGATGGCGAAATAAATGCGCCTGACAGCTGACAGGATGCAACGGCACGGCCATAAAATAGGTATGAAGTATAAAGTAAAGAGAAAAAGGTATTAATTCACATTATTTGCATAAACAAACTAGATTTTAAAGTTTTTATTCAAAAAAACCATCATGTCAACATTTTTGGATTTCAATCTTGATCGCCGATTCTCTATCAAATCAAATTTTCAATTTATATTTATTTCCGCACTCTTTTTAACTTCACTAAAAACAGTACGAACAATCGAACAATGCAAACGCAATAATCGAATGAGTCATGTCATTACTAATGATTCAATCAATCAAACATTTATTAAAGAAGTTTTCTTTCACAATCATATTAGAAAATCATAACATCATAAAATTCATTTCATTAATCGCAAAAATGACATTAATGACGTGACAATTATGACAAATGACAATTAATAATGTGAATTTTGTTAAGCTTGGCGCTAACGTCGCTTATGCTGGGCTATCGAATACTATCGATAGTACCTAAGAAATATCGATTGTTTTCGATAGCTCAAACTATCGATAGTTATCGATAGTGCTATCGATGGTTCTCGACCCCTGGTTGATTCGCCTTCTGACCGTGGTAGGAGGACAATAGGCGTCCTCGTGGTCGGAAGTCAGGTTAATGTCCAAGTGAATGTCTGCCATAGCATATGTGCACAAATAATCAAATAGTTATGAAACTAAGTAAATGTTTGTGAAATTCTACAGTCCTCTCGATCTCTAGGCCGGATGACAACGGATTTGTCGGAAAGAGGGGACCCGTATCAAGACTATCATTGCCGTGAAACGTGCATTTCAATCGATGTGACCAGTTTTTTAGAACATATGTGAGGAGACAATATTTTGTGCGCATGCCTCAACTTTTCGGATACTTTAGTGTGTGTGTGTGTGTGTCATTGTTATCCTAACCTTTCTACAAGTTCTGAATTTCAACCATAGTCTACCATGGATACACTTATATGCCTCAACTGTTGTATGTACTAATAAAGCTCTATCAATTAATTTTTCATTTAATTGCACTGATAAAAAGGATAACGTGGGAATTTACTGTCCGAAAATTTCATATTACCCGCTTTTTTTAAATGGCGGATGCGCTGGCGCCTAACGTGAAAAGGCCTATTTCAGATGCAGTATCGCCAAGAGCGAGATTTATGCATCCGGCTGACGAAGTTCCGTATGTAGTTACGGAGCATCGTGTTGCGTAATTGGAAGATGCTGGGTAAATGGCCTCACGGAATTCCATTGGTTTCGTGCACATTTGACAGATGGTTGACATTGGAGGTAAAACAATCTCAAATCTCACAGAGAGTAAACGTTATCTGAGTAGGAGGATCTATTCCCCATAACACAATTAATGGTGACATATATGGACATGACATGGCCACAATTCTCTCTGGATAGTGGCGTACTAGGGCACTCCGTAGTCTGGTATCTGAGAGTTACAGGTTCTGAATGTATATTGGACCAATCATCTGTATGTTACGTGGGCCACCTGCAAAGAGAGTAAACTGAATAGGAGGCACTAATAAGCTCTAGCCAATCAGAATCTTGTAGCATAAACGCATCATAGTGACGTACTTGGACATGAGTACAGGTGGCCCACGTAACATACAGAGTGGTCCAATATACATTCAAGAGCCTGTAACTCTCAGATACCAGAGTGCGGAATGCGCTAGTCCGCCACTGTCCAGGGTGAATGGTGGCCATGACATTACCATATACGTCACTATGACTCACAAATGATCTTTCATCTCTTTCTATTAGTGTCACCATTGTCTTATGGGGAATAGACTCTCCTATAACGTTTACTCTCTTTGGGCCACCTGTACCCTTGTCCATGTACGTCACTATGGCTACAAGATTCTAATTGGCTAGAGCTCATTAGTACCTCCTATTCAGATAACGTTAACTCTCTTTGAAAATCTCACATTTTCGCTTGTTAAAGAACGTTTATTCGAATTTGTGTTTTTCTGTTTCGAGTGAAATATTGTGACAATGAACCTGTCAAAATATTATTCCAGTTTAGATGATGTTCACCGGGAACGGTATAAAGAGAAAAAAAATTCTTGCATTTCACAACATCACAATATGAAGGCATGATCATCTACGAATTAAACTTCTGAATTCTTTTTGAAATCGGTAAATATGTTCTCTCCAACATAAACAAATCGGAAAAGTGAGGCTACTTTCAGACTAGGCGGAACGCGGATCGCGGAAATGTCAAATGCTTTCCCACTATGCGGAACCGCGAAATCAGCTGTTTGGCGCTAACTATCATCAAAAGTTTGAAAAGTTAACCTCTAATTAATTAAATACCGATCTCCATCCATGATGAAGTCTAATAAATTGAAATTAGTCATTGGAGCTATGTGCCTCAAATTAGTCAAAATGAAAAACAGGTCCCAAAGAGCTAGAGAAATACATAAAAAAATGTGTTGATCCACAAATATATTTGCTGAAAAAAACATTGAGGAATAAGAGAAGATTTTGGGTTCGAGAGATTTTTACTGATGACATGAGAATGAAGCAAGGAGAAAGCAATAATTTATTTGAGGAAATGAAGCTCCATGACTTTGATACATTTTTCAATTATATGCATATGTCGCCTCAAATATTCGAGGAACTATTGAGTGCGTTCCACTAAGCGCTCACAACGATCAAAATATTCATTCAGCCGTTCCACATGACGACCACAGTCGTTATGGTCGTGGTGAAAACGTCACTAATGACGTCATTATTTTCACTCACGCCGAGCCCACAACGACCCATCTGAAGAACTGGGTCGAAGTGGACGTTTTGAGAAATTCGGTGCAATTTTCAAAAGTTAAAGATGGCGACAGAAAAAATTACCTTGTATGACTCTGAGAGAAATATTTTAGTGGAAACTTATATGTCTCCCACAGATGCTCAACGTGCGACCACAAGTGAATATTCTTCATCTGAATAACGATCAAGTTTTCACGATCGCGATTTTGTAAAATTGCATTCCACTCTTCATCGGAACTAGAAATAGTTCCTCAAGCATTATTGCGCTTCATCAACAAATATCCAACTGTCACCATAAAAGACATTTTGACCTATAAGAATCTGTTGTGGCCATTTTCCAAAGAGCTATCATCAATTGATGACGAGAAGGATTTGTAGGACATCCGGGAACACGTCCAACTGAATCTTCTTGTATCAGCTCATGTAAATAATTGAATGTACATCTTGAAAGTCTAAAGAGATCAATAAAGAATTATATGAGTAAAATTTTCAAAATCTACAGTGTATTAAGTGACAAAAAATAATTTACCTGAAATTACTTTTAAATTCTTCATCTGAATAACGAGTAATTACATTATCGTAATCAATAATACGTATTATCGTAATCAATAATACGTTTTCATTTTTCACGATTATATTTTTGTAAAATTGTATTCTATTCTTCGTCTGAGCTGGACGAACTAGTACTTTGTGAAGCATTATTTCAACGCACCAACAAATTTCCGACTGTCGCCGTAAAAGGCATTTTTATTATATACGAACATAAATTAGTTAAATACTCCTCTAAAATTAAAGAATATATGTATTTTTTTTTCATAAATCTAGTTAACCAATAATGAATAAAACTTACCACTTACAAATTGTAACATAACCTCATCAACCTTTTGTTTTTTTAGACGCGCCATTTGTATTATTTAAATGAACGCTCCAAAATCCATTCCACTTGAGTTTATGATTGTGACGCCCAGAACCAAGTGGAACGGCGAAAACCGTGGTCGTGAGCGTGATCGTTGTGAGTGCTTAGTGGAACGCACTCAATGTCGACTATCTGCACAAAACACAAATGTGTGGGTCATAGAGAAATTAATTTCTCTATGGTGTGGGTGTTTTGCGACTATCTGTCAAATGTGCGCGAAACTAATTGAAGGATAAAGAAAGAATTTGAGGTTAACTGAATTTTTTTTTCGAAGATTTTGACAAACGGAGAATTGGAAATGAAATTGTCATTAAATAGCAGAAAAAATAAAGTTTAAAGCATACAATATGATGAACTATGATAATATTATTAGCCAATTCGTCAAGATTTTTGTACTTGCTTTTGGTACTGAATACAGGTGAATATTCGTATCTGCGGCTGTTTACTGTCCACACAAAATACAAACGTGGCCCATTCTACAAAAAGTATCCTTACACACCATACTACGTGAAAATAAACAATTCCTCTCGCACTGATGAACGAGTGATTTTTTAAAGAACAAACTCAGGAATAAGCTAAGCAAGATTTCAATTCAAAGAGAAGGAAAACTCATAGACACCGACAAAACACCAAACATTATTTCATATAAGATGCTGCAGATGTCAAAAATTAAGTTTTGACATTAAGCGAGGATATAAACAAACAGTTTTGGACGGTGCCATCTACCACAGAGAGAAGTTATGTTGAAGTAACAGGTGATATGTCTCCTCGGAGATCTAAACAATATCGAATCAGTTCAAGCACCAGGGTTTTTAAACATCTTACATAAAATGTATCATTCACACAGTGTTTTGCGTAGGCCTTGTTAGTAACTCCATACGCCACCTAGGAGCAGCACTATTAATTCGAACGCATCAGCAAATCGTCGAAGGACATCCTCAGCCCAGCTGCGAGATTTAAATTCTTACTATTTAAATTAAAAATATCTGTCCTGGCAGAGATTCGAACCCAGGACCTTTCGCTCCTGAGTCGGGCGCTAAACCACAGCGCCACCCCCCTCACCCATTCCTAGATCTATTTATACTATCAGCTTGATGTCAATATGAAATTTGACATTTGCCAAATTCCTAATGTTGAAATATTTGTCTGGTAGACTGGGAATCCTCCTATATTTAATAATTCAACCTAATCTTCCAGAGAAAATAAATATAGAACATAACTTTCAATGTCCCATTCGGATAAAATTCACAGAAATTGAACATGCCGGATTCAGAATAACGTTTCATGTCATTCGTCCGCTATCGCAGGAGAAGTTGACTATCTTCGGGCGATTGCGACTACTGCAGCGGCTGTGAATTTTTAATCGCACACATACGACTGCAGCTTCAGCTTTGAACGGCAATTTTAGTGCAGCGACAACTTCTGCGTTCGAATCGCTGCCGTTTATAAGACTAAAGAAAGACCCGACATTGTGAAATGAACTGTTGGATTAGATCTGTGTTTACGATCTATGTCACCGAGCTCAAAGAATTACCCTGAAGCAGAATATCGTGTTTCGTGTCCACCGTGGTTACAAGTTGCCGAAGTTGGCCACTTTCGGAACACAGAGCACCACATTCTTCATAAAAGAAGTAGATACTACATGCAGAGATCAAAATGGAACCCTATAGGGCGCCGCCATTAGACTGCCATATCAGAGTTGGTCTCTCTTTAATTTTGGCCCATCATTCATTTTCATTTATATTCATCATTCAATCTCCATTTTGCTACTCGTCAATGTATGCGCCTGAATACGATACATTGTGAATATCTAGCAGTTTACGGCTTCTAAATAATAAACTCGCACATCAATGAAAAATGGAAAACCTGCCCTGAACTCTGAAAGGCAATCAAGTTTTGACACCGTTTTATGTCAAATCGTGAATGCATCTCTTATCTCGTTTCATTCCTCTTATTAGAAAGGTACAAACAATTAAAAATCAGGGGCACCAACTTGAAGTGGAGTCTCATGTCAGCCATGGCAAACGCTATTTTGTAATCATTGGAAGAGCGGCCGTGTTATATCTACTTCTTTTATGAGGTATGTGCAGAGCACATACAAATCCAGACACGGAAATAACTACGCCCCATTTTTCACTATTGGACGAATGTGTTCAAGGGATCGAGTCGCCCAGTTCATAGAATACCAAACTAATTCTAAAACTTTGAAACGTCATGGCTTCATTCTCTAAACAGATACATACCTTTGGCGATTTTTAGGTATCATAAATAGAGATACCGTTGTTTTTACAGAACTGGAAACATATCCACGGAAAGCACAGTAAAGTCCTTTCAAATCCACTAGAACAATAATCTTTGTCATTGTTGAAAACTCTTTAAGCCAGGTCAACATAAAGGCTGGTGTTTTTTTTTCAAACAGTACACAACGAGGTTGGCTCATATCGCGCATAAAATTGTGCTGATGGGACAAACGCTTTTGTATGTTTGTATTTTGTGACGCGCCTCTATTGGCTAATTTGCAATCTGCCTAGTTATTCTCATATGGTCTGAATTTTGTTGTTCTAAATAAAATGAAGTCAACTAAGTGAAAGTAGTAAAATATAAAAATACTTAATACTTGTATATACTAGAGTAGTAGAAAAATTATATAAATCCTCTAATTTTAAAAACGATATCCTGGTACAGTAACGCCATCTTAATTTAATACTCTTTTAGGGACACTTTTTGTAACACAGAGATAGTTCTCCTCACCTGTACCCACCATATATTCGAAACATACTCTAACCACCAAGTTACTCTCATAAAACGTACTGAGGTGCGTTCGATTATAGACTCCCAGAGTAGAGTAAAGTTTTTGAAGGTTTCTAAAATTTACTCTGGAGTTGAGTACTATTCATGTAATATTCGAACGGTGCGGAATTTATTTGGAGTTGTTTACCAGGGTTATTATATATATATATATATATATATATATATATATATATATATAAACAGTGGGGAATAATATACTGACAGGGTTACGGCATAAAACAACTTTAGGAGAGTTCGGGTGACCAGACGTAAGGTGAGGAAAGTGTGCCACTGCTGCCAACATATACTAATTATTTAGGTTTTCATTGTATTCACCCTTGTTCATCTTGAATGTGCATCCTTGTTATTCTTCGAAATTTGAAAATAAGTTCTATAAAGTTGGCTATTCTGGCACACATCAGACGTCATCAAAATGGAGGTTTCGCCGTAACCCTGTCAGTATTATATATATATATATATATATAATAACCCTGTTGTTTACAAGGTCCTAGTGACAGAAGGTTCTGACATCGGAAATATTGTTAAAAAAAAACGAAAAATGACAAGAACAGTGAACGTTGATGAAAACCGGAGGAAAATATTGTTGACAATAGCAGATAACTTTTCTAGAATCTTGTTCGCCAATTGTAAATTAAATGTTAGTATTTATAGTAGGGAATGACAATGGTAGATTCGAATGTCATGTGATGCTTTCGAAGCAGCTTCATTAAAAATAGGTTCTAGGTTAAGAATTCGAGTGGGACAGTATGAACTTGGCAAACCATATGTATCTCCAAGATCACAACTATTATCAGTGAACAGTATTAAACACTTTCACATGAATAATAATCTCAATCTTGGGTTGGCTGTGAGAGTGTGAGACACAGCATAAAGAGGTTTTCCGTCCCCCAGAGAGGTGCGTTCGATTATTAACTCCGTCGAGTAGAATTTACTAAATAGCGTTCGAAAATCGTAAAGTTGTGTATATTTTACTATAAGACTGTCGTTCGAAAATACCCGAGTATTCGCTACCGAGTTAACTCTCGTAACTCTACAAAATAGCTGGGTTTATTTAACTCCACAAAATTGACATAACTCTGGGAGACGGAAAATCTCTTTATGCTTTGTCTCACACTCTCACAGATTGAGATTATTTATGTGTATGTGTTTAATACTGTTCACTGATAATAGTTGTAATCTTGGTCTACCAAGTTCATACTGTGTCACTCGAATTCTTATAACCTAGGACCTATTTTCAATAAAACTGCTTCGAAACCATCACATGGCATTCGAATATACCAATGTCATTCCCTACCATAAATACTAACATTTAATTTACAATTGGCGAACAAGATTCTAGAAAAGTTATCTGCTATTGTCAACAATATTTTTCTCCGGTTTCATCAACTCTCATTGTTTTCGTATTTTTTTAACAATAACAACCTATATTTCCGATTTCAGAACCTTCTGTCACTCGGACTTTGTAAACAACTCCAAATATATTCTGCACCGTTCGAATATTACATGAATAGTACTCAACTCCAGGAGTCTATAATCGAACGCACCTCTGAGTTGTGTCAATTTTGTGGAGTTAAATAAACCCAGCTATTTTGTAAAGTTACGAGAGTTAACTCGGTAGCGAATACTCGGGTCTTTTCGAACGACAGTCTTATAGTAAAATATACACAACTTTACGATTTTCGAACGCTATTTAGTCAATTATACTCGATGGAGTTGATAATCGAACGCACCTCTGAACGCGCTCTTGACTGATCAAAAACATAACCTATAAAGAAAAACAAACGTGCAGGTTAGAAGGTTAAATATTAATTTTCCATGAAATAGGTGTTTTCAAATATCGTCTGATAATGTCGGAAGAAAATGAGGAGAAGCCATGTAATTTCCATGAAATGGAGTTGGATGATCGTATTTTGAAGGTAAGAACTAGAAGTAGTAGGTATTTAGTTTCTACAATTTTTCTTGTAGGCTGTTGCAAAACTGGGGTGGCAAACGCCAACACTCATTCAAGAAAAAGCTATTCCCCTTCTTTTGGAAGGAAAAGATGTTTTGGTTCGAGCCAGGACAGGTTCCGGAAAAACTGCAGCATTTGCCATACCTGTTATTCAGAAAATCTTAAATATAAAACAGTCTGCGGCACGGCAAGAAATCAAAGCTCTAATATTAGCTCCAAGTAAAGAACTCTGTCATCAAATATGTGGTGTTATCAAAGATCTTACAATCAAGTGTTCAAGGGAAGTCCGATATATAGATATATCACCCCAAGTTGACTTAGGTGTTCAGAAGCCACTGTTAGTCGAGAAACCTGATATAGTTGTTGGAACTCCAGCAAGAGCATTAAAGCATATCAAAGCAGCAAATTTGAACTTGAAGAAATCCCTCGAATTGCTCGTCATTGACGAAGCAGATTTGGTTTTCTCATTTGGTTATGAGGATGAAATGAAGGAATTGATGACGTGAGTATGGCCATCTATAAATCTTTGGAAACTTTAATTTGTATTTTCAGACATCTACCAAAAATTTATCAAGCTATTTTGGCATCAGCAACACTAAGTGAAGATGTGAAGAGTTTAAAAAATTTGGTATTGCACAATCCTGTTACACTGAAATTGGAAGAACCAGAATTAGCCCCAGCCAGTCAATTGACACATTATCATCTTAATGCTGAGGAAATGGATAAAGCTACCATTTTGTATGCTCTTTTGAAACTTCATTTAATTAGAGGAAAGACTATAATTTTTGTCAACACAGTGGATAAATGCTATAAGTAAGTCATTTCACAGGTATGAAAACAGCCACGATTTTTGATCTGCCAACATCGCGCAGTCTTATTGTATCCACGCTTAAATTGCAGGCGTTTGGCATTTTCAATCAGTTTGCTCATCTCTTCAGTGTCTTTTTCTTCAAACAAATGATATGGAATATACGAGGTGGAAATTATGTTTCTACATTAGGAGATCATTGGTATTTTGAAAGGCATTGTAGGTGGGAAGAGAATTACAAAGATATTTTTTAAAATTTCTGAAAGTACAATTGTTTGTAAGGAAAATATGTTTTTTTATAGAATTCACAACTTGTTTCCTATGGCCCTAAAAACGAAATTGCCTTCAGAAACTGAAAAGGGGAGGTTGTATAAGAATTATCTACCCACTCAGAGTGTGATACATTGCTCTATTTGGAAAACATGAATTCTTAATTTTTCGAAAATACTAGAGCCCCACAAATGATTCTGCTTCTAGAATCTGATAACGAAAGGTTGTATTAACATTCTCTACCCACCCATAGTTAGGAAAATATGAATTTTAAATTTTTCGATAATTCCCTGTTTTTTTTCCTACGGCCTTACAAACGAATCTGCCTTCAGAAACGGAAGAACATATATACATTTTCTACCCACTCAGAGTGTGGTACATCGCTCTGTTTAGAATCAATCAATCAAAATATACTTTATTGTCGAAAGAATAATAATCTCATTGACAAAGCATGTGTTAGATCATAACTACCATCATTATAATTATTACAGAGGAGACAGTGTGGAGTCAGCTTTAAAATAACAAAACGGTCAATAAATAAACAGTACACACACACCTAATATAATAATGTAAAAGAATATATGAATTTTTAATTTTTTCGAAAGTTCCCAGTTTTAATAAGGTTCTTCGGATTCATGCCTGTTTCCGGGATGATCTCTCCAAAGGTTCTGTGTCGCCTTCTACTTAGGGCGTCACAGTCGAAGATAATATGAGAGGCTGTTTCCTCCTCTTCATCACATAGTCTACACTCCACGGTTTCCCTGCGTACTCCCATGGTGTTTAGGTGTTTTCTTAAGCCGCAGTGTCCAGTCAACAGACCTACTATTATACGTGCCTTTGTTCTGTTCAGGTTCAGAAGGTCAGCCGTCGGGGTCCGGTTTGGGTGCCCTACTATGACTTTGCTGTGTATATTGTTGGTGTCTTCTTTTTATCCACTCGTCGATCAGGGTCCTGCATCGGTTTGTGCTAATCCCATGCACAGGTTCTGGCCCTGTGAATAGCGTTTCAGATGCTTGTCTAGCTAGCTGGTCCGCTTTTATGTTGCCTTCAATGCCTCTATGACCTGGCACCCACATCAAGGTGACCTTGTTGTGTTTTGCCAGCTCGTTGAGGTTCTGGAGGCAGTCCCAGACCAGTTTAGACTTTATCTGTATAGAGTTGAGGGCTATGATAGCACTTTGACTGTCAGATAGAATGTAGATGTGTTTTTTCCTATAACCGAAATACCTACTTAGTTTGATAATAAGAAGCTGAGGAGATGAGAGAACTAATTGGGAATGCCAATCGGCTGCAATACACGGGTGAAGACGATAGGACCGAGCGTTGTTGCCAAATCGAAAAGTTGATAAAAGCGTGGCTGTTTTCACACCATTAGTCATTTGATCAATCAATTTCTCTTTCTGAATATTTTCCCTTTTTTTCTAGAATCAAGCTATACTTAGAACAATTTGCAATTCCCACGTGTGTTCTGAATTCCGAATTACCTGCTGCAATCAGGTGTCATTCAGTAAATCAATTCAATCAAGGTGTTTATGATATCATTATAGCATCAGATGAAAGAGCTCTGGAGGAGCCTGGTACCAAGGGCAGTGACGACACGAATAAAAAATCAAAAAGAAGAAAAGACAAAGAAAGTGGCGTCTCCAGGGGAATAGACTTTCAGTGTGTTGCAAATGTTATAAATTTTGATTTTCCTCTAGATGTCCAGTCTTATATTCACCGGGCTGGAAGGACAGCAAGAGGTAATAATCAGGTAAGTAATAATTCTAATATGAAATATGTATTGAAGATTATTTCACATGTTGCACAAACTAACATATAAATAGTCAGAAAATGAACCTGATAACCTCTACTATTTTTGTGTTTGCATTCCCACACTTCTCATTACATGGGCTGCAATTTTCCAGTTTATACAACAAATAACTAGTCATATCCAAGGAGTAAGTAAACTTAGTATATCTACCCATAATGATGGGCCAAGTAATCCTCAATTGTATAAGGCTCAAGCTCACAAAGTAGTTTGATTAGTGGTTTCTTTATTACATTGAAGTCAACTGGGGAATTGAAGGAAGTAGGTAAATGGTTGAAAAATTTAATTCATGAAAAAAGAGCATCTCTTTCAACAAAAGATAGTCTGTGGGATGGCGCACTAAAGTTTATATTATGTCTGGTGAATAGGGGGTGGTGGGTTCTGTATTCTGTGAAGTAATGCCTATTGCGGAAAACGAACTTAATACATTCAAAATTATATAATGCAGGAATGGTGACTAGCCCAAGTGGTTTAAAATGGTTTCTGCATGAATCCAAATATTTAAGACCTTTCATAACATGTAGGGCCCTTTTTTTAATTTTAAATACTCTGTCTGCTTCGCTACAGCCTCCCCAGAGAATAATACCAAAGCGAGCATGGGAATAAAAGTTGGAATAGTAGAATGTTTTGACTATGTTGCTGTTAGTGTGTTTCGCTAGAACTCTGATGCCGTAGCAGGTCTGACTCAGCTTTGAGCATAGATAATCAATATAGTAGTTTTTGTTTTGTCGATGAAAATTCCCAACAATTTAACGTGGTCGGAGAATTCAATTTTATGTTGTTTAAGTATAGTGTACTCTGGTGTGGCCCAGGCTTGATTGACTTGAAACACTTGACATAAATCACTTGAAAGAATCAATTGCTCTCGATCTAGAAAAAATTAAGCAATGGTGTGACTCCAATCGACTCTGTTTCAATTTAAAAAAAACAAATCTAGTCACCCTTAAGTTTGACTTTGATAATTTGTACTTAGATAACCAGATTATAACAAATAAGCCACAAACTAAGTTTCTAGGTCTAATTATAGACAACAAGCTAAAATTTGATGAGCATGTAACGACCTTGAGCAAGAAGTTAGCCTCTAGCTGCTTTGCAATGAAAATTGTTTCAAGAGAATTAAACGTAGCCTTGGCTAGGATGGTCTACTTTTCCCTAGTTGAGTCACATTTGAGGTATGGCATTGCCTTCTGGGGTTTATGCAATAACCAGCTGTTTCAATGTGTTTTTATTCTACAAAAAAGAGCAATCCGATACCTGTGTAAAGCTCAATATCACGATCACTGCAAACCACTTTTTATTAGCCAACAAATATTATCACTCGTTTGTTTATTCATTTTGGAAACTGTATGCCTCATCCACACAAAATATGGTTCAACACCTACTGAAACACGAAAACATAAAACAAGAAATGAAGGTTGTGTTCCTTACCCTTACCTAAATCTAGTCTGACAAAAAACTCCATCATGTATCAAAGCAAAAAAATATATAATCATCTGCCAGCCAGTTATAGAAACATAACTTCTCTGAAGAACTTTCGAAAGACTGTAAAAAAGGCTCTATTGCAGAAAGCTTATTATAACCTGCAGGAATATTATGAGGATATACTATAGTTCCTTATGGGAATTGATTTGATACTGGATATTTACGTATCTAATTATCTGTACATTTCTTATATATTTCTCTTTTTTCCTATTTTCATGCTTTGTCAATAAGAATCAACTCTTCAGACAATACCCAACCAGACATGTAAATCTACAGTACCCAATGTGTAAATTGACTATTACTGAAAAGACTTTACTTTTCCATCAAATATTTAACAAATTGCCTGTCAGACAAAGTAATCAATATTTGACTGCATTAGGAAAATAAATGTTATTATGAAACTGAAGTAATCGGAAAAATTAGCACAATTGATATTATCGTAATCTATTAGCTTGTTTTGGGAATGAAGAAGTACTACTAGATATTCAGAAAAAAGTTCATTCTCTTACTTGTATTTATATCTGCAAAAAGCTCTATCCCCTCTTTTTTAATTTTCAGGGAAGCGTTTTATCTTTTGTTAGTATCAAAGAAAAACCTTTGCTAGATAAGGTGGAAAACAAGATTAAACAAGGTCAAGAAGACATTTCTGTTTTCAAGTAAGTTAAACACTACAGTTGTAACCCGGAAATTCATTATTAATAACAAAAACTTTGATATAATTGAATATTTGAATTATATTTGATTTGTTAGGTCATATCAATTCAAACTAGAAGAAGTGGAGTCTTTCCGATACAGAGCAAAAGACGCTTGGAGGGCAGTCACCAGAATTGCAGTGAGAGAAGCTAGATTAAAAGAAATAAAGCAAGAAATATTTAACTGCCAAAAGCTGAAGGTGAGTGTTGGCGACAATTTAACAAACACACTTTGAGTCAATATTATAATTAAATCCATTTGTATAATATCAATTTTTATTATAAAATTATTGATACTGTTGAAACTTGTTATTGCTTTTAATATTTTTATTAAAAAAAGATCAAATGTTGAGTGTCAAGTTATTTTGGATAAAGTCAATTAAAAATATTCCTAAGACTAATTTAATATCATATTATTATAATATTCGTAAGTTTTATTGGCAATATCATAACATTGGATTGAATGTAAATAATATAAAAATTGTCCACGTTTCCTAAAAATTGGTTCTTAAAAAATGGATGCAGATAAAGAATTCAGATCTTTATACCTATCCAAGTGTGTATTTCATTTTTTAGCTCATATATTTGTCACAAAAAATCACCAAATTATTTTATAGACATACTTTGAAGACAACCCCACAGATCTTCAAATACTTCGACATGACAAAGCTTTACATACTGTGAGAATTCAACAGCATTTATCTGACGTACCAGAGTACATTGTTCCACCAACTCTGAAGAGTTTAGCTGGAATTACAAAGAGGGGGAAGAGAAAACGAGACCATTTTAGAACTTCGGAGAGTTCCACTGCTAAATTTCAAGTGAGTTTTCATTCTAATGGTACAGAGGCCACTACTTTCTAAAATTCATTTTAGGTGAAGAAGAGTAATCCATTGTTAAGTATGCAGTTTGAAGGATTCAACAAGAAAAAGAAAAAGGCATAAAGAAAAATATGTATATAATAATTTTATGTTGTTAATAAATAAATAAATTGACATTTTTTAAATAGCATTCATTTGATATAACACCTACAATAAAAATATTCCCTTTGTATAATAATAAAAATGCACAAATCAGTACCAACTTTATAGATTGAAGCGAAGTCAAGAAAATGAACAATTGAATTCTAAAAAGTTTCTGAAGTGAAAAGTTGGTGCACTGTTTTACTGAGTAATGGTCCAATCTTCTTTTTGTATTTTCCAAATTCAATCTGGGCCAGCAATTTTTCCCCTTTGTCACCAGGATTCTCTGAGTAGGCCCTCTGTAAAAGTACTGGAGTGGGATAAACTTCGACAATCGCTAAGGCTCTATCAACTGACATTCCTTTGAGTTGAATCAGCATCTTGACAAATAGATCTGACACTGTCATTGGCTGCGAATAATATTTCAATTAATGTTATTATCTTAGAACAATTGACGAAAATTTGTTAATCAAATAATGCTGATTAAGGGCGGATTGTAACACAGCTGGTCATCCTTTGGTAAAGTTTAACTACAGGTTTTCTCTCTAGATCATGGCAATGAAAAGAGAGAGAACCTGCAGTTAGCAAAACCAAAGATGACCAGGGGTGATACAACCCGCCCTAAGAAATTACAATAGCTCATTGTATTTATTAGTATGAGGAATGTCGCCAGCTTCAACATGGCGACAACAAGCAGGTCGTCTGAAAGTGCTGAGTGTAAAAATGAGTGTAAATATTGTAAAAAAACAGTTGTACATTCAGTGAAGTGTTACAGATGTATGGATATCTTCCACCCACGCTGCATAGTATAAGCAGCCCAGATAAAAAGTGCATCATGTCGACATGAGATAAAGAGTTCTATGGCTGAGAATGAAGTGACTAATAAAAATTTTCAACAAGATATGGAAATAAATCGGTATTTAGTTGAAAATCAACTCTTGCGTCAGCTACTGCAAGAGTTAGAATCAAAATGTGACATACTGCAGTTTGTTGAAAGACAAAATTGTTTATCTAACTGAAAAACTAAATAGTTGTGAAGTAAAAAAGAGCGACAACTCGAGTAAAAACGCAAGTGTTGAAAAATGCCAAATACAAACAAAAAGTGTTGATATTAGTCCAACAGAAAAAACTCTGATTCATCGTTGATGATACCAACAATACCTACCTATAGTTCAGTGGCAATAAACAAGAAAACAGCTAGTAATACACCGAAAATGTTCACCCATAAAGAGGTAAATGCAGCAATCTTGACAGCTGAAGCTACAAATAAAATGCGTGATATACAGGACTTAGGAACAATTTCAGATGAACAGAAATGGGAGAAAGTTTCATATAGAAAACATTTTAAAAATAACAGAAGATATATGGTGGGCGGAAACGAAGAAAATTCAGGCATTGGTACAGTACCTGAAATTATATCACTGCATGTTACACGGCTCACTCCAAATACAAACTCTGACGATTTAAAGAAGGTTCTAGTGAAACACTTTCCAGAAGTGGTTTGTGTGGAACACCCGTCCAAGTTACCAGACCTGTATGCTTCTATGAAAGTAACTATTAAACAAGAAAATTTCAGCAGGGCCTGGAAACGTGAAATATGGCCAAGCGGTGCTCTTGTATCGCGGTTTTTTGTGAAAAAGAGGACGGCACCACAAGAACAAGCATAGCTGGTGAGCCCAGGGAACAAGAGGTACATGTAATTTTTTTATCTGAAGACATTTTTAATGTATTTCATATAAATATACAGTGTTTAGCGAATAAAACTAATGAACTGAACATATTTTTAAAAGATTTTAACTTTGATGTTTTACGGCACACTGGCTTACTGATGACAATTTGAGAACTGTGCATATTCCTTCTCATGTTTTAGCTACTGATTTTTGTAGAAAAAATCGCAAACATGGCGAGGTTGCTATCTGTAAAGAAAATCTGAATCCAAAAATTTTAGATCTTAGCGATTTTAGTGGTGAATTTGTCTCAGAATTCTGTGGAATTTTTGTTCAATCTCTGAATACTCTGATCATAAGCCTATACAGGTCATGTACTGGGGACTTCAATGAGATTTTAATATAGATTTTCTTTCAAATTCTTTACCACTTTTTCAAGTGAAATGCTTACTAGATTCTTATGGCTTGATAGCTACTACTAAAGATTTTACGAAAGTAACTGCGAAATCATCCACGTGTATAGATAATATAATCTCAAACCAAACTGCAACATGTTTTAACGCAGGCATATTGGATCCCTGTCTCTCAGACCATAAAGGGCAATTCGCAATCATGAATCGAATATCTGAAAATACTTCAGAAAAAACAGTCAAGCTGTGCATCACCAAAAAGGGACTCCCAAGTTTTTAGAGATTCATTGCTCAAAGTAGACTGGAGCTATTTTGAATATGAAAACATCGAAGTAAATCGCCTATCTGAATCTCTCCTCGATATTTTTCAAACTGCTATCCAAACTTCATTCTATATGAAAGCATTTTCTGCACCAAAATATAATTCATTGAAACTAGATTGTTTTAATGATTCCCTCAAACAAATGAGAAATAGAGTTGAGGCTGCAAAAACCATAGCAGAAGTATCCCAAAACCCTCAGTATTTTAAAGCCTACAAATTACTAAAAAAGGAATACAAATTCAATTTGCAGAAACAGAAAAAAATGGCAAATGAGAAATTTATTTTGAACTCTGGAAATACTTCAAAAGCTTGCTGGACTTGAATATAGAGAGAAATGCAGTGAAACGTAAAATTCCCCAAATTGAAATTTTCGGAAATGATTTTTTCTATAATATAGCTGAAAAAACTATAAAAGATCTTCCTATTTTATCAAATGACGAATTGAATCATTTCAAAACGTTTCCTTCACCTTGTGGGTCTTTCTTCTTGGAACCAGTCTGTCCACAAGAAGTGTATTCCGCAATAAACTCGATGAAGAACTCAAATTATCGTGATATACATGACTTGAATAGTCAGATGATAAAATCGGTGGCTGATATACTCGTAGTGCCTTTAACATCAATAATAAATCAAATGTTTTCGACTGGAATATTTCCTGATATTTTTAAAATATCCAGGGTCATACCCTTGTTCAAAAAGGGCTGCAGAACCTCACCTGATAACCACCGACCGATTAGCATTATTCCAATTATCGGAAAGATAATAGAGATTATCCTAAAAAATCGGTTGTATTCTTATTTCGAAAGTCACTTCTATTTTAGCAAATCCAAATACGGTTTTCGTTAAAATAGATCCACTACTCAAGCTGCTTACCAAGTCGTGACGAACATAGTCGAGGGTCTTGATCAGGGTAAACATACTTCTTTAACCCTATGTGACTTGACCAAGGCTTTCAACTGTGTTTCCCACTCTATCCTCATTCAAAAATTGAGTTATTATGGCGTAAGAGGCACTGCTCTTGATCTGGTAGGGTCTTATCTTGAAAATAGGTATCAGTGCGTCGACATAAACAATATCAAGTCAGACTTAAAGCCAATTTGTCATGGCGTTCCTCAGGGTTCTGTCCTCGGCCCTTTATTATTCATCATTTATATGAATGACTTATGTAGCTTTATTTCACCAACAAAATGTGTTTTGTTTGCCGACGACACAACCCTCATATGCTCAGACAAATCATATACTAGTTTACCTCAAATGATGGACAGAAATAAAAATTTAGCAAACACTTGGTTCACAGCAAATAAACTGAAACTGAACGATGAAAAAACCCAGAATATTGTGATATTCTCAAACACTAGTGTTACTCTAGGAGACAGTGTTGAGTTTCTAGGTATTCTTATTGATGCTAGACTTAGTTGGTCCAGTCATATTGAAGCGACTACTCGTAAGCTGTCTAGTGTTTTATTTGTTCTTAGACAGTTGAGGAATGCTGTAGGTTTGATGACACTGAAAATAGCATATCATTCACTATTCCATTCAGTTATTTCATATGGAGTTTTGATTTGGGGGCATTCCACAAACTCAATCACAATTTTCAGATGTCAGAAAAAAGCCATGAGAATCATGGCAAACGTAGGATATAGGGAACATTGTCGTCCTCTTTTTATTCAATTTGAAATCATGCCACTTCCTACATTATATATTTATGTTGTGTTGTTGGAGAATCACAAGAATATTGAGATGTTTCCGAAACACTCCCACAATCATGATTATTCAACAAGATCCGCATGTTTATTGAATAATACAAGACATAGGTTAGCAGTTAGTCAAAAAAACTCGCTAAATTTGAATTTATACAACTGTCTCCATCCCTCAGTTAAATCCTTGGATTTCAGAAATTTTAAAAATAATATTAAGAGATATCTTCTCAACCACTGTTTCTACGCAATCGAAGAATATGCTGCTGTAGCTGGTCAATTCATATTTCTTGAATAATGATTCATGTTGTAAAAGCTGTTCTCATGTTTTGTTGACTTTTTTATATTCATATTTTATTTTATTCCCAAGCATGTGACACTGTGATCATTTTAAGAAATTTTGTTATGCCAGTTTTATTTATAAAATTGATTACTTTTATCTAGAGACATTGTTGCTCATTTTAAGTGTTTGACATAGTACCTATCGTATATATGACTTGCCATAAATGTATTTTGTATATAAAATGGTCAAATCAATTACTCTACTCTTTACATTACATTCAGACTGATGAGTTCTATTAGATTTGGAACCTTATGTAACAATCTCAAATCAATTTCCGCTTGTCGATGTACTAGACACAATAAATTCAAAATGTTCAGACTGCCAGTATATTCATAATATCTCCTCTGATATCCATTTTTGGTAAAAGTATTTCAATTGGATTCACAATTCTTGAACATTTATTTAAATCCAGATGAAACATTGTTAATTTTATTTTCGGGGTGTGGAAAAAATCTTTTATGGACACCTTTTGGTAGTGTGACAGTCCCAGAGTTCTGGAGTCTGTGCTCCTGCGCCTTAAATGTACCCACTAAAAACCCCACTCTGTAAGATCGTCTGGTCGTGTAACACTTGGGCCTTGTGGCCCATTGTATCTTGCTGTTGTTTTATCTCACAGAATCCATTCCAGTAATTTCGTGCCTTGTACGAGTTTGTACAAGTCCTTTACTGGGTGTGTGCTGTATAGTGTTGGTTCACAAATTGGCTGCCCAAAAATGTACTGTCTTCTGCGATCCAGAGCTCCGCAGTTGCACAGTATGTGACACTGTTTCTGGTTCCTTTCCGCATAATCTGCATGTCAGTTTGCCATTGAAGCTGGTGCTCTTTTACTGGCGCATGTCAAATCATCAGCACCATTATGATTTTCAATTGCTCAGGGGCCTTCAATATATTATTCCCAGTGTCTGTTCCCTAGGATATTATTCCAGTAGTGTTCATGTTTTCCTCAGATCCAGTCTTCTACAGATGCACGCACGTGCTGTAAGCTTTGAACCTCAAAGGCCTGCCCTGGACCAGGTTCTTTTTTCGATCATCTTCTAGCGATTGTGTCGGCTTTTTCATTAGTTGCAAACCCCTGATGTTGTCAGTTCCTCTTTGCAGGTCCACACCAGTTGGGATGTCACTTCCTGGCTACTCAAAGCCTTCAGTGCCTCCTGGCTATCTGAAAGAATATGGATCTGCTCCTCTACTATTGCTCTCCTATTATTTTCCTTCGCACATTGAAGAAATCATACCTCTGCTTGAAACACAGGTATGGTATGGCAGCCCAAAGACCTAGGCCAACAAAAATAGTAGTCTTCCCCGATCCACATAAGACAGCAGGAAATTATCCACCTCATCTTGTGGAAAAATGGTTTGGAAAAAGATTATTTCATTATTATTGCTGCATGTTACATCTTCTAAAAACATTTTGGAGGCTAAATTATAAATTTTTCTGTAGTACTCTTCATGTACCAGCAAAACGTGACATTAGCAATGTTTCTTTCAATCTTTTCAACATAATTCTGATGACATTGTTTCTGAAGATGTTTGCTTCCTCTCATAGGTTACAAAATTTATGATAGTGTTCCGTGTCACCAGTTATTTTTGTTTTGCTTGATAGAAACGTATCATTGAAAAGCCGGATATTTAAAAAAGTTCATTCTGATCTATCAGATATAGTTCAACGTCTACTGATGGCATAGTGCCAGGGAAGTTTCTATTTTCTCTTATATATTACAAAAAAACACATGGTAGATTTTTCCTCTGAGAATGTTTATCTTTCCAAGTCTCACATCAACAGTTAGCTAATTAGTGTAACAGTTTTATACTGAATATTCCTCGAATATTTCCATACTGAATATCTTCCCATTTATTTATTTTTTTTACATTTATTTTACATTTATTTGGCCGTTTTGCTATACATTCCAAAAATACAAATCAATTATAATACTACTGTAACGAAGTTACTATTTTCCCGCTATATTTATCAGCCAAAAGCTCCCTGTAAGAAATAAAAGCCCTATCTCCGTTAATAATAATCGGAAAAATATCATTCTTGTCCGACATAAATTCGCGAAGCATGAATTACACATGTCGTAATAAATAGCCCTCCCGAATCGATTACGTAAAACACCTCGCAACACATAGCGAAACAAAGCAATCGTACGTCACCCGCCCCACTCTGGAGCAAGCACTTGAATCGAACGCAAAACTCGAGAATCAAAGTCTCCACTGAAGATCGCATTCATTCACGTACGAGCCAACAGTCCGATCGCCACCCAGCACAGTTGAGTCTAGACAGAGACGCGCGCACCGAGCTGACGTCACAGCCGTCGCCACCGAGAACATGACACTGTGTCCGATCAGCCGTTGACGTCACGAAGGAAGGGAGGCCGATATTCTGGACGTTGGATCCAAGGCGAGAGAAAGCAGTCAGTCGTTCCGAAGCAGCGAAGCCAGCCAACACGCCAGAGAGAGAGTTTTCCGCCAGAAGCACGAGAGTACAGTTGAGGCGCACGCACCGAGCTGACGTCACAAGCACGAAGGATTTTTACAAGCTGGGTAATTATTCTGTGAAAGTATAATTTGTATCGCAAGCGACAGAGTCCACAAAACGGCGCGCGCATACAAGTCGTTCGAGAGGGATTCGGAAAAGAGGGAGAAGCCGGCCGTAGTTCCGTTTCGACATATTTCAAAGATTCAGTAGCTTGCCCAGCCCAGCAGAAGCAGTCACGCGGCCGACTAGTATCCAGAGTGTGAGCCAAAGACCGAAGCAGTCCACGACCGTCCCGGGCCTTGCCGAAGCAGTGAGATCGGAGTTTGGTAAATATGTTGTATCAGGTAAAAGACATCAGGAAATGTTTGTAAGTACCGCAGATGCGATGTGCGCATGATCGTAAGAGGCACATATATATTTCAAAGCTGTGCTGGTAATTTCTGCATACGAGTCCGTACGACACCCCCCCACCGCAAGAGCTTTTGGTTGCTAAGTTTACCCCGCTTGCTTGAAAACACCCTCCCCGCTTTCTCTGTATATAGTGCTTGCCATGTGTTTATTTGTTGTGATAACTTGAGGCCGCCGTCAGCCGCCCTCACTGTATTTCTTTATTTTCAATATACCTGTTTATCCTGTTTTTAGTATTCTTTCATTGACTATTTTGAGTAGAATTTTAACATCTAGTGCGCAGTCGCCACCCAGGTTCGAAACCCAGTTGAAGGCAATTAAAGCCTGCCTTGCTGGCCCTGTTACAGTGTCACGACTATATTGACCCCTGGAGTGTCTTTCTTCACTGAGACTGCCCGGAGCAAAAGTGGCCTTTTCCACTATAAACCAAAAGGTGGCGCCCGAGGAAAACCGATAATAGTGAAAAGCGCCAAAGTTTGATAATAGGGGGAGAAACCCCTTTACACTACTGATAATAATTAGAAGAAAAAAAAAAAGTTCAAATGTTTTTTCCCCACACTCTAAGTGAGTACACACTTGTATTGTGTAGTGAGAAAAAAGAAATAAAAACAAAACAGCATAACATGAAAACATAACAATTTAAAGTCAGAAATAGGAAGAAGGAACGGAACAGTATAAACAATATAAAAATGGAGGGTTACTAGGAACAGAGTAAAAACATATTACAATAGGCAGTAATTGTGTGAATCAAAATTCAACAGTGCAGTTAACATGGCTGTAAGTTGGTGAATAATAATGAATATACAGAGTATAAGTTAAGTGAATTTTCTTGAGGTTAGCATATTTTCGAGTGGCAAGAGGTAATAAAATTTTTTTTTAATTCAAGAAGTCCCTATAATTACTATAGAATAAAGTTTAATGGCTGAAGTGAATTTCTTGAGGTTAGCATATTTTCGAATGGCAGAGGTAATAGATTATATGCTTTAGGTTGAATATATGTTACAAAACGGTGACTAATGTTCTTGTTGTTAAGTGGTGTAACGAGTAGTTGGTTCAACGTGCCGCGTGTATTGTAACCATGATTGAATGTTTGCTGACAATGACCACTCTTATAGGCAGATATTAAAATTGTTAAAAAATATAATGACCGAATATTAAGTATATCTGGAGAATACAGTGCATTTGTCGAGGATCGTTTTTTCGTCTAAAGATAATTTTTAATATAAAATTCTGGATCACTTTGAGATTTTGTAATGAGTTTTCATACAGACCACCCCACACTAGTATTCCATAGCATAGGAGTGACTCCACAAGTGATTTGTATATTATAAGCAACAGTTTAATCGACAGTATCTCTCTCAATATATAAAATTTGTAAATCAGTTTTCTGAGTTTTGTTGTTAGATAGTTGATGTGAGTTTCCCACCTGAGATTTTTGTCGATTATAATGCCTAAGTATTTTATTTGGCTAACTTCTGTGATGTTTTTATTTAGATTAGTGATGCTAATATTCTGGAACTCTGTCCTATTTGCATTATTGGCAGAACAAGCTATATAGTGTATTTTTTCAACATTCAGATATAGCTGGAAAGCATTTAGCCAATCCGTTATTATGTTTAGTTCTCTTTGGACATGTAATTTAGCTTGTGACCAGGAATCACCATCGAATAAGATCACAGTGTCATCAGCATAGGAAACAATTTTAGCATTTGATAGTGAAAGCATTGAATTGATGTAGAGTAGAAAGAGTACTGGTCCCAGTACCGTTCCTTGAGGTACACCTATCTTGACGGTAGTTGGGACACTTAGCGAGTCATGGACTTTAACTTGTTGTTGTCTATTATCTAAATAATGGCGGAAAACATCCAACACAGTACCACGAATCCCATTTGTTTCAAGAATAGAAAGGAGTTTCTGATGGTTCACTGTGTCGAATGCTTTCGCCAGGTCTAGAAAGACCCCTATACATTTTCTTTTCTTGTCCAACTTGCTTATAATTTCATTCACTACAGTGTACATGGCATCACTTGTTGATTTACCCGCCCGAAAACCAAATTGATAATCATTCAATATCTGATTAGCGTTGAGGAACTCCATTAAACGATTTTTGAGGCATTTTTCAAAGATTTTACCGAAGTTGTTTAATACACTTATTGGTCTGTAGTTATTTATTTTTGTTTTGTCACCTGCTTTGAATACAGGAGTTATTATTGATTGTTTGAACTGATACGGGACAGCTCCTGTTGTGAGGTTGAAAATGTGTACAAGAGGGACCAGGATGTGAGGGTGAGTATTTTTGATCATCTTAGTGGTAATATTATCTATTCCGGGAGAACATTTGTTTTTTAGTGAGGATATTTGTTGTATCAATTCAGTGTCAGTTACGGGAGTTAGGAACATGGAATTTCGATTTGGAGTAAGTGGTGGCAGCATAAATTGCAGAGTAGGGACATTTTTTAGCATATCGATACCTATATTGGTGAAATAATTGACACAATAGTTTGCCATTTCATTATCATCATCAAAATCTTTGCCATGTTCGTCAACAACGTGGAATTTGCTGGATAATTTTTTTTTTTTCATTGGTTGCCTCACTTATGATATGGTAAATTTTCTTCATATCATATTGACTATTATGTATTTTATTCAAGTAATATTCATTTTTTGTCTGCTTCAGGAGTTTATTTAAATGATTTCTATAACGTTTGTACTCTAATTCTAGAAGAGTGTTATTTACAATTAATTTTATTTCCTCTAAATGCTAATTTTTATTTGTGTATTAAACCTGCTGTTATCCAAGGCTTAATTTTTTTAGTTTTTAGGTTTTTTTAATATTTCTTACTTGTTTAAATGATTATTAAAGGTTGCATAGAATATATTAGTAGCATGTTGTGCATGGCCAGATTGTAAAACATGCCAATTTTCTTGTGATAAGTGGTTATTTAGTTTTGCAATATTATATCCGCCGAAGGTAATTTTATTATTTTTGTTATGGTTATTACTATTCTGTTAATATTAATCATCACAGGATAGTGGTCTGTGATATTACATTCGATAATGAATGAGCTTGGTATATATTTTCCGATTAGGTTGAATTCCATTTTGACAAATATATGATCTAAACATGTGGCATTGTCTGTTGTTATACGAGTGGGCCTTCGAATGTACGGCTTAAAGCCATGTTTAGCCAGGACGGAAATATATTTATTTACATTTACATCATCATCTTGCATAATATCCTAGTCCCTAGTCTATAAATGCCAATAAAATATGGGGCCAGTGGCTCAGTGGTATAAGCAGTACTGTGGTAAAATAACTAAGAAAGCACTTTTACACCCTTTTTTAAGATTGTATTCATCTTCAAAGCATTCCAGCTTTCAAACCATAGATTTTTGGAAGTAATGCTAATAAAATGATTTATTTCTTTTTACATGGACATGTTAAAACCTATCAAAATCACCTAAGTCCACCAACAACTTCCAAGATAGGACAGCTCCTCATTGTTCCACTAAACAGACCTAAGTTGTATTTTCTTGATCAGCATTATTCAATTAACAAATTGGTACACAAGTCAGTCGGTATGAACTAAGGAAACATTTTTGTGACTGGCACACTGATTATTCAGTTAACAATAAAAATGCATGTCATTTTATTGTCTTTTCTAGTTATTATATAGATATATCACTTCAAATTGGGAACATTTTCAATAACGAATATGATAAATATTGTAGTCATTACTTCATTGTCTAACGTTAGAGAATTGCTAATACTTTTTAGAAGCGCAACTCTGGAGGTCAATTTTGAAGTTATCTTGAGTCAACCTTTGTCATTCACATGACAAAACAGTCATGCTCCTTTAAAATGATATGATTCAAGTTCGAGTTTGAAAGTATCAAAGTGAAAATATTTTATTTCAAAGTACGTGTTTATTGAAGCTTTTTGTTAGGGAAGAGAATAGATGTACTGTATGGTCAAACTTGCTAGGTTATTTTCAGTTTTTTGAAATATATCTGGAATTCAAAACCTGGTATTCATATTTGTTATTCCAAATTTCAGCTTATTCATCCAGAAATTGAAACTGCAATGTTTGATAAATCATCAATCTACTTGGCAAGCCATTGATTGTCTAGCTATCTTTCATTAAATTCCCTCTACAAAAGGATAGAAATGAGAATTCTTTTTTGGAAGCCCGCATCTCTAGCGGCAATTTTATAGTTATCTTTAGTCAACCCTCATCATTCAAATCTTACAATTTAAGTTTGATCGGTTTCAAAAGTAATAAAAATAAGTTCAAAAACTAAAATCCGACTACTAAAAAATCACGCTTTAAAAAGTAGTGAAACAAGAATTTTCTGATCTGAAATTGTTATGTATAAACTATTCAATATTTATCATCTATTAAATAAACAACTTACAAGTAATGTATTTAATACATATTAATAGTGATGTTCAGAGGATAGCCGTGGTCATATGCCACCTACCCTAACAAAACAATATATTCTAACAGTAGTAAGCGATCATAAGCTTTAGGGCAAAGTGGCATATCCTCTGAACATCACTATGAATATGTATTAAATACATTAAAATATATTACGTGTAAGTTGTTTATTTAATAGATGATAAATATTGAATAGTTTGTACAAAACAATTTCAGATCAGAATATTTTCTTGTTTCATACTTTTTAAAGCTTGATTTTTCAGTAGTCTGGTTTTAGTTTTTGAACTTATTTTTATTTCATACTTTTTGGAGCGTGATTTTTCAATAGTCGGGTTTTAGTTTTTGAACTTATTTTTATTTCATACTTTTTAGATCGTGATTTTTCAGTAGTCAGGTTTGAACTTACTTTTTATTTAAATTACTTTGGGGTTATAATTTCGCGATAAAGTATTTGCAGAGATAATTTTAACATGTGTACCATAGCCTATAATGAAAAACGAAATTTTTATATATGTATTTTGGGTAGGTTTGGATAGAAAATATGTTTGGCTCACATCTGAGGCGTGATTTTAGAATTAATTCCCAATTATCGGGTGCATGCAAGCAAAGCAACAGATAACAATATATTTTTGAAATGTGCTAATTAAGCCCTTTCATTTGATACTCACCACGGCATCATTAAAAAAAATAATTTTTAGTTCATGTCTTTATGTCCTCTAGAGGGCGCCATATTTAATTTAATGTGACGTCACATAGCCTATAACCAGCAGATGATTCCAACGATACCTCATTTGTCGGATTATGATAAGTAGTTTAGAAGTTATGAGGGAACAGATGAACATACATACATCCACATACATACCAGTCAAAATCATAACCCTCCTCTTTGCTTCGCCGTAGTCGGGTAAAAAGCATTTCGAAGTATAAGTTTATAAAAAAATTCAGTTGGGAAAGACGTAAGGTCATTCAACGTTTTACAAGAATCTCCAAAATTTGTTCTTCAATAAAGAACAACACATATTTTTCTGTTTTTTTAACAAAGTCACAAATAATACCTTGGTATAGGTACTGAATTCTTGAATTAATTAATTTACTTAAAACTAATAGAATTTTCAGACATACTGATTTCCATCACAAAATCTATTCATTCCTGAGCATCATGTTATTATTTTTGTCAAAAAACATAAACAATTCTTTGCATAAAATGTTCAAGATTCTGTAGATTTTTACTAGTTTGAAGAAAGATGCAGAGATAGTTCACCAAAGAAAGTATATCTTTATTCCAAAATTTCAATATAATGTATCTCAAGCAGGTAATTTTTCGAAATAAATTGGAAATACAGGTTCTTATCTCTGAAAATTTACTAATTTGTCCTACAACAGAGCACTAATATTTTTACTTCCAGGGGAAGAGAACGTGTTTAACCTTTGTATTCAGCATTTTATACTTATGTTTGACATGTACTTTAGCTTTAGATGTGTATGTACTATTAGTATTCTTTATTAACTTCATTTATATTAGGCTAAGAGCGGGCTGCAGAAAACCTGGCCAAACAAGTAACAGAATGAAATGTTTTAAAAATGTTAGTACTCACAGCATACATAAGAAAAATCATTGACTGCCTGGGCAAAAGTTATGCATAAATTTTGTATGGACTTTTTACGGAAAAAGCAACCATACCAATGTAGCAAAAGATTGGTAATACTTTCAACATAAAGTATCTTCGAGTTGGTCGAGCGTTCTAAAGCGCCATATTTAAACTGGTTCACGAAAGGGAGACTGGGTTCAAACTCCAGCTCTGGCAGCTTTTTTTAAATTTTTTTCTTCGAAATTGAAAAATGATTTGTTTGGGGTGAATATTCGTCCCAAATCAAATCATTTCATGTCTAAGAACTGGCTGCAGAAAACCTGGCCGATCGAGTAATAGAATGAAATGTTTTTACAAACTTTTATTTAATTTTACATATGTTTGTAGTTTTTAGTTCAAATCTTCCAAGTGAATTTTGACCCACTTCTAGTTGTCGTTAACGTGAAATTTGGCAGGTGTTCATAATTCCGGTGACAATGCATTATGGAATTTTTGCCACAGAAAAAACAATATGGCGGACGGCCTTTTGTGATTTTAGTTCGATTCTATAGAAAATTAGTATGTGGGGGTTTTTGGTGTCGGCCATCATGATTTCTTTGTCAAAAGTCATAAATTCAAGATGGCGGCTCCAATATGGCCATGAGTTTTGTGGTTAAAGCCCTATTCCAGTAGAAATTGGTATGTGGGGGTTTTTGGGGTCAAAGATCACGATTTTTTTGTCAGAATTCATGAATTCAAGATGGCGGGTCCAAGATGGTGACGACTTTTGTGGTTATAGTCCGATTCCATTCAAAATTGGTGTGTGGGGTTTTTGGAGTCGGACATCATGATTTCTTAGTAGAAATTCATGAATTCAAGATGGCGGCTTCAGGAAGGCAATGTGTTTTGTTATTTTGGGCCGATTCCATTCAAAATTGCTATGTGGATTTTGTTCGGGTTAGTAGTATTGTCAATTTTTGTCAGAATTCAATAAAATGACGGATTTCATAAATAGCTAAAAAGAATTAAATAAAAATGAATTGATTTGGGACAATATTCGCCCCAAACAAATCACTTTTCATTTAGAAGGAAAAATAAATAAAAAGCTTGCCAAGCTGGTTTGACCATTAACCCTGATTTGCCATTTCAATTAGATGTTTAAATCTAGCTTTGACCGTAGACTAACTTTTGAAGGAAAATTTCATTCTGTTATGTTGAAAGTATTCGCAATCTTTGTACATTGGTATGGTTGTTTTCGAAAAATGCGGATCAAAACTTATGACAACTTTATCATCCAATCAAGATTCTATGTTTAGCTGTGAGTACTAAACATTTTAAAAACTATTTCACTTCTGTTACCTCACGATAAATGAGTTTTCTGCATCCGCTCTTGGACTATATGATTGTACTCTCGGATAAAATGGGAGTTAAATCTTGAAATAAATAAATAAATAACTAAAGATGTAAGCTACGTGAGTTAATAATAAAAATCACCTTATTTTTCACAGAACTCTGATTGAACTCCTCAAACGTCATAAATGATACCAAGTCATCTGCTACAGAACATATTGGTAGGTTCTCTTTCGTACAACTCATAAGCACTTTATCCTGGAATAAATATAAATTTCAATTTACATCCATGACAACTTTTTACATTGCAACTGAATTGACATTTGAATAAATTGATTTTCATCCTTGCAACAAAATATATGCAATCAAATTTTCTGAATTGAATACCTGCTCATTTGTCTTTTTTGATGATTGTATGCTTGAGTTTTTCACTGATTTACCGTTTTAGAATAGCATTAAATTACCTTGAACTGATTAGTAAGTACTCTTGTAAAATTACTCAGATACTTTGCAGTATGTCTCAAATTCGAAGTTACTTTGACAGTGAAGCCGCTTTGGATAGCAGTGTTAGTTGCGGCCTGTTGCAGGGTAGTCATCGGCAGACCCAGATGTTTCTGGCTGTGGTTCTCTATCAAATATATCACATTTTGTATACCGCTTCTTTTGAGTCTGAATTTCTGCTCATGATATCGGCCATCTCTAATACTGTGTGCAAAATCGTCCAGTCGCTTCCTTTCAACAACATAAGGGAGAACCAGTTCTTTATTGGTTGTTCTGTGTCGACCTAAAAAATTTATAGTTACAATACAAAATGCCTTAATTTTAATATACTTGGAGAACTTCAGTTATTTATTTATTTATTTATACTGATTACAGACTATGTCTAATAACATGTATCAGTTGGAAAATTACAAACATACAGAAGCGAAGTATAACAATTATACATATACAAACATATATATATATATATATATATATATATATATATATATAAACAATATTAAAAAATTATGTACAAACATCACAAGGCACTTATACTATTCTGGTTGTATCTCAAATGGCTAAGCAGTTGTAAAAGGGGGTGCTTAAATTGTGAATTTTGAAGGGGCTATTTCTGATTCTCAGTCTTATGTCTGGTACGTTGAAGTGAATGTTCATCAGTATATCAGGTACATTGATCAAGTTGTGTAAGATATCAAAGACGAAAAGAATCTGGATCCTTTCACGTCGTTCGCTCAAAGTCATAATTTCAAAATCTCTTCTTTGGTTTTCGTAGGATATACGCATTGGATATTCCATATTTTTTGAAGTGCATGGATCTTAGAATTTTTTTTTGAATGTTTTCAGCATATCGGAATATGTTATGGTCTCAGGGTTCCAAATAATACAGCAGTACTCTAACTTAGATCTAACATAGGAATTAAATAGTATTATAGATGTTTGGTATTTAAAATCATGGCTTGATCTCAAGATGAAGCCGAGTTTTCTGTAGCACTCAAAGCTAATTCTGCTAATATGTTCATTGAACGACAATGTTTTAGTAAAAACAACACCCAGATCCTTGATTCTATCTAGAGATTCCAGCTCAACATCATTGATGGTATAGTTTCCGACTATTTCTATTTTTTTTTCTAGTGTATGATACTATTTTACATTTCGACTCATTTAGTGATAGGTCTTTATCATCGCAGTACCTACAGATTGCATCAATTATGTCTTGGAACTTTTTTGTGTCTTCTACTGATGTTATTTTGAGAAACACTTTCAAGTCATCTGCATATAGAAGAAATTTTGTACCTTCAAGATAGTCATTGAACTGGTTAACTCACCAAGTACCATAAAATGAAAATTTACAGATTATTAATTGAATTCGTGAATTTCATTTGAATTATGAAAACAAATAAGTTTTTTAGATTGCATATGTGAAAGGTAATATTCAGCAAGTAGTTAGTATTCATGGAATCAATTATGGGAATATCTCTATATTGCTCAGTGAGGGTAATTGAAGCATGTAATTCATGGGAGTCAAAAAAATTTGGAAATCCAAAAAGTCATACATGTTTCCATATTAATGGCAATAGAATTGAAGTAACATTTTTTAATAAAACTCAAACTTCACAGAGCTAACTTTTTTCTTAATTCTTCCAAACAATCATTACATGTTAACACATATAAGGTCTTTCTGTGATAAGTGTGGTGTAGTGCAGCATAAGCAAAAGGTACGACATTGTGTTGAAAAGAAGTAGCTCAACGCTACACTTGCTGCAAACAAAAGATGTTATAGAATCACAAACAGGCGTGCGCTGGCCCACTGGGATACCAGGAGCTTCCCAGTAGGCGTTTATAAAGTTACCTCGAAGGGCTCTACGAAATGGCTTAATTTAAAATAACAACAGTTTGTTGAAGTAGAAAAAATATAATCCTGCAGCTGTGTAATTCGACTGCACCTGACGAACAGCGAGCAAGCTAGCTATTGAATAATGCCCCTGCCCCCACAAATGTCATCGCTTCGGTTTATTTTCGTTTACGGGGTCGAAGGCGGTTTTAAAGAACATCACTTTTTGTTTGTTCTATTACATACTTTTAAGTTAAAATATGAATATGAAAAAACAAGTGCTTTCCGATCATGAAAAACGTTAGCTTAAAAGCGTAGCATCCGATATGTTTAAACTGAGTGATTTATGGAAAACTAAGAAAAATCAAGAAGAAAATGCGAACTATAAAAGCCCTCAAGGGGGTGGTGGGGCCTTCTAAGGGAATATTCTTCAGCCGCCCAAATCACCCCAGCACATGACTGATCCCTCTTATTGCCAATTTTCAGTCCCAAAAGTTGGCGCTAAGATCTTAATTTCTATAAACCAATGCTCAAAAAACATTTCATAATTTCCACTCTTATTTTCAATATTGTGTTGTGTTTTTTATTAATACTATCCTCAGATTTATAATTATCCTACAAATTGTGATGGATTCAAGACTTGATGGTTTTTTTTTAAATCAAACTTACAGATCCATACATAATCTCCAACATTCAAATGTTTCACTTCGTAAGCACAAACAACAGGTAGCTTGCTAAGTTCCGCTAAAAGGGGATCACTTTGGACTTCAAAGCTGCTTCTAAAAATAAATGAAAATTGTTTTTTATATAAATTCCAACAAGTTGTTTAAATTGGACAAATACTACTGTACAACTGTATCCTTTCAATAATAAGAAAGTTTACTAATTTCCAATGCTGATTTCAAATCAGTGAGTTTATGCTTCTTAAAGAAATTTTTAAAGTTAGAGAACTTCAATCCAATGAAAGTTTTTCATTTTATTATTTGTTGTCCTGCCCAAATTTCTATATTCCCTAAATTTGTTTTCCTGAAAACTATCGTCCGCGTAGAATTTCTTTTTTCCAATGATTTTTTTTTGTGATGTTCCATCTAGGTTAGGTTATGCCTTTGGCTCTGCCCGCTTCCCGTTATTCTGTTTTCCCGATTTTCCATTATCCCATTATCCCGTTTTTTCGTTCATTATCCCGTTTTCCCGAAAAACATTAGCCAAATCGGTCCAGCTGTTCTCAAGTTATGAGCTTACCAACACAAAGACATTCATTTTTATTAGATATTCCTAAAAACTTTTCCAGGGCAGAGAAATTTCCAATAACTTTTTTTTTTATCCTTTCTTTCCCTAAAAACCTTACTCGGAGTATTACAAACAATCAAAAAACAATTAGCCAAATCGGTCCAGACGTTATTTAAAAATGTTACCCTGACCGGGATTCATTCCTGGGAACTTCTGCGTGGTAGGCGACAGTGTTACCCCAGAGCTAATTCTTCTTTGGTAATAAATGACTCGATAGTCTTTTTCTTCGCCAAATATCTTATATACCCGAATTTTCCAATTTCCGGGCAACTTTCTTATTTTTTTTTCTTATCAACTATCCTCGGGCTATTGCGAACATTTTTTAAAAATTAGCCAAATCGGTCCAGACGTTCTCAAGGTTGCAAAGAATCGAGATTCATTTTTATTATATAAATTTATTATTATTATATTCAAATTGACTATTGGAGAAAAAAAGGTATCATGCAAGTTCAGATGTCAGATGATGCGAAGAACAAATCTAAGTCAAAGATTTGTTCTTCGCATTTTCTGACATCTGAACCCCAAAAATTTCCGAGATGGGAATGCATTGTATCAATAGTACCTATACCTCAACTCTTCAGGTTCAGACATATTAAAAAAAAAGGAAAGCATACTGTTTAATCTATGTATTAAAACCCTAACTGAAATTGACATTCAGGGCAAAGTCATATCATATGCGGATGATACTGTACTCACCTTCAGTGATAGGGATTGGGAAAGTGTGAAAAATCGGGCTGAAACAGGAATTAAACATGTCAAGAATTGGTTAGATACTCATAAATTGTCACTTAATGTGAATAAAACAAACTATATCTCCTTTTCCAAAACAGCCATTGATCGTCCTCACTTTAATGAAATATATAGATTCTGCAATACACGAAACAAAAAGTACCAAATACTTGGGCATTATTATTGACCAAAACTTAAAATGGGACCCACATGTAACATATATAACAAAGAAACTAAGATTCCTGATCTATAAATTTTTCCTGAAAATTTCTCAATTTAGACCTACTGACAACACTTATTACAATCTAGTTGAATCCATTTTACGATGCGGAGTCTTAGTGGGGGAGGCTTGTACGACACAGCACTAAGACCATCAAATGTCATTCAAAATAAAATACTGAAGATTATTTACAAAAAAGATAGGTTGTATCCAACTGCTTTACTATACAATGAAAAGATCACAAATATTAGAGGTCTATTCATACATTCAATATGTTATCACCTACAAAAACTAGAGTCTCTAAAAAACCCTATCCATCATAATCATGACACTAGAATGGCATCGAAAATGTACATTAAAATCCCCAAGCCAAACGGTGAGTTTTTCAAAAATTGTGTAAACTATTTAGGGCCAAAATGTTATAATACTCTACCATTAGATATTAAACTATTAAAAAAACATAAATTTAGCAAGATGTGCAAAATACACATCTCTCAAAACTTTACAAATTTGTATAGACTTATCTTAGAATAAATTGTATTTTTAAAATCATAGCACCTACTATATTTTCGTCCATATGGACTATTCACTCAGAAAACAAGCTGAATTCAATCCTATTTTCATTTAAAACATCCACTTAACTGCCAAAATCTCCATTCATGACACATACAGGTGCTCTCACCTAGGTGTCAGAATGAGAAATACTAGTTATACAAGATAATAGTTATAAACAATGTAGTCTATGAACTTATTGTAAAATTTATGAATTTACGAAATAAATACAAAAAAAATAAGGATAATAAGCCTGAACTGTAAACAACTAAAATTGATAGGTCTCTTGGTTGTTATGCAAGGCAAAAAAATTCTCAGAATAAAAGCCCTGTTTCCATGAAAAATCTGCTGAAAATGAGTTTTCACTGCCTGTTTTAACATTTGTCATCAAGTAAGAAAATAGTTATATGTATTTTATTTTGGTATAAAAGTTTGGCAACAGACGGCAAATATAAAAATTTTCCTCAGAGCTGCCATAAAATTATATTGTGCACATTACAGTATCTTTTTCATGTAGACTCAAGCCAAATGTCGTCAGGTATCACATTTAACTGTTATCTAACATGTTGAATAAAGCTTCATCGATGTGTATAATCCATTGGATGAGTGGCTTGATTAGTATAATTTTTTGCCAGGGTTTCTTCAAATGAGCATAAGATTTCCAAAAGAACAGGACAAGTCATAAAACGTTATTTGTTTAAAAATATGAACAGGGTGAATAGGGAAACATTCTTAATTAAATATTGAATAGGAATATTCTTTGAATTGAAAAATCCACGTTAAAAATGAAGTTATTTTTTTGTGAATATATAACAGAAAACAACTACTTTCCCGGTTAATCAATGAACAGGGGTGTTCATAAAATCAGATGTGGAATCAACTCAAAGATAAACTTCAGTCACTATCGTACAACGTTCAAGATAACTCGTGTTGAAAATGGAAACATTCTCAATTGAATATAGACTAGAATCATTTTTCTGAAAATTGAAAAATCTACAATAAAAATGAAATTATTTTTTGTATTACTTATCTAATATGAATACAACATAAATACACATAACCAATTCATTTTGAATTATCAAACATAGTCTGCTTCAGACTATAACTTTCGTTTGAATATAGTACTTGCACATCAATTATTAGTGAGATTTTTTAGTACAATCTCAGTTTCCATACAAGGGCTGTAATTTACTAGGGGTGGCAATTTGGTACATTCTCAAATTGAAATTGTTTGATTCCATGTCGAGATGATGAAGTTGAAGCTGGCAGACTAAAACCAGCAGACGACATTGCATATAACGACCTCTTTGAGTTTTTATCACTCAAACTGGACTACATTCAGGAGAACCATCCAACAGCTGAAACCATAATCATGGGAGATTTTAATGTACATAACGCTGCCTGGCTCAAATTCTCTAACAAAACAGATGATGCAGGTCGTCAAGCCGAGGCCTTCGCCATCACTCATGGTCTAGAACAACTGGTCGAGCTACCAACCCGCATCCCTGATGTCAACAACCAGTCTGCCAATACACTAGATCTTTTCCTCACCACCAATCCTGACCCGTATAGAATAGAAGTTTGTGCCCCACTTGGAAACTCTGACCACACCCTCATCTCCACAACATGCTCTTTCCATTTACCATCGAGCTGCACAATACCACCCCGTCTCATGTGGCATTACAATTCGGCCGACTGGGAAGGTCTTCGTATGTTTTTCTCAGCGTTTCCATGGAAGAGAGTTTGTTTCTCTTCAGTAGATCCAACACGATGTGCTGAGACAATTTCTGAAATCATCATGTTGGGGATGCAAACTTACATACCGAAACCGAAGAAGAACATCATCCGATAAGACCTGGTTTAACAGAAACTGCTCTAGAGCTGTGGCTTCCAAACAGGCAGCATACCATCGATTGCTAAAAATCCGGGCCCTGAGACTAGAGCAGCATATGTCGAGGCTAGAGGCATATGTAAAGAGACAATAGAATGCTCAAAAAGATGCCCACAAAGCCAAAATAAGATCAAAACTTGCTGAATGTCCTAACGGATCCCGTTCATTTTGGTCTTTCTAAGCTGTGGGAAGAAATTTCACTTCCAGCTCATTTCCTCCCTAACCAAAGAAGATGGAACACTAGCAACGACTGCCAGGAAAAAGCCAATATCTTTGCGCACCTATTTGCTGGAAATTCCACTCTAGATTCATCGGGAAAACAACCCCGAACATTACACCTATTGACAGTCACATGCCCGAGATCACCTTTCGCACGTATCTATCAGAAAGATTTTGCTGGGTCTCAACACCAACAAAGCCTGTGGATCTGACGGAATCCCGCCGATTGTTCTCAAGAAATGTGCCCCGAACTAACACCTGTTCTTTGCAAGTTGTTCAACCACTCTTACAATTTGGGGGTATTTCCGTCCAATTGAAAATTGCAAGAGTACAGCCAGTCCCTAAAAAGGCAAAAGGCCCTACCTAGCAACTACAGACCTATCGCACTGCTATCTATTATTTCAAAGGTCATGGAAAAAAGCCATCAACATCGAGCTCATGAAATATCTGGAAGACTCAGGAATTGTCAACGATAGGCAATATGGCTTCCGCCATCAGAGATCAACTGGTGACCTGCTCGCTACGTCTCACATATATGGCAGCTATCTATTGAAAAGCATGGAGAAACTTTAGCTGTGGCATTAGATATCTCCAAGGCGTTCGATCGAGTTTGGCACCAGGGACTCCTCGCCAAGCTTCCGCCTTATGGCTTGCCCCTCAGCTGTGTTCTCTGCTTGCTAGTTTTCTCTCAAACAGGTCTCTCCATGTAGTGGTCGATGGAGTTTCATCTGACACTCTACTCATAAATGCTGGTGTTCCGCAAGGATCCATTCTCGCACCAACACTATTTCTACTTCACATCAACGACCTGTTGAAAGCAACTTCATGTCCAGTACACAGCTTTGCCGATGATAGTACCCTCCATACCGCTTCTTCCAGGGCCCCTATATCAGCCCGTGAAACCAGAAATGAACGAGGAAGAAATGTTAATAATATAAATATGGACTTGGCAACAATTCTCGAATGGGGATCTAATAACTTGGTAGAATTCAATGCAAACAAAACACAAGCATGTCTTTTCTCTAGAAAAGCCGATCTCACTGTGCCTAACATAACTTTGTCAGAGTAACCATACCACTGAAGCCATCCATATCGATGCTTGGTATTACTATCAGCAATAACCTTTCCTGGGAAAATCACGTGAGGTCCATTGCCAAAAGTGCATCCCAAAACTTGGTTTTCTGTTTCGTGCCAAGAGCTATTTCACCCCAGTCAGCTGCTTATGATCTATAAGGCACAGATCCGACCTGTCCTGAATACTGTTCCCATATTTGGAGTGCGCACCTAAACATATCCTGAGGCTATTGGATTCTGTCCAAAAGGGCAATTCGTCTCGTCGGTGATGCTCGCTTACAAACTCGCTCACTTGTCTGGAACACCGTAGAAAAGTTGGCGATTTGTCTCTATTTTATAGATATTTTCATGGGCGATGCTCTTCTGAAATATCAACAATCGTTCCTGCTTTGGCAGTCTCTTCGAGATTAACCCGTCAAGTTCAGTCATCACACCCCTTCGTGGTCACTTTGAAACCTGCAGAACATCACTTTCCAAAGACTCGTTCATCCAACAACAGCGAGGCTTTGGAACTCATTGCCTAGGGAGGTGTTCCCCGAGGCATACAACCTTCAGAAATTTAAGAAGAACACCAACTCCTACCTTCTTTCCCTAGGTTCCCACGATGTTCTCTGAACATTACAGGATATCCCTTTTCGTGGGAACCAGAACATAAAAAAAAAAAAAGACCAGTCGTCGCACCAGCCATAGTAACTAATATGTCCTGATTGTATGAATATTTGTACAAATAACATTGTATGACCTGTCCTTTTTTATCAATCTTAAAATATACACTTGTCATAATTTGGAATAATCTATTCTAGTATTAGATATCTTTTAATTTTTTCTTGGTAACATATTTGATAACTGTCGCTTATTATTTATTCTATTGTGACAATTTTGTTTGTGTACAATTTTTCTAATAAAAGACATTTTGAATTAGTTGAAGGGAAGTATACTATATAGGAATGGGCGAATCTATTTGGCCATTTAAATTTACTATATCTATTAGTTTAGATATTATTGGTATATCTATATAGATTTTATACATTTTTATGATTTCTTATGAAGAAACACAATAAATAAAATATTAAGGGAGGACCATCAAACGTGTTTAGTCCTCCGGGATTTTCAAAAGTTTTTTCTCAAAATTCTCATGAGAAAAAATTCGGATATTGTTAAAAAAATGAGCTGAAACAATAGTTATGAGCATGTGATTCACTTTGGGGTTCCTCTTCGCAAATGCGGGGAAGTCTATTTGCACAGATTTCCACTGATTTTTTTTCTAATAATTTTCTAATAAATTCAAATATATGAAATTATACAAAAAGTTAGTTGAAACATTCATGAATGAGATGTGTGGTCCAAAAGGTTCCTTGGGGAAAAAAAAAATTTTTTTTTAATTTTTTGATATTAAAAATTATTAAAAAAAAGTTTAAATATTACTGGATAAGACTGTGTTATTCAATTTGTGGTTCCTTTTCCAACTTTTCTGTTAAAAAAAAAATAATTCGAAAATATGTCAATTTGTAGGATTTCCTCAAATATTTTTCTAATAATTCTCAAACACAAGAAGTATGCTGAAAATCATTTGAAAGGTCTTTTAATTCTTCATACAGCCATATAAACTTGATAATAATTTTTTTCTACCAAAAGTGAAAAAAAATTGTTTAATTTAGATAATGCAAATTCGATAACAAATTTTTTGAATAAAACTCATGTAAATAATAGACTCCAAAATAGGTGAATTTCATCTCTAAAACAACAGACTGTTCAGAAATTAATTATTTAATAGTTTATTTGGCTGTATAGAGAATAAAAAGACCTTTCGAATGATATCAAGGAACAAATATTTCTATTAAAAAAAAATTATATGTCATCGCTCCATGTATTTTGGGATTTAGGCACTTGGGGATTAATTTTTTTTTTTCGAATTTTTCTAAAAATTCGATTGTTTTTGAAAAAAACCATTTGTTTCATAATTTAGCCACACAAATTGTACAGAACATTTTTTGTTTATTAATGGAAAAATAATACTTATACAGTCAAACTCGGCTAAATAATGAATACTCGTTTATTAAGAACCATTTGAAATGTCCCGCCAAAAACGCCTATATACACTATGTATTTTTGTTTGGGTATAACGAACTCGGCTATTGCGAACAATCGGATATAATGGTCCACAAATTGAGTCCTTGAAACACATAAACTCGGTTATAACAAACTACTGAGGACAATAATTTTTGAAATTTAATGACTGGTTGAGTGGTGGAATTCCCCTATATCTCTGTTAGGGTTTTGTTAAATACATAGCATAGTGTTAGTACGTGTTCAACTGCGTTGTACCAACATGCCTAATCCAAAAGCATGCAGGAAGGTATTGTTGGTCAAGTTAAGCTGGAAATAATTAGAAAACAGTGGGTGCGCAAATGCACAAATTTGTCGGGACTATGGTCTCAAAAAATCAACAGTATCATCAATTTACACGAAAAAAATCTACCAGTATGCATGTACTAAATATTTTCTTTATAGCGAACACCCTTTAAAACAAGTCTTTAAGCCGTTTGTTATAGCCGAGTTTGACTGTATTTTCATTCTACAGTGTGTCTCACTTCTCATGGAAACGTATCTTCCGTAGTTATTGGAGGAAGAGAGGGATCGTGAGAAAAAATTGGGGTTAACCCATAACTGCGGCCAGGGGCGATGGATAGAACGATTTTTGCGAAAAATAATATTGGGGAGCAACATAGGCTCAAAATTATTAGGTTTTGTAGGACATCAACTTTTGTAACTGGACAAAGGAAGAGAGGGTCGGAAACATTGGTAGAAAGAGCTTTGCACATATGCAACGACGAGGAGTCACTAGATGCCGAATTAAACCACATCAGAGAGAACTTTCACCGGAATGGATACCCCAAGAAACTCATAGGAGAAGTATTGAAACAACTCCAGAGACCTAAGACATCTGAAGAGCAACAACAAAACACAGTGATCTGCCTTCCGTGCATCAGAGGTGTCTCCGAGAAGATCAGAAGGATCGGAAACAAGTTCAACATCAATAGCTGCTTTACGGAGTTTCCTTAACAGGACCAAACCTGACAACAGAAATGAAACCAGTAAGTATTGTATTTATGGAGTTCCATGTGAATGCGGAGATCCCTACATTGGAGAGACAAAGAGGGCGATATCGGTAGGATTTGATGAGCACAAGAAATGGACTCAATGCAGAGAAACGTCAAAATTGGAAATTGCTGACCACGCCTGGACTGAGCACCATCGAATTCTATGGGACGACGCAAGTGCTCTACATAGAAAGGAGCATTGGTTCAAAAGAAAGTTCAAAGGGATCACCTACATCGAAAACAATAACGCCTTGAGATCAAGAACGTATATAGAAACCACTAATTGCCCTTTCTGGCGGACTGCAGAGGCGCAAAACTTCACGCACCACCACACCGCGCGAAATCTCACGCACCACTGCACATGGCAGAATTGCACCTAAGCTTGTCAGTAATCACCTGAAGACGATTGCAAATACAAGCTTTCGAAACGTTGTGAAAAACTTTCAAATCCAAGATGATGGGCGTCCAAAACGAGAGTAAGCAATTTTGAGCCTATCTTTCCCCCTAATATTATTTTTTGCAAAAATGAAATTTGAAAATGAAAATGATGAAAAATGAAAATCTTTATTTAAATAGGAAGGAAATCCTAATATACAAATACGTTACATAATATAATAATAATATACAATTACGTTACATTTTTTACGAAATATATATACAGTAAAAACCGAATATAACGACATCGTTTATAACGACAGATCGGTTATAACAACCGAATGGCAAGGTCCCGGCCGAATCTATATGAACTAATAAGTACACATACCGCCTATAACGACATCGGATACATCGACATATCGCTTAAAACGACGAAACTTTATCGATATTCATCGGCTATTCATCAGCTATAACGACCAACTGTTTACCTATCCCAGAAAAACAAAACATTACGAACAATTTTCACCTTTATACTAATAATATGAAGGAATATTTTGCTATAGGCTTATTATTGAGCCTAAGAAGGATTATTATTCTCCTACCTTATCCGAACGAACCTCTTTCCCGCTCTTTGCCATTTGACCTTGCATGTTTTACGACTTATTCAGTGCGATAGTTGACCGCGTGAGTTACATGTTGATTTTAAAAATTCTGGTTTAGATCGTATGTTTACGCGTTACTGTCGTTTTTATTTCTTTTATTTACATTTTATTTGAAAACGAGTTCATATGCATACCCTATCGCCATACTACAAACAGACATAATATATACATACATACTTGTGTATATTAATTAATTAATTTTTGAAAATTTTCTGTGAGTGATTGATTTTCTAATTATGTGCGAGTGTGCAAAATTTGTAAATTTCTCCACTAGTCCGATGAGATTTATAAATTTTATTGCTTTATATCTATCTTTATTAGTGTATTTAAAAAAAAATAAAAATATATTTGTTTTGTTTGTATCTATACTTCCATTAGTATATATGTATGTGTATATCTATGTATGTACTTATGTGAATATGTTAATTATACAAACCATTAACCCCTGACTAGTCCGATAAGTTTGTATACATTTGTAGTTTTTGTACATTGTGTGTAATCTTTTGTGGCGAATAAAATATACTTCTATTGCTTATAACAACTATCGGACATAACGTCCGAAGTATACGGTCCCTTCAATGTCGTTATATCCGGTTTTTACTGTATATACAATCAGCTTACTGATAGATTCATTCTTTATCTTTAATTAATCTTATTTCTAATATATTCAAGTAGCATTTATTTGAAAGAATTAAGTGTTGAACATTCTTTTATGTGGTTTGGAAGCTTGTTATATATCAAAAGTCCTTGGTGGAATAAAGAATTCATGGTTTTAGCATAATTAGTTCTCATAACATAAAAATCTCTATTGTTCCTAGTATCATGGTTCAATCCATCGCCCTTGGCGCCCAGTGTATGTCACTCAGGTTAACCCCAGGAGAGATTTAGACTCATCCTCAGTATATCTATCAATGGTGAAAATTACAGAATTCTACTCCAATAATTACGGAAGATACGGGGATGTTTCCATGAGAAGTGAGACAAACTCGGATTTTTCAGAACTGAAAATATGGGTTGTTACTAAAGATGATGTCCTGATCATGAATCCGTAAGGATTTTGAGCCTATCTGCCCCCTATTATTATTTTTCAACCCCAGAAGAAATGTTGACTCATCCTCGGTATATCTAATGATCGTGAAAATTTCAGAATTCTACTAATAGTTAGGGAAGATACGGGGGTGTTTCCATGAGAAGTGAAACAAATTCGGATTTTTCAGAACTGAAAATTTTTTAACAAACATACGGATTGTTACTAAAGTTGATGTTCTGATCTGGGGTCGGTAAGAATTTTGAGCATATCTTGCAACATAATATTATTTTTCGCAAAAATCGGTATATCTATCGCCCCTGGCGTGCAGTGTTGGTCACTCAGGTTAACCCCTGAAGAAATTTTGACTCATCCTCGGTATATCTAACGATCGTGAAAATTTCAGAACAATAATTACGGAAGATACGGGGAGAGTGTTTCCACGAGGAATGAGACAAATTCGAATTTTTCAAAACTGAAAAAATGTTAACCGAAAATATGGATTGTTACTAAAATTGATGTCCTGATCACGAATCCGTAAGAATTTTGAGCCTATCTTGCCCCCTAATATAATTTTTCGGAAAAATCGTTCTATTCATCGCCCCTGGCGCGCAGTGTATGTCACTCAGGCTGACCCCAGAAGAGATATAGACTCATTCTCGGTATATCTAACAATCGTGAAAATAACAGAATTCTACTCCAATAATTACAGAAGATACGGGGGCGTTTCCATGGAAAATGATACAAATTCGGATTTTTCAGCGAAAATATGGATTGTTACTAAAGTTGATGTCCTGATCACGAATCCGTAAGAATTTTGAGCCTATGTTACCCCCTAATATAATTTTTCGCAAAAATCGTTCTACCCATTGCCCCTAGCGCAGAGTTTATATCACTCAGGTTAATCCCAGAATAGATTAAGGCTCATCCTCAGTATATCTAACAATCCTGAAATTTTCAGAATTCTACTCCAATAATTACGGAAGATACGGGGATGTTTTCATGAAAAGTGAGACAAATTCGGATTTTTTAGAACTGAACATTTTTCAGCAAAAATATGGATTGTTACTAAAGTTGATGTCCTGATCACGAATCCATAAGAACTTTGAGCCTATCTTTCCTCCTAATATTATTTTGGCGCGCAGTGTAGGTCACTCAGATTAACGCCAGAAGAGATTTAAAGTCATCCTCGGTATATCTAACAATCGTGAAAATTACAGAATTTTACTCCAATAATTACAGAAGATACGGGGGTGTTTCCATGAGAAGTGAGACACATTGTATATACTCTTCTAGAGTTGAGAACCGATATGGAACTTACCCTGCTGTTTCCTGGGTATCTACATACAAAATGATATCAAAACTACCAGCATCAAAAATAAAAAAATCTTCAGAATTTTTTTGAGACATTATTGAATTGCTGGATGACTGTTTTGAAAGTGTCTTTTTTTGTTTTTCTGTCGTGTTTTCTCCAGACAAAAGTTTATTTTCATTTGATCTGGTTTTGGAAGAAACTGAAATTGTTGACCTACTGGACAAGTGCGATTTCTGTTGAATTATTTTCTCATCTGAGATAATTTTTTCACCAGTTAACTCTTTACTTTCTAAAGCACCTATATCTTCTAGATTTGGACTTATATTAAGTGTGTTTTGAGTAATAGTTCTACTTATTTCACTCTGATTTCTATGTGACATTGTTAATTTACTAAATGGATATTTTGTGTGAGTCTGTTCTTCTTCAAGATTCTCTCCAGCTTTTAGCTGGTGATTTTGACCCTCTGTTCGAATTGATTTGGCTCTAGCGCTAGTTGAAATTACATCATCCTCAATTAACACAACATCATCATCTTTATCAAAATAAATATTTTGGTTGTTTTCCTGTGCCAGGTTTTGCATACAATAATTTGTATTGTTTTGGGGCATACCGAAATGGGTCTCATATTTCTGGAAGTTTTGCACTGGTGAACGGGAGTCAGATACTGAAACTGTGTCACTATTTTCATCAATAAGAATAACTTTGCTCAACTCTTCATACAATTTTTTTGCTAATGAAAGCCCTCTTGCAGTCAAAGAGAATTTTGTAGGTTTTCCCTTCTCAGAAATCAGTTCATTTTGGACGAGTACTGTTCTTTTAGCAGTCCAAACTGTATATTTGAACCCAGTTTCACGTTTTGAAAATGAGACATCAGAATAAGATGCAGCTTCCCCACAAATATCTTCTTTTGTAGCATATCCTGAAAAATTTGGATTCAAATGTTTTTTGTACAAAGCAAGTAGTATTGCATATTCTCCTGAGCGATACTCAGGTACATAGGAAGAGTGAATTTCAGTTGAGGATACTGAGTGACTTTGCTTAGGATGTAGATCATTTTGTTCATTTGGAACACCAACCTTGACACACCCAATATCAGATACAGGCTGTGACAAATTGTTAATTAGAATATTTTCTTCACTTCTCGAAGAGCTTTCATGTTCTTTTAATTTCTTATCTAGCATTTGACATAACTTGTCGCCGAAACCTTTCAAAATTTTGCACTCTCTCCCAGATTCCAAGGGTATTGGACATTTCCTTATAGATGTTAATGCTCTACTGAAGGAATGTTCAGTCTGTAAACCTTCTCTTTTAGCCTTTTCTTTCCATTCTGAGATCCATTTTTCGAATAAAGGATTAGCTGATTTTAGCTTTAGAGTGATACGACGCCGTTTTGACTGGTCCATTCTTCAAGATATTAACTATCATTCAGACCAATATTTGCTTCGAATGTTAAATAGTTGATGTTTCAAATTTCCATTTCATACCTAACCTATAACCTATCCAAACTTCTGCTTGACAGGTAAACAAACTTAGGGTTAGTTACCACCCCGAAAAAACCCGTGGACGCAATAACAAACGAACTCCTAGCGCCTCTGATGGACGTTTACATCGTTACTTCCTTCACACACACAGTTCAAACTTTTACCGCTAGTTGCTTCGAACTGACAATTATAATCTCATCTGCCATCGTTTTATATGTTGAATTAGGGCCGATATTAGAGAGTTATTGGAAGTACATATTTAATGCTAAGCAGTATTTGTGCATTACCTTATTTAAATTAGGATTTACCTTGAATCGTTGCTGTATTTTTAGTTATTGGAACTGACTTGAGATAAATAAATAGACGTTTGACAGTCTTTTATTTCTAACCTAAGATTGTTTTGTTGATAGGTGTTTGATTTGCATATCATTATTTATATATTAACAGTTAAACAATTTGAATAATGGAAGAAATGTTAGAAGTTGGTTTGTGGGGAGATGCTGATGACGACGAAATTGAAATGATAATTATGGACAATATATTAATTGACAGAGACCATGTGCAACAAGGACAAAATCCTTTTAATTTAGATGATTATACTAATGAGGAGATTGTAATTAATTTCCGGTTCGAAAGAGCAGATTTGCCTGTATTATTCGAAGTGTTAAGAATTCCGGAAGATGTAATTACTGAAACTGGTAACAAAGTAAATGGTAACTTTTTTCAAAATCTAACAAGAAATCTAAATAATGGTATACAATTACGTTATTTATTTTTTAGGTTTTACAGCATTTGATACTGTTAAAGCGACTGGTGTATCAACTCGGCTGTCAGAATTAGTTCCAATGTTTAATCTATGCAGTCTCTGTCACAAATTATAAGAACAACAGTAGATCTTATATATGAAGAAACAAATGATTTAATTAATAATTTAAATAGACTTCAGTGGCTGAACCAGGAAAAATTAGAATTATATGTGAGTAGGAAAAATTTGTTGAAATAAAATTCAATTTTAAATTAATCTAGTACATACTGCATATTATTGCCCTTTTAGGCTGTTACTGCAAAAGGTGGTGCAGTTAACAATTGTTGGGGATTCATGATGGAACAACTTCGCCAAATATGTAGACCCACAATAAATCAAGAAGAGTACTATTAGGCCACAAAAGATACCACTGCATCAAATATCAATCTGTCTTGTGCCCAGATGGTATAATTACTAGTCTAAAGGCGGATTTCAGAGCGAAGACATGATGCTGGTATTTTCAGAGAGTCACTACTTTATCAAGAACTTCAACAAAAAGCTGTTTTCGGACCACATGTAAAATATGTATTGTATGGACACCAAGCATATGGCCTGATGGATTTGCTGTTGACTCCTTTTCTTGGAGGACCTAATATACTACCCCACCAACAACAGTTCAACAACTCTAACAGGACATGAATATTTTAATTAATAAATGAAATTTGCATTAGGTAGGCTAAGCTGTAAGTGGTGAAATAAAATATGTACAATATGAAATAGTTTTATCCATTCGAAAGTAAGTTAAATTAACACTTAAAATTAAAACAAATAAAGGTAACTTATGGTCTAAGATCAAAATGTTTCATCCGTAACTTCCCAAAACTGTCTTAACATTGTATCCGTCAGTACTAGAAAGTGAATGGTGCCATGGAAATTTGGTGAGACATGTAATTAAAACAACATTTTATTACCTATCAACTTTGGAGCTGAATCGTATTTATAAAGTAAGATTAAAATGTAAAAAGCACTTCCCTATTGGTAACATGTTCATTCTTTTTGTTGAAGCAAAGAATCCAGTAACATTTGTTGCGACTGCAATAATTGATCTGTCAACTGTTTCTCAGTTAACTGTAAGTGTAAGTTGCTTCTCCAATTCAATTTTGTGCATCCTTTCTTCTTTTTCTAATTCTAATCTAGATTCGTCAAGTTTTACCCTTCTTTCTTCAAGGGCTAATTTATGTTCTTCCATTTTTCGTTCATGTAGCTCTAACTCTCTGTTTTTTATCCTATACTCCCTTTCACTTTTCTCGTTTAAGTATGATAGAGCATTTTTTCGCAAAGGAGCTCTAGCATGAGCTCGTTTTCTTGAAGGACCTAAAACCATACTAAAATTGTACAAATGATGGGATTTTGACCTACAATTTCCCGAAGAAACACTGTACACATTGTACGTGAATCTAACCCTTTTAAACTTTTTATTTTTGCGACTGAAAACTTCAACAGTTGCCATTTTTTATTTTTCTCTATTTTAATAATCACTCAAATGAAAATACAAAACTAAAACAATTCAACAGTTGGTTTGGTTATGTTATATTCTTGAACTTATCTTCTTTTTTCCTCGTATCAGGTTAGGTTGTCAAAATAAGGATCACATAACTGACCTTAAATTTATACGGTAATTTGACGTAATTAAGGGTAGGCAGTATTTTATTATGGTTTGCCTTATTATAAAATGTATGTGCGCATGCGTAGCTGTCAACATAAAGGTGACTTTATTAGCGCTTGCCCTTATTTCATAGTCCAATAACTCTCTAATATAATGTCAGTTTAAACTCCGAAAACCTTAAACCAGTTTATCTTCAAGTTTAAACCAAAGTTGGTGAAAAAGTCATTTTATAAAAACACATAAGATTTTTATTTTCCATGTATATAAATGTCATCTGTCACTTGGCCTTATGGTGTTTTATCGTAATGACTGTTTCGTTTTGTGAAAAGTGACGTGAGTAAAATCATTCGGAAATCTGGCAATATCATAAAATTCTATTTTTGTTTCTTGCGTGCTTCCTCCGAAGAAGGCATTTTAATATATCTTCGTGATAAAGCTGCAATAGCTGTGGATACACGTTTGACTATTCGTGACATTGTTGATACATGTATTCCACAAATTCACCCTGCTCTGAGCATATCCTGTAGCATAAAATCTAAGCACCATCAATACTGCAACAAAGGTTCAACTCGTGGTTTCTGAATTGACTTTAATAAAACAATTGAAGCTGTTAAAGAGAAATATTTCATTTACCGATTAGTAGGGTGCTGTAATCTACCCTCTGAGTCAACAGTTTGCTTAGACAATCTGAATCTATTTAGAAATTATATGTCATTCCATTCATCATAATGATTAGGCCTAATTCTAAATTTGCGAGCGGCCCTTGGCACATCCATAAATGATTTCCTCTTCATTATCCGACATAACCTCTTCAAACACTTCAAAAATATTATCTTGAATGTAGTCCATTTTATTTAGTTAGTATTTAGTATTTCCAACTACAAAGTATAGCTTATTTCAAAACAAATTTTTAAGGTTAGACTCGATTTTTAATATTTTTATTATCTGTTTAAATTTTTATAGTATTTTCAATGGACTACATAAGTCTGACGTCAAAAGTGGGTGGAGCTTAGCAAACCTTTCCTAACAATTCAGTCACTTTCAACATATTTAATGATATTATATTATCATTGTCCAGGAATTCATTCATAGCGGATAGTTTTAAAACATGTTTTGAAGCCATTATCTGAAACAATAGATAATGATCGAGTAACTATAATTCAATTGAAAAAATAATATAACCTCAACAAACATAACAATTCTTGTCTATTATAGTGATTTTTCTTCGAACTTAACCATACAAACCGGGTTAGCAATGAGTTAACCTGTCAATATTCCTCGAAGTGTATTCCAAACTATGACGTAAGAGTAAACCAACCACACAAACCAGCTCACTGAGATAGTTTGACAGAGTAGTTATCTTGTTGGAGGTTAGGTTTTTTGTTTATTCATATGGAATGATAAGGATAAAGGTCCTATCTCAGTGTTAAAGTATATTAAAAATATATAATGGATTCATACAAAGTATATGTGAATGAGAAATTATATAAGATTATGTTCATCATCTTCCAGCATTTGCCTAATCCAGATATTGATAAAATGTATTCCCGATGAATTGATGGCCACTAAAGAAGGATGTGGTGAAATCTGAATATCTTCTATAAACTCCATAATAATAAATTTGCCACATTCATTTCCATTGTATTTTCAAGAACTCGAAGTACACATAAGTAAGGAGAAGATAACAAAATATTAATCAACGCCGTAATAAAAATGTTTAACCCTCAACAACAAAAACCAAATCTGTCATCTGTCAACCTTCACAAGTTAAACCGAAGTCTACCGTGACGTCATACAATAGTTAACCTGGTTTGCGTGGTTAAGTTCGAAGAAAAATGACGTATTACTGAAACATCACGTCAAAAGTCAAAGGTGAGGTTGAATTTATGTTTGGGTTGTAAGAAATACTAATGTCTATCAATATTCCTGAAACAACCACAATTAGCGCTAGTGTTTGGGAGAAGTTATCCGACCGAAGGTCAATAGGAAGTCTCACACGAGTTGCAAACTCAAAAAAAACCTCTAAAAGTTTTGCCTCTCCAATGACAATTGATATACTAATTCAATTACTTTTGGTTATGAAGCGCTTGTATATTGCTCATATCGAATGTGTCATTCATAGAGATTTTGTATTCAAAAATGTGAAAAGTTGGTAGCGCAAAACATATTTTGTGATAAAAAGATTGAATAAGAATAGTTTTCGAAGATATTTGAAACTGGGCTTTGGAAAACTAATAAAATAATATAGGGTCTCCGTAAAGGTTTTACTACGTGTATCGACATATTCCATAACACATATAAAGTGTCCGAAAAACATGGCGGAAGTTGAGCATGGAAAGGCCTATCACCATATTTTCAGGTCAGGTCACAAAATTGAACAAGTAACCTTTCACCACACCTATATGCGCATTTCGATAACTAAGTTATCATCATCAGTAGTTAACCACACATCTTTTTTTTTTTATGTTCTGGACATTTTGTTGGACTATATTCTACTCGATATATGAGAACAGAAAGAATCGCTAGTGAATAGTATTTTTACCTCATGCAATGCAAAGCACCAAAAATCAAAATGTCGAACGGCAGGACTTTTCCGTTTTCCTGGTTTCTGCGTTTGTGCTTTACTTTGTGAGTTGTCAGTTTGTACTCAGTAAGAGTGCTTTCATACCTCGCAGAATGCGGGATCGGAAGTGCCACATAAAAATTATCCAGGCCAATCATAACATAGTGATATATTCAAGAAAAATCTTAATTTGACGTTTCCGGACTCTGCTAGCTGACCATAAAGTGAATGTTAGATTTTCAAGCCATCGTTGCCTGCGTTTTGTTAAACCTATTCTTGTTTTATGAAAAATGATATTAACTTTTTCCCGACTTGTTTATTCTTTCCTTCTTCATAAATCAATCGTGTTGATTAATGGTTATACACAATGAAAGGAAGGCTTATTTCCTAACTTCAAAAAAGAATATTGCGATGCATGAAGGGAATACACCCTAGAACTTCCTGTAAATATCTATTTGTTGAATTGGGAATCATGACTCTACCATCGCTTTATATATACCACTTACTGATAAATTTAAGGAATAATAATACTATAATGAAACAAAGTGATTTACATAATTATGAAACCCGTGGACGAAATCAGCTCCACCAGTCTTACTCCGGACTCACGGTCAGTCAAAACTCATATAAGTACTTACAAACAAATAAAATATTACAATAAATTCCAAAATCTCCTTGGGAATATCGAAAATAGAAAAAAGCTTTAAAGATAAGTTATCAACTTATTTTTTGAGCAATGCATTTTATGCTTCTGATGAATTTTTAGAATTTTTTTTTATGTTCTGGTTCCCACGAAAAGGGATATCCTGTAATGTTCAGAGAACATCGTGGGAACCAAAGGAAAGAAGGTAGGAGTTGGTGTTCTTCTTAAATTTCTGGAGGTTGTATGCCTCGGGGAACACCTCCCTAGGCAATGAGTTCCAAAGCCTCGCTGTTCGTTGGATGAACGAGTCTTTGGAAAGTGATGTTCTGCAGGTCTCCAAAGTGACCACGAAGGGGTGTGATGACTGAACTTGACGGGTTAATCTTGAAGAGACTGCCAAAGCAGGAACGATTGTTGATATTTCAGAAGAGCATCGCCCATGAAAATATCTATAAAATAGAGACAAATCGCCAACTTTTCTACGGTGTTCCAGACAAGTGAGCGAGTTTGTAAGCGAGGCATCACCGACGAGACGAATTGCCCTTTTTTGGACAGAATCCAATAGCCTCAGGATATGTTTAGGTGCCACGCTCCAAATATGGGAACAGTATTCCAGGACAGGTCGGATCTGTGCCTTATAGATCATAAGCAGCTGGGTGGGGGTGAAATAGCTCTTGGCACGAAACAAAAAACCAAGTTTTTGGGATGCACTTTTGGCAATGGACCTCACGTGATTTTCCCAGGAAAGGTTATTGCTGATAGTAATACCAAGCATCAATATGGATGACTTCAGTGGTATGGTTACTCCTGACAAAGTTATGTTAGGCACAGTGAGATCGACTTTTCTAGAGAAAAGACATGCTTGTGTTTTGTTTGCATTGAATTCTACTAAGTTATTAGATCCCCACTCGAGAATCTCATCGTCTTCATCAAAAACACAATCAAAAGCTAACGCCGTTACTGTTTGGAATGTTGTAATTTTCCTTTTCCTCAATTTAAATAATCTTTAATTTTTTTGTAATGCGCATGCGGTGTCTGTAGCGACTCTGACGACCCTGCTTTTGAATAGGGAATAGACGAACCTGGGTCAATGATCGAGTAAGCAACACCAAAGTTTGCGAACACGCGTAGTTAACTCGGATTAGGAAAACGAACGTGCAGGTTAGGGATCGTGTCAACCCGAGTAGGTTTCCGAAAATGAGTGTGGTGAAGGGGTTACTTGGTCAATTTTGTGTTGTGTGACACCACAGCGTCTAGCCAGTCTCACTTACATTAACGGGATACACATGAGTAAGTTTATTACTTAAAACTCAAACCGTAATTTTGGATATGGATAATCGTAAATATAAGTTTTGTGGTTTGACCTCAAAGCACAGAACACCCTTTGTAGTTAGGGTGTTCTGTGCTCAAAGCTCTGACGGTTTGACTCGTTGACAACTTGACTGTTGATTCCTTGGTTTGACGGTCAACAGCTGCGTTTTATTACGCACATTCCAGTGCCACCAGTGAAATAGGGTTGACGTTTTATTAGGAATGATTCCTTCGAACCCTACAAATTCGTGTTTGAACAGACTAATTGGAAATTTCAATACCGATTCCAATTTGGAATGCCATATTAGTATGTATTTGTGATCTATCATGACTATTTCATTGGAGAGCATCCAACCCGTTCTCCACTGAATTACAATTGACAACCAGTAATTCAGCGTTGTGACCAGGGTTGCCGAAGCTACTCCAAGCTACTTACTCTCTTTGATCAATTTCTACTCCGCAATTCCAAAAGATTGATTTCTACTCCGGTTGAATGGTACGGATACATATGTAGTTCGATTGAACAACTATATTTTCCGAACGTTGTCCGGGTATTGAGAAATCAAAAGACAAAAACCCATAGATAGAGTTGCCCCACTGTCATATTGTCGCGTTTTATGCCCTAATCTCATTATTTTTCCGGGTCGGACTTCCTTAGATCATATATGCTACGGTCAACATTTGAGTTAATATGGCTGACGAGAGTGACGGCTCGTTGTCATTAATATTAGCATTAGCTCAATCAAACATTGAAATAAACACTGCACTGTACTGTATTCACTATTGAGCAATAACAAAGAGCACAGTTTTTGCTCTATTCAATCATAATATAATTTTGCAGATATATTATGACTATTATTATGTATTTTTGTCTCCTGAACATGAATACGGAAAAAAACGCAGTTGTATCCTATGGTTTCCGAGTGAGAGCCATTTTTTGGTTTTGGATCGTTTTATTTTCAAGCACCGTTTTCTCGCGCAAAAATAACTCATAATGCCTCCTTTCAACTAGCATAAACTACGAAAACAAAATCACTCATTTCCGTCACAATTTTATGTTTGATGTTCACCATACAACTTTTTCTGACATAAATTTGTTTTGTTTGTGAACTTATGAGGTAACTGAGCTTGTGATATATTTGTTTTTATGTATTTTGAGTTTATAATAAATTGTTTTTGTTTTTTTATTCGGCCAAGTTGTGAGGTAACTGAGCTTGTGATATATTTTTTTGGGGGGTTTTATTTTATGCTTACCCACAGCAGTTTCAATTTTCTACCATATTTCGCAGAATCAAAAAGCACCTAATTAAAATTTTTGAGCACATCAAACAATTTCAGTTCTTCCTGGTGTACTAGAAGGTATGTTAATCAAATATTCTCGTTCCGATACTGAGGGAGGTTTTTAGTTTTAACACCTTATTTTATAAATCAATTTCCACAAAAATGACCTATATAGAAATTCAAAATGAGAGACTCCCGACTCCCTTTGATTTCAAATTCTAATCTATTTGCCTACTCATAATTTTGACAGGGAGATGAAAGATCGATTACCAATGAGAATCAGTCTTACGCCCTATGAATGGAACAAAAAGTATCAACTTGGTGCGCATGCATAGTAGTTCTCTTCGAACCTGTCTGTGGCAAAATCAGGAACACTGTTATTTTATCTGAATATATGAAATGAAATGACCTTGAGAAAGGAACTCTGGTAGCGCATGCGTAAAAGAAATTGACGATATGTGCTCTTTGAACACTAACTACTACTCCGCTTTGGTATGAATCTACTCCAATCTACTACTATTTTCTGGCCTGGTGCGGTAACCCTTGTCTATGGTTGTGACTTTTTTGGTTATGTAGTTGATTTTGCTTTTACTTGACAACTCTTCATTAGTTTTTATGTATTTAATCTTCATTAAAAAAATGATCGGTTGCAACTGCAACTAGCTATTTTTATGAATATAAATATAACCAATAGTAAATTAAAATGGAAGGTGAAAGTACGAAATTTTTGTGTGGTATGTTAGCATATTTCAGAACTCAAATATATTTTCAGAAGTACGACAGTATTTTCGCAAAATAATCAAAGAAGATGAAGATGTCTCAGTCGGTGTTGCTGCAATCAGAACTCTTATGGCCATAATCAAGCATTCAAAATGTAGGTATCTAGAAAAATATAACTAAAATGTGTAGTATGTTTCCCATTAACATATTAGAATGTATGTATTATATGTATAGCTGTGTACAGAAGGGATATTTTTTGGAAATGAACACGCCGTCCTCACCCCAAAAAAATCCTATATTTTAACGACGGTAAATATCCACAAATTAGACTCGCACGATGTTGTGAAACTATCGTATTTTCGTCTCCTGAACATAAATTCGAAGTCAAAATGTGGCATTCTCAAATACTTTCCAGGATACGAGTTTCCAGAAGTACAAAAGGCCTTATTTTTCAGTACTATTTTCGACCACTGAAAACACTCACCATTCCTCTCTCTTTTGACAAAAACACCACACACACACACCCTTATTCACGAGTTTTTAGTACTTTTTTGTATGAAAAACTGCCGTATTCTAAAATATCCACTTTTTCTTCAGAATGTAGATACATAGCACGATTCTTACTTTTACCGACCAAAAGTATAGTAATTTTTATATTTACAATGTTGATTGCCTTAATGGTCAAAAGTCAAACGCTATAATAGCTGCATTTTCTTGACTCCTCAATCTCTAGCCTACAGCCCAAGACATGCCTTCGGCATGGATGTTTTTGAGGAACGGACGGAGGCACGCCGAATTTTTATTAAGGCACAATAGTGACAACGAGTCGCTAGATGCAAGTACACGCTTCATCACAGACGTTGACCAATAGACAACACCTACGCCAACTAATTGAAACGTCATGATTGGGTGTTTCTTCTTCCTCAGGGACATACATTTATTCAAATGGGGACATTTTAAAATTGAATAATATCTTCAAAATACATGACCTCCAAGACTATCACATAAACCAAAAATTTTGGTGATACCCGAATTCTCCCTAAACTGCATTTTTACCAAATGAATAAGTAATGGGTCTTTGCCTTTCCCAACTGTTTTTTTTATCCACAAGTGTTATATGTATTTTTCTTTTAGCTGAAACTGTTCAAGAACTAGAGGCGAATCTCAAAGATGCCATTCAGGAAATGAAAAACTGTAATTATACAGTTGCTGCTATCAACTCAGGATGTGAACTCTTTCTTCGTTTCATTACTTTAGCTGCATTAGATACAAGAGTAAGAATTCAACAATATTGAAAGTACACCTGAATAGTTATTCATTTAACTTCATTTGGAAGTTATATTATTTTGGAAATATAATGAACGTTTTTTATATATTTTTTTAGTCTTTCGATGAATGCAAAAAAATCATGTTAGACAGAGGACATTTATTCATAAAAAAGTTGGATGAGGCAAGAGGAAAGATAGTAAAATTGGCAGCCAATTTTATAGAGGATGGTTCGGTAAAATAATTTTGGCTAAATCGTTTAAAAAATTACTTATATACATCCTTTTTTTCACAGAGGATACTAACGCACTCTAGATCAAGGGTTGTGCTACAAACATTGAGGAAAGCTCACAAACAAAATAAAAAGTTTGAAGTCTTCCTTACCATTTCTGCTCCTGATAATATAGGGTAAGATTTTAATAACTTCATGATTTATATGTTGCTAATAATTTGAAATTGTGTAACACCAGAGATATGAATAACTCACTAATTGTTCTAAAACATTTTTCCAGACTCGAACAATTATCAATTTTAAATATAGCACTAAGTGACCATAAGTTTCGAATAGCATCAATAGATATTCAGTGTGAGAAAAAAAGAATGAGATACAAAAAAGTTTTCACCAATTACAATGTGAAAAGTATTAAAAATGATCTTTTAACTTTAGACACTAATATTTTTTTAAATGATAATATGAACTATGGAAAACTTTTCCAAATTTTTGATAGGCACTGTTTCAAAAGAAAAATTTGGTTTTCTAATAATGATAAACCATGGTTAATGCAGAAATTTCCACATTAATTGAAATCAGAGATACATTTCATTACAAGAAGAAAAATCCCTCTAATGTATAATTTTTAGAATCCTATGGTTCTTATAACAAACAGGTAAAAAAAAATTCAAGAAAAATGAAAATGAAAATTAATTCAATAAACTGACTCCAAAATCTATGTGGAAATCGATAAATAAAGTTCTTTACAATGAAAATCAACAAACATCAGATATCCACTATATATTAAACAACAACAAGAAAAAACAGATCATTTTGTAACAATTGCAGAGAAAATATCTGGTAAAATAACTAATATTGAAGATGATTCTTCATTTAAATATAGTTCTGTATCTTCTATGTTTCTGGAACCAACAACTAGCCAAGGAATTGAAGACATCATCAGTAACTTAGATTCTAGAAAATCACCTGGTTTTGATCATTTGAATTTACATATTGTAAAAAAGGTTCAATTAGAATTATCACCCATTCTCGGTAAACTAATAAATGAATCTTTTAAGAGTGGAAAACTACCGGAAAATATAAAAATTGACGAAGTTATTCCTATTTATGATAAAAAATATGATCCCAATAATTATAGACAAATATCAATTCTCAACGTGTTTTCAAAAATTTTTGTAAAAGCTATTCACAGCAGATTAAAAGAATATTTGGATAAAAAAAAACTATATGAGGGCAATTTGGCTTTCGTAAACACAGTGATATAGGCCACGTTTATACCGTGTCTTGGTATGCTGACTAATGATTATATTCCAACCAAATTCTGTTAGTCAGTGTGGTATAAACTGTGCACTTGGTCAAGTAACTAGCTTGGTTTGGTACCGAAATTTGTTGTGTACCAGACTATAATACTAAGTTGACTAAGATGGTGTAAATAGTATGATAAGTTTTACCAACCGTGACTGTAAATTTTGGTTTGAAAGATTGCTAAGCGTTCTGTCGTGGTTATCGAACTGGCTGAATGAATCTAATGGAAACAATAGCCATAAAAAAGAGAGCGAGAGAGTGTTAGTGAAAAATATGTTTTGTGATTCCTAACCTTAGTTTCCGCATCATTACCTCGGAAATTGTTTTATATATTTTTGTTAGTATTTTTGATATAAAATGAGTTGTTGTAGTTCAGAACCTCCTATAAAAAAGTCCAAAGGTATTAATTGGACAGATGAAGAAACCAGTGCGTTTCTCCAAATATTTTTGGACAAGAAAATTATATCAATTTTGGATAGCGAAAAAAGTAGGGGCATCCAGACATTGTCATTGACAGATGACACAATTCCGAATTAGATAGCAGAGTTTCAAACATTTCTCTTGGTTACATGACTAAATAAATACCAAACCAGAACCAAGTTGGTTAATTGATCATTTGACAAAACACGATGTAAATAAACGATTACTAAAACATTTGGTTTGAATTTGGTCACATACACTTGGTAAGGTTACCAAATTCACATACGGCATAAAAGTGGCCATATAGAGTCTGCAGTATTAGATGTCATAACAGATATCCAATTACAAATAGATACAAATAAAAAATGTGGACTTCTTTCACTGGATCTATGTAAAGCTTTTGACCCTGTTAATCATAAAATTTTATTGAAATAATTATATGAAATTTATGGAGTGGTTCATAACTGGTTTAAAAATTATTTATATGGTATGAAAAAATATGTTAATCTTGGAGATTATAATAGTTCTTTCAGAGATATATCTTGTGGGATACCTCAAGGATCTATATTAGGATCATTACTCTTTCTAATTTATATAAATTCGGCTTCACAATTGAAATTAAGCGAATCATTAAAGTTATTTGCGGATGATACTACATTAATATACAATAGTTATGACTTAGATTCCATCAAAATTCATATATATATATATATATATATATATTCTTCAATTTCTCGGAATAAAGGTCTGATTCAGTCAATTCATATAATTTCTTTTAACGACGTTTTGGCATAGTATTTGTCATCATCAGGTTAAAAAACAAAATTATTTTATTTGAATTTCTGCGTTTGAATCGTATGAATGTTATTGTAGGACACATCTACAATAACGTTCGTACGATGCAAACGCAGAAATTAAAATGAAATAATTTTGTTTTCAACCTGACAAATACTATGTCAAAACATATGTATTACCTTTTTTATATAGGGATTTCCAAATACCTAGCAATTGAGAACCAATTCGCCCTGCTGTAACCAAAGACTCGTTGCATCGAATCACACACTGATTTCAATGATGCCCTGCGAGAAAATCACTACTGTACCTTAACCGTTTCTATAGAAATACCCATTTAAGAGGAGGAGCAGAAAAAAAAAGACGTGTGAATGAGGAATGATCACATATGAATTGAAATGATTTCATATATCATATCATTTTATATATCATTTACATTTTAACCTCCTAAATTCAATTCTGCAAACGAAAAAACTCAATACGGCCGTTCAAACTGAATATTGTTTTTTTTGAAATTTCCACCCCCAATACTCACCCTCTGACGGGCCGACAAATGATTTCTTATATCAGGTGCTCTGTATTTCAACCTCATAAATTCGATTCTGCAATCGAAAGAACTACACTGAATAATGATTTTTTTCAACATTTCCACCCCCCAATACTCACCCTCTGACATGCCGACAAATAATTCCATTTATAGGTTTATTTTGACCTCCTAAATTCGATTCTGCAAACGAAAAAACCCTACATTGCCGTTAAAACAATATTAATTTTTTTCAACATTTCCACCCCCTCCGACGGGGCGACAAATTATTTTATACATCTGGTCCTATGTATTTCAACCTCTTGAATTCGATTCTGCTAACAAGAAAACTCTACACTGCCGTTTGCATGGAAATTCGATTTTTTCAACATTTCCACCTCAATTACACCCTTACCTTTGGGGCGACAAGCATTCTAAATGTAATTTCTTACGTAAATCAACCTACAGAATTTGATCATGCAATAGAATAAGCCCTACATTGTCATTTTAACGAGGAACAGATATTTGTGGAGCGGAGTTATATTTTTCTCAGTATTTTGTGGTTGTGTGAACTTTCTGAAATCGGTAATACGTTTATCTATTTTTAGAAACAGGATGTGTAAAGATTTTGAAGCAGATGGCATACCTTGTACCTTAATCTTGGACTCGGCCATCGGATACATCATGGAGCGGGTTGATTTTATCATGGTTGGAGCAGAAGGAGTTGTTGAAAGTGGCGGAATTGTGAACAAGGTATCAATAATATTCATATCAATTTTTCCAGAGAAACATTTATCAGTGGGTTGAAAAAAATGTCAGTAGTTTCAAGGCAATGAATTAGTCGAACATTGAGAAAAAGAGCTATTCTTAATAGAAAATCAGTGACTCATTGACCTTGGAAAAAAGAAAGTCCCTAATTACTCCATCCTTGTTCCCAGAAGAGCCAAATTGAACTTTCATGAAAAAACTTTTACTTATATAAATATCCGAAAATTCTAGAAGAATGATGAAAACAGTCATGAACTCCTTGGAAATTTTCAAGGATTTCTACCAACACACAAAAAAAAAAAAGAATTTATTTTTTCTTTCTTCTCATAAGCAAGTATTTTTTAACTAAAGAACTGTGAATGTACAGCTGTTTTGAGAACTTACTGTAAAAATAATGAAACATTATGGCATTAATGGAAACAGTGAATTGGAATAACCTTGATTTATTTGATAATATGAAGAGAATTGTTCCTAAAATCAGATGTGGAAATCATCTGCGACTGAAAGATGTCATTATCTTCCAGCGTTCAAGATAACCTATTGGGAGGTATGTTGAAAAGGGAAACATTCTCAATTGAGAATTTTTCCCTTTTCAACAATAACAACCCTATTCTCCAAATAAACAGTCAGTCATTTGTAATTTTGTAACAAGTTTGCTGAAACCAAAAAGTGTCAAAAATGCTTGACATACATGTGATTGGGACCACAAAGTAAAAGTTTGGTAGGTGTGCATGGCACATACATGTACCATAATTGAAAATTATGGAATACTCTGTACATAGACTAAAATTTATAAAGAGTGTAATTTTGAAACCAAAACTTAGAAAAATCTCATGAAGAGTTACTTTATACTTTATAATTTTTGGAAGGATTTTATCCATTTTCATTGGTTGAAAAGTGCAAAAAAAACCTTTTTGTACTACCATAATTTTATGTTGCCTTCCATAACAAGGTCAGAAACATTAAGAACTTTTTTTAAGCCACCTTACTTCTCAATAATACAAAATATTACAATACAGAAATTATTAATATCCTTATGGAATTTGATGTAATGTTCGTATTTAGGTTGGTACCTACACAATGGCAGTTTGTGCAAAGGAAATGAAAAAACCATTCTACGTGTTGACTGAAAGTTTCAAGTTTTCGAGATTATTCCCTTTAAATCAACAGGATTTGCCAGAAGAATATAAGGTGAGCTTGAATGTCATTACACAAAAAAAATCTGACACTTAATTGATTTAATTTCAGTACACTTCAGAAGTGAGGGCTAGTCTTGATTTAAAGAAAAAGCATCCCTTAGTGGATTACACTCCCCCATCTTATATTACGCTATTATTCACAGATTTAGGAATTTTAACCCCTTCGGCAGTAAGTGATGAACTCATCAAGTTATATTTGTAAATATCATCGTTGAGAGTTATTTATATTGAACATATTAATATAAGTTTTAGTTATGTTGTTTTTTTTTTTGCAAATTTATCTTTTTATAGTACCTTGATGGGATCCAAGTGTTTTATCATGCTATTTAATGGAAATAATATGTTTCATTTTCAAGAGTCACACGTTTCTGCCCATGATGACAATTTTCATCAGGTTGCTTTGACAAGGTATGTAAAATAAAAGAAGGACACCTCACCACTATCAAATCCTCATCTGGTATTTGAAATCCCCACCAAGGTACTACGGAAACTCCACTATCCCCCCTTATAACTATTAAACGCATTGTATAGTATAAATGAATTGAATCAGTGGGATACAGAACTGAAAAAAGCTATATCTGATCTGAAAAAGCCTGAAAAATATACAAGGAATTGTCCCGTATGTTTTAAAAAAAGCGCAACAGTTTTTTTTTTCCTATCTTGCCATTGATGCTTTTCTATTGAATGAAATATCAATGAAGGAAATATTCTGATTGTTCTTGTTTTTTTTCTGGCAACAAAGAAAATGTATCAAAACTTGACCCATATATAGTGTTGTAGTGGAAACAACTCTCATTTGGATTCTATGTGCCGCCTGTGGGACCACGGTAAGAGCTGTCGGAAATATCCATCCTGCAATCAAGAAACATTTTTACACTAAAATTTTATTTATATCTTGGGAGGCTGTTAAGTTACTTACATTTCGCTCATTATACGTACATCAATAACTGTTGAGAAGTGAAGTTTCCCTTTGAATTAGGAATGTCCATGTACATGTACATTGGTGTACATTTTGAAAGAGTCTTGGTACATAACTTTCAAAATGTGTCATTATCATAATGAATGTAACTAATGTCCTTGTTATGATTTCACTGCAACGCCCAGTCGAACTCTATGTACCATTAGTATGGTAACCCCTTTTGGAATTATCCATTTTCTGCAGTTAACCACCAGCAAGATTTGTTTATTTTAATTTGCTACAATTGTTGCTATAGCAATTTAACTCATTTCCACTTATCCAGTTGATTTGAATTTGGCATGCATATATGATTTGCAGGACAATGCAATTTGAAAGTGGGTGTAAACTATCATCCGATAAAAAAATACTTTATTTTTTGAAGCAATGAATTCTCATTATGAAACTTGTCAAGAATAATAAACATGAAGTAGGTTTGAAGTCATAGGAATAATTTGTACATATACACAAAATTATATATGTACACATACAGTATGTCTCACTTCTCATGGAAACACCCCTCGATCGTCGAGTCAAAATATCCGTAAAAATTTTGAGCCTATCTTGCCCCCTAATATTATATTTCGCAAAAATCGGTATATCCATCGCATCTGTCGCGCAGTGTATGTCACTCAGTATAACCCCAGAAGAGATTTAGACTAAATTTCGGTATATCTAACGATCGTGAAATTTCAGAATTCTACTCCAATAATTACGGAAGATACAGGGATGTTTATAAAAAAAGCTGTCCTGAAGCAATAGAAAACTATAGACCCATCACCCTAAGTCCCAGTTTTTCCAAGGTTTTTGAATATTGCTTCTTGGAAAGGTTACTCTCAAGTATTTGAATAATCTCAACATTTTGTCGAATAGGCAACACGGTTTCAGATCCGGAAAGTCAACAAGTACTGCACTCTATCAGTTTTATAGTGATCTAATCAACTATATAGATAAAAATGAGTATCATATAGGTATTTTTTGTGACCTGAGCCGTGCTTTCGACTGTGTGGACCACAATGTACTATTCTCTCAACTTTACGACTATGGTATCAGGGGTGTTTGCTTGGACTGGATAGAGTCTTTTGTTAAAGCAAGGCTTCAATATGTCTCAATTAATCACCAGGATGAAGATTCAATTCGATCTGTCCTCTCATCTCGACTTAAAATTGACCTAGGAGTCCCGCAGGGCTCGATATTGGGCCCCATTCTTTTCATTTCATATGTCAACGAGATAAGTAATATCCTACCAGATATAAAAGTCACAAGTTATGCTGATGATACAACCCTCTTACTCTCTGGTAAAGACAGTGTCAGCCAAAAGGAATCCTGTGAAAATGCAATGGATAAATTGAGTCAATGGTTCCAAGATCACTATCTATATTTCAATACAGATAAAACTAAATTAATGCATTTTCACACAGCGCAAAAGTCTCTGGAAAAAATTGAAATATCTCACAATGGCGCAGTTGTTGAGTTTCATGAAAATGAAAGATTTTTGGGTCTAAATATCGACTCCTGCTTAAACTGGAACAAACATTGCACCGTGTTAGGTGCCAAACTTGCATCTCTGCACTATATGTTCAGAAATATAAAATCTATATTGGAAAAGCATCAACTGGTACAGTTGTATTATGCTGAAGTTGAGAGTCGGTTGAGATATGGAGTGTGCCTCTGGGGAGACTCATCATTTTCTCAAAATGTTTTTGTCAAACAAACAAAAATTCTAAGAATCATAGATGGTCTGAAACAAGATGAATCTTGTCGAGAGTCTTTCAAAAAACTGAGAATTCTCAGCTTGACTGCACTTTATATCTTTGAGATATGTGTTTTCGCAAAAAAACGGAATCATGTTTTGTAATAATAAGGATCTACACCAGTATAATACCCGAAATAAAAAATCTGCATCTGCCCAAGAGCCGTGGGAATATCACATATAACCCTCCTGAACGAATTGGCCCAAAAATTTTCAACCATATACCACTATCTATAAAAAATATTGAAGGTGAAAAGACGTTCAAATATCAGTTGAAAAGCTATCTAACAAACTTATGTCCATATAACATGAATGAATTTTTCATTGGAAAGCAGTGATTTTCTTTTTTGTCTTTTCTTTTTTTTTTAAACAGATTTGACAATATTTTATTTGTCTTTTTATATATGTATTAGTAATTAGTAATTTTACTCGCCTATATACACTTCTACACTGACTTTTTCTTATACAATGTATATTGTCCAAAAAGAAATAAAAAACTTTTGACTTTTGAGAGGGTAAAATTCGGATTTTTCGGAACTGAAAATTATTCAGCGAAAATATGGATTGTTACTAAAGTTGATGTGCTGATCACGTAAAAATTTTGAGCCTATCTTGCTCCCTGATATTATTTTTCGCAAAAATTGGTATATCTATCGCCTCTGGCGTGCAGTGTATGTCACTCAGCCCAGAAGAGATATGGACTCATCCTCGGTATATCTAACGATCGTGAATTCTACTTCAATAATTACGGAAGATACGGGGGTGTTTCCATGAGAAGTGAGACACAGTGTATATACATATACAGGGTGTAATCTAACTTCTTGCATCCGCTAACAGTTGATAGCTCATGATAAAATAAAAAGATTTGTCCTTTGAAATTTTTATGATTAAGTCCTTAATAAGCCCTGAGGGTACAGGGTATAAAGAATAGGTAGGATCTGCCTGTCGAAAGAGGCGACTAAAAGATCAAACCCAAGCCAAGATGGGAGACATCGTGTCGAGGGCTGAGTTACTGCAGGGTTTAATATACAGTCTCAAAGGATCCCCTAGGGGCACCAGGCGGCACCCCCTTGTATCCTACGCCTTACCGCGGTATGCGGACCAACATTCCCCAGCTGATCTTGGGTATCAAATGGATAAAAAAAAAAAAACTGAATGGACAGATGCAAACACACCTAGTCACAAACAAAAGGCAAAACTGCCCGGTGCTAAGGCTCCACAGCAAGCACCAAAAATATAAACAAAAGTAGTCTCTATTGTCTCACCCATCTGGTGTAAAAAATAAATAAAAAAAAACAAACCACGAGGTCCATCTCTCTCTTTTTGCACTCTCTCCTTTCGTTTCTTTTTTCTCTTCCACTCAACTGAATTAGGGTCATATTATTGCTATTGCTTATTTGTAAATTATTTGCTTCACATTTCTTTTGTCTTCTGCAAATTAGATTTCACCTAAGTCCATTCGGAAAATGCCACAACACAAGCATAATGATTGCTTAAGTGGGTCACTTGTTTCTTTTCTGAAGTGGAATCATATAAACAATATTTCGATGGCCTAAAATGAAAACCTCGTTTCTCAAAAAATTACTTAAATAACTTTTATATGTTATTAGATGGATAAGCTCGTATATTTTAACATTTGATGGTATTTTATGCATACTTGTTATAACATATAACAAATTTAGGAACTGACTTCTGAGTAAGTATCATTACTTTTAAATAACTGGTTCGTTTTTTGCTTCTCCTGTAAAGTTTGCATTTTTTGAGTTACGTGGTTATTATTCTAGGCCATCGATTTGTAACACTCAAATTGTATGTCGTATCTGAATAAATCTATTAATGTAAATAAGTTGGATTTCTTTTAATTCCTTTTGAGATTTGCCAGTCTGTCATACATACATTATGGCACGTATGATGCCATATTTGCTTTTTTGACGAAGTTTACATGAAATAAATTAAGGGTAGTGGATGAATTTTACTGTAGCAAACTGTGTTTTCTCAACACATAGTTACCTTATTTCACCATTATTTTAACGTGTTAGTATTAGTGCTATTTTATATTTCACATTCAGGAGGCTTATTTTTTATTTTTATTAGTGACAATGTTTTGTTAATCTTATTTATACAATACAGAGGAAAGCCACTGTTTTCGCAAAATGGAGAGGAATATTCAACAAAGAGCGAACACTCCCAATGTCTTCTCCATGACAGTTTAATATAAATTAGCCAGGAAAGTAGTTGTTTTCTGCTCTTCATCTACCATCCTTTAGTTTAATTTATATCAAACTGTCATGGGGAAGACTTTGGGAGTTTTTACTCTTTGTTGAATATTCCTCTCCATTTTGCGAAAACAGTGGCTTTCTTCTGAATTTCATATGGTAGTGTAACGAACCTAGGCCGGACCTGTCGCCTCACGCGTTGCCATCGACAACGATGAGGTCATCCCCGGAGATATTCGAGAACAATCCAGTCGCTCTGCCGCGGAAAACAACGGTCAATATTAGAAACAATTGGAACATGTTGGTCGCCAACTGCCAGAATTCGAAAGATCGGGAATTCTGTAACGGAGATAAATAGGTAGCCCTCAAGATGGCACGGGGAGTCTGAACGAGCCCATACGATCGAGCTATACAGTGGCGTAGTAATATAAATTAAGTTGTAGATTAAGTGTGAAATAAATTAGTAAAACCAAGTTAAGTTTATTTACGTTACAGTAGATAGATTTATTTGAACATGTTATGTTTAAATTACATTTATGTCAAGTCGGAAAACAGATGGGTACAAAGTACTAAATTGTGTATAACAAAAAACACTAATATCATTTGTGACAGTACAACACTAAGTAACATCTAAAACATAAAAAGCTTGAAATCATTCTGTATATGTACAGTTCATGTAATCATGTAAATTATTAAAAAATATATTTTAAAATATATTCTACAATACATTCATGCTCAATAACGCTAAATCAGAAGGCACAACATTGTAGAGTTTGATATCCTGTGAATTACGCACTGACATTTCTAGTTTAACCCGGGGTTGTCTTAGTTTTTGTGCATTTCTGGTAGTGTAATTGTGGTAGTCTGAGTGGGAAGAATATACACTTTTATTTTTGTGAATCTGAAGCAGTGTGTGGTAGATGAAAATACAAGGCAATGGCATGTTTTTTTTTTAAACTGGTTAGCATACGAATTGTTTTGAGAGCATGGGAAGACCTGCCCCAAAGGAGTACTCCATATGTTAAGTGAGTGTGGAATAATGAATGATATGAGGTTATTAGTGTTTGGGTGCTCAGTACTTTCCTCAGCCTACGAACTAGATTAAGTTTGGTGGATAGTTTTTTACACAACATTTCAATATGATTTTCCCATTTGAGTGAATCCTCGATAGTTATGCCAAGCAGTTTAACATGGTTTTTACTTGTTAACCGGTTATTTGATGAGATAATAATATTTTGGGTTTTATCCCTATTTAGTTGCAACTAATTTCGTAATAACCATTTTTCTGCTTTTTCTTCCAGTTCTTGGTTGGTTTTTAATATTACATCAACATCAGAACTTTCATTTAGCATCGTTGTATCATCTGCAAAGCAAATTATTGTTTTGGGAAGCAGATAATCGAAAATGTCATTTCTATAGATAACAAATAATGTAGGTCCCAGAACAGACCCCTGAGGGATGCCATGAGACATAATTAGATAGAGTACCATCCACACAAACCGCTTGTTTCCTTGAAGAGAGGTAAGATCGAAAGAAATTTAAAGATGTTCCTCGGATTCCATAGTATTCAAGTTTTTTCATAAGGAGATTGTGATTGACACGTATCACATTGTTAATTGCATTTTGTATTATTTCCATTACTGCATCAGTTGTAGATCTCTTTTTCATGAAGCCATATTGATGTTTGTGGAGTATACTATATTTATTCATAAATTTCATCAAACGTTCTTTAACTATGATCTCTATTATTTTTCCCAAAATGGGTATAATAGAAATAAGTCTGTAGTTGTCAGGTGAATTTGTATCTCCTTTTTTGAAGATAGGCATAACTTTGCTTAATTTTAATATATCTGGAAAAACCCCTTCAAGAAAACAACGGTTTATAAGAATAGTTAACGGTTTGATGAGATAATTAAGAGTTTCTTTGATGATATGGCTACTTAGAAGATATATATCATCGGAGGTGGAGTTTTTAAGTTTTGTAATGTAATGTTTATGGGTCACGGGTAGCATAAAATAAAGAGTCTCGAGGTGTAGGAAGATTAGAGGCAATCTGCCATGTTGATTTACAAGATGGTAAGGTTTTGATTATATCATCGGCTATATTGGAAAAAAATATGTTAAATCCATCAGGGCTGATACTGTTTGAGGTAACATTAGAATTACAAGCAGAATTTCGTTCGTAATTCATTAATGTCCAAATATCTTTTGATTTGTTTTTGGAATTTTCTACGAAATTTTTGCCAGAATAATTGCTGTTTTATATTTGCGTTTGAATTTTTTTATAGATTTCTCTATCAGCAGAATTTTTTGAGGAGACACCCACTGTTTGTTGTAATTCATTACTGTTTTTTTACTGTTTTCAATTTTTTCAATGGAAAATAGGTAGCCACTCCTATTTCAACTTCATTCGAAATAGGTTGTTATTGAGTTTCTGGAGTGTTTCTTCAGGTGCCGTTTCGCAGGTGATTTTAAAATTCACCTCGTTACATGTACCCATTGTTGTCTTAGCATGGCTGTGTTGATGTTTAATTCAGTCTCGCTTCAGTCTGGGATCTTCGGATCTTTGGTTGGGACTGCCCTATACTGATGAGCGCCAACAGCCCGAAACCGGTCTATAGGTGACAGGTGAGACTGATTTAAACTAAACACAATCATGTCTTTTAGAAAGAAACATTTGCAATTTAGTATTCATTTATATGCATTATTGCATAGATGTCGAGCAGATATCATTCAACATTCTGCGTGGAATTAGCCAGGAAAGTAGTTGTTTTCTGCTCTTTGTCTACCATCCTTTAGTTTAATTTATATTGAACTGTCATGGAGTTTTTACTCTTTGTTATTTATACAAGTTATAATCTGTTTCTATATGTAGCATTTTTTGTTCTCCTTTTTTATGAATTTGTCTACAAGAATTATTTTCTTCCGACATCAAAGCATATTTAGATTTGATTTGGCTTCACCTACGACTGCTTCCATTTGTAATGTTATTCAAGTTAATTGTTGTAATAGAATGCCCAGACTATTCAGTGAAGAGCGGTGTGGAGTTCTTTGGACCGCCTTGCTAGTTTCAAATTTATTTATGTTTCAAGCAAAGGGTTTTAGAAATTGTGAATTTAAATGGGCGCCGAAATTTTTCTTTGTAAATTGGTACAAAAATTCAAATTCCCTACTCAATAATGATTCCAAATTAAATAACGTTTCCTTCCGTAAATAACTACAACAATAAAACAAATACCAAACTTATATTAATCTATTTACAAATTTACATCATTTCCATTGATTAACAATCTATATATCATATATCTCTTGTATAAAAAAATTTATTTGGTTTCCAGAATGAGAAAAGCAATATTGTTTTTGTTTGCTGAACCTGTCGGTTTATCGATGACGATGTACCTCTGATTGTAGTTTGTGTAGCTCTTAGCTAGACTTCACGTAGTTGTTTGGCTCGCAATTAGGGGGTACTTATAGCTGCTGGGCGACTGATCAGGTGGACAGATGGATCAGGATACAAGCATCAGCTTCCTGTCCATTGAATGTGTTCTCAGCAATATTACATGAAAAACAATATTGTCTGTGTCAGAATTTGCTATACAAAAATTCAACTTCTTGAAACTTGGAATTTTTCAATGCACTCCTCAACGCATAGTTGTTACAATCAGGAAAACTACCTACCTACTTCAATCAATTCATCATTTATCAAAATGAAATTCATGATTACCCTACAAGAGGTAACATGAATTTTTATGTGACAAGAACAAATTATACGAGATCAATGAATTCACTATTCCACCGAGGTCTCATTGAATATAACAAGCTTCCAAAAGACATTATAAGTAGCAGTTCTATAATACATTTCAAAAAATTACTTATAGATTACCTGAAATCAAAATCTATTTAAATCAGTTTAAGGTTTATTTACCATATTTACACCATTTCATTTGTTTATGACTATAAAATATGTAAAATAATATAATTTTCATTTATTTTCTTTTTTTTTAGTATCATCATATTCTTGCTTAGCGAATATTTTACTAAAATGTTATTATTGTTAAGATGTAACATTTATATTTATATATTGTATATTAGGATACCTATATTAATGAACTTACTTACTTACAAATGAGTGGAATCTCATCAAGAGATTATTGCTTAAAATTAATTGATCATACAAATCAGCTTGTGCTGAGATTTGTCAGTAGTATTCAATACTGAAATTGAAGAATTATTTTATGATTTCAACAAAATTGAACTTTGCTCTCTATAAAAAATAATTTATTCTGATTCTGAGCAGCCAAGATTATACTTTACCAAGAATAAAAACAGAATTTGGCACAATCAAGTTTGATATACGAAAATGACTCAATGATATTCAAGAAAAGTATATGAGAATTATTGTTTGACCAGTCGTCAAATACTTTTTCAGAATGTTTGCTTTAAAATCGAAGAATATTCCAAATTCCAGGGATTAAATTTATACATAAAATATATATGTGATCGCTTCACCTACATCAAAATCACAGCTCGGTGATAATTATCACCAAATATGGAACCATACCAAAGATATATAAAAATCTCATTAAATATATATATTTTCCAACTATATCATACCAAATACAGCGAAAGTGATATCATATATTTGTGAAACCATCATTAGATCCCAATAAAGCCTTGTCAGAGCAAGCAATCTAATCAGATAAGATTGAACACTGATATATAAATTCAATCTGATACATCACATGTGGCATCCATGATTCTAACTGAACTCCTTAAAAAATAGATAGTGAACGGCACTGTAATTGATTATCAGATTGACCTGAATAAATCTAATCGCTGTTTACTGAACAACATGCGTAGATGACTTGAGATATTTTCTTTGTGAAGAACTACCTGACGTTCTCGTTAAAAATTATCTAAACGTGACATATTTTAAAAAATCTTTGGTCCAAACATCATTCCCAATACATACCTTGATATCACTCGGAATTCACTGATTCGAAATCACTTTAGCGGAGAAAGGAAAATGCTCTTATTAATTAATTATTTCAACATGAACATAATCTACTTTGTCAATCAATGGCTGACGAGCATCAGAACACAAGATATCTCAATTACAGCAAGGTCGGAAAAGGGGCGAGAATGGCATCTCGCCTCCTTTTAATATCTCCGTTCTGTCAGATCCCTCACGACCGTTCTTATTCTTCTCAGCCGTAATGACTGTTCCATTGACCACGGTTAGATGTCGCTAAGATTTTCAATAGGTTGATGAATGAATCTCTGAGCATACCAATAAGAAATGTAACAGTTATATCGTTACACATTTCCACACCACTACCCCACTTTGTTACAGCTTGTCATGTCTTTCTCATCCTTAAGATCGTTTTGTAGTATGAGACGGTCTTCATAATTTTGTATAATTTCAAATCGTCTGCAAAAAGTAAGAAGTGGGTGTCACTTAATTCTCTCATTTATGAACATTTAAAATTACAAATCATTCATCATGATTGTGAAACTCGTTTGAAAAACAGAGGGAACTATATGGGATTTTTTATTCTTAGGCATGTGATGTTTGTCTTTATCATATATAATGGATATATTTGATTAGCAAACCCATAAACAATCAATAGAAATATCCCTTTCCCATACTAGAGCATAGTTTTATTGATTAGCTTTATGCGCTTCCCACATCGAAAAAGATGTGTTAAATTTTTTTAATCATTTTTAAATTTTCCATATATTTTAGAAACTGAAGAACCATTTTTGATTATATATATTACAATAAATGACTCACCACATCTATCAATAACTTTTCAAGCAATTTTCTATACGAGTTGTAATAAATAATTGAGTAGTTGGTGACTTCATAGATGTATATGATTTTGTCACCCTGAAGAGTTTCTGACTGTAGGTGCAAATAGAAAAATTTATTTCCAGATCACGGAGCATATTTTTTTTTGTAAAGAGTATTTTCACTTTCGGTTTGGTTACCATCCAGGCAGGAAAATGATAAATGAATATCCAACATAAAAAATCATATATTTGTTACAATAAAAATCATTTTTACATCAATCATCACAGTAACAATAAACGACCACTCTCATTCAGATCATACTTAAAAGTTTAAGTCATAAAAATGCTAGCCTAACAAACAACATAAATATTTTGCTTAGTATTTTTTGAGCTTTAAAAAAAATTATAAAAATGCTGGAGATGCAACATTGGCTTTACGAAATTTCCACAAAAGGCAAATGTATATAATTATTAATCAAAAAATTTCTTTGAATATAAATCGCACCAAGATAGTTATATAAAAACAAAAGCGACAGTGTGGGAATTAACATGATTTTACACTGTAACATGCAAAATATGGCACTTACAAAAAAGTCTTTGTAACAATGGAGTTTGCAAATGGCAATATTTACCCACATAAATCCCTCACTTCGAATCAATATTAATTTTTCCACAACTGTGTGGAAATAATCACAGATTTTTTTTTAATTTATAATTTTTTGTGTCATCAACAGAAAGACACCCTGAAAGCAGCGCAAAGAGTTTCAACAACGCTGTAGATTTGTTCGAAATTTGGTCTGTTTTCTGGATTGTATTCCCAGCATCGTAACATTAATCGATACATCTCGTCTGGTATATTTTCTGGAGCTGGCATTCTGTAACCTGGAAAGGATGAAAAAAAGAGGTTTCAAAAGTTGAATTGTAGGTGTCGAGAAACAACTTTAAACAACAATTAACCATTTGTGGGGTATTCATGTTGAATATTGAATAGAAAGATTTTTCTGTGAATTGAAAAATCCACGATAAAAATGAAGTTATTTTTTGTGAATGTCTAAGAAAACAACAACTTTCCCGGCTAAAGCCACGCCGGACATTGAACGACATCTGATAGATATTCTGAAAAGACCCTAACTCAAAAGAAAAAATTTGAAATTGAAAATTTGCATTTTCATTCAGATAGTTATTTGATTTTCTATTCCAGTCTTAATTAAGAACTCATAAATATGAATGAGGCAGAGAAGAATGTTTTCCAAAAGAGAGTACTTATGAGTTCTTAATTAAGACTGGAGTAGAAAATCAAATAACTGTCTGAATGAAAAAGCAAATTTTCAATTTCAGATTTTTTCTTTCCAAAGACCCCATCAATCCATAGGGGACTCTCAAAAAACCCAACGGAAATCACACCAACACTGGGAAGGAAACTATAGAACTCTTGCTCCATACACACTTCCCAGGATCCACTGTCCTGTATAGCTCCGGACGACACTGTCGAATTTCGCTCTGCGAATATTAAGTGTTATAAAGCTTTTTCTTCAATTGGTTGACGGTCTTGTGCCAAAGATCAGGAGAAGAACCCCCCATCCACCCTCTACATTGAAGTCCTGACAAAAATCCTACCCAGTGAAAATCGACAAGCCCCCTGGTAAAGGTAGTCTGGATCCGAAGAAATCAGTGCTCCTGGGGATCGGCTTCTCTCGAAGGCCGATCTCCTGGAGGTGCTGGGGACTTTGCTGAACTCCCTCGGAGATGACCTGTTGAAAATCCCTGTGATTAGCAACCCGATATCCACCAAAAAGGCTGAAGTTGGAACTGATAGCAGCACACCAGCTCCAAAGAAGCACAAGAGGAATGATTTCCCAGCTGTACCACCACCCAAAGGCACGTTAAAACCTTCTTCAAGCTTCCTTGGCACTCGTAGAAGTTCTCGAATAGTTGTAGATACTAATTTAGATCAAAATTTGCAAAATTCCACAAACGTCAAAATCTCAAATAAATTCCAAGTTCTGTCAGACGTGACATTAAACGAATCCTACGTCGATTGTCCCAGAAATCCAAGGGCGGATTCAGCCAGTGCGCTCATTTCGGACCAGGGCTTAGAAAATTCCCCAAACCAAATTTTAAATTCTACTGAGGGTTCTAGCATCCCCGCAACAACTCAAAATTCTCAAAATTTGACCGAAGACGATACAAATATGGACATTACCAATGACTCTGTACGACCACAAACAGAACAGACACCACTAACGATCAAAAAACAGCAGGTACCTCCTATCACTGTTAGGGACAAGAGCAAGTGGGTAACAGTTAACTCACTTTTCAAATCAAACAACATCAAGTTAGACCAACCTGCAAAAAACGTATTCGACGGAATACAAATTTTTCCAAGTTCACCCGATGATTATAGAAAGATCTCGAGCATCTTCAGGGATCAAAAGATCCCTTTCCATACATACACTCTCCCTGAAGATAAGAAACTCAGGGTCGTCTTCAGAGGCGTCCCGAGTTTATTACTTGGGACGACATTAAAGCTGAGCTGGTTGACAGTGGTTTTACCCTGGAATCAGGGGCACGACTACATAAGTTGAACGGAGAGATCAGAAAGTTCTCCCTCTTGTCTTGGTTCTGATAAGCAAGGAACAGCGTGACATATTCAATGTTAAAGATATCCTGAATGTCAGAGTGATATGGAACCACAGAGGCCAAGGGCCTCTGTGGGACAATGTTACGCTTGTCAAATGCGGGAAAATCATATATCTAAGGATTGTGTCAAGCCAAAATCCGAAAAAGCAAAGTGTGCAAATTGTGAGGGGGAGCACACTGCGAATTATCGAGGATGCCCCAAGTGTCCTCGAATAAGGCGTAGGGTGAACCCCCCGAACACGGGGCACCACAATCCTAGATTTTTCCCTGCACATTCAGGCAGGACGCAGTCGGGGATGTCGTATGCAGCGGCGGCCCGTGATAACCCTCCTGCACAGACATCTCAGCTTAATAGTCCGAGAGATATTCTGTCGACTTTAGATCAAATGAGGACACTGCTTGCACAGTTCGCTGAGGCTGTTGCAACACTCTCGACCGGTTTCAACCCTAACTAATGGGTGAAAGGCAGCTTCCGAACTTCATCAAAGCTGTGAGTTGGAATTGTAATGGCCTTCTCCAGAATAGACTTGAGTTTCAAGAGTTTCTTGTAGAAAACAACATTGATGTTGCTTTTCTGCAGGAGACTCTGTCTTAATGGAGAAACTGTTAGATTTCCTAACTACAAAGGCTCAGAAATGATCGACTTGGACGTCCGGTGGCGGCGTTGCCATTTTGGTGAAACGCTGTCATTCGCATGTTCAGCTTGGCATTTCAATGATGATACCCATGGTATAGAAACTGTAGGTATTGTTTTCAACACGAGGAGTAGTCCTATGCGTTTGATCAGTGCTTATAACCCTCCGAACAATCGAATACTTCCTGAAGCGCTCGATACACTCTTGTTGGAAACAGATCAACCTGTTTTGGTCATGGGCGATCTGAACGCTAAGCACACACAATGGAGTCGTGTCACCAATCAGAATGGTAGGCGACTGTGGCAACATTTTGACAGGAATGAATACCAGGTGTTGGCTCGGATGAGCCAACGCATTTCGGTCATCTCAGGCCCGATGTGCTTGACATTGCTTTGGCCAGAACATCACCTGGAATTGGGACATTCGTACTCTCTCGAGTTGGGCTCTGATCACAACCCGGTGATTTTAACTCTAGGGGTGATCCACCCCCAGACAGATCGTATGTGCACCAAGGTGGACTGGGAGAGGTTCCGTTCGCTTCTAGAGACAGGTTACTGTACTCCTGAGAAAATTGATTCTCCACTTGAGTTGGACGAGGCCGTGAGCGCGTTACGAGCTCACCATCAAAAATGCTCTCAGGGATTCCTCCCGAAGGGAACCGGCTCCTAGATATCAGGATGAATTTCCTCGAAGAATTAAAAATCTTATTCGAGATCGAAATCGGGCCAGAAGGGCCTATCAAAGGAGTCTGTTCTCTGGGGACAAAATCCGTCTAAATGAGTTGAATAGGGAGGTTAGAAATAACGTAACCGAGTTCAAAAACGAAAGATTTGGCAACACATTAGAAAATTTATAAAGTGACGGACAACTTTGGAAATTAAATCGAAATTTAAAGTCAAAAAATACTGATTTCCCCCCTATTCATGGAGAGCTCGGTATGTGCTACGACTCCGAGTCCAAAGCTCAAGCTTTTGCTGACTCGATGGAAAGACAATTTAAACTTAATGAGCATCCAGACGATGATCTGGATCGTGATCTTTTGGTAGAAAATCGGGTTCACCGCACTCTAAGAGAACCTGATCGTGATGTCATTCGTCCAGCTTCGTTGGATGAACTTAAGGCGCATATCAAAGGATTAAATCCCAAAAAAGCGCCTGGTTGTGACGGAATTTCTAATTGTATGATTAGGAATTTTTCGGATAACCAGGTGCAGTCATTATTGAATATCATCAACAATTCACTGCCTCAAAGATTTCCTCGAAGGTGGAAGCTAGCCATCGTGGTCATGATCCCGAAAGAAGGTCAGAACCCGACCTTCCCGCAAAATTATCGACCAATCAGTTTGTTATGCTGTTCAGCTAAGTTGGTTGAAAAAATCGTTCTCGAAAGGCTTGACGATGAAGTGGAGGACAGAAATGTCCTACCGAATGAGCAGTTCGGCTTTCGTCGCGCTCACTCCACCGAGCTACAGGTTTTGAGGCTGGTGGAAAATACAATCTCTTCGCTAAACACCAACAATAGTGTTCATATTGTCCTTCTAGACATAAGTAAAGCATTTGACAGAGTATGGCACGAAGGCCTGCTCTGCAAATTGATCGATTTCCACTTGCCTTTGAGCCTGGTGAAGTGGATAAAGTCGTTCCTCGTGGGTAGGACATTTCAGACCAAGGTTGACGATTTCCTCTCGGACCCGAGAGAAATTGAGGCCGGCGTTCCTCAGGGGGCAGTACTGTCTCCTGTATTATATGCACTCTTCACCTCCGATATACCACAAACCGAACACGTGAAAATCTCCCTGTTCGCCGATGATACGGCCTTACTTTCCTCGTCAGCCAACCACCTGATGGGTGTTGTTTATTTGCAGAATGCATTAAACGACCTCCAGCAGTGGTACCTGGAGTGGAAAATAAAGTTAAATCCCGATAAAACACAAGCAATCTCGATGGGTCGCAAGAGAAACAACCCGGAGAGGGAAGTGACTATCTCTGGAAGGGAGATAGAATGGTCGGAACAAGTCAAGTACTTAGGGGTTACTGTGGATCGTCGGCTCACCTGGAAGCCGCATGTGAATATAATAAAAAACAAAATTGCTAAGAAAATCAGCGCACTTTACCCTCTGATTGATAGAAGAAGTGAACTCTCTTTAAAAAATAAAGTCAAGATCTATAAAATGATGTTCAGGCCTGTCATTTTGTATGCCTCGCGCCTGGAATAAACCTGCAGGACTAGCATTGCGTCCTGGAACGAGCGCAAATGAAAGTCCTGAGGATGATAACTAATGCTCCGTGGTATGTGGAACGATCGGATACTTGAAGACTTGAACCTGCCTTCCATCAGGAGTATATCAGAGACCGCAATCAGAAAGTATTCGATTGCTCAATAACCCACGAGAACCCCCTCGTGAGGGAAGCTACTGACTACAACATAGACGACCCCTCGCGCTTTAAACGTCCTAGGCACTCCCTGGAGTGATGGGCTATCTAACAATCTATCCCGGGTAGTGAAAGCTGCATCCTCTATAGAAATTTAATTTTTCAAAATTTAGATTCAAAATTCTTTCTCGGCCATTTTTGAGGCTGGAGACCGGTCTCCAGTCCTTATCCAGTCAAAATTCCAAATCCGTGAATGGCTGTTGCCCACTTGTTCGAAGCTCAAAGAGTAAGAGCCTTAGGGTTACACTCGTGTTAAGTAATAGTGATAGAAGATTCTGAAGGATCCACTGTCACCACAAACCAAAACCCCAGATATGAAATCCCTGCAAACCTTCATTTGAGGGCAAAAAGGGCAAAAAGGGCAGACTGGGAAGTGGCTAAACGAACGGTAACTCACTCAAAAGTAGTTTTGGCAATAAACTCCTTCAAGCCTTACAAGTCTCCGGGCCCAGATGGAATATTTCCCATACTACTTCAGAGCGGAGTTGAATATCTAGCACTAGAACTGTGCAGACTGTACAGAAGAGTCTCTAGCAAACAAAGAAATTGCACTATGCACTTTCCTAGACATCGAAGGAGTCTTCGACAACACCTCCTTTGAAAGTATGGTCTCTGCGGCCACTCGAAGAGGCATTGACGAAACCACCTGCAGGTGGATACACTCAATGCTTCACAATAGACTGGTCCAAGCCAACATGCTCGAGGAAACAGAGCAGGTTGAAATTTCCCCACAGGGGGGCATACTCTCTCCCCTTCTGTGGGACATGGTTGTAGATTAACTGCTAATTTCTCTGAATAACCAAGGGTATTACTCTCAAGGGTATGCAGATGACTTGGTCATCCTCATCAAAGGAAAGAATACTCGAACAACCTCAGAGCTAATGCAAAATGCACTGAGGACAGTAGAGGAATGCTGTAACAGAGAGAGCCTAAGGGCAAATCCGAACAAAACAACACTAATTCCCTTCACCCGGAGAAGAAACATGGGACATCTCATACCTCCCAGACTATTCGGTGAAACATTACAAGTAGTAGAGCAGGTGAAATATCTAGGGCTGATTCTTGACAAGAAACTAACCTGGAACCCGCATCTTCAACATGTAACCAATAAAAGCAAGATAACCTTCAAGATGTGCAGGAGAGCTTTTGGAAAAACCTGGGGGCTCAAACCGAAAGCCATGCACTGGCTTTACACAGCGGTGATAAGACCAAGAGTAACTTATGGCTCACTCTTATGGTTGCCAAAAACAAATCAAAGACAGGCAAAAACCAACCTTGGGAAAATCCAGAAGCTTGCCTGTCTCTGTATCACGGGTGCAATGAATAGCACTCCAACAGCTGCAATGGAAATCATCCTAAACCTCGAACCCCTTGACTTACATGTCATTGGAGAGGCCAGGATGAGTGCATACAGACTGAAACAAACAAAAAACTGGAGAATCCGAACAACTAGACATACCAGAATCACTCATGTAATCAATATCGAAGAACTCGAAATGATTTCAGACTACATGCAACCCCTATACTCATTCGAAAAACCATTCGAAACACAAATTGACGGATCTGGATGGTCCTCGAGTATAGAATCACAATCAACTGCGGACATAGTCTGGTATACATACGGTTCAAAGACAGTTGATGGAACGGGAGCAGGAATACATGGGGTAAGGCCAAGAAGGGACTACATAATACCACTTGGTCAAATGCTCCACAAACATCTACATTCTATCTGACAGTCAAAGTGCTATCAAAGCACTCAACTCTATACAGATAAAGTCTAAACTGGTCTGGGACTGCCTCCAGAACCTCATCGAGCTGGCAAAACACAACAAGGTCACCTTGATGTGGGTGCCAGGTCATAGAGGCATTGAAGGCAACGTAAAAGCGGACCAGCTAGCTAGACAAGCATCTGAAACGCTATTCACAGGGCCAGAACCTGTGCATGGGATTAGCAAAAACCGATGCAGAACCCTGATCGACGAGTGGATAAAAAGAAGACACCAACAATATTGGGATCAAACTGTCGGGCAAATACACAGCAAAGTCATGGTAGGGCACCCAAACCGGACCCTGACGGCTGACCTTCTGAATCTGAACAGAACGAAGGCACGTATAATAGTAGGTCTATTGACTGGACACTGCGGCCTAAGAAAACGCCTAAACACCATGGGAGTACGCAGGGAAACCGTGGATTGTAGGCTATATGATGAAGAGGAGGAAACAGCCTCTCATATTATCTTCGACTGTGACGCCCTAAGTAGAAGGCGACACAGAACCTTTGGAGATATCAGCCCGGAAACAGGCATGAATCCGAAGAACCTTATTAACAGGCTACTAAACCTAATTAAAGGCAAAAACCTGTTTGAATGAGGAACCACTGACAACAGAGTGATACAATAGACACCAGCTGGTCGCAGTGTCAAGGGAAGCTAAGTGCCAACCCTGTCCCTGGCTCGTCAGCTTTTAACCAACCAACCAACCTAAGGTCTTTTCAGAATATCTATCAGATGTAGTTCAATGTCCAGAGTGGCTTTAGCCGGGGAAGTAATTGTTTTCTGTTGGACATTCACAAAAAATAACTTCATTTCTATCGAGGATTTTTCAATTCACAGAAGAATCTTTCTGATAATAATAATAATAATAATAATAATTTTATTATCCTGTAAGACAATCAATAGGTACATTGTATAGGATTAGTCATAAAAAGCTTTAAAATAACACTTAAAATAAGTAGACAGCCCACTAAGAGCAACACATTCATTGAAATTTCATTTGATTATTTAATAATTTCTTGGAGGGAGTAATAATTTTTTTCTAGAAAGAAGGACTTAAGTGTAATTTTGAAGCTGTGGATAGTACTAGAGTTTTTCAGTTCAAGGGGGAGCAAATTGAATAATCTGAGCCCTATTACATTGGGGGAATTGTAAGTTAGTGCATTTTTACAATATGGCACATGAAAGTCTGTCTTACACCTAGTATTAATAGAATCACATTTTTATTTCTTATGAAACAGTTACGGTTATCATATATATATATATATATATATATATAAACACATAATTCAATTAAATAGTATTGAATAAAAAAAAAAAGGCTTTTATAGCTTGTATTTCTTGAGACTCTTGCTATACATTTTATAGTCTTTTTCTGGGCGACAAAAACATCTTTGCAAGAGGAGGATGCTCCCCAGAGAGTGATACCATACCGAAGACGGGATTCGACTTGGGCATGATACAGCATAATTAACTGTTTCTCGTCTAGAATATGAAGAAGGTTTCTGAGAAGATAATTTCTGAGTTTTCCAGTTGAGAAATTCATCCATGTGTACACCTAAAAACTTCACTGTAGAGCACGGATAAATTTCATCATCTTCAATTTTCAAGTTGAAATTGGCAACTTCTTTTTGTCTAGCATGAAATCTTATTAAGTGTGTTTTTTGATTATTTAAATATAGGGAATTTTCTTTAAACCAGGTGTTCGAATTTTGCAGGATTAAGTTACCTTTGATTTGTAGATTTTGATCAATTTTATCTGATATAACCAGTGATGTATCATCTGCATATGGTGTGAAATGAGCATCTGTAGAGATGGATTCAATATTATTCACATATAATAAAAATAGTATAGGACCCAGCACTGAGCCCTGTGGGACACCAACATTTATTTCCACATAATTGGATGTATATGACTTTTTCACGTTGTTGTTAGCATTAATGATACTGACATATTCCTTCCATGTTGAGACAAACATTTTCAGCCAATTCAGCGCATTTCCTTGTATGCCAATATTATGGAGTTTTACATAAAGATTTTCGTGATCAACACAGTCGAATGTCTTACTTAGGTCACAAAAGATCCCGATAGGGCACTTGCCCCTTCTAATTGAATTCAAGACGTTCGAATATAAAGAATGAATCGCATCGGTAGTTGACTTTGAATTCTGAAAACCATATTGGTTTTTGGATATAATTGTTCTCTTTCAAATAACCGTCAGCCTGTTCAAGTATACATATTCAATTGAGAAAGTTTCCCTTTTCAATATGAATACCCCACAAGAGGTTATCTTGACGATGGAAGATAATGACTAAAGTTTATCTTTCAGTCGCAGATGATTCCACATCTGATTTTATGAACATCCTGTTCATATTTTCAACAAATCAATAATTAACCATACTGTGCAGGAGTTTATTCATTTGAGTGAATAAACACAATTTTTGCAACTACTAATGAAGATAAAGCTGATATGTTCAATATTTTCTTTGTACAAAGTATTTCAGATAATAAGCTACCATCCAACAAACCACTCTTGACTGACAATGGTCTCCCTCATATAGAATTTACAATATCTGAATTCAAACCACTGATTATCCTTGAACTGAAAACTATAATCAATAACTTGGGTAATAAATGCAACTTTTATGTCATCAATAATAAAATTGTAAAAATCAAACTTCATGAAACACCAATCTGGTTTCAGACCCGAGCACTCCTGTGAAACAGCTTTACAACTAACAATGTCTAAGAGAAAGTTAGCAATAGACAATAATTAATTTGTTGTTGCTGTATTCCTAGATTTTAAAAGGGCTTTGGAAACCATTGACATTGAAAATCTAGTCAAAAAGCTAAAATATTATGGCATAACGGGTAGGGTATTTGATTGGTTCAGTAGTTATTTATTGAATAAGTCACAATATACCAAGATACCATTTTATCTTATGAAGTATATATCGCTGCAGGTGTCCCCCAAGTGAGTGTGCTAGGACCTATTCTGTTAATTCTATACTTGAATGATATTATTATTAGATGTATTGATGATTGCGAATTCATGAATTTGTTTTCAGGTGACACATTGATTGACATACTGATTTACAAAGAGCATTTTCTAAGATTAATGATACTTAAGGGAAAGAAAATAGCTAATTTCCTCAACACCAACAAACTCAAGCTGAACATTAGCAAGACTAAAGCAATGATTGTAACTTAATTGATATAGACACATTAAATAAAGAAATTGAAATAGTTGAGGAATTTAAATATTTAGGGTTTATACTTGACAATACACCTAAACCTGAAGAACATCAATAAAATATTGAAGAAACTGTTCTTTTTTCATGGGTTAGTAACAATTTAAATTTTCAAACATCCCTCGTAATTTTCAAAACCATTATCCAACCCCATTTAGACTATTGTGCCAGCTATCATTGCTTGATGCAAATCGAATTGCATTGCAGGAATTTAAGAGGAAAATCCTCATTTGTTGTTTATTGGGAATACTTTGCAAAATTGTTTGTATACTAAGATGTCTATTTAAATAAATAAATGATCTGATGGAATGTGGTCAATGTCTTGAAAATGAATAGAACAAGGTCACGTCTTCCGGCGGCCATAAATCTTATAATTCCATTAATTTCAGATTTCTCATCCCTACACACCTAAGAGTTAGTTGTAGATTCCACTTTTAAGAAGATTGTCTTCCTTATTTACCATATGAGTCCATTTATGATTGAAATGAAACCATGAAAACTCTTTTGAAATTACTAAATACTTACCACTATCAATCTTCTCTCTGGCTTTAGAATTACTCATCCCACTATATGGTGTGCCACCTTTCGAAAATATTTCCCAGCTTAGAATCCCATAGCTCCAGATATCACAAAGAGATGTGTATTTTCCAAAATTTAGAGCTTCTGGAGCAGTCCATTTGATGGGAATCTGCTTCATACCATCAGAAACTATATATTCTTCTTCTTCCCTAGACATACCGAAGTCAGAGATTTTCACTATGTTGTTGTAACCTGAAAATCAATTTAATCCGGTTGAAAAATCAATCAAATGAAAATTCAATAGAGGTAATTTTTGAGAATTCCATTTTAATAAATAGCTATTCACAAAGTTAATATTAATAATAATAGAATTTATTCAGTAGATGGATTATCAGTAAAAAAAATTCAAAGTGACTTTGTTCTTTATATTCTGGTGGATGCAATCAACAAATCTTTCAGAACGGGATTATTCCCATCCTGCCTGAAACAAGCAGTCGTGATATCTCTCCATAAGGGCGGTGACTCAGACAAACCCGAAAATTACCGACCGATGAAACATCTTATACATAATAATATCATTAACAAATTTCAGTATGGATTTCAAAGCGGAAAAAACACAACTGATGCGATCTTCTCGTTGCTCGAAAATACTTATATGACTCTAAATAATGGAGAAGCAGCTGCAGCAGTGTTCTGCGACTTCTCAAAGGCCTTCGACTGTGTTGGCCACAAACTACTGCTGCAAAAGCTGGAGTTCTACGGCTATAGGAATTCCTCTTTGAACTGGTTTCACATATACTTATCAGAAAGGAGTCACATAGTGAAAATCAAAGAAAACCATTCTCAGATGAACAAAGTCACAATGGGTGTACCACAGGGGTCTGTATTGGGCCCAATCCTGTTTCTTTTGTATATAAACGATCTAGCAAGCATTCACATTCACGGAAAGTTCACGTTCTTTGTAGATGACACTACTATTTTATGACACGGGAATGATATAAATCACTTGAAAGAAGTAATTGCTCTTGACCTCGCTAAAATAAAGACTCCAATTCACTGTGTTTCAACTTAAATAAAACAAATTTAATCTCCTTCAAGTTCAACCTTGATAACCTACTCTTGGAAAACCTCCTAATTATGAATAAACCAAACACTAAGTTTCTGGGTATGCTCATAGACAACAAACTGAAATTTGTTGAACATGTTTCTAGCGTAAATAAAAATATATCTACGGGCTGCTTTGCAATCAAAGTTGTATCAAAGGAACTAAACACAGCTTCAGCTAGGTTAGTATACTTCGCTTTAATTGAATCCTATTTGAGCTATGGCATTGCATTTTGGGGGTTATGCAGTGATTATTTGTTCAACTCAGTATTTATATTACAGAAAAGAGCAATTCGATATCTGTGTAAAGCTCAGTTCCGAGACCACTGCAAACCCCTATTCATTAATAAAAAATGTTTAACTGTATTTTGTCTTTACTTACTGGAAACTGTATACCTGATACACAATAAATACGCCAGTACTTTAAATCTAACTGAAATCGGAAAATATGAGACAAGAAACAAAGGTCTATTCCCTTACCTATACCAAAATCTATCCTAACCAGAAACTCAATCATATATATGATAATCATCTACCAGCAGCCTTCAGAAATGAACCATGCCTGAAAAAGTTCAAAAAAAAGTGAAAGAAGCACTTTTGCAGAAGGCTTACTACAACCTGCAGGAGTATTACAATGACGTACTCTAACCATTTAATTGTCTCAAGTGTTCTGTATCCGGTATCATATATTTAAATCTATGTACACTTAACCTCCATTTTATTTAAAAAATTGGAATTCATAAGAATAATGATACTCTAATTTAAATTTTAGTGTTTGTATGCAATTTTTTTTAAATATTTTGTATTTTTTTATGATTATTGACACTGCGATTCGCGTATTTAAATTTTATGTAATTTTGTGTATTTCCAAAATATACCTGACTGTTATTTAAATATTGTGTGAAGACCGATATACCGGGTGACACAGGATATCGGGCCACCCCTGTAACTTCTGCATTCGTGAACGGATTTTTCTGAAATTCGGTACAGTTATATAAGCAACCATTTCGGATTTGATCACATTACAATCCAATTTGGCGGACTTCCGTTTTTTCTGGAAATGCCAGTAACTTTGTTTTTTCAAATGGAACATCCTGTATATTTTCACATATTCAAGTTCAACAGGTCAAAACAAGTCCAAACCTTATGTCAAATGTCATTTTTTTAAAACAATTGAAATTAAAATTGTTGTTTTTATTTTACCTCGTGGATGAATGAGATTTGGTCGAAGCTATTCACAATGAGTCGCAAATAACAGAAAAACTTACTTTTTTCTAAATTTTTTTTTATGTTATTTATTGATGAATCAATTCAGTCACATCACATTTTGATCAAAAATTCATTTTTTTCAAATGGAACCCCTATGGGCCACCTACCTGTCTCTCTAGAACATACATTAAGGAAAAAAATGACATATCATTTTTGTATTTCGGTGCAGTAACAAGTTGTATAAATTCAAAAATCTACAACTAGTTCATGAGTTTCCTTGCAGTTCGAATAATTTTTCAACTTAGTAAGCTGTGGAAAACAACATTTCTGAATATTGTCAACTAATTCTGTAAGTTATACTTACAAGCACGATAATGGTGTTTTTTTAAAATTCTTCTAGCGTTTTCTCGACTTACATTGCATTGGTATTCCAATTCCCGCGTCGAAGCGGTTGGATCAAAATCAACATAAGCAAAACGTTCATTTCTGCCTCCTCACTTACGATCATCTTCTCCATTGTTGGGTTCTTTTCTGTGTGGGTATCGTTCAGCGTATAACTGACAAGCGGCGACACTGTTTTAAAGACATTCTCCGTAAATTAATAACATATCAACCTGTTCACTTCTTGTGAACCTATAATTTTGATTTTACATTTCAACTAAACTAATTCTCGGAAGTTAACTAATTTTCGAGAGTTGAGATGAAAGATGACAGCAAACACAATTAGTTGACAAGATTCAGAAATGTTGTTTTCCACAGCTTACTAAGTTGAAAAATTATTCGAACTGCAAGGAAACTCATGAACTAGTTGTAGATTTTTGAATGTATACAATTTGTTACTGCACCGAAATACAAAAATGATATGTATTTTTTTTCCTTGATGAATGTTCTATAGAGACAGGTAGGTATCCCATAGGAGTTTCATTTGAAAAAAAATAATTTTTGATCAAAATGTGATGTGACTGAATTGATTCATCAATAAATGATACAAAAAATAATTTTTCAGAAAAAATTAAGTTTTTCTGTTATTTGCATTGTGAATAGCTTCGACCAAATCTCATTTATCCGCGAGGTAAAATAAAAAAACAATTTTAATTTCAATTGTTTAAAAAAAATTACATTTGACATAAGGTTTGGACTTTTTTGACCTGTTGAACTTGAATATGTAAAAATATACAGGGTGTTCCATTTGAAAAAACAAAGTTACTGGCATTTCCAGAAAAACCAGAAGTCCGCCATATTGGATTGTAATGTGATCAAATCCAAAATGGTTGCTTATATAACTGTACCAAATTTCAGAAAAATTTGTTCACGCATGCAGAAGTTACAGGGGTGGCCCGATATCCTGTGTCACCCGGTATATGTGTAAATATTAAATTCTTAAACTTTAATATGTTACACTTTGATAATTTATTAGGACTCTTGACAACGTGATTAATAGAGTGATGAAAAGGGAAACATTCTCAATTTCCGAACTCATACTTTTAAGTTACACTTTCGTACTAAATTTATTTATTTTATTTTGTAAACTATGTGCAATTATTATTATTATTATTACTGATTGATTGAGTTTCTCAGGTTGTTAACAATATCTATTATATCATACTCGTTAACAGGAATGAAAAATAAAGAGTGAGCATTATTATATTTAAGTGTTGTATCACTTTTGTTATCACATAATATGTTGTCAATTAGATTATTGGAATGTTATTGAAATAATCTATTAAACAATCCGACACCTCTTCAGATTCGGTTACCATCCTATTATCTATATTAATTGTTAGATTCTTTTGCAGTTTTTGTTCTTCTTTAATTTGAATTTAAAATATTCCAGGCAGTCTTGGAATTTGCCAGTAACTTCGAGTTATGCAGTTTTTTTGCTTCATCCAGCAGTTTTCTATATATCTTTTTATATTTCAAATAGTGGTTCTTAATTTCTATATTAAGTGAGAAAAAACATGTATTTCAGTTTTTGTCCAGATATCAATAGACCTTTAGTTAGCCAAGGTTTTCTCTTGTGTTTATTTGATGCATTAACTGTTTTTTAACGCAGTTTCAAAATTATGCCTTTAAAAATATGTATATCAAATTTTTTGTTTGCATTATTATTTGACTGAATCATTTCACTGGAGAAACGTCAGGAACTGATCAATATTAGTTGAATCGTTAATATATTTACATTTATAAGTCACTTTTGGATTTTCTTGTAGGGCTTTAAAATTAATACCCAAGATCTGGCAAGACTGATGATCACTTATATTACTTATAAATGTCTTGCTGTTGTAAGTGTTCTCATTCAAATTTACACAAATGTTATCCAAACAATTTTTACCACGGGTTGGAGAAAGAATTGTAGGACTTATGCAAAAGAAATTGAAACAATCTTCAAGATTTCGGGAATTTTCTATGAAGTTGATATTGAAATCTCCAGCTACCACCAATTTTGATTTTTTGTATTTATCAGTCAGAGTCTGTAGAGTTTTTTTTTATGTATGTTCACGCATAACTTTTTACTGAGACGTCCGATTCCGATAATTATTTTTTCAGTGGATAGGGTGTACTTCGAAGTTGGTCCCATTTCAATTTAAAAGATGAAATCCACCCCTAAGGGTAGCAGAATGAAGGATATTGATCACTCACCCTCTGAATTCTGGTCCGTTAACCGATTCTATCAGGCATAACTTTGTACTGGGTTCTTCGATTTGGATGATTCTTTTTTAATAGATAGGGTATACCTCATATTTGGATTTCGAATGAAATTATCCACCCTTACGGGTAGAAAAATAGGGGATAATTGATTTTTCACTTGTGAACATTGGCACACACATATGTAGTTGACAATGACAGATCGCTACTGTCATTATTTTTGTTCCACATCCGTCACAATCATTATATTCTATGAGAGGATGGAATGATATACAAAGTAATGAAATAAACTAACCAGAACAACAAAAATAATTCATATTACAACAAATAGTAAAAGTAGATAATCATGTTGAAAAAGGAAACATTCTCAATTGAATATCGATAGAAAGATTTTTTTTTTTGTGAATTGAAAAATCCACGATTAAAATAAAGTTATTTTTTTTTTTTTTTGACGATGGAAGATAGTGACTAAAGTTTATCTTTCAGTCGCAGATGATTCCACATCTGATTTTATGAACATCCTGTTTATATTTTCAACAAATCAATTAGATAATCATATTATTTAACTAGTAATAGTTGAAGTAAGGTGGGTAAGTAAGTATTTTGGAAGTAATCAAAAAACAAGTAGGTAGTAATTAGTAGATTTCAACCACAAAGAATTGACAAAATAAAAACTTTTTACCAAAAAATTAAACCGACGAAAAACGGAACTGAAAAGTAAAAAATAAAATAAACCTTCTTAGTCTCAATAACTAAGCTCCTAAACTAATGTAAGTAACTAATTTTGAGTCGGCGCCAAACGAACAATATCAACGAAGATTATTAAATTACTTCAAAAAAATTATCAGAATGTCACCGCGCAACTCGATGCCATCATTTTACGCCTTACCTAATTCATTTGCTTGTTTGTTTGGCGCCGACTCAAAATTAGTTACTTACATTAGTTTAGGAGCTTAGTTATTGAGACTAAGAAGGTTTATTTTATTTTTTACTTTTCAGTTCCGTATTTCATCGGTTTAATTTTTTGTTAAAAAGTTTTTATTCATGGCATACAGTGTGGACTTTATCATATGTAATGCCTTCTTTCACAAAGATTCCCACCACTCCATGGATAAATTCATTTCTACAGAAAAAAACTGCAATTTCATAACTCGAGATTTGATAAGATGTCCTATAACCGATATTACCAAATATTATAAAAAAAATTTTTATTATCGAATATAGAATATTTAAAGAACCTTTTTCTTTTTGGTTCGTTATTGCCGTTTATTGAATAACGACAGTTTCACTTTTTGTTTTAACTTCTGTTCAATCACCTTCCTCAATTGCTTACCTACTAAACAGTTACGAGCAGCCAAATCCCTGTGTATGCAGTTTTTCGATTCCAGATATCTCATACCTGCTGCAGCATCCAAGCACATTTTCATAAGTTGACCTTCTGCTAGGTTAGATGCTTTTTTTCTCAAGAAGGTCAGAAGAGAACCACCTGCAAAAAGTTTACTGGTCACTTTATTTTCATTGTGGAATATATCCTATGATTGTTTTTTTCAAGTCATTCAACAGGTAGTCCAAATCGAGAATACATACAAAGTTAAAAAATCTAGAATTATCCGAAAATGAACATTTTAAATCTTTGAAGCTCATTTCAAAATGAAGATCAACACCTTGCTTGCATAATTCTCAAAGGTGCGAGATATTTTTTAACAGGATGTAGAACTTGTCAATAGTTCATTTCGCCAGAAAATCGAAAAATAACAAATGTACAAAACACCTGAAATTGGTCCTATTACAGTACTGCTATATATCACTAGACATTCTATGAAGGGAATATTTGTTCGGGAACAATAATAGAGTACTCTGAATTCCCGTCAAAATCAAAGTACATTCAATTTATTCTCGAGTTATGAGTGTTGAAAATTTGTATTGGAGTTCGTATTGTTATCTCCTATAGACTATTTGTATTATAAATAAGATGATGCTGACTAAGATTTTGGAATCCGATTAAGAAAAGGGAACACGCATGTGCTCGTTTTCGAAAATATTTTTATTTGAACATAAAGATGACCTAGAAAGCTCAGCAACAAATTTAGAAATATTTTTTTTTAACAAATGTTTTTCATAATTCGAAATTGAAAATGCCATTAAAAAACCTTCTCCTAGCACCTCTGATGAACGTATGCATCGTTACTGCACAAAGTTCAAGCTTTTACCGCTAGTTGCTTTGAACTTTCAACTATAATTTCATCTTTCTTCATTTATATGTTGTAAAAATATTGTTATTATCATAATAATAATGATAAATGCGTTTACTCCATTAGGATCATATACATGATATTGGAAACTTCATAGTATATAAACAGAATGCATACATGTTAAATAGAAAACGATTAGTTCTGATGATCAATATATTCCAAAACACTATAAAAACAATTGGTAATTAAAAAATCTTTCAAAAGCGATTTGAATTTTATTGATCTCTTCTCATTCTTTATAGTGGTGGGAAGATAGTTGAAAAGTTTGATGCATAATAAAGTCTCCCTGCCTTGTAGGATAATTGTGAATTTGTAAATTTTTTTCCAACATTTCCAAATGGTTGCCAACAAACAGTATGCATTTATACAAAAAACTTGGTAGAGTTAGGATGTTATCATGTTGGAAGGATGAGTCTCTTCTCTTCTACATGAGTTTCTTCTTCCAAGACCGAAAATTAGTCTGATGATTCTTTTTTGATAGACGAAAATCCTTCTGGCATATTGTGAATTGACCCATAGTATGATATTATAAGATATGCGATAATATATCAATGCATAGTAGACATTCAGGAGCTGTGAATTTCTAAGTGTGTTTTTTAACTATAGGATTGCATAATAACCATTGTTAATTGTTTTCGATATGAAATGTATATTGTTCCCAACTAATATTGGAATCCAGATATGATCCCAAGAATTTGGTTCTACCTGCTATCTTAATAATATCGTTGTTTATTATTACTTGGAGCAGCTTCATAGGTATGATGTGTCTTGAATGAAATTGCATGCATACCGTTTTCCCGGTATTTACTATTGAAACATTTCTGCTATGCGACTCATCACTGAATTCATGAGACAGAATATTTAATTTTATTTGGAGTTCCTCAGAGGTCTCAGCATCCGTTGCTAATGTTGTATCTTATGCGTAAAGGAAAATTAGCTCCGTACTCAAGTATAATGGAAGATCATTTATGAATAGAAGGAATATGAGTGGACCTAATGGCCCTGTGGAACTCCAATGTCCACATTATTTAATTTTTCATTTTGTAATTCGACTTACACTTTACTATTTTTTAAAAATAAATCAAGCCATGAAAGTATCGTTTTCCTAAATCCTAGGGATAATAATTTGTTTATTATTATAGGTATACTGATAGTATCAAATGCTTTTCGAAAAAACGCGCTCCCACATATCTCTTGTTATCGAGTGAGTCATATATATATATATATATATATATATTTCAAAAACGAATTTGACACACTCAGTCGATCTACCTGGGAAAAAAACATGTTACTGTTCACAGACAATATCAAATTCCATTAGAAAACCCAGCATTTTATGTAAACACATTTTTCAATGATTTTACTAATTACTAATGGGACCGTAATCGATCTATAATTATGAGTATTTGTAGAATCATCCTTTTTGTGTATAGGATTAATTCTACCAATTTTGAGAGAATCGGGAAACATACCCATACATACTGATTGTATTTTCAATTGTTACTGAAACCATCAATAAAAGTGATGTTGAATTTATGTTTGGGTTGTAATAGTATTTATCAATATTTCTGAAAAAAACACAATTGTTGCTATAGTCCATTCACCATAAAAAACGCACGTGATTGAAGAAAGTCGTGCCACTATTGATTCTCTGAAGGCATGCCTTTGGTAGGGTTTCGAACAGGTACAGATTTGCGATAATGCATATGCATGCATGTTTTGAATGTTGATTTGATTTATTTTCATTTATTATAGATTAATTGTTTGGTTAATTGTTATAATTTGTGGTCCGGCATTTAATTTTTCCCCTATTACAATACACCAAAACTCAAATTGAGAGTAATTTAGAAAAATGGCATTTTCAGAATTATACACTTATGGTCCTGAATGCGGCCCTGCTATTTGAGCACACCGATTTCGATCACGAACTTACAGCGTGCATTTGTTTTGATGCTACTTGTCTTTAAATTGAATGGACTCTAGTGTTTGGCGGTAGTTATTCCAGTGAAGGTCAAATCGAATGAGAATTGGCGGGGATTTGTGTTGTGTGTGTATTATTGTTATGATGTAAAGTTGTCATCCCCTATAGGGCGCAAGGGCCAGAGGGATGTGAAGGATGCCAAACGTCCAGTGGCCTATCAGAAAACAGTACCTATGCTCTAAGCTTAAATGGAAAGAGCTGTCACATTAATTTGGCATTATTCCGCGAAAAGTGATTTCATCAGGACCATACTTGATTTTTTTAAGTTTTCAATTAATTATTTCTGGTTACTACGAATCTTTTGATATAATATTGATTTATTCAGATAATTCCATCAAAATAAAGTATCTATACATCTATTCCAATGGAGTATGAGTATGAATAAACGAAAAAAAAACACAGAAACTGAGGTTTTTCAGCTTGTGTCTTTTTTATTTTTTACATATGTGACAGTATATATTTACTGATACATGCTTTGTCAATAAGGTGATATCTTCGACAATAAAATATATTTATGATTGATTGATTATGAATTTTTTTTATAAATTTCAATTGAATATTTGAACACAAAAAAAGAAAAAAAATATATGTACAAAAAGGTAAACAAATGTTTGTAGATTAAGAAGTAGGTACAAAGAAATGACAAAATATTATTGTAAAATGATTGTAAACATTGGTGAAATTAGGATTATAAAATATATAGATATTAGAAGTCTTAAAAACATTGAAAGTATTAATGGTATTAAAATATTAGAAATATCAATATACTAGCTGACCCGACAGACGTCCTGTCCAAATTTCTATAAAAAAAAAAACTGGAAACTCTCGCCCGCGTAGAATTTCTTTTTTACACGCTTTATATTAGCTTCACTTGTATGTTTGTAACCGACTCATTTGGACTTGATTTTCACCCACTTCCAGACGTCCGAATGATTTGAAATTTGGCAGGTGTACATAATTCCGGTGACAATTCATTAAGAAATTTTTGTGTGAAAAAAAAAAACAAAATGGCGGACGAGTTTTGTGATTATGGTCTGATTCTATTCAAAATTGGTATGTGGGGGTTTTTGGAGTCGAATATTATGATTCTTTGTGAAAATTGAAAAATTCAAGATGGCGGCTATGTATATATTGACAACGTTAAAATCTTTGAATGACTTCTAAAATCGAGATTTGACTATTAATACAGCTGTACACATTAATGATTTGGAAAATAATTACAGTTACTATTAGTAATCACGGAATTAATAGTAGATTAGAACAAATAATAGTTTAAAAAAATAAAAAAACACGTTTTTATAAATAAACCAAACTAAAATGTAGAAAATAAATAATACTTTAAAAACTAAAAAACACGCTTTTTATAAAAAACCGAATTAAAAAATATATAAATAATAGTGTAAAAAAACTAAAAAACACGCTTTTATAGAAAACCAAACTAAAAAAATTGAAAATAAATTTGAATTAAGAATAGTGTATTTTTTTTTAATAAGTATAAATTAATAATAATGTAAATAAGAAAAAAAATTATTTAATTTAAAAAAAAGCGTGGGGTGCTTAATCTGAATCTTAAAAAGCACCCCACGCTTTTTTTTAAATAAAATAGTTTTTTTTCTTATTTACATTATTATCAATTTATATTTATTAAATATTTTTACACTATTCTTAATTCAAATTTATTAAAAAAAAACTAGTTTGGTTTTCTATAAAAGCGTGTTTTTTTAGTTTTTTTAAACTATTATTTATTTATTTCTCAGTTCGGTTTTTATAAAAAGCGTGTTTTTTACTTTTTTCAAAATATTATCTTTTTTGTTTTTCTTTGTGTTCCATCTACGTTATGTTTTTGACTATTCCCGATTCCCGTTATCCCGTTTCCCCGTTATCCCCTTATCCTGTTTTCACCTCATCCCTTTATCCCGTTTTTCCGTTACCCAGTTATCCCATTTTTCCGTTATCCCGTTATCTCGTTTTCCCGTTATCCCGTTATTCTATCATCCCGTTATTCTGTTTTTCCCGTATACCCGTTATTTCCACTATCCCGGTTTCCCGTTATCTCTTTATGTTGTACAAGTATCGGCAACTCAAAAATATCCTAGATCTACAGCAAAAAAAAAATATCTATCACAGCCTAGTAGAGAGAGTACGTATGGTATGGGGAGGCGTGGCGAAACGTACCTTCATCTCCTCGAAATCATTCAAGAGCAATTCTTAAAACTCATGCTAAATAAAGAAGGGAGATATCCCAGCAACCTTCTTTACAAAGAATCGCAAATCCTTGATGTTAGACAATTGTTCTACAAAAATGTAAATATTCATCAACACCTGAATAAAAACAAGCTGATCGTACTAACCCATGACTATAATACTAGGAAAAAAAATCAATTTCTCCACCTAATTGTATCCAAGACAATAGGGCAAAAGAGTTTCAACTATCTAGGCCCACCAAACTTTTCAATACTCTACCTCCCACTATTCAAAAAGAAAGTGATTGATCATATAAGTGCCATGTGAAGTGGAATGAATAGAAAAATCGAATTTAAACGGTTTTCTTCACATAAAGGATTCAATTTTTATAAAATTGAACCAGAGAAAGGTAGATCTCAGGTGAAAAACAACTACTTTCCTGGCAAATACCACGCACAACGTTGAATGATATTCACCTGAAAATCCATGCATACTTCCATAAAATATCAATGGACATTGAATGCAAATGTTTCTTTCTGATAAGCTCGATTATGTTTAATTTAAGTCGTGTTCACCTAACAATCCGCATACCGGTTTCAGGCTTCTTGGCCCTCATCAGTACGGAGTAGTCAACCAGCCAAAAGTCCAAAGAACTCTGGCTGAAGTGAGACACAACGTAAACAAACCATCATCGATCTTGTAAACCTATAGTGCCGGAAAAGATAAACTTTAACTGGCGGTACCTAGTGACAGAAAAGAAACACTCCGAAAATCTCCCACCTCGATAGGTTTCTAAATAAAAGATTCCTTCTCAGTAGGATGCAAGCCCGTCTAGCATATAGTGAGAGATAAGTGCCATGTGAAGTGGAATGAATAGAAAAATCGAATTTAACGGTTTCTTCACTAAAGGATTCAATATAAAATTGAACCAGAGAAAGGTAGATCTCAGGTGAAAAACAACTACTTTCCTGGCAAATACCACGCAGAACGTTGAATGATATTCACCTGAAAATCCATGCATACTTCCATAAAATATCAATGGACATTGAATGCAAATGTTTCTTTCTGATAAGCTCGATTATGTTTAATTTAAGTCGTGTTCACCTAACAATTTTCAGGTGAATATCATTCAACGTTCTGCGTGGTATTTGCCAGGAAAGTAGTTGTTTTTCACCTGAGATCTACCTTTCTCTGGTTCAATTTTATATTGAATCCTTTATGTGAAGAAAACCGTTTAAATTCGATTTTTCTATATGTTATCTAATGTAGTAATAGCTGTAATATTATAATGCACTTTTTTTTGTTCTTATTTATTTTGAACAGTATGGTATAATGACATTTTAATATGTATATGTATATTTTTAACTTAAATAGTTGTACTATTTTAACCTCTTATTCTGTATTTGTTTATTTTGAACAGTATCGTATAACGATATTTTAATATGTATATGTATATTTTTAACTTAAATAGTTGTACTATTTTAACCTCTTATTCTGTATTTGCTTATTTTGAACAGTATGGTATAACGATATTTTAATATGTATATGTATATTTTAACTTAAATAGTTGTACTATTTTAACCTCTTATTCTGTATTTGTTTATTTTGAACAGTATGGTATAACGATATTTTAATATGTAAATGTATATTTTTAACTTATAGTATATTAAAGTATAAGTGGATAAAAAGGGCTTTAAAACACGCGCGATTTTTCAAGCACGACGGCGCAGCCGGAGTGCTCGAAATAGAGCAAGTGTTTTAAGACCAGTTATCCACGAATACTTTACGTTATTTTTTTTTATTGGTGCACTTTGAAATCATATATACTGGTATTATTCTACAAAATAGAACTAGAACTAATAATGCAAGAAGGTTGAATTCGTGATATGACATCAATATTTGTTGTCACCAGAGCTCAAAAATGAATGATTCTAATATCGATTTTTTGAATAGTGAGGCAGAATCGCGGTTAATACCGCGAAAATCCAGTGATATATATAAAAAAGAATATGAAAAGTTCATCAAATGGATGGAGGAGCACATATAAATGAACGAATTGTGAGTAATATTTTTTTTTTATTGGTGCCCCTTTTTACCCATTTAAAGCACGCCTCAGCGTGTTTAAATCGAACTTTAAAAAACGCGCGTTTTTTAAAGGTAACCATGACAACATCAACAAATCGAGAAACGTGAAGTCTAAATGACAAATTTTTGATAATTGATCTGACAGGAGTACCTTGTCAAATAAAATATTACTCACAATTCGTTCATTTATATGTGCTCCTCCATCCATTTGATGAACTTTTCATATTCTTTTTTATATATATCACTGGATTTTCGCGGTATTAACCGCGATTCTGCCCCACTATTCAAAAAATCGATATTAGAATCATTCATTTTTGAGCTCTGGTGACAACAAATATTGATCTTTGGTAACAAATTGCAAATGAATGTTTTTCTCATTTCCATGACAACGAAAGGTATACTGATGTCAGATCACGAATTCAACCTTCTTGCATTATTAGTTCTTATTTCTATTTTTTGTAGTAATAATACCAGTATATATGATTTCAAAGTGCACCAATAAAAAAAAAATAACGTAAAGTATTCGTGGATAACTGGTCTTAAAAACACTTGCTCTATTTCGAGCACTCCGGCTGCGCCGTCGTGCTCGAAAAATCGCGCGTGTTTTAAAGCCCTTTTTATCCACTTATACTTTAATATACTAATGTGACGTTACAAGGTACTCCTGTCAGATCAATAATCAAAAATTTGTCATTTAGACTTCACGTTTCTCGATTTGTTGATGTTGTCATGGTTACCTTTAAAAAACGCGCGTTTTTTAAAGTTCGATTTAAACACGCTGAGGCGTGCTTTAAATGGGTAAAAAGGGGCACCAATAAAAAAAAATAGTTGTACTATTTTAACCTCTTATTCTGAAGATCTTAACCTCGTGTATTGACATCAAAGTCTACGAGAGTGTCTATCTACTTTGCAATCTATATGTAATATATATATATATATATATAAATAGTTTTTAAAATAAGTTTAGGTACGTACCCATTATCCTCACTAACAGGTGTAAACCTCTGTGAGATCTTTCTGTTGTTGTTTATTTTGAACATATATTCGATGTACTTACTTGATATATATTTTTTTTTTTGCAAATTAAACTTCTATTCTATTCTATCCCATTTTACCGTTGTCCCGTTATTCCTAACCTAACCTACAAAGTCAATAGAATGGTAGATCAAAATAAATGACAAACCTTCACTTTAACCAAGACTTTTCTTAAAATCCATAATGTTTAAAAACGATTTGAAATGTAATGAATTTAACACAACCGCACGGAAGAAATGTCAGTTTTGTATAGCACGTCAGTTAAACGATAGGTCCGCCACGAACGCCATCTATTAAAAGTAATCCGAAGTTCTAGATTGCCAATTTTGAATTTTTCGATTTTTCAGCTGTTCATTTGGGTTTTCTTAAACCACCCCTGTATTAGAGCAAACAAAGCAAAAACAAAATATTCAAATCGGTCAAGCCGTTCTTGAGATTTAGCGAGACTAACGAACACCAATTGATTTTTATATATAGAGAAGATATACATAACTTTTGGTAATATGACTTATTTTGTGTTCTACATTCCGTAAAAAATGGTATGTGAAGGGATTTGTGATTATTCTTCCCATTTATCTAGTGCCTTGAGTTTTAGATTAGGCCATAGACTACTAAAATGGAATCGATAGTCCGTGAGGCTGCCGATCGGACTAATCCATTCGCCTCCTTGGAATATGACAGTTTGCAGTGATTAATGTTCCTTATGCCTGACGTTTTGTTTAAGGCACTTCGTAGATATCCCATTGCAATGAATTATCCATTTTTTGTATTATATTGAACTTACCTGGAACTAATTCCATAACAATCATAATCGGCTGTTTCTGTACACAAATTCCTATAAGTTTCACTATATTCGGATGATCATACTGCTTGAGAATTCGACCTTCTTGTAAGAATTTTTTCTTGTGATCTTCTGGCAAGGTTACCCTACATGTTTTAACTGCTACTACTTCATTGCTGTTTTTTAACTGGGCTCTGTACACATCCCCAAAGTTGCCCTAGAAACAATAATATTGGTTGATTTACCTTTAGAAACAATGGACAATTATAAACTGAGTACACTTTAAGTTTTCCAATAAGACATACCCTTCCAATTTTATCCACCAGTATCACATCGTCATTATTAAGCTCCCACCTTTCACGGGGTATCGGTTTGTGTAAAATAGCACCCGATCTACCAGTTACTGGCAATCCACTATTGACTTGGTATAGAATCAACTCTCTGATGCTAGGAAATGCTGGACCTTCAAATCTAAAATGGCCCTGTAAAACCATTTTGATATTCACAGGTGGATTAATGATCTTTTTTACGACACCTGCTTCAAAAGTTCAATTTCAGCCTTGGCTTTACGTTTTACTTTACTGTACTAGTGCACAAAGTAAGCTATTACTGTGAAGTTTCAACTTTCAGCCTTGGTTATAGGTTTTACTTTACCGTACTAGTGTGTAAAGTATGCTTTTACTGTACAGTTCAAACTTTGCTAGACTAATGTAGTAATAAGACCAGTGACTTTATTCAATTTTGCTTTCCATCACTAAGTACATGATTGCATTTTTATATTTCTCTCAAATTGATTTTTCAAAGCAGATGTAGCAAAAAATAATGTATGCTAGTGACTAAGAAGCTAATATAACAATTGTGATCACAACATTTAATGTTCATGATGCATTTACATGAAGAATTGTGTGGTTATCACTTACACTCCTAAGGATCGTAACGAGAACTACCACACTAATCATCATATAAATGCATCATAAATATTAAGCCCATGTCGTGACAACACAAATGTCAAATAATTCGCCCCTAGTCCGTTTGTTGCATAAAATACTATTTCCAATACTTAAACAAAATATTTATATTTCATTTAATAATTCAATATTTTGCATACTAGTACTTTTAAAAAATTTAGGTACATATGTTGAATACTCGATAATTTTTCTTGCCCCAGCTTGGCTCATTAATATAACTCGACAAGAATGGCATGAATAATCAGAGTAATATATTATTGTTATGAGAAACTTCATTTACCTCATTTGTAGTTTGTACTATGAAATGTTTATGCCCGCCCCAACAGACAGACAGAACTGTTTGGCATTCGTCATTTCTTGTAGTTTCCCTAACCAAGAAGTCTCCATCTGAAGTAAGTAGCCTCACCACTTCTTCACGAGGCAGTACACCGTGAAACCATTCTTCCTCTACCAGCAATTTGTTTGTAGTAAGCGCAACCTGTGATTTGAAACACATAAAGCCGATTCTAGCACAATTTTTTTTTCAAGTGAGGTTAATAATCCATATGATTACATGTGGGCATGATATTTATTTAGAAAGCGAAAATGTTTTATATCTATACCCAAGTAGCATTATAGTGACGGAACTTTGACGACTCAGTGGTTATTACGTAATCTGCCACTATACATTCATTTTATATTTGTATGGTTGCGTAGTCCGGTAATTCCCAAATCTGGTAACCACTCCACAGTTCTAGTTAGTGTCAATTAAAGTATTTAAAACATGACGACTAAGCAGAATCACCTGAATGGTTTTCAAACTGAAAGTGGAAAATAGCCGTTGCGTAACCATCCTGTACCACTTAAATATCACTTAGAAATCACAATTCCTTCAACTAGAGTGATAGTTTCGGTGACGTTTTAGTAACTTTCAAGTGGTGGAAAAGTTAATGAGTTAGTTCCATTGGCCACTTTATGATGAAAGGAATTTTAGAGTGATATATTTTCAGTTTCTGCCACTTTAAACACTCATTTTGGGTGCAAACCACTTCAAAGTTATATTCTCCAAAAGATTACATATTAATAGAAATATGCTAGGTCGCCATTGTTAAAGAAATGAACGAACCATTCAATAAAAATGTATTTGTCATCATAACTGCATCAAATGTAGTAATTCATTAGGTAAGTAATGGTTTCAAGTAACCAAGATTGAAAAAAAGGGATTTAAATACATAATTTCAAAGGCGCCTATTTGCAAAATTATAATGTTTTCTTCAAATACTCGGATGGCGCGTGCTCACAATCGAGCTAGCACACCCATATTTCACAGTAAACTTTCAATCGTTTTAATTTTATCTTGATCAGAAGTATACTCATTCAATTTACTTACGTGTTGGTATGTTATATATACTTATGGTCGATATTATAAAAATATGTTGCAGGACAGAGATCGAGCTACACATCAATTACACAAGTGCAGTCAGTTAAGTTTAACGTGTCGAGTGTTGGCCACTACATATCCACGTTTTTGCCAGGTGACCACAACGTGGTTGGAATGTTGCTATCTAAGATCCAGGAACATAGCGGCCACCATTTTGGTAGCTGCCAGTGGATAGAACCTTGTACCTAAATTACGTGGCAGTGGTAAATGTAAATCTTTAATGTAAATATTTATTTAAATAAGAATCCTAATATAAACAAATAAGGTAAACAGATTAAGGAAATAATAGTAGAATTATTACAATATGTATCAGAGAAAGTATAGTTTAAATTTAAGACAAATTGTATGGAATAATAATTTACAATAATTAGCAACATATAACAATATAATATAATAATAATAATAATAAATAATGTTTATTCAGGTTCAGATCACAAAAGGTAACAAGAAGGTAATACATAAGCTGAATAAACATGGTAGAAACCACAGAAGCATCACATGTTGCTTGTATGAATATGAATAAATATAACTTGACAGGTGGTGGCCAAACACTACAAAAAATTTCCAGGATCGTGCCGCTATGTTCTGTCCACTAGATATGCTACTTGGGTAATGAAAGCTTGTAGTATAAATGATCTCGGGTTTTATGCAGAATATTTTGAATGGTTTCTTTTCCTGTTTCAAACAAGGAATTATAGTCATTATTGCGTTTTTGAATCTATGCTATTATTTGTTTTCTATAAAGGATATATTGACATAATGCCAAAACTCCAACATAGAGACATATGCATCCCGATTGGAAGAGTTATTATTGTGTTGATAAATTTAATTCTTTGTTATATAGAAAAACTGAACGATTATTTTTCTTCAGGATCTATTGGCTATTGACTACATATGTGTCAATACAAGGGAATATTTGAAAAGCTACTGGAAATTGCTAATAGTTTTCATGCATGATAGTCATAGTTAGATATAAACCTTGGGACTTGTCATCGTTATATCTTCACGAATTAGCTGCTAAAATAAGAATTATTTCAACTAAATTGATGAAACGACAGGTACACATTATTTTAAAGTAATTCGATTACATTCGATATACATATATTAGGAGGGTTATTGACATATAAGCACATAAAGCATTGTTAGTCGGAGTTAAACTTTTCAGTCGCACAGAAAATCATAAGCTATATTTATCAGACAAATGAAGACATTTTGCATGCCACAAAACCTACTGGATCTCCCCCTTCACTATTAGAAGCTGACTCCCTCCTGTTCTTAGTGCGGGGAGGAGCTATTGGAGAAGAGGGGGCAGATTTTCGTCTGAACGGCTTGCGTAACATATTGACTATCCTTTGAGGTTCAAATATACTGTGCTTAATTATCGTGCTCTGAGAACCATCACCCTAGAAGTGTTAAATACAATACTATCACCATAATTTTCTACGTACTATGTTAGAATATCAAGCACTAACTTTTTCGATACCCTTTTACAAAAAAGAAGTGCCAGAAGAAGGTGTGGTTAAGAATTACATATCCGAATTGTAGCTGGAAAGTGTTTTTTTGAATAATCTGCAATCTTTTAATAAACCCAACCCAACCCAAACCCAAAATTGAAATTTGCCATAAATGTTAATTCGGTCCTGTACTTTAGGATCGGAAGAGAACTCTTCAGGGTAAACAAACGATAAGGGCCATCTAGATAAACCTCCAACACTGTAAGGTAGCCACGGCAGTTTTGCAGCTGCTATGGGGGACTTCGAAGTGGCCCTTAATCAGGAACCATGGATACGACATGGTGATACAAGAGGTCTGGGAGAGACAAGCTTAAGGGTGCAGTTTTTAGTGGGTAAATCTGATGTGCAGGAGCACAAACTCCAGGACTCAGGGACTCCCACACTACCGAAAGGTGCCCATAAAGGATTTTCTCCAATTTCCAAAAAAAAAAGTTTAATCTACAGTAATTAATCGGCGCCATAACTCTGATTTACTGTGCCTGAACTGCGACAACAGAGCGTCGGAAATGTTCATTCGAACACGTTTTTGGTGTAACGTGAGCAAATGTGGCACCCAACGCGCGGACAACTTTCTCATGCATAATTCTTCATGAAATATGTGACAAACACGTTCTTTGGACATATTCGTAGCCTCTGCTATCTCTCTCACATTATTCGACGGTTGTCTAGCACCATTGGGTGAACTTGAGCGATGTTTTCGTCAGTGGTTCCAGTTTTTGGGCTTCCCGAATGTTCATCGTCTCCCAAGTTGGTACGGCCACGTTTAAATTCAGCTGCCCAAAACTTCACGGTTGTAAATGATAGTGCAGAGTCCCCGTACACAGCATCTAACTCATATTTGATTTGCGTAGGCATATATATTGCCTTTCAAAAACAAATATTTAATGACAGCTGGATTATCGATTTTTTTATTTTCCCAAAAATACTCTCAGCGAGTCACTCAAACTATTTCAAACAAAATCTGCGCGTCCAAAATGGCTGCAATTTTGGTGAGTACCTTACAAAAGATGTGCAAACACATTCCTCAGCTATTGTCGACGTGTGCTGCCATCTTCATGTTCAGGTCGGAAACTTTTCAGACTACCTTCGTATGCTATTACTGTAGAGTATTAGCTTTACTATACTGGAAGTAGTAATAAGATATCACAACCTATAGCTTTATTTCATTTTCAATTAATCACCCTTTCATAGTATGAATTATTTAGCAAATTTTTTGCATCCAATTGAGAAACTGTATGAAATAAAATACTGCACTTCTCGATACTATGCGGACAAAGACGTGGGCACAAGCTAGGTGTTCTATTAGTTAAAAAAAAAACGGTTTCTTGATTAGTTCCTCCATTTGATTGATTTGATATCCTACATGTCAGAATAAAAAATAATCAGTGGCTCATTTTCCCCCATAAAATCCATATTCGAAAATAAAATATCATGACATTTCCTATTTCCGAAACAGTTTTGGGCTATCAAGCTATATAACCAAATGGCAGCTCGTGAAGACCACCCGTTCATTTATCATAAAAAATACAGTTACAATACGGTTATGTAATTCAGAACATTGTGTTTTTTCAACTTTCACTTGGACTAACAACTTTGTTATTTATCATACCTGTTCAGAAGAACTAGTGATGAACGTTTGGTTATCGATGGAAAGGTCGCAGGCTGTAGGTGCTTCCTCACAACCTAATTCATTCAAGGCACTTTTTATCAGTTCGGTTTGTTTAAGCATCTTCCTTTCCTGACACTTGAGCTCGTTTATTTCTTTTCTGGATGTGTCTACACTTACAGTCGACAGTCTGAAATGAGAGTATGAGCATGAAGACACATAGAGAATGTATCTTGTAGCCTAATTAATCATTGGTTGAGTAACTATTTGCCGGTAAATATAGATAAAACAAAACGACGACATTATTAAACAACTTCCTAATGAGCATACCAAATGCATCATTAAAATAATCGGTAACCGGGCGTGCAATAATCAAAATATCAAAAATTGATAAATATCTTGTGGCCCACAATTAATATTTTGCTTATTTCTTGCAATGTTGAAATCATTTAAATAGAGAAACTACTTTGCATTGTAACAAAGCTCTTGTTTCTACTAGTAGAAGTTATCGAGATATTATTTCTGTGAAAGAGGGAAAAATAGAAAAATATTTGGAATCCTTAATTTAACTAATTTTTTAAAGGTTTGATTCAACTGAAGCCTCTTAGTTGAATTCCATCATTTATATAATTGACCTAAAATTTGGCATGTCTAATAGGGTAACTTTTTAACCAAGAGAATTAGAAGAAACATCAAATAAGAAAAAGATGCATATCTGTTTCTAACGATGAAAACTAATGGAATATATCGGGGAAATTTTTGACATAAATTAGTTCCAATATTTTAATATTTTGATTGTTCTTCTGTTATTTTCAATACTGTGAAAAATGTTTTTTATATATTTTACACCAGATAAAGTTGTGCCTATTGGCAGTGTAATATTTAGATCCAACGATTCTTCCTCTCTCAGCCATCAAACACCCTTACATATATTAATATAACCCTCAAATGGAATATACAAACAATGGAGGAAAACCGGCAGAGGAACGAGCCAAGGCTATAAAAGGGGCCTACGAATCCAGCAAAATAATTGGGTCCAGGAATAACGTCACCCCATACTGGTGAACGAGGCGATCAAACAGGTGCCTGTCAGCAAAAAAAACTGTCCAGAGCACACAGAAGAGCGCAAACCAACGTCGGGGAAGCAAACACCTCAAAAAGGACACAGAAAAACTCATCTTACAGTCAAAAAAAGAAAAGTGGCAAGACCTCTACAACGAGTTGGATAGATATATCTGGGGAAGTGGCCCCACGGCGCCACCTCAAGGCCTACATACCATATGATATTTGTAACGATATTCTGTTACATTCCTTATTCATTCACTTCAATCCAAATAAAAGAAAACAATATTTCTTTTCATTTTCTGGAAACTAAATACATTTTTCATACAGCAGATATATGATACATATTTGATACATATATTTTATTCAATTGAAAACTATGTATATTTGTAAATAGACTAATATAAGTTTGGTATTTGTTTTATTGTTGTAGTTATTTACAGAAGGAAACGTTATTTGATTTGCAATTATCATTGAATAGAAAATTTGAATTTTTATCCCAATTTAACAAAAAATTCTGGCGTCCATTCAAATTCACAATTTCTTAAACCTTTGTTTGAAACATAAATAAATTTGAAACTAGCAAGGCGGTCCAAAGAACTCCACACCGCTCTTCACTGAATAGTCTGGGCATTCTATTACAATAATTAACTTGTTTTTCATTGCTTTGGCGCCCAACGTGGCGCCCAATAGAGGATAAACGCAGGACAGTTGCCGAGCACATGGACATGCAGAAGAAATGGCTATTGTAGTGACCCCCTCAGCCTAGGAGAGCTGAAAGCAGCTTTATCGAAATTGAAACCAGGAAAGACACCCGACATAAACGGTATCCCAGCCGAAGCCTTTCACAAAGTCGGCTCTGAAGAACCTGAATGGCTCTTAGGCATACTGAACAGCCTACTGTAACAAATAATTTTCTCGGACTCTTGGAAACGCTCCAAACTTATAGTAGAATTATTTTAATCAGGCGAGAAGGTTGGATGCTCACAACACCGATTTCATATGGTTAACGCCCACTCAGCTGCAGACAGCGGCGTGTATGTTAGTTTCATTTGTGCTCTGGTGCGATGAACTGATAATGGCAAATGAATCCAAATAACATACACGCCTTTCATAACAACGAACCAATAGAATCAACCGGGTCTAATGACAGCTTGCGCTGACTTTCGCCAGGAAAAATGAATATTACTGTATCCTCATCCCGGGAAAAGCAACGAAGGAAGAAAAATGAAATGGAGACCTATCTGCCTACTAAACGTCTTCAGCAAGCTATATGAAATTCTAATTAGAGACAGACTGGAAGAAGCAATTAGGAAGAACGGAGACCTCGCCAGAAACCAATTCGGCTTCCGGAAAGAGAGATCTATCGTGGAGGTACCCTGGAAGTTTTGAAATTGGCCAAAAACACAAGGCACCGATGGGTGGCGCTGGTGGCTTTCGATATAAATAACACCTTTAACACAATCGACTGCAGGTGATTATGAACCAACTCCGGAAGAACATCCCGAAGTACCCCAAGAATATAATTTGCGAATATACAAAATAGAAGTATGTTTATCGACAAAGGGGAGTGATAAAGGCAAGCTCCGGAGCCGCATTGTGCTGATTCCCACACTATACATACGTTACAGATGTGGAAAAAATTTGCCACAACATACGATTTCCAATGTGTTTGGATGTTGAATGGTGTCTAGAGTCGACCAGCACAAAATATAACAAATATGCGGCGAGGAGAATCAATTAGTGAACTGGACCACTCTTGAATTGTTCCCACTTCTTAGCAGGCTCAGTCCAGTCAGTATGATGATTTTAGTGTGGATGTGTGTCTGGCTTAGCAGCAAAGAGACTCTACGACGCCGATGTTCCATTACATGCGAGAAATTATTTGCTGCAATAAATGTAACAAATAACTTCTCTTCTGACAACAAGTGTTTCCTTTTGTCATAACGGCTTTAAAAATAATATACATTCTACGAATTGAAAAACATAACGTAAAAATAAACCAAAAATTTTCATTTTACGAAAAAACATACTGACTGGCACGTAAATGTACGAGACTAGTACGTAAATGTGCTCGCAACAAAGAGTGCGGGAAGGAAAACAGTGGTCCAGTTGTCTGATTGATTCTCCATTGAGTATATTTGTTATATTTTGTGCTGGTCGACTATAGACACCATCCAACATCCAAATTTATTCCACATCTGTATACGACGACGTTCTGAGGCTAGATTACCCAGAAAACTCAATAGCGGTCGCATTTGCTGACGATCTCGCCCTGGTTGTGACAGCTCAAGATGGAAACGATCTTGTCTATACCGTTAACGAAGGTATCAATATGGTCGTTAGGTGGGTAACAGCACAGGGCCACGAACTGGCCAGCAGCAACACAGAAACTATAATTCTCAAAGGTCCAAGAAATAGCCTTCACTTTCGGACAGGAACTCATTAAACCTAAAGAACAACGAGAATATCTGGGGATCACCCTGAGCAACAACGGCAGTTTTGGACAACATATAAGAAATGTAACCACGAAGGTCGAAAAGATGAAATCTATCAATCATTTATGGCTCCCCGAACGTTCGGAGGATATAGCCCAGTGTAATGTATTTTATATATATACAGGGTCTTCCAAATTAAGTCGGCACCATTGCCAACTCCGTTATTATTGATGCTACGATTTCGGTTAAATGGGCAAACTGGTAGCATTTTTAGTGGCCTTCTCGATGCCGAAAACAAAAAAAAATTGACAGTCGCGTTGTCATAATATTTCATAAAATGATATTTTTTTCAATGGTACACCTTATATTTTTTCATCCATTTCGATTCGTAATAACATTCTCAACAACAAAGCTCATATCATTTTCTTTCTAAAGTGGAAAATGAGCGACTTATTGGAAATATTTATTTCTTTCACTAGTATAAAAAATTCCTTTGTTTTGGCGAATAAAACCTCATGATTGTCCAAACACCCATTTTTTGTACTTATACGAATGACAATATTTTGTTACTAATAGCAAAATAGGACAGTAAAAAGAAAAAATTGCGCTGGGATGTGAACTCGTGAAACCCGTGATCATCATGTCGCCAAAACAAAGAAATTTTTTGTACTAGTGAAAGAAATAAATAATTCCACATAAGTCGCTCATTTTCCACTTTAGGAAGAAAAGTGATATGAGCTTTGTTGTTGAGAATGTTGTTACGAATCGAAATGGATGGAAAAATATAGGGTGTTCCATTGAAAAAAATATCATTTTATGAAATATTATGACAACGCGACTGTCAATTTTGTTTTTGTTTTCGGCATCGAGAAGGCCACTAAAAATGCTACCAGTTTGCCCATTTAACCGAAATCGTAGCATCAATAATAACGGAGTTGGCAATGGTGCCGACTTAATTTGGAACACCCTGTATAGGTATAAATCGACCTGCAGACGATAAAATACTTCGTTCTCTGGAGGAACGAAATAGTTTTCGACCGATTTCAAGATAGACAATAACGTAAAATTCAGGGGAATTTTGTATTTTTGTTTTTTGACGCGTAGACAGATGAATCTACGGGTGGATGGAGAATTTCAGTTAGGAGTTTCTATTCCCTTCAGAAATTCAATATCCTTTGCGAAGCGAGACAAGTCTCCGGGAGATAAAGAGCTCTGCTTCCCGATTAAAGTTTTTTTTGCGATTCAGTAATTTGTAAGCTTAACTCTGAGAAGAGTCTCGCCGGCACAGTTTCGCAGTAGTGTAACACCCTGTAAGTTATTATGTTATTGTTTTTTTTTTAATTTTTTGGCCTTAATGAAAGTATCTATTTTTCTGGAAATTATGAGTTTGAAATTTTATTATTGTAAGAAAAACTGGAAGAGCATATCTTAGTTATTCAGAAATTCTTATTTTCTTTCATTGAATAATATTCATGGGGTTACTGAAAGTCAATCATTATTTTCGATGGGAGATTGAAAAATAATCTATTATCGGTTTAGAGTTTAATTGTTTATTTAAGTTCGGACGTTGTGTTAAGATTTCTTCACACAGTTATGGTCTAATTGCCGTTGTGCTGAAATAACAAGAATTATTCGGGGAAAGACTTCATCTAGAAAAATCACGCAATAATTAGTAGCCAATAGGATTTGAATATGCAAAAGTACCTCTTAAATGAAAGCCCAATAAGGGATTTTAAAATGGGGACTATGCCTTGACGCTAACTTGGAGCGGAAAAAAAATATGAGGATTTTACGAGAAATATGGATTTTAGTTGTTTTAAAAATAAAAGTATGATCTCTTTTATTGAAGCTAGATATGATTTTATTTGTTCATTTTATCATATTAATACTTCTAATCAATAAAAGCCCAAAAAAATATAACATCGTTAAAAAAAATCATCGAGAAACAATAACAATAGTGTTATTGTTTCTCGATTATTTTTTTTAACGATGTTATATTTTTTTTGGGCTTTTATTGAATAGAATATTAAAGTTATTTGAAAAAAAAAAAAAATTGAATTCAATGTAAAAGTCATTTTATTTGAGAAAAAAAGTATATATATTTTTTCATTGATTTGTTGAAAATATAAACAGGATGTTCATAAAATCAGATGTGGAATCATCTGCGACTGAAAGATAAACTTTAGTCACTATCTTCCATCGTCAATATAACCTCTTGTGGGGTATTCATGTTGAAAAGGAAACATTCTCAATTGAATATTGATAGAAAGATTTTTCTGTGAATTGAAAAATCCACGATTAAAATGAAGTTATTTTTTGTGAATGTCTAACAAAAACAACTACTTCCCCGCTAAAAAAAGATTTTTCAATTCACAGAAAAATCTTTCTATCAATATTCAATTGAGAATGTTTCCCTTTTCAATATTTTTTCATATTTAGAAAAATTTTATTTGAGAAAAAAAATACTATTTGATTCATTGGAAAAGAAAAGTTGTTCAAAAGAAGACCTCGCATGTTGAGCCGAGGCCGAATTTATTGTCCTGAAGGACAGGTGACTAAAATTAATCAGTGAATTACATTATTTTCAAAATTTGTGGAATGTGCCGAAAAATCTATTTTTGGCCATTCCGCTGGTGACAGCTGCCCGTATAATATTCAAAATATTATATGTATTCTTTTCGTCTTATTAGAAACAAAAAACCAGATAGTGTGACTATATGGGACATCAGAGAAAGTGTTAGTAAGTATGAACAATTTATTTTTGTTTAAAATTACGGTATATTATTGACTACTTTTACACTGGTGACCAAGTAGCGGGATTGAAAAAGTATAGTATACATTTTTATGAGTAATATAAGAATTTAATTATAATTTTTTTTATAAAAACAAAGTGTATGGTCTAATAATAGCTACTACTTGTACAACTGGTGACATCGGCAAAATAGTTTTTTTTTATTTATTTTGTTCTGAAAAAAAATAAAATAAAAAAGTTGTCAATAATAGTCAATTGACGTCTTTTACAGTAGTTATTGGGCAGTAGTTTTTAGGCGAAGGCCGAAATCACAGGATTTCGTGAAAAGGCTTGTCGATTAGTACTATTATATCCTTGCTGGAAAAGGGGGCCTCTGAACAAGAACTCATAATGGCCGGGAATCGGTAGGCTAATCAAAACTCATGGTTTCCAAAATGTTGTTCTCTTATTTGAAAGGGCACTTTCACTACAAAGTCTTACTATGAGGTACATTAAAATTTTAAAATTGCTTTCGGAATTAGGTTTTTAAAATACATAAAAAATACAATTAGCGCCATTTTAAAAACTAAGCTTTTCTGGACACATATTATAGGACCTTCCTTCTTATTAGTGGTTGAGTTTTGGTTTCAATGTAGTATGTATTCGAGTACCATTATAATATCCCAATTGACAACTTCTATTTTCAAAACTATAGAAAATTCCGAGGCTTACCATATTTCATGTTATGAGAGCTACAAAGTTGAATATACAGATAATAGTTCGAGCTCTATGTTTTACTTATATAGTTTTCGTACTCCAGTAAGAATAATTGATGAGTCACCTAATGTGCTTATATCGAACAATTTCAACCAACGATGGAAAACTACTACTACTTTACCTATTATTAATTTCATTATTCGGAGAATTTTTCCCGTTGACGAGCCCCTCCTGGGTACTTGTGATTGCTATCCTCTTCTCTTGGTTTTCCTTTATACTGGCTTCCAAATCGTTCAGTTTATTCCTCAACCACTCTACTGTCAAATTATCTACGGTCAGCTGGTTGGGAAGAAGTTTTCCTGCTGAATCTTCTACCAAACTTTCGTCGAAAATAAATTTTATTGGCTCTGTAGGAGTTGTTCTGAAAAATATACTTCCCATTTGTAGAAAATGTGGTAAATAAAGATAAGGGATGTTGATATAAAGTTTCTCCAGAGCAGAGCCGCCACTATACGCGAAATTGCAGCCTTTTTCTGAAAGAACGTTTTTTTGATGTTATTGTTTTTCTTTATAGTCAGACATATTTGAACATATATACATCGATTCTGACTATCTCCTCTCATTTACCGGTTTTTCAAAGCATAGCATAGCAAAGCAGGTTATTATATTATATATTATAGAAATCAATCAATGATACCAAACGAAAAGCGAATAAAGATTTAATAGAAAACTCGAGCAACAAATCGAAAGTAATTTGGGAATTGATCAATTCACAGACGGGAAATATTAATAAAAAAAACAACATTTTACCCGAAAATTTCAACAATTTTTTCATCAATGTGGGCGAAAACATTGGCCACGTTTATACCGTCTCTTGGTATGCAGACTAATGATTATATTCCAACCAAATTCTGTTAGTCAGTGTGGTATAAACTTTGCACTTGGTCAAGTAACTAGCTTGGTTTGGACCGAAATTTGTTGTGTACCAGACTATAATACTAAGTTGACTAAGGTGGTGTAAACAGTATGATAAGTTTTACCAACCGTGACTGTAAATTTTGGTTTGAAAGATTGCTAAGCGTTCTGTTGTGGTTATCGCACTGGCTGAATGAACCGAATGGAAACAATAGCCATAAAAAATAGAGCCAGAGAGCATTAGTGAAAAATATGTTTTGCGATTCCTAACCTTAGTTTCCGCATCATTACCTCGGGAATTGTTTTATATATTTTTGTAAGTATTTTTTATATAAAATGAGTTGCTGCAGTTCTGAACCTCCTATAAAAAAGTCCAAAGGTATTAATTGGACAGTTGAAGAAAATAATATCAATTTTGAATGGCAAAAAATTTAAACATCTAGACATTTACAAGAGCCTTGAAGAAGACATGTTGAGTAGGGGCTTTACAAAAACTGCTGAACAAATGAAATTTAAAATGACTGAGCCTGAGCTCACTGACATCCAGACATTGTCATTGACAGATGACACAATTCCGAATTAGATAGCAGAGTCTTGGTTACATGACTAAATAAATACCAAACCAGAACCAAGTTGGTTAATTAATCATTTGACAAAACACGATGCAAATAAACGATTACTAAAACATTTGGTTTGAATTTGGTCACATACACTTGGTAAGGTTACCAAATTCACATATGGTATAAACGTGGTCATTGTAAACTCAGTACGCGATTTCTTAACCTAATTATATGATATAAACTATTTATTGTTACTAAAATAACTTACTTGTGTTTATCGGTAAAGTCTTTGTATTCATCACAGGGTTTAATACTATCAATATTGTTTTCTATTTTCTTCTGGATTTCTTTGAATTTTTCCGATGTTAAGTCTGAGTTACTGGCAACATCTCTCAAAATTTGTTTCCTGAAACAAAATGCAAATATAAAAAACGGAAAAGTATGATAAATAAACATGCCCAAGGTAGTGACGTCAAAACCGAATTTGTACACATGTATGTTTTTGGTTGGTATCGTTATAATAATTATTATATACATGAATGCATAATTATGCAACTTTTTTTATAATCACCATATGAAAAAGTCAATTTCTTGATTTTTATGACTCTATATATAAGGAGGAAATATTCTTTTCAGTCTAGTGTGGATCACGATCCAAATACCAAAACTGTTTTGGTTTAATTTAGAGTAGTATTAATTGGAATAAAATTATTGATTTGTGCAATAACAATCGTGCATTTCACAATAGTAGTTTATGTAACAAGTTCGCAAAGTGAGGCTTTAGGGGACCTATCGAAATGTTTACGGACGGGGAGGCCAGTCGAGTCCGGCATATGAAGATGATATCCGCTGAAGCCATTTGCGCACGTGTTGCATACAACATTTTTTTTGTATTAGCTTTCCAAATAAACAGAGCAGAAATGCATTTTCAATCACCATCCATACCTTAGTGTAAGGAAGTTGTGCAAAAATCTAGCAAACGATTGTTTATCAACCACTCACCACGTGGAAATGTAGGCTTCTTGTAACGATTGTTGATGTTCTAGTAATCCTGGAAGCAGTACGGTCCTGAAGTCTTTTTCGAATTCCACGGCCTCGCAAAGAAGCAAGACGTATTCGTTGTGCGTTAAATGTAGTTTTCTACAAGCTTTTTGGTATTTGTCTCTGACGTCGTCCAGCTTTCTACCCCCTCGGCCAGCTGAAACAAAAAACAGAAACATTCTGAGGTGGTTTCGTAGAAAAATATTTAAAACGTTAGGTCACAGATTCAACGGGCACAGTTTTGTCATAGCAGGCTAGAGAGCTAATAGCCGATTTTAAGAAGATGAATTTAAATAAAAACACGCTTATATGGCAATATGGACTAAAAAGTTAAAAATAATATCAATAAAGTCATTGACCGAAAAATTTCCTCTTATGTGAGGTGCTTGATATCAGTTATCTTAATATCATTATGAAGAGTAAGTAAAGAGCACCCCACGTTTTTTTTACATAACAGGAAACTTTTTGGTCGATGACTTTTTTTTCTCTTTATTTAACGTCGGCCTATTTCTGCAACCAGGGCTCAACACCGGCACTGGTGAGCACACTCCCCCCCACCGGAAATTTTGCCGAATCCTCTGTTGTTTCAGAGGTAGGGTGCTTTAACGAGCTCAACATCTATGAACTCGGGATCGCCATCTTAACGTCCCCTCCGAAGGACGGCATATTATCGTCATATCTCGTGCTCATTGATATGACGCGTGCAGCTGCGATTATGCTACTACGTTACAGTTGTTGGGGCATTTTAACGCGCACCTTCATTGTCCGGAGGTCACCCATCCAAGACTAGCCGCGCATGATGTTGCTTGGCTTCAGATATCGATAAGACTCATCAACCTGACCAGCCACCGGTGCCCCTGTCAATGACTTTATTCTCATCATTTTCAACTTTTCAGTCCATATTGAATTATAAGCCTGTTTTTTTAGTTTTTTCAAAGAATAATTTTATTTTAACTTTTCAGTCCATATTGCTAGAAAAACCTAAAAAAGACTACGGGCGAAAAACTCTTCGATTGATTTATCCACATGGGATTTGAATTTTTACTTAATTTTGGTGAATGTACTTAGACCAGACAGCGCATTCACCATATTTTTGTAAATTACATAATTTTTTCTGACGATCTTGTTGAGAATACCAGATCATACCCATGGAATTATTGTATTGTCATCAGTTCTTGATATGTGTGCGGAATTTCAAATCATTCGGACGTCTGGAAGTGGGTAAAAATTAATTTCAAAGATTTCGTTACATACATCAAACATGTGAAGTTATATGAAATAACTTATAAAAAACCTTTTTAAAGACAAGCTTTTTTTCAAATGCGCTAAAAAGTAAAAATTATTGCTGATGTGCGACGTAGGTTATTCCGTGAATTATAGATTCAAGAGCTTGTCGCGCAAAGTTTTCAGTTCGAATACAAAAGCGACAAGCTATAAGTATGTCTCCAAAGAAATATCCAACTATCAAATTGATACCATTTACACGGACCTAGCAAAAGCATTTGATAGGGTAAATCACAATGTTTTGCTGAATAAGTTAACATCATTTTCATTCGATGAAAAATTAGTCGCATTTATAAAATCGTATCTGACAAATCGTCCTAACTTTGTTAAATATAATAACTGTCAGTCCGAGAGTTTTACTAGTACCTCGGGTGTACCCCAAGGCTCGATACTGGGACCGTTGCTTTTTGTCATGTTCATTAATGATATCAATGACTATCTTGAAGGTACAAAATTTCTTCTATATGCAGATGACTTGAAAGTGTTTCTCAAAATAACATCAGTAGAAGACACAAAAAAGTTCCAAGACATAATTGATTCAATCTGTAGGTACTGCGATGATAATGACCTATCACTAAATGAGTCGAAATGTAAAATAGTGTCATACACTAGGAAAAAAATAGAAATAGTCGGAAACTATACCATCAATGATGTCGAGCTGGAATCTCTAGATAGAATCAAGGATCTGGGTGTTGTTTTTACTAAAACATTGTCGTTCAATGAACATATTAGCAGAATTAGCTTTGAGTGCTACAGAAAACTCGGCTTCATCTTGAGATCAAGCCATGATTTTAAATACCAAACATCTATAATACTATTTAATTCCTATGTTAGATCTAAGTTAGAGTACTGCTGTATTATTTGGAACCCTGAGACCATAAAATATTCCGATATGCTTGGAAAAATTCAAAAAAAATTCTAAGATAAAAAAATATGGAATATACCCATTGCGTATATTCTACGAAAACCAAAGAAGAGATTTTGAAATTATGACTGAGCGAACGACGTGAAAGGATTCAGATTCTTTTCGTCTTTGATATCTTACACAACTTGATCAATGTACCTGATGTACTGATGAACATTCACTTCAACGTACCAGACATAAGACTGAGAATCAGAAATAGCCCCTTCAAAATTCACAATTTAAGCGCCCCCATTAACAACTGCTTAGTCAGTGTTAACAACCTCTTGAGAACAGGGGAAATTGATTTCCTTAATATCTCTAAGACCTCACTACTCTCCCATTTGAGATACAACCAGGATAATATAAGTGCCTTGTGATGTTTGTACATTATTTTTAAATATTTTAATAGTTTTAATATTGTTTATATATATATATATATGTTTGTATCTGTATAATTGTTATACTTCGCTTCTGTATGTTTGTAATTTTCCAACTAATACATGTTATTAGACATAGTCTGTTTGTAATCAGTATAAATAAATAAATAAAAAATAAAAATAAATAACTCACGGAATAATCTAGGTCGCACATCCAAAGCAATTATTTTTTACTTTTTTCTTTAAAAAGGTTTTTTTTATTAATGATTTTATTCTGCTTTCTAGTAAGTACGCCTTAATCTATGCATTTTTGTTAATACATCGTCATTATGAGGCCTTTTTCCTGTAAGTTCTGAGCTTCAATGAGGAGACCATCTAAAGATTAACTCGTCTGCCATCCTGGAGCTGCATCTTCAATTTATGAATTCTGACGAAAAATCAATAATCTTCGACTAAATTCCTAATCTCCGACCCCAAAAACCCCGACATACTCATTTTGAATAGAAACGGTCCACCATCTTGGAGCCGCCATCTTGAATGTATAAATTTTGACAATAAATTCATAATCTCCGACCCCGAAAACCTCCACATACCAATTTTGAATAGAATCGGACCATAATCACAGAGATCGTCGATCATCTTGGAGCCGCCATTTTTATTTTATGAATTTTGACAAAAAATTCATAATCTTCGACCCAAACCCGCACATACCAATTTTGAGTCGAATTGGACCATACACACAAATCTCGTTCGCCATCTTAGAGCCGCCATTTTGTTTTTTTTTTCTGGCAAAAATTTCATAATGCATTGTCACGGGAACTATGAACACCCGCCAAATTTCACGTTAATCGGTCAAATTTAACTTGCAAGATTTGATTACAGACAGACAGACACCGGGGCAGGTGAAACTAAATAAAAGCTTGTAAAAAGCGTGTTAAAAAGCAAATATAGAATAAAACTTGAACGTTGAGAGAAGAATCGGTTCCTTTCCTGAAAATATGAGTTATGTAGGCAGCACTGCAGTAATTCCAATATTGCTTGGATGAGAAGGTTAGTCCTCTGGTGGAGCTGGTTATTCTCTTCGAGTTTCCTTTTGATGATGCTAAGGGATTCCTCTATAGGGACATTGGTGTAAAGGCTCTCCACGTCGAAGACGATTTTCTGGTCCAATATGTGATGGTGTCTACGAAGTGCTTGGCATTCTTGACGAATGAACTGCTATTTCCTTGTAAGGGTTGTGTATCTGTAGGAGGTATTTCGATAACTTGTATGTTGGTGAGTTCCGGGAACTGGTGATGGGTGATGGGTCCACAAACCAGGCATACCAGCCTGGTTTGTGGATTTTCGGAAGCCCGTAGAGATGCGGTGGTTTGCTGTAGTGTGGCGTCAGGTGTGATCGTTCGTTGTCTGGAATTAATTTTTAAATTTCCTCAGAGTGTTGTAGATCTTCCTTTCTATAGTTGGTTTGAATCCTTCTTCAAGAGCTTATAGTTCCCTGTGTGGAGTAACGACTCTATGTTATCATCATATGTTGTGGTGTCCATGATAACCGTGGCGTTTCCTTTATCGGCTGTGGTTGAGGTACTTGGATTCATTATATGGAATCACGGAGATAAACATCTCCAGGATTTCTTCTCAAGAATTAACAGAATCAGGGATTCAGTCAAATTCACTATAGAAATGGAAACCAACAGTGCCTTACCCTTCCTCGATGTGAATGTTGAGAGAATAGGCAATGAAATCCGCATCTCTGTCTACTGAAAGAATACACGTACGGGGCAGTATCTCAACTACAGCTCCAACCATCCGAGTTCGACAAAGAGAGGGATCGTGAGAACATTGGTACAGAGAGAGATGCATATATGCAACGACGAGGAGCCGAATTAAACCACATCAAAGAGGACCTTCACCGGAATGGATACCCCAAGAAACTCCTAGGAGAAGTATTGTAACGAACCTAGGCCGGACCTGTCGCCTCGCGCGTTGCCGTCGACAGCGATGAGGTCATCCCCGGAGATGTTCGAGAACAGTCCAGTCGCTCTGCCGCGGAGAGCAACGGTCGATATTGGAAACGATTGGAACATGCTGGTCGCCAACTGCCGGAATTCGAAAGATCGGGAATTCTGTGACGGAGATAAATAGGTAGCCCTCAAGATGGCACGGACAGTCTGAACGAGCCCATACGATCGAGCTATACAGTGGCGTAATATAAATTAAGTTGTAGATTTAGGTGTGTAATAAATTATTAAAACCAAGTTAAGTTTATTTACGTTACAATTGGTGTCGGAAGTGAGATTTTGAAAATAAACAAGTGATCGTGGAGTGGATAGTCAGAAAAATAAATTGATAGACCTTTTTGTACGCCCAAAATAGACAGTGGCCCGGTTTTCGCGAAGTGGACAATTGTGCGTAGGAATATAAACTGATACACTGTTCGCGTGAAACAGAAAATAGACAGTGGCCCGGTTTTCGCGAAGTGGACAATTGTGCGTGGGAATATAAACTGATACACTCTTCGCGTGAAACAGACAATAGACTGGTGGCCCGTGGAAAAGAATTCGCAAAGTGAATTTTTAACAAACTGATAAACTTTTTCGTGTGAAACAGACTGATACCTCGTCAAAGACAAAATGTGATCAAGAAAAGTGCGCCTTGCGGACTTGAAGGGAGCGGAATTAAAACAGGAATTGGAGGAAAGGGAACTGGAAACAACGGGTAAAAGCAAGTACTCCAGGAAAGACTTGCAGAAGGACTTATACAAGAAGGTGAGGACCCCGAAACATTTTATTCGAAGTTCCGGAGGTGATTTAAGTTTGGTAATGAATAAACTCGAAGAAACTACTAAATCCTTGAAAGAAGAACTGCAACAAAATTCTAGAAATCTGGAAGAGAAGCTTCAAGAAAATTCAAGAAGCCTGGAAGAGAAGCTTCAAGAAAATTCTATAAATCTGGAAGAGAAGCTTCAAGAAAATTCAAGAAGCCTGGAAGATAAGCTCCTAGAAAACACAGAAGGCCTAAAAAAAGAACTCTGTGGTGTGGCGAATCGTCTAGAAAAAAGAATAGGAACCGTCGAGGCAGAGATGGACAAGATGAAGGAAACGATCAGTAAGCTGGAAGAATTGATAGTGCGCCCTCCACAGAGATGGTTAACAAAAATGCAATGCTGGACTTGAGTTTGAACTTGGATAAAGTTCAAGAGGGTATACAAGATGTCAAGGTCATTTCTGAAATAGGGAAGCTTTCCATGAAGCCGCCTCAATTCGACGGAAAAACTCCATGGGAAAATTACCGCCGACAGTTTGAAGCAGCGGCCAAAGCAAATGGATGGAATGCAGGGGAAAGAGCTATAGCACTAACACTTGCATTAAGTGGAGAAGCGACGAATATTCTACAAACTCTTACCGCCCAAGAACAGGAGGACTATGATCAGCTGATTAAACATCTAGAATTACGATATGGCCACGCCCATTTGGAACACGTATACCACTCCCAACTGAAAAATCGCTGCCAGAAATCGGGCGAATCCTTACAAGAATTCGAAGCTGACATTGCACGCTTGGTTCGTCTTGCATATCCAGCCACACCGGAAAATGTAATGGAGCGATTAGCGGTTCAGGCATTCTTGGATGGACTCCGTGACCAAGAAACCAGACAAGCATTGACACTAGCTCGTCCAACACATCTCGTAGACGCACTGGCACGCGCTTTGGAATTCGAGGCAGCGAAACAATCTTGCAAAAGCCAGAGTAAAGTCCGAATGTGTATGGAAGAAGATTCCTGTTGAGAACTGACCATGCAGCTCTCAAATGGCTCTTACAGTTCAAAAATCCTGAGGGTCAAGTAGCACGTTGGATCGAGAGACTCCAAGAATTCGATTTCGAGATCGAACATCGAGCCGGAACTAGCCATAAGAATGCAGATGCCTTGTCGCGAAGACCATGTCCAGATGATTGCTCACATTGCCGACGAGCAGAAGAGAAAGAAGCAACACTTTGTAGAACCGCGGCAATGGATGACAACTGGAATGACAGCAAGATCCAGAAAGACCAAGAGAAAGACCCCGACCTTGGCTTAGTTGTCAGCTGGAAGAAGGGCAATCGAAGACCATCATGGCAGGAAGTCGCAGGTTACTCGCCGGCTGTTAAGTCCTATTGGGCACAATGGAACTCTCTTATTCTGGACAATGGGATCCTGAAACGTGTGCTGGAGGCCGATATTGGTGGGGAAGACAGACGCCAAATAATTGTTCCCAGGGACAGAAGAGAGGAAGTGCTGCTGGAAATCCATGATGGAGTCGCTGGAGGACATCTGGGAGTGACGAAGACCCTGCAGAAAGTGAGGCAACGGTTTTACTGGACCAATTGTCAAGCTGACGTCCAGGACTGGTGCAGAAAGTGCGCTGTATGCGCTGCTAGCAATGGACCTCGAATACGACTCCAAGGCCCCTGATGCGTCAGTACAACGTAGGCAGCCCTTTCGAGAGAATCGCCATTGACATCGCCGGCCCGTTTCCCGTATCCGACCACGGGAATAAATACATCCTTGTGGCAATGGACTACTTCAGTAAGTGGGCGGAAGCCTATGCCCTGCCAACCAGGAAGCCATCACCGTCGACGACGTCTTGGTGAAAGAGTGGATATGTCGATTCGGTATTCCAATGGAGCTGCACTCGGATCAAGGCAGAAATTTCGAATCCAACCTTTTCCAAGAAATATGTCTACTGCTGAACATCCGCAAGACAAGAACCACGGCCCTACATCCGCAGTCCGATGGAATGGTGGAACGGATGAACAGGACGATCAACCGCCACTTGTCCAAGGTTGTCTCTGACCATCAAAGAGACTGGGACCAGTATCTTCATTTGTTCCTGATGGCCTATCGATCCGCAGTACACGAGTCAACCGGTCAAACTCCTGCTAGTATTATAATGGGCCGAGAACTGCGACTGCCTTGTGACCTGAGGTTTGGGATACCGCCAGGACAAGACACTGCGGGAGAGGACTACGTCAGCAAACTTCGGCAGAGAATGGACGACATCCACGAACGAGTCCGGTTGAACATCCAGAGTGCCAGCGATAAAATGAAGAAGACCTATGACATCAAGGCCGACGCTGGAGGATTTAAGGTTGATGACCTGGTTTGGCTGTACAACCCCAAACGTCGTCGTGGACTATCACCAAAGTTGCGGAACTCGTGGAAGGCCCGTATAAAATCGTGAAAAGGATAAACGACCTTGTGTACCGAATCCATAAGCCACCCCGAGGGAAACCAAGGGTCGTCCATTTCAACAGGTTGGCCCCTTACGCTGGAAACCATGACCAAGTTCGCACCCTCAAGCCACCGGAGGATGATATGACGTTCGAGAAGTTTATGTCCTTGTATTCAAACGGGCAGAAAGTTCTACATGGGGTTACTAGAGAGGAGTCACGAGACCTTTTCGAGGTGCCTGCTGACTACGCACTAGCGTACTGTGTGGCAGAAGATCTTCGAATGTCCAGGGCATCGCCGTAGTGTTCTCCAAGAAATTTGGTCAACTCCAAACACTGCGGGAGCAGAATCCAGAAGTTGGTGAGGTGCTACAGTTGAAGAAAGGCCAGAGAAACATCTACTACCTAGTTACCAAGAGGCATTCCCAAGATAAACCGTCCTATGAAGATGTCTGGAAGAGTCTCACCAAACTAAGAGATACTATGGTGGACCAGAATCTGGTGGATCTAGCAATTCCAAAATTGTCCTGTGGTATTGATGGGTTGGACTGGAGAGTCATAAGAAGTATGCTGGAGGCGATATTCAGATCCAGCGGCGTCAAGATTTTGGTTTGCTGTAACCCTCTTCCACGACCGATCATGAAGACCGTGGAGTGTTACTTCCATCGAACTTCACGGTGCAGATATGGGGAGTCATGCAGATATCGTCACACTCCAAGGATGAAATTTCGGGACGAAATGTCTTTAAGAAGGGGGCAATGTAACGAACCTAGGCCGGACCTGTCGCCTCGCGCGTTGCCGTCGACAGCGATGAGGTCATCCCCGGAGATGTTCGAGAACAGTCCAGTCGCTCTGCCGCGGAGAGCAACGGTCGATATTGGAAACGATTGGAACATGCTGGTCGCCAACTGCCGGAATTCGAAAGATCGGGAATTCTGTGACGGAAATAAATAGGTAGCCCTCAAGATGGCACGGACAGTCTGAACGAGCCCATACGATCGAGCTATACAGTGGCGTAATATAAATTAAGTTGTAGATTTAGGTGTGAAATAAATTATTAAAACCAAGTTAAGTTTATTTACGTTACAGTATTGTAACAACTCCAGAGAACGAAGACATCTGAAGAGCAACAACAAAGCAGAGTGATCTGCATTCCTTACATCAGATGTGTCTCCGTGAAGATCAGAAGGATCGGAAACAAGTTCAACATCAAGAGCTGCTTCCAATCCGGCAGTATTTTACGGAGTTTCCTCACCAAGACCAAACCTAACAACAAAAATGAAATCAGTAAGTATTGCATTTATGAAGTTCCATGTAATGCGGAGATTCCTACATTGGAGAGACAAACAGGCCGTTATCGGTAAGATTGGATGAGCACAAGAAATGGACTCAACGTGGAACGTCAAAATCGGGAATTGCTGACAACGCCTGGACTGAGCACCACGAATTCTATGGGATGACGCAAGTGTTCTACATAGAGAGGAGCATTGGTTCGAATGGCATTCCTTCCCTTGAAAAATTATTGAAAAACTTGTCAAAAAAGACTCAATGAGTTCCTCAGCTCACACAAAATCATTAATACTAATCAATTGGGATTCCAAAATGGAAAGATCAAACATGATGCAATTTTTTCATTTTTACATGAGCCTTACTCGGACATAAATTGCAGAGATATTGTCGCGGCAGTGTTCTGTGACCTTACTCTTCCGAAAGCTTCATCATTATGGGTGTAGAGGAGTAACTTTGGATTGGTTCGTGTAGTACCTTACAGAACGCAGTCTAGTAGTGAAGACCCACGAAATTTCAAGGACCAATGAAATAGATTCGGGTGTGCCGCGAGGATCGGTTCTTGGTCCAACCCTATTTTTATTACACATTCATGATCTATCAAATCTAAACATTTCTGGTAAATTAACATTATTTGCAGATCATACTACAATTTTGTGGGAGAGTGAGACCGTTAACGATCTTAACGAGAAAATATGTAGCTATTTAAGAATGGTTAAGTCTTGTGTGATTCAAACCTTTTATCATTTAATATCTCAGAAACGAATGTACTCTTCACGGTGTAACCTTAGAAAATGATATTGAGAATGAAGATTGTACCAGATTTATGGATTTGAATATTGAATAGAAACTGAAGTTTGATATACACATAAAACAAGTAAAAAGAAACATTTCTGCCGGATGGTATGCAATCAGAGTAATTGCTAGGGAGCTTGGAGTACCTACTGCTAAAACAGCATATTACGCTTTGATTGAATCTCATTTGAGATATGGTACTCACTTTTGGGGAGTATGGCCTACATCGAAGCCAATAACGCCTTTAGTCAACCAAGCGTTGGGATCAAGAACGTATGGAAACCACTAATTGCTCTTTCTGGCAGACTGCAGAGGCGAGAAATATCACGCACCACTGCACATGGCGGAATTACACGCACCATTGCACCGACAGACATATAAATTGGTAAGTAGCGCATAAACTTGTCAGTATTCACCTGAAGACGATTGCAGAAACAAGCATTCGAAACGTCGTGAATACCTTTTAAATCCATTAAGACGATGGACGTCCGAAACGAGAGTAATCAAACAAACCAATAATTACAGTCTGACAATAGTATAGATAGTATAGAAGATAAAGAATCATCCATATGATTGATTTCGCTTTTAATGGACACCCTTGTTTAATTGCACAATCAACTGGATCTCCATCATTTTTCGACGGATTTATAATAAAACTCTGGGAGACGTACCAACCATGTTGGCAAACTTTTCATAAGAATTTTCTATCCTAAAGACTAATAGCTCTTTGTTGTTATTAATAATTCCAGTTCTTCAAGACTGAATTCAAAACGCTACCGGGTTTTAGATGTAGAACCATGAACTATTTTTGTAACAAAATGAAATCAATATGGTCATTTCAAATTATTTTAAAGTTATCTTATGAAAACAAATCCAAGTCGACAAAAAATAAAAACAGTTAAAACAGTGTTGGATTGTTACAACAAAACTTCTAAACACATTATAAAATCAGTTGTGGATATGAAATAATCTCACACTTGTGTTGATGGGATCCATATCCAGGTTGACAAACTGACAAAAAATAACAGGAGATAAAAATAGTGTTTATGTCGATTGTAGAATCCGTTAACGATTGAAATAAAAAGTTTAGCTTACTCACAGCGTCTGGGTTGATAAAATCAGGATCGTGAATTAATTGTTAATGTATTTTTCCTTGGACGAATCGAAACAGCTGCGGATATCAGAGGTTCGCTATAAACTAAATTTAATTTCCTTAGTTTACCTAATATCAAACCTTCTCAACTTTGCCAAGTTCTATTTTTACGAATCTCGATAAGTTGTTGGTGAAAATTACGGAGAAAACTGGGAGGTATATACGCAAACATACATAATATGTTTGCGTTGGTTCGTTACGTTTTCATTGAGTAAACGTAAGAATCACGTCATTGGTATATCCTGAGAGATATTTCCAGCATGCAGCCTCGTTAAAGTTCATTAATACAATCTGAATTTCATTCACAATTAATTTAATTTTCATGCGTATTTTAAAATGGAACACTTATCTTGGATTCTAATTATATTTAAAAACCCGACAAAAATCAGATGAAACATATTTGGTTTAGGTTCAAACCTTCTTTATCGACCAGTGCTTTCTACTATGCTTATATTTTATGATATTCCCAAATAATAAAGAACTTGTCAATGCAATATGAGTTGAATAAACAATTATTTCCTTTTCCTCCTATTAACAATAACGTGGATCGTGGGACTACATATGTGTATTTTCAGATCGTTTCTATTTGTAACAAATTCACGATTTTGTTGGACGCCATTTGGATCTTATTTTTTTTCAATCCAACGGTACTTTCAGATGGTTTACAAAAAAGTTCCGCTACCTCTTTCTGTTTGCAAGATTTTTTGAACATCGAAGTACAAACAGAAAATATCCTACAGTTCCATATTATCGAATTCTCATTAAAAATACCATTTTATTTACAGGTAGTTATAGATAAACGTTTACCGCTACTAGAAAAAAGTCGGAAATACTGTAATTGTTGTTGGTAATTTGGGATTTCATTTCTTCGATGTGTGATGAAAGATTGTTATTTTATTTAGTGTGTACCAAAAAATCTTTAAAAAACGTAAAAAAAAGTTTTTAAGGATTTCGAGTGAAACTACTTCAAGGAAAGTGCTTCATAGAACAATTTTGTACTGAAAAATTTTTCTGGCAGTTGAAACTCACAGAACGTTCTAACGAATTTGAAAAATTAAATTTTGAAACTTTTAAAAAATTCCCCGTTAACTACAGACATCTGTTTTGTTCTGTACGATTGCATGATGATGCGTTTTATCAAAGGATTGTTTTTTGAACATCATGTTTTCAAACAGTCGCATTTTTTAGAATTTTTTTTTGAAATTTTCATAGCAAAAATTTTGCATAAAAGTGAAAGTTAATTTATTTTGTATTTCGGAAAAACTAAAATAAATAATAATAAAAAAAAAAAATTAATTACATGATATTGTATTTCTGGATTTAGGTTATATTTTGGTTGGCAGTCTTGTTTGGTTTCGAAAATAATGATTAACCCAGTGTATGAATTGTTTTGGATTCAATCATAGTACACACAAATGTAGAAATGAAAGGGGGGATAATCATGATAGAAAAAACTGCACTAAAATTTCTAGTGATAAAAAATGTCTTAACTGTTGTTTTTAAATGGAAAATATAAAAAAAATATATCCAAGTAATCATATGGCAACTGAAAAGGAACTATGTGGAACATACAAATTTCTTCAAAGGCTAAATTTTTCAAATATTAATTTAGTACTTGAAATGGATTGGAATATAGAAGTTAAAGAATTACAGTCAATTTCAGATTTTTCTTCAAAAGATGATAATTCATTGAAGATTATGTGTATTAATGCCAGGTCGATCAAGAATAAAATTAATGAACTTTAAATAATAATAAATAAATGTAACGCAAATCTTGTAGTAATCTCAGAAACATGGGTAACCAAGGAAGAGCAATGTTATTATAATATTAAAAATTGCAAATCAATTTACTCATCTAAAAAAAAGGGGAGTTGGTAAGGGATTTTTATTGAACAAATTTGAGATTCTTCAGAAAGAAGAAAGTCTTATCTCATATTCCCTTATAAAAGTTGAATATTCAATTTTATAATTTGTGGTATATACCGCCCTCCTAACTATAATATTAATGATTTTTTAAGATTTTTAGATATAAAATTCCAAAAGATAAATGAATTGAAAACTGACTGTTTTATTTTTGGGGACATGAATGTTGATATACTAACAACAATAGTGATGTGAATAGACTTCATGATTTATATGTTGCTAATACTTTTAAATTGTAACATCAATATCTCCACCAATGATATGAATAACTCTAGTTCACTAATTGATCATGTTCTAACAAATTCTTCCAGACTCAAACAATTATCAATTTTAAATATAGCACTAAGTGACCATAAGTTTCAAATAGCATCAATAGATATTCAGTGTGGCGGCCCCAAGATGGAAGACGAGTTTTGTGATTATGGTCAATTCGATTCAAAATTGGTATGCGGGGGTTTTCGGGATGGGAGTTTATGAATTTTTTGTCTAAATTCATAAATTCAAGATGGCGGCCCCAAGATGGAGGACGAGTTTTATGATTATGGTCTGATTCGATTCAAAATTGGTATGTGGAGGTTTTCGGCTTGGAGATTATTAATTTTTTTTCAAAAAATTTATAAATTCAAGATGACGGCCCCAAGATGGAGAACGAGTTTTCTGATTATGGTCATATTTTATTCAAAATTGGTATGTGGGGGTTTTCAAGTTTGGAGATTATTAATTTTTTGTCAAAACCTATAAATTCAAGTTGGCGACTTCAGGATCACGGACGAGTTTTGCGATTATAGTCAGATTCTAATCAAAATTGAGTGTGTGAATTTTTGGGGTCGGAGATCATGATTTCTTTCTTCTTAAAGCTTACAGGGAAGAGACCTTGTAATAACGATGCTTATTATAGAACAGATTAACTAACTAAAAAGCAAAAAATAAAATAACTAATAAAAAAGCTTTTTGTACTAAAACGTATAAAATAAGTTTAAGTCATCGCTGACAATGATTTAATTATATTTTGTTGAATAATTTGGTTTCAAAAAGCTTGTCGTGCGAATTGTAATTAAAATCTTGTCTTTAAAAAGGTTTTTTATTCGTTATTTTATTTAGTTTCACCTGTTAGTTAGTTATTTTATTTAATTCCACCTGTTAGTTAGTTCGTTCGTTCGTTAGTTCGTTCGTTAGGGTAAAATCTTGCAAGTGAATTTTGACCGACTTCTAGTCGTCCGACTAATTTGAAATATGGCAGGTTTTCATAATTCCGGTGACAATGATTTTGGAATTTTGTTGGATGGGTTCAAGATGGCGGACGAGATTTGTGATTATGGTCCGATTTGATTCAAAATTGGTATGTGGGGTTTTCGGGTGGGAGATTTATGAATTTTTTGTCAAAATTATAAATTCAAGATGGAGGTTCCAAGATGGCGGACGAGTTTTGTGATTATGGTCGATTCGATTCAAAATTGGTATGTGGCGGTTTACGCGGTCGGATATTTAGAATTTTTTGTCAAAATTTATAAATTCAAGATGGCGGTCCCAAGATGGAGGACGAGTTTTCTGATTATGTCAAATTTCATTCAAAATTGTATGTGGGGGTTTTTAAGTTCTGAAATATGAATGTTTTGTCAAAATCTATAAATCAAGATGGGACTTCAGGATGGCGCGAGTTTTGTGATTATGGTCAGATTCTATTCAAAATTGTGTGTGGGAGTTTTTGGGGTCTGATTTCTTTCAGCTCAAAACTTACAAGGAAGATATCTTGTAATAACGATGCTCTATTAGAAATGAAAAGATTAAGGCGAACTAACTAAAAGCAAAAAATAAAATAACTAATAAAAAGCTTTTTAAAGACAAGCGTTTATTTAAGCGGTGTACTAAAACGTATAAAATAAGTTTAAGTCATCGCTGACAATTTAATAATTTTTTGTTGATTATTTGTTTCAAAAACTTGTCGCGCGAAGTGTCCATAAACGTAGGTACCTAAGTAAGAACTTGTCGAAGTATTAATTTTATTACAATTCGCGCGACAAGCTTTTTGAAACCAAATGATTCAACAAAAAATAATTAAATCATTTTTAGCGATGACTTAAACTTATTTTATACGTTTTAGTACACGGCTAAATAAAGTTGTCTTTAAAAAGGTTTTTTATTAGTTATTTTTCGAGTCAAAATAGACTAAATGTATTAACTTTTTTATTATGTGTTATTGAGTAAAAGTGAAGCAAATCTCAATTTTTATCTTCCCACTACCAATTTTTTTTTTTGAATTATAGTTGTTTCAGCCAAACACTATGACCTGTGTGATATTTTGTTCTCACTCGGGAAACGTCCTGTATACGAAATCATATGTTTTGTACCTATTAGGAAACCTCCGAATAGTGGTTTGGATATACCGTTATGAACCTACTTCATTGATAGATTTCTGAAAACGTTTATTTCTTCTGAATATTTTTTCAAAAGTACCGGAACAAGTGATTGGTTGTTAAATATTTCTGGTGATCATTATTTACAACAATTGTTAGTGGGAATTGAAACGGTAAACATTGAAGTAATTATACTTACACTTAACATAATGTTCTTCGAATTTACAGCGCATTTGTTTGTACAGTTCTAGGTATTTTTGATATTCGGTTTTCTTCCTCGTGACTTCGTCTGATAACTGAAAAAAAAGACACAATAATAAATAACTGTTCGAAATAGAATGAAGAGCATAATTTGACTATCTTATAAGCGAATCAGTATACAGTATATCAGGATCCTCAAGGGAACCATTTTTAGGTGTTTCTCGGGGATATATTTTTATAATTTTTTTCTACACGCTTTATTAGCTTCACCTGTATGCATGCATGTATGAATGTAGGTAACGGAATCTTTGAAATTAATTTTCCAGACCTCCGAATTATTTGAAATTTTGAGAACCGATGATAAAACAATAATTTCGTAGCTATGACTTGGTATTCTCACCATGATCGCCAGAAAAAATTATTTACATTTCAAAGATATGGCGAATATGCCGATTCACCAACATGTAGCATACATCCATTCACCAACATTTAGTAAAAATTTCCATTCCATAAATCGAAGAGCTTTTCACCTTTCAGTCTTTTTCAGTCTTCTGTAGCAATATGGACTAAAAAGTTAAAAATAAAATTATACTTTAAAAAAAACCAAAAAGTTGAAAATAATAAGAACAAAGTCGTTGATTACAAAATTTTCTCTCACTACTTTTCGTAATGAAGTAAGATAACCAATATCAAGCCCCTCACGCTTTTTTACATAAAATAATTTTTTTTGGATCAATGACTTCATTATTATTATTTTTAACTTTTTTCAGTTTTTTCAAACTATAATTTTTTTGAGTTGATTCATTTCGGAAGATTATACATAGACATTCAGAATAAAATTACAAAAAATCTACAACTGTGACAAAGTTAGAAGCAAGCTAGTGGAGAAACAGTAGTGAGCCCCGAAGGACTACTCGATTTGTAGTAGATAAATTGGGTTTTTGCAAAAATATGGTAATAGTATATTTACAAACAGAGAAAGGAAATTTAATACTCCTAAGAATTCGTTTTTGTGAGATTTGCGGTCCCCTCCGGCAAAACCGAGCAAAATGATTAATTTTAAGATACTGGGCAATTTTCTTAATGAACCGAAATATAATAATTACGAATATCGTTAAGCGGTATTTTTGGGTTCTTTATATCTACACCCATTTATCTAACCAGATCATAGAGTTATACAAATGGGAGAAATATTTTACAAGGACCATGATAATTTATGAATTATGGCTAGACTCTTGAAATGTTTTTTGTCAAGGAACACACGTGAACAGGGAAAACCTTGGATTCAAGTTAGCCCAAGGAATCACTGGGGAATCTGATATTGTTTTCTACTAAGTAGATTAGATACAAGTCTGGGGTGGTAATTTTGTTTCCATTTATGTTTGTAACCAAAAGAGAATTGTACTCAAATATTGATTAAAGTTTATTACTTGTGGAGAAATTTTGGTTCTCGACATGGTTTTCTGAGTTTTTTTATCTCCCACAATCTGAAAATAATAAATGTAGAAGGACACATTAATTTAATCCGATAAGTTACTGCGTTTACCAAATTACTATTATCTTGAGGAAATTATTACATTTTTGTCAGTAACTCATAGTATTCTGAATTTGCCTATCGGAAAAATAATCTAAAAATTAATCAATCAACTCAAACTGGTTGAATCCTCGTTCTCAAACGGTTTAAATTCTCAATGTAGAGCTAATTTTTATTCATACTAGACGAATGTCAATTGAAAGGCAAAATTAGCAATAGGCCATTCTAATTGCGGGGTTATGCTTGCGAGAAAAAATAAGAATAAACGATGTGATATAAAGCCAACGATAGGTTAGGTTGTCTTTACGTTCAATAGTGACTGGGTTGGTTTTTACAAATCCCAACTCATTTCAGCTCTGATTTTTGTATCAACAGGTCAGTATATGATTTCAAATATGTATATACATTTGAAATGGAAACTGTGAAAATGTACAATTTATGCATTTGCTAATTATTTGTTAAATGTTTTTTTTATTGACTGAACTTGAGATCTACAGGATTTAAAATTACTAACCGGAACATGATAATTCACTAACTGTTAAAAGCAGCGATTAACATCGTGTGAAATTGAAAATCCGTGGGATTCTATTGCAAACCGATTGAATTTTCTTGTCAGAGGTATTCATCCATGTCAACAACAAACGCCACTCAGGAATCCGTAATGCTCATTTGGTTACGAAGAATAACTAATAGAGTGGTCAGTTGGCGAACATTGAACTTGAAATAACTCGAACAGTGTTGTTCAAAAAATAATTTGATAAGAAAGTGAATATTTATTTGCTTATATTATTATAGCTAATAATTTTTTTTTCGCCATGAATCACAATAGTACGAGACAGTTATTTTCTGCAACCTACGCATAACCTAGGTTTTTGTGGGTCAATCTGTGTATTCGCTACCCCATCTCTATGTAATAAAAACAATGTTTATGTGCCAATTTAAGAATGCAATATAGAATGGTGGAAACACAATATAAAACCATATATAAACAAACATGAATCCCATAAAACCAGAAGGTTCTGAAATAGAACAGTGTTAAAGTGAGTTTATACAGCACGTAAAATAAAATAAGAAATAAAATAAAGTAAAATGAAAAGTAATCATTTTCGGAGTGTTTATAGAGTAAATTATTATAAGAAGTAAGAAGCTGTCTCGAAATTTGGGATTTTACTTCAATGATGTATACAAAAATTGATCCCTGTTATTGTTTATCGATTAAAAAATGAGCCAAATGTTCGTCATCCAAAGACATTATTGGCCAAAAACGAAATTTATAAAAGTTGGCGTGTGCTGTATATGCCTACGTACATTTAATTTTAAATGATCTATGTACCACTGCTGTATTAGTGAACTATAGTAAACTTTTGAAGGTGTTTACCTAATCATGGAGCGGAAAAGACGTCCAAAGGGTTCAGAAAGTGAAAAAAGAATGAAAACGTGGCTCACAGTACACATAGTATCGAGGGGAGGTTAACGTTGCGAAGAAACCTCTTGAAACGGTAAGATTTGTTTTGGAAACTTGTAGGGTTAGGTTATCATTTCTGTTGTAGTTTTAGATTGATTGTCGTTGTGAGTTGCAATGCAAAGCCATGTACATGCAACATCTATTTCATGATTACCATAAAATAGCCGATCGTATAAAACAGAAGTCTTATTTACTCGGATTAATACATATTGGTGAAGACGTCGATCTTTTAGTTCTGCTGACAGCATTAGGATCATCCAAAACCAACATCTACTTTCGCAAACCGGGAAGAGGCAAAACTGCTCAAAGAATGTATTCCGCAAATAATTTGAAAGTGAAAGAAGCAGCCGAAAATATCTTAGTTTTACATGCGATTAGCGGCTGTGACACAACATCGTCCTTTTCAACTTCGCTTGTCTAAAAAAACAAAGGACTCAATGCCGTCATTGGCATCTTGAAAGATCATAATGCCAAACCAGAAGACCTTGAAAGAAGTCCGCTACCAACGTTTCGCAAAATCGACATATGAAAAGCAAATTCTTCCTAGCTTCTTTACCACTTGGTATCAATAGGCCCACTCCAGTAACAATGTCAGAGAAACCTGCCCCAGATCCTTATTGAATGACATTTCAACCAACCCCACAGTTGACAGCTTCAAACAATTTTGCAACGTTGCCACATTTTCAAGTCTTAGGCCGCGCCTCCATAACAAGAATAAATGATTGGCTTTCTCTTTATCATAAATCATTTTGATGGACCACAATGTTTATGTGCACTGTAACATCGATAATACATTGTTTTATAACAGATCGAATTTTTTTACACCCTTCAAATCCGCCATCGTCGCTTGACATTGCGAATAGTGTTCTAGTTCTGACATTTATAGTTTAAGAAACTTGGCAACATTGCCGTTTAATGTCACAATCAACCCGATTACGCCTACTGGCTGCTCGATTATTTACGTCACAAAGAGCGCCAATATTAGTAACTTCAAAATTTGCTAATTTTCAAAAACGAATTGGAATTACTGTAATTGAAATTTGACTCAAAATATATTTTCTGGGTACATTTATATATGCGTTATGTATTTTAAAGCATATTTAGAGCGATAATAATTTCTCGTGTCCTCGCCTATTGCAAAAAGGGATGATGTGAAGGTGAGGCAATGACATGAATGGAAGCCCAGGTTCTCAGTGAGGAAAATGGATTAGAAGATAACACTGACAACGAAGACGATTATGAAGATATCAACATCAACCGACCACCAGGACCATCAAAGAGAAAGAAATAATAGAAATATTCTCGGGCACATAAATTACAGAATAAGAGTCGTACTCAATTGCAATCTGCAGATTAGGCCTGGGGATACCACAATAAAAATAGGCACCGTTCAAGCTACCCCATGGTAGTTGACTTTGAATTTACAAAATTATAATTATATAGTGAATAGCTACAAATGATTTCTTAAAATGAAAAAAACGAGCAGTGGGACGATCTTTTGAAAGAATGTTCACGTTTCCGCCGTTACCCATCAGGATTTGTATGAGACATTTTTGTCGTAGGATCAACTGTTGATGAATTATTTAGAAAAAAAAATTGTATCTTTAATCCAAGATGGCGACCGCGCCAACTCCCCTCCCCAAAGTCAAAAACTAAATAACATATCAAAATCGTTTCTATCTCACTTTTTGTAGGAAAAAAACCCCCACATACTGGACTGAAAGTAAAATTTAGGAAAAAGGAAATATCTTCATTTTTAATAATGCTTAGAAGCAAAACTTTCAAAATAGCGGACATTAAAATTTAAAAAATATTTTTTGGTAAAATAATTATAAATGTGGTTCACCAATGAAATAGCGTTAGATTCTGTACAATTTTAACAAAACTAAATACAACTACGAAAGAGATATCACGAATACATATGTATACCATGTTTTGGAAACTAATTATTTCATTCTATTCCATTTCTTCAGATGGGTTATGAAAATATGATCATATAAAAGAAAATATATATAAACCGGAAATGGAAAAATTTTTCAGGCCACTGCGGACATTACTCGACCAACAAGGAAGAAACATTGGACCGAACGTCAGAGATCCGAGAAGCAAGAAGTATTAAGCGTTTACAATCGTTTTTCTTATACGGCTAAGATCACGATCAGGTTTTACATTTACGCACACAATTACAGCCGATCAGGAATTCATTAACGGGTTTTTATGACCATGATTCAGATGAACTAGAAGCAATTAGAAATTCAACGGCGTCTCATCATTATTTAATGTGACAGCATATGACTTACGGTGGTAATTCTATTTTCCGAAGGGGAACTATAAGGTTTCCCATGAAATGAGATGTCGGGAGTTTTCGTGACAAAATTCGCTGTTGAAATTTAATTATTATATATTTATTCTTGGAGGTCCATGTTATCTTTTGTTTGAAGGTTGTAGACGATGTGGGGTAACTTGAATGTCGTCTTGATGGATTTCAAAGTTTTTCACGACGTTTCGACTGCTTGTATCTGTATCTTCGGTGAATACTGACAAGCTTATTTATTTATTTAGGGTATTTTGCTTGTTGTTAAGTGAGGGCTGGGCGCTTTTTTTTCTCTTAATTTAACGTCGGTTTATTTCTGCAACCAGAGCACACTCCCCCCAACCGGAAATTTTGCCGAATCCTCTGTTGTTTCAGAGGTAGGGTTCTTTAACGAGCTCAACATCTATGAACTTGGGACCGCCATCTTAACGTCCCTTCCGATGGACGACATATCTATTGTCATATATTGTGCTCATTGATATGACGATTGCAGCTGCGATTATGCTACTGTGCTACAGTTGTAGGGGCATTTTAACGCGCACCTTCCTTGTCAGGTGGTCACCCATCCAAGTACTAGCCGCGCCCGATGCTGCTTGGCTTTAGATATACAATTCAATTCAAATATGGAAACATACTAGGATATGTCATTCAGAAAAAGTTATTTATTTTGCTCTCCCCCTGACAATCTAATGAGAGAGTTTCGGTGAAAAGTTATTATAGTTCATCCATTATCAATTGCAGAAGAAAATGAAATTATGATGATCCGATTGCCTATTAATTCATACTTCCTCGTTTATGGCATATTTTTTTATTTTAACGTATTTTTAAAATATTTAAATATCTAAATAAAATTAGTTATCTCCGCCTCTACTGCTCAAAGGCATCCGCCTCAAGACTGGGAAACTGTTTTTTTATGCTTCTGCAATTGATAATGGATGAACTAGTTTAACCATTTTCAATTGCAGAAGCTGTTTCTTTAGGGAGCAAATATGCGATGAACCGGAACGAAAAATAGTGTGTACTACTCGTAAACATTCTCCGTCGGCGAACGGTAGATCAAAAGAAGATCAAAGAGCCGATAGTCTACATGGGTTTGAGTGATGGCTGTTTGAGTGACCGCAAGCCAATGATAATGCTTGTAGGTGTGTCTATACGTTGAGACTAATAAATCACCAGTTTCAGGAGGTCTGAGTAAATGAAAGCCAGTAGCGTATCTGGTCTGGGATTGAAATATATTTAAAAATATTCTATAGTTGTGATGTGTTTTGTTGGAAAATATGCCTTTTTTTTTCGACCATGAGAAAATGAAATTATGATGATCCGATTGCCTATTGATACATACTTCCTCGTTTATGTCATATTTTTTATTTTAACATATTTTTAAAATATTTAAATATTTAAATAAAATTAGTTATCTCCGCCTCTGCTGCTAAAGGGATTGCGCCTCAAGAATGGAAAACTTGTTTTTTATGCTTCTGCAATTGATAATGGTTGAACTATAATTTGTCATTGCAACCCTTCCCAGGGGAGGGGCGGTATGAATGTTTATTATCTACCACGCACCCACGCCCTACGTCCACATTGGAGGGTTATGGTGAGAATGAAGTGTAGAAGTGTTCTTTGCATTTCTGCGATCCTGTTTGTTTATTGTATGTAAAATGTTTTGTAATACGTTATGTATTTTGTCTGAGCTTCGGAAGGGAGAGGGTTTGCCAGGATGGCATCTTATCTCCGGCTGTCCCTCGTTTGGAGTGGTTGATCTGCTTGGTGTAGACGTTGCATCCCTACCCTGGCTTCCCATATGGTAGGTGGTCGTTTTGGGGGTGTTCGTCTTTGAGTGCTAGAACGTTTGGCTTTCAATTTTTCTATTGTAAGGCCCTTCTTCTTGGGCAACCCGTTCTCCTAGGGGTTGCTCTTGTATGGAGTTGTTGCTTCTTAGTGCCAGGTTTTGGACGTATGCTGGACACTTCCTGTAATTGGCTGGGTGGTTCGCTTTGCAATTAACACACTTTGCAGGGGTGTTTGGGGGCTTCGTACATATGTTGGTGTAGTGCTCAACTGCACACTTCAGGCAGCGAGGGGAAAGGCTTTGAATATGTCTAAAAACAAGATATGAACGTATTCTGACAAGCTTAGGTGCGTGTGATTTCGCGCGGTGTGGTGGTGCGTGAAGTTTCGCGCTTCTGTAGTCCGCCAGAAAGAGCAATGAGCGGTTTTTATACGTTCCTGTTCTCAACGCTTGGCTGACTAAAGGCATGATTGGCTTCCATAGGCGGCCTCCTTGGCATCGATATAGGCAGCCTCCTTGAACTTCCGTTTGAACCAATGCTCCTCTCTACGTAGACCGTTGCATTTTCCCATGGAAGTCGATGGTGCCTGGTCAGGAATTCCCGATTTTGACGTCTCCTGCTTTGAGTCCATTTCTTGTGTTCAGCCAATCTTGCGGATAACGGCCTTTTTGTCTTTCCGAGTAGAAATCTCCGAATTCACATGAAACTTCATAAATGCAGTTCTTGCGGATTTCGGTTCTATTGTCAGGTTTGGTCTTGGTGAGGAAACTTCATAAATTACCGCCGTATTGGAAGCAGCTCTTGATGTTGAACTTGTTTCCGATCCTTCTGATCTTCTCGGAGATACCTCTGATGCCTTCGTTCTCTCGAGTTGTTTCAATACTTCTACCAGGATTTTATCGGGGTATCCACTTGGCGTAGGTCCTCTCTGATGTGTTCATGTCGGCATCTAGTGACTCCTTGTTGTTGGATATTGTTACGGAAATAAGTAGGTAAGCCCATGCTTGTGTGTGCGACTGGTAAACGAAGTCGCGCCGACAAAGAGAATGGAATTTTGAATAAACAACGAGCCACATGGATTCCAAGAAATGCCGCCTACAAAGACATTTGAATGTAAACAACCCCTAGGGCTTGCAGGTAGCGGTGGGACATGAGAATCGATGCCATTCTTGAGAGTTCGCCGACCGCCCTGGAATGTTCCAGGAATGTTCTTCGGTGTGTGATCAAGTTATCCAGAACATTGTGTTGTGTTTTTCAAAGTAGAATAAACGAACAGTAATTGTTCAAGTATAATTTTAATAAAAGCGAACCCCATACAATGTACATCGGTCTTTCCACCACTGTTCTTACGATCCCTCTCTTTGTCGAACCGGGGTGATTGGAGCTGTAGTTGAGATACTCCGTATGTGAAACGGCGTGAAAAAAACTTTCAAATCCATTAAGACGATGGATGTCCGAAACGAGAGTAATCAAGTTTATGTTATCATCTAACTAGTTTATGATCCGTAACGTGTTGCCATTCTGAAATAGGTATATTTAGTTAAAAGTTCCTATTTAATGAATCGTTTGGCATTAGCTCTACCGATATAATAAAAAACACATTAAAATTGCTACGAAGACCGTGAAACCTTCATGAAGAAACGAAGCAGGAAGATAACCTGACAAGACTTCTGGTCCCATACAGATAAATACAAATCATTCAAAACGAACGTTCTGAAGAAACTTTGGCCTTTTGACAATACAGTTTAACAGACCAGGAAGTACCAAGAGAAATAGCAATATATAATGAATTTTGTTTTTATTTCATAGTAGTATTAGATTAGTTTTAGTTCTTGGGATCCTGTTTGTATTTCTTCAATAAATAAACTTATTTTAATTCTGATATAGGAGAATCTATGTATTTTTCTTCGATTAACTAAAGTTTACTGATGAACGTCTATCTAGAATTTTATGTAGATGTTTACGAAGATTCATTATCACCTATCATTTACCATTAATTTGTTATAACTGCCACGAGTAAAAACTTAAGGCACAAAAAATAATAAAGACATTTTTTGAAGGTTACGATTATTTTGAAAATTAATTTCCTCCAAATATCCTTGATTATCAGTAGTAATATCCCTAGGACATTGATAATAGACGAGATAATTTTATGACAATCGAAAGCTCGTTCCTAGGTAACAGCCCGAAGCCGAAGGCTGAGGGCTGTTACCAAGCAATGAGCTTGAGTGAACGTACAATTATTAAAATTTAACTTAACATTAGATTCGTTGCTGTTCTCTACTATAGAAGATCTATTACCACGCATATTATTTATGAACTTGTTGTGGTGTTCTTGATCGATATTTGAGTATGGTTTTATAGAATTTTGATTGCTATGACCAGTAATTTTCAGCAATTGTTGTTCTTCTACACCACTTTTTGCCAATTCGCTAACAGCAGTTAATCTATTCGAGTGATTTGTTATCTTTTTGTCCTTTACATTCAAGCCAATTGCCTCAGCAGGAGATTTAGTCCATCCATTTATTGTATTTCTTCCAACAGGTACATTATCGTACCATTTGTCAGTTTCACTTTTCCAATGTCGATTTGGTTTTAAGGACAGTCGTGGTGAGGTAATATTGTCGCCTCGTTTTGATATCAGTTTATGAAAAAGACGTACAGGGCAGCTTTGTCTTTCACTATTGGAAACCAACCATTTACTACTTGTACAGCTTTTAGAACCACCTTGGCACGTTTTACTGAACATCGGATTGTAATGGAGAGTCATCGTTATTTTTCTCGATTTGAAAAAAATCCACCAGACAAGCAACTGCCTCTCCTCCTCGCCACGCTAATTCTACAGCAGCAATATGGTAACATTTACCCATAAGACCTTCAGGAGTATTTTCATCCCATAGCAATATTATTTTGTTAACTTTAGACAAATTTAACGAAACTGAACTGGACTTACGTTTACATGGATCTGCATGTAGTTTCTTCCTGATTGCATCGCGGGCATCTCGGGCTGGTTTAAATACTATATTGTTAAACGGGTCAATCATAATATTATAGTCATTATAGTACTTTTCTTGCAAAAGTTTGCACGAAACGTTCCACATTGTCTTCACTGTTGCTTCTTTAAATTCGGTCCCGTCTTTCTTTCTCATATTGACCGCCCAATCTTTTAGTATCAACGCCAATTCTTCTAAGCTTCTATGTTCATTTAATTCATATTCTCGTTCGCAGCAAAATTCCATAAATATTCCCCAAATATATTTGTGACTGTAGGTTGTATTTCTGGGAATTTTTTCTTTGATTAGCGCTTTATACTTTGAACATTCCATTGCCAAAACGTACATTTTGAAATTTATTTGGAATGAATTGTCAAACTAATTGTTGTCATAGTGATTGATAATTGCACTGAATGCAATTATATGTAATGTTGACATGATTGGGTGAAATTGTTTCATATAACACAACATGACAAAATTTGAATGGTTGTTAGAACTGTCAAAAAATTTTCACTAGAATAAAAACCACGAAGAAGTCAGCCGATCACATTTATTTTATTTCACTAGAGGAGCTAGAAATTCATTTTTAAGCAACACAATAAACAATTGCATGCTTAGCTCCGGTACCGGTGAAATTGCATTTCGACTTTAGTGTAAAGTAATGCATTTGAAGTTGAATAATGAATTCAACTGTGAAGCTGTATTAGATGATTGTCATTTAGTTAAAAGTAATTTGAGTTGTATTTTGAGTTTATTTAATGAAGGGTGCTATTTTTGAGGGTAACAGTTATTTTTTCAAACCATTTACGTAACATTTCAAATATTTTATCCATAGAACATTAGCCTTCCGTAGTTTATTTGGAATATTTGTCTGCTAGATGCTTTTGATATGTTTAATCTAGGAATCTAAAACATCGGACACGTATTGATTGTGACCCAATTGATCTTTATAAGGAACCAGGTAATGGTACCGTCCTGTTTTATTCTACTTCTTATCTGATGATCAAAACAGCATATTATCATTATTCATTCCACTTACCTCGATGTCAAAAATTTGTGACATTTATTTCTTTTCGGAAACCTCTAAAAAATATATTAAATGCTTTTACCACCATGATTTATATTTTTCTAAAATATTGTGCATGACCAAACGATTTCATTGATAAAACTAGACCAACCTTAATTTCATTCGAATGCAAATTATTTATTGTTCCAGAAAATTAAAGCAAGGAACGTGTAAGTTGCACAGATCCATATGCTAGCGAAATTTGAAACCAAATAAATTATAAAGCCGAGAGGAGTAACGCGTCTCCGCTTTATAATTCCTTCAGCGTTATCATAAAACTGATGAAAATAAAATTTTTATGTCATAAAATCTTTACGTTTATATACATGGTGTAATCTAACCTCGTGCACACCCGTGAATGACATTTTATAACGAGTTACAGTGGTTGAAAATCTGTTTTTTTTAATTGAAAACATGTTTTGTTCTTTGTAAAATTCGACAAAATTTTGGGTTACTCCGCTCGCCTAATTTCAGGTGACTTGCTCAGAAGAAAACTTTTGCAATTACCAAATGCAATAAACATTTGAATAATGAAGAATGTTGAACTGATTGTGTGGTAAATGTATACATTGCAGGCTGCCTGAGATAGATATTCAATTTCAAAGTGAAGAAAACAACTAACCTTGTATATCCAACTGGTGATAAAGTCAGAACTAGTTAACTTCATACTCTGCTTTGAGGCACTCATCATAATTATCACAGTCACTTGTAAGAAACAAACGACACAAACAGTATTGAAAAGGGAAACACTCGCAATTGAATATTGTTTTAAAAAATAATATCACGCCCATTGTAGTGATTCAGAACACGTGAACTAACACTGTTTTTTTAGGGCGGTGTAAAAAATCCTTGATGGACACCTTACGGTAGTGTGTGACTCGCACTCTTAGTTTTTGGGTTCCTAAGTCCCCTTTCCTCCGGGTTATCCACTAAAAAAAACCACCCTCGTCTGGTCAGGACCTCCGACGACACTTGGGTCCTCTGGCCCATTGTATCTAGCCTGTTGCTAAGCAAGAATCTCACGGTTCACAAAGCTGTCTACGAACGAAAGTTTGTTAGAGTCAACTAGTGTTTTCTGATTGGCTGGTGAATGAAAGATCCTAATTAGCAACCACTCAGAAAACAGTACGCGATGTGCAGGAGAATTGATTTGAACATTATTGCCTTTGTCTTTTGCTGGCTCTTAAAACTAAACCCCCGAGCTGTTCCGTGCGTATTTTGAAGAGTAGAAGGCAAGATGAATCACTCGTCGCTTTGATGAATAGAGTGGTAAATTTCAATTCTGGTTGGATTCTGATTCTGGAATTGCGGGAGTTTTCGTACTAGATATATTAATATAATATAAAATATGAATTATTTTTTGATAGAATGGCAAATTTTTTAAAAGACAAAGACAATACTGTTCAAATTAATTCTCGTGCACATCGCGTAGTGTTTTCTGATTAGTTGTTAATTAAGATTCACCAGCCAATCAGAAAACACTAGTAGAATCTAACAAACTTTCGTTAGTAGACAGCTTTGTAAACCGTGCATGCGAGAATCTTGCTTGGCAACAGTGTTCAGTTCTCGTGTTCTGAATGTCTGAATCACTACAATGGTCGTGATATTATTTTTCAAAACAATATTCAATTGCGAATGTTTCTCTTTTTGATACTGTGTCTCAAAGAGGAGTATGAAGTCAACTAGTTCTGACTTTATCACCAGTTTGGATATAACAAGGTTAGTTGTTTTCTTCATTTTGAAATTGAATATCATCTCAGGCAGCCTGCAATATGTACATTCACCACACAATCAGTTCAACATTCTACATTATTCAAATCGAGTCGAGTTAAATGTTTATTGCATTCGGTAATTGCCAAAGTTCACCTGAAATTAGACGGGCGGCGCTACCCAAAATTTTGTCGAATTTTACAAAGAACATAACATGTATTATACACTCGTCATTTACGGGTGTGAAAGAGGTTAGATTACACTCTGTATAGTTTTACTTTTTTCCGATACATTAAAAATAAGTATCTATTCTTCTACAGGTATTTGGAAAACGGCACTAGAAGTTAAAATTAGAAAAACTCCTTTTCTACGAATTTACTATAAAGTACCACTTTCCAGTAAATATATTTTATACTAGCGAAATAATTTGTTAAACCGATCCGTCAATAAAACATATCATCTTGTGTGAAAATTTCTTTGTATCGAGGGCGTCTCTGCTTGCGGTCGGTCTTCCACTGAGCCAAATCGGCAATGAATAATAATGAACCTGTTAGATCTGTGGCACTACTATAGTGTTCATTTCCTTGTGTGTTTTTGTTCAATATCTGGGTGAACTTCTATATTTATGCAAAAATAGAAATGCGGTTGTGTTTTCCAGTGAAATACGTCCTATTTTTTTCTGACACATGGATCGTTAACTTGATTGATGGAAGTTTCAGAATAAATATATACATTCAAAAATCTACTTTTCCGACTGGCTGCGCCATCGGGTTTTCTACATTTTGATGTAACTACGGAACGATTAAAATAATAATGGGAATCAGATTTACGTCTTAGATTTATATCCCAAAATAAATGACGCATCCTTTTTATGTTGCGATAAATGATTGTTATCTAGTATGCGTCACCTCAAAGGAACACTCGGTACGCATGTTAATCATGTGACTCTGAATTATCGAGCATTCCTGCATTGGGCATTCACCTACGAAGAGGCAAACGAAAAATAAAAAAGAAACGAAATCGTTATTAACCATGCAATACGGGTATGCATTTCCGAGAAAGCGACTGACGGTCTCGTTCTCGCAGATTAGTACGACTACTAAGTACCATCAACATAGGCGGCTCGGCCAAAAATAATTATTTTTAACTACCAAAACCACGATTATACAGGGTGTTTCAAAATTCAGTATCAAGATTTCAGGGGCGTATTTTTCAGGTCAAAATAAGACTTTTTTTCCATAAACATGTTTCCGCGAACGCTTCGTTACCGATCTACAGAGCGTTACAGTGTGACGTGTTTTTCTAGGGTCTGTTTTAATAGCACTCAAACTCCTAGAAAGTCACGTTATTTATGACGCCCGAATTTTAGGCAGGAAATATTTTCCTTTCTCTATTTCAAATCTCGGGCGCCAGATTTTATAGAGGTTTTCTATACGCACTAGGGTAGCTACAGATGGAGATACGGAACGTCCAGGGGTCTGGTATGTTGACACTTTTTGAATCTTTACAAAATACTGTACTGTACTGTACTGAACGCCGTTTGCTTTTATGTCTCCCAAAGAGACAGACAGACAGAAATATCTTTGTTTTTTTTGACTAATTTCTTTTTTACAACTTGACTAAATACGTCTGCGGCGTAACTTCAATACTTTATATGAAATAGAAAAGGTTTCTTTTTTTCAATGTAAACACAGTGTGTAATATGTATTAAATTAACTGGTATATTCAGGAGCTCAATACGATTTGTCACAACAATTTTCATATACAATTATTTTTGTTGAATCTAAACAAAATCGGTCTGGCCACCTTTAAATAGGGGTAATATACAGTGCTAGTCAAAAGTCCCCTCCCCCCCTCGTATCTTTTGAACGGGTATACTTATAATAATGAAATTTGGAGGGTGGAAATAAACGGATGTAGGCTTCTCAACTGGTCATAACAGGTGACGCAATAGTCATAAATGACGTCACAAGGCCACTGTGACCAATAATTTTAAATGGGACCCTATGGCAAGTGACAGCTCGTTTGGAAGGTATTGAAAATACCTATTCAGTCATACCAATTTTGTTTGGGTTTCGGCTGATTTTGATTGATAAATTGAAGAAATACGAAAATTATAGTTTCGCATTTAATTAATAAAGATTTAAGAACCAGTTCTTATAATAAGTGTTCAAAATGTGCTCCATCTACTTCCTGGCAGTAATGCATCCTATTGCTAAACTCTTGTCGTACTCGTCCCAGTGTGTCAGCGGAAATTGCCCTACATTCTTCAACAATTCGTTGTTTCAGAATGGCAATACTGTCAGGTGCTGTAGCGTAAACCTTAGATTTCAAGTACCCCCATAGAAAAAATCTAATGGTGTAAGGTCCGGTGACCGAGCTGGCCATTCGATCGAACCTCGTCGTCCAATCCATCTACCACGATATTCTTCATCTAGGTAACGTCTTACTGCACCGTAATAGTGTGCAGGAGCACCATCTTGTTGAAACGTTATTTCCAAGTTGTCGAATTCATCTGGATTATCTTCTAGAATTTCAAGAATTAACGCCTCAATATCATTTTGTAACATCTCCAGATACAATTCACCGGTTAAGTTAGCATTGAGAAAAAGAGCCCAACTATGTGGTTTTCCCAAAATACCTGCCCAAACATTTAACTTTTTCTGGAAATTGAGTATGTTTTTCACGAAAGATGTGAGGATTTGTGTCACTCCAATACCTCACATTTTGAGTGTTAACATTTCCATTGAGAAAGAAAGTACTTTCGTCACTAAAACAAATTGTCTGTATGTAGCCTGGTTGTTGGTTCATTTTATTGGACATAGTTTCACAGAATTCTAGTCTTCGGTCGGGGTCATCATCTGAAAGTTGGTGCACCATTTTAATTTGTATGGATGAAATTTGTTTTTAGCCAACACCCTATGTACTGTCCTTTGACTGACTTCACAGATAGACGCAACTTGGGCTGTGGAAGAAGTAGGGTTTACTACCATTTCTCCAATTATGTCAATTTTTTGTCATCACTAATTGTTGGTCGACCAGATTGTTTGGCATCTTGAACACTACCTGATGCTTTCAAACTTCCGAAGAAGCTCCTCAAATAAACCCTCGATATAGGGCGATCGGGGTACCTCTCATTAAACAGTCGTTCCGCTGCATGGAAATTGTTTCTACATTCACCAATTATTAAGATAGCTGCTACTTTGTCGGCTACAGTACGTACCATTTTGCCTATGTGAACACTTAAACGTCTCGTTAAACAATAGCTTAGGTAAATTTTCAAGGTATAAACACTTTTGACAAGTAGAGAATTCAAAAACGTCAACCTTTTTGACAATTAACCAGAGGCGTACTTTAAAATCTTTATTAATTAAATGCGAAACTATAATTTTCGTATTTCTTCAATTTATCAATCAAAATCAGCCGAAACCCAAACAAAATTGGTATGACTGAATAGGTATTTTCAATACCTTTCAAACGAGCTATCACTTGCCATAGGGTCCCATTTAAAATTATTGGTCACAGTGGCCTTGTGACGTCATTTATGACTATTGCGTCACCTGTTATGACCAGTTGAGAAGCCTACATCCGTTTATTTCCACCCTCCAAATTTCATTATTATAAGTATACCCGTTCAAAAGATACGAGGGGGGGAGGGGACTTTTGACTAGCACTGTATACGTATAATCCTATTAATATAATAGTATCGAAATGATATTTACATTCACGGTATATAACTGACCAAATGAACTGAAAATTCACGGCAATTAAGGGAATAAATGAAATAATATGAATAGCACAAGAAAAACTATTTTTTCCTGAACACGGTTAACTGACTGACTCAGAAAGTGATTTTTCAAGTTTGTAGGCAACTGATTTTACCTTCCCGACTTCCCCTTGTCAACCCCAAAACAAAATTGAATACTATGTTCCACTCGTTATTACCTAAGCTTCACGTTTGCAATAATCCCGGCTGTGATATTTTCCTCTGTTCCTTAAAATAGGCCCTTTTTGCTACGACTTTTCTTGTTAACAAGATTTATATATTTGGCTTTGTTTTACTATTGTTTCTGCTCGGCGATTTCCCTGAGCTCAAACAATGTTAACTACTGGGCGTGGATACAGACTACAAAGTATCGCAGTGTTTTCGTAATATAAAAATAAGTTACATTCCCTCAATGGAGTCAATAACCCTTATTTACCAAATTTATTATTCCTCCTGAATATGTTTATAACTTGTAAAAATTCGTAAACTTTTGCTCTGCACGTATTTTCCAGGACAATCAACTTTTAATTCCTCGTATATATCGCGGCCGTTCTTCTGATTTGGTTAATTCCTGAATCTAAACAGCGAGGAACAAGAATTGTGGTTATGTAATTTGTTTATACGTCAATGGCTTAAATTCGGTGTTTTCCCTGAACTTAAGACAATGGAAAACTGAAATTCACTGATTGAAATGATGTAAACTTTCGCGTCAGTTGTTTGCATTCGGCGTTTTCCCTGAACTCAAACAACTGAAAACATAACTCAACAATTATAATGACGGCCAAATCTGAGAACTATTTGGGAAAGATTTCCTTCAACAAAAAAAAACACCTGCAAGAGCTTAATGGAGAATTTCTTTCCGCGGGGACACCGAAATTTGTTTCAGAGAAGAATCAAAATAAAATCATCCACTTTACATTGTTCAACTTGGCAAATAACTCATATATATTTACCCATAATCCAACCAACAATTTTCTAAAGTGTCAATAATACCCTAAATTAAACACTCAATCGATTTCACGATAAGTTCGATTGTACCAATTCTGTAGTCTTCTGACCAACTTAAACTTTTCGGCAAATGCTCGAATAAAGGAAATTATAATAAGGCAGTAAATATATTTAACTTCTCAGGTAACGAATTAAATCAAAGAAAGAATACTATTGCAGAATTAAGATGTAAATGCCACGACAGACAATTAAATAAATGAAATAATAATAATAATACAAACAATAATATTTAAACTCCCGGCAAATAATTGAACCAAATGTAATAATAATAAATGCAGAAATAATAAACTTTGGGTGCTTCAGCACACGGAGAAACCAGGCTCAAATACAAGTTATTCACTATTTCCACTTACGGATACCTCAACGCTTCTGGACCTCGAATCTATTTGACACTCTTTTACACTTTTTCTCTCGCTTAACTGCAACCAGACTTTGTAGCACAACAGGAACAAGTCTTACGGAAGAACAACAGAAACAAGCCCCGATGAGCCTTTTTATAGATCTCGAATTTATGTCCAAACTAGACGAAAAAGTCCATTAAGAAAGGCGCGTTTTTTGTCCGATAAATCGAAACTGGACCAGAAATCTGAAGGATGATTTCGTTCCTGTTACAAAAAATGACGTGGTTTTTCCAATCGCGATTTTGGTTTCTTTCCCGTCTTTTACAAAAACCATCACCGGAGCTTTTCACCCTTTTTATAAGATATAGAAAAACTCTGTTATATTTTATGCATGATGTTGACGTGAATTCCAGTAGCTTTGGGTATGTACATTGATTTTCTAACAGGGGAATGAAATATTTTGCCAGACCGGAACCAATAGAAACCCCAAATAGGCAGGGACGTACCAAAGTTAGGTTAAATATTCTTTAATCGTTCTTAGTAACGGAGCTCTAAAAAAATGCTTCGTTACAAAAGTTTCAAGATTTTTTTATTTTTTTCTTCATAGCTCTTTCAGTTTTTGCGATATTAAGATCAAATTTGAAATATAGGTTACGTTTTAGGGTTTATATCATCCAGTATGCCGAGTGATTGTGAGAATCTACAGGGAGATATTTTTTCAGGGGTCAAACCCTTTTTCGCCCATAAACTTTTTGCCACCTTAAATTCGATAGGTAAGTTCCTATTAAAATGTCTAAATTTCTGTTCCAGATAACCCTCCCCCAGTTTTTCTCTCACAGTCCGCACCTGACCATCAACAGAACCATCGTCCAACGAAGCTGGTTCATTGACTCGACGAACGAGTATGAAACGAGCTGCTCCTCAATGGAGGCGATTGTCCCTCCTCTTTCTTTGGACGAAAATGACGAAATAAACACTCAGTGGTTGCGGTTGTTGCAGTCAGCTGTGTTTATTTATTAGTAATAGTTGTCCGAAATGACCCTGCGGTAATCTCACATATGGAAATAGAGAACTTGCATTAACATTCGGTTCGGGGAAATGACGCTAAATTACTACGTTTTCTGAATCACAGCCATCAGCACAATCGACTGAAATTGCTCTATAGGTAATTCAAGCAATAATTTCAATTGTCCTGATGCCGGTTTGACGTCATACCGTAGCGGTCGCAGGTAGATCTCCGTGTTTACACTGTTTATACTCCCATTATTTCCACTGATGTGACGTCCATACATATTTATGCATTTAAAATTATGATTTGTTGGGCGCAATTTCAATTATTTTTAAGAGATCAATGCGTAAGCGGATTTTCTCTATTACAATTATATTGGATAACATGAATTCAAATTCATTGTGTTGATTGTGTTTTGGGAACCCTACTACAATTAACCTCAAAATTTGAATTGATGCGGCAGATAGGTACTTGATAAAAATCCATGTTAAAGCAAACAAAATACACTAAATTATTTTTACTAAACTGGGTTGAAAAAAAAATGTTGAATGTAAATACCTAGAAATTATTGTTGAATTTAAAATTTTAATTTAACAGTGATTTCCATTCTTCTGATAAAGGACTAATAATGGGTAATCCCTTGTCCTTTATTAGCCGAAATCTGTATGGGCAACTTGGAGGAAAAAATCACAATATTCCTTTAATTAAACATTTCTTAATAGTCTGGTCGAGAAGAGAGTTTCCTGGTAAAATAGTTCCAAGTCTCCAAAAAATATGAGCAATAGCTCATTCGATTTGAAATGCAATTCTGAGAAAGACACTTTTTGGTTTTTTTTGCTGACGAAAATTGCAATTGTTATTAACACAAAACAAAAACAAAAAAATCGGTTCAGTTTTTTGGGAATAACTCGAAAACAATGAGTATTAGCGAAAATATTCTTAAAGAGGAGGAAATTTTAATAAAAAAGTTTTGACTCATGGAACTCTATCTCCATTATTTATAATTTAATTTAACGCTGAAAATAGGGCTCCGCGCGATCGCTACGGCATGCGCGCGCCGGCTCTAAAGAGAGTATACCACATAAAATAATTATAAATATCAATTTAAAAAAAATATGGTATGTTTTACATACTTGAAAAAACAAGATCCCGCTGAAAAAAAATGTAAGTTCATTTTTCAACAAGTTAGGCATTTGTTAATTAGTCCTTATTTTTCGGACTTCGGTTTTCATAAAAAACGGCATAAATTTTCGAAATAATAGCTCTAAAAAATGTTCGCTTCCTGGAGCCCTTCTTATATATACATAGTTAACAAAATCACGTTATAAAAGTTTTTTTATTTTGTTTATTATAATTTTTTAACAAGTTAACAAAAAGTTATAAATTAAAAAAAAAATTTTTTTTATATATGTTTTGCGGATGCTGTGTTTCATCAAACGAAGGCATAATAACATTCGAAAAAAAAACAGAACATTTGTTTATAAATTGTTTATAAATAATTTATTAGATTAATATTTTGAAAAAAAAAATTTTTGCTATTTTGCTGTCTAAGGAATATAAAGATTTTTTAAAAACAATGTTTTTCTGAAAAAAAAATCTTATTGTTTATAATCGTTTTTTATATTTCCATTATTCAAATAATTAGTTAGAATTTTTTTTCTTCTTCATAATTAGAATAAAAATAAATTATTAAAAATTAATTGTTTATTAAGTTAACAATTTGTTATAATCAAATTCCCAATCTGATTGTTTTTTTTCTGAAACTACTGAAAATTACAAAAACAACCATATACAACAAATTGTCGAAAAAAAATTGTATACCGTAATTTCAGAAAAATGTAAAAAAAAATGTTCGACACTTTGTTGCTTATGGTTTTTTTTAATTTTTATTTAAAAAAAATTGGGAATTTTTTAAAAATTCGAAATAAACAATAAATTTTTATTTATTTTATTTTTTGTTATTTTATTGAGAAATGCTAATTATGATTTTTAGAGAAAAAATTATTCTTAACAATCATTTAAATAATGAAAATTTAAAAAAACGAGCATAAACAAAAAAAAAATTAAGAAAAATATTGTTTTTAAAAAATCATTATATTTTCTAGACAACAAAATGGCAAGAATATATTTTTTTTTAATTTTAAACTTAAATTTGTTTATAAACAATTTATAACAAATGTTCTAAATTTTTTTTTTAATGTTACTAAATGCCTTTGTTCGATGCAAAAACAGCAATAGCAAAACATATGGATACAATATTTTTTTAATTTTTAATTTTTTGTAAATTATAATAACAAAATAAACAACTTTTATAACGTGATCTTGTTAAGTATATTTATATATATATATATATATATATATATATATATATATATATATATATATAAGAAGGACTCCAGGAAGCGAACATTTTTTAGAGCTATTATTCAAACATTTATGCCGTTTTTTATGAAAACCGAGGTCTGAAAAATAAGGACGAATTAACAAATGCCTAACTTATTGAAAAATAAACCAAATTTTTAATTCCAACAGGACCTTGTTCTTTCAAGTGTTAAAAACACACCATAATTTATTGAAATTTTTAAATTGATATTTAATACTATAAAAAAGTTGAGAGGTGTCAAGGGACATTCGGATGGAACGAAGTTCCTTTCGATTAATTAGTGAAGGAATTGTAATAAAATTTTATTTTTTTCAAGTTATAATAATATTTTTTTTATTATTAACAAATATAATGTAATATAAACTCAATCAGTAGGCTCAATTTTAGTACATACGCATTGATATTGTAATATTAAAATATAATTTGCTTTTAAATTTATTAAAGTTATGACGCGTACACTTGCTAAACACACAATAATGGAGAGATTATAACGCGTATGACTTGGTTAGCACAATAGTAAAGAGAGGTTATAATGCGTACTTGCTAAAAATACATAAGCATTTATTATTGTCTGTATAAAATCTCTACTTACCTAACTCCATCAGCAATATCCGGAACTTGTGCAGAAACACTGTCAGGATTCATTATTGTTATTATTTTTTATTATTTATTATGTACAAAAAACCTGTATACACTCAACAAAAATAATCGTCGCGACACCACACTGTTCAATGCGAAATAGAAAGACGAAACGAAAATAACTGGATTGCTTTCTATGAGAGAGAGAGAGAGAGAGAGAGAGAGACAGACAGATAAACACGCGCACGCCGCACGGCTTACAACTACAGCAAAAAGTGTCGTTACAACTTTTGGTCTTAATTTATTCCGTCTAGCCCCCTTTCGCAACGCGCGATAAGGAACTTCGTTCCAAAAAAAATTATGTGGTGTACTCTCCTTAGAGACGGCGCGCGCATGCCGTAGCAGTCGCGCGGAGCCCTATTTTCAGCGTTAAATTAAAATTATAAATAATGGAGATAGAGTTCCAGGAGTTCAGACAATTTTATTGGAATTTTCTTAAGAATCTATTTTCCGATTTTTGCTGCCGCTTATAGTTTTTGTTATTTCAAAAAACCAATCCAATTTTTTTGTTTTTGTTTTTTGTTAATAAACAATTGCAATTTTCGTCAGCAAAAAAAAAACAAAAAAATGCCTTTCTCAGAATTGCATTCCGAATCGCATGAGCTATTGCTCATATTTCTTGGAGACTTGGAACTATTTTTCGCAGGAAACTCACTTCTCCTCGACTAGTCTTTAAACTGGCACAGGAAGACAATTAGAAATGTTCTTCGACTTCATCAATGCAATTCACCCTTTGATTAAATCCACAAAAGAAATGGAAACAGATAATTCTATAAACTTTTCAAATCTGACTATAACAACAACACATTATGCTTTGATTGTTCTTCAGTATCTAGACCAATATTATCCACGGCTCTGGGTTGGGAGGAGGCAGCATTGAATGGCCTCCAGGTCACCAGATTTGTCCCTCCTCGATTTCTTTGTATGGGGCTACCTAAAAAGTAAAATCTACAGAACACAGCCAGCGTTTTCAGAAAATCTGCGTCAAAGAATTTCGGAATGTGAGAGAACGTTTCGAACAAAATATTTATTATTGTATTGAAGCGGATAGTCATTAGTTTGAAATTTACTCAAAAAAATAGTAGGTAACTAATAGTAGTTTATGTATCAAGGCTTTAGCGGACGAATCGGAATGTTTACCGCCGAGTCCGGAATATGAAGAAGATGTCCGCTAAAGCCATTTGCGTACGTACAACATTTTTTTGTATTAGCTTTCCAAATAAACGGAACAGAAATGCCAGACGGTAGTGTAAGGAAGTGGTGCAAAAATCTAGCAAACGTTTGTTTATCAATGACACATTTGTCAAATACTTGTCAAATATTATTATAAGTTTTCTGGATAAACAAAAATAGTCCAATAAAGTATTGCCATGATGACTTCAGAATAGAATACTTCATTTGCTCAAAATAACAAAAGATGTGTTAGCATCATCATAAAAAAAAAATGTTTCTTGTTTGCTTCTATGTAAAAAGTATATGTAGACTTTACCGGCCTAGTCCGGTAAAGTGGTATTTTGCGGACTCTGTTCAGTATCCAAAGTAGGTATTTTGTGGAGCATCTACAAAAAACATAATTTGAGGTTTAAAATGTAAATGACGATTGTAAAGAGGATTGCAACGGCTTTAAAACGACATATTACTCGAGCCCAATGCCATTAACATATTTTGGGGTGAATCGAATCCTCGCTTGGGAAAATAACGTGAAATAGTAACCTTTAATGATGAATTGTTTCGTTTTCGTCTGGCCTCCCTGTATATCAATTATCAGAATTCGTAGAGTAAGCACAATTTTATTGCTAAAGATTGTATGGGTATATTCCAATAGGTTAATCAATTTCTATTCCACGAAATTTGATGTCGTTCGCCTATCTTATTATAATTTCTCGTTAGTTTAGTTTTGTATTGTCAAAACATCATTTGGGTAACATATCATGAATCCACGAGTACAAAATATTAACGTTTAAGAGGACTGCAACTGAATGGACGCCTCTTGTGATGTGTGTCATTAGTGAATGTAAAAATAGAGCACATAGACTTTTGCAGGAATGTTCAATTGCTAAACACATAAATAATATTGGCATCGTATAAGTTCTCCTTGAGGATGGCGTCTAGCAAATTGTCGGCTTTCATGGCTTGCCAAAATTGTAATTTGATTTGATCGATTGGATAAACTCGCTTAATCTTGAGTTCTACGTTCTCAATTTCCAATTTGACTTCCGTAGGCGTTACAACAGTTACCAGTTCCCCAATTTTCGAACAGTTATTGTCGTTGTCAGCTCGTACCAATCGGATAATAGGTTTCATATAATGTTCAAAAACAGTTTTAGAATAATAAGCATGTTGATTATATTTCTTTATTTATTTAAATATAACTTAGGCAGAGGCATTCGCCTATTATGTCTAGAAAAAAAACAGAATTATATGAAAAAAATAATAATAACAATTTTCTGATCGATATCACACATTTGATTGTGCAAAGGAGTCGTAATGGTTCTCGAAACTGTGCTTGGGGCTGTCACAACCTCAGGAGGTAGAGTACCTATTCCACTTCGTAAAGATTCTGTTCTACAAGTATTTTTGACGTACAGTTGTTCGAAAAGGCTCCAGTCTCAATTTCAGGGGATGACCACGTAACCTATTGTCATCCTGTAGCAGGAATAAGCTGGCTAAATCTACAGAGAAGTCGTCGTTCAGTATTCGGTAGGTCAAAATCGCATCGCCTCTGGCACGTCTCTCCCAAAGAGAGTAATCTAGGAGGGTCTATTCCATAAGAAATGGGTACCTAATAGAAGACGATGAAAGACAATGGTGAGTCATAATGAGAAGTCATGGCCAAATCTTCTGTAGTGCATAGCGCACTGGATCTGAGGGTTACAGGCTGTATATATTGGACCACTCTGTATATTACAGTGGCCACCTAACCATGTCCATTGGTCACTAGAGGTTACAGGCTAGAAGATTATTGGCCATGCTTATTAGAACCTCAATTCAGATAACGTTTACTTAATCTTGAAGTCTGCCTCCTCCTTCAGATAGGTATTTAGATCTCCCCAATTGAGATAAAGTCGGTGATCGTAGGTGAGTTGGCTGAAACCTCTTTAGGCCAGTCAAAATAGACCGTCAATTCACATGAATTACAAACATTTCTTTAGCACTGCCGTATGTTGAGGCATCCAGTAAAGACTAAATATAAAAATTTGCACACTCATCCGGTGACCGGAAATTACTCAAATTTGCATAAAACGTTAATTAGCAATATCTACTTGGACAAAATTGCAAAGATTGTGCAAATTGCAGGTATATTCCCTAACTTCTTTTCTACATCCCTTGAAAATTTGCACACGCAATTTCCAACCGGAAATACAATAATCCTTGATTACGTTGTAATTAGCGCTAATTCTGGTTACAAAATTGCAAACATTGTGCAAATTTGTGGTAAAATCATGGTTCCGTCACCCCTAAAATGCTTTAAATTTGCAAACTTGTCATATGTACATTTAAATTAGAAGCAATTTTCGCAAATGCCACAAAATTCCAAATTTTGCATTTTTTTCTTTTTTTTTAAAGTTCTGCTATGGCAAACAAGTCTACGTATAAATTTGCAACCCTATAAAATGTCGGGAAAGCCGGGCAATATAATATTATCAATTAAGTCGATTTTCGCGGATGACACAAAATTCCAAACTTTGTGCAATTTTTTCTCAAAGTTTGGAATGGCAAACAAGTCTACCTATAAATTTGCAACCCTATAAACCGTCAAATACTAAATAGTAGTAAACGATTATTTCTTATTAGTGGTATTTTCAATAAAAACCATCAAGTAAAACTATGTGTTGGAATTATACAGTGTTATCATCTGATATAACCATTCGGTGGAATCGTCTAATTTCACTATTGGGTATCATGAAAATGACGATATAACTTGACAATTCCTTTGGTCCTTGAATAATTATCCTCTGATAATAAAGCCGATTCCACCAGATCGGGTTCAATTATTAGCGAAAATTGCAAAAAGATAACATTTCGCGAAAATCGCCTTAATTGATAATATTCCATCGCCCTACTTTCCCGAAGTTTTTGGGTTTGCAAATTCATACGTCAACTTGTTCGCCTCTCCAGAACTTTGAGAAAAAAGTGCACAAAGTTTGGAATTTTGTGTCATCCGCGGAAATCGACTCAATTGACAATATTCCATTGCACTGCCACCTGACGGTTTAAGGGTTGCAAATTTATAGTAGACTGTTTGCCATTCCAGAACTTGGAGAAAAAAAATGCACAAAGTTTGGAATTTTTGGCATTTGCAAAAATTGCTTCTAAATAATGTTCATTTCCGCCATCTTCCGGGATACTGAAAAAGGTGCAAACTCAATTGGCGACTTAAAATTATGCCAACAAAGTTTGCAAAGCACGAAAACATTATTTGCAATTTCGTGACCCCCAAAACTTTTCCCCTGAGCTTGCTACATTTTGAGTATTAATATAAATTGTAAACAAAATGGTACCAACTACACTTTGTGGCACACCCTAATTCACTTTTTGTTGTTCAAAAAAAAATATTAGTACAGGGGTACTTTGTTGGGAAGGTTTTAATCAATTTCGTTGTTTTTTCTCTGAAGCCAAGGTCATCGGGTAAGCCAACTAGTATTATAGTTTACGATGTCAAAATCTTTTGTTTTTATCCAAATTCTGATAAATATTGATAGTCAGCCAAGTAATGGCATCGTGAATTGACGTACCTCCCTTGAAGCCAATTACTTGTTCGAATGAGTAGATATTTTCTCATCATTTCAACTTTTTTATAGTTTCCTTAACCTCGTTTTTATTTGTGAGTGGTAATAAAAAGATGTAGCTTTTAACAATTGCATCGTGTTACAACTATAATCGATGGCCTTGTGTATGTCAACAATGATCGTTTACAATCATGAACAATCAACAGAGCTGATAAGCAAGCAATCTGTCATTCGCCACGTAGTTCGTCCTATTGTTTTCCCGCTTTATTTATATTTCTAAAGTTTGGCAATCGTAAGAACGAATATTCGATATTTACGTATCCTATGAACGAAAGGGTAAGACCGTATTCGATGAAAGAGGGATAGACCTACGCCTACGCGCGAAATTTGAAGATTGAATTAATTCCAATTCAAAATCGAGGATATTTTTGTGATTAAAAATTACAGATCGAATAGAATTATTCAGATTAAAAATAATGATAACGGGCAAGGACACGAAATTTTCAAAATATTTTTAATGGATTCTACAGCTAGTGAAAAGTCTGTTGGTAATTTTCTTTCTTTTTTTGAATTTTCTAAAAGTCAGCCAAATTCAAATGGCTTCTATCTAGCGCAATTCCAAAATGGTGTGAGGTAATCACCCGATCAACCAATCCCATAGTTGACAGCTTCAATCAATTTGGCAACGTTGCCGAATTTTCAAATCTTAGGCCGCGCCTCCATAACAAGAATAAATGATTGGCTTTCTCTTTATCAGAAATTGTTTTGAATGATCACAATGATTGGTATATTTAAATCTTTTTGCAATTATGCGTAAAAGTAGTCACAATGTAAATGCTTCTATCTGCCATTCCAACATGGTGTGTGGCATTAATCTACGAAATTAAGCAATCATAGTTTGATGCACAATTCAATTCAATTTGGCTCTACGTTCGAATCTTCAAATTTGCGCCCATTCCATAACAAATAAAGATTGGATTTTCAAGAAGAAATTGTATTTGATGCTAACAATGTATTCTAATAGTTAAAATAATCAAGTTATGTGATTCAAATAGATATAGCTGATATATTCGCAGATCCATGTTATTCTACATCCTTCAAATCCGATCGTCCTTATTTGCGAAAGTGTCTATTTGGCATTTATGTTTAAGAAATTGGATATGCGATTTGATACAATCGCCGATTAGCCTATTCTCTCGTCTTTACGCACAAAGAGCCAATATTGTGTTAAAATTTTGTCTCATATTCCAAGACGACTGGGAACTGCGTTAATTCAGAAATTGACTAAAAATGTTTTCTAGACGTTAAAATAGCTTTATTTTATACAATTAAAGCGATATAATTTTCGCAATCCACTGCCTTTATTCTCTTGCAAGGGTTTTCAACGTCTCTATTTCAAAGGAGTGTACTTTGCGCCCACACCAATTCTATGGGGTTTAATTCATAGTGATATGGCGGAAGGCGAAAATCGTTATATTCTATCAGGACCGACACAATTTCGTATAGGATTTCTTCCAATTGGCTTGACAAGGCGTCGGTATATTATTTTCCAGTGTTATTTTTCAGTTAATTATTCTACAATCATAGCAATTGGTCACCCATGTAAAAGTAGACAATGTTATCTCAACTGAATTTATTTGTTTCGAAGGTCTTCAAGCCATATTGATAAAATTATTTTCAATGGATAATTCCTAACCTCACCAACACACGGCACTGATTAAGGAATATTGTGAACTGTGGGCTTCAGATAACAGATGTCCAATCCAGCTAGCCGAGCTTTTATTCCTCAAATATATTTGATAGCGCCTTTACTAATAATCTGGGCAGCTAGGGCCACACCACTTAACTTTTTATGATTGTACCAAGAACGCTTTGAAAGTAAAAACACTGGTAGTACATAAATTTCCCATTTGCCGGGCAGTGCATATGAACACTCCTCGTAGTGCTCTTATTTTTATTGCTTTCCAATTGGGATTAAATAATATACAAAGAGGTTATTCAACTTTACAATCTCCAGTAGCTCCTTTCTCAGCATATCTTTGTGAAATGGCTTCTTATTTAAAGTAAGCCAATGAATTATGTCTTTTTTATGCAAGAAAACGTTGGCATTTTTTCGGATTTTCTCGAGTGGTAGCTGTCATTATCCATAACTATAACAGACCCAGGAGGAATAAGATCTAGCATTTGCTGGAAGTATTCTTCAAAAACATCAGCGTTTATGTCTTCATGATAGTCTCCAGTCCGTTTTGATTCAATGCTAGTAAGTCACCATCGACAAATCCATGTTTGCTACCAATGTGAGTAATTATTAATCTTTTACCTTTTCCCGAGGGTGCTTTTATTCTAGTGGACCATCCTTCTATGAAAACTTGCCTCGCGCATTTTATATTTTTATCCCGCCATATTTTACCAACGGTATATGATAGATATTCCTGTTTTCCCTTCGAAACTGTCTAACTGCCCTCAAATATCGTCGGCGCCAGCAGTCATATTCGAACACATTTCAACTATTTTTGTAACTCGGAATGTTGGGTTTTGGTGGAAAACAGCGTTGAACACATTGGAATAATAATTTTCTCATTTTTAGAAAGCGCACTTTTACTAATCCGTTTCTCAGCAACAAATTCAGAAACACTAGTCATTTTCAAGAATAACAAACAAAGGAAATGATAATCAGGTAGGTTTTTATTATTGTATTGTACCTGGAACAGGAAATTACAGAGCATACTTAAGCGTTGTCCATTGTTAAGGGGCTCATCATATTAACAGTCACTAAGCTGGTACGAAATATCTTTGAACCAACTTTACAGGGTTATTGGTTATATTTGGACCGATAGATATCCTCCTTATTTGAAGAGCTAGAAAAATGGTTAATCAGGAAAGTTGTAGCATTTTTTCTGAACCGCCAGGAAATGTAAATAGAAATAATAATAAACATCCCAATTGAACGTCGCATTAAAAAGTTATGATATAAACTCTTGTTTTTTCTAATAGGACATCCAGTATATTATTGCATTTTTGGGTTCTCCGGACAATTCTAGATATGTTTCATTCATGATGACTTATACCTATTTGCCTATCTTAGTTTTTCATAAGCTATCCAATGACACCAACTTTAGATTTAACATCGTACGCCTATGGAATACCCGACTCGGTTTTGCAGTTCAATAATGATTTATTACTCTCTCACATTAGGAACAGAGTATAGGTGTTAGAGTTGTCTATTTTGAGCGCTTTGATACTGTGTGAGGTGTAAAGTGTATTCTCAACTGAAGTATAGATTGTTTTACTACTTACATTGATTCGATTCACTTAGGTTGTTATATTAGCAATTTCAAAACATATTTTTTAATATTTTGGAATATAAAGTGGACACTGTAATGAAAGAAAACATGATATTAAATATCAGTTTGCAGAAAAGAGATGGCATTTAAAAGATTTAGGTAGAAATTGCAAATTAATTTAAAAATAAGTTAAAACTGAAATGAAATTATTCAGAAATAAAATTGTATCCTACTTGAACCTAGAGAGGAAGTACGACAATTTGTGATTTGTTGACATATTCCCAAGAAGCTAATAAAAAAGTGCGCAAACTCTCCCATATTGAAGTCAACTCTTTTCACACAAGAAAAAATCGTAATTTCAAAGTTTTTCAAACTTACAGCATTTACAGAAAAACAGTGCCCATAAACCTAACAAATCAGCAAGTATTTTACTAAAGAAGACAATGACAAATGTATAATTGAATCTGCTGATTATGAATATCGTTGTTGGGCAACAATTGCTTTATGAATGATACCTAAAAGGCACACTGACAAAAGTTGGTTTTTTATTTTGAAAAGGGAAATATTTCCAATTAAAAAGTGAAAGAAAGTATTTTTCCAAAAAATAAAAAATTTGCAATAAAAATGAAACTATTTTTATTACATATAATATTTGACAGAAAACAGCTATCTAGCAATAAGATGTTGAACTACGGCTGAAAGATGTATTGAGAAGATCCCAATTCGAAAGAAAAGTCAAAGTTCCTTTATTGATCCGTGAAACCAATTTGATTGTAGAGGACATGTCAACACTTATGTAAATAGTTATTTGCAAGATTATGGTATATGTAAATATAATTAAGAATATTGAACATATATAGAAAGTGAAATGAAAGAAAAAGCCATATGAAGGGAGATAAAATAAGAAATGAAATGCATAAAGCACACAAAGTCGTCTTCACAAAAGGTTCAATATAAATTGAAACACAATTGGTAGACCGACAGGCGAAAAACAACTACTTTCCTAGCAAATACCACGCAGAACGTTGAATGATATTCACCTGACAATCCATGCAAACTTCCATATAAATGGATATTGTTCGCAAATGTTTCTTTCTGATAAGCTCGATTATGTTTAAATTCATGTCGTGTCCGCCTAACAATCTGCATACCGGTTTCAGGCTTTGGCCCTCATCAGTAGAATATAGAAAGTTTATAAATATATAAATATAAAAATATAAAAGTATGAATATGATACAATTACTAAGTAGTTGGAGTAGAGTTTATAGACGGGCACATGGGAAAGAATGAAAGAAATACAGTATATTAGGAGAGTTTTCAGTATATCGGATACATATTAGAGATTCATATAAAATATAGACACTTGCTAGGGAATATAAGATCTTATTTGGTTTCAGTGTGAGAGAATCATAAAAAAATTCTTGAAGAGAATAGTATGCTTTTGAGCATAGTATAGATGAATAAGTAAAAGAAAAATAATGTTTAGACTACTCGCTACAAAGCACTTGTAATTGGGGCAAATTGAATGGCAAATTTCAAAATGACAATCAGAAAGAAATATCTCTAACAATATAATTTCTTCCCATCAGTCATCTAAAACTTTTTAGAATACTCGGACGAAAAAATTATTGACATTTACAGGCAATAAGTCAAGCAACAGCTTTTTTGTTGAACTAATAGTTCTTAAAACATGTTGAATTGGTAAATTTCACCTATTTTTTCAATCCGTTAGGATGATTGGTGTAAATATTTCATGTCATGATAATGGTGAAGCCGTATTTGAAATATCCCACGGCTTGTATTTGCCAATGTTTATTTAGTGTGTCTACCGTTTAGAATGGCCTCAAGACATTCCAGAAAGATATTAACATTGAACATAATATAAGGTTACAAATGTCCACTTCGAACGCTGAACTGCTTGGTAATAAACTTGTAGTCTAAACATCCAAACAACTTACTGGATGATTTAAAAAAAGACCTGTTGAATGAACTAATGACTTGCAGCGGTTACGGAAATGTCACAACTAGAATAAATATTGAAACGTTCAGGGGCATTGTCAGTAAACTGATAATATAGTTGAAATACAATTTGACGTCCATTCACGAACGTATACTGTAACGCCGGTGACACAAACGGCGGATTTTTCCGAGCGGAGAATTTACCGCCGCCGCCCACTGAAGTAAGTTAGAGCTTACACATTTGACGAAAAAAAAAAAAAATATCGGTCAATTCGACGTCGGCGGTAGCTGTGCAGCCGTCGAGTGCCACTGGAGCCGACGGAGTTTAACCGTCGCATTGCACTAGTGGCCTACGTTACCAAATGCACGTTTACACACCCAGCGGTTTTTCTACCGTTTAAGTTATTTGCTCATTGTGATTTGAACTGTATACTTGACAGTTTATCAATATATTCCTCAACAGTTTCGTGATCATGAGTGACATAGATGATGAAAGTCTTATTAACCGACGAAATAAAAAAGGAGGAGGTTCTCTAGTTGACGAGAATTTTTATTGGATAGGGTATACTTCGAAGTTGGTCCCATATGAATTTGAAAGTGTCCCTCTCAGGGGTAGAAAAATAGGGGATATTTATCGATCATCCACTGAATTTTTTACCCGTTAACCGATTCTTCCACTCATAACTTTGTATGTACTGGATTATCCGATTTAGATTATTGTTTTTTTAATGGACATGGTATACTTCAGAAATGGCTATTTTCGGATTTGGAAAGGAATAATCCACCCCTAAGGGTGGAAAAATAGGGGATTATTAATTGTTCATCTGTGAACCGATTCTGTTGGAATTTGGAACAAATATAGGTAGATGACACTACAACATAATGAATACCTGGAGTCAATTGAGAAGATAGTTATTAGTTGATTTTAGCCACAAAAAAGTGAGAAATGAAAACTTTTTAACAAAAAATTAAACCGACGAAAAAATCAACTGAAAAGCAAAAAATAAAATCTAAGTCTTAATGATAATTGAGCTCCTAAACTAATGTGAGAAACTAATTTTGATTCGGCGCCAAACTAAGACAAGAAGTAATCAAAACGTCTCTATGCCATCATTTTACGCTTTACCTAATTCAATTGCTAGTTTGTTTGGCGCCGACTCAAAATTAGTTACTCACATTAGTTTAGGAGCTCAATTATCATTAAGACTTAGATTTTATTTTTTGCTTTTTAGTTGATTTTTTTGTCGGTTTAATTTTTTGTTAAAAAGTTTTCATTTCGTTACTTGTATAAGAGAGACCTGCATTATGGGATAAAACCCTCGACATTTTCAGAGAGAGACGCTTGGCATGAAGTTTGTTTTGGATTGCGAAGCGACTTCGATCAGTTTATAGTTTATAAAAAATAAAAAAACACGCTTTTGTAGCAATATGAACTAGGTATTTAAAAATAATAAAGTCATCGCCCAAATAAAACGTTAATGTTGAAAAAAGCGTGGTGTGCTATTCGCTAGCTATTCGTGAAGGTATAATCCAATAAATAGAAAAAAAAATTACCAAAATCTAACAAAAATTGCAAAACAGCTGAAATGTATGAAGGAAGTATCCATTAAGCAATTGTTTACCATGCCACGGCCCTAAAAATAAAAAAATGACAAATTTATAGGAACATTTTTGTAGAAATAATAACGAGGTACAACTTTCATGCGAAACATTTTTTCATATCTCCAATACATCTGGGGTTGTAGCTCAAAATATGAAAATTCGAGGAATTTTGGGTTTTTTTTTCATCAAGCTTTTATTTAGTTTCCCTTGTTAGTTCCTTCGTTCGTTAGTTTGGATCAAATCTTGCAAGTGAATTTTTACCGACTTCTAATCGTCCAATTGATTTGAAATTTAACAGGTGTTCATAATTTCAAGCCTTGACTGGCCATGGTTCCTTCAGAACCTTCACCCACAGGATTGGGAAAAGCGTATAGTGTCGTAACCTAGATGATCCCGAGCATACGCTTTTCACTTGTGAAAGATGGCATGCAGAAAGGCAGTTCCTTGGTATAGATCTCACGCCAGGTAATTTAACTACATTGATGACCACCTCGACCCAAAACTGGAGTGAGATAGCTACCCACATCAGGTCCATAATGAGAAGAAAGGAGGAGGAAGAGAGGGAACTCCAAAGACGGGAAAGACTTGCCGCAGTGAACGTATAACCCGAATCGATAGACTTTCATGCAGGAGACTCTAGTGCCTTGGCTTAACGTATGCTTCAAATTTTCGAATTCCTGAATCTAGAATTTCAGCTATTTAGAAATTATATGGCTCTGCAGCCTCTCCGTACCTCAACCTATAATCTTTTGTACATAACTTTTGCTGAGAGTACCAGTGAATTCATCAAATCTTCGAAATGTAAATCAGGCATTTTTACTAGTGAATTCACCAAATCTTGGGAATTAGCCTTTTTTTTCTGACGAACTTGGTGAGAGAGGTCATAGCTATCAAATTATTGTATTTTCATCAGTTTTTAATACGTGTGCAAAATTTCAATTGATCGGACGTCTGGAACTGGGTGAAAATTTATTTCAAAGATACATACATGCAGGTGAAGCTAATAAAGCGTGTGTAAACAAAGAAAAATTATTTTGGTGAATCCATAGTTTTTCACATACGTACTAGAAAGTGGTAGGGATCGTAAAATATTCGTTTTTGAGATTCAAGAATTGGCAGTGACCATACCACAGAACACCTTACCTACACAGAAGCGTGGTTCAAGCGTACCGCCAAAATAAAATTCTTGGCTTGTTTTTAATCAACGTCAAATTTCTAGGCGTTGGATTGTTGTCATTGATGGATGTTTGGTATTTGAATTTGTGAACTAAGTGCTTTGTATCTTGTATCATTAATTTCCAACTGTTTTCTCGGGACTTCAGCACTTGAAATGTATTTCAACAGACAGTTTGAATTTACCGCCCAGAAATGACATTATACAAGCCAAATTTTAAATTGAGGCCACGAAAATTTGACCCCAAAAGATCAAAGGGCCGCCTCCACTTGCGTTTCTGTATAGGTTCTGTGACCATACTCTGTAGTGGCACAAATTTTGTACTCGCATTGCATTGCTCTCTGTTCGTAACACAGTTGAACTGATGTGATATGATTTAAAGATGAAAATATACTGCATATACAGTGCTTCTCAAAAGTCCCCTCCCCCCTCTTATTTTTGGAACGATTATACGTAAACAAGTGAAATTTGGAAACTGAATATTGAAGGTTGTAAACTTCCCTACTAGTGATGATAGATGACGAAATCGTCAAAGATGACGTCACAAGGCCATTGTGACCAATAATTTTAAATGGAACCCTACGGCAAGCGACACCTCTTTCAAAAGGTATCGAAAAAACCTATTCTATGATACTAATTTTGTTTGTGTTTATGGCAGTTTTGGCAACTCGCTTTTGAAAAACGCAAAGCTGTGATGAATTAAATCAGTTAATACTAAAATTCCAAATTCAAGCTCCGCCTCTGGATAGTTGTCAAATAAGCTGACGTTTTTGTTAGTCTCCCTAACTCGACGTTTTTGTAATTGTCCAAGTTTTTGTACATTTAATAATTTATGTATTGTTGATCGAACGTTTAACTGTTTTAGCAGCTTTTGGTACTTTTAATATTTTTGTACATTTTGATAATTTGTTAAACTGTTGTGAGCCGAACGTTTAAGTGCTTCAAGAAGCGAAATGGTACGTGCTTTAGGTGATAAAGTAGCAGCGATCCTAATTCTTGGTGAAACTGGACAAACTATTCATGCAGCAGAACGCATTTTTAATTAGAGGTTTACCGATCGCCCCGTTTCGAGGACTTATTTAAGTGAGCTTCTTCGTAAGTGTGAAACAACGGGTAGTATTAATGATGCGAAACGATCTGGCAGACCACAAATTTCTGATGAGAAAAAAATTGATATACTGACAGAAGTAATAGTTAATCCTACTTCTTCAACAACTCACGTTGCATCTACCTGTGAAGTCAGTCGAAGTACAGTACACAGGGTGTTGAAAAAAAAACAAATTTCATCCATACAAATTAAAAATGGTTCATCAACTCTCAGACGACGACCCAGACCGAAGACTAGAATTTTGTGAAAATATGGAAACCAAAATTAACCAACAGCCAGACTATGTCAAAACAATTTGTTTTAGTGACGAAAGTACTTTCTATCTAAATGAAAATGTAAATACACAGAATGTGAGGTATTGGAGTGACGCTAATCCTCACCTGTTTCTGGAAACACATACCCAATTTTCCCAGAAGGTGAATGTTTGGGCAGGTATCCTGGGAAACCACATTGTTGGGCCTCTTTTTTAAAATACTAATTCAACTGGTGAGGTTCATCTGGAGCTGTTGCAAAACGCAATAGAACCCTTAATCCTTGAAATTTTGGAAGATAATCCAGATGTATTCGGCAATTTGGAAATAATATTCCAACAGGATGGTGCTCCTCCACACTATTACGGTGCAGTAAGACGGTATTTGGATGAGGAGTATCGTGGTTGATGGATTGGACGACGAGGTTCAACGGAATGGCCAGCTCGATCACCGGACCTCACACTTGTGGATTTTTTTCTGTGGGGGTACCTTAAATCGAAGGTTTACGAACGTTTAGATTTCCTTGAGCGGCGACGTTAAATTATCCGATCGGAAAAATCCGCCGTGTGTGTCACCGGCATAACTGTCACAGAAATATATCAAAAATGTAACGTCTGTGAATAAAATTATGTGACATGGATTCACATAGCTGTGAAAATCAGCCCAGAACCGATCCCCGGAGTACACTTATATCTCAGCTCAGATAAATCATTGTTATACAAATTCTTCGAAAACCATTGTTCAAATAGATTTAAAATTTAAGCCAGTACCTTTAACACCATAATATCTCCAGTGAAAGGTTGATGGATATGCAGTCAAAGACCTTCGACAAGTCCAAAAGTGTGTATCTCAGAATGTTTATTGAATATTCATTGATTTTGGTACTCATATATCCATAAATAAGAAAACACAGTATTATGAAATTATAATTGCTAATTAACAAAATAGCGACTTTTGTATCTTGTTATCTCAGTCTGATGAAGAGAAGTTAAAAATGGATACTAGTTTTTTCTTTTATTCATGGTATTTTCAAGAAGAGGACTGTTAGTGAATCGTGAATCTGTATTTGTGCTATAAGAACGTTTCAAAGATTGTCATCATTCGATTTGGATAACATTTGTTGATTATGTATTTCTCAAGGCCCCAAAAAATATTCAAGCAGAAACATTAAACAAAATCCTAAATAGTTTTTCATTATTTTTTAACTTATTTCCAACTATTATTTATTCCATCGTATAATAATGACGATATGGTTTGGGAGAGATATACATTTTGTTTTGTTTTACAAAACAAGAAAAATTTACAAAGTTGAAGGATTGTTTTGGTCCAAATTCACCAATTCAAAATGGCGGCTTCAAGATGGCGAACATAGTTTATGGAAAAACCAAAAATGCTTTAACAAAATTCAACAATTCAAGATTGCGGACGACTTTTGTGATTTATGGTCAGAATCTTTGTAAAATACCATTTTTGAACAGTCAGAAAATTTTAATTTAATTTTTCATTGCAAGAATTCACGACGGGGTGAAATGTTGTGAATTTCCAACAGATAAACTACCGAGAAAGCGTCCTGACTTCGAATGCTGGTCTGATTAATTGAGGAAACGAGTCTATCTACAGGCACGCAAACACTAAAAAGTAGAAAATATGAAATATAAAAAAAGAAAAAGCAAGCCTTTATTTGAAATGACTAAATATATTTTTTTAAATATTGAAAATGTGACGTTTTTAGATTCAAAGGTTTGCCAAGCGTTGCTTTCAGTTCTTTCAGCTCCTAAATTTATTCTGTGTTCAACTGTACAATGTACAAATTAAAAAAAAATAAAATAAATATAGATATTTATATTGAATGTAATGTAAAAACCTACAAGAAAGAAATTGAAAAAGAAATTTATAATGTTTAACATAATAGTCATGTGTCTCTTAATGTAATAAAAATACATAATATATATATTTATAAAAGTGTGTTTTTTCGTAACGTGGGAATAAAATTTCTTCAATTTTTCGAGTATTGTAGGGATGATTATGTAGAGTGAGTTGAATTTTTCCTAGTTTTACGAATAAAATTATTTTTAGACAAAAAATCTGTCTTACTTACATCTTTTATTTGGGATTCGCTGTATAAAGAGTTTGTGAAAAAAGATGCCTTTTTACCGTATATTATTTTCAAGATCCAATTGTGTTAAAGATGTACTTCATTTAGAAACCAGTCATTAACTCCGCCCCAACCTAATATTCCATATGATAGTATAGACTTTATTAGGGAGAAATAGAGTGTTTTTAAATGTTTTATGTTTCAGGAAATCTTTGAGATGTTTAAATTTCGATAGGAGTTTTCTGACAATTTCTGTCAGTAGGTTCTAACGCAGACTCGGGAATTTGGGAGTTTAATCCGACATTCAAAGGCCAGTTGGGCAGACCATTTGTATATGACGTAAAGGGTAAATACTTTGTTTTCTTGTAATTTAGTGTCAGTTTATTCATTTGTGACCAGTTTGATATATTTGAAAAATCAATTTAATTTTTTTCTTTCAGTTTATGCCAAGTTGGAACTGTATACAGGGCGATTCAAAAGTACTTTGACAAACTTCAGGAGGTGATTCCTCACAATATTCTAATATGAATTGTATAAATAAATATATGTCCGAAAACGCTTCGTTTCCAAGATACAGGGTGTTAAATTTTTATTTTTATTTTCGTTTTTTTTAAATAACTCGAATTACTAATTAGACGAAAATTGGTACTGAGAGGTTTTTCGAACCTGATGTTATTATTGCTCTTACTCGTAGGGGGCCTCACCTACACGCCTTTTTCTTATTTGAAGATTCAGAACTTTTTTTAGGGTATTTCTAACACATTTGTCGGTAAAAAAATCAATTCCTCTATCATATCTACGTAAAACAGCTCCCCTGTTACAAGTCGCTATAAGCAACCGTTTTCTAGATATTTGGACTTGAAAATTTCAAGTCGATTATTTGATAATCGATGCGTGTTGAAGTTATTACCACTATTTTGCATTTTTCACAAGAATGCTTAGGAAATGAATTTGACGTTTAAGTAAGTAGTTTTGGTAATTACATATTATGTGACAGTTAAACGTTTTGTTGAAGTTTCTGTAAGTATTAAAACACTTATTTTGAAAAAATGGATTATTTAAACAATAATGCTTATTTAGCCGATATGCATTTCGTTTATAGCCTTGCGGATGGCAATGCGCGCGAAGCAAGACGTATTTACCAGGAGCGATTTTCTAATCGAGTACTGCCCTCAGCTCCAACATTTACCAGTCTCCACCGTCGTTTGGCAGAAACAGGTACCTTCAAGAGGGCAGCTGATATTATTGGAAGACCACGAGCAGTCCGAACCCCAGAATTGGAAGAAGCTGTTTTGAACGCTCTCGAGGAAAATCCAGACACAAGTACAAGAATAATTGCTGAAGCTCTCAATTCTACTCAGTGCACAGTTTGGAGAATTATCCACGATCAACAATTGTATCCATACCATATTCAAAGGGTACAAGCTATTTTGCCACGAGACTTTCCCCAACGCATTACTATGTGTCAGTGGTTTTTGAGAAAATTGGCTGGAAATCCTCAATTTTTAAGATATGTACTCTTCACAGACGAGGCAAACTTCTCCCGAAATGCTATCACAAACTTTCATAACAACCATGTTTGGGCTCTGGAGAATCCGCAAGCAGTTAGTGAAAGACATTATCAGTATTAATTTTCTGTAAATATATGGGCGGCAATAATTTATAATTACTTGATAGGTCCTTTCTTTCTTCCGTTCCGACTGAATGGCGCAACTTACAGAGACTTCTTAGAAAATGAATTGCCGGGACTACTTCAGAATGTACCATTAGAAATTCGTATCCGCATGTGGTTTATGCATGATGGGGCTCCGTCCCATTTTAGCGTTGTAGCCAGGGAATTCCTTAACACTGTCTAGCCAAATCGATGGATCGGTAGGGGTGTAGAAGAACCTAACCAGGCGTGGGCACCAAGGTCCCCAGATCTAAATCCGCTAGATTTTTATTTTTGGGGACATTTGAAGTCACTAGTTTATAAAACTCCAGTAGCGAACGAGGAAGATCTAAGAAACCGAATAGTAGACGTCTGTGAGACAATAAGAAACACACCAATAATTTTTGAGCGGGTACGAGATTCAATGACTAGAAGACTGAATGCCTGTATCTTCGCTGAAGGTGGACACTTTGAACAATTTATTTGAATACAATTTAGTTTCCTTTATTTTATTTTATTCTACATATTCAAAATTTCTTGAAATAAAATGTTGATATTTCTTGCAAATTTTATCAAAACAAATACAGATTTTGCACCCTTGATACAAAAATAACTAATTTGAACGAGTAAAAATAAATAGAATAGGTGGCGCCCCCTACCAAACACCAAAAATACTTACTTAAACGTCAAATTCATTTCCTAAGCATTCTTGTGAAAAATGCAAAATAATGGTAATAAACTTCAACACGCATCGATTATCAAACAATCGATTTGAAATTTTCAAGTCTAAATATCTAGAAAACGGTTGCTTATAGCGACTTGTAACAAGGGTAGCTTTTTTACGTAGATAGATAGAGACATTGATTTTTTTACTGAAAAATGTGCTAGAAGTACGATTAAAAAAGTTATGGATCTTCAAGAAAGAAAAAGACGTATAGGTGGCGCCCCCTACGAGTAAGAGCAATAATAACATTCGAGACCTCAAAAAACCTCTCAATACCAATTTTCGTTTAATTAAGGTCAGTATTTCGAAAGTTATTTAAAAAAAAACGAAAATCAAAATAGAACTTCAACACCCTGTATCTTGGAAATGAAGCGTTTCCGGACATACATTTATTTAGACAATTCATATTTATCAAAGTACTTTTGAATCACCCTGTATAATATGGTTGTATCGTCGTCAAAACTGTGTGTTATAATTATTTCAGTTTTACTGATCATGTTATGTCAAGAATGCTTAAGTGATGCTTTTTGTATTTTCCAATGAAAATATGTCACATTTTTTATTGACACATGATTCGCTAGCTTAATTAATGGGATGGCAACTTCAGAACAATAAATTATCATTGGGATGAGAATATAATTAATTACTTATGTCACATATCTAACAACGAAATTATTTTTTAGATCTTTTAAATACGTTAAAAAACCTTTTTTTAATTGTATCACATTACTTTATAGCCTACCACAAATATGAGTCTTGCTATATCCGAAACTGCCTTCCTTCCTACTCACATTTTCAAGATATTTCATCAACCGAGCGTCCATATATCGTATCGTTTGAGTGAAACGGTGAAACGGAATGTGTGGGACCGACACGTCCTGAGTTTGCATTCCTGTCACACGGAGAGAAAAGGGTCAGGAAAGGAGGTTACCAGATTATAGCCGCAGGTCCAAATCGTCTGCAACATCAGACCCGAAATAAAAATCGAGGCTCAAGAACAATTCAGCGCTGGCTTTCCGCGATAATAAGATCTAGGCAGTGGCTACGGGTCCGACACGTCGGTACGATTCGATAAATGTAAGGATCGAACCGATTGAAAAAAGGGCCCACTGAACTCCCAAATACTTCGGAATCATTGACTTTGCTTCTCTGCCAGATTTAAAAATGCATATTAACATGGCATCCAGTTCATCAACTACTCCAGGTTTTGTTGAATTGCTATATCCAATAAATCAACAGGCCTTAAAGGCTCATGACTTTTTTTTTCTTAACTGCGTTTTAATAATAATAATAATATTTTTATTGCCATGTGTTTCATTTAGCAGGAAACTGGGTCCAAGAGTTCCTCTGTGCCACTCGAAATGGTTGACAGTCAAAAACAAGTTGTCTGTGACCCACAGGAAATCACTGAAATTTTTTTGGAACAATTTAAGGTCATCTCCCTTTCTCTTTCTTTCTGAGATTAACGGAGAGCCAAGAAGTTGAAAGTGTTATAAGAAATCTGGTAACCAAATTATCTAGTGGTATAGATGGAATACCAAGCGTTGTGATCCAAACTGCTGCACATGAAATATCAGAACTGGCCAATATATGTTTCTCAACGGGTATCTTTCCAGATATGCTAAAAAATGCAAAAATCACACCAGTCTATAGAAATGGTCTAAAAAGTGACTTCTCAAACCAGTATTCTCGAAGGTCCTGGAGAGACTGATATATGCAAGACTACTTGATTTTTTTAAAGAACACCACATTCTCAACTCGGTTTTTTACAAGGAGAGTCATCAGAAAATGCCATTTACTTAAATACTTAGTTGATCATATTGATAAAGGAGAACTATTAACAGGTATATACTTCGATTTCGATTCCCTAGACCATGGTATCCTTCTCAAAAAAACTTGAATGATTTGGCATCAGAGGTATACCTCTGCAGCTGCTCAAATCTTTCTTGACAGGAAGAACTCATCAAGTTAGTTTAAGGTTTGAAATTGATGGGAGAATAAATGTGTAAACTAAATGATTCTGTGGACATCGCTGTATTGAAAACATATTACTTTGCTCATGCTCAGTCAATCTTAACTTATGGCTCGATTTTCTGGGGGAATTCCATTACGCTGATAGAGTTTTCTTGGCACAGAAGGGTGTTATAAGGTGTATACTGGGAACACACTTTCTTGAACCCTGCAGACCACTTCTCAAAAGGCTTGGTATACTACCACTTCCCTCTCTTTACATATACAGGCTACTAATTTTTGTTAAAAGTAATTCAAACCTCTTTATAAGAAATGCAGATGGATATATTACCAGTGATAAAGTACTGCGTTCTTCCAACAACCTGAGAATTCCAATACGCAGTAGAGCCTTATTCGAAATAGGGGCAGATTATCGTTGAATAAAAATTCTCAATTTCCTACCAAGTGATCTCAAATCAATCAAGAGTATAAATTTACTTAAACATAAAGTTAAGGATTGTTTACTGGAACACTGCTTCAATTCTGTTGAAGAGTATCTCAGCTCCACCTGATTGTTCATATTAAGAAAATGTTTAGGTTAAGAATACTTCTGTTATGTTTATAAAAATGCTTGTGTTATGTTGCTATATGTCCATTTCATGACATGAACTTTTTAACTCATTGAACTATTGAATTTTATACATTTGACTATGTCAATGTCCAATCTTATGACAATAAATATTATTAATATATTATTATTATTATTATTCATGTGAAACATCAGCAACGTCAGATACAGGAGATTAAGAGTACACATATACACATACATATAAATAAGTACTTGAAATGACTTACAAAAAATACAAACGCTTACAGGATACATTTATAAGTGACTGAATATACATTACGGTTTACACACATTGAAGAACTCGTCTAATGAATCACTGGATTTGCAGTCAAATATTTTTTCATAGTTCGTTTAAAAATACTCATAGTACTGATTTCTTCAAATTGTGGAGGCAATACATTATATATTTTTATACAATTATAGTACGGACCTCAAATAAACTTGTTTTATGCTGTGGGACTCGCAGATGTTCACCTCCTCTGGTTATCACATTGCAGGTATGGTGATTGTTTGCAGGAAAAGTTTGCAAATTTTTCCTAGCAAAAATTGCAATGATATATATGTAGGCACAATGAACAGTGATGTCGTTTTTTAGGTTAGATAGTTGAATATATCCTTAGATGTTGCTGCATGATACCAAAAAATAACGCTGCAATCAATCACATAATGTACATGAGCAAAATAAAACATTTTAATATTGTGAATACTTATATGATTCCTGAGGTAACTTATAACACAACAAGCTGACGATAATTTACTCATTATTGCTTCTACTTGATCAGTCCATTTCTGTTATTTATCTATCATCACCCCTAAAAATTTTAAGGAATTTGTTTCATCCATTCGGGAATTCTGTATATCAATATGAAGTGGGTCTTCCAGGATGTTTTTGAAAGTTACGTAATTGGTTTTATACGACTCGAGACACCGTTACATCAGAAGTTTCATTCAGAGTACAAAAATATCGCTTCCGAAACAACAACTGAAATGTCGCCAGAGAAAAGAAAAACTGAGCTGATTTCTATTTGGGAACATATGTCATTAATAAATATCAAACATAGGATTTGACCTAGTATGGAGGCCAGTGGCCAATTTTTACTTCATTAGAATAGTAAACCGAAGACTTATAATTATTTTTAGATGAGATACCGACTATTTGTGTTCGGTTATTGAGGTAAGATTTTATCAAATCATTTGTTTTTCCTCTGACACCGTAGCACTCTAGTTTTTGCATTAATAAATCATGAGTGATGAGGTAAAATGCTTTCGTTAGGTCAAAATAAATACCATCTCTAATTATCACTTTCACTCACTAGGTTGGATCTCCTAAGATGAATTTATTTCATATGTAGCTATCCGAAATCGTAGTTTTTGTGGTATTTTTGTTCGATAACTCTATAATTTTTACCGAGATATCAAGTTTATTCAAGGCAGTTTACAGTATCATTCTTATGATAGAATAAAACCTGTTTGAATTCTATGAAAATTATTCTGTATTATTTTCATCGAAAATCTACCTTGTTTGAAAGCTTCTTGATATTCTCCTAGTAATCTGGCTTGATATTCGCCTTCAAATTCTTGGTAACAGTTTATGGTCTGCGAGCTGGCTACGTAAATTAAAAATGATAAGGTACATGGGAAATTTTTACATAAGTCAGTCCCGGGGCTGAAAGCGGGGGCGGGCGATCAAATATTCTTCCAGAGCGCAGCCCGGCGTTCACATAACTCCAAACAATCAGTCAAGATATACTTTATTATCAGAAGAAAAAGTTCTCGTGGACAAAGCTTAGTAACAATAAATATAAATTGTATAAAAAAATATATAAATAAAAGAATCAGTGAAAAAATTTAAAATATAATACACGCACACAACAAATATTCAAAATATACGATGACCGATAGTACAACGGTAAGACTATAAAATAAACTGAAGATTCTGTTGATAATGTTACATTGTAAATAATTAAAATATCGTGAATTTGTAAGAACACATACATAGTAGAGTATAGATAAAATAAGTAATCAAATGAAATTAAAATAAATATAAAAGTTGAGGCTAAGTAAGTAAAATAAAATATACATGAGAGTTATAATAATTTAAAATAGTTATGTGATAACATGTGAAATGGACAATAGAAGAAGCTAGAATGTGGTGGTAAAATAGGCATTAACCTGAACCTTCTAAACTAAGTTATATTCCTTGTGCTAGGAGGAAGGTGATTGTAAATTTTGACGCCATTGTAGATAATGGAATCTTTTCCCATTGTGTTGGTAGGTCTTGGTAGTCTAAGGGTGGGTATTATAAAACTATTTCGACAGATAACTAGTTAACTTGTGGATGACGTCAGATGTTACAGTTTACTTCAAAATGTAGGAGTTAACTTTATCGGGTGGAATGGGTGTCGGTTAAAGTTAACTTTGTAGAAAATGGTGGTTTTCGATCGTCGACAATTCTCCTGCTCCTGTCAATATTGCAGGAGTCATATAACCTCAATTTTATTGTTTTGATTTTTCGTTTTCGCAAAATGATAGCAAACGATATCCACGTTATTTTGAGGAACTTTTAACCGATGATGAAGAAGATGCTGTGAATATTGTTGAAGCCTCTCGGCGACAAAGGATATTTAGAAATCGGTTAGACCATTTCACCTTGTGGAACGAAACAGAATTTAAAAACCGATTTCGACTATCAAGAGAGTCTGTACCTACGCTTGTTAATGGGGCACATTGAAGCAAATTTACAAAGACCAACTGATAGGTCAGCATTTCTAGTACCTATTTTATTTATGTAGGATTGAAAATATTTTTATTTTTAGAAATCATCCTCTATCGCCAGTGACACAAGTGTTGATTACACTCAGATTTTATGCAACCGGTTCATTCTTGGTAGTTGCTGGATATTTTGGAGGTATTCACAAGTCAACTGCTAGCAGTGTTATTAGAAAGAACAACACTTTATAAAATAACAATACAAAACACTGAGTCCCAGTACAGAAACCAAGAGAAAAATTGTAGGTTAACTTTTTGCCTTCTTCTTTTAATTCAAAAAATGGTACTTTTATAAAAGTGACATTTTGAAGCTAAAGTTAACTTGACTGATAAAATTAAAGTTAACTTTAAAACATATTTATAATACCGGCCCTAATGCTGTTATGTTGTCGTGTGTTGTGTTGCGAATCAGTTATTTCAAGAACATGTTTGTTCTTGTGTATGAGGCTGACTGATTCCAAAATGTAAAGGGATATAACTGTTAAGATTCTGTGTTCTATGAACAGCTCTCGACACGAATCTCTTGGTTTGGCTTTACAAATATATCTCAGAGCTCTTTTTCGTAGAACGAATACATTTTGTAGTAGGTATTGGCTACATCCTCCCCAAAACCTCAAATGTGACTCTATGAGAGCGAAGTAAGCAGTCCTTGCTGCTGAGTATCCTAGCTCATTCGAAATTATTCGTATGGCGTAGCTTCCAGATGCCAACTTACTACAGAGGGATTCAATATGGATTCCAAATTTTAACTTATTATCAATACCTAACCCGAGATGATGTTTTATTGCATAAGTGGTCAGTACCAGTAGTTATTTCTGGTAGATTGCAACGAAATGTTATGATATTCGTTTTTTTCAAGTTTAGTACTAAATAATTAGAGTGACACCATTACTGTTAACTCTCTCTCTATTTTATCATGTGGGTTTTGCGCAGGTTTGTTGTGCCACAGGAAGGTAGCATCATCTGCAAAGAGAGTGATTGCCGTTATATTCAAACCGGTGACATCATTTATGTATAGCAAACAGGATTGGGCCAAGAACAGACCCCTGTGGCACTCCATATTAGCTATGTTTGAGTATTGCGACAGTCGTAGTGTTGAAGCTTCTGGAGCAATATTTCGTGATTCACGCAGTCAAGGATTTGGAAAAATCACATAATACCGCCGCAGCGCATTCTCCGACGTTGATTTTCCCGTATACCTCTGACATAAACGAAAATAGGGCATCGTTAGTACCTTTGTTCTTTGTTCTCGCTTTCAGAGTGAAAGGACCTGGGTTCATCCCGAGCAGGGTCACGCATTTTTTTTGTATTTACTTTACACTCAAATCAACCACAACACTTCTACAACTCACCAAAATATATTACCTCAGAACATTCACCCTCACAACCCCTCAAGACAAAAACAGCATTTTCACATAGCATGACTTGCTCCGCAGCTGCCGAAGGCTGCTGAAAATTTCTCTGAACCTGGTTTTTCGGCGTACTTTTCCCAGGAAATAGCTCTAATTTGTTCAACGGAAGTATTATCCGTAAATTTCAATTGTTCTACCATGATCAAATTACAGATATTTCCCATAAGCGAATAGCAGGAAGGGATATAAAGCTCTATTTGACTTGATATAATTTATTTTTACATAGGGTATGATCTAATTACGAAAGTACGGAGGATAAGTATAAATAACAGAGCATAAATACATTAATTACAATCTTGTGTTAACTTGTTTCAGTTTATTAATTGAAAAATCTGATTTTTAGCAACATTAATAATCTGACTGATCATCTTCAGCCTCGTCACTGGAATAATTATTATTTGTTTCATCATTAAAAACATAAATTAACATTTTTATATAAAGGAAAGTAATGTATCATGTAATACTTTACTTTCAGATTCTTCCTTATTTAACATCTTCAACTGTGGGCCATCAAACCATTTAAATTCATGCATGGCTTGTTGATGTATCCAGCCACAATTAGTAGGTTCGAGATCCGTTGGAACTGCTAAGTGCATTTGTCCAGATATTTAATTCTGTATTTCAAGGATAAAATGAGGAAATGCCCCTGTGAAGAGGCAGTAGGAGGTCGCCTCGCGATGTTTTGCGATACCCTATGCAAAAATAAATTATTTCAAGTCAAATAGAGCTTTATATCCCTTCCTGCTATTCGCTTATGAGAAAGATCTGTAATTTGATTTTGGTAGAACAATTGAAATTAACAGATAATACTTTTGTTGAACAAATTAGAGCTATTTCCTGGGAGAAACCAGGTTTAGAGAAATGTTCAGCAGCCTTCGTCCGCTGCGGAACAAGACATGCTCTGTGAAAATGCTGTTTTTGTCTTCAGGGGTTGTGAGGTAATATATTTTGGTGACTTGTAGAAGTTTTGTGGTTGATTTGAGTGTAATAGGAAATTAAAAAAAATGCGTGACCCTGGCTCGGGTTCGAACCCAGGTCCTTTGTTAAATGATTAAGTGTTTGGAGTTATGTGAGCACCGGGCTGCGCTCTGGAAGAATATTTGATCGCCCGCCCCCGCTTTTAGCCACGGGACTGACTTCTGCCTGCGGAGCTACACACTTGTCAGAAGGTAAGGAAGGTTTCTATGTAAAAATTTCCCTTGTACCTTATCATTTTTAATCTCAGCTCTCAGTCTATTATATGAAACGTCCAATAGTGCAATCCCACGACTTTTTTTCCCTTTCTTATGTTTAGGGTAGATAGCAGACTCGATGGAAAGACAATTTAGGCTGAATGAACATCCAGACGATGATCTGGATCGTGAGCTTTTGTTGGAAGATCGGATCCACCGCACCCTTAGGGAACCCAATCATGATGTCACTCGTCCAGCTACGTTGGATGAACTCAAGGCCCATATCAAGGGATTGAATCCCAAAAAAGCGCCTGGTTACGACGGAATTACTAATCGTATGATTCGGTATTTTCCGGATAACCAAGTGCAGTTACTATTAAATATTATTAATAACTCTTTGCGCCTTAAGAGATTTCCTCGTAGGTGGAAGCATGCCATCGTGGTTATGATTCCAAAATACAAAACCCGACCTTCCCGCAAAATTATCGGCCGATCAGTCTGCTTTGCAGTTCAGCTAAGTTGGCTGAGAAAATCGTCCTGGAAAGGCTTGACGAAGAAGTGGAGGATAGAAATGTCCTACCTAATGAACAATTTGGTTTTAGACGTGCTCACTCCACCGAGCTTCAGGTTATGAGGCTAGTGGAGGATACAATTTCATCGCTAAATACTAACAATAGCGCTCACATCGTTTTGCTAGACATCAGCAAAGCTTTCGACAGAGTGTGGCACGAATGCCTACTGTCAAAGCTGATAGACTTCCATCTGCCGCTTAGTTTGATAAAGTGGATTTAATCGTTCCTCTTAGGTAGGACATTTCAGGTCAGGGACGACAATTTGCTCTCGAATTCGAGAGAAATTGAGACTGGCGTTCTCCTGTATTATACGCCCTTTACACGTCCGATATACCAAGGAGCGAACATGTGAAGATCTTCTTATTTGCTGACGATACGGCTTTGCTTTCCTCTGCAACTGACCACTTGATGGGTGTCGTTTATTTGCAAAATGCATTAAACGACCTCCAGCAGTGGTATCTGGAGTGGAAAATAAAGCTGAATCCTGATAAAACACAGGCGATTTCAATGGGTCGCAAGAGAAACAACCCGGAGAGGGGAGTGACTATCTCTGGAAGGGAGATAGAATGGTCAGAGCGGGTCAAGTACCTGGGAGTTACTGTGCACCGCCGGCTCACCTGGAGACCACATGTCAACGTTGTTAGAGACAAAATTGTTAAAAAGATATGTGCGTTATATCCTCTGATTAACAGGAAGAGTAAGCTCTCCCTCAAAAACAAAGTCATGATTTACAAGATATTGTTCAGACCTGTCATTTTGTATACCTCAGTCGCCTGGGGCCAAATCTGCAGGTCTAGCATTGGCGTCCTGGAACGGGCGCAAATGAGAGTCCTGCGGATGATAACGAACGCTCCATGGTATGTGCGGAACGATCGGATACTTGAAGACTTAAATCTGCCTTCCATCAGAAGTATCATCAGAGAACGCAATCAAAAAGTATTTGATTGTGCATTAGCTCACCAGAATCCGCTCGTGAGGAAAGCCACTGATTATAACATAGACGACCCCTCGCGTTTTAAGCGTCCCAGGCACTCTCTGGAGTGATGGGTTACCTACTAATCCATACAGGGTAGCGTAGCTGCATCCTCAATAGAAATTATTATTTTTGTTTTCCAAATTTTTGATCAAAATTTCCTCTCGGTCATGGTTCGAGAAACACCATCATGGCAAGGGCTATGGACCGGTCTGTAGTCCTTTACCAACCAAAATTCGAAATTCGTGAATGGCTGTGGTCCACTTATTCGAAGTCCAAAGAGCAAGAGCCTTAGGGTTACGCTTGGTTTTACTAACAGTGATAGAAGATCCTGATAGGGTAGATAAAAGCGTTTTTCCCTGATTGAGGTTTCTTTTCTTCTAATACTTTCCCCCCTTATTCTGTGATTTCCGCTACTAGACCATTGTCTTTTGTTATGTTGGTGCGTCCACTATATCTTCCTGTTCGTTATTATTCTGTTCTCTATCTGAATTGTTTAGGCATTTTCTTGAAATATTCCGTCTGGGTAACAAATAATCTTAAATAGTTAATTCATCACACAACTATTGATTAATAATTAATTAATACATTTTTTATTGTGCTATTGATTTATGAGTTTCTATTCTAGAAATGCTACTAATGCATTTCTTAGCAAATTTTCTGAAATGGAACTTCCACAAAAATAATACTTGAAAATTGTGTTAAATAGTTTAGAAGATTCCAAAAAGCTTAATGATATTTATACAGTGCGCGGCTAAATTATGGAACACATTCTATTTTTCGCAAGCACTGTACTTTTGACAAAAATCCTAGGAGAGATCGATTTTTGTTTTTAAATGCCGATTTTTGAATGTATATTCTAAAGAGTTTATGTCACTGGTTTGGACGTGGTGACGTAATCGGTAATTTTTTTAAATTGAAATAGATATCTTGTGGTACTTCATCTGAAAGGTCTTTCAATACTGCATTCGATGATAATAAATAATTTGATTTGTTTATACAGGGTGAACAAAAATAAATATTTTTTAAAATGTATTTTGTTGGATATAAAGTTATTCTTTTATACTTCATCTGAAAGGTCTTTCAATACTGCATTTAGTTATAATAAATAATTTGATTTGTTTATACAAGGTGAACAAAAATCAAAATTTTGTTTAAATGTTGTATTTGTTGGATATAAAGTTATTATCATACTGAAATAAAATATTAATTTTTGTTCACCCTGTACAAACACATCCAATTATTTATTATCATGGAAGGCAGTATTGAAATACCTTTCAGTCAGATAAAGTATCACAAGACATCTATTTCAATTTAAAAAAAATTACTGATTACGTCACCACGTCAAAACCAGTGACATAACCTCTTTAGAATATACATTCAAAAATCGGCATTTAAAAACAAAAATCGTTATCTTTCAGGATTTTTGTCAAAAGTACATTGCTTGCGAAATATCGAATTTGTTCCATAATTTAGCCGCGCACTGTGTAGACAATGCGATCACGGATCATGGGTTTCTTAGACACTTCCACAAATCTGTCAATTCGATAAAAAACAAAAATCACTGAGTGAATTACGATATGTCTGATAATTATCATCAGAAAGCTTAGGCGTGTAAAAGACAAGCCAGATGATTGAAAAATTATCCTGTGAAAACTCATAATTCTGTTTTATTGCGCGTACTCCATTCCCATGGCTTCGACATACTTTCTTCGGATGATTGATGTCAATTAAAAGTAGTTAAATGAACAAATTTAGTAGATTTCATTCAATTTTACGATTGCTCTACTCTACAAGGAATCCAGTTCGGAATCATTATTCACATCGAAATAAAAAAACTTCAGAACACATCTCTACCAACTTTTTTCACCAATACTTCTAAAATATATCGATATTCAGATGGGGGCAAAAAGAGGCACTCGGCGGTGTGCGACAAATCGGTATTTTGTCTTTATTCTGTGTGAATTAGTGAAATAATAATAATGATAATAAACAACTTCACTCATAACCTATAAAAATGCGAAGCATGTGTTTTTTAGCTTATGTTGAAAAGAAATTGAATGGAAAGATATTTCTAAAAATTGAAAAATTCACGATAAAAATTAAGTTTTTTCTTGTGAATATCTAACAGATAACAACTACTTCCCCAGCTGAAGCCACGCCGGATATTGAACTACATCTGATAGGTATTTTGAAAGGACCCTAACTCAATTTTTTTTTCAAATTTATTCAATTCAAATAATCAATCACATAATAACTATTTTATGTGCTATTTTACATTCATCAAATTAATGAGAATTACACTTGTATTGTGCCAATTCTCTCAAATTGGATGAAAACTTACGACTATGAAAAATAATTTTTTTATTTAGGTGCGGTTTGAGGAATCAAACAAAAATTAATGAGTAGCGGGGAGAAGGGGAGCAAAAATTCATATTATAGATTTGTAACGAAGTTACTATTTTCCCGCTATATTTATCAGCCAAAAGCTCCCTGTAAGGAATTAAACCCCGCTTGAAAGTAATAATAGGTCTAGAACTACCATTCAGGTTCGTGATAAATCCGTGAATCACCCCTAACACGATAAATAGGCTAAACACCCTCCGTAACTCACGCCAATACCGCGAGCGTGGTTGTGGAGAACGAATGATTGAAACAAAGCAATCGTACGTCACCCGCCCCAATCTGGAGTAAACACTTGAATCGAACGCAAAACTCGAGGATAAAAGTTTCCACAAAGGATGGCATTCATTCACGTACGAGCCAACAGTCCGATCGCCACCCAGCATAGTTGAGTCTAGACAGAGACGCGCGCACCGAGCTGACGTCACAGCAGTCGCCACCGAGAACATGACACTGTGCCCGAGCAGCCGTTGACGTCACGAAAGGAGGGAGGCCGATATTCTGGACGTTGGATCAAATGCTCGAGAGAGCAGGCAGTCGTTCCGAAGCAGCGAAACCAGCCAACACGCCAAGGAGAGAGTTCCGCCAGAAGGACGAGAGTACAGAGGAGGCGCACGCACCAAGCTGACGTCACAGCCGTCGCCACCGAGAACATGACACTGTGTCCGAGCAGCCGTTGACGTCACGAAGGAGGGGTGGCCGATATTCTGGGTAATTATTCTGTGAAGGTATAATTTGTATCGCAAACGACAGAGTCCACAAAACGGCGCGCGCATATAAGTCGATCAGGAGGGATTCGGAAAAGAGGGAGAAGCTGGCCGTAGTTCCGTTTTGACAAATTTCAAAGAATTAGTAGCTTGCCCAGCCCAGCAGAAGCAGCCACGCGGCCGACTAGTATCCAGAGTGTGAGCCAAAGACCGAAGCAGTCCACGACCGTCCCGGGCCTTGCCGAAGCAGTGAGATCGGAGTTTGGTAAATATGTTGTATCAGGTAAAAGTCATCAGGAAATGTTTGTAAGTACCGCAGATGCGATGTGCGCATGATCGTAAGAGGCACACATTCATTTCAATACTGTGCTGGTAATTTCTGCATACGAGTCCGTACAATACCCACCCCCCACCGCAGAGCTTTTGGTTGTTAAGTTTACCCCGCTTGCTTGAAAACACCCTCCTTGCTTTGCATTTGTTGTGATAACTTGAGGTCGCCGTCAGCCGCCCTCACTGTATTTCAGTATTTTTAATATACCTGTTTATCCTGTTCTTCGTATTCTTTCATTGACAATTTTGAGTAGAATTTTAACATCTAGTGCGCAGTCGCCACCCAGGTTCGAAACCCAGTTGAAGGCAATTAAAGCCTGCCTTGCTGGCCCTGTTACAGTGTCACGACTATATTGACCCCTGGAGTGTCTTTCTTCACTGAGACTGCCCGGAGCAAAGTGGCCTTTTCCACTATAAAGTTAAAGGTGGCGCCGAGAAACCGAGAACAGTGAAAAGCGCCAAGGTTAGATTATATGGGAAGAAACCCCCTGACAAATTGGCGCCCGAGCAGGGACCGTTTTTATAGTATACCGAGACCTGTCATTTTTGACAGATGTCAACTTCGACTCAAAAGAGAGTCAATATGCCGAGTGACCCCTCGTTTAGTAGGTTTCCGGGGGTGTAGAACCGATTACCGTCATCCGTTTCCTTTTCAGGTTAACCATTCACGAGATACGTGGGTGAAGAGAGAGAAAGCAAGCTCGTACGACAAGGACAGTTGGAAATCCGTGAAGCTAGTTCCATAGGGTGTATAGAACCGAAATCCGTTGAAGGCTACCGACCTGTCATCTTTTGACAGATTGTCAAACTCGGCTCAGAAGAGAGCCAGGCGTCCGTGCGATACCTCCTCAACGAATTATCGAGTGCGTAGAAGCGCTCCCCGCCATCCGTTCGTCAATAGGAGGTACTGCCCAAATACGGCACAGCGGAGGATTCCGAACCAAGAAGACGTGCAGCGTTGGTCGACGGAACCAGTAAGAGTGCAGCTGCCGACTGCGAACAAGTAAGACGTGCAAACTGAGGAAGTGGAGTTTCGACTGTAAGACAAGTAAGACGTACGAGTTCCAAGTATTCGCCGAAGATGCCGACAGGACTAGGAAGCCCCATCGCCGTGCCAGTGACCACCACAGGCCCCGCCGGATGCCCCCTACCGCTGAGTCCAGGTACAGGAAGTGACCCCAACGACACCCGCGTCGGATGGGTGTATCAACTACGGAAAGAGGAGCTAGACACCGAGCTCGCTAGATTTCGCTTGGATCCAACCGGCACCGTCGACGAGAAGCGAAGGAGGATCATAAAATTTCTCCGAGAAGGACGAGCAGCATCACCCGCACCGACCGTCATCAACCTGTTTCCGTTCCCCACGACGACCACGACAATCGCACCGCCGCCCGTATTACCCACCATTACAGTGACGAGCACTGGAAACCCGATCATGAGCAACGTGCTCACAGGGACCCCCGTGGGAGCACAGGCCGCCCCACTGCCGCCTACTACGAGTGTAGGGATGGCACCATTGAGAGTGAAGGACTGGAGAGTGACCTTTAATGGGACCAACGACCCCGCCGCCTTCCTCGAAGATTGGAGGAGATCCGAGAGTCCCAAGGCATCACCGCAGACCGCCTCCTACAAGCTATGCCCGAGTTACTGGAAGGGATGCCGGCCCTCTGGTTCAGAAACAACCGGGCATGCTGGCCGAGATGGGAAGACTTCTGCACCGCCTTTCAGGACTTCTTCTTCCCCGTCCACTACCGAATTGACTTGGAAGTGGCCATCAGCAGGAGGACACACAACCTGAGAGAGAGTATGACAGCCTACATCACGGACCTGCAGACCATGATTCGCCGCCATGGTGGAATTCCGCCAGACCAGGAGTTGAACTGGCTGTACCGCAACCTGCACCCAGAATTCCGGCGAGAAATCAGAAGGACGGACTTCAACAATGTCCATGAATTCGCCAAAGCTGCCAGAGAGTACGAGCTTTTGCGAGCCGAGATTGAGCAAGCTCAGAGGACGACTCCATCCCGCTTTTGGCACCATACAGGACCCCGGCAGCCCCACCAGTGGTCACTAGGCTTGCCCAACTAGCCACACCGCCCCTAGGAGCCCAGTAGCCCAGCCGGTCATGAGCCAAAGCAGCCCAGTCAACCGCCGCCCCATCGAAGAAAACCGAGAGTGTTGGCGATGCGGGCAGACAGGGCATTTCAGGAGCACAATGCCAATCAGCCCCAAGGATATTCTGCTCCCGATGCAAGCGAGACGGAGTATTGTCTCGTGATTGCCCATGCCCACGGCCGGAAAACCAAAACCACGACTGGAGGTACGTGCAGCCCCGCTCCCATGACGCCTCACCTACCGCCATCATCGCTACCACCGACCACCGACCGCATCTTTCCGTCAAGATTCCCGGTGGCACCGCTGAAGCGATGATTGACACAGGTGCCGTAATCTCCTATGTCGGCGACAGGATAGCCAGGCAGTGGAATCTGCTAGGAGTACCGAAAACTCCAACTGCTACGAGTTCCGCCCGACTGGCCAATGGAGAAACCGTTACCATCCCCGTAACGTATCACGTGGAGATCCGAGTTGGAGAACACCGCTTTGAGGAGTCTTTTGGACACCTGAGTGGACTGTCATCCGATATGGTCCTAGGAATGGACATATTGAGGAAAAGGCAGTTTGGACTCGACCTAGGAAGTGGCCAAATCTTGGTAAAGAACCAACCCATTGCAAGGGAAGCTCGGCCCGTACCATGCTTTCCAATTGGAGTTATTGAGCCAAGACCGGCCCTGACACTTTCCAGAGAGGAAGAGGACCACTTGCAAGACTTCCTACAGGACGAGTTACGCCCATTCGAGGACATTCATGGGGTAACGCCGCCGGTAGAACATAGGATCCGTCTCCTAAATCCAGAGCCAATAAAGCAGCGATACCGACCCCAGAATCCCAGGATGCAGGAAGTTTTCAATCCCAAAGCTGACAGAATGCCACAGGAGAACATCATAGAACCCTCCGAAAGCCCGTGGAGCTCGCCAGTAGTCATCGTCCGAAAGAAAGATGACGAGTCGAGGTTTTGCAGCGACTTCCAGAAAGTCGATTCCGTCTCCATGAAGGATGCGTACCCGTTGCCGTTCATCAACACCTTCTGGACCGATCAAGCCGCCACCCGAAGACCAGGACAAGCAGCCACCGCCCCAGCAGCTCCGGAACCCCTCTGACTCTATACCTACCCGCAACAGGAGCTGGCTGGCACTGCGGTCAACCAGGGCACACACGCACCGTGTGCCAACGAAAACAGCCCCTCCTGTTTTGCTCCCGATGTGGCTTGAAGGATGTCCTCTCTCGGGAATGCCACTGTTCCGACCCACCCGCCCAGAGGAGACCAGCCCAGAGGAGACCAGCCCATAGGAGACCAGCCCAGAGGAGACCAGCCCGAGGAAGTTCAGCACCCATGTTGATGTCGTATCCTGACCCGCATGTCCCCGATGCGGATGTTCAGCACCCATGTCCATGTTGATGTCGTATCCTGACCCGCATGTCCCCGATGCGGAAGTTCAGCACCCATATTGATGTCGTATCCTGACCCGCATATCCCCGATGCGGATGTTCAGCACCCATGTTGATGTCGTATCCTGACCCGCATATCCCCGATGCGGATGTTCAGCACCCATTGATGCCGTAGGCAGACCCGTAGGATCAGGATGCGGACGCCAGCATCCAATCCAGGAAGATTTTTTTTACTTTATTATTTGGGTATGACAATTTTTTATATTATTTTTTTTTTTACTGGTTATGTTTTCTTGTTGAACAATGATCATTGTACACAGTAGTCCTGTTTGTTGCTCTCCGGCAACCAGGCAAGAGTTTATTTTGTTTTTCATTTGGAAAAATTTGAGGTCCACATTTAATTTTATTTCATTCCGTAATTTATGTATCAGGTGGACCTACCCCGAATAAAGGGTTCGACTATTAGGGGGGGTAGGCACCTGGCGGGCTATACTGTTATATTCCGAATGGACCTGTTTTTTTTTTGTTAGAACATAAGGTTGCTAGCCGTCTAAGTTTTGAGAATGTTCACAGCAAAACGAGTTAGTTTTCAGGTCCCTCTGACCATACGAATGCATGTTAAAAAGAAAAAAAAAAGTTTTTTTTCTTTTTCCCCGAAGTAGGAAGGGTGTGTAACGAAGTTACTATTTTCCCGCTATATTTATCAGCCAAAAGCTCCCTGTAAGGAATTAAACCCCGCTTGAAAGTAATAATAGGTCTAGAACTACCATTCAGGTTCGTGATAAATCCGTGAATCACCCCTAACACGATAAATAGGCTAAACACCCTCCGTAACTCACGCCAATACCGCGAGCGTGGTTGTGGAGAACGAATGATTGAAACAAAGCAATCGTACGTCACCCGCCCCAATCTGGAGTAAACACTTGAATCGAACGCAAAACTCGAGGATAAAAGTTTCCACAAAGGATGGCATTCATTCACGTACGAGCCAACAGTCCGATCGCCACCCAGCATAGTTGAGTCTAGACAGAGACGCGCGCACCGAGCTGACGTCACAGCAGTCGCCACCGAGAACATGACACTGTGCCCGAGCAGCCGTTGACGTCACGAAAGGAGGGAGGCCGATATTCTGGACGTTGGATCAAATGCTCGAGAGAGCAGGCAGTCGTTCCGAAGCAGCGAAACCAGCCAACACGCCAAGGAGAGAGTTCCGCCAGAAGGACGAGAGTACAGAGGAGGCGCACGCACCAAGCTGACGTCACAGCCGTCGCCACCGAGAACATGACACTGTGTCCGAGCAGCCGTTGACGTCACGAAGGAGGGGTGGCCGATATTCTGGGTAATTATTCTGTGAAGGTATAATTTGTATCGCAAACGACAGAGTCCACAAAACGGCGCGCGCATATAAGTCGATCAGGAGGGATTCGGAAAAGAGGGAGAAGCTGGCCGTAGTTCCGTTTTGACAAATTTCAAAGAATTAGTAGCTTGCCCAGCCCAGCAGAAGCAGCCACGCGGCCGACTAGTATCCAGAGTGTGAGCCAAAGACCGAAGCAGTCCACGACCGTCCCGGCCTTGCCGAAGCAGTGAGATCGGAGTTTGGTAAATATGTTGTATCAGGTAAAGTCATCAGGAAATGTTTGTAAGTACCGCAGATGCGATGTGCGCATGATCGTAAGAGGCACACATTCATTTCAATACTGTGCTGGTAATTTCTGCATACGAGTCCGTACAATACCCACCCCCCACCGCAGAGCTTTTGGTTGTTAAGTTTACCCCGCTTGCTTGAAAACACCCTCCTTGCTTTCTCTTTATATCGTGCTTGCCATGTATTCATTTGTTGTGATAACTTGAGGTCGCCGTCAGCCGCCCTCACTGTATTTCAGTATTTTTAATATACCTGTTTATCCTGTTCTTCGTATTCTTTCATTGACAATTTTGAGTAGAATTTTAACATCTAGTGCGCAGTCGCCACCCAGGTTCGAAACCCAGTTGAAGGCAATTAAAGCCTGCCTTGCTGGCCCTGTTACAGTGTCACGACTATATTGACCCCTGGAGTGTCTTTCTTCACTGAGACTGCCCGGAGGAAAAGTGGCCTTTTCCACTATAAAGTTAAAGGTGGCGCCCGAGAAAACCCGAGAACAGTGAAAAGCGCCAAGGTTTGATACTAGGGGAAGAAACCCCCTGACAGATTATATAATATATATTGGAGTGAGAAGGTAAATGCAGTAAACCGAAGGAAAGAGTGAGAGAGGGCAATCCTGAATGAATACTCATATGGTATTTTTGTGTGATATGATTAATTTGCGTCAGTTTTGTAGTAGGGACTCAAAAGATATTGTTAAACACAGTTGCATTTTCAGCGAGGTATAATTTTAAATTTTTTCTGAATTTGGGAAGAGTGTTTATATTTTTTAGAAGTGCTGGGAGCATATTGTAGAGTTTAGGACCAAAAAAGAAAACGAATCTCTGAGTGTGAGTCTTGTGAAACAATGGAAGTTGTATTTTATCGGTGAATCTACTTACTTTGGATTTGCATTGGTCATATTTTTCCATGTTTGAATAAATCCATGTCAGGCTTTGGAAAGTATATAAGGATCTGATGTTTAGTAATTTGGCGTCTCTGTATAGTGATTCACTTCTATGCAATCTGTGTTTCTTGAATATTATTTTTAATGAAGTGTTTTGGACTGTTTGCATGCAGGTCATTGTACTATAAAATGTTCCACCCCAAGCTATTATACAATACCGTATCACCGACTCTGCCAGAAATGTATAACAAATCATCAAATTCTTCCTATCTAGAATATCCCGTAGATTATAGAAGGTGTAAATAAGCTTTCTCAGTCTTTTTGTGACATGACTTATGTGTTCGTCCCACCTGAAATGCTGGTTCAGCATAACACCCAAGTATTTGATGGTTGAGGTCTATTCTATTGTTTCACATGTACATGGTTGATGTGAGTCGCATCTCGAACTTTTTATCTTTAATTTTATTATTTGTGGCTGATCAGTGTTTTGCAGAGAAAATGTCATAAATTTCGTCGCTAACATTCAAGGTCAGTAAATTGTAATCAAGCCATGTCTTAATATTTTGGAGCCCGTCTTCAGCAAGTTTATAGACATTTTCCCATGTTTCTCCTGTGTATACAATAGCTGTGTCATCAGCATAGCAGATGAGGTGACTACAAAAGTCAGTCATTTCCGTGATATTGTTTATGTAAATGAGAAAGAGGTCCAAGCACAGTTCCCTGAGGAACGCCAATAGTAACTTCTTGTGGAGTACTCAACTGTTCATCAATTTTAACTCTTTGTAATCTATTTGTTAAATAATTCTGCAAAATTTCTAGTGTCTTATCTCGTACACCATATGTACCTATATAATTTTTCTATTAGGAGACTACAAAAAAAATCTGAAAATAAAAATTAGCACCAAACCAGCGCACTCACCAAATCTTTGTAAATTAGACATTTTTTCTGATGTTTTTGGCGATAATTTCAGGCCATAGCTATAAAATTGTTGTATTGCCATCGGTTCTTAATACGTGTGCAAAATTTCAAATAATTCGGACGTCTTGAATTAGGTGAAAATTCGTTTAAAAGATTCCGTTACATACGAGTACATACATTCATACATACATACAGGCGAAGCTAATCAATGTGTGTTTAAAAAAATATACAATTGTGTTTGGGATATTCCATGTGTTTGTGGTACAACTTACACGAGAGAAACGTCAAGCTTTTTTCTTATATGTTATTGTTGAAAAGTATTTTTCTAAAATTGAAGAAATATTGTTAACCAATAAAAAAATAAAGAAATTATTGACACACAGTGTCGCGTTTTCACTCATAAGGCGTCTCTTCCAAACAAAATCAACATAAACATCATTCCAAACCTTTATATAAATAGAATCTACCTGTTGGGTTACCTATTCAGAAAAACGGCAAGTTGACTAAACTGAACAACGGCAACAAAAGTCAAGGACTTGGCTCGATCATGCGGAAGATTAAACGAAGATTTATATTGTTAATAAAAATGGTTTATGGGTATTGAGTGGAAATGAATATTTTTTGAATATTTTTTTCCTTTGAGAATTCATCTATCATATTCGGATTGTGAATCGATTTCTAGCCATTAAATAGAAAGGATTCGACTAGGGATTTAGGTTCGAAAAGTAATTCATAGCCGTGGATCCAGCAATCATTTAAAGTTAACCATGTTTCTTAGAATTGGGAAAAAGTATGGGAAAATCCTAATTTTTCTTTATTCTGATGCCCTGTATCTCAAACACTAATTGAATTATATTTCTTATATGTTATTGTTGAAAAATATTTTTCTAAAATTGAATAAATAAAAATACAATTATTGACACACAGTGTTGTGTTTTCCATCATAAGGCGTCTCTTCCAAACAAAATCAACATAAACATCATTCCAAACCTTTATACAGTTACCGGCAGAAAGTACGCATCATATGGGAAATTATTTTATTAATGAATTTTGACAAATATCGATACATGCAATCGCTTCTGCATCAAAAGGAACCCCAAGAAACGCTGTACAGTGCCTTTCATCTTTTCGTGTTTAACGAGAAATTTAAAAAACTTAAAGATTATGTCTCAAAACACACTTATTTGAAAAAATATCGAGAAATTGTATTCGTAAAAGTTGTTTATAACAACATTTTATAGCTAAGTACATGTTTTAAAAAAAGCCTGAGATAAAAAAAAATTAATAACAATAACAAATAACAAAATTAAAATAAATTTTTTTGCCATAACAAAAAAATCCTTTTGGAAAAATACATTTTTGACAAAGAAACTCATTAGTAAAGCCAACAGTAATATTTTCAATATTTTGTAAACATTCGCCAGCTATTTCTATTTTATTCGGAGAAAATTTTAAATCTCTGAATTTGCCATGTGTTCAGCTGCTTCATAAGAGGTCACTGAAATATTTCAGGACATTATAATCCCGATACTGTTTATTATTAATAAAGGTTCTTGTATCTAAACAATTTCAATTTTAATTTTTTATTCGAACAAAAAATAAATTGATTTTTGGCAAATTGTTGGAATCATGCATACCTACAACATTATCATTGTTGATGCGTGCGTCGACAGATTTCCTCATGATCGAAGAGGCCATGAAACAATTCACTAATAAAGCTAATATGTTATTGAGAGTTGTCAAACGATTTAGTAGTGTTATTATTTATCCAGGTATTTTTATCGTCTTGTATAGTTTTTTCCATTGTAAAAGTTATTTTACATTTTGTTGTGCGTTAACAATAATTAGAGATGCCCCAAGAAAAGCTAAGTTTGCAAGGAAAAATTGAGCTTGTCTTAATATGTGGCGATCGTTTTTATAGTTCCAGAGAAGCAGCATATATATTCTATGCTAGATATCCAAATAAGAATATCCATGGATCTACTGTGTTGTGTATTTTAAACAAATTTGAAGCTACAGGCAGTGTAGAAAATCCTCACAAAATTCCACATAGTTAGCCCGTCACTAATAAAGAAGGTACCCTTAATGGTTTGTTAACGGTCACAGAAAATCCACTGGTATATCTGGAAAACCCATAGGAAGAATTTTTAAGAATAATAAATTTCGTGCATACAAACCAAAATTAACCCACATCTTACTTGATAGAGATTTTGATGCCCGCTTAGATTTTTCATTTTAATTCCATGCATGATTGAAGAATGCCAAAATTTTCCTACAAAATTGTTATTTACTGATCAGGCAACTTATACATCGAACGGTACTGTCAGTTCCCAGAACTGTAGATGGTGGGCTGATGAGAACCCAAATTGGACGATAAATGCAAAAAGTCAATTTTTCTTCAAAATTGCGGCATAGTAGATACGCAGATCGTTGGGCCTTACTTTTTTAGGGGCAACCGTAATTCACGAAATTGGTTAGAGTTTTTAAATAACGAGTTTTTTATTTCATACTTGGATTACCGCTGCAAAGAAGAAATTATATTTTTCTCCAACAAGACGGAACGTCAATACATAGTACCCTTGAAGTCAGAGCGTCGCTTAACGAACACTTTCCTCATAAATGGATAGGACGATATTCAGAAAACCCGTGGCCTGCAAGATCCCCAGATTTGACGCCCTTGGATTTATTTATATGCGGGTACCTTGAAAGTGAGGTTTATAAACAACGGCCATTTCATAATATCGACCATTTAGAAGAAGTAACACGACAATGTATTAATAACATTACACCACAAATGCTGCGAAATGTGTCCAGAGAAATGAAATCCCGAACAACTACATGTATTTAACGTCAGGGTAGACATGTCGAGTAATGGACAATTACGAAGTTTCGAGTATGTATTAAATTGTTTGGTTTATATTTATTTCAGCTTCTAATTTTATTATAAAGTTTAAAATTTGTTAGTTCTTGTTACGTCAAAAATAAAATAATTTTTTTTTCTAATGAAAAAATCAAATAAAAATTGTGTAGACACATGATCCTTTATTAATAATAAACAGTATCGGGATTTTAATGTCCTGAATATATTTGAGTGACCTCTTATGAAGCAGCTGAACACATGGCAAATTCACAGATTTAAAATTTTCTCCGAATAAAATAGAAATAGCTTGCGAATCTTTACAAAATATTATTCAAAATATTACTGTTGGCTTTACTAATGAGCTTCTTTGTCAGAAACGTATTTTTCTAAATTGTTTTTTTTATGTCAAAAAAATTTATTTTAATTTTGTTATTTCAGATTTATTTTAGAACTTGTACATAGCTATAAAATGTCGTTGTGAACAACTTTTCCGAATAACATTTTTCGATATTTTTTCTTTTCAAATAAGTGTGTTTTGAGACACCAGGAGTGAGAAGTAGAGGTGCTCAAAGAACGCAAACATAGAGCGCAAATCTTTATGATACAGAATCTATGTTCGCTCTTTATCCTCTTCATGATTATGATCCAGGTTCCTGGTCTAAATTCTACAAAGTATGCAAATATATAAAATACATGATTGAAGTAACAAATATCAACATATATAAACTGATAATAAAAGATATCTGATTTACGAAATTCGCGTAAGCCTGGTTATTATTAACATTGCTGGAAAATGAATTCGGAATCATAATATTTTATATAAGGATGACTCATGTATATTTTAATCTAACGGAATTCAAAGATTTCAACGTAAACATGCTCGTAGAAATAAAAGTAGGAGAAACAAAACACGATCGATATAACGGATTTTTTCCTGATGAAATTGTCACAGTGCGTATATCTAATTACAATTTCCTGGTATACGTGACGTATAACGGTATATGGTATATGTATAAGAGCTAGTTGACTCAGTCGAGCTTATATGAAGTCATTGGATATTGTTGTATTTCCAATTCTGTGAACTTTTGCTGGAAGAAATGAATTCTGAAGAGAATTTAGAAGTTTTGATGTAATCGAACTTTACCGTCAGATTTTTTTATTTTTGCTGTAATGTGAACAAATATAATTTTAAAACGTGCCAATATGTAAAACAAATAGTAGCCCAGTAAAGTCAGATTACAACTAGGAATAGATTTTTCACAAAGAGGACTTTTTATTTTCATGTGTTGATGAAAATCTCAAATAGTCCCTATCGATAACAAGATTTTTCAGAGGGATGAAGTGGGGGTATACAGTTTTTCGACATTATCAAGTTAAAAAAAAGTTGTTACCAAAATTGTATACCTACCTTAAATTTGCTAATTCTTGATTATTTTTTAACCTTATGGCCTTGGAGTTACTATTGATGAATTTACCAAAGTCTGCCGACTTGTATCAATGACGTAATCATGGATATCATATCCGATCATCGGAAAGTAGGAGTATATGATCTATCTGACTCCATGGGTGAATTTATTGTCGCACCCTTGAAGCTATCAATAGCTGATATGATTATTAGAAGTTATTTCTCGAGTACAGCAATAATTTTATAAGTAACTGGCTAATGTTTTAGAAATCCTTGATAGATGTCAACCAGTCAGAAAAGTGGTTTCTTGACGCATACAGCATTTCAACGAGAGAATGCTTTCTTCCTCTGAAAAAGAATCATTCAAATAGACTACCCATAAATTGGTTTAATGAAGAACCAGGTAACAAGCGGAACATCATGTCGGCAGTCAAAATAAAAATAAGATTGATAATGCAGAGAATTAACCCCTTTAACTTTTGAACGGTTCGACGAGAACAATAAAAAAAAAGGTATTGTATGATATCACCATGGACAAATTAAAACTATGGATATCACCGATACTACTTTTTGAAATAAAAGACATTGTGATTGCCCGATAGATGGCGCGAGGAGCAACATCAACTTCTAAATTTTAAATAGCATGGGGGGTCATATGGCACTTCGTTGAAAAGAAAATTCAGTTCTCTTTCCAACCATCTAATTGTTTTTATCATTGCGTTGATTTGATTTTTCACAATGTCCATTTGAAATGTCAAACATAAGTGCTGATCTGAATGGTACCCTTATTTCGATAACTTAAAATAAAAATAATAAAAAGCCGCAAAGTCGCATATCAACGAAATGAAAAAAAAATTATGTTGGGAAAGAGAATTGAATTATCTTTTCAACGATGTGCCACACACACACCCATGCTATTTAAATTTTTTAAGTTGATGTGCCCCCCCGCGCCATCTATCGGGCAATCACAATATTTTCCATTTCAAAAAGTAGTATCGGTGATATCATACAATATCTTTTTTTTTCATTGTTCTACGTCGAACCGTTCAAAAGTTAACAGGGGGGGGGGGCGACTATAAAAAGTCGCACTGTATAGAAATTTGAAAGCCATGTATAATAAACTTTATTGGCAATATAAATACAATTTAAGATGGTTACAATGAATAAAGTAATCATAACGATAAGTGTAGAACACTTGTTTCGCAAAAAATAGGGAGTTTTAAGAAAATATATGATTAAATAAATGAACAAAAATAACTAGTTAAAAAGTTCATAATAACACAATGTTATAAAACAACATGCACTAAATATAATTAAAATCTAGATATGTAATAAACAATGTAGTTCGTATTCCTCACGATACAATAAATAAAATTATTCATAAATAACTAAATAAGAGCACAGGATTAAAAGTTAATGAAACACATATGACAGATGATTACAATAGTATACTATGAGTAAAGGTGTTAAAAATAAATTTAAAATGAGATTAAAATGTGGACATAAAGGAATAAGAGAAGAATGAATCAAATAAATACACACATGGATACATACATATATAGAGCTGGACTAAACAAGACATATTAGAACGTTAAAAGTTTCGGAGTATAGGGTTTTAAAATTAAAAATCACATTACCATGTCGGCAACTTTTCCCCTAGGTTGGCTGTGAATGAAGATCTTCAACTCTTTCTTATATAGAATCAAGTTATCAATTTTTTGTATGTGGAGAGGTATGGAGTTATACGTTTTCGGAGCCATATATTGGTATGACCGCTGGCCAATAGATTTTTGCATTTGTGGGATTTTGTGATGGTGTTTTTTTCGAGTTTGGTGATTATGATTAGGTAGGTTTGAATTAATAGGTTTTTCTCGGTGGTATTTTATATTGATATTATTATAAAAAAGCTGACGAATATCGAATACATGTGCTTCATGAAATAGTTCTTCAGATGGATATTTATAGTCTTTGGACATAATCAGCTTGAGGAACCTTTTTTGCAGTATTTCCAGAAGATGAATATGTGTTTTCAATGCCCCTCCCCATCCGACTATACAATACCGCAAGTGGCTCTCAACTAATGCATGGTACAGTAATTTGAGCTGATGGAAAGGTAATATGTCTTTCAGATATTTGAACTTGTAGAGAATCATACGTAACTTATTACAGACATAGTTAATATGGGAATCCCATTTGAGATTCGTGTCTATTATTACTCCCAGATATTTAAATTTTTTTTTAGGCAGGATTATATACTGTTGACTCATTGTGGTAACCGTGAGACTATCGAATGATGGCGAGTTGGACCGATCACAGCTAAAAGGTAGGTAGTAGGTTTTTTGCAGGTTGACAGTAAGTAATTTGTTTTCTAACCATTTTTTTAAGCCAACTACAGGAACTTCTATAACTTCTATTGATATATCTACGGAGAGCTGGCGTATCGTTAATGTCAAATACCATAAAAATAAAAAATAAATATAATAATAATCACAAAACTCGTCGCCATCTTGAACTCGTGGAGTTTGACAAAAAAATCATGATCTCCGACCTCAAAAACTCTCACATAGCAATTTTGAGTAGAATCGAACCATAATCACAAAACTCGTCCGTCATATTGGAGCCGCCATTTTGTTTTTTCTCTAGAAAAAATCCCATAATGCATTGTCAACGGCATTATGAACACCTGCCAAATTTCACGTTAATCGGACAACTAGAACTGGGTCAAAATTAACTTGCAAGATTTGAACTAAACATACATACATACATACAAATGTGAAGTTAAAAGCTTGTAAAAATTACCTATTTCAGTCCTGTCGATTTTAATATTTTTTTCAGTTCGATTGCTGACAATACAGTAAAATCATTACTTTTACTACTTCTGAGTTCTTGAGAAAATTGCCACTTCCAAAACTTGTTTTTTTTCTAGCCCCAACTACTCCAGTCAACGTATTTTCAGCTATAAGTAAATTGATAAATTCTGGTTCTAAAAATGCATTCGAAATAAATGCATTACTTATTAAAGATATATTTGATATTCCAACCATTAGTTGATCTTCTAAATAAATGAATTGTTGACGGTATATTTCCTGGTCTACACAAAATGTCTAGAGTTTTACCATCATTCAAACAAGAGAACACCGATATTATTATATAAATATCCAATACATTTTTCGAAATTATACAAATTATATTGGAAGATATGTTAACTAACTATTTTAAATCAAATAACTTCTTGTCCAACAATCAATTTGGGTTTCGCCAGAATAAGACCACGATAAGGGCTTTGCTGAGGGACATGGGAGATATTGTCGAGGGCTTGGAAAAATGGTAAAATGATCATATTATGGGATCTTTCAAACTCATGTCATCATATTTGATCAGCAGACAACGGCTGGTTGAAATACGTAACACAACATTCTGAATTCAGAACCATAACGCATAGAATTCCACAGGGTTAGATGCTTGGGCCTTTACCATTTATCATCTATTTCAATGATATTTGTCACTATTGGATGATACTGCTACCATACTTTTTGCTGACGCATAATAAATTTTGCCATTTCATTTTAGTATAAAAGTTGGGAACTTTAAAGTTACGTTATTACGTTATATCTTTATGAATTACAATTTGGGTTACCAATATCAGTCGAAACCGGAGTATTCAACATTTAGGAATTAAACACTTAAATTACGCTTATGTAATGAACTGTGCTTATCCACACGCAAAATCCCATCATGCTAACCTATTTCATAGCTCTGTTTTCCTCCTTCCTATATTATAACAGTAAAGACAGAATTGAAGGCAAATGCAGATTTTTCTGATAACGAATTGGAACTATAATAGCCTAGTCCGGTAATGTGGCATTTTGCGGACTCATGGGGCCGCTTGCGGCCTAGGCAGGATAATCTTGAGGTCGCTAAAAAGTTTCGCGGCCATGGCATACACAATTTTTGTGCAATCGTCAAAATTATAAAACTGGATAATTGCAAATAAATATACTATTACTTTCAGCAGTTAATATAATTAACAAAGTCACAGCATTGCTATGGAAATGATATGTTTGAATATATACAAAATTGATTTGTTGAAAATATGAACAGGATGTTCATAAAATCAGATGTGGAATCATCTGCGACTGAAAGATAAACTTTAGTCACTATCTTCCATCGTCAAGATAACCTCTTGTGGGGTATTCATGTTGAAAAGGGAAACATTCTCAATTGAATATTGATAGAAATATTTTTCTGTGAATTGAAAAATCACCGATAAAAATGAAGTTATTTTTTGTGAATGTCTAACAGAAAACAACTACTTCCCCGGCTAAAGCCACGCTGGACATTGAACTCCATTCACAAAAAATAACTAAATTTTTATCGGTGATTTTTCAATTCACAGAAAAATATTTCTATCAATATTCAATTGAGAATGTTTCCCTTTTCAACATATACAAAATATTTTGACAACACGCAAATATGTCTGATACTGATAGTGATATTTTAGTATATTGCACTCCTCCAGAGCTAAAAAGTATTGGAAACTCGTCGATTTCCGTTTTATTACCTGAAACATAATATAAGTATGTATTTGTTGACAATTTAAAAATTAATGCTGTATTCAATAAAAAATAATCCTTGACACTGTCGTATTTTAGAAATGTCAAATTTGGAAGTGACGTTTGGTTTGGCGGCCGTTGCTATGGGTAACGGCCGCGAAATTAAATTATGAGACTTCAAGATATTCTTTTAAACATTCGAAACGGAAAAGGAGTACAGGTACCCATTTTATTGTTAGCGAAGATATCTGCAAATTTCCATCTCAGGTGTTGTTAGTACAAACCATATGTATTTTTGGGACATCAAACTCGATAACCATGACACATTTCAACTTGGATAGTTCAGATTTCAGAAGGCCAACAGATGTTTTGTTTGTAGCTTTTCAGTAAGGAATTAAAAAACAATTCTTTTTCCTCGATAATTCATGACATGGACGTTGGGCAATCTTTTTTCAATGGATACGAATCTTGAATCAGAATTTCAAATAACCGATTATTCAGATTTATACAGGGGAGGAAACTGGGAGAGGACAGATGACTGAATTGGAGCACTTTCAATGGGTCTATTAATGTAGACTAAATGAGTAAAAAAAATGTGTTAACATGTTTTTATGGTTACAGACTTAGCGCAAAGCTGAAGGCCATGGAAATAAGTGTGAAGTGCAATCGTCAAAATTATTAAACTAGATAATTGCAAATAAATATATTATTGCTTTGAAATCGACAGTAGTTCAATTTAATTAACAAAGTCACAGCGTTGCTATGGAAATGATATAGTTGAATATAAGAAGATATTTTGACAATTCTTGACAAAACGCAAATAGGTTTGATACTGATACTGATATTTCAGTATCTTGCACTCCTCCAGATCTAAAAAGTATTTTAAACTTGGCGCTTTCCATTTTAATACCTGAAAAATCTAAACGGCAGTACGAAAAATGTTACAGCGAGTTTAAAGAGTGATGTGACAACAGAATGTAAATTAATCCTTGTCATTGTCGTATTTTAGAAACGTCAAATTTGGAAGTGACGTTTGGTTTGGCGGCCGTTGCTATGGGTAACGGCCGATAAATTAAATTTCGGGGACTGTGTTGAGAACGCGAACTACTCACTTCGCATGAGATTGCACAAAAAACAATTTTACATTTTGTGGATACAAATTTTCTAGGTGCTTTATAAGATGCTGCGCATCGCTGACGGAAGTGAAGTTTTTATTAAGATAAGAGTTCCGTTCAGATTGAAAGCGAGTTCTGTGAAGTACTTGGTATATTTGAATTGAGTTATTCAGTTGTCAGAGCATATTGAGGTTTTGTATTTTTTCGATATTTTAATAGCCACGAACCCCAAATTCGTACAGAATAATTAATGAGTCAACTGAATTGGAAGAGTTTTTTTTACTTGAAGATATTCATATCCCAATGCTCAATCAATGAAATAATACAATTTTGAAAATAGTCCATATCTAGGTGAAGTTACTTCTAAATTGAGTGAAAGAATAGTAGTCTGCTCCACAATCAAAATGCATTTATTTCTGTTGGAGGAATATGCAATGCATTTCGACAAGATACCTTGTCATCTTAAGATACTCACAAAACTAAACATGACGGCATCAACAATAACAACAACAAACAAAGTTGGAACATCTACTGACTACGGTAGATGTTCTGTCTGATTCTAATGTTACAAACACTGATGTTCTATCTTTCGCACTTTTATTGATCTAGAGGTTTGACCGATGTAATTTTAATACGGCATATTGTAGATTTGTTTTGTTTCAATGTATCAGTTATTCTCAATGTTGTTCTTACATCACATCCGTTTGATCTTCTCAGATAGATGGGGAAACATAGGGTATAACGTTATTTACTCAAGACTGAAAGTTTGCCCATCTACACTCGTATAGATTTCTAGATTGATTTTGATCTTTTTGAGGTTGTAGAAGGTTATGAACCAATAAACCCAAGACCTGTGTGAAGTTAGCGGTCATTTTCTAGCGGCTGTTTTTATATGGCGGCCAAATAACCAGTGGCCTCGGGTGATAAATCAAATTCGAATTTTCAACCAAATCGAATGACTGGAGATTTGGAATGGCGATGGGAATTTAATTCACAGAAAATGGTCGAACACAAAAAATAAAAAAATTAGAATGATATACCAAGAGATATTTGATACGCTTTTAGATAAAAAATTAAAACCCACACTCAAAAATGTTAAGCTAAATCGATATTTGGTTGTTGAGAGATAATGATATACCAAGAGATGATTGATTTGCAGGCCGACGAATGGGTAGTTTAAACTTATAGATATTTCGAAAAAAAAAAACAAAACCTACCTTTAAAAATGTTTCGCCAAGTTCATTTTTGGCATACGTATTACTGGAAGGCTATATAATGATATACCAAGAGATGATTGATTTGGAGGCCGTCGAAGGGGTAGTTTATACTTGTTGATATTTCTACATTATATAAGCCTTTCAATAAGTATTATACCAAAAATGAAATTGGCTGAACATTTTTAAAGGTGGGTTTTGTTTTTTTATTCAAAATATCGACTACCCCTTTGACTACCTGCAAATCATCTTTTATATAGCCTTCCAGTAACACGTTATTGTTAAATTATTTTATATATCTACTTCAATTTTATACTAAATTCATTTATTATATATATTAAAAAAAAAAAAATTTCCCTTAATTAATTTTAAACTGTATTGTTCGTTCATTTAATATATTTATTATGTTCATTTTATCCCTAAAGTAACAATAACATTCATAAATTGTTTTGTAAAACTATTTCATTATGTAGTAGCACATGCAGTCACACACAAGTACTATAACAACACATAGTTGTTATACACTTCTATGACTCACCTATGTTTATTGCATTTTAATATTATTGATGATAAACACTTTTTTTATTTATGTCAATAAACATTATTATTATTATTATCTCATTATCATTGACATTTCTGAGGTGGGTATTGTTTTTTTTTTCGAAATATCGACAGGTATAAACTACCCCTTCGACGGCCTGCAAATCAATCATCTCTTGGTTTATCATTATATAGCCTTTCAGTTACACGTTTACCAAATGTCTATTTGGCCTAGGTAACATTTTTGAGGGTGGGTTTTGTTTTTTCGAAATATTGACAAGTATAAACTAGATCATCGACGGCCTCTGCAAATCAATTATCTCTTGGTTTATCATCATATACCCTTCGATTAACACATGTACGAAAAATGAACTTGGCTAAACATTTTTGAGGGTGGGTTTTGAATATTTTCGAAATACCGACAGGTATAAACCACCCCTTCGACGGCCTGCAAATCAATCACCTCTTGGTATATCATTATATAGTCCTTCATTAACACGTATACCAAATATCGACTTAGATTAACATTTTGAGGGCGAGTTTTAATTCGTTGGCTAAAAGCATATCAAATATATCATATCATTCTAAAGTTTTAAATTTTTTGTTTTCGGCCATTTTCTGTTAAATTGAATCCCCATTGCCATTCAAAATCACAGGTCATTTGGCCTCAAAATAAAAACGGCCGCTAGAAAATGGTCGCTAACTTCACACCGGTAAAACCAATCAAGAAATCGAGTTCCTCCATAAAAAATGTTTTTGAATTTCATTCATTTCATGCGTAGATACCGTGCTGCCACTAAATTCATGATCTAATCATGAAAAATCGTTACTAGCGTCATCGCAATGAAATACTGAAGTACTGATCTATTCAATAAAGCTCTTTGCAGACACAATAACAGATTGTTAAACGAATGTAGTTCACTCAGCAGTGAAGCATGAAGCCCATTTAACCCAATTGACTTTTCTAGATCACAATTGGCGTCAATAATCTTATGTTATACTCTCAATCGTACAAGTCAGACCTGCCATGTATAGAGCGATAAAAAAAAATATAGATGGGTCTCCCACAATTCAATATTTTCTTTGAAGATGAGGTTACAATAGTTGTGTGTGTGTGTCTGTGTGTCTAAATGTTCAACATAGTCGAAATGTTTATGAAAAATTCAGTAATGAGAAAAAAAATTATTCGAATGTGGATGAATGAATATTTTAAAAACAGAATGGTCCACATAGTGAAATTTATTTCATTTCAGATACTAGACAATTTGTTATAATATGCACAAAATGTTGTAGGAATATTTTTCACATTTCAATTGCACTTTGACAGAATATGATTTGGTTGAATATTTCCCTCCTGTCAAAAATCCCATGTAAATGGAGTGCAATTATCGCAAAATTACAGCGATAATTGCATTGTAGAAAGCGAAAGAGCCCTGCGATAATTGCACTGTTGACCGATAATTGCACAGTTCATATCCATGGCAATTCCATTGTACACTTTGATAATACAGCGACAATTTATAAGTAACGTCATTTGACAAGTAATGTCAAAAATATTATTTATTAAAAATGTCTCGTTTCGGTCGGGCTTCATTACAAGCTATTGAAGAAAATGTGTTGGAAAACGAACCAAATAACACAAAACAGAACAGAAAATACGTGTGGCGTCAGTTTATGAGCTTCTGTGCTGAGAAAAACTATACTTTGGATGAAAAAACACAAATTAATGTTCTGGCAAAAATATTAACGGACTGGGCATTAATATGCGTAAGAGAATGGCGATGAGTACAAATAATTTACTGTTAAAACGATTTGGAACGTTAAATTACTGATGGAAAAATATTTCACTTAATATATCATCAATTTAAACCCTTTTACTAATATTGAGTTTAAAGCAGCCAGAGATGCGAAAAATGCCAAGAGAAAACAACTACAAACAGATCCAGAGAAGAGAAAGGAAAGTGCAGTTTTTCTGAAGTACGATGAATTCCAAAATATGGTTCGTGGTTGTGACGAAAACACCCCAGATGGTTTGCAGAAGAAGGTAATTTTTGTTTTTGCTTTTGAATTAGCTTGGCGTGGTGGAGAAGGCCACAAGTGCTTAATGTCGTACTTTAAAGAAGAAGAAAATAACGTAGGTGGAAAAACAGGAAGGATTATTTACGATGCTGTGTTTACTAAGACGACGCAAGGAGGGGAAAAACCATGCGCCTCATTGAAATGGCTAACAAACAATAAAATCAATCCTGATTTGTGTCCAATTCGACTGTGCAAAAAATTCCTAGAAAAGCGGGCTGGAATAAAAACAAAACTACTCTTTCTCACTGTAAATCCCGCTTGGAAGTTGAACAGAAAATGGTATAAAGATATTCCTGCTGGACGAAATACAGTAAGCAAAAATGAACTGTTCTACAAGCCAAAGCTTCTGGTTTAAATATAGAGAATATCAAGCTTACTAACCATTCGTTACGAGCTACGGCCGTCTCCAATCTCGCAAAAAGGAGGTGGGCGAGCAGCAACTTATAAAAATCACGGGCCATTCAAATTCAAAATCAATAACGCCATATCTTCAAATGGATGAAGATCACCATGAAGAAATAGTCAAAAAAATGCGTGGCAATGAAGTACCACAGGCACAGCATTCTCAAACATCCTCTTCAGCTGTTAATGCACCGATAGCTGCATTGTCTAACGTATATAACGTGTCATACGTATAATAATTTTGTATTTCACTGCAGTTCCTGCAACTTTTGATTTAGTTTAACCTTGAATAAATAGTTTCATTATATTTTTACGTATACTTTCGTAATATATAAATGAAAAATATTAAAACAAACGTATTTCTGCGTCTCTCCTTTTTTTCCAGTTACGGGATGGTTATTGATGACAAGCTTAGAATTTATAAATTAATAACGTCAGTTTGACAAGTTGACAGTTTATTCGGGAAGTATTCCCCCGAATTACACTCGTGCGTCAAAATAATCGGATAATTTCGCATTCCAGCGTGTTGTCTTTGAAAAACTGCATTCGGTCATTTTCATATGAAAATGAACTCTTGCAGTTTTATGACAACACGCTGCATGCAAAATTATCGGTAATTTTGTGGCACTTGTGCAATTACTCATGAAAAGAGAAACATTCTCAATTGAATATTGAATAGAAAGGTTTGGTTATTATAGAATGGCCAAAATTTTATTTTTAGATTATAAAAAACTGGCAAAAAATCAAATGAAGTGAATGTTCGCATTCTGGGAGAGTAGATAATATTCATACAACCTTCTTTTTCAAGTATCTGAAGGCATAACGGTTTATAGGACCGTAGAAGAAAAGCTGAGAATATCCGAAATGAAATTGAATAATATTTTTCCAGCGTCCTCGTATCAACGAGTCTGTTTAATCTACACGAAATCGAACGTTGATGACCTCTATTAACCTTCAACTTCTCTTTTAATGCATAATTCTGATATATGCAACTAAACATACACCGAAATCGACCATTAAAAACCTGTAAATGGTCGATTTTGTCCATTAATGTATAATTGTGGTATAGGCAACTAAACATACACGAATTCGAATATTATTCAAATGTCAAATCATATTACCTTCGCGCTGTCAAATTTATGTATTTTAAAATCCAAATATTGTAAGTTTTCTCCTAGTTGAAGGAAATGGATATCGAAAATTTCACGTTGACCCCAGGCACGAGGTCGACGGAAAAATTTTGTAATCAACTTGTATATTGTAAAATTGTTTTTAACCGCTTTCTTAGTTGTTTTACCAACCCTCAGAAGTTAATGAAAACTTGTACGAGTTGAGATCACGGGGGCCTTAATTTTTATAGTGGGATCCGAAACCACTCTTGGGGCCTTGAAAAATTTTTCTCCAGCTGCGGGAGTCGAACCCGCGCCGGGTGGAAACAGTGGACACAAGACCAACGCTACGCGCTCGCTTCGCTCTTGCGTTAAAATATATCGATCATTAATCGCCACCATTAATACACTAGTTGATTAAATAACTATTTCAAACTCAGCAGATTCTGAGATGGCAGAGAATAATCGTTCGTTATTGGTTTAGTAGCAACCGATATCCATCGTCGTCGTGTATATAAAAAATTACCACTGGGTTGCCTAGTCCAGGACGGCCCATCTGCCTTCAAAGCAAGTACAGTATATCCATTCTTAGTTGGATGGGGATCATCGACCCCTGATTTGCGCTTTGATCGAAAATGTCGACCATACGCGAAGATTTATTATTATACTTCAAATGTAACTTTGCCTATTTCTGTTTAAAAACAAATTTCAGTAAACCATCTGGAAAAGGAGATTATTAAAGGATTTACAAGGGATTTTAACTAATAATTTTTTTTTGTAGGTCTATTTTGTGATAATAAGAAACAGTTCAAAATTTAATAATAATTATATGTTTTTGTATCCAAGCAAAAATATTGTAACCGTTTTTTGATAACACCGTGGGCTTGGAAGGTATATTCAGGATAGTCGGATAATTTCTTGGTAATTGAATCCAAGGTGGGCACTACTCTTCTGGCCTCATCAACTTTTTCTCAAGAGTCCTTTTGTGTTGATGAATAATTAGATTTCGTCTGCCTAAATCTGCTCGAACATTTGTATTATTGTTTTTTATGGATACTGTATTGGATTTGAAGAAAAATTTAGTAATAATAAGAACACTTAGAGTAGAGACAGTCAGTACAAACAAACTGACACGTTCATGTATAAAATGAGTATGTTTACTATTTCATATAATATTGCATATATACTTGTTAAGATAGAAAGTGAATTAAAGCTATGGATATACACTTGGATCGAATAAGTAGTGTGAAGTATCTTAATTAACTGACAATCATGTTATCTAATTTATTGCTATTTATTGCATGAATTCTGCAAGATTATAAAAACATTTTTCTACTAAGTATTCTTTTAATGCTTGATATGATTTTGAACTCTTTGTATTTTCTGGGAGTTTATTGAAAACTTCGGGACCTGCATAGTTTGGTGATTTTTTTAATTTACTGAGGTTGCATTTAGTGAGATATACCTTTCCAGCATTTCTAGTTTTATAATTTTGCACGTTGCTGTTCTTAAGGAAATTATTTTCATTTGTGTACATGTAACATGATATTTTGAATAGTAGATGCTTGTTAAGGAAAGTATTTTGTTTTTTCTCAGGACTGTTCTGCATGAATCTCTGTAGCCCATGTGGAAAATTATTCTTATTATCCGTTTTTGCATAGTGAAGACTCTAGAAACATCCGTTGATTGGCCCCAAACTACTATGTTGTAACTCATTGGAAAGAGAATTGAACTATCTTTTCAACGATGTGCCACATGACACCCCATGCTATTTAAAATTTTGAAGTTGATGTGCCCCCCTGCGCCATCTATCGGGCAATCACAATGTCTTTTATTTCAAAAAGTAGTATCGGTGATATCATACTCATTGTTCTACGTCGAACCGTTCAAAAGTCAACAGGGGGGGACTATAAAGAGCCGCTCTGTATATTGAAACTGAACGAATATTTTTATTTTCGCGTTAATTCAAAAATAAATATATCGTCAATATCTATTTACAGTGAAGAGCGATATATTTATTACTTGTTGCCAATATGTATGAGAATGAGCTTTTGAGTTCTAATACTAGATGGCGCGAACGTCTAGGCTGGGAAAAATTAAAAGAAGAATTCCCCACAATCACATTTTCAAAAAGTAGGTAGGTAGGTAGGTATATTAACATTATACGTTTGCAGATTAACGTTATAGGTTTGCAAAACAAATTTGAAACAACTTATAAGTTCATGCTTCGGCATTTGACGCCAATTTGCATACTTTATAATTTATTTCTGCAGTGAGACAATATTCGTCGTTGACAAAATGTTTGATGTTTTAATTAAAGTATTGAGTGTTACGAATATTTTAATGTCTTCCTCCCGGGCTCACGGTTGGTTCTCACAGAAAAATCAAATATCATTGTGAAATATTCAATATCTTCAATGTTATTATCAAACTTTGAGAGAGCTTTCGACATCTCTATATCAGCATTATTTTTCTATATGGACGTCTCTCATTCAAAGTTTGTGAAAATCAATTAGGTATTTTGCAAGTGGGAAACAAAAATCAGATATACTCAGGTATGTGGTAATCCTAGTCTGTAGCGGGATTGTGTGAAATACAAACTGACACAATCACATTCCAAGAAAGAGGAGTTATACATTAGTCTACTTTACAATATGAATTGTACACAACAGAGTTTCCACGTTGCGAAAAATTAGTTACATGATGGTGGCGCCATCTAGTAGTGGAACTCAAAAGCTCGTTTTCAAATGTATTGGTAACAATACATAAATATATTGCTCTTCACTGTTAATATACAGGGTGTTTCAAAATTCATTATCAAGATTTCAGGGGCGTATTTTTCAGGTCCAAATATGACTTTTTTTTCAATAAACATGTGTCCGCAAACGCTTCGTTACCGATCTACAGAGCGTTAAAGTTTCAAGATTTTTCTATTTTTTTCTTCATAGCTCTTTCAGTTTATGCGATATTCAGATCAACTTTGAAACAAAGGTTACGTTTTAGGGTTTACATCATCCAGTATGCCGAGTGCTTGTAAGAATTTACAGGGAGATATTTTTATTCAGGGGTCAAGCCCTTTTTCGCCCCATAAACTTTTTTGTAGTGCGCCTCTGTGAACTGAATTCTTTGTTTTGTTTATAATTTTTTTTGTCTCTTGTAATTTTTACTCATCTGCGACCGTTATCGAGAAAAATTTGTTTTGTAATTCGCTAGAGTTACATTTTTCAACAAAACAATGAAAAATAAAATTAGTGGGCTTTCACTGCTATTTTCATTTTGACGTTTAGGTTTGTATTGAAGCATGTGACATTATTTGAAAGTTGGTGGATGTCTCATCGTGTATTTGTTTGACATTAAAATGGAAAATAAACCATATTCATTTGAACATCTGGCTGACATTGGTTTTGTTTATGGTCTGGCTAATGGTAACGGACTTGAAGCTCAGAGGTTGTACTCGCTAAGATTTCCTAATCGCCGGCTTCCCAACTATAGAACTTCTATAAATTCCCATCAGCACCTTCGTGAATACGGCAGATTTCAGACTCCAAGACACGGTGATGCAGAACGCGACAAGCACGCAACCCAGTAAGAGTTGAAGATATTTTGAATGTTATCGACGAAAATCCTGGTATGAGTACTCGAAGCACGGGATTTGGATGTTTCCCATTCAACTGTCTGGAGGGTTTTACACGAAACCCATATCATATTCAGCGCGTCCAAGGTTTGCTTCCGCGAGATTTTCCACGGCGCTTGCAGTTCTCTCGATGGATACTGCACAACTGTACTAGGGATCCTGCATTTTTATCTCGTATCCTTTTTACCGACGAAGCTCACTTTACACGCGACGGAGTAGTGAATTACCACAACGTTCATACTTGGGCACTAGAAAATCCACACATGATCAGACAATCTCGACACCAGGAACAGTTCAGCGTAAACATATGGGCAGGAATAGTAGGAAATACTTCTTTTTATTTTATAGCGAATTTTAAAAGGTACCACATATTTAAACTTCCTACAGAACGAATTGCCTGCATTAGTGGAGGACGTGCCTTCACAAGTTCGTCAACAAATGTGGTTTATGCAGATGGGGCCCCTCCTCATTTTCGAGTCATCGTCCGCGATTATTTAGATACAGTGGATTGGCAGAGCTGGTCCAATTGCTTGGCCCCCACGGTCCCCAGATTGCAACCCGCTGGACTTTTTTTATAGAGACATGTAAATGACCTAGTTTATGGTGCAGAATCAGTGCCTTCCATCGAAGTTCTTACTCAACGAATTATGGATGCCTTCCATACCGTAAGAAATTTTAGAACGCGTACGGCAGTCTATGAGAAGAAGAGTGGAAGGTTGTATCGCAGAAAGAGGGGTCATTTCCAGCACCTTTTATAAAAAGTCACGGTTCGTTAGGTTTCTTTGTTATTAGGTAATGTTTAAGGAAACTTGTAATTTAGATCATAAACCAAATAAGTAGCGTTTTTGTTTTCATTGTGATAATAGGTTCCCCCCTTTTGTGGAAAATTTTCAATTAAATGTAGCCGAATTACAAAAAATGATTTTACTTTTTTTCTCGATAACGGTCGCAGATGCGTAAAAATTACAAGATACAAAAAAAAATATAAACAAAACAAATAATTGATTGCATATGTTAGAATCCACCAGCGGCGCACTACAAAAAGTTCATGGGGCAAAAAGGGCTTGACCCCTGAAAAAATATCTCACTGTAGATTCTTACAATCACTCGGCATACTGGATGATGTAAACCCTAAAACGTAACCTATGTTTCAAATTTGATCTAATATCGCAAAAACTGAAAGAGCTAGAGAAAAAAATAAAAAATCTTGAAACTTTAACGCTCTGTAGATCGGTAACGAAGCGTGCCCATGTTACTCAGGAATATTTCAGCTTTCCATTAGCTAAAGCGGGATAATGGGAAGCGGGCAAAGCACGGGCATAATCCAGATGGAACAACACAAAAAAACAAATTCCACGTAGACGAAGTGCGGGTACCAGCTATATAATGTATTCTATAAAATCAATTAATTCCTTTTATCATTTTTCTGCATTTAGTATTTAATTCTTATTATTTATTTCTACCCTCAGTGAAGGGTTTTCCAAATGTTAAAAGTATTAGTCGTTCCTAATGGTTATAGTATATACTTTCGACCATCAAATACCGACCGTTGAGACCAAAACAAATTAGACTAATGGGATGCACAGTTAACTGTTCAAGACAAGTTGTACTTTCTAACGCATGACTGACTCTATTGTGAATTGATGCCGGTGACTATTTATACTTGGGAAATGCACATTGAATAATAATCGCTCTGCAAGATATTTCATCTTTGAGGTCCTACACATGATTATTCTATTTATATATATATATATATATATATATATATTGATAGAAGTTGAGGTTTGTCGACTGTCTATATTAATGAAAAAGGTATCTTCATTTTGGGTATGCAGTCGTAGGGATGAAGTGAGTATACTCTTTTTTCTATTCGAGCTTTCGAGACTTTATTGACTCTTCATCAGGAACTGAAAGTGAGGTTAACTTCGAGCAAAACTTGTAAATACATGGAACACATATTAATGATGAACATATAACTACTGTACAATGTATAAATAAAAATTGATGTGAAAAACACTTATGGATTGTACATTAAGGGAAGAGATTCATTTGACACAATGTTGACAAGATCAAGTGAAATATCACTTCATCCCTACGACTGCATACCCAAAATAAAGATACCTTTTTCATATATATATATATATATATATATATATATATATATATTCTATACTGTACTTGATATACTACTGTATACAGAGTGTTTCAATAATGGTGTTAAAACTACCTGGGTAGATAATACTCGTCAAAATGAGAAGAGACTATTCCGAGTACGAAAATGCTTAGTTTTTGAGATATACATATTTTTTAACAACAATATATGCTTTTTAATTATTCCAAAAACAAATTTAGAATTTTTACTGATTTTGGTGCCCTGTTTACAATTCTGGAATCGAACATGTTCCTGTTTAGAGTTGAATACGATTTTGGGGTATTTGACTGAAACTTATTGAAGTTTTTTATACATAAGATCGAGATATGTTAGCACCGGTCTTCGAGAAAATTAAGTTGAAATTTTAATGCATTTTCAAAATTATTATTTCCAACACACTTGCTACTATCGATTTGTATGTATGTGTAAAAACTGAATATGTTCAGAATCTTCAGCCAAAAAAACTGAAAACACAAAAAAGTTGTATTTTACCAATATCATTTTTCATTTTGTTGCAGTTTGAATTTATATCATTGAATATACTCATTTTTCTAGAAACTAACATGGAATTTTTTTGTTATTCGTGACGTATTTCCTATGTACCTATTGGTCATTCTGGACTAGGAAACCCAGCGGTAATTCGTTTTCGGGAATCACTGTCTGCCTGGCCAATGACCCGCTACTAGTCGGAGACGTAAGAAAGCACTGGCAATTTCTGTATTCTGTATGCAACATACAACGTAATATAATCTGCCCTAAATTATAATAAGAACAGAGGAAAAGCAGTGGGTGTGCGAAGCTACGATAGGTCCGGTATATCAGGTTGATCTACTAAAAAAATTATTCATAAAATTGATAAAAACCAATATATTTCAATATGTGGTATTCGAACTATAGCTTGGAAATGCAAAAAGAGAGTCTGATGAATTCCTTATTGGAAATAAAAGCGAAACAATGAACAAGAATAGGTTCAAGTGTCATGCAATACGCGTTTAAAACCTTTAGTTGGTATGATTATCGACCGACTTCGGTTTCATTCCTACAAGCTCGTGTCTTCAACACTGTGCCTCTGCAAAAACATAAATTTTTCACCATGTATAAAATTCCATTCAGGTTTGGAAAATAAAAAATATGTTTGGATCACTGATACACTGACCTAGCTTAACGCTGTAAATTTCAAGGAAAACTGAAAAGAGAGACAACAGTACACTTCGCTGCGAACGAAATAACTTACTATTTTCTGAGAGACTGAGAGTGGTGGTGCACCAGTTCAAATGTATCAGTATCAACCGTGAACGAAATTAATATTTTTTCTCACTTATTTTCACATTTTCCTAATAGTTTCAGACATGGACGTATACATATAAAGGTTTTGCGTCTGAAAGCAAAACCTTTTTTTCAACTGTGCGATAGTGAAACAAGCTTATTTTATACAGCACGTAAAATAAAATAAGAAATATAATAAAGTAAAATGACAAGTAATAATTTTCAAAGTGAATAATGTTGATCCGTTGATTGTTTATAGAATCAAAAATAAGCACACTTCTAATATTATAAAATCTTCAAAATTTAAAGGCATTTTTGAGCAAAAACGAAATTTGTTAAAATGGCAATGCACACACTGTTTTTCGATTATGAAAACAAAAAATGATGACATGACATACTACGACTGAATAGCTATGCTTAATACATACATATATATGTATGTATTAAGTACCAATATTGATAGTAAAGACAACAAATGTGAAGCCAAAACAAATGAAGCATGACAATCTAACGGACTCTAATCGGCAACGTTGAATTGATGCACATGCGCGAAAATAGAGGCGTGACATGTGCTTGTGAAGAGTTGATCTAATAGTGTTATTTCTCTCTCACATCTCTTGTTTCATCATGATTGAACTGAATGTGTAGGTAGGTGTGGTATAACTTTAACGTCAAATTTTTCAAATAAAAATATCCATAGTGGATATTTATTGGGTATTGTGTTCAGATGTGTGAATTTTCTTGTTTGAATCGTTGCTCCTATTTGATTATCGATTTCATACTATTGTTAAAATTTTTGTTGAGTTTCATTTTCATTAGTTTATAGTATGTTTCAGTTAGGTTAGGTTAGGTTAGAATAGTAGTTTTCAGGTTCCGTTTATAGGCTTTTTCAATTATGTCTTCGAAAAACCGGTAAGAAATCAAGAATATGTATGAGGATGTATAAAGCTGGGAAGGATAATGCTTCACTCCTTAATTCTTCCTTTCAGCTTTACAATTTGCCCGTCTATGAGTTATGTTTTCATTCAAAATATATATATTTGGAAAACTCATTAAAAACATTTTGTTATGGATTTCAATGACATAACCGGTTGGTAAACAAGTTCTGGTATTTTCTTGAACATTGTAAGTATCTCGTTGCTGATCAATATTCCAAGATGCAAATATATCAATAAAATGAATTTTTGTAATACCTATAATGCAAATTTGTATTATATTTGCATACAAAAAGTTCCTTAAACAAGGCCCGATATATTACCCAATGAACACGAAGCAAATACTTTTTATTTTTTTATGTACATATTCGGTTTATTGAATCTTGATAGAGATAAAACAGTATAGTCTGATTAACAAGTTAACATACGGGTTCATTCTTGTTCCCGGTCCTAAAAATATGTGCGACAGCTCATTCGATTCGGATTGACGTCTAGAAAAATGCATCTCGAGCATTTATTAGCACATACAAAATTGCAATTGTTATTAACAAAATAAGAGAAAAAAAAAGATATTCAGTTTTTTGTTAATAACTAAAAAACTATTAATATTTGAGAACTTTTGAAAAAAGGTCCTCAAAGAAGAGAAAATTTCCAATAAAAAAGTTTCGACTCCCGGAATTCTATCTCCATTATTTATAATTTTTATTCAACGCCGAAAATAGGTCTACGCGCGGTCGTTACAGCATGAGCGCAACACCGCTGGAGACAGTATATCAAACAAAATAATTTTTTTATAGTATTAAATATCAATTTAAAAATTTGAAAAAATTATTGTGTCATCAGAATACTTGAAAGAATAAAGCCCCGTTAGACAAACATTTTTATGTCGATTTTTCAAAAAGTTATACGATTGTTAATTAACAATTTTTTATCCAATCTCTGTTTTTACAAAAGTCGACATAAAGTTTAAATAATTGACCTATAGATTTTTTGCTCCTTGGAGCCCTTCTTATATACATACTCAACAAGATCACGTGATAAAAGTTTATTAAAGTTTTATGTTTTGCTTGTTATAATTTTTTGAAATGAACAAAAAATTTAAAAAAAATTAAAAAATTGTTGTTGACAAATGTTATTAAACAGCTGTTTTTGCATCTAACAATGAATTAATTAACGTGAGAAAAAAAATGTTTACGTCATTTGTTGAGAAATTGTTCATAAACAAATAGACAAGTATACTATTTTTAAATAAATATTTCTCACCATTTCATTGTCAAGACAATATGCTGATTTAAGAAACAAAAAACCTTCAATAAATTTTTTAATTGTTTATAATCGTTTTTTTATATTTCGATTGTTTAAATAAATAATTAAGAAATTTTTTTCTCTTTAAAAATTATAATTGGTATTCTCTATAGATCAACAATTTTTTTTTATATCATTAATTAAATTGTTTATTAAGTTAACAATTCGTTATAAACAATTTGAGACCCTCGGTTTATTTTTCTCTCGAAAGTAAAAAAAAAATACAAAAACAGCCATATATAACAAAGTACTGAAAAAAATTGTCTTTAAATTCTTATAACATTTTAAATATTACAATTTTTTTCAGTACTTTGTTATAGAGTGTGGCCCATTTAAAATGGAACCACCCCTGTAAGATACGCATTTTTCAATCTATCTCAAAAAAATAAAATAATATCAAGCATCAAAAACTGTACCTTGACACAAATTTTCATAACTTTAGTTTCATTTTCAAGGCACTCTATGGTTTTTTTTCTTTGTCAAAAACGGCAAAAGTTTATTAGGCAATTTATGTTTTCAAATTGGACCACTGGATTCGTAGTCGTTATAAATAAAAACCATCAAAATTTCATGAAACAATATTGGTTAACAACGAAGTTACAACAACTTTAATTTTGAAAACAAAGTATTTGATTATAATTTTTATTTAGATTATAGACATATTTAAAATCTGGCAACACTGCCGATACAAATTAGAACACCAGTGAACTTGTACAGCGACAATCCGAAGTCAATAGCTCATTCGGTTCTACAGTTATAACTCCTGAAAGTATGATAATGTGAGCGATTTCTGGTGGAAGAGATTTTGTAATAAAAATTTTAATTTTTGTGGCTTCTACCAAACCTCCATTTAATTCGATACATTTATCGTATCTCTTCCCAATATTTTTTACACTATTTCTTATTTGTTGAGGTGTAATTTCGGCACAAGCTTGTCGTATTCTTTGCATGAGTTTTGCTCGATTCGGTTTTGTATACTTTTTGTGTCACAATACCCCATAGAAAAAAGTATAGTATTGTTAGATCAGGCGATCTAGGTGGCCATTCAATCAAGTCACTACCTCGTCCTATCCAATGATAAACTGGTCATTTAGCCACTGGAATTGTGAACGGAACAGCCAGCCGTCGAGCTGAAAATGTAAATTTACCTGTTTTCGCAAGTGGAATTTCTTCTATTTCGTCCAATAATAGGTTATTTAAAAATTCCAAAAAAATTTCACGTTCATGTTTCCATTAAAAAAAATATGGACCTATTATTCTATCTTTTACTATGCCACACCAAACGTTAACTTTTTCGGAATATTTATTGGCTTTTACAATTTATGACCCAGTGCGGATTTTCAGTAGCCCAAAACCGAACATTTTGCGATGACTACACCATTGGTGCTGAAAGAAGCTTCATCACTACATTATGTGGTTCAAAAAATTTCTTGTATTCAGGTACTCGCCCAGTGTCCACAAACAAAATTCCATACGTTTCACTTCATCACCTTCTTTCAAAGAGTGAAGAAATTTAAGTTTAAATGCTTTCATTTTGTTTCGTTTCAGACATCGCCGAATATTCTCTCTCGGTAAGTTTAAATCCAAACTGGCGACTCGTAAGCATCTGTTTGGGTGGTTTGTAAAATAATCTACATCGCACGTAACTAACAACTATTAATTTATTTATGATTAGCTGTCAAAATCACAGCCTACTATTGATTTAGTACAATACCTATACCTAATGTATTAGTTCAGCTTTCCTCAAATTATTGATACCTTCTCTAAAAGCTTGTTTTAGTTGGGTTTAGCAGAATTTAAAGGGAACAATTTTTGTCCTGCTTTCTGTTTTATTATTGAATAAATAATTTTGATAATTTAAAACTTGATTCTGTTCATTTCGTTTTTATTGGATATGGAAGAATGTACTACTGCATAACTTAAAAATAAATTTTTAATTTTTTGTTATTTTCGAATACACGTATAATCTTAACTTGAATAAATGGTTTTGAGGGAATATAATTTAGAAATCCAGTGGCGTAGTCAGATTTTTATTACAAAATCGCTTCCACCACAAATCGCTCACATTACCATACTTTCAGGAGTTATAACTGTAGAACGGAATGAGCTATTGACTTCGGATATTCGAGGTACAAGTTCACTGGTGTTGTACTTTGTATCGGCAATGTTGCCAGATTTTAAATATGTCTATAATCTAAATAAAAAAATTAATCAAATACTTTGTTTCCAGAATTAAAGTTGTTGTAACTTCGTTGTTGACCAATATTTTTTTATGAAATTTTGATGGTTTCTATTTATAACGACTACGTATCCAGTGGTGTAGGCAAATTCAAAAACAAAAATAGCCTAATGAACTTTTGCCGTTTTTGACAAAGAAAAAAACCATAGAGTGCCTAGGAAATGGAACTGAAATTTTGAAAATTTGTGCCAAGATAAGTTTTTGATGCTTAATATTCAAATTTTTTTTTTAGATTGACTAAAAAATGCGTCTTCTACAGGGGTGGTTCCATTTTAAATGGGTCACACTGTATATGGCTGTTTTTGTATTTTTTTCTACTTTTGGGAAAAAAAATAAACCGAGAGTGACAAATTGTTAACTTAATAAACAATGAAATATTGATTAAAAAATTTTTTAACCTATAGAGAAATGCAATTATGATTTTTAAGAGAAACAAATTTCCTAATTAATTATTTAAACAAACGAAATATAAAAATATAAACAAAAAAAAAATATTTGAGGTTTTTTCAATCATTATTTTGTTTTGAAAATAAAATGGTAAGGAAGATTTTTTTTTTAAATATTTCATTTTTGTTCATTAAAAAAATTATAACAAACAAAATATAAAACTTTAATAAACTTTTATACGTGATCTTGTTGAGTATGTATAAGAAGGGCTCCAAGAAGCAAAAAATGTATAGGTCAATTATTTAAACTTTTATGTCGACTTTTGTAAAAAAGAGATTGGATAAAAATTAGTTAATTAACAATCGTATAACTTTTTGAAAAATCGACATGAAAATGTTTTTCTAACTGGGCTTCATTTTTTCAAGTATTCTGATGACACCATAGTTTTTTCAATTTTTTTATTAATATTCAATACTATAAAAAATTATTTTGTGTGATATACTGTCTCCAGCGATGTTGCGCTCATGCCGTAACGGCCGCGCGGAGACCTATTTTCGGCGTTGAATAAACATTATAAATAATGAAGATAGAATTCCGGGAGTTGGAACTTTTTTATTGGAAATTTCCTCCTTTTTAAGGATCTTTTTTCAAAAGTTCTCAAATATCAACAGTTTTTGAGTTATTAACAAAAAACTGAATATCTTTTTTTTTCATCTCATTTTGTTAATAACAATTGCAATTTTTTATGTGCTAATAAATGCTCGAGACATATTTTTCTAGGCGTTATTCCGAATCAAATGAGCTATCGCACATATTTTCAGGACCGGGAAAAAGAATTAACCCGTTTTCTAACTTGTTAATCAGACCAAGTAAGAACATTTGCTACCTTTTATTGATCTCGTCCATTGAAATGAAGCTGCTTCTCTAGAGATAGTTTTGTGATGGAAAAATGGAAAATACATGGCATGTTGTTCCTGCAAATAAAATGGTCATGATCTGCTTTACTTAGATAATATAGATAATATTACTGATACGACACAAATCACATTTTTTCTTTCCGAAAATCTGTCAAATATAATTTTAATTTGATCTTTGAATTACTGTCATGAGTGACATTCACAAATTTTTGATTTCACGCATATATATTTATTGCTCCGCCTTCGTGCTGCAAATATGACAAGGAAAGACATACAGTGCTTCTCAAAATTCCCTTCCCCCCCCCTCTTATTTTTGGAACGATTATACATAAACAAGTGAAATTTGCAAACTGAATATTAAAGGTTGTAAACTTCCCTACTAGTGATGATAAATGATGAAATCGTCAAAGATGACGTCACAAGGCCATTGTGACCGATAATTTTAAATGGAACCCTACGGCAAGCGACACCTCTTTTAAAAGGTATCAAAAAAACTTATTCAATTATACTAATTTTGTTTGTGTTTATGGCAGTTTTGGCAACTCGCTTTTGAAACACGCAAAGCTGTGATGAATTAAATCAGTTATTACTAAAATTCCAAATTCAAACTCCGCCCCTGGATAGTTGTCAAATAAGCTGACGTTTTTGTTAGTCTCCCTAATTCGACGTTTTTGTAATTGTCCAAGTTTTTGTATATTTAATAATTTGTGTATTGTTGATCGAACGTTCAACTGTTTTAGCAGCTTTTGGTACTTTTAATATTTTTGTACATTTTAATAATTTGTTAAACTGTTGTGAGCCGAACGTTTAAGTGCTTCAAGAAGCGAAATGGTACGTGCTTTAGGTGATGTAGCAGCGATCCTAATTCTTGGTGAAACTGGACAAAATATTCATGCAGCAGAACGCATTTTCAATGAGAGGTTTCCCGATCGCCCCGTTTCGAGGTCTTATTTAAGGGAGTTTCTTCGTAAGTTTGAAACAACGGGTAGTATTAATGATGCGAAACGATCTGGCAGACCACAAATTTCTGATGAGAAAAAAATGTATATACTGGCAGAAGTAATAGTTAATCCTACTTCTTCAACAACTCACGTTGCATCTACCTGTGAAGTCAGTCGAAGTACAGTACACAGGGTGTTGAAAAAAAACAAATTTCATCCATACAAATTAAAAATGGTTCATCAACTCTCAGACGACGACCCAGACCGAAGACTAGAATTTTTTGAAAATATGGAAACTAAAATTAACCAACAGCCAGACTATGTCAAAACAATTTGTTTTAGTGACAAAAGTACTTTCTATCTAAATGGAAATGTAAATACACAGAATATGAGGTATTGGAGTGAAGCAAATCCTCACCTGTTTCGTGAAACACATACCCAATTTCCCCAGAAGGTGAATGTTTGGACAGGTATCCTGGGAAACCACATCGTTGGGCCTCTTTTTTCAAATACTAATTTAACTGGTGAGGTTTATCTGGAGCTGTTGCAAAACGCAATAGAACCGTTAATCCTTGAAATTTTGGAAGATAATCCAGATGAATTCGGCAATTTGGAAATAACATTCCAACAGGATGGTGCTCCTCCACACTATTACAGTGCAGTAAGACGGTATTTGGATGAGGAGTATCGTGGTAGATGGATTGGACGACGAGGTTCAACGGAATGGCCAGCTCGATCACCGGACCTCACATCTTTGGATTTTTTTCTGTGGGGGTACCTCAAATCGAAGGTTTACGCCACTGAACCTGACAATATTGACGTTTTAAAACAACGTATTGTTGAGGAATGTGAGGCTGTTTCCGCAGACACATTTGCAAATGTACGAGAAGAGTTTAAAAATAGGATATTTCACTGTCAGGAAGTAAATGGAGGTCACTTCGAGCAATTTCTTCAAGTAGATACTGATTCTTAAATCTGTAATTGATATCATACTGAATGGAATTTAAATTTTAATGTTTACTACCATAAACACAAACAAAATGAGTATCATTGAATAGGTTTTTTCGGTACCTTTTAAAAGAGGTGTCGCTTGCCGTAGGGTTCCATTTAAAATTATTGGTCACAATGGCCTTGTGACGTCATCTTTGACGATTTCGTCATATATCATCACTAGTAGGGAAGTTTACAACCTCTAATATTCAGTTTCCAAATTTAACTTGTTCATGTATAATCGTTCCAAAAATAAGAGGGGGGGAGGGGACTTTTGAGAAGCACTGTATATAAACCGACCTCACTTTCATTACATTGCTCTTATGGCCAGTTATCAATATTCGAAGTTAATAAATATATGATTATATCATGTCATCTATCATCCTTTCTTGTCAATTTGTCCAAATTATTCAATATGTACATGTGCCTAACAACTGATCAAAGTAAAATATGGATAAAATATCTTTTATTTTACTTCTTATTTTATATTGCTTCTTATTTCATTTGATTCTTGTATAAACTTATGGATGTTGTGTAGTTATAACTTTGTAAATTACTTTAGTTCATTTCTGATTTTATTTTACTTACTGTATAAACTCCTATGTATAGTATTTTTTATTATTCAGGTATATCAAAGCTAGAATGCAAAGCTTGTTATATTATTAAAACCATCCAAGAAATGTGCAGTTTTTCGTTAATAAATTGATTCATGACGATCGATGTAATGTTGAGTTGCTCATTAGGGCCCTCTATTATGGTACCTATTCCGATCCTGTACTTATGATAACTTGGGAAATGAATATTATTGCTAATAAATATAAATGAACTATAGCTTTATAGTTTTCCCTGACAGAAACCGTTCCTTTTTATAGTGCCAACCATAAAGACATTTCCGCTTCCAAGACCAACCTCAGTTTCTTCACAGAGACTGTGGCCTAATTGAATCTTTTCCGAGAATTCAACCGTAAATACCATATACCCAACAACAACAAAGATATTGCAACATACGCACACTATGTACGGCCTATGCTGCACCTTCTAGAAAGCCATTAGACGGCCAATATCTCGTGTTGTCATTTCCACAAATATACGACGGAGAATAATTAAAGCATTAAGAATTTCACTGTCTGTTGGATACAAGGTGGTCGTCGGTTGCCAGAATTCGGACTGAATCACGTTCTTGGTATATGGCCAATGGAGAGATAGTCCAGCCATTATATACTTTTGCCGAAAAACATTAACTCAGTGGGATATATTGTTTCAAAGGCTTTGTTTAGACTGAGATGTATAAAAATCCTAGTGAATGCGCTGATGCCATTTTGTTTAGAATTTTTATATGATTTGTAAAATTTAAGGTTCCTTATATTCAGTATGCATTTTGACATTTGATAATATATTAACAAAGGGCATGGTCCGGACAGTATACTGTATATCCCCAATATCCCTGAAAAACTGCAGTGAGAGCCTGGTGGAACCGCTTTACATGATCTTCAACAAACTCCTGAACACGGGTGTTTTCCCAAAAAAAATTGAAACTTGCCCAAATTCTCCCGATTGATAAATCCGGTGATAAAAGTGATTCAGCTAACCACAGGCCCATATCGTTACTAAACCACCTGAGAAATCAATCTTTATCAACATGGCTTTTACGGTAAAAGATCTATTTTAACTAACTCAATATCATTTATCCAGTGTATACCAATTTCTCTAAGGCTTTCGACAAGGTTCATCACCCGACACTTGTCGTGAAACTTAGAAATTTCGGTATACATGGCAACCTCCTATCCTTGCTGTGCTCCTACCTGACAGACCGTAGGCAATTTGTGGCAATCAACAACCGTAAGTCTCAGTTACGGTCGGTCACGTCTGGAGTTCCTCAGGGTTGTCACCTTGGACCACTCCTGTTCAACTTATTCCTAAATTATATCTTCACGTCTTTTGATCATGTTGAAATAGTTCTTTACGCAGATGAGTTGAAAATCTAGAAAGCAATTACATGTCAGGAGGATTACACTGGGTTGGAAGTTGCCCTTGACAATTTCTCCACGTACTGTTTGGTCAATAAATTACATCTGTATCTTGAGAAATGTAATAAGATTATTTTTACCAGAAGCAATTCACCCCCAACCTTCGACCTTGCATTAAACGGAAAAACGTTAACGTTAGTTCAGTGAATGACCTTGGAGTCACTTTGGATACTAAATTGGAATTTGAAATTCATATTGACAAAGTTGTTCGGAAGGGTCTTCGGAATCTGGGTTTTGTCTTGAGGCTTGCTAAGAATTTCAAGAATATTAACTCTGGAATACGCATCCGTAATGTGGAACCCCTGTTACAGTAACATGAGATTCGAAAAAATCCAAAGAAAATTCATCAATACTCTGAATTACAAATATACAGGCAACGTCACTACTCTTCATATGAATCCAACCTAAGGTTCTATAAACTAGAACACCTTGAACTCAGACGAAATTTTTTCGATATTTTTCTGGTATACAAACTCCATACTGTTTAAACTTTTTTGCAATGAACTGTACACCGCTTCTAGTTACGGGTACGAGTAGTACAAATTTTCTTCTCCACTTTACAGCTGCTTCGATCCTATAACTCCATTGTGGGCAACAATCTAGATCTGGACATTTTTTCCAACGAAATTATCCCTTTCAAAAGAAGATTGAAACACTTGTTATATAACATTTCTTGATTTTTCTCTAACTTAGTTCTCGAGAAATCCTAATCTTACTGTACTCTGATATTCCATCTTTTATTTTTGTAACCCAATTTTAAGTATTATTTAGCTACAGACTAACCACTTGTATATATGTTGTTATTTTGTGTTACTCTGTCATTGCCGTCTGTTGGGTAGCCTATATGAATTAAATAAATAAATAAATATATATATACTTTCCTTCAGTAACAAAATTTTGCCTTTCGGGTTACGTTGAATTCTAAAATGCCAAATGAGCACAAAGGAGTAACGTCAAAAAAGTATTTCGAAAAACAAGCTCACATGTAACTTAAGTAATTTCAATAAAAATATTTCATTGATTGTTTTCTCAGTTTTCGGTATAATTTCATCTATTATCAAGTCAAACAGAATGATTCAAAACCTGCATTGATGCTCCGCGCGAAGAAAAACAAAGGCAACGGGAATTTTCTATAACAATGGGACTGAATCAGAGTTATACAATGCAGAGATTCTGGAACCATGTGGTGATGAGAAGGAATGGAGAATCGATGATCTAGCTTCATCAACTCTTCTTGGAGTATGTAATTTATTTCACAAAAAAGCCGAATGTTGTAGTTTGTTTGAAGAAATTATCACCGAATGAAAATACAATAAGTCACGATTGACGTAGTTTCATCATTCGCAGTTTTCAGAGAACTTTTAGCACATGCCATGGAATATATTGGAGAATAGTGTATTCAATAAATGAAGTTATTGAAGATTCCAATTTATTTTAATCGAATAAAGAAACATTTATAAAAAAAATTGTTAACGATAAGTATACTCCTAAAATTTCAGTAGATACGTCCTCAAAAAGCTGGATTTGTGGGACAAATTTGGTCAGTTTCCTTTGTACATTTTTGAAATAAGGTGTTTCCCTCCCACAATGGAATAAAAGTGAAAATAATTTCGATATTTAAGGGTGTAGAACGTGGGACATTTGGTGTAATTTTTCAAGTTTGTGTACAACTGATTTTGTTTTTACTTTTTCCACATAACAATTCGTTTTAGATTCCATTAGATTTTATTCTATACCTTACACGCTGATATATATTTTTTGATGGCTGAATCGACGTAATATTAAACTTGCAACGATTTTTTTAATTTCCGACTTATAGTTCACGAGAAAGGAATGTGGGACAACCAATTTTTCGAATTTTTGTCCAATAATTATATTTACTTTCGAATATAAATGTGTTCTCTTCGTATAAGCTTTTATTTGACAGTTTACAAGTCAGGATTGAAAATATTTTTTGTGGCCAAGTTGTCTCTCTAAAATTCACATTCAGAACCAAATGTAATTATAATTTTAGACATAGTTTCAGGTCATCGAACTGTGACAGACAGTGAAGTCATTAATGTTTCGATTCCACCTTCGGTAAGGAACACTAAAAATAATAAATGATCTGTAGATTTTTTTTTGGTGAGAACATCACTCCGTAAAATATTTAATGATGGGTTTTACTTACTGAATTGTTCATTTACATGATTTTAAGTAATTGACTGTGATGACTTAGGAATATACTTCCTGAACATGATGTCCGCGAAACGTATACGAGCTGTAAGACGAATCTTTCCAAATTCTTATAAACAATAAAATAAATGATGAAAAATATTTCAAAAACAAGCTTTTAATTGGGCGCACTGAAAAGATGAAAAAGTAGAAATGTGATATAGAATCATTTAGAAAACATTCATTTTATACAAATGTTACATGTAATTATTTCACCTTTACCAAAATTTAACCATTTACAATTAAAATATTCTCAGTTTTTTTATGTTAACATCTTTTCTACAATGTAATTATAGGCATACCCCTTTCATAAATCATAAACGTTTCTTGGCATGATAATAACTAATGAATGTTATTTTATCAGTGAATAACAGATGCTAGAGCATGTCGCTGTAAACAGTTTGAAAACAAAATGTGTGTTTCTTCCAGAGAAGATTTGGCTATTTACTAATATAATGGAATAACATCAAATATAAAAAAAATGTGTGCGGTCGGGATACCTCCGTCAGGAACGAAGTTCCTTAAGCTTTTTCTTCAACTCCGAATGTAATTCGATATGGAGATTTATCATCACGTAAGGAAAAAGCGTTATGCTCCCTCCATGCCACTCCTCTCTCTCTGTAATCTGTATATTTTTTTTTTAATTTTCTATCGTTTTTTAAATGCAAATAATGTAAAGTAAGGAATCAAAGCATTAATCCAACTTCGGCATACAAAAAACTAAAGAAATTATGTCCAAAAAAGGATATAATCATCTAAACACACCTTATATAGAAATATAAAAGAAACAAAAATATATTCAACGATAATATCCGACTTGTATTCGCTTAGATATCCTACTGCTTATGTATCATTCTAAATTTCCTGCAAGCAGAACAGTTCGGATGGTTTCGTACACCTTTGGAATCGTATGAGCAAGGGCTGTCACAGAGACTCGTATATAATAGAAAGAGAACAGAGAGAGAGAAAGTCGAATGGAGGGGGCATAACGCTTTTTTCTTATGTGACGATTTCTACCAGTCAACACCTACCGCAAGCCGCGTAAAGGAACTTCGTTCCAAAAATATTTAAATTTTTTGGGTGCGTTCAGATAGTGAATTATTTTCTCGACTGTACTTATATTATTTTGAAGAATTAGCGGGTATTGAGTATGGTCTTATATAAAGAAAAACTCTTCTTTACTTTTCCAAGCTTTCGACAATTTATTTTGTCTTTATCAAGGCTAAAAAACAAGAATGGTTAAAAAATATCAAATATGAAAAATTGGTATTGTAACGAACCTAGGCCGGACCTGTCGCCTCACACGTTGCCATCGACAACGATGATGTCATCCCCAGAGATATTCGAGAACAATCCAGTCGCGCTGCCGCGGATAACAACGGTCAATATTGGAAACAACTGGAACATGCTGTTCGCCAACCGACAGAATTGGAAACATCGAGAATTCTGTAACGGAGATAAATAGGCAGCTCTCAAGAGGGAGTCTGAGTCTCAGTCTGAGCGAGCCCATAAGATCGAGCGAAACAGTGGCGTAACTAGTAATATAAATTAGTTGTAAGTTTAAGCGTGAAATAAATTAGTAAAACCAAGTTAAGTTTATTTACGTTACAGTATGAACTTACATGTAAAATGAGTTAAATTAACGAATATAAGTGTATAAAATATATCGACATTATGACTTCAAAAAATTGATCAATGATTTAGTCCTTTTACACTGAATATTTCTGAACTGAATTGTTCAATTGATGGTGCTCCTCCTGTTACGAATATGGATATTATTTGGTATTTGGTTTTTACTCATAGCTTTAATTCCCGAATGCAGATGAAGGTCTATAAGTATAGAAATCCATGAATTTTTTGAATCTGGCATCGTTGTGAAGGCGAGAAGAAAGATTCAGATTCATTCATATATTTTAGTTGGACAGGTAAGTCTTTTCCTAAGCAGCAGGCTTTTTCTAATGGTGGATACTTGTACAGTAGCAAATCTTGAATTTTAAGTCATCGAAGTGAATTTTTTAATTCAAACAGGATAATAATAATTAAGAGGCAATTTATGACTTCTGATCTGATCTATTATGTTTATTGCCAACTTTGCTTATTATAAGAGACATTGATTTGATATTTCAGAATATTACTTCTCAACTTTCATAATAGTTCTAATCAACATAACTTTTCTTCAGGTCAAGCATTCACAAAAGGCAAATGAAAAACCTTCAGATGTTTGGTGCATAATTGCAAAGGATGGAAGCATTTGTACAGCTCACTGTACTTTATGGCCGGAAACAGTGAAGTATATATATACATATATATATATATATATATATATATATATATATATATACATATATATATATATATTATAGATATATATATAGTGCCATATTATTTGCAGCAAAGTTTGCAAACACTTAGAGGAAGGCAATGTCACGCACAGATTTGGAAGCTGTGTGGCCAATGCCTCCAGTCAAAAAATTTATTGGACGACTGATGGTCTCTTGCTCAGTTCTTTAGTAAAAAATAAAATAATGTCTTAACTCCAAATGAATATATATATATATATATATATATATATATATATATATATATATACTGTTTGTGTTTGATAATAATACTATTTTTATTTAATTTTAGAATTGATTTCATGACAACTTCATCTCTTATTATGCATTTTTAGTTGTTTTTGTCAATAAATAAATGGTTGTTTATTCGTTGTTTACTGATTTCAATTACTTTTAATTAATACCAATCATAAAAATGGGAAAAATTATATCCTAATCAATATTTTATATAGTATAATTTAATAAATATCACGATACTTATGATCCCTGATCATGAATTTTGACTTAATAAATTCATACAGAATTTTTTTATATTAATATTACAATACCCTTCACAAGACTTGATCGAGTCTTTCCACAATTGCCTGAAATATCTATAAAGAGAAGGTTCAGATTAAAAAACATATTTCAAAATATCTTTTTATTTGTTGAGTCACCAGAATCCTAGGAAAAATTTGTATTCCAATAATTCAATAAGAATGTCTGAATGTTTTTTGAGAAGGTAGGTACATGAACATTCATTTTGAGTTTTATCTCCTTTGGAAATGGAAAATATATCAATTATCTGTATGTATACGAACTTTATTTGAAATGAGACTTCTCAATGTACAATTCAGAGATATGGAAGTAGGCAAAATCAAACAAATAATCGTTAGACCAAATCACAAATTTTCAAGTAATATCCATGAATGAATGATGGATATTTTCATGAATGTGCAAACATTTACGTCTGCTGCAGACTCTGATACTTTATTTTCGAATCCGTAAGATCATCTCGCTTGGTTGCAGCTAACTCGATAAGTAATTTTTACTAGACAAAAACTTGTTATTTTAAACTGTAGGCATAAGTACAATGCAAAAAACTGGCATTTTCCTTCAGTTGAAGCACGAGTTATAATCCAGAATTAAAAAAACTACCCAAATTCGCATAGAAAATCACAAAATAAACACTTTTACCACTATGGTCACTTATAACGAATTACAATGTGTGCCCTCAGCCGCCATATTGTTTTCGTTTTGACAGAACGCAGAATATCTTAAAAAAATTAGGTTTCAAGGATGCTGGCTGGTATACCTTCTGGATCTGCCTTTTCCTTACAGAAACTTGATACCCAGACAATGACAATGGAACATGAATCAACGTTTACTGCAGGCAATCTAACTATCATCGGATTCTTCCAGAACGGCCAGTTTTATGTGAATTCGACTACATAATATTCAATAGATATTTACATAATACTTTAATTTCATATTTTGTAATTTTATTAATAAAGCTCATTAATAAGATAATCAAAAAATGTTTTTGTCTTTATGGCCCGCGCGGGCAAACAAAATGTATGGATTAATTGCGCGTATCTCTAAAGATTTCTCCGACCCATCTACATCGGAAACCTTATACTATGCCTTCGTCAGATCAGAATTAGAATAAGCATCTATAATCTGGAACTCACATCATCAGTTATATATAGAGAAGGTAGAATCGGTTCAGCGTCGCTTCCTCAAACTTCTCTCCTATAAAACGGACAACATATATTCACCAATTGGCTTCCCCCATGATGCATTGTTGGCTAGACACGCTATGAACAGCCTAAGCTGCCGTCGTGATTGTCACTCCACAATTTTCCTGTTGAAACATATCAACAACCTAATTATTGAAGCACATATTCTGCAAAAACTCAATTTCAATGTACTTAGACCATCGTCTAGAGTAGACAACACGTTTTATTTACCATCACCACGAACAGATATCTTGAAATACTCACCGCTGCATAACATGTGTGTCAATTGTAATTCTACAAGTTGTCAGATTGATATTTTTGACTGTTCAATCTCTGCGATTAAATCCTATTACTTTAGTTAATCTCGGTATGTATAATTACTTCGTTAATTTGTTATTTTGTATTGTACTGTATTTATAACTTATATTACTGTTCTGTAGTTGGGTGTAACCTGTAGAACATTGTATCAATAAATAAAGTACACTGTTATGTAGTTGGTAACTAAGAAATAAAAACACACTAATGAACCAGTCTTTATTAAATTCAATGTATACCTACCACACTAGGAGACAATATCAGTGTTCTCGTATATATAGATCTATAGGACAGTTTTTATCATCTAGGTCCTCATCAAAGAGTCAATTCATTATGTATTAATTGAAAAGTTTAAACATCATATACAAAATATTCCCTAGTTCATTCACAACTGGATAAATTGAATCAGGTTGATGAAAGTAAACGGCAGCTCCTCATGTCATTTTTGAGCGGCAAATTATAATTGGATTTAATAAATGTATAGATCGATATGTTGTTCATAGATGTATATAATACCAAACATAGCATAAACGCCTTTAGATGGTTTGGGAGGGAAACCGAAATTTTCATTAAGTGTGATGTGCTTCTACCATCCACAAGAGAGTGGTAGTTGGAGAAAGAGTGTATGTGCTTTGAGCAGGGCCGCCGAGAGCTAGTGCGGGCCCCGGGATAGCTATATGTTTCGGGCCCGCTTAAATATTGAGTTCAAAATAATCATGGTAAACCTTTTACTTACCCATAATACTCCTGATTTAAAAAAAATTAAAGGCTTGATGATCTGATCATTAAATGAAAATGCTTGTAAATCAAAATAAACATGTATTATATAAAAATAGAAACAAGTAAAACAAAGAATAGAAAACAGAACTCTTATCCTATAACGAATAACAATCATACATATGAAAGAACAAAATAAATAATAAACCTTACGGTTCAGAGGTTCAAGACACAAAAGTAATTATCAGCGTAATGGAGCTTTACGGGCTTTTCGGTGTGAAAAGTTATCAAGAATTTCGGAAAAATCACAATTTCTGGCTAATTCCGACTCTATTGATAAAATAGCTAGGTCAGATAGCCGCTGTTGAGTCATTGTAGACCTCAAAACATTTTTAATTCTAGATACCTGACTGAAAGATGTTTTTCCTTCTGCAACAGTAACAGGCAACGTGCAGAACAGTCTCAGTGCTATTACAATGTTTGGAAACAAAGTGTCTAAATTTAATTTGCATATTTTATTCAGCAAGTTTATTGGTTTAAATTCCATATCTTCAAAATTTGCAGTATAATAGTTATTTATGTATCAAGGGCGTAAAATAGGCCAACTCAGTCAATTTTTCGAAATAAGATTATATAGGCTAGTAGCCATATTTGCTGTCAATTTTTGTGATCACAGATAATTTATTACTGCTTTTGAAATGGATTCAAGCGACGAAGAAAGTGTGAATTGTACTCCACCAGAAATAAGTAAAGCAGCTGAAGTTGCGAAATTGAGTTTATTGCCAAGTAAATCCATATGTTGAAAATATACGACAAGGTGTATGAAGAATATTTTTATGCACGACCGGGCGTAAAGTAGCACTTTAGATCTCGGATTTGCGGGCGTAAAGTAGCACTTTAGCGCCCGCGGACTACTTTATCGCCCGGCGGGCGATAAAATCGTTGAACAGGCGCTAAAGTGAATTTCAATCTCATATCGATAGAAATCTATATTCCGATGGATCATATAATCAAACCCAAAACATTATTAACAATAATATAACGAAAACAATGAACCTAAATTAATTTAAAAAAATGAATTATAACTTAATATTGACAATACAATTAGAACAGTTATTTATGGAAATATTTGGATTTGTTGTTTTCTGTTGTTGCAGATAGTTACTGATTTCAACTGATTCCTCATTACTAGAAGTCTGAAGAGAATGCATGTTATTATCTGGTGTTTCAGAGTAGTGAGCAATATTTTCAGATTGTCTGCAATGGCTAGTAGAAGGCTCATCATTTTCTACAATTTTCTTAGCAATCTTCAGCTTATTTGCAACTGAATTTTCTATATAACTTTCCGCAACAGTCGTCGACTTCCACCCAGCATGTCTTTCAATGTTGATTATATCCTCGCCTGCATCTGCTAACATAGTTGCTGAGGAACGTCTGAAGCAGTGACCAGTATATTCTTTCGCATCAGAAATACCTAGGTAAGTGGCTATTCTGAATGGTATTTGACCGAATGTATTTTTTCCGATAACCTGTCTCGTACACTTGCCATTTTTATAATATAAAAAAAACCGCTTTTGATCATTCTGATCTCGCAAGGAAGAATATTTTCTGTAAATATCCAAATAACTTGGCGATTTCTGTTCTTTATCGATTACAGTAAATACTCGATCTATCTTCGTTTTGGTTTTCGTATAGTTATGAGTAAGAATGTCTCGAAATCTTGAATGTCGTCCACTGTGATATTTGCCAATTCTTCGCGGCGACATGCTCCACAAATACCAAAAATCAGTGCTACCTACAATAAATTCTCAGATTAACATACTGAACATTGAGAAAACATGGAATTAGAACTTACTTTCATCATAAGATACAAATCGTCTGGTGCTTCCCTCAAAAATAACTCGATTTCTTCTCTGCTTAGAATCTTCGATTTCTTTGGTTTATAACCATCAAATTTTCGTTTCAAAAAGCTATCAATCTTGCGTATCTACTGATATCTATATTATCATGTACATTTAAAGTAGCTTTCAGCATGGAATAATATGACCACATGGTGTAGGGCTTACAATATTTAGATTTTTCCAGAAAATAGGCAAGAAGTACAGTCTCTGTGTATTTCTTATTTTTTACATTTTTCCCGTTGCACCACCTAACGAATTCTTCATACACCTTGTCGTATATTTTCTTGGATTTACTTGGCAATAAACTCAATTTCGCACCCTCAGCTGCTTTACTTATTTCTGGTGGAGTACAATTCACACTTTCTTCGTCGCTTGAATCCATTTCAAAATCAGTAATAAATTATCTGTGATCACAAAAATTGACAGCAAATATGGCAACTAGTCTATATAATCTTATTTCGAAAAATTGACTGAGTTGCCATGGTAACATTTATTCCATCACTTTATTTATTCTGTTCACGGCAGCCTTGATGTATTTTTATCATATTCTAGATATAAAGAGGTATGACATCAAATATACCGGTCGTGCATAAAATTTTGTATGTATTTCGGGCGTAATTTGCTTTTATGGACCTAGGCGTGTTAATAGCCCTCGCTATCGATCGGGCTATTACTTACACGCTGCGGTCCATAAAAGCCTATTTTACGCCCTTGATACATAAATAACTATTAAGATGTCTGATTCCATCTATTAATTGGGGGTTAGGAAGATCTTCAAAATATATTCTGTGTAGATTGCCGACTTTTTCTTCAATTTCGTTATCAGTTGCATTTTGAAAAGTCCAAAGTATATCGAATAAATTTGTAATATTTTTTGCGACTTCAAATCTGGTCCGAGCTCCGGGCCCCTCTTTGTGGCCCGGGCCCCGGCAATCTGTCCCAGCTTCCCCGCTCTCTCGTCAGGCCTGGCTTTGAGAATGGCATCGGAAATCTGCAAGATATTTGTCATATTTTCGATTGAAACATGCGTCGGACGAAGAAAGTTTAAAGCCCCTCAAACACTAATAACTAACTATAATTCTATTCCACATTCACCTATGGAAAACTCCTTTCATGTAAGTCCATGCTATCAAAACATCACCCAATTATTATTGTAGTCAATGATTATTGTCAACCACAAAAAAAATAGAATTATGCCTTCATGTGCACATTACATCAGATTGACAAGTGCTTATTCCACTTTCTCAGACTATCAACATTCCCATGAAATGCACAAAAACCAAGACAAACTAGAATTAAGCTAGAAATGTCGATGCAACTTTCGGAATCCCAAACTCTACAATAATTTATTACTTGATTTCGCGCTGGCAAGTTGAATGCATTCAAGAGAAGTGTGAAAGAATTTCTTCTGAATAATTGCTTCTATAATTAATAAGATTTTATGAGCTCTACACAAAGAATGGTTTTATGCTTTTGATAAGTGTTCTCAAATATGGTTTTATTTGTTGTTTATATACAGTGCGGTCCATAGGTATGGAATACATTCATTTTTAGCGTTATTATGTATTTGTTCAAAAAAACCTGATGAAAGTCGATTTATATTGTCAACTTGACAATTTATAGTATGCAAATATTACCCCCTTCTCGCACCCCCTCTGAATTATGAACACCCCCTCAAAAAAGTTAAAGGAGAAGGGGGGCCGTGTGGAACCTTGTTCGAAAGGTATTTTCATTCTCTGTTCAGAAATATTAAGTTTTTTAAATTTGGTGCAATCATAACTGAGAAAATTTATTTTGAAAATGTAAAATTTTGATACTTTACGTAGAATGAAGGAAATAATGTCACATAATGTTTAGGAAGTATTTTTCAATTTATTTAACAATTAAATAAAATGTTCAAAATGACCACCATTCACTTCTTGACAATAAGCAAGTCGATCTTGGAATTCTCGTACAACATTTTGTAGGACCTCAGAGGTTATGTTGTTGATTTCTTCAGTTATCCTAACTTTTAAATCTGCAATATTGTCTGGTCTGGTTTTGAGTTTAAATAACCCCATAAGAAATAATCAGGTATTTTATTATCTATTTTGCTAAACGTCGTCAGGAAAAAGGCGTTCAAGACACCAAAAAATTATTCACAAAACCCACATAAATAATGTCAGTGTATTGAAAAATATTTGTGTGTGTATTTGATTTAACTATGGCTCATTTATCCGAAACTCAAAGAATATACATTTTAATTATGATTGGATGCGGTAATAAAACAAGAAGTCAAAAGGAAGTTTGTGAAATGTTTAATAAATAAATACCCTGGTCAACACGTCTCACAGTCTACAGTTAGCAAAATAGAAACAAAATTTCGTGAAACTGGACATGTAAAAACTATTCAAAAACCAGGTCGAAATGTTAAATTGGGCAAGGAAAAAAAAGTTAGATGTACTGTTAGCGATTGAGGAAAATCCGAATATGACAAGTAGACAACTTGCCGCCGACAATGATGTAATTAAATCATCGATATTGAGAGCTTTACATAAAGAAAAATACCATCCTTATAAAGTTCAGTTGGTTCAGGAGTTAAATGAAAATGATCCTGATAGAAGGCAACAATTCTGTGAACTGATGATGGACAGAATGGAAGCAGATTTGCAGTTTATAAAGAAAATTGTTTTTTCTGATGAAAAAAATTGTTTTTTCTGATGGAGCTACTTTTCATTTAAATGGAACGGTTAATAGACAAAACTATTGGAGCAGAGAAAATCATCATTGGATGTGTGAGGCTCACGCACAATATCCTAAAAAAGTGAACGTTTGGGCTGGTATCATTAACAACAGAATTATTGGCCCTCATTTTTTCAAAGGCACAGTTAATGGTGAGGTTTATCTAGATGTTTTGATGAACTTTTTACAGCCTACATTAAAAATACTTTTTCCTGACTTAATGAACATTTAATTTAATTGTAAAATAAATTGAAAAATACTTCCTAAACATTATGTGACATTATTTCCTTTCTATAATAATAACGAGAACAATATAAGAATGGTAAGGACGTGCAATGTTTGTTTATTTCATGTTATATATGCCCAATCAATAGAGCAGAAAATCTCTATTGATTGGCCTAATTGGAAATATATTATCATCGAATTTTATTTTTCCTTGCAGAAAAAAGACCAAGGAACGAACACAGACGAAATTTTTAGTGAGTATATTTCAAGCATTTCCCTACCCCCTAGAGTAATTCGTTAAGAATCCACAATTATTTCGAATTAGAATGGCAATATTTACAAGTAGACTGACTTTATTTGGAATAACGAGAACAATATAAGAATGGTAAGGACGTACAATGTTTGTTTATTTCATGTTATATATGCCCAATCAATAGAGCAGAAAATCTCTATTGATTGGCCTAATTGGAAATATATTATCATCGAATTTTATTTTTCCTTGCAGAAAAGGGACCAAGGAACGAACACAGACGAAATTTTTAGTGAGTATATTTCAAGCATTTCCCTACCCCCTAGAGTAATTCGTTAAGAATCCACAATTATTTCGAATTAGAATGGCAATATTTACAAGTAGACTGACTTTATTTGGAATAACGAGAACAATATAAGAATGGTAAGGACGTACAATGTTTGTTTATTTCATGTTATATATGCCCAATCAATAGAGCAGAAAATCTCTATTGATTGGCCTAATTGGAAATATATTATCATCGAATTTTATTTTTCCTTGCAGAAAAAAGACCAAGGAACGAACACAGACGAAATTTTTAGTGAGTATATTTCAAGCATTTCCCTACCCCCTAGAGTAATTCGTTAAGAATCCACAATTATTTCGAATTAGAATGGCAATATTTACAAGTAAACTGACTTTATTTGGAATAACGAGAACAATATAAGAATGGTAAGGACGTACAATGTTTGTTTATTTCATGTTATATATGCCCAATCAATAGAGCAGAAAATCTCTATTGATTGGCCTAATTGGAAATATATTATCATCGAATTTTATTTTTCCTTGCAGAAAAAAGACCAAGGAACGATCACAGACGAAATTTTTAGTGAGTATATTTCAAGCATTTCCCTACCCCCTAGAGTAATTCGTTAAGAATCCACGATTATTTCGAATTAGAATGGCAATATTTACAAGTAGACTGACTTTATTTGGAATAACGAGAACAATATAAGAATGGTAAGGACGTACAATGTTTGTTTATTTCATGTTATATATGCCCAATCAATAGAGCAGAAAATCTCTATTGATTGGCCTAATTGGAAATATATTATCATCGAATTTTATTTTTCCTTGCAGAAAAAAGACCAAGGAACGAACACAGACGAAATTTTTAGTGAGTATATTTCAAGCATTTCCCTACCCCCTAGAGTAATTCGTTAAGAATCCACAATTATTTCGAATTAGAATGGCAATATTTACAAGTAGACTGACTTTATTTGGAATAACGAGAACAATATATTCTACGTAAAGTATAAAAATTTTACATTTTCAAATTAAATTTTCTCATGTTGAAAAGGGAAACATTCTCAATTGAATATTGAATAGACAGATTTTTCCACATCTGATTTTATGAACATTCCGTTCTTATTTTCAACAAATCAAATTTTCTCAGTTATGATTGCACCGAATTTGAAAAATCCTTTCAAACAAGGTGCCACACGACCCCCTTCTCATTTAAAATTTTTGAGGGGGTGCTCATAATTCAGAGGGGGTGCAAGGTGGGGGTAATATTTTCAAACTTTAAATTGTCAAATTGACAATAGAAATCGACCTGTTTCAGGTTTTTTTAAACAAATACATAATAACGCTAAAATGAATTTATTCCATACCTATGGACCGCACTGTACAGTACCTCCTACCCATTTATTATGTTTATTCACTCATTCATCTACATTTTATAGCACAGTGGAGACATTGGCACATTTTCAGATTCCTCAGTCTTCTTTTGAATAAATGTCTACTTTCACAATTCAATTTTCAGAATCTGATTTTTCTGTGGTTTTCATGAATTGATATTCTAACATTTTTAGTAAGGGCCCCAATGGTGGTCATCAAACGATAATAACTTGATCAGATCAAGAATGTATCTGTCAGTGCACTCGTTCATGGCATACCGAATTTCCGTTAGGCGAGACCACCTCTGCTATTGTTATGGAAATCCACAGAGAGCCTTTTGAAGTCGACGTCTCCTTCCATGAAATTGTTGTGTCATCGAAGCATTTTTCGTATTGATTTATGGTATTTCGTCCTGCGTCTAGCCATGCAGACTGCGAACAATTGCTTCGATAATAATGAAATTACATTTCGAAGAATGGTCAAGTGGAGGTAGCAAACATTATTTAAAAAATAATCGTTTATCTACAAATAAATGGAAATTTGTTCATTTTAGGCAGGTTATTCGCTTCAAAGAAGGAGTTTCAGCTCAAGATGCAATTATTGACCTCACTATAGTTATGTGTAGGGCCTTGGATTCAGGTAAACTCTCCCTATGTGTTTTAATAGATCTATCAACAGCATGAGTCATGTCTTGCTCATTGGCTTGGAGAAGATCGGTATAAATGCAATTATTCGAGAGTCATTTATCAGGCAGAATACAGTGTGTTCAGATAAAATCGGAAAGAAGTGACCCACAAGTAATAAAATACGGTGTTCATCAAGGAACTGTTCTTGGGTCACTTCTGTTCAACTTCTAGCTGAATGACTTTTTCAGAGTGATACAGAAGAAAAAAATAACGGCCTTTTTCATACTGAATTTTTTAAACAGTAATGGTGGATTTATGCAACACCAATTAACAATTATCAAGTAACAATTATCAATTAACAATTAGCAATTAACAAGTAACGAATATGATGGCATTTATTATATTAACAATTAACTAAGAAAAGTAATAGTGGGTTTATAGATCCAACTAAACTAACAATTATGAATTTATAATTAAGAATTATCATTACAGAATTAAGAATGTGTTTATATACATCAACTAAGAATTATGATGGATGAAACCCAAGTATTATATGAAAATTATATAAATAAAACTGTTGTAGTCACAATAATCAGAAAAGCGCCTATCATTTCCAGAACGTCTTGATCTCCACAATCCATATCAAATATCTAAAGAAACAATCAATTTAACACGAAAAATTGGACCTAAAATTTCACCAAAATCTCACTATTTATATCAAGCCCGCCAAATTCAATAATGACATTGATGACATTCTCAAATGTCACGTTCTGCGCGTTTCATCAACAAAATTTCTAAATTCTTAGTTGTTAAGTTGAAAGTTAACCAACTTTGTAATTATTAATTCTCAATTTAAATGACAGACGTAAATGTATGAACCTTCATATACGTTCTTTGGTATTTAACATTCTTAGTTTCATTCTTAGTTTAATTGAATCTATAAACCCACTATAAGCATGCGCACAAGTCATACAATGCGGGAAATTGCCGAACGTGGTCGATCAAAATAGAATCATCAATTTCTATTTTTTACAGTATATTTTAACAAACAAATAAAATTCTAAAAGACACCCACAACCAAAACAAACCAGAATATTTTATTTAATAAAAGTTAGGTTAGCTTTCGTCATTGCAGGGACCAATCCACGGTCATCTGCGTACTAGTTGCGCACTAGAAGAAAATTTGGTTCAATTGAAGTAAGAAGTTAAAAGTTGGCCAACTTTCTACTTGTTAATAGTTAATTGATAATTGTTACTTGTCTGCATAAATACGACCTTTGTGAGATGATGGTTCAACTTATAATTGCTAATTGATAATTGTTACTTGATCATTGTTAATTGGTGTTGCATAAATCCACCATAAGTATTGTTTTCTATATTTTGGGGTTTCTCTTCCCCTGGCACATTACTAAATTTGCCCTGATACGTTACTACGTTTCTGGTATTCTGGATTCAAAAATAAACAAATAAATTTTTTTAGTAACGTACCGTTTGAAAATGACTTTCCTGAAATATTTCACAACAAAAGTAATATTGGAAATTCTAAACACAAAATATGTTCGAAATGACTACTGTTCTACGATAAGCGGGATTCATTATAGAGTAAGTTGAATTACTTTTTTCGGCAACCGTCCAGGATGTACCCACTTCCCGGACGCTTTTTCTTTGAGAAAGTAGCATTTTCCGGCTTAGTCCGGGAAGTACGTACTTCCCGGACTGGGCCGGGAAGAATCACGTCGTTGTTGTCATTGTAAATATGAAAATCTTGGTAGGTATGGTTTTGATAAATGCAGTTGATCATTACCATAGCAACGAAATAACGGCTGACAGTTCATATGAAATTAGTTGTCAAAAATTTACATGTTTTTTGATCGCAATTAAATATGGAAAGCAGCAGCGATAGTGACTTTGAAAATGTGCCTTGGGAAATTAATATAAATATATATAAATATATTAATATAAATAAGAATTAGAATGTTTCTGTTAATATGTAGTATTTTCTGTTCTGTTCTGTTTGATTCAAATAAGAATTAAAATGAATAATAAAGAAATATGTCGTCTCATTGATTTGTTATTCTACACGGTGGCCGAAAAAATATTGTACGCAACACGCCCGAAAATAGTTTTTTTGGACTCACAGACTTCCAGGACTCGCCTAAGGTTCGTCCTAGAATTTTGTCTATTCGTCCAAAAAAACCCTATTTTCCGGACTTGTTACGTAAATTACTATTCGTAGGTAGCAAAGCCGGAAATTGATCGTTTCTCAGCCTTTTTGTGGCCGGGAGATGTTCGTTGGTATTTTCCGTATTTTTTGGGTCAGAAGCGTTTCGCTTGAAAAACGTTACACTCAAATTCGGCCATGAAATTTTACGCTCATCACGCCCAAAGAAGTTACACTTATTTTTTTTTCATTTTCAATTAAATGAATTTGTTTATGAACTTTTTTGAATAAAATATAAAACAATTTGCAGAAACGAGCCCACCAATAGCAGTCACTGTATAATATACCGCAAAATTGACTTGAAAATTTTGCATTTCAAAAGGTATTCAAATATACATAGTGTACATACCAGGATACGTGTAAGTAATATCACACAGGATATCGGCCCAATTTACACTTAATTGTTGGTTTGTGCCAAATTGGCAACAACTATGAATTCAATGGAACAATTACGGTGGACTGTCAGCATTACTTTTGAAATACTAACAATAACAATTTTGTCCAATAAAGAAAAAAGATCCTGATTTACTCATCAAAATGTGCACCAACTGAAAATATGCATGCCTCAATGTTCGTATATAAAAAAAATCAGTCTGTCTAGGTTTTTTCAACGTAATAGAAATTCACAATTACATTTCTTCACTCAAAAACTTTTTATCGGACGAAAAAAAAAGTCAGGGGGACATTTTTACTAAGAGGTAATGAAACGTAATAAAAAAAAAAATTGTATTGTGTAAAATAGTTATTTGTATGCCAAGGCCGCGAAATACCTTGTCGTGCAATCGCACGCAAAGTGAGTATTTCGCGACCTCAACACAGTCCGCGAAATTTAGTTTCGCGCCCGTTACCCATACAACGGCCGCCAAACCGAAGGTCATTTCTAAATTTGACATTTCTGAAATAGGCTACATTTCACAACTTTTGATTTCTGCATCAATGGACATTCTGTTTGTCACACCAATCTTTGCTCTGGGGGAGTGTAAGATACTGAAATATCAATATCAGTATCAGACATATTTGCGTTTTGTCAAGAACTGTCAAAATATTTTGTATATATTCAAACATATCATTTCCATAGCAAACTGTGACTTTGCGAAAAATAACGTGTATGCCATGACCGCGAAAATTTTTAGCGACCTCAAGATTATTAACTTTTCCTTCGGTATGCAAAAAGGTATTTCGCGGCCTTGGCATACAAATAACTAAGTTATCCGAGGCAGGATAATTTTGAGGTCGCTAAAAAGTTTCGCGGTCATGTCATACACATTATTTTTCGTGCAATCGTCAAAATTAATCAAATATATGATTCCAAGTAAATATAGTATTGCTTTAAAATCAACAGCAATACAATTTAATTCACAAAGTCACAGCGTTGCTATGGAAATGCTGTTTGATTATACAGTGTGACCCATTTAAAATGGAACCACCCCTGTAAAATACGCATTTTTCAGTCATTCTCAAAAAAATTTTTTTGAAAATCAAGCATCAAAAACTGTATCTTGACACAAATTTTCATAACTTTAGTTTCATTTCCTAGGCACTCTATGGTTTTTTTTCTTCGTTTAAATGAAAACCATGGAAATTTCATAAAAAAATATTGGTTATCAACAAAGTTACAACAACTTTAATTTTGGAAACAAAGTATTTTATATTTATTTTCATTTAGATTATAGACATATTTAAAATCTGGCAACACTGCCGATACAAAGTAGAACACAAGTGAATTTGTACAGCGAAAATCCGAAGTCAATAGCTCATTACGTTCTACAGTTATAACTCCTGAAAGTATGGTAATGTGAGCGATTTCTGGTGGAAACGGTTTTGTAATAAAAATCTAACTACGCCACTGGATTTGTGAATTATATTCCCTTAAAATCATTTATTCAAGTTTTGGTTATAAGTGTATTCGAAAATAACAGAAAATTAAAAATTCATTTTCAAGTTATGCAGTTTTCAATAGCCGATAAAAACGAAATGAACCGAATCAAGTTTTAAATTATCAAAATTATTTATTCAATAATAAAACAGAAAAAAAGAAACAGGACAAAAAAATGTTCCTCTTTTATTCTGCAAAGCTCAAGTGAAACAAGCTTTTAGAGAAGGTATCAATAATTTGAGGAAAACTGAACTAATACATTGGGCATAGGTATTGTACTAAATCAATAGTAGGCTGTGATTTAGTACACCACAAATCGCTCACATTACCATACTTTCAGTAGTTATAACTGTTGAACGGAATGAGCTAATGACTTCGGATTTTCGCTGTACAAATTCACTTATGCTCTACTTTGTATCGGCAGTGTTGCCAGATTTCAAATATGTCTGCAATCTAAATAAAAATTATGATCAAATACTTTGTTTCCAAAATTAAAGTTGTTGTAACTTCGTTGTTAACCAATATTTTTTTATGAAATTCTGATGGTTTTCATTTATAACGACTACGAATCCGGTGGTGGAGTCAAATTTGGAAAAAAAATTGTATAATAAACTTTTGCCGTTTTTGACAAAGAAAAAAAACCATAGAGTGCCTTGGAAATAAATCTAAAGTTATGAAATTTTGTGTCAAGATACAGTTTTTGATGCTTAATATTAGAAAAAATATTTTTGAGATTGACTGAAAAATGCGTATTCTACAGGGGTGGTTCCATTTTAAATGGGTCACACTGTATTTTGATAGTTCTTGAAAAAACGCAAATAAGTCTGATACTGATATTTTAGTATCTTGCACTCCTCCAGAGATAATGCTCTATTCAATAAAAAATAATCCTTGTCATTGTCGTATTTTAGAAATGTCAAATTTGGAAGTAACATCTGGTTTGGCGGCCGTTGCTATGGGTAACGGCCTCGAAATTGAATTTCGCGGACTGTGTTGAGAACGCGGAATACTCTCTTCGCGTGCGATTGCACGAAAACGTTTTTTTCGTTGGAAAGTAGAACAAACCTTTCTCCTGAAACCAGTATTTACCCAGTTTTTCAAAAATAAGCAGGTTGAAGACCTAAGTTGAACTCATTTTCTCAAAATAATGCAAGAATTGAGAACCTAAGTTTTTGTATGTTTTAGTTTTTTTAACCGCTTTTTTAGTTGTTTCATCAACCCTCAGATGTTAATGAAAACTTGTATGAGTTAAAATATCGGGGGTCTTACCTTTTATAATGGGATCCGAAACCAATCTTGGGGCCATGAACATTTTTTCACCGGCTGTGGGAGTCGAACCCTCGTCGGGTGGAAACAGTGGGTACAAGTCTATCGCTGGTACCACTGAGCCACTAACCCCGTTTTGTTAACCGACGAAACCAAAAAGGGGGAGGTTCTCTAGTCTAAGCGTATATTTTTTTTTTATGTATGACCACGCCTTATTTTTTACTAAGACGTCCGATTCCAATAATTCTTTTTTTAGTGGATAGGGTGTACTTTGAAGTTGGTCCCATTTGAATTTAAAAGATAAAATCCACCCCTAAGGTAAGCAAAATGAAGGATATTGATCACTCACCCTCTGAATTCTGGTCCGTTAACCGATTCTATCAGGCATAACTTTTTACTGGGTTCTTCGATTTGGATGATTATGTTTTTATTAAATAAGGTATACCTCATAGTTGATCATATTTGGATTTCGAATGGAATTATTCACCCTTACGGGTAGACAAATAGGGGATAATTGATTTTTCACTTGTGAACATTTGGACACATATGTAGTTGACAATGACAGATCGCTATTGTCATTATTTTTGTTCTCCTACATCCGTCACAATCATTATATTACATGAGAGGATGGAATGATATTTATATTACAACAAATAGTAAAAGTAGATAATCATATTATTCAACTGGTAATAGTAGTAAGGTAAGTATTTTGAAAGTAATCAAAAATCAAATAGGTAGTAATTAGTAGATTTCAGGCACAAAAAATAGAAAATTAAAAACTTTTTAACAAAAAATTAAACCGATGAAATACGGAACTGAAAAGTAAAAAATAAAATAAACCTTCTTAGTCTCAATAACTAAGCTCCTAAATTAACTAATTCTGAGTCGGCGCCAAACGAACAATCAACGAAGATCATTAAGTTACTTCAAAAAAATTATCAGAATGTCACCGCGCAACTCGATGCCATCATTTTACGCCTTACTTAGTTACTTACATTAGTTTAGGAGCTTAGTTATTGAGACTAAGAAGGTTTATTTTATTTTTTACTTTTCAGTTCCGTATTTCGTCGGTTTATTTTTATTCATTTAAGTTTTTTTAAGTATTAATATTAATCACCTACCGTATATATTGTATCTACATTTATTTTTAACTACATTGACAGGATAGTAAAAAATTAAATATGAAAACAGAACAACGAAAAATATCAATATTGCTCGAACAGAGAAAATAATATAATAACAAGTACATAAATCTCAATATTTGAAAATGTTTGAAATTGGCAAAAGTGTTTATAGCCTCTACTAAATTCAATTTAGCAGCTTCTTTATGTTCAATTGCTGGCAAATAAAGATTATTTAGCATTGTTTGACCAATATAACTTCTTTATAGTCATTATTAGTTTAGATTAACTCAATGATATTACTGCACTAGCACAGGAATTGTGTAAAATTGTGTCAGAACTGTATATACTTTTGAAAAATCTCTCTTTCTATAATACCATTGATTGTTAATTAAGTTTTTTTTGTAAAAAAAAATCACCAGAATCCGATCACTGGTTTCGAAAATATAAGCAAAAAATCATGAATTCGTTCTTAAAAGTTATTCGCGCTTGCGCATAAATATGAAAAAGAAATGTATGTTGAAAGTTAGGCTAAGGCAATACCTAGCAAAACCAACAAACAGTTTCTTTCAAAATTTCTATATCAACGAAAAAACGACTTTTGACCGTTTTTCGGTCAAGCCAGATGAATGTGCCAGATTGGTCCCGATTATTCCAGGCCGTTTTCTTGGGATTCCGACATCACGCTAGATAAACATGCGGTTGTTTATTGTAAACGGCAGTCGCTTAGTGTATTCGGGTTCATGACAATAGTGTTTGAAATGATCTCTTTTGAAGTACAATCTATTTTTTGATTGATACGATTATCAAACAGATATTGATGGGGACGATGAAAAGTATTGCTTGAATTACTCACGGACGTGAAATAACAGATAGTATCCTTACAAAATGGGCACCAGGCATGGATTTCTTCAAGAAATTGACCCGATATTAATTTTCGATTGAATGTGAATCGCAATAAAATCAGACAATACCCATCCCTAGTCCTCTTTTTCGAGTAAACAATTCGTAAAGGCACAAAATAATCAGGCGACAGAATATGCTGTCACGTTAATCGTTAAGGATAGCAATCAATATGTTTTCATCATTTTAGTATGTTTTTATTTTAGGAAAGAACATCGACCTCTTCGCTCTCTCACTAGAACCGACGAAAAGGAATCCAAATATGCATTTTCTGAAAAGGAAGGAAAAACTGCAGAAAATGTTGAATCTTGCTTCACTATCATTTACAGCAGCAGCAGTATGCCAGCAGTTACTTCGACATGGTTCGGTGTTTGCAAAAATCTGGAAGAATGGGGATAAAAGAGAAGCGACTCTGGACTTACTTCAATCAGAACAACTAAAGCTCCTTTTCCAAAAGTACTCCTTAAATTCCTGAACTGTAAATGAAAAAAGGTTCGACTCAGCAGGTTTAAAGTTCTCCATCATTTGTATTTCTTGTGAAGACGTTACAGACATTTTGAAGAACTTTCATGGCGAAGTAGAAATCAAAACGGTCTTCAATAAACTGTCAGTACACAAAAATTCCAGAAGAGGCAAACACTCAGCCAAACACTACGTGAGTAGACGTGAGCATACCTGGTCAATCCAAACTGTCAAAAAGAAGGAAGGATTAAACAGCCATCTACTCCACTTGACGGTGGTGTGGATACAAGTATAAATAACAACTAATAATAACTTAATCGATAGTGAGTACAATTCTGGGTGAAAGATAGCATTACAATGCACTTCCAATGATATTATTTCAAAACCATCTGATTTCACAAAACAAATCGGACGAAAACTGTAGAGGTTTTACTCCTCCAAAATTTGTCTAGTACATCCCGAAAGGAGAATAAATAATAGTTTGAAAAAACTAAAAAACACGCTTTTATAGAAAACCAGTCTAAAAAAATTGAAAATAAGAAAAAACATTATTTTATTTAAAAAAAAGCGTGGGGTGCATGGCCAACAATTACCTGTGATCTGAGACATTTCATACTTTACTGCCCTAGGTGTGTAATGTACTATATAATTATTAATACCATGCGGGGGGCTTTTTTTAAAATAAAATTTTTTTTTTTCTTATTTTCAATTTTTTTTGTCTGGTTTCCTATAAAAGCGTGTTTTTTAGTTTTTTAAAACTATTATTTATTTACTACTTTTTAGTGTGGTTTATTTATAAAAACGTGTTTTTTTAGTTTTTTTTAACTATTATTCTTATTATTTTTTTGCAAATAAAAATGGAATATTCTTATCAAATTAGGTAATCATAATCTCCGACCCCAAAAACCCCCACATACCAATTTTGAATAGAATCAGACCATAATCACAAAACTCGGCCCCATTTTAAGCCGCCATCTTCAATTTTTCAATTTTACAAAGAATAATAATATTCGACCCCAAAAACCCCCACATACCAATTTTGAATAGAATCAGACCATAATCACAAAACTCGTCCACCATTTGGAGCCGCCATTTGAATTTTTTTTTCCACAAAAATCATAATCTCCGACCACGAAAACCCTCAGATACCAATTTTGAAGCGAATCGGACCATAATCACAAAACTCGTACGCCATATTGGAGCCGCCATTTTTTTTTTCACACAAAAATTTCTTAATGCATTGTCACCGGAGTTATGTACACCTGCCAAATTTCAAATCATTCGGACGTCTGGAAGTGGGTCAAAATCGCGCCCAAAGGAGTCGGTTACAAACAAACAAACAAACATACAAGTGAAGCTAATATAAAGCGTGTAAATAATAATAATAGTTTGAAAAACTAAAAAACACGCTTTAATAGAAAGCAAAACTAAAAAGTTGAAAATAAATAATAGTTTAAAAACTAAAGAACACGCTTTAATAGAAAACTAAACTATTATTATTATTCAATTTTTTTACCTATTCTACAATTTTGAATAGAATCGGACCATAATCACAAAACTCATCCGTCATTTTGGAGCCGCCATCTAGAATTTTCCAATTTTCACAAAAGAATCATAATATTGGACCCCAAAAATCCCCACATACCAATTTTGAATAGAATCGGACCATAATCACAGAACTCGTCTACCATTTTGGAGCCGCCATCTTGAATTTTTCAGTTTTGACAAAAGAATCATAATCTCTGACCACGAAAACCCTCAGGTACCAATTTTGAAACGAATCGGACCATAATCACAAAACTCGTCCGCCATACTGAAGCCGCCATTTCGTTTTTTTTTTTTCAAACAAACATTTTTTAATGCATCAAATCAAATCAAAATATGCTTTATTGTCGGAAAAATTAATTTTTTGTTGACAAAGCGAGTACTTAAAGGTAAATATGAAAATATATAAATCACAATGTAAATAGGAAAAAAGTATACATATAGCGTCACAATCACGTTATTACATTCGTAGTCACAAAAATTGTTAATGAACATAAGAAACATAAAATATATAAAACATATCATACATATAAAAACATATAAAACATATTATAAATAGTCACAATTTAAAATAATTTAAGATTTTATGCTGATATTCCTATCTGAGTAGAATTCGTCTAATGAATACTAGGCCTTCGATATCAAAAACTTTTTTACTGATTTTCTAAATTTAGTGGAACATGTTTCACCTTTAATTTCATTTGACAAGTGATTAAACATTTTCTTGCCGTTGTAAATGAACGATCTCTTAATTTTTTAAGAAATTGGAATTGGTAAACATATATTGAACGTATTTCTAGTATGACGTCGAGATATAGTAGAGATTTCATCTTTGTATTTTTTTTTGCATTAGGCATACCATTTCCAAAATAAGAATGCAAGGCGAAGTCAGGATATTGTGTTTTTTGAATGAGGACCTACAGGAGTCCCTGAATCCTGCCTTACACATATTTCTAACTCCTCTTTTTTGCAGTACAAATACCCTATCAAATAAATATTGGCAAGATGTTCCCCAAAAACATATACCATAGCGTGAATGGGAATCAATCAGAGCAAAGTACACCTTTTTGGCCGACATAGTGCCCAATTCATTTGCTGATACTCTGACAGCAAAGCAACCTGAAGAAACTTTCTTACAAAGATAAGTTATATGATTTGCAAAAACCAAGTTTTTGTCTATTTGCAATCCTAAAAATTTTGCAGACTCCTTGTTTTCAATTAATTGAGTTCCTAGGTAAATTTCCAGCGAGGAGCACTTGAGTGTGATAATGCTAGTCTTAGCGATGTTGAATGATAAAAGGTTAGCATCACACCATTCTTTTATTTTTTTTATATCTTGGCTAATCCTTTCCTGCAGTTGCATCTCATTATTGCTGTGCCAAAATAATGTAGTGTCATCTGCAAATTGAGTTATATTTGCAGATATATCAATGCAAGCTAAATCGTTGATATATAGCAAGAAGAGAATTGGGCCAAGAACCGACCCTTGTGGAACTCCGCGAGTTACTGTCTGGGATTGTGATATGTTGCCATGGAGTGTGACTTTTTGAGTGCGTTCTGATAGGTATGATCTGAACCATGTCAACGATACGTCTCTAAAGCCATATACTTCTAGCTTTCGCAGCAGGATTTCGATTGTCACCGGAATTATGTACACCTGCCAAATTTCAAATCATTCGTACGTCTGGAAGTGGGTCAAAATCACGCCCAAAGGAGTCGGTTACAAACAAACAAACATACTAGTGAAGCTAATATAAAGCGTGTAAAAATAATTTTTGGCGCCATCATCCAATATGGCACAGCCAGCGCTAGACTGCAAATTTTGTTCAGCTCACCAAACTAACTCAAGTTTCACGATGTTTTCCAAGTAAGATTATATTTTGCCTGTACTATAGATCTTGGCGGGATATTCTTCATGGGTGGTTCACAATATACCAAGCGTATAAAATCTGACGGCCCGCCTCCAACGTAATAACATTCTATTAAAATACATTAATTTCAGGATAATTATACATCTAACCATTTCTGGGCGTTTCCGGAGAAAGGAGAGCAAGCAATGTGTCATATATGATGATTTGTCATTGACAGAGCAAAAAAATTAAAATGAATGTACATTTCGATGACTCATTGGAGTATGCGAAAAATTGGTAATAATCCGTTATCATTCATGCGATCGACCCCAAGCTGATCGTAAGTTGTTTTAAATATATTTTCAATCCTTCAAGGCAGAGTTCGACTGTTTGATTAATTGAAATTTGTATGTTTCTAAATGGATTACTGACTCATTACAGCATACTACGCACTACCGGTCCAAATGGTTGACATGTTGAGTAACTTACTTCTGTAAGAAGACTTTACTTTACAAGCACATCTGGGCGCGATTAGTACTTAAATGGGTGACCACTGCCTTACAAGGAACGTTCGCGTTATTAAGCCCCTTACAACTGCAGTATAGTAGCATATCTACAGCTGCAGGCGATGTATCAATGAGCGCGAGATATATCGAGAGATATACCGTCCTTTGGAGGGGACGTTAAGATGGCGGCACCGAGTTCATAGATTTTGAGCTCGTTAAAGAACTGTACCTTTGGAAATACCAAAGGATTTGGCAAAATTTCCGGTTGGGGGAAGTCTGCTCACCTGCGTCGTTGTTAAGCCTAGTCGCAGAATCAGGCCGACGTTAAATAAATGATAAAAAAAATCCTGTCCGGAACATGAATGTTCTTTCAATTTAATACAGAAACAATTATATATTTCTCCAAAAATTTTATCCATTGTAATTTTACAATTGCTGGTGATTTTTTTGAGGGTAATATCATAAGTGCTAGAGATTTTATCGAGGGTAATATCATAAGGGATGAAGATTTTATCGAGGGTAATATTAAAAGTGTCATTTTATCGCTCATAAAATTTACAAATCTTCGATGAATTATTTTGCGGTTTTAATATGTTATTAAACCACTAAAGCGAAACTTAAGTGGTTTAATCTTTGATAATAAGGTCGTAAATTGCACGAGTTAAATTTCCTAGATGCAAATTGCTTAAGGAAATATTTATAAATGTAGCGATAAAATCATCCAGCACGAATGATATACAGGGTGTCCCAAAACTCAACGTCATCCTTTGGAGGGCTGATAGTCCAGCTCATGACTGACCAGAATATCACAATATGACCTTGGTAAAATATTTATAGTTTTGGAGATATTGGCACTTTTATGAATTTCGTGAAAATCGAAACCTTTGATCAGTATTTCGAGTGCCGCAGGTACAAAACTTCATAGTTTAAGATTCTAATTTTTGTTATGCAACCTGTAATAACCCTTCTATTGATTACAATCCAAAATAAAAATATTGGTGCAATACCTTTGGAGAAAAAAAAACATGTTTGCCCGATTCACGAGTTAATTTATTTTATTAGCGTACTTAGACTCTTCATACTGTAAACAAAATCACCACGCGAGCCTGGCGAATTATTTCAAAAAATTGCTCATTTGGTGTAGTTTTTGACATGATACAACATTCACTATCTTCCACTCGAGGAAAAAATATATTCCTACTTTACTGCAATACGAGCTCAATGTGAAATTATTTCAATAATTAGGAATTCGAATGAAAACACTTGTAAATTGAAGTGGCAGGTATTTATTGGCAACTAAACAAAAGACAAAAAAAAATTAAAGAATGTGTTCAAATTGCCTGCCACCAAGTCGAATGCAAGCGTGGCATCTTTTTAAAAACGATCTTTTTATTCGTCTTGTACTTCCTTCGGCACTTATTTGGAAAGCTGCTTCATTAATACGACGTCTCAAGTCATGTTCATCATTTACTGGGTTTGCATAGACCTTCTCCTTTATGCAACCCCCGTAGAAAAAATTTAGCGGGTTTAAATCAGGAGACCGGGGAGGCCACAAAATAGGACGAAGACGGCCGATCCATCTCTGTGGATAAGTTTGATAGAAATAATTTCTCACTGGTCGTGCGTAATGAGCTGGACAGCCGTCATTTTGGAACCACATTGCCCTGCGTATTGCCAAAGGTACATCTTCTAAAAGAGTAGGCAGTTCGTTTTCTAAAAAATCGCGATAAATTTCCCCGTTTAGAATGTCAGGTAATTCAAAAGGGCCAATTATTGTATCTTTCCAGATGCCGGTCCATAGATTTACTTTGAAGCGATATTGTGACTTTTGTTCTCGCATTGCATGTGGGTTTTCAAGAGCATACGTATGAAGATTGTGCATGTTCATGAAGCCATCTTTTGAGAATGCTTTCATCTGTCCATAAGCCTCATTATTGAAATAATTTCAAAATAGGCTCCTAGTGAAAGATAAAGAATGTTATACCATATCAAAAACTACACTGAATGTGCCAGGTTAGCGTATTCATATTGTACACAGTACACAGTCTAAGTGAGCTGATAAAATGAATTGACTCGTGAATCAGACAAATACTTTTTTTTTCTCCACAGGTATGGTAGCAATCATTTTATTTTGGACTGTAATCAATAGAAGGGTTATTCAGGGTTGCATAACAAAAACTGGAATCTCAAACTATGAAGTTTTGTACCTGCTGCACTCGAAATACTGATCAAAGGTTTCGATTTTCATGAAATTTATAAAAGTGCCAATATCTCCAAAACTATAAATATTTTACTAAGGTCATATTGTGATATTCTGGTCAGTCATGAGCTGGACTATCAGCCCTCCAAAGGATGACGTTGATTTTTGGGACACCCTGTATGATGAGAATATTTCCGGAATCACAGTATCAAAAGTCATGATCTATTTGCATTTTCAACGTATAATACCATTGTAGCAAAAAGCATATTATCAATTTTGTACGCAAATATTTATTTTTCAAGACCTCACAGTTCATATACTTTTGTTTGGTTTAAATGGCACTTTTCCGAAAATTTTTTGTTTTAAATTCATTGTCTTTGTAGAAATTGGGTTCAGTTGCAAGGACTGAAATTACAGTGTACGTACATGTGCATGGCAGAGAGTATAAGTCGCTCATTAACATAGTCAAAATAGGATAAAATAATTCACGAAGAGTTTGATCAGGTCCATCGGTAGAAATGCCATTTGAGGTATTCAAAAGATTTCCTTGAGAGAATAGTTAGGTAACAGAAAATATTGTTAGAAATAAGGAACTAGATGAGCGCAGTAGTAATTTTTTGCCCGAAGGGTTTTTTGGACTTTTACATTGATTATTGTATTTTTCGACCAATGAAGATATTCCCTGGCTAGAGGAAATAAACTCTCAATTACTTCATCGTTGATAGGTAATACCTATAATAACCGGACTATTTTTGGAACCAGTGAGGTTCAACAAATGGTTGCACCTATGGTAAACTTCGAATAGGATCGGAAAGATAACCATATCGTTCTGAGGGCAGCTGTGTACATAATCTCTCGAAAGTAAGATCTCTCTCAAGGTATGTCGTTCTGGTTTTACAGACAGACTTTGTCAACCTGATATTTTAGTCATTTCAAATTTCTTATTATTCAATCAGTTCAAAATACGTTCAATTTTGAAAAGGGAAGCTTTCTCAATTGAATATTGACTAGAAATATTTTTCTGTGAATTGAAAAATCCACGATAAATGAATACCTATCAGATGTAGTTCAATGTCCAGCGTGGCTTCAGCCGGGAAAGTAGACGTTCACAAAAAATTACTTCATTTATCGTGGATTTTTCAATTAACAGAAAAAACATTCTAGTCAATATTCAATTGAGAATGTTTCCCTTTCCAACATGAATACCCCACAAGAGGTTATCTTGACGATGGAAGATAGTGACTAAAGTTTATCTTTCAGTCGCAGATGATTCCACATCTGATTTTATGAACATCCTGTTCATATTTTCAACAAATCAACGTTCAATTTTCATTACAATGCAAACGCTAGAAATTATTATATGAATATCCTTCCTTCTGGGATTTTATAAGTTAATTTAGGGACCTCATAGCCACAGAATAATTCATTGAACTGAGCTAATAATGTTAATGTATGTTGTTCAAAATTTCGAAAACATGTGTTTTATTCAGAATGAATGAGGGAAAATACAAAGGAGGAGACTTATTGAGTATAAAAGTTACAGTTCTAGAAAAATATTATGATTCTTTCAGTATACTTGCGAACATATTTTTTTCAATAAAGTGTAAGACCTATAATTTTTAGTGGACGAATATTTCTCTTTTTTCGATTCGATATATACCAGTTTGGAGTTTGGTATCTTCATTATTTCACAAACTGCGTATGTTAAAAATACCTCCACTGTGAATACAACCACTATTTTACTTGTTGATAAAAATGTGGGTTGATTTGAATCTGAATGAATTCGTATAGAAAGAAAATATGTAAGTGAACCGACAGTTTGAAAATCATGTAATTGAATTCCTTCATACGAGTGGATTTTTTTGGTCTAAAACAGCAACTAGAAATGTATAAATAATTGGTAGCCTCTACAAGATTTGTAACCAATCCATTGGTTCAAAAATGAGGGAAGTAATCAAATATAAAAGTTGTTGCATTCTATACAAACGCAATAATCAGATATTCAAAATTGCAAACCGATGAAAGTTATTTGGACTAGTTTATGAAATAGAAAATTAAGTTTAAGGTGTGAAAATTGTTATTCTATTGTGGAGAAGAACCTTCTCATTCATGGAATTTGTTTAGGAAACGATCATAGTTCTTTGGGTACCACAGAGTTTTTGGTGGAATGAATAATTTCCAACTATGAGTATGGTGCGAACTACCTATATGTTTAGGAAAAAATTATATAATAATCAGAAATGTCTGTAGGTGTACAAATAATACAAAAAAAATTGTCAAGAGCATACTGAAATATGCGTATATCATTTGATCGCTTAATATAAATAACTAGCTGGTACCCACATATAATTTGTATTTTTTCCTATGTTTTTCTTGGTGTTATTCCATCTAGCTTATCCCTGTGGCTTTGCTCGCTTCCCGTCATCCTGTTTCCCTTCATTCGATTTACTGTCAACTGGTTATCCCGTTAACACTTATCCCGTTATCTCGTTTGGGTGGCATAATTGATTTGATAGCGAAAGTAATGTTTTTGATGACTATAACAAATCTACTAACCCCTTTTCACCCCTTTAGGGATGGATTTTTCAAATAAGGTTAAACACGATTCCTTTGTTTGTAACAGAGAGCCAAAACACCAATTTTCATGACTAACGAAAACTAACGGAACCCTCACCACTTACGAGTCTGACAGAAATTCAGTAAAATATCCAATGGTAAATAAATATTACTGAAAATCATTCGTGGAAAAAAGAAAAGAGTTCCTCACAATTTCATGTAATGAACTAGAAAGAGCCTTCAGAACGTAACGTAATTTCAAAAGTTTAAAGTACTTTTAGGTTTTAATTCATTGAAGAAGATATAACCACCGAACGGGCCTATTTGATATTGACCTTCGGTTTTCAGTAACTGAGAAATGTGCCCAGACACAAACTAAATGAGACACAAAAAAAATTGATACGAAGATATGTAAAACAAATCGGAAACAAAACATTGACCCAGGTGACACAAATGTAACAGAAGATGAACAATTCCGTCAAAAAACCCCACACGGAATACATGGGATTTTGGTTGATTGCGGAACTCAATGAAACTCTGGTATGTCACGATGTGTCGGTAACACTTTAAATGGACCATAATAAAATCGTATGATTAGTTTCCGAGAAACACGGTTATTTTAAAAGTAGTTACAAAAACAGAAAATAAAGGTAATTTATCACAAATTGAGATTATTTCTTGTTTATTCTCGTGATTTGGGTAAACTATGTTATGCCTTTGGAAACGCAATTCTATTATGATCCAAAACAGTATTTAGTTTACCGGGGTCATCACAAACGTACTCAAAAACATCATATTTCGACGTTGCTAATTCCACTAATCAGAACTGAGATCTTTAATAGTTTAATTTCGATATTTGGCTGAGTAATGTTGACAGTTGCAATACTATTATGATACAAACACAATTTTACCATAACGCGGGTCATCAGAAAAGTACTGAAAATATCCTATTCCGAAGTTATTTACTTCATTCTTCCAATAGAAACTTTGAAGGACCATATGTTTTCAACTTTTAACGTTATTATGTGAAAACCCTTAAGCCATAATATGTGAAAAACTTTAAGCCAAACTTATATTTCAATGATGAACATAATGATACAAAAGAAGAAAACGTAGATCAAGGAATAAAACGAAGTTCAAAGTAAATATAACCACATGCATTGTTTAAAATTATATAAATATAAATGTGTACTCTTTGTGGTGTGACAAGTGAAACTGACAGGTTAGGAATAAATCCCGCAATTATATTTAAGCCAACGACACCTGACGGGTGTCACTTGGAAATTGTTACAGTGGTGCCAACTGTTAGATTAGTACCAACTGATGTTACCAGGTGGCGGTAATGTTAAAAAGAACTATTATTTGATATTACATTGTTGTCAATTTTGATTGATATCTAAAGACAATACATAAGAGTAGATCTCACACAAATGGTTATTATCGGTTTTTTTATTTATACAATTGTTTTATTGGGGAACAATGTTCTCCTAGATGTATGTGACACTTTCACTGAAATGTAATTCATCTGGGGGTCAAATTTATTCACATGTTCTGTCAGAGCACATCTTTCAGGATGCAGTCTGCAGTCACTTTTATGAGAAATTATTCTGTTCGATAATGATCTTTGCATTTGACCAATATATTGTTTATTACAACCATGACAAGGAATATTATAAATTACATTTGACATTGAAAGCAATGGAGTTTTATCTTTAACTTCAGAATAAATTGATCTGCTTGTTAGAACTGTTTTATATGATGTTTAAAATTTTTCAGGATTGTGAAATAATCTGGAGAGTTTAGGAGTGATCTCTCTTATATATGGAAAAAAATAACTCTACATATATACCCGACTACTTGATGTGCATGTAATACTTTAGACTCTTTCAGGAAGCGCATTTTCTTCTTCTGCAACCTCATGTACAATGATATCTTGAACGCATTCCAAAGTATTGGTAGTTGAAAATTTTATATTTTCTATAATATGCCGACTGTAGCTGAGGTACCCTGTATCTCCTTCACTTATCAACCGATTTGAATGAAATTTTGTAGAAAGATATGAGACACAATTTCGGATTGACAGACACAAGGAAACAAAATGGCCTACTTCAGGTTTCGCCAGAATAACCACCAACTTCGATTTTTCAAATGGAACACCCTGTATGTTTGATGTTTTTCAGATTCTACGGTTCAAAAAATTAGATACGAGAGTGTTGCCAAATTTTCATTTTACAAATGAGAAAAATAATTTCTCTATTTTTTTTTAGCCTTGATCAGGTTAAAATCTATACTAATTTACATCAGTAACTCATAGTAATTTCATCGATAAGGTCAATAACAAATCCTACAGCAGGAATTGAAATTTTCTGAACGCATTTTTAACGAAAAAATTTTTTTTTTCAAATGGTACCTACCGAGGGTCGTCTTGCCATTCGATAGAGAATGTAATTACCAATTCAACGATATACATTATTTACTACTTTCTTTTTGTTCAAAACTAAAAATGATCAATTATTGAATTTGTACAATATTTTATACGATGCCTACAAATTCCAATGAGTTATCCGTTTAGGTTTGATAAAATGAAAGGTAGCCGTGGAATCATGTAAAACACTAGGTGGTTAATGTCATGTCAAAAGTGAAATACCAATTTTACTTGTCATCTCGTTTCGTTTGTAAAAAGGTTTTTTGAAATGGAAAATAATAATCGTTATTCTCGAAACGAAAAAAATGGATATGATATTGATATACGGAGAATGTCAGAAGACGCTGCCAATGCTAGTATGCTATACGCTGTTCGTTATCCGTTAAGACGGCACCCATCGAGGACCTATTTCAGGAAATTGGAAATGATGCTAAGGAAAGAACCAGCTGATCAAAACCACATCACCTTCATCGTCAGTGAAGAAGCGGAAACTAATGTTTTAGCATATGTTCATTTTTCTCCAGCTGCCTCAGTGCAAGAATTGGAAATTGAATGTGGGATCAGCAGGGAAAGTGCCAGAAAAGTATTGAAAAAACATAAATATCGCTCCTATAAATACAGTTTGCATCAGCATCTTTATGAAAATGACCCAGAACGGAGACTAACTTATTGTAATTGGCTTTTGCGTCATCATGATTTGAATAATGGTTTTGTCTCGAAGGTACTGTTTACAGATGAGTCTAGGTTTACGAATAATGGTATGTTCAATAGGAATAATAGAAGGTATTGGGCTCAAGAAAATCCTAGGTTGCTGAAAGGAGGTAATTTTCAAGAAAGATTTGGATTCAACGTCTGGGTAGGAATCATAGGGGCAAGAATCATTGGACCAATTTTTTTCGACGGGCCTTTGACGGGCCAAAGATATCTACCTCAATACAAAATTTTACCGCCCATTTCACCTCTTTAGGGGCTGCATTTCTAAAAACACTGAAACACTTTTATTTATTTGTAACAAAACCTCAAAGACCAATTTTTATGACCCTAACTTGAAAACTAACTGAACCCCCATACTAATTTTCATCCCCCATTTCACCCCTTTATGGTTGAATTTCTAAAAAAAATATTTCTTTATTTGTAACAAAAGAACTCGAATAACAATTTTAATGATATGAAGAAGAAAAAAAAATAAGAAAAACACGAAGTCGTCTTCACAATATAATATTAACAATCGATTAGATCGATACCATCGATTAGGTGAACAAGTTTCGAACCTCTATAGGTTCATCATCAGCATATATAAAAGTATTCTACAATAAAAGAAGAACAAAGACTTAGTTACATGGGTAATGTGATACAATAAGTGCTACTTACATGGAATTTTAATGATTCTAACTTAAAAACTAACGGAATCCCAATTCAAACTTTCACCCCCCATTTCACCCCTTTGGGGGGTAAATTTCAAAGAACACGGAAACATATTTCTCTTTAATTCAAATACTAATTTATATGACCCTAATATGAACCTTCATATAAAATTTCACCCCCCCTTTCATCTCTTTAGGTTAATTTCAAAAACAATATACTTAAAAACTAACGGAACCTCCATGCAAACTTTCACTCCCCATTTCACCCCTTTAGGGGTTGAATTTCTAAAAACCACTGAAACACATAGTTTTCTATTTGTAACAAAGGCTTCAAATACCAATTTTTAAGACCCTATCTTAAAAACTAATGGAACCCCCATATAAACTTCCAGTCCCAATTTAACCCCCCATTTCACCCCTTTAGGGGTTGAGTACCCAAATACACTGGGAAACATTTTTCTTTATTTAAATTGAAACAATTTCCATGAAGGTAACTTCAAAACCAACGGTACTTTCATTTTCACCCCCCTTTTCACCCCTTTTCACCCCTTTTCACCCCTTTAGGGATGGAATATCTTAGTGGTACCTATATCATCATAGGAATTTCAGCTCTTCAGGTCCAGCGGTGTGGTCTGGGCGTTGATCGTAAGTAAGTGAATCAGTCAGTGAGGACATTATATGTATAGATAAATTGTAAATTGTATAAATTGAATTAGACTAGGAGGAATCGGCGCATGAGTACCGAAAACTATTCCAACTCAATTTTTTTATGCGATCCTCTTCAAATTGCCCTACTGATGATATAAATGCATGTTGCCATGGGGCAACCCCTTGCCATATTGTTTAAACCGAAATTGTTTGAAAATTAAAATTTTTTAATTTTTTTTTTTTTTAAATAAAATTAAAAAGGCCATACTTTTCAGATAAAGTTAATATTTTTAAATAGAATTTTTAAAGGTTTAAAAATATCAAATTTGGGTACTTTTGACCCATAAAAAATATATTAAAAAAATATATATAAATAATTTTTTTTTAATTCTTTTTACAATTGTTGATAATATTCTTATTAGATATTTTAAAAAAATTTAGGGAACATAGAAATTTGGACAGGACAACGTCTGTCGGGTCAGCTAGTGCTCTATATAATCAACAATTTTGTCACAAGAACAAACAAAGATCTTGAGGTTTCATACAAAGAGTAACCTTGAAAAAATAAAAAACAAAAAAAAGGAATCTTTTCATATACATATCCATATAAGTATTTTTTATTTTATTATTTTTCAATTCATTTGAATGTTTTTTCAAAACATTTAAGTGCGTACCAAAATCTTTTTATTATTTGTATATATTTGTGATTCCAAAAATGTTCAAATACCATTATATCTTATTATGGTTAATACATAAATTACTATGATAATAACAAAAAAGTAATATAAACTGATAAAAAAGTAATTTTAATAACATGTTCCGATCCATGCTTGAATAACTTTTGTAAAATTGATTCCAGAAAAAAAGTTGTGAAAAAAAAATTGTAGACAATTTCATTATTAATAACATTGCTCTCTGTAACAATCTTGATAAAGTTAATAGTTTTTAAGATAAATGATAAATAATAATTCAGGACACAGAGAGGCCGATGCAGTGCGTGAGTCAGAGAGAGACGGCGATACTTAAAGGTAAGCGACGCATACTTGTGAGTGCCCGAAATTAACAATAAAAAAACATTTATAAACAATGAAATTTTTTTAAATATCTATTAAGAATATTATCAACTATTGTATAAAGAATTAAAAAAAAAGTATTAATTTTTTTTATATATATTTTTCATGGGTCAAAAGTACCCAAATTTGAGATTTTTCAAACCTTTAAAAGTTCATATCTCTAAAAATATTAACTTTATCGTGAAAAGTCATTGGACCTTTTTAATTTGTATTTCAATAAAGAATATAAAAAAAAATTGTCCGGTTGAAAAATAACAATTCCTTGCAATTGTTTAAACAATTTCGGTTTAAACAATATGGCACGGGGCAACATGCATTTATATCATCGCATGAAAAAATTGAGGTGGAATAATTTTCGGTACTCATGCGCCGATTCCTCCTAGTCTAAATGTAAATTGGGTAGGTTACTGAAGATTTAAAATAAAATAAAATGTACGGTTTGACATTCACTTTGACATTTCAATAACATTTTATATATTGGACGAAGCAACGACTTTGATTTTAAATTTAATACTAGCAAGAAAAAAAATGCTTTCGACTTAAACAGGCACATTGAAAATGTTTGAGAACCTTTTCTCTTTTTCCAAATTTTGCTTCCAGGATGTTATCATAAAATTAGGGATCCCACGTGCTTAAAGTGTATTATATGAATTGTTCGCAAAAATTAAATTATTCAACAGTAGATTTTCATCACACTGTCATCCGTGTATTCTAGGATAACTGACCTATTTTTCTATCGAATGTTTTGGATACTCTCCAACTTTTATCGATGCACATGTGCTTTGCTGTTCATTTCCTTCAACTTTATAATTTGAAATGATGAAATGGAAATTTTAAAACGGTTCCGAATCAAACATAAAATGATATTTCCGAATGAAGTTCACAGTTATCATATTTCACGCTTAATCACCTTAATGAGGTATCTCATGGTTTTTCTTCAAGCTGTTGTATTGTCTAAAGTAATAAAGATAAAATTGGATGCATACATGTACCACTTCTGGTAATTCAGACATAATTGTTTTCATTTTTTAATTAATGCCCTCAATATAATCCTGAATAGACCGCCGCTTGTCACATTCTGTAACACTCATATCTTCCCTTAATAGGCCAGTAGATATAGACAATCAATTAACATTAATTCCAAAAGTTTTCAAACTTCAATGGTATAGTTTTCCCAATATCAATTGCAGAAGCATAAAAAAGTCTTGCGGCGAAATCCTGTGAGCAGCAGTGGCGGAGAAAACTAATTTTATTTAGATATTTTAAGATTTTTAAAATACTTCATAAATTATGAAAAATGAAAAAAAATTAAAGATAAGCTTTTATTTATACAAATACATTAGGAAAGAAAAATAATTTCTTTCATTGTTTGATGTTATTATTATATCCTAAAACGTATTTCGATCGACATACACCAAGACCACAGACGCTACTGGTTTTTAATCTTTCAGAGCTATTAAAACACAAATATAACGCGTGATTTATGACCTCCCATCGTATAGACACACCCCCAAGCATTGTTGTCCGTTTTGATTGGCCCAGACGAATCGGTGACAGAAGTCACTCAAGTCCACGTTGACTATCGGCTCTTTTGATCTTCCCTTCGCCGACGGCGAATGTTTACGAGTTATTTTTCGTTCTGTTTCTTCGCATATACGCTCGTGTTAGCGAAGTGAGTTTTTATTTGCTCCCTATAGAAACAGCTTCTGCAATTGATATTGGATGGACTATATCTTAGTGCATCAATGAAAACAAACTATAAAGTTTTACAGAAGTCTGCGATGAACGGAACATTGTTTTAATTGCAAAAAACGTTTCCATGCTTTATTTTTGCACTGAAAATGGCAAAAGTTGTGCAAACCAGGCATACCGATAGTAATGATGTTTTACAACATGCAATAAGATTGCAACATTGTAAATGTTACGGAACCTTGTTTTTCGTCATTTGTTAAGTTTTTCATTGTAATTTGTTTACAAAAATTACAAAATTCGCAAATTGGAAAAAGGAAAAAAACACGTAAATTTGCAACCGTCATTGTTCAACGGAACATTTTTTTATAATTGTTTTTTTAAATAATTTGGCCAAATTAAACATTGTGCAAATAGGTTTGAGATATATATTAGACCGACATATGTCTACAGTGGTCCAGTTAAATACATGATTATCCATCGCGTATATCTGTTATATTTTGTACTGGTTGATTGAAATTGCATCCGACGAATAATACGGTTACGTAGTTAACCACTACAAAATTTGAAACTAATTATTAATCTTAGAAGCAATCACTGTCTTCGACTAATCAGCGAAATGAATGTGATCTAATAGTTTCGAATGAAACAACCGAAAGAGTACAAAATTTTGCTAAATTCTGCTAAAAGACTATTGGAAAACATACATCTTTATCGCATTAGAAACCACAAGCAATCATTCTTCATTTAAAATTTTCACTTGTCACAACATGACTTTTTAGCAATCGAAGAGATTTAAAATGAATAATCGATGTCTATGGAAGTGAGGATATCAAAACGTTATCGATTGTAAATCTCGCAAGTACATAATTTTCATCATCAAACAGAAACGTTCTGAAAAAAAATTGTGAAATCGATATTACATCTCAAATTTAATTTTTACAGGTATGTATTTCTTGAATTAAATAAAATTATAATTTACCTTTCCACTCGAATTTCTTACTCCAATTGTGGTTTCGCATAAAAATTCCATTGAATCCGAATGGAGGACTGAAATGTAATCTACATGTAAGAATCATTTTCTTCATTTATAAAAAATAAAATAAAGAGGGGAAAAACACTGTGACGTAACACAGTTGTAGGTTAATCGTACTAATGAACAACTGTTAGAGTGTTTTCTAAATCTCAATATTTCCTCCATTTTTTAATGAATCAAGAAAATCATGAAAACGTGTCGAGAGGTTCTCGATCCTCCATCAAACGTACTCAGAGTATTTGTCTATGCAAATTCCTTATTGTAATATGAAAACGTTAGCTTTCAACATTGAATGATTTCACCTACCGTTGACGAGCTTTTTCTTGGTCGATAGTTAACTTGGTAACACAATCAATATCATTTATTAGGTATATAAAAATCTTTATTATTCAGATAACACAGGTGTTGCAAAAATATTTTTTTTATTTAAGACTGGAATATAAAATCAAATAACTATCTGAATGAAAATGCAAATTTTCAATTACAGATTTTTTCTTTTAGTTAGGGTCTATACGATATTTCATTTTATATTACAGCACTTATTTATATTTAGCAATATCTTTACTTTATATTTATTGTTATAAATTATACTAGCTTCTAACTGAAGGTGCCTATATTGTTTATTAAAAAAAACATAATTTTTTCAATAAAATTATGGAATTTTAATCGATTTTTTTCAAGTTTTCTCAGCTGTATCTTCTAAATTTTTTAATTTACCTATATTTTCATACTTTTTATCATAATAAAATAGTAGAATAGAATATTTGTATAATTGTGACTTATTGCTTTCTCTCATCAAACCTTTGTCATCGAATAAGATCATAGGGAATGGCGCAAACTCATGAACTAAGGCTGTTTTTACTATATCTTTGTTGTTAATCATAGACGCTACAATCCGTTGGAATACAAGTGAAGTGTTGACGATAACTGGCTCTTCATCTATGACACAAACCGGTGTTGTCTTAACAAGCGTCTTCACACAAGACTTCTTGCTAAACAAATACGATTCTACATCTGCTCCAACCATGTTTGACATGCTTTGCAAACCTTGCTCTACAGCTTCATGGCAATCGATAGAAGAATCGCCAACTAATCCTGTCGAAAGTGACATTTATAATATAATTGACATTGAGTTGTGGCTTTAGCAGGGGAAGTAGTTGTTTTCTGTTAGACGTTCACAAAAAATAACTCCATTTATCGTGGATTTTTCAATTCACAGAAAAATATTTCTAGTCAATATTCAATTGAGAATGTTTCCCTTTTCAACATGAATACCCCACAAGAGGTTATCTTGACGATGGAAGATAGTGACTAAAGTTTATCTTTCAGTCGCAGATGATTCCACATCTGATTTTATGAACATCCTGTTCATATTTTCAACAAATCAATTCCTAATGTTCCGCATTGTAACATAGTTTGCAAATTATTATACTGCCACCAATTGGTAAAATTAGTTGTCTGTCCGATTCGCAGAACTTTTGCTTTTTTTGGTAGAATACAAATTCGAAAATATTTTTCTTTTGATTTTACCCTTATTTCCGTGTTGCAGACGAGGTTGCAAATTAATGAAAACATTGTACGTCAGGACAACTCCACTTGCAACCATTATTTGAAACTTTTGTAATAATTCCCATACTTATTTTAATAATATCAGAGGATGTAAATCGAAAGTTTGCAGAACTTTTGCACATTATTCCGAGCTAATAATGTGAAAATTCATTAAATCCTGATTTCAACATCTTACGTTCAGAAAAAAAGGTTGCAAAATCAGACTAAATCGTTTGAAAGTCCTCTTCATTCTACTGAAGTTTTGAAACTTTTGTAATCATTATTAAATTTTGGGAAAATCCTGTCTATCTCTACTGGCCTATAAAGTTGACTTAATTTATGGATGAACTCCTTTCCATAGAAATATGACGACATATGTGACAACGCGATGAACATTGTTAGAAAAAATATGATTCTTATTAAAAATACCCATCCACACTTTCTGTTTGTTCTTCTGGCATTTCGTTGAAATCGATTTATGAATTAATCGAGGCCCACTCCTCACCATTCAATATATAGAGATCGAATACATATATAGGAACGGCTGTTTAGTAAACAAAGCAGCGAAACCGTACAATACTTTCTTGCAGTCACGAAGGCAGGACATGCAATGTTGTGGTATTCGATTTGAATATTTGATGGATAACATTGTTTTACATCTCGCCTCAAAGCATGACAGTTTTAGTTAATTGAAGGCTCACAAATCTAATAATGCTTTTTTTCTCAAAGTCATGGGATAACTTTTGCGTTAACGTCTAATGCTTGAGGACATTCTAGGGGTCAAATCTAGGTCTAATACCGAACAGTATTGCATGTCTTTAAGAAGGAGTTTCTGTACGGTCCGGTAAATACGATACAATCAAATACAAATGGTGCAATTATACGACAATATATAAATTCAGTATATAGTTCATATCACTAAGTGTCTTAGACATTTATGAAGGAATAATACATGAAGCCATCTCCATACCTCCCACACTACCTTACCACTATGAGGTGTCCATGAAGGACCGCCCGCCCTCCCCCCCCCAAAAGCTATTTAAGATTATCTGCTGATATATCTTATATAGTAAGCATATAGGTCCATATAAGTTACAGAAACATCGGATTAGGTTACACAGGTTTGTTTCATTGCATAAAATAAATTAAGTATATGTTCCGTTTCAGCATTATTTCCGGATAAAATAATTATTTTTGGATATGTTCTGGCCTCGAGTATAATGAGTGCTGTCACGCACTTTCTTCTAGGCAGGAAGCAAAATTTTAACAGTTTTTCCTATTCGTGACAAGCTCTACATATAACGGGAATCATAGTATCAATAGCCTGCCGTTGCGATACTGCCATCCAGTATAGGATCCGATTATTACTTCATTATTACGCCCGTGACACACACGCCGGATTTTTCCGATCGGATAATTTAACGTCGCCGCTCAAAGAAATCTAAACGTTACACACGTGGCGGAAAATTGTCCGACGCCGTCGCACGAGTAGGCTGGTATATGCAGTATATTTTCATCTTTAAATCAAATCACATCAGTTTATCTGTGTTATGCACATAGCCCAACTAACATTATAAGAAAATTATACCAAGCAGAGGGGTAAAATAGCTTGAAGAAGTCCGAATTTACCTATTTCTGACCAAATATTCTACCTTCAACTACTAACTAACTCCAAAGTTATAATTCGAGTTATAAAAACTGTAACTGAGACAACCGGATCTCCTTCAAAAACCATAAACTCAATAGGCGTAGTGCATAGTATGAAATTACTTGTTATGAACTTCAAATATACTCTCACAGCCTCATGGGTCGATAGAGTTATTTATTAGGTTAAATTCCACCTAAAGGTGACCAGCAAAATGTGTTATAAATACTTGAACTTTCAGGGAAAACTTTCTAGTAAATATTAACCTAATTATTACCTCGTATGTTCACATAGTCAGGGAATAAACAAGTCGGAAAACATGTATACACACCTACCTATTTTGGCACCAATTGAGTTAACTGGGAATTTTTTGTCCTAGTTTAAACCTACTGTTCCACAATGAGGGCGAGATTACTACAATATTTGTCTAATAAGACTAAATGTCTACAACGAAGTCAAAGTTACCAAAAATGAATTCATCAAAGTAACTTGGTCTATTACCAGATATTGAAGCCCGAATCGATTCGGATGAGTATGACATGATACGATTCACTCTCCTCAAATAATTTATTTTGGAGCTTAATTTTAGAAATCTATGAAATGCCATGTAGAAATTCGAACAGAATTCATAAACCATACAAGTATACCACCAACTACTATCGATTAGCTACCAGAATGGGCATATAATCCGAACGTACACTTCCCGAAGTCCAAAGATCCAGAGCCTTTTTTTAATGACTTCAACTATTTCAAAACATTCATCATCCATTTTTATGAATAAAATATGAAAGTGTTAACCATCGACGGAGGCAATATAGAACAGGCTTATGTTAGATTATGCCGGTAATGGATGGATTGACAGAATGAATGCAGAGATAAGCTGCGTTCAACAAGCTTCGTCTGTCGCCAGCGGTAAACTACTGCCGTGACGTTTTCAATGATACGACAAAATGAAATTCAATGAAGTTGGTCCAGCTGAAATGGGTGAACAAAATGTATTGAATAAGGTGCAAGAAAACGAAAGCGAATAGCAAAACAATAAAAGATTGATTTGTTGAAACGATGACGATCATTGCGGCGTCTGGAAACGTCGAATTAAAGTTTTTAAGCAAATCATAATACCAACTTTTTTAGAGGTATTCACAATTGGCAAACAGATTGAATTGGATATTTCCGAGCATGACATTCTGAAAAGTTAGCATTCTAAGAGTACTTTCAGACTATGCGGAACGCGGCCATGTCAAACTACAATTTTTGAGCCAATCACTACACACCATTTGATATTTAGAATTTTATGATTGGCTATTTATCTCCGGATAGAGATTCCCTCCTTACACTGAGATAACATTAAGATTGATATTATTATGGCAAAATGTGCACTGAATACAATTATCGCATACTATTTTCAATACCACTGATATTTGATGTTCAATTCCAGAACAAACACTTCAATTTCAGAATAAATACTTATTACGGGGTTTTGTATGTGTATATATCATTTTCTTTGGGTTACTAGGTATAGGCTAGACAGATATACTTGGTTTTACCAGAAGTAGAAAATAATGTTTATGTTTTCTCCGTATTAGGAATTAAAATGATAATTTTAGTGTTTCTGCTCAGAATATCGATTCCAATCAAAGAACGGAACGTATAGACCTATCGCATGAAAAAACGTTGCATAACAAATTTGTATTTGATCACGTGACCACAATGTGAAAGGGTCTGAACCGAAGATAAGGAAAATGGACTTAAAAGTCAGGTATAAAGGTTACTTTCGACTTTGCATAAAGCCTATGTGTTCTCAAAGTTGAAATTTTAGGAAAATGCGACTTATAGGTCCCATATGGGATAGACGCCATATTTTTTGGCTTGAAACGTTTCCGCCATTGCAAAAATGATCCATAATTTTCTTGAATCGACTATATTTTAATGATAGATAGTCAAAAAATTTATGTATATGAAATTAGTTTCTGCAGTGTTTGATGAAAAAAGTTGAGGAAGTACACTTAATTTTATGAATTTTTTCCATACAAATTTGATATTTTGAAGGGACCCACTTGTTTTACATAAGTAAAATTCAACATTATCACAGAAAAGTTTGTATCGCAAATAAAATCCGAACTAGATGTGAATGCGAAACCATCAATTGATGCAATGATGTATGACATCATTATCTGCTGTACGTTTCTTGACAGTTCTTTTTTCATACGCCATGTTCATCTTCAAAGCTTTTACGAATAAACATGTAGGTTAAGGTACACAATATGCAGTAAACATTTATTATCTTCTTCTAACCTTCCACTTTTTGTTTTAATATAGTTTTTATAACCTAAAATAGGTGGAAATGGCTAAATTTTTACCATCAGTCGACTAAATGTTTGTTGGGAGAGCAATGCAATGCGAGTAAAAAATGTGTGCCACTACAGAGTATGGTCACTGCCAATTCTAGAATCTCAAAAACTAATATTTTACGATCCCTACCACTTTCTAGTACGTACAGGTATGTGGAAAAAAGGGATTCGCCAAAATAATTTATCTTTGTTTACACACGCTTTATTAGCTTCACCTGTATGTCTTTGAAATTACTTTTCAACCACTTCCAGACGCCCGATCATTTGAAATTTTGCACATCGTAGTAAAAACTGATGACAGTACAATAATTTGATAGCTATGACCTCTCTCACCAAGATCGTCAGAAAAAAAGGCCAATTCACAAGATTTGGTGAATTCAATGGTAAAAATGCCTAATTTACGTTTAGAAGATTTGATGAATTCACTGGTACGGTCGTAGTACTCTCACAAAAGATTATAGGTTGAGGTATGGAGAGGCTGAAGATCCATATCAACTGCCCTGCAATCTACTTTCAACAAGAGTTAGTAAAAAAAAATATCTCCCGTAGTTGGAAAGTTTAAAAACACGATATTCTAGCAAATTAAATTATAGTTTGAAAAATCTATAAAAACACGCCTTTGTAGCAATATGAACAAAAAATTTCAAAATAATAGGAATAAAGTCATTGACTAAAAAACATATTTTTTTCAAAGCGTGGTGTGCTCTCCACTTACTTTTCATAATGACTACTAATCCAATCAAACAAAAATGTCAAAACAGCTGAAATTCTACATTCAGGAATTTGAAAGTATGAAGTGTCCATCAAGCAATTCTTTACCGTGCCACGGCGCTAAAAATGAAAATAAACCCAGAAATTCTTAGAATTTTCATATTTTGTGCTACAACTCCAGATGTATTGGAGATATGAAAAAATGTCTCGCATAAAAGTTGTTGCTCGATATTTTTTCTACAAAAACGTTCCTATAAATTTTCCTTCTTTTTTTTCATTAGTGCCGTGGCCTGGTAAAGAATTGCTTGATCATAATAATAATAATAAATAAATTTTATTTCAAGGAATGTCACAATATATATAACAGACAATATAAGGCAACATTAACTGAAACAATCGTCACATACATTTAAGATAACTGAGATAAATTGGCAGAAAGATAATCATTGATCGAGTATGGTTCAATCTCCAGAAGTAATATAAATTTATTTTTCTTAAATAAAGACAATTTTTCTATAGTTCTTATGTTAGCGGGTAGTTTGTTGTAAAATTTTATGCAGTTGTAGAAAGCGCTTTTTTCAGTGGATGGATTTATGTTGAGGATAGTTGTAGAAAGTATTCCTTGTACTGTATTTAGACTGTGGCTTTAGATACTCAAACTGAGATTTGTTTTTGAAAAGGAATAATACACATTCTTGTATGAATATTCCATAGAAGGTTAACATTTCACTAGTTCTGAATTTCCCCCTGCAAGAATCGCCAACTTTCAGTCTACAAAGAGTCCTTAGAGATCTTTTTTGAACTGTAAAAACTGTGTTTGCATCCCTGATATTCCCATAGAAAATTATACCATACCGTATAACAGATTCTACAGTTGCGTGATATATAGTTTTGATAGTGACATAATTTGTGTAGTTTGCAATAATCTTCAATCTGTAACATGCCGAATTCAGTTGGTGGTGATATACTTAACGTGATGGTCCCAACACAAGACGTCGTCAATTTGCATTCCCAGAAATTTTACCTTTTCTGATATATCTAAGGTGGTTGTATTCATTTTTAATTCTGTGGGCTTTACAAATTGCGGCCTATTTGTGGTGATGAGCATTACATTTGTTTTGTTTTCATTCAGAGTCAATTTGTTCATGTGAAACCAGCCAGATGCGAGTGTAAGTAACGTCTTTAGGTTATTTATTACTTCTGGAAAATGTTCGCCATGAACCAAAAAATTTGTATCGTCTGCATAGCATGTGAGATTATATTTTTCTAAGTTGATATTTGACATGAAATCATTGACATAAATAATAAATAGAATTGGTCCGGTTATACTTCCTTGCGGGACGCCAGTGTTGAAGGTTTTCTCATCCGATTTAATGATGCAAATATTTTTAGTGATAATGACCCTTTGTTTTCTATCAAGGAGGTACGATCGGAACCAATTCAATGCAGGTCCTCTAACACCATATTTCTCCAATTTCTGCAGAAGAATATTGTGGTCTATGCAATCATATGCTTTAGATAAGTCGATAAAGACACCCAGTTCTAGTGCAATTATTATGTTCTGCAGAAATTGGAAAATTGCATTCAGCGTTGATCTGCCTCTAAGATATCAATGCTGGTAATTATTCAGTAAATTATTTGATGAGCCTGTTACACATAATTTTCTCAAAGATTTTTGCAAAAGATGACAGTAAGCTTAATGGATACTTCATACATTAAACAACCTGAATCCGGAATATCAGCTGTTTTGTAATTTTTGAAATTTTGAAAATTTTGTTTCTTTTTTGGTTAATAATCAATCAATATATACTTTATTGTATTCATGAAAAATCATGGTTACAAAGCAATACAATGTAAGGATAAAATTACAATAAAAATCAGTATAAACATATAAGGTAAAAAAATAAAACAATTAAACAAAACAATAATTAAAATTAAGTATAATATATCACTAAAATATTGCGTCAATAAATCATGGTCACAAAGGATAAAGTTACAATAAAATTAGTATAAACATCTAAGGTAAAAAATTCAAACGAATAGAGACAATTAATTACAAAAAATTTAGGTATATATCACTAAATTATTGAGTCAATAAAAAACTCATCCAAACTATAATAGGTTCTTTCCATTAATTTATATTTTAGCTCTTTTCTGAATTTAGTTGGTGGTTCAATTTCTTTTAAGTAATTGGGAAGATGATTGTAGATTTTGCAACCATTGTAAATAAATGAGTCTTTAATGAGACTTGAGGTGGGTAGCAGAAGTTTTACATTTCTGTTTTGTCGAGTGTTGTGTGTAGAGGAGTGAGAGCCAAACTTAGTTTTATGTTTTTTTATTATTGATGCTGTTTCCAAGATATACAGGGCAATTACTGTTAATATTTTATGGGATTTGAACAACTCTTTGCAAGAATCTCGAGGTTTAGCTTTGCACAAGTATCTTAAGGCTCGTTTCTGTAGGTTGAGTACATTGTTCAATAAGTAGTTGTTGCAACTTCCCCAAAATGCAATGCCGTAGCGGATATGTGATTCGGCGAGGGAGTGATAAACCATCTTTGCAGCTGAGAAATTTAATTCTTGTGAAGTAAGCTTCACTGCATAACACCCAGATGAGAGTTTTTTTCTCAGTGCGATCACATGATCAACAAATTTTAATTTACTATCTATGTGAAGACCCAAATATTTTGTGTTGTTTTTATTTTCAATGATTCCTGATTCTAGGTCTATGTCATCAAGCTCACATTTAAACGTAAGCAGATTTGTTTTATTGATGTTGAATGATAGTTTATTGGAGTCACACCAGTTTGTTACCTTAGTTAAATCTTCGTTAACTGCTTTGTTTAATTCGTCAGTTTTTTTGTTGTACCATGTAATAGCAGTGTCATCAGCAAATAATATGAACTTACCTGAGATATTGATGTTAGTTATATCATTAATATATAGTAAACATAGAACTGGTCCAAGGACTGAGCCCTGAGGAACCCCAAATTGTATCTGTCCCAATGAAGAATGTACATTAGTCTTGACAATTTGCTCTCTACCGTGTAAATATGATTCTATCCATTTGTAAGACAGACCCCCGAAACCATAGTACTGAATCTTTTGCAGCAATATTCCGTGATCAACGCAGTCAAAGGCTTTTGACATCGTTGATTACAGTATATATATTGAATAAGAGATCAAAGATAGCATCATTTGAGTTTTTATTGGATTGAAATCCAAACTGGGTATCACTTAAAATTTTATGTTTAGAGAGAAAACTCAATATTCTCATTTTTACCATTAATTTCTATTAATTTTTCTATTAATTTCGACTAGTAATATGAAGCACCCCACGCTTTTTTAACATAAATTTTTTTTGGGAAATTACTTTATTCTTATAATTTTTAACTGTTCATATTGCTACAAAAGCGTGTTTTTATTTTTTATAAACTATAAACTGATCGAAGTCGCTTCACAATCCAAGACAAACTTCATGCTAAGCGTTTCTCATAGCGTTTCGACCTAAAAAAGGTCGAGGGGTTTATCCCATGATGCAGGTCTCTCTTGTTCACTAAACTGTTGAGGAATACCGGGTGTCCATGGAAGGTGGCTCGCCCCTATAACTTTTTTGTTTTCGGAGATAATGGAATGAAATTTGAAGCATCTGTTTAATGCATGAAACTGCATTTTTTGACAAGTAACTCAACTTTATTTATTTATTTATTTATTTATTATTCGGGTTTTCAACAGGTTGAGTAAACAACCCAGTAACAGAAAACCGCACAATACATTAAACACAGATCATGTAATTTCGGTACCATTCAAAAATAATTAAATTAGGTATATGTGACCTGAAAACAATCATCATTGCTAAAATAGATAACCAGTGTGAAGTTAGCAGCCACTTTCCAGCAGCCATTTTCTCCCCAGCAGCCAAACGACCAGTGGCAGCGGTTATAAATAAAATACATTGAATATAGTATTGAACAATTGGGAGTGAGTTTCTCACCGCTACCGCATATCGTCTTATATGTGATGTTCATATAATTTGCCTTAAAAGATATTTGAACCTTTAATGAGCTTATACTCTAAAATATTAAAAGTTGAAAAAAGTTTTTTTTCTGCGAAGGAAAGAAATAGCCGCGTTCATAATTAGCAGATAGTGTTTTATATACCAGAAGAGTACACTGTATGAACGACTTCGATTTGGGAGGCGTCCAAGGGGTGGTTCCACCCTCATGAAAACTTAAAAAAATCGATTTTTCTATGAAGAAAAAAAATAGCCGCGTTTATATTCCTGAGAGAGTGTTTTATATACCAGAAGAGTGTACTGTATGAACGACTTCGATTTGGGAGGCGTCCAAGGGGTGGTTCCACCCTCATGAAAACTTAAAAAAACGATTTTTCTATAAAGGAACAGAATAGCCGCGTTATATTTCTAAGAGAGTGTTTTATATACTAGAAGAGTGCACTGTATGAACGACTTCGATTTAGGAGGCGTCCAAGGGGTGGTTCCACCCTCATGAAAACTTAAAAAAACCGATTTTTCTTTGAAGGAAATAAATAGCCGCGTTTATATTTCTGAGAGAGTGTTTTATATACCAGAAGAGTGTACTGTATGAACGACTTCGATTTGGGAGGTGTCCAAGGGGTGGTTCCACCCTCATGAAAACTTAAAAAATCGATTTTTCTATGAAGGAAAAAAATGACAAACAAATAAGTCATATAACCTCTGCAAAGCAATTATAGGTGAGTTCTCCGACGCATTTGTTCTATATTTCTGAGGGTAGAACAGATTTGGTGATCGTAAGCAATGTCTTCCAACATTGGACTGTAATTTACTCAATATATCTGAGCAGTCAATGAAACCAGATACCAGTTTGTGCAGAAAAATAATGTAGCTAACAGTCCTTCTAGAGGAGAGTTTAGATATACCATACTTCACAATATTATTGTCATACGAATTTTGATGATACAATCTGTTGAATCAGAAATTCAAATAATTCACGAATTTAATCTGGACTCTCTCAATTCACTCAATATATTTTACATATTGGGGATTCCAAATTATCGACGCATACTCGAGATGAGAGCGGACCAGGGAGTTGAACTTGATGCAAATTCCGGATTCACCGGAAGTGACGATTTTTAAATGGGACACCTGGTATATTTTCAGTTTCTTTGTCTCCATATGACATTTAGAATACAACCATGTATCATTTGTTACTGTTTGTAATAGTTTTTTTATTTTTTTTCGAAATAAAATTTTATTCTAGAGGGCTATGGATACATTCAAATAACTAATTGCAGTCCTAAAATATTTGTAAAAATACAACTTTACTGTTTTCGATCAAAATGTTTCAGCTATATGACGTTTGATTTTGAAATTTTTATTACAATTTTTTTTTCAAATGGCAACATGGTGGCTCGTCGGATTAGAAAAAAATAGGTTGTAAGAAAACTTTCCATAAAAAACTGAAAATATAACGTTAGAACTTTCGTTAAATGAAGAATCTTATTGAGATTAAAATAAAATTTAAAATCATCGAGTAGCCTGTGACCAACAAAACTGTAACAAAATCATTAAATTGTTGCGGTAAAAATTGACGTGTCGACATATTATTTTACATCTCTTCTACAAAGTCAATCAGGTAATTATTGTGTACCTCATTGTTTGAAAATCATGGAAAATAACAATATTTATTCAAGAACTGAAATAGTTGATATGTTATTAGTTATTGGAGAGTGTAGGCAAAATTCAACCGATGCTGCACGTCTCTTCGCACAGAGATATCCTGTCACCCGACTCGGCACTATTTTCCATAACTAGTTCAAAAAATGCGAAATGAGCCTGATAATGATGGGAACGATTCGTTTGTTGTGAGTGAAGATAAAGAAATAGATGTTCTGGCATACGTTCAAGTAAGTATTTATACGTCACTCAGGGACATCGCAAGAGAATGTGACATTTCGAAGTCTTCTGCAGCTAACATTTTGAAGAAACATAAATATCAACTACACCAGCACCTGTACCAAAACGATAATGCAAGGAGACTTGATTATTACAATTGGTTCTTTGGAAAATATTTGGAGGATGACACATTTCCATATAAAATTATGTATACTGACGAAAGCCGTTTCACTAATTTAGGACATTTCAACAGAAATAATAAGCGATATTGGTCCGATGCAAATTTACACTTGATGGATAAGGAAATTTCCAAGAACGGTTTGGTTTCAATTGTTGGGTTGGGATTTTAGGGATTTTTGACGGTGTCCTGACAGGGGCTAGATATTTAAGTTTCCTCACGCAGGAAATTGAGCATTTCTTGGACGAAGTTCCATTAATAAATCGAGTTGGATTATTTCATCAACAAGATGGTGCTCCATGCACAACCTGAGGGCAGTTACGGAATATCTGCATGAAACATACATCGAAAACTGAATTGGAAATATGGGTCCAGTTAGATGGCCGGCGAGGTAAAATAGGGTTGTTTTCAATTTATACCTTTATTTATTCCTTTTTAAAAAACTTTTCAGCTCATCCGACCTTACGCCTCTAGATTTTTTTCATGGGGATCTATTTAAAACGAGGTTTATGATGTACCTCCTGCCACACAACATGAATTAGAGGACAAAGTAAGGGCAGCTATTCATGGAATTACACCAAGACAGTTGAGAAACGTTGTAAGAGCAATAATAAGAAAAGTTCGCCTTTGTCAGCAACAAGATGGAGGTCACTTTGAACATCTGGAACCCTAAAGATATTGAAAAGGGAAACATTCTCAATTGAATATTGATAGAAAGATTTTTCAGTGAATTGAAAAATCCACGACTAAAATGAAGTTATTTTTTGTGAATGCCTAACAGAAAACAACTACTTCCCCGGCTAAAGCCACGCTGGACATTGAACTAGCGTGGCTTTAGGGAAGAGTGTTTCTGTTAGCATCACAAATAACTTCATTTTAGTCGTGATTTCAATACACTGAAAATCTTCTATCAATATTCAGTGAAATGTTTCCCTTTAACATGAATACCCACAAGAGGTTATCTTGACGATGAAAGATAGTGACTAAAGTTTATCTTTCAGGCAGATGATTCCACATCTGATTTTATGAACATCCTGTTTATATTTTCAACAAATCAACCTAAAGTAAGTAAATACGTAGTTTCAATATATTTATTTCATTTTCAACAGGTGCTTCATTTTAGAAAAGTTCTAACGTTATGGTATTTTCAGTTTTTTATCGAAAGTTTTCTTACAACCTAATAGAGTGCGGTATCAAATTAATCGTAATAAAATGCCCTTTTTTTTTTAACCGACGAGCCACCATGTTGCCATTTGAAAAAATAATTGTATACAAATTTTAAAATCAAACGTCACATAGCTGAAACATTTTGATCGAAAACAGTATAGTTGTATTCTCACAAACATTTTAGGACTGAAATTAGTTATTTGAACGTATCCATAGCCCTCTAGAATACAAATTTATTTCGAAAAAAAAATGAAAAAACGGTTACAAATAGTAACAAATGATACATGGTTGTATTCTAAATGTCATATGGAGACAAAAAAACTGAAAATATACCAGTTGTCCCATTTAAAAATCGAAAGTTTATGTCACTTCCGGTGAATCCGGAATTTGTATGAAGTTAAGTTACTTGTCAAAAAATGCAGTTATGCATTAATGGATCCTCCAAATTTCATTCCATTATCTCCGAAAACAAAAAAGTTATAGGGGCGAGCCACCTTCCGTGGACACCCGGTATATTGATAAACTGTCAAAAAAACAGTTCAAATAGTCTAGTCTACAAATGCTTTTTTGTTCAACTTTTTTCAGCAGTCTCGGAAAAATATAAACAAGGTGTCATTCGATTCGGAATAGCATGTAGATGAAAAAAATAAAGTTCCGCTCGCAAAAATTTCAAAAGTTATAAACAATTTACTGAAAAAAAAGAGAGGTTGGTTTTTTGCAAATATCTCAAAAACTAATTGAGATTTTTCAAATAAAAAAAAATATATTCAAAAAGAGGAGAAATGTATTATAATAACCAATATTTATAACTTTCCCAGAGGGGTGAAAATACGGCCGAAAACGGGTACTCGGGCTTGCGCAAGCGACGCCCACTTCGAACACTTTAACAATAAAAATTATTTAAACATATTAAATATAAAAATCAGGAAATTAAAAAATTCAGGCACTTACTGGATAGATAAATGAACAATAATCCACCGACAAAAAAAATTATCGCGATTTTTCAATTAGTTATGCAATAGTTAATCAACAATTTTTTGCTGCTTGAACATGAACATTGCAAGTGTGATAATTGTTAAACTATAAATCTCAGATTTTTTTCTTTCCTTGGAGCTATTCTTGAAAGGCTTGAACAAATTTAAAAGTTTTTTATTAACAATTTACGTAGTTGCAAAATTAAAAACTTTAATTAATCATTGAAAAAAAAAATATATTTTTAATTATCCGTTTTTTTATTATCGGAAGCTGCATAGGAATGTTAATTTTTATTTTTATATCCTATTGTTTAAAGAATTGTAATAAACAAATGCGTTGTTTATACAATAAGTTGAATTTTCTTTTTAATCCTAATCTTTGATGCAAATGATGATTTAAAAAAAATGTTCCTTAAAAAAATATTGCTTAAAAACGTATTTGTTAATTAACAATTTTTTTCTACCACTCATAATTAATATTAAGGAACCATTTTTTTCAAATCATAATTTATCTTCTTTCGGTATTTAAAAAAAATGGTTTTATTTAATTTTTCATTGTTTATTTAATAAACGATTTGTTATAAACAAATAATGTTTTACCTAATTTTTTTTCTTATTCTACTTAATGTAACTCCATTCTCCCGACACTTTTTATGCACATCTAATTCAGTTTTATCAATCAGATAACTCCACTTATCTCTTTTAAAGTTTGACTATAACTAATCAATGTATTGATTGCTTTTTGCTTGATTCGCACGATTGGCAAAGTATGCAATGAATTTTCACAAATAAAGCAATTCACTTCCGAATTCATTTTTAAAAATAAATAACTTCAGCAGCAAAATTCACAATATTATAACCCTCGAATGAAACGCAATGTGTCGGGAGAATGATGAAATTTTATAATTACCGTTCTCCGTTAATTATAAAATTCGATAAAAAATATAGAAAAATGTTTTTTCCAAAACACAACTCATGATTGTTTTTGTTACATTAAGTAGAATAAGAAAAAAATATGAGGTAAAAATGTATTTGTTTATAACAATTTGCTTATTAAATGAACAATGAAAAATCAAATAACCCTTTTTTTAAATCGAAAAGCAAGATAAATTATGATAAAAAAAAATGGTTTCTTAATATTAATTATAAGTGGCAGAAAAAAATTGTTAATTAACAAATACGTTTTTAAGCAATAACAATTTTTTTTAAGGAACGATTTTTTTTCAAATCAGCATTTGCATCAAAGATTGGGATTCCAAAAAAAATGCAATTATCTTATAAACAACGCATTTGTTTATAACCATTTTTTAAACAATAAGAGATAAAGATTAAAAAAACACATTTCCATGCAGCTTCCGATAATAAAAAACCGGATCAATAAAAATATTTGAAAAAATCAATGAATAATTAAAGTTTTTCATTTTGAAACTACGTAAATTGTTAATAAAAAACTGAAAAATAAATCAACGGGGATCTATTCTGAAGCCGTTCAAGAATAGCTCCAAGGAAGGAAAGAAATCTCAGATTTATAGTTTAGCAATTATCAAACTTGCAATGGTCACGCAGCAAAAAATTGTTAGTTAACTATTACATAACTAATTGAAAAATCGCGATAAATTTTTTTTGCGGGCGGATTATTGTACATTAATCTATCCAGTATGTGCCTGAATTTTTTCATTTATTAATTTTCATATTTTAAATAATTTTTATTGTTAAAGTGTCCGAAGTGGGCGTGGCTTGCGCAAGCCAGAGTACCCGTTTTCGGCCGTATTTTCACCCCTCTGGGGAAATTATAAATATTGGTCCTACAGTTCCGGGAGTTGAGACTTTCTTCTAGGAAATTTCCTCCTATTTTTGAATCTTCCTTTAGATTTCAAAAATCACAATTAGTTTTTGAGATATTTGCAAAAACCAAACCCCCTTTTTTCAGTAAATTGTTTATAACTTTTGCAATTTTTGCGAGCGGAACTATATTGTTTTCAAAATCATCTAAATGCTATTCCGAATCGAATGACACCTTGTTCATATTTTTCCGAGACTGCTGAAAAAAGTTGACCAAAAAAACCTTTGTAAACTAGTCTAAAATCACAATGAGCAAATAACTTAAATGGTGTGTTAAGGTGCATTTGGTAACGTAGGCCACTAGTGCAATGCAGCGGAAAAATTTCCGTCGGCTCCAGTGGCACTCGACGGCTGCTCAGCTACCGACGACGTCAAATTGACCGATCATTTTTTCGCCATGTGTGTCACGGGTGTTACAGTTTCTTCCAACGGTCATTGAAACAGTTACATACACTGAACATCCCAATAATCACATCTTAACGTAACATCAACTATACATCGCAGCGATGTAATGAGGTTATATCACTGCGGCATCCATCACAGATGTTTTTGCATATATTGGCATTCGGATCAATTCTACCACCACAGCATTTGGAGATGTGTTATTTCTTCATACTGTGGAACAACAAACAAAGTCCAAGGACATGTAAAAATAAATTGAATAAAAATTGTGTTCACGATGCATAAATAGGGTATCTCTGTCGAGCTTTCCGCTTTTAGGCACCTAACGACCTGTGTATAATTGTTTGCTGATTCCATGTTTTGATAAAAAGTTCGTGATTGTCGTGTACGATATGTACAACAAGAAAAAAGCGGATATTAATAGAAAATACATTCAATCGATTTTTCAATAGTCTTCACAACACTGAATCACTTTTCGACGTTTCCTACAGCAGCGAACTGATTTGAAAGTTCGAGAAAATATAATGGACCTGTTTTGATGTCAGAATTATTCTCAACAAACATGTTAGTTAGATTTTAATCACTTTGAGTTCATCTTAACTCAGCAGAAGTAATTCCAGATATTGAGGCAATTCACTGCACCGATAGTGTAGACCTACATTTTTGTAATGTGTATACAAATTGTGAATTAGGTTAAACACTTCACCCGACGCGGCTTCGCTCACTTCTTTTATCGCTTGTAAAATATATGTGGATCAAGAGATTTATCAACGTTACAAACGAAAACTGATTTGATTTCTCAAAAGAGTGAAATATAAATTTCAAAAAGCACAATTTACTCCTTTTACCTTGTTCCCTACCTTCATTAGTGGGTGCCGTCACCATGGTGGTAATATATTCATTCAGAATTTCTAACTTCAATAGTTATTTATGTTCGTTGCTGAACCGGTTGGTATTTTAGTCAAAACATCGCCGCTTTTAATATCAACGTAGGATTGATTAAATGAGCGTTTGGTTGAAATGTTTTAGATTTTCAACCTCAAAAGTAGTCGTTTCAAAACCCTGTTTGAATTTTTTCAACATATATATATATATATATATATATATATATATATCTTTATATATATAATTCTACTGTACGTGTGTTGTCACTGCACTCCTCCTAAACGGCTGGACCGATTTGAATGAATTTTTTTGTATGCGTTTTTTTGTATGAATTTTTCTGGATGGTTTAGATTCACAAATAATCCCCCTAAATGTTAAGGGTGGTCCACCCCTTGTTTTTTTTTTATTTTTTAGACAATTTTTTTATGATACAGCATTCAAAAATACATAAAACCCTAAATTTTCACCCTTCTACGATCAACCCCTATTTTTTTGGCAGGTTTTTTATTTTTATTTTGTCATGACTTAGAATAAAAAAATTCATATTAACTTAATCACCCCACGATAAAATAACGGGAAACGGAATAACGGGATAAGAAAAAACGGAAAACGGGATGACAGGATAAGGGAATAACGGGAATAACGGGATAACGAAAAAACGGGAAAACGGGATGACAGGATAAGGGGAAAACGGGATAAAGAAAAAATGGGATAACAGGAAACAGGATAACGGGATAACGAAAAAACGAGATGACAGGATAAAGGGATAACGGGATAACGGGGTAAATACAAAAAGGGGTAACAGGAAAATGGGATAACGGGAAAATTTTCGGGAAAAACATTTTAGGCAACATAGAAATTTGGACAGGACAACGTCTGTCGGGTCCGCTAGTATGTATATATATATATATATATATATAGGGTGAGTCAGAATAAGACAAACTCCGACTACAGATTCCTCACCTCATTTCGAGGTAAAATGTTGCTATCAAGGTATGTCCTAAAATGCATCCCCTCTGAGATACAGGGTGTCGAAAGTACGAAAAAAATTAGGATTCAATTTGTTTTCTTCAAAATTCCTGAAGGAAAAAGTTTGAAACTTGGTACACTAATCAAGGTTTATCAACGTGTTAATTTGAAGTTACAATTTTTAATTTTCGTAAACCAGTGGCGTAGTTACGATTGTATGTGGTCATATGTTCCTTCATATATTCTTGGGACAAGTGAATGGACAAATGAGCGTTTGACATCAGTTCGGCTCATCGATAGTCAACCTAAAAGTCATAATATTCCATGTGCCTAAAAGTGGAGGTTTTTGAGATAATTGAGAAAAACTGAAGATATGTCCTTAGTAGAGACATAATTTCCTATGTGCAATAATCGCATAATGCTAATTTCTTACAACATATCGGAATATGTGTCAACCTCCTGAGCATTTTTTAATGTTAGGAGAATCGGAAACATAGTACGGGTGAGTCAGAATGAGACCGATAACTCTATTTTTTCATTCATCATATCATTTGATTGAATCGATGTCGCGGATTCACTGATATGTTACCATACTTTCTTGCATATGATTGTTTTGACAGATCAACTGACAAACAAACCAACCTCAAATTCATAATACTCCACTTAGATAAGAGTTGAGGTCTGAAATAATTTTTGCGAAAAACTGAATATAAATACTCTCAATTTGTTGAAGTTTATGTTGGAGTATCATCATCAAAGCCATTTCTGATTGAATTATCTAGTAAAATATTATCCAATCAACATGTTTTTGATGAAAAAAAAACAATTATTGTGTATTAATATCTATTTAAATGATAGAAACGGTTTAGTGGGTACACTACATAGAAACAAACAAGGCATTGAAGCAAATATTCGAATGGACCACCATTTTGTTCAATACACAATTGGCATCTCCGCATCATCGACTGTCGCACGCTTTGGAATATTCCTGGTGCATCCTGTATTAACGTACATGCTGCTGAAATTCTTGCCGTTAAATCTTCCACAGATTCTAAAGGTGTTTCATACACTAGGTATTTAAGGTATCGCCACAAAAAAAAAATAGTGAAGTTAAATCCGGAGAACGTGCAGGCGAATGCATGGGACCACGTCTACCGAACCACCGATCATGGAATGTTTGATCAAGAAATTGAGGAACGATTCGTTGGAAATGGGCCGGTGTTTCGTCATATTAATACCACATTCTTTGACGAACCAATAGAGGTACGTCTTCAAGTAGGCCAGGTAAAACATGTTCAAGAAACACTAGGTAGTTCTGCCCATTCAAACGGGGAGGAAGAAGATATGGTCCAACGATACGATTTTCGATAATTCCTAGCCAAATATTCACTGAAAACTTTTGTTGGTAGCCTTTTCGAAATATTCCATGCGGATTTTGTTCATCCCATAAATGGCTGTTTCTAGTATTGAAATATCCATCTCTTGTGAAACATTCGTCGTTTGCTCCTTCATACATCCTCGAAAACCATTCACAAAAAAATCTACGAGGGCCATAATCACCTTCATCTAGGGCCATCACCTTCTGTAGGCGAAATGGATACAATAGTTGTTCACGTGATACCCGACTTACTGTTGATTGTGACACTTGTAACCTATACGAAATAGCCCGAGTGATGGTAGAAGGATCTGCTGCTAATCATCCAAGAATTTGTTCTTCCATAACATTACCTCTTCTTGTTCGCACCACAATGGTGTTTACTGAATTTAAAGGACCCCGTTTCCTTCAATCGTCGATGCACAGCTATAAAAGTAGTGAAATGTGGATGATGTCTATTTGGATATCTATGTTGATATAATTCAGCAGCGGCTCTGGCATTTCCCCCTGTTTCACCATAAACGAAATGCATATCTGTACATTCTTCAAAGGAATAATCCATTTTGAAACGATGTTCACTGACTGAAATGATGACTTGACAATAATAGAAACTGTTTTGGGTTAGTGTCAATTATGTCTAATGTAAGTATCGATATATCAGTGTGTTTCTACCGGGAACAATGAAAAAAGGCTACGTTTCTTTTTAGTTCCAAATTTCATGTATGTTTTATGCGTTGATCAATGGTGTACTGAACAGCCTACCACAAACTAGCATGAAAGGCTCGACTTTGCAACTAGTTATCACGAATCGAAAGAAATCATTTAAGTAGATATTAATACCAAATTGTTTTTCTTCATCAAAAACATGTTGATTGGATAATATTTTCCTAGAAAATTCAATCAGAAATGGCTTTGATAATGATACTCCAACATAAACTTCAACAAATGAAGAGTACTTATCTTCAGTATTTCGCAAACATTATTTCAGACCTTAACTCTTATCTAAGTGGGTATTATGAATTTGAGGTTGGGTTTGTTTGTCAGTTGATCTGTCAAAACAATCATATGCAAGAAAGTATGGTAACATATCAGTGAATCCACGACATCTATTCGATCAAATAATATGATAATGAAAAAATGGAGTTATCGGTCTCATTCTGACTCACCCGTACTATGTTTCCTATTCTCCTAACATTAAAAAATTTCAGAAGGTTGACACATATTCAGATATGTTGTAAGAAATTAGCATTATGCGAATATTGCACATAGGAAATTATGTCTCTACTAAGGACATATCTTCAGTTTTTCTCAATTATCTCAGAAACCTCCACTTTTAGGCATATGGAATATTGACTTTTAGGTTGAGTATCGATGAGCCGAACTGATTTCAAACGCTCATTTGTCTATTCACTTGTCCCAAGAAAATATGAAGGAACATATGGCCACATACCATCGTAACTAAGCCACTGGTATATGAAAATAAAAAATTATAATTTCAAATTAGCAAACCTTGATTAGCGTAGCAAGTTTCAAATTTTTTCCTTCAGGAATTCTGGAGAAAACAAATTAAATCATAATTTTCTTCGTACTTTCGACACCCTGTATCTCAGAGGGGATGCCTTTTAGGAAATACTTTGATAGCAACTTTTCACTTCGAAATGAGGTTAGGAATCTGTAGTCGGAGTTTGTCGGTCTTATTCTGACTCACCCTGTATATATTATGGTTGTGGGTGGGACGTCGTTGCTAACTAGTACGAAAAATTATGCTACTTACCTACAACTTTGTTGAGGTGTTGGTTTCAATAATGTCAAACATATTCATATAATATAGTAATACAAAAGAAGAAAGTAAATCAAAGAATTAAACGAAGTTAAGTTAATAAAAACGCAATAAAATTGTTTAAAATTATATAAATATAACTGTGGCGTGAATAAGGGGTAAGGAGGAGTAAGAAATAATTCCCGCAATTTTATTTCGAATCGTTTTTACCGACGAAGCTCACTTTACACGCGACGGAGTAGTGAATTACCACAACGTTCATATTTGGGCACTTGAAAATCCACACATGATCAGACAATCTCGACACCAGGAACAGTTCAGCGTAAACATATGGGCAGGAATAGTAGCAGATACTTCACTTGGCCTTTTATTTTACCGTGAATTTCAAAAGGTGCCACATATTTAAACTTCCTACAGAACGAATTGCCTGCATTAGTGGAGGACGTGCCCTTACAAGTTCGTCAATAAATGTGGTTTATGCAACAGCCAACGACACCTGAAATTATTGCAGTGGTGCCAACTACTGGCTTAGTACCAACTGTTGTTAGCTGGTGGCGGTACTATTATTTGATATTACATTGTTGCCACGATTTGAATTGATATTTAAGAGTAGAGCTCACTCGAATGGTTAATATATGTTTCTTTTATTGATGCAATTGTTTTCTTGGGAAATAAAAGCCATTTCTAAGAATGTTCTCTTTGATGTATGTGACTCTGTCGCTAGCACTTTCATGAATCGTAATACATCCGGTGGTCAAATTTATTCACATGTTCTGCCAGAGCACATCTTTCAGGATGCAATCTGCTGTCACTTTTATGAGAAATTATTCTGTTTGATAATGATATTTGCGTAAGTAGGGGTAGTGTTAGTTTCATTGTTGGTTGAGACAATGCTCGAGTTATTACTGTTTGCAAGTTTTATATAACGAAAAAAAAAAAATATAAAAATAAAACAGTCAACGAGACATACTGCGGAAAAAAAAGTTACTTTTAAGAGCAAAGAAGTATGTAGCTTCGACTTGAACGAGCCAATATGGCACAATAAAAAAAGAATTACCGAGAAAGTATATTAGGCGATTTTGATACAATAAGCGTCATCAAATTCAATCCATTTGAAGTTTAAAAGCCAGGAAGAGGAATGTGGACAAATTCGATAAAAAACTCACCACACATGAAGAATAAAAATCATAATTGACGTGAAAAATGTATTACAGGAAAGATAATTCATTTTACGATTCCTGATTGAGAAAATGTGTTTGTGTGATTTTGGAAATATGGGTTATTGTTTGATAATATACTTTGGTATAATGCTTATATTATATTAAATAGTTTCCAGATATTCGTTTCAGCAATATTTACAAAAAAATATTTCCATATCAAAGAAATTATAAATTTTCAAAATTTACCGCTTTTATATGTAAATATATCAATTTTTCCCAAGATCTGGGAAATGAAGCAGTCTCCCATTCAAACTAGATGTGACTTTTGCTTTCACTGCAGAAGAATGTTAAATATATATTTTTATTCTAATCATCATGAAGAAATATCAACTCGTATACATTGTAGGTGTATTTCGAGATGTATTGGGATCCACCATCGCGTTTAGATCTATTCTAAATATATCCGCAATACAATAAGAAAAATGGACAGCGCGCATATTTCTCCATTGAAATATATCTAAATTTACATCAACTAAAAATAAAGTCAGAAACTCACATGTGTGAATTGGTGCAGAATTCTGGTGTGCTCTTCTTGATACGCCTTCCTGGCCTTCCTCTTGTCCGTATACAGGGTGTTCAACGCATCCAAACACTTGCTCTCGATGTTGTCGGCATTTTGTCGAATCAGTTTTGCAGTGTTGTCCATATCTTCCATCATGTTTCGCCATGACGAGGAGACCAAACTACCTGTAATAGATAACATTATTTTCTTTATTGCATATTATTTTGAACGAAAAAGAGGTCAAGTGCAAGTCTCGTGCAATGAGTGTTCCGGACCATTGAAGTATACAAATATTTTTATATCCTTCTTAGGTATTATCAATGCCCTTTTTATTATTGAACTCTTCATGAATAAAAATGATTAAAAAAGAGACAAGCTTTTATACAAATGCACTAAAAAGGAGAAAATAATTTATTTAATTGGTTGACCTCTCTGTGAGTAGCAGATTCAAAATCTTGTCGCGCAAGAATACCTTCGCGGCAAGCTTTTGAATCTCCTACTCACAGAATAACCTAGGTCAAACAATTAAAGAAATAAGTTTTTCCTTTTTAGTGCATTTGTATAAAAGCTTGTCTAAAATTATTTTTTTAATCAGTTTTATTCAATTCTTTTTAGTCCTAGGGGGAATCAACTACCCAAAATATGTACACCATAATTGTACCTCCTGAAAAAAAACACTCATGAAATATTTAAAATATATTTAGGATAATGATAGTATATAATGTAATGAAAATGTATTTAAATAATTGAAGCATACTGAAGGTATTTGAAGTACTAGAGATGTATTGAAAATAATTAAAATATACTGAGGGTATTGAAAATACTGGAAATGTACTTAGGTTTGAAATGTTATGAAAATAAATGGAACATAGTGAATATAATATTTGGGGTAATCTATATAATAAAAATGAATCACGATTCTTTGTGAGCGCAAAACGTGAGAACGGCTGGACCGATTTGGCTGTTTTTTGTTAAAGTTCGTGATAGCCCGAGGATGGTTGATACGGAAAAAAAAACATTAGGAAAGTTGCATGAAAATTGGAAAATTCGTGTATATAATAAATTTAGCGAAGAAAAAGACTATCGAGTCATTTATAAATAGCTCAGCGGTAACATTGTCGCCTACTATACAGAAGATCACAGGAACAAATCCCGGTCAGTTTAACATTTTTATTTATTTAATAGATTTGGCTAATGTTCGTAATACTCCGAATAAGGTTTTTAGAAAAAGAAAAGATTTTTAGAAAAGTTATTGGAAATTTCTTTGTCCTGGAAAAGCTTTCAGGAATATACACAGAGAGAAAAGACTGCAGCAGGTTTATGCACAACGTTGTGTAAGGCACAGTTGTGCAGATATTTTACGCAATAGTCCAATCTTTCATCATAAGCGTTATGTGAAATTCAACAAATATTTGTGCAAGGCAATTTGTATAGTATATATGCACTTCTACATTGCCCAAAAATACACAAAAATATGCACATCTACCATTACACAATTATATGGAATATATCTACAACACATTGGACTTAAGTTACACCCTTTGTGCACTTTTCATTTCATATGCACAAATTGTATAATATTTCAACACAATTGTATAAATCGCCCCACTTAGCAATGGCGTCGTCTCACCCTACTTGATACGCACGCGCGGCAAATGCACCTGTTTGAATCATGATATTTGGATCCCTAAATTCACTATTGTTTTATATTATTTTATTTGTGCTGTACGCTATTCCGGTCGGAAGTCGAAGTGAGACTTGTGAATAATTTACATATTTTTATTTGTTTATGTGTATAGTGCAAATAAGTACTACTATTTACGAGTCTATGTTGATGAAATGTATGGTGTGTTTGAATACTTGCGAGGTTGGGAACTTCCCGAATTGATACCAACATTTGAAGGTAAGTCTCGCCATTTTTTTTTATAACATGAAACCTACAAAATGACTCATTTTCATCATTTGTAACGGATTGATAAGGACATGTCTCACCTACTTAATAGAATGAGATAGTTTAACACGAAGATTACTTTTACGTTACTATTCAACGTGTCTGATTTTCTGTAATAGTAAACCATTCATAAAGTACTTCTTTTAGGAAGAAGTCATGTATTACATTCAATTCCCTGTCTCCGAATCACCTTAAATCAATGCTTCACATGTTTTTTTACGCGACAAATCGTTGATATGATATTTCATGGTGTTACAATATGTAAATATAATCTACATCACATCAATATTATTATTTTTTTTTTTTAGGGCATTTTATTTTTTTTTAGTAAAAGCTTGTCTCTCATTTTCTTTACTTTCAATTTTATTATTCAATTCGTTTTGTGATTATAAAATTCCAAAAATCTATTATAGACAAAAAATTCCAAATTTGTATTTACTACTTCATACACATTTCAGGTGATATGTTATTTCGTGTCTGTTTCTTCATATTAATTGATTGATTCACTCAAATTACTTTCTAGAGCAACAAATTGATGTTGATGTCTCCGAAAATTTGAATGATGAAGACATCAAAGAACTGATACCAGTTCTTGGTCTTCGTAAAAAAATTCTGAAGAAATACAACGAATTCAAATCTGTACAAGAGGTATGTCTTTGATTATTCAATGTAGGAACTGAGTTGATTAAAATGCATTTTTAGGCTCTATTGCACCCAGCAATTTTGGAAAACTCCTTAAAAGATGATAATTTCAGTGGTAAGTCTGATGTATCATGTGAAACACGGTACGATTCAGATTCAACAATCACCAGCCTGTCGGATATTAGCCAAAATACCTCTGACTTGGTAGAGAACAACTTGACTCCTCTAAGATATTACAGTGAAAAAGCGACTGCTGGAGAACCTTACGAGATAAAAGAAACAACTCCTTCAAATGTAAATGTAGTTTCGTACTTCAGTATTCCATTTTGAGACTTATCTTCATTTTTCAGAGTGTGAAACATTTATTATTAAGTACCGATGAAGGCAAAATTATTATGTCTTCTTATGAGAAGAATAAATCGTTTCTAAGGAACGATTCATCGAGAATGATCGTGAAGAACAAATTAAAGAAATCTTCAGACAAAAATTAGGCTCCAGTTTTGATTTTCCAAACAGCATTAATTATTCATAACTGTTTTTCAGAATCAGTAGCGCAAGATTCAAAGAGTTGGCGAAAGAGGTGTATGATATTTTTGTACATGAATCTCCTGACATTTACTACATACCCTATGCTAGAACACCTGGAGAAAAACCAATCACAGCTAAAGGAAAACTTTGGAGTGCTTTTGTTAATTTACGTTTCATTTCTCAAAGATGGTTGGAACTCAGTTATATCCTCATATTTTAGTCCAAAAAAATACCTGTTCTATATGGCATAATATCAATGGCAAACCCTCTATATTAGTATTTGTGATCAGTGTTTTTGTGACTTGAAGTTTTGGAAATATTTTTTTTCTTCAAGAATTACTGTCTTATTTTTGGTTCATTTATGTTTCGAGTTGTGATATTGTGTTTCTGTTCTTTTTTATACCTAGAGTTTATAATTCAGTTATCTATTTTTGTTATTTTCTTATTATAAAATAAACATTATTTTAATGACATATTTTTATTCATTCCTTGTATCCGGTAGCTACATAATATTGGTTGATGAAATTGAACAAAACTATTCTGAATAATACAACACTGAAGTGTATCGTTTACACACAATATCTCTCTCGCTCTCCGCTCTCCGGTTACTCCCGCCATATGGCACCGCCACTGGTTTGGGGCACTGAGGTCTGAGACAACTAGGAACGTCATGGGGGTCATTTTGGGGCCCAACCATATATAGAAAAAAACATGGCTGCCGCTAAGAGAAAAAAACATGGCCGCCTATCAATGGAAAAAAATATGGCAGCTGTAGGTTGGGAATTTCAAGATGTCCGTTATATGGGGGCCTTGCCTGGGGGTGTTTATCGGCATCGGTAGACTACCACGGAGGTCTGAGACAGGTTGGAGATAGCTGGAGGTAATATGGGGGCCCAATCATTCATAGGAAAAAAGATGGCGGCTGTAGGTTAGGAATTTCAAGATGACCGCCATGGAGGGAACGACTGGGTTCTTCAGCGGTATCTGGAGGCTGCCACGAAGGTCTGTGACAACTGGAAGCCACATTGGTGTCCAACCATATATAGAAAAAAGATGGCGACTATAGGTTAGGAATTTCAAGATGTCTGTTATGGGGGCCGACTCTCTTGGTGGGTATTTATCGGTATTGAGAGACTCTTACGCAGGGGAAGGGGGAAATAGGTTAAGTGTGAAAAAACTTATGTTATGGGGGGCCGACCCGCCTAGAATGTTTAACGGTCTCGGTTGACTACTACGGAGGTCTGATCATTCATAGAAAAAATATATAGCGGTTGTAGGTTAAGTGCAGGAAAAAATGTCTGTTATTGAGGCCGAGGAGCCCCCGCCTGTGGGATATTCAGCAGCCTCTGGAGGTTGCCACTAAGGTCTGCTGGCGTACGTTATGAAAGCATGTGGCCGTATTGGAGCTCGCAGTCATAGAGAAGGAAAAAGTATGCCGGTTTTAGGTTAAGAATTTCATTATATATCCGTTATGGGAGCCAACCCGCCTAGACTATTTAACGATCTCTGGAGCATGCCACTGATGTCTTACGCATTCGTGGGGGCCTGGAACTCAACCATAAATAGAAAGAAAAAATATAACCGCTCATCGTTAACAAAGAAAAAATTTTCATCCGATTGCAACCAGTCTCTCCATACATACGTTAGTGTCGTTTGATATGTTTGAATATACTTCTCGCGGCAAATGATTGCATCATAATTTGACCTTGACTGTACAAAATATTCCCACGGTTCGAGCGTGCCGATTCTAAGAATTCCCCATCTTGATTGCTTCTCGGAATAAGCTAACGACTAAAAAAATTCCAAGAAATGGATAAAGGTGTCAGCAAATTTCTCAGAAATCCATATCTTTCCGCCAACACCTGAATAAACAATCAATTCCGAGAATTATGTCTCGCCACTGATTCTGAGAAATTAATTGCGTCGTAGTTTTATGTTTCTGTTCAATAATGGTATCATCATTCGAAATTTCCATAGTACAGTCAATCTCAGACATTTTACGCAGCCGAATTTCCTAATTTTTTCCCAATGACAAAGAGGCTGGATTTTTTTTTCCATTTCATCTAAATTTAGTTCTTGTATCATTCACTAGGTGGCGTCACTATCGTTCAACCTACACCCTACCAATTTGTGTTTTTTTGAGATAAGAGCTCGTGAAAAAAAATTACTAAGTCTTTTGCCCTGTTCAATTGGTTCATTGTTGTTCCGGACGCCAAAGAGATAAGAGATATCTTCAGAGCAACTGTGTGATCAAGAAATATCACAAAATGTATGTTTCCTATACATGTACAGGATGTTGGCGATCGTTATGTTATTTCATTGAAAATTCTCTCAGATGGGGATATAGGAAAACCAAAATGCAGCGCTGCGACACATGTCAACGTATCACATTATGGATGATAAATGAAGAATAATCATTATGGAAAAATGGAAATTATTGTTTGGAATATAAAAGAGAGTGAAAGTTGTAGAGTCTACCTTTTTTTATTAACCCAACCTAACCAATTTTTTGCGTCCAATGCTATTAAACAAAAGAATAAGTTTTGCAAACGTTGAAAACCGACTATGGTGTGCTAAACACCTTCGAAAAAACAAAATAAACAAAAATTCATCAGGAATAGAGGTGACATCAATGTTGGAATCGACCTACTCGAAACCATATGTAGATTCAAATACAAATCTCTATCACCTATGAATTTTGTCCGAAACCTGGACTCGAACCAGGGTCCTCTAGATTATGAGTCTAACGCTCTGCCAACTGAGCTATTTCGGCTTACAATCATATGCATACTACAAAGTATATAACGACAACCATTCACATGGCTTGCGACAAATGTTGAGTGACTATTAGTCTGAAAAGTTATGGGTGGGGGAACATAATATAACTATTTCGAGAAAAAAGTACCTGAAATCTACTGGAAACTCCCATGAGAGCCTATGTGTTAGAGAGAGATGGAGATAGTGATTATTCTCAGATCTAGGGAAAATTATCAAAAAGGGTCAAAGATCAACCCGCCCCCGACCCATCATGACTGGAGCTCAGCTATAACAAGAAGTGCCAGAACAGCTCAAGGTAATTTGACCAAAAAATAATAAATAAGTTCTTGCGGAACACTCATTTTCCACAGACCCCGAGTAAATATAACCGTAATTGACCATTAGCTTGGACTGGGAAGTTGACGTCTGACCAATGCACTTGAATCCTACGTCAATGAACGTCAAACAGGGTAAATAAAAAAAAATATATATTAATTTTCGAACTGATGATATTTTTGAGAGAGAATTCGGGGATAGCCTAACATTCGCCGGAGATTTATTCTCTCCAATTCTCTAAAAATTCAATTTGTCCGGATCGACCTGTCTCGCGGATACCAACATCATTTTCATGAGATAGATTTCTTTGAGAGAATTTCGAAAGATAGGCAAATATTGGACAATCCTCGAACATTGAACGATTCTGATATTATTTACCACTGACCCCTCCAATATCTCCAATAAAATTCAATTTGTCCGTATCGACCTGTGTCGCGGATACCAACATCATTATCATTATCATGACATTTTCTAGGGAATAATTTGTAAGGGAGGCAAATGTTGGGGATTCTCGAACATTGAACGATTCTGATATATTCACAACTGGCCCCTCGTACACCAACATGAAGACTGACGTCACAGCGATGACATCACTAGTTATATAGATTTCAGCTGAGGTTCGATGGGGTGGTGGTGTATGCTCATATTTGAGATTGAATGGTGTTGCCGGGTGTTGCCGGGTGTTGCCGGGTGTTGACGGGTGTTGCCAGGTGTTGCCGGGTGTTGCCGGGTGTTGCCGGGTGTTGCCGGGTGTTGCCGGGTGTTGCCGGGTGTTGCGGGTGTTGCCGGGTGTTGCCGGGTGTTGCCGGGTGTTGCGGGTGTTGCGGGTGTTGCCGGGTGTTGTCGGGTGTTGCCGGGTGTTGCCGGGTGTTGAGGGGTTTCTATAAACATGACTGATGTGACAGCGAGTGCCAGTTGCAGTTTAGACTCCGAAGAGTAAACATGTCCTTGCTACCTGATATTGACTGTTATGGCATTACTTTGAACGGATTGAAGTATTTCATAGGCAGAGAGCCTATAGAAATTGAAGACACTACATTGAAGCTGGGCCGAGATACCTATGAACTGACCGACGGGTTGAAGGAACTCCTTATCAAAAAGCAGCCCTCAAATTTCACAGATCGAGATATGTTCAATTATAAGACCATTCTGATGTTAACCAATGCACACAAGAGAACTGATGGAAAAATTAACACAAACAAATCATGGAAATATAGAAATATAATATCCAAGATATTTCCACAGAAGAGGAAAAGGAGTCCAAAGAAGGGTAAAGGACTGAAAAGGACAACCAACCAAGAGAAGATATATAACGATCACCCTGTAGATTGCGATCAAAACATGGAGATCGTTCAGCAAGAGCACACGCTTCCCATCGAGAACTTTGACGTTTACGAAGTGGGGCATAGAGGCGGCGGTGGTGATGAAGGGAAGTAAACATGGCAGTATATTCCCAAATTCCTTCCGAACCGTTATCTGTGGTCCTAGCGGATCAGGAAAAACGAACCTTATGCTGTCGCTACTGTTGCATAAAAACGGCCCCAAATTCGCAAATGTCTACGTCTATTCGAAATCCTTGTACCAGCCCAAGTATCAATTACTCGAAGAAGTGCTGAATGGTATGGATGAAATTGACTATTTCCCGTACAGATACAACGATGAAATCATCTCTATGGAAGATGCTCGATCTCACTCTATATTCATCTTTGACGATGTGGCCTGTGATGGACAGCAGAAAATTCGCGAATATTTCTCAATGTGCAGACACAAACACATCGATGCCATCTATCTCTGTCAGACTTATTCGAAAGTACCCAAACAGCTGATACGTGACAATTGCAATATGATTGCGCTCTTCAAACAGGACGAAATCAACTTGCGACACGTTTTCGATGAGCACGTTTCCCCCGACATGACTTTCGAACAATTCAAAAAGCTGTGTTCGGAATGTTGGTCTCAAAGCCAATACGATGCCCTCGTCATAGTCAAGGACTTTGACTTGAACAATGGCAGGTACCGCAAAAACTTTGACATGTATATTAAAATATAGTTGTGTCAAGAGCAACAGAAAAAAAAATGGTAGAAATTCGTTGTTGAGACATATGGAAAAAGTAGCTGTTCCCAAAAATGGCAGACATTCGTTGCACCTGACTCCCGAAACTTGGAAATTGCTCCAGACATTATGATATGTATTTAGTGATTATTTTCCAATATATAGAACAAGAATTGTTAATGATTTATGTTTTGAATAAAGAATAGCGTATAATGACATTGAATTTTATTTTCTCTACCTTCTTTCCTATTTTCAGGTACAATGAGAGATTCCAAAGATATTTTTTAACTAGATTTTCAACTTTTCCTGAAATTTGACGTCTGTCGAGTATTTACTGTAGAATTCCCCCCTCCATTGAAGTAATGCACTTTTTTTATTTCATTCACTCACTTACCTATTTCGCATTCAAAAATGTCTGAAGGTAGGCACTCTTCTTTTGGTTCGAAACCATTGAATTCATTCATCTAAATCTTTGCAATGGAACATTCAATTTGTGAGATCCCAACTCATACTTGATTGTTTGATCATTCTTGGAAATATATTTGAATACTTAAGCTTTAGGAACATTTTCAATTTTAAATTATGTCCTGGAGCATTGAATCTAATGAAATGTTCTGACTGGATTTTGGAGAAATGCATGAAAGTAACTGCTGCTGGTATGACATCATTCAAGCTATATATGAATTTGTGTGACGTCAACCATTTCTCAGAATCGTTAACAGATTCGTTTCTTAGAGTGACTAGTGTTTCCCCAGAGCATAACACCATAATTCAGATAGGACTGTATAGAAGCATGGAAGGCACTCAGCAGTGTTGCGTTATACGCGAATTCTTTCAGTTTACGTAACACAAAGATATATCTAGATTTTGTTTTCACATGTCATCAACATGTGGACACCAATTGAGCTTATCATCCAGGGTGATTCCAAGAAGATTTGCCGTGTCACCCTTAGCAAGCATATAATTCGAGAAGATGTTCAATTTTTGAGTTTTGTTTTGATTCACACTGAGGAGGTTGTTCTTGTATCAGTAGTACGATAAGTTTTCTATTTCATCTTCTATGTTTTGGAGAGTTCGCATTTTCGAATCTCTGTTGATCAGTGTTGTATCATCATTGTAACGCATTTTTTCCAAGCTCCGTTACTAAGAACGGCTAACCAAAAGTTTGAAGTAACTTTGGTACGTCCGTGCCTATTTGGGGTTTAATATAAATTATGGATTGGCAACAAAATGATGCCCCGTTTAGAAAATAAGTGTAAACAAACTAAGCTACTGGATCGATCACAAAACCAAGCAAAATAAAGTTATAATGTCTTTTTGCCCTGTACAAAAAGACTAAAATACTCTTTTGACTGTTTTTACTATGAGAGTAGAAAAAGCTGGATTCATATTAGTAAAAACGTAGTATGCTTTTTCATAAGGGCACAAAAAGATAAGCTGCTTTTTGGTCCAGTTCTATCTTTATATGGTTTTTGTCCGATATTTCTTTTAAATCCGGTGGATATAAAAGCCGAGATTTAATTAGGATCGCTCTCTTTCCTTCCGTGTCGAGCACAAGCTCTTTTACTTCCCTTCCGGGAGCGAGCCCTTTTGACAAGTTTGTTATTCTCCAGAACAAGTGATTGAAATCGTTCTGCGAGTCGCGAGTCGAAGAAAATAGTTTTCCGTAAAGTATAAGTATTCATGCAAAAGTTTGATTTGAGTAGTGAGGTAACCGTAAGTAGAACATTGTGTTTGAACCTTTGATAACCTGTTGATTTGATTGGGTCATCAAGACACATTGATCCCCATATTGCCCTGTTGTATATATTGCGTGCATTGTAAATATTTCATGAAAAGTACGATTCAACTGTGTAGAATCGCACAAGTGTTAAATATCCCAGTCCCGTGACTTTCACGATAAATCAAGTTATGCATTATTTATCATTTCGGATTGATTTATGTCATGGGGTATTGTAGTTGAACCAAGAATATAGATTGAGAATTCCTATCACTACGATAGCAGGCTGTCTGCTCCCCAATTGAGCGTCTTAACTTCATTTATTTTGTATTAATTGACAATCCTACCGTACTTGGGAGGATTGCCAGCGGCATTTGTTTCATTTCTGACTCTGAGGTTAATAGAATTCATAGCGTCCTGGTACTCGATTGAATAAATATTGAATTTGACATTTTGCATCTATTTTGCTGCTGTGGAATTTCAATATCATATAGCACGAGATCGATGAACAACCATTCAAACTCATATTACCTCGAGTTACGATCTCAGGTTCCATCGAGGGTCAAAATATGTTAGTTTGTCTAGCTGCTCAAGTTGTGATGCATGGCCGAACGAGAGCAGTTAGCGCGTTAATAAAGTAGATCTCAAGTCAACAATTTTTTTGTTTCTCTCAAGATACTTGCAGAGTAAAGTTTTTGATCTTAAATTGATAATATGACTAATTCACAGATATTTTAATTCAGGATAAAGTTCCTGAAGGCGGTTTGATAAGATACTCGAATTTTCTAAGTTAAAGTAATAATTAATCTAGTGAAAAATACACGTTGATGTCTCGTACGCAAAATCCTAGCCATATATCTGCTTCCTGCTAAGTTGGTACTTAGCTAGGGGTAGATCAAGAGAGAACACCATAGTTTGGGCTTTGACAAAGGGTGAGTGGGTCGAGATATCAAAGTGATTCTGTTTTCTTTCCTCGAAGCTCAAAGTAAATATTACGAGTAGCCCGTAAAGTTGTGTTTTTATATTGAGACGAGTTTATAAAGTAATAAAATTAAAATGAACGAATTTAATTCCCACGCACACCAGAAAAATCACTTTATGAACATAGATTATCTCTTGGGTGACAAAGTAAGATAAAGATATCTCACAAAGATTTTGGTAATTATATTTTGTAAGAGTTGTTATAGTGTAGGTTCATTGTTGGAACTTATAAACTGATCAATTTCCGTTCAGCTATTCAATTTATTGCATAAAATGTATTGTTGAAGTTTTCATAATCTTGTGTAATAAATTCAAATTGTAAAAATTGCATAAGTTACAGTTTAAATAAAATTGTTATATTGTGGTTACATTTGGAAACTTCTATGGAAAGTACCTTTCCCTTTTCAAGCCTATAAACTATAGTATCAGACCAGTGTTTAAGTTAAGATAAAGACAAGTATGTCTGACTGTCTGTGTAACCGGAGTCCAGTCCAAGGGCTGTAATTAAAGCCTACAGACCTTTGGAAATTTCAATTGAGTCAAGAAACCAGACCCCTAGACATTCCGTATCTCCATCTGTTGCTACCCCTGGTAAGTGGAGTAAACCATTATAAAATCTGGCGCCCAAGGGTAAAATTTAAGTTTAAAAAAATTAGTTTGAAAAAGTGTCTTGGCGTCATAAATAAAGTAACGATTTTAGGGATAATAGCTATTATTCCCGACCCTAGAAAATCGCTTTACAACATGACTATGCTTTTGGAAAAATGTAATGAAAGAGATATTTTATGTAAATTATAAAGATGGGCGGTCTCAAAACCGATCCTTGGGGCACCCCATATTTGATTTTTCTCCTATTAGATTGAATCCTCATCAGACAAGCGAATGTTCGTGAGATAGGATTTGATGAGACTAGGTGGTTATCCCCTGACCCCATAATATTCCAGCTTATTGATTAGAAGGTCATGGGAAACACAATCGAAAGCCTTGCTGAGGTCTACTCAAGGCTCTCGAATATGCTTTTTACCACATTATAAATGGCATCAAGTGTTGTCAGGTGTTTCCTGAAACCGAAAAAAACTCAGTAGGACGATTTTTAATTATTATTTCTATTATTTTTCTGATGATTGGTATTAAGGAGATTGGACGATAGTTGTCCGGATTTTCTGATTTTTCTTTCGTGAAAATCGGGATGACACTCGCAATTTTTAAAGACTGGAAATATTCCAGTGCTAAAGCATACATTTATGAGAGTGGTAAGTGGATTTATAATTATGTTAGCTGGGCTGTGTTATAATTTTTATACGAAATCTGTTCCAGGATAACCCTACCATTTTGGAAAAATGATTTTTCGTTCATTTCATGTGATTGTGACAACCAATTGTGATATATTCATTTTAATTTTTTGGTTCTGTTTTAATTTATATTCGAATTTTTTTCCAGCACAACCGTACTATTTTCAAAAAATTATTAACAAAAAAGTATTTTCTGTTTTTTTCATGTAATTGTGTTGAAATTATTAGATAGATAGATATAAAGTGTCGAACGAATTTTGATACATCAATCAATTTGCATTTCAGGTTCTGATATAATTAATAGTTTGATTTTGGTAATATCATAAGTGCTAGGGATTTTATCAAGGGTAATATCATAAGTTTAAGGGTTTTATCGAGGTTAATATCATAAGTATTTTACCGTTTTACCGCTCAACATTTTTTCAAATTTCGAGAAAGCACTTTGCCTGGAAATTTAATTGAATGCCTTTTGCGGTCCTATTATCTGATTAAACCACGAAAGCGAAGCAAAAGGCCGAAAATTGCACGAGTTAAATTTCCCAGAGGCAAATTGCTTGGGGGAAAATAAAAAAAAACGATAAAATCCTCTAGAACGAATCATATTTGGCGAGAATATTTTCCGAATCACATTTAAAACTGGTATACCCGCATTCATGTTAAATTTGAACCATTCTTCCCGTTTCAAAATCGAAGGAATCGTGTCCGTCTTATTATCTGTTTAAACCACGAAAGAAAATAGTTTATTCTTTGGTAATAAAGCCGCAAATTGCACGAGTTAAATTTCCTAGAGGCAAATTGCTTGATGAAAATTAATAAATTCATGGGATAAAATCCTCAAATGATATTTGATGGGAATATTTCTCGAATCACGTTGAGAACTGGATAAAAATTCCAGGACTCAGGTTCTATTTGAATTTTCAACGGAGAAAGTTACTATAATAGGCGAGATCACAAACTCACAAATTTGCTTCATATATGCTTGAAATTGAAACATAGTGATAAAATATTATATATGCATAGTTTCTCCTAGAAGATATTGTGTAATATTCGAATAAAACTCAGTGAGACATTCAAACACAGCGTTATTGCCGCTTCTTTTGACGTCACACGTCCATTGATTTGGCATTTTCCAGAATTGCCAGTGTCACTATTTTGCGGAACTTCCGAGGAAACGTTATTCTCTTTCATCCTATGAATTAATCAGAACTTATGTCAGCATGTGTTATATTGAAATGAAGACTTTTGATAGCTGTCCTTGATTTAGTTATTCTTGAATAATATGTATGTATACCGAGTGATATGTACCAGTGTGAAGTTAGCAGCCACTTTCCAGCAGGCCATTTTCTCCCCAGCAGCCAAACGACCAGTGGCGGCGGTTATAAATGAAATACATTGAATATAGTATTGAACAATTGGGAATGAGTTTCTCACCGCTACCGCATGTCGCCTTATATGTGATGTTCATATACATTGCCTTAAAAGAGATCTGAACTATTAATGAGCTTATACTCTAAAATATCCCTACATATTTCTCATTACTAGAGTTTTACAAATGTACGTCATACGTCATATAGATACTATGAACATCTTACTTGACATAAAGTTCCTGAGAAGGAAGAATGCGTAGGTATTTGTAACATGGTGGGATTTATTGAAAACAATACTGTGTTATTGTACCTACATAGTTTGGATCATGACATTTTGTATTTTTTTAATATATAATGTAACAAAAAATTAGCATAGTAAACCTAACCTGAACATTATGTACCAGAAATACAAAACTTTTTAAAATTTGAACCCATGAAATATTTTTTTCATAAGTAGGTTATTATTAGGATGCACGCTACTACACCTATTAAATATTATTAAGCTAAGATGAAAAACCTCTCATATTAATTTTCTCTTTAATGTGATCGTGAATAAGTGCATTTTTATGTATTTTATTTTTTATATATTAGATCAACTTACGTTTATTCTATTTTAGATCGGCTAGAAACAGCTTCGGCGACGACGCTATTGGATATGCAAAAATTAAAAGAGATATTTGTACAGTGAAATGCCGAATCACCCCAGAACATCATGATTTGCATCCATTTCTTTCGACTTTTAGGTTCGAAAGCAACAATAAAAAACAACTTTTCGGGTGCATTAGTAGTTTTATTCAAACACTTTGGCACAATACACGATCCTCTGGATTCGACATTTTTATTAATTTTCGACGCAAACTTCATACACACAGCTCGGAAGCAGAGCACGCACTGACCGACCGTTGTAAAGTGACGTCACAGCGGCCGATGACTCCGCATCGTCGCACGCCTGCTAAATAATTGAATATCTCGGAAACTATAAGACGTAACAAAACAATATTTTTACGGTATTTTTTCATTTTTAATAGAGTGTATTGTAAGGTAGAAATCAAAAGTTGGTGATATTCTTCATTGTCGTTATTGGTCAGATATATGCCAATCCACATGTTTTCCACGAAGTCCATACTCAAACACCCCAAAAACTCAATTTCTAGGCCGGTATTTTTGTGGACCGTTTGATTGGACCAGTATTTCTCGACGGTAACCTGACAGGAGAAACTTATTTGGAATTATTGAATAAATTTGTTTATCCACAATTAGTAGACATCATTGAAAATGACGATCGTTACCATGAAGACCACTTGATATTTCAACGATACGGGGCACCTCCACATTATGCATAGCCTGTTAGGGCGTTTTTGGAGAGAATGTTTCCTGGAAGTTAGATTGGAAGAAGAGGCTCTATAGAGTGGACAGCCAGATCTCCAGATTTAACCCCACTCGACTTTTTCCTGTGGGGTCACTTGAAAAACAAAATATTTGCAACCGAACCAGAATCTCTGGAAGATTTACGAAGGAGAATTATTGAAGAATGCTGTCGAATAACGCCGGAAATGCTACGAAATATGAGGTCTCGTTTTGAACAGAACTTGTACTATTGTATGGAAATGGGTGGTAGACAGTTCGAACATTTAGTTCATTGACAGTTGCTTTATCAGATATTATTTTTATTGATTGAGTGAATAAAAAGTGATTTCCCAACTTCAAGTTCCTATATCTCGAAAACGAATCGATAAAATTAATTTATTTTGGTTGTTAGATATTGAGAAGGAAAATACCTTTCAAATGAGGTATCACTTGCCATATGTTGCCATTTAAAAATTTAGGGGTGGCGGTCACAGCTCCGAGGGATGGAATGTATTTCGGGTGAATTTCATCGCGAACGATGTCCCCCTCGAAAATGTAGTTGACGTGTCCGAGCGTTTTTATATAATTCGGTTCTGCCGACCTACAGAGCCGCTGTTTCGTTTTCAATGGTCCACTCTGCTGTATTTTCGGGGGTAATGCTATGATTATCATCATGAATAATCATTGCACGAATTATATTTGGTTAGGGAATATAATTTATTTATTCAAAATTTGGGAAACAAACAGGTAAATACCCAAACAAGCACCCACTAACAGTTATAGTTACAGTAATATTCGGTGTCTAACAGGTACAGGAATAAAAATGAAATACAATGAAATAACTTACATACACATTAAACGAATACTTATATATTATTGTTGCTAGATATGAGTTGAATATTGTTTTCACAGTTATTTTAAAAGAGTTTATTGAAGTATTAAAGATATCTAGGTTGCTACAATATTTGGTGAAAGAATCACACATTCTAGGGATTGGGGAATTTTTGCCCAAATTTGTGTTATAAACTTCTTAACGTCAAACTGACACTCAATTTTCATTAGAAACAGGTGACGAGCAACATGCGGTGATAGAGGGAATATCATCGATTTGATAGCCTCTTCTACTCTATTGTTTTATCATCTCACCCAATCACATTAGTAGGAAATGTACCATGTGAATTATATTCTCAGTTACAATATATCAAGGGAATATTATTTTGCCGGAAAAATTTTTGATCGAAAGATTGTTGCTTGAGTAATATCCCGAGGCAAATTGCATGATCAAAATCTCGTGCCGAAGGCGAGAGATCCCTCATGTACTCAAAAAATTTTCGGCAATAATTCATGTTCTAGGGAGATTATAAGTGACAATACATTATAAAATTTTTGTTAAGGAAAAAAACTAAATGGCGGACGAGGTTTGTGTTTATGGTCCGATTCGATTCAAAATTGGTATGTGGGGGTTTTCGGGGTTGAAAATCATGAATTTTTCAAACTTCATAAAATTAAAATGGCGGCTCCAAGATGACGGATGATCTCTATGATTATGGTCCGATTTGATTCAAAATTGGTATGTGTGGATTTTCGGGGTTGAAGATCAGGAATTTTTGTCTTAATTCATAAATTCAAGATGGCGGCTCCAAATGGTGGACGAGTTTTGTGATTATGGGAGGTTTTTGTATTCTAAATTGGTATGACGGGGTTGTTGGGATCGGTGATTATTAATTTAGTCGAAGATTATTGATTTTTTGAGCAGATGGCAGCTAATGTGAAGTTAAATAAAAGCTTGTAAAAAGGTACATTGTATTTAATGAGCCAAGCATTCGAAATAAATCGCTGATAACTAATGTTTTCACTGATAATCTCAAACACGGTTATAACCTGACCTTCATTTCAATAATACCAGTTGATAACAAATTTACGTAACATTATAGGTATTTTGCAATCTATTATGATTATTGCGAACAAATGTGCCGAATGAAAGTATACATGTATTTATGAATGAAACGTACACAATATTATATAAAATTGCTTTTTCATTTTCGACTCTGCTATAGCGAGGTTTTTAGTATTCCATTCGGAAAGAAACGGAAGTGTCTCAGGTGTATAACCATCTGCCTGATTCATTTTGAGTTTTCTCTGAACATTCATTTTGAGTTTTATCTCCTTTGGAAGTGGAAAATATATCAATTATCTGTATGTATACGAACTTCATTTGGAATGAGAAGATACCCCTGTCATTGTCAGGGGCGGATAAATTTCCAAATGAGACTTACCTAGCTAAGCCCTGAGATATCATATCTATTGGCTACGTGCACGACTGAGGCGAACGCAACATTTCGGGACTCGGGAATTATTTGACAGTTAAATGACAAGCCATGTTTTGATAACTTCTATCAAAATCAAGTGAAAAACTTGAAAAAATATGAAATATCGATATCTGAGAACAATTTATAATATGTGTAAGTAAGTTAAACAAATGGATTTTATAATGAGAACATGATTTGAAAACATAAAACATATCTTTCCAACCTCAAACTGTGATGATGAAAGGTAATGAATTAGCTTTGGCACAATTGAGAAATGTTGAAGAATTGAGAATTAACGCCCAAAGTTATTTGATACAAGCCTATATTATAAGGAAAACCTCAGTGAAATTTACATCCTACAAAACATATTTGAATGTAAGTACCTACCCTGCGTTGTTGATAATACGAGCTGGATTCATTTCAGTTACTTTTCCAGTTATTGGTTGATTTTGTGAGACTATGTTCCTCCTTGCCCTAAAACGTTTGTACAAACGTATGAACTCATATCGCGCAAATAAAATTGATTCAGTGAAATCGTTTGATGAGATTGTCACACTTACTTTATCGTTTTTACAGCAGCTATCAATTACTTTCTTTGCTCTAATTTCCAGGCAGATTTTGGAAAATTTACACAAACTATTTTTTCTCTTATTTGTACAGTTCACAACACAACGAATTTAACGTAAATTAACGTGGAATTATCAAAACAAATTTGACAGTCCCGATATTATTTCACATTTCTGCCACAGTACGCGCTGCGATCGATTTGAGTGTCCCCACCAAGCACTTTGCACATAGCCAATACACCAGCTTTTTGGACCAAGGTGGTTCTTGAAAAATCTAGCTTATGAAACTTGCATATTTTTTCCATAACTTGTCTTATAATGAGACCAAAATGGTAAAAGCACAGCCCTTACCCTTCACGGAGATGTTGTTTGTTACCAACAAAAAACTAGTTTTGCGTTAGTTATAGCCAATCAACTGTATCTACTTATTTTTTTAGACGTATGGTGCTTATACGCTTTAGATGGATGCAAATTCAACCATCTGCAACTTTTATAAAAATAACTCAGGAACTTACTTTCAATGCGGCGTATATTTGGGTCATTTAAAGATTCAATCAGCATATCTTGAGGATGATATGAGAAAGTCGAATTTGACCACTTTCGGCCGTTTTTTGGCAAAGCAAGATCTCTGTGCGACGGTCCATAAACCCTCGAGTTCAATCTTGACGAATGAAGAAGAATGAAGAAATCGGTAAATATAAAGTTACACCACACATGCACTCTGAATATGGGGAAAATACTTTTCTTACGTGTTTTTGCCTCCTGAACACGAATCCGGCGGTCTCATACCGTTCCCGAGTTACAGCACTTAAAAAAAAATAACCTCATTTTCAAGCACCGTTTTCTCGCACAAAAATCACTCAAAATGCCTCCTTCTTTTTACTAGCATAAACAATACACCCTAAATCACTTATTTTTGGCGCAACTTTGCACAAAATATCGTCGTTTTTATCGAAAAAATCCTCCTTCTTACACAGTTCCAAATAAACGATTTTCGTTCCTTTGACTTTGCCTTATTTTTCATGTTGATAATAAATGAATCACCGCCCACAACAATTGCACACATAAATGAAGGGGAAACTATTGCTCACACACATTTGAATTCGAAAAGTTGGAGTCAGTTCACAAAACTGTAGGTGCTAGGCACAAGAAAACCCAAAGTATGTGATAGAATGCCGAGATCGATATTATTTTAAGACAAACCTAATGTTTTGGAGACAGATTCATTTGAAGGGCAATAGGAAAAAATTTTCAGTGTCAAACTTATGATGCTTTTCTTTTTCGGGTTTTGACAAAGCTGTTACGTCTGGCTTTGTAGAAATTCTAGCCAAAGAAAAGAACCCAAAAGTAAGAAAGACCATTCTTAGAAAAGATACAAATAAAAAAAGACAGAAACAGCATCAACAATAGGAATGACATCAAAAACCTTAGCCAAATATACAATCACCTTTTTTAAAATCTAATAAAAAACAGGGAAGGGAGGAAAAAAAAGGAAAATAAAAACCAACTTTTGAACACACTACAATAGCAAATATTTCATACATCTTCAACAACGTTCGAACGAGCAGCAAGAGAATAATCATAAATTAATAAAAACTTTTTAACAAATACAGTTCTTATACCAATTATTTATTAATACTCTATTTATGTATACTATATGTTGTTATTTTAAATGTCTCAAGTTGTTTTAGTTTTAACCTGAAGATGAAAAAATATACATGTCGAAACGTCGTTTTAAATAAAGCTTTTTGACTGATAATGACCTTTATTCTGAGAAACTGGAAAAAAAAAATATATATATATATATATATTATATATATATATATATATATATATATATATATATATATATATATATATATATATATACCGGGTGTTCTCTAAGGTGGCTCACCCCTATAACTTTTTTATTATTGAAGATAGAAAAACGAAATTTGGAGGTTGTGTATTATTATTGTTCAATTTACATTTTTTTACATATTTACTTGCTTTGCCGTACTTCCGGTTTGACCGGAAATGACCCCAACTTTCGATTTTTAAATAGGACATCCTATATATTTTTACTTATTTCGATCGAGAATGACATTCTTAATCCAACAACACCTCACTTGTCAATATTTGACAAATAAAGTCATTTTTATTCCAATTTTTATTGTTCGATCTAGAATGCCATGGATCGTGTAAATCGCTTCATTCTTGATCAAGTAACACGGAAAAAATACGACTTTGAGGCTTATGACTTCACAGTCGTCAATACTGGGGCCAATTCTATTTCTGTTGTACACCAACGATCTTGATAAGCACTTAACAGAGACCCATATAACGATGTTTGCTGATGATACCTCTTTAATAGTATCGGATAAGGATGAAATAAAAACACAACAGATAAGTGAACAAGTCTTGAACTCTGTATATGAATGGTGCAGCTTAAATTTTCTATAACTCAATGCCTCTAAAACACAAATAGTGAAATTCCATAACAGGCAAAAAGACTGTCTACCAATAACTATCTGCGTCAATGACGTATCAATTGACAATACAAATGAAACCAAATTCCTGGGTCTGGTCATTGATGAAAATATCAACTGGAAAAATCATTGTATATGGCTGAACAAGAGGTTGAATTCTTTGTTATTTGTTCAGGAATCTCAAACAAGTCTTGGAGGAGCCCCAGCTACTATCCTTGTACCACTCTCAGGTAGCGTCCCGAATTAGGTATGGTATATGTTTGTGGGGTAACTCCACTTCCGTTAATGACGTGTTTACTTTGCAAAAAAGAATAGTAAGAATAGTGGCAGGCGTTCCTTCAACCTACTCTTGTAGGGGATTGTTTGCCAAACTTAATATAATGACACTTTATTCTATGTACATCTATGAAATATGCACTTTTATTTTCACGAACAAAACTAAGTTTACTCTGAATAAAAACTTGCATAAGGTAAATACACGACAAAAGAATAATTTCCATATTCCATTTTATAAATATAGAGTTTCGCAAAACTCACTTTCCTATTTGGGTTTGACCATTTATAACAGATTGCCGCATGAAATAAAAAATACTAATGAAAGTAGGAATTTTATCGCAGCGCTGAAAAAATTCCTAATTAAAAACTGTTTTTATTCCTTGGACGAATATTTTAACATGTGATGTTTTAACAAGTGACTATGTTGTTCTGTTCCGTTTTGCCTAATGTTTCTCTCTGTGTGACTATTCCTATACATATGTACTTGTGTCTTACTGGTAAATAAATATTATTATTATTATATTATTATTATTATTAAGAATTATTTAAAAGTCGCAAATATGAATTTTTCCAGTTAACTTAATTTTTTTCAAATGGAAAGGGGGTGGCTTTTTGTGAAAGATCATGTTCTTACGAATAATTTGATACCACACACTTTCACTTTATTTTCACTATTTTTCTTAATAATTAAAAATTCCAATAAAAAAATTGGTTTTAACGTAAATAAACTTAACTTGGTTTTAATAATTTATTTCACACTTAATCTACAACTTAATTTATATTACTACGCTACTGAATAGCTCGATCGTATGGGCTCGTTCAGACTGTGTCTCTGAGACTTGAGGGTTGCCTATTTATCTCCGATACAGCATTCTCGATGTTTCGAATTCTTTCAGTTGGCGACCGGCGTTATTCCAATTGTTTCCAATATTGACCGTTGTCTTCCGCGGCAGAGCGCACTGGATGGTTCTCGAACATCTCCGGGGATGATCTCATCGCTGTCGCGCGAGGCGACAGGTCCGGCCTAGGTTCGTTACATTGCCCCCTTCTTAAAGACATTTCGTCCCGAAATTTCATCCTTGGAGTGTGACGATATCTGCATGACTCCCCATATCTGCACCGTGAAGTTCGATGGAAGTAACACTCCACGGTCTTCATGATCGGTCGTGGAAGAGGGTTACAGCAAACCAAAATCTTGACGCCGCTGGATCTGAATATTGCCTCCAGCATACTTCTTATGACTCTCCAGTCCAACCCATCAATACCACAGGATAATTTTGGAATTGCTAGATCCACCAGATTCTGGTCCACCATAGTATCTCTTAGTTTGGTGAGACTCTTCCAGACATCTTCATAGGACGGTTTATCTTGGGAATGCCTCTTGGTAACTAGGTAGTAGATGTTTCTCTGGCCTTTCTTCAACTGTAGCACCCACCAACTTCTGGATTCTGCCCCGCAGTGTTTGGAGTTGACCAAATTTCTTGGAGAACACTACGGCGATGCCCCTGGACATTCGAAGATCTTCTGCCACACGTGCGCTAGTGCGTAGTCAGCAGGCACCTCGAAAGGTCTCGTGACTCCTCTCTAGTAACCCCATGTAGAACTTTCTGCCCGTTTGAATACAAGGACATAAACTTCTCGAACGTCATATCATCCTCCGGTGGCGAGGGTGCGAACTTGGTCATGGTTTCCAGCGTAAGGGGCCAACCTGTTGGAATGGACGACCCTTGGTTTCCCTCGGGGTGGCTTATGGATTCGGTACACAAGGCCGTTTATCCTTTTCACGATTTTATACGGGCCTTCCACGAGTTCCGCAACTTTGGTGATAGTCCACGACGACGTTTGGGGTTGTACAGCCAAACCAGGTCATCAACCTTAAATCCTCCAGCGTCGGCCTTGATGTCATAGGTTTCTTCATTTTATCGCTGGCACTCTGGATGTTCAACCGGACTCGTTCGTGGATGTCGTCCATTCTCTGCCGAAGTTTGCTGACGTAGTCCTCTCCCGCAGTGTCTTGTCCTGGCGGTATCCCAAACTTCAGGTCACAAGGCAGTCGCAGTTCTCGGCCCATTATAATACTAGCAGGAGTTTGACCGGTTGACTCGTGTACTGCGGATCGATAGGCCATCAGGAACAAATGAAGATACTGGTCCCAGTCTCTTTGATGGTCAGAGACAACCTTGGACAAGTGGCGGTTGATCGTCCTGTTCATCCGTTCCACCATTCCATCGGACTGCGGATGTAGGGCCGTGGTTCTTGTCTTGCGGATGTTCAGCAGTAGACATATTTCTTGGAAAAGGTTGGATTCGAAATTTCTGCCTTGATCCGAGTGCAGCTCCATTGGAATACCGAATCGACATATCCATTCTTTCACCAAGACGTCGGCGACGGTGATGGCTTCCTGGTTGGGCAGGGCATAGGCTTCCGCCCACTTACTGAAGTAGTCCATTGCCACAAGGATGTATTTATTCCCGTGGTCGGATACGGGAAACGGGCCGGCGATGTCAATGGCGATTCTCTCGAACGGGCTGCCTACGTTGTACTGACGCATCGGGGCCTTGGGTCGTATTCGAGGTCCATTGCTAGCAGCGCATACAGCGCACTTTCTGCACCAGTCCTGGACGTCAGCTTGACAATTGGCCCAGTAAAACCGTTGCCTCACTTTCTGCAGGGTCTTCGTCACTCCCAGATGTCCTCCGGCGACTCCATCATGGTTTACTTCCTCTCTTCTGTTCCTGGGAACAATTATTTGGCGTCTGTCTTCCCCACCAATGTCGGCCTCCAACACCCGTTTCAGGATCCCATTGTCCAGAATAAGGGAGTTCCATTGTGCCCAATAGGACTTAACAGCCGGCGAGTAACCTGCGACTTCCTGCCATGATGGTCTTCGATTGCCCTTCTTCCAGCTGACAACTAAGCCAAGGTCGGGGTCTTTCTCTTGGTCTTTCTGGATCTTGCTGTCATTCCAGTTGTCATCCATTGCCGCGGTTCTACAAAGTGTTGCTTCTTTCTCTTCTGCTCGTCGGCAATGTGAGCAATCATCTGGACATGGTCTTCGCGACAAGGCATCTGCATTCTTATGACTAGTTCCGGCTCGATGTTCGATCTCGAAATCGAATTCTTGGAGTCTCTCGATCCAACGTGCTACTTGACCCTCAGGATTTTTGAACTGTAAGAGCCATTTGAGAGCTGCATGGTCAGTTCTCAACAGGAATCTTCTTCCATACACGTACTTGTAGAAGTGCTCCACTCCTTTTACAACAGCTAACAGCTCTCGCCTGGTGACACAGTAATTGCGCTCTGGTTTGCTAAGCGTCTTGCTGAAATAACCAATGACCTTCTCCTGTCCCTCCTGGATCTGAGATAGGACAGCTCCGAGTCCCACGTTGCTGGCGTCCGTATCCAAAATGAATTTCCCTTTGGGTAGGGGATAGCTCAGTACAGGTGCGTTGATCAAAGCTCCTTTCAGCTTCCTGAATGAGTCTTGACACTCTTCGGACCACTGGAACTTTGTTTGGCCCTCCGTGAGCCTGGTCAGTGGTTTAGCGATGTTGGCGAATCCCAGCACATATCGGCGATAGTATGTGCATAAACCAAGGAAACTTCGAAGTTGGTGAATGTCTTTTGGGATGGGCCAATCCTTAACAGCTTTGACCTTCTGGTCATCCACTGCTACTCCTTCCCCAGAGACAACGTGGCCGAGGTGGCGTACTTCTTTTTGGAACAGATGGCATTTCTTAGGGCTCAGCTTCAATCCGGAGTTCCTCAGTCGCAGGAATACTTCATCCAAGTTTTTCACGTGGTCCTCGAACGATCTGCCGACCACAATTATGTCGTCGAGATACACTAGACACGTGTTCCATGAGAGTCCCTTCAGCACTGTCTCCATCAATCTTTCGAATGTGGCGGGAGCATTACAGAGCCCGAATGGCATAACGGTGAACTGCCACAATCCTGAGCCGATGGTAAAAGCAGTCTTTTCTCGATCTTCCTGAGCAAGTTCTACTTGCCAGTATCCACTCTTCAGATCAAGGGTCGAGAAAATCGTGGAACCAGCCAACGTGTCTAGGGTGTCATCTATTCTCGGGAGAGGGTAACTATCCCACTTCTGACACCAATTGTAACGTAAATAAACTTAACTTGGTTTTAATAATTTATTTCACACTTAATCTACAACTTAATTTATATTACTACGCTACTGAATAGCTCGATCGTATGGGCTCGTTCAGACTGTGTCTCTGAGACTTGAGGGTTGCCTATTTATCTCCGATATAGCATTCTCGATGTTTCGAATTCTTTCAGTTGGCGACCGGCGTTATTCCAATTGTTTCCAATATTGACCGTTGTCTTCCGCGGCAGAGCGCACTGGATGGTTCTCGAACATCTCCGGGGATGATCTCATCGCTGTCGCGCGAGGCGACAGGTCCGGCCTAGGTTCGTTACATTATGCACTGTTATTCTAGTTATCCGTGACAAACAATTGAAGCTGTTGCTAGGATTACCTAAACAAATAGGCTGATGAATATGCTGTGTCTTTTAAAAATTTGTTTGTTGCGTAGTTTTTAATTTGATATGGAAAATTATACTAGAAACGAGAAAATTGACATGTTGCTAATTTACGGAGAAGCCAAAAAGAATGCAACTAATGGAGCTCGAATTTATGCTCAGAGATTCCCTAATCGTTGCCATCCCACTCGGCATTATTTTCCAAAACTGGAAAGGAAAATGCGAAATGAACCAGAATAAAATGCCAATAACTTCATCGTCAGTGAAGAAAAAGAAGTAGAAGTGTTGGCCTATGTTGAAGTGCATTGTACGGCGTCAATTCGCCAAATTGTTTCTGAGTGTGATATAAGTTATTCGTCCGTTTGGAGAATTCTTCACGAATATAATTATCGATCATTCAAGTACAACTACACCAAAAAGACCACAACCGAAGACTAAGTGTGGATTCATGCAGCACAAAATAACAATTATCAAATAACAAATAAGAAATAACATTTAGCAATATAAGTTGAACTCTATAGTTTTCAATGACTATGTTCATGCAGACAAATAACAATTATCATTTAAGAAATAACATGTAGAAGTTGGCCAACTTTTATCTTTTTACATTATTTTAACGAAATTTTCTTCTAGTGCGCAACTAGTACGCAGATGACCGCGGATTGGTCAAACAGATGATGAAAATAACCTCACTTTTTCTAATATTTGAGGTATTGTTTTTCTTTCATCTTGTTTATTGGACATTTTGAATTTTCACTTATTTCTTATTATCGAGGGGACATGGAATTTCGAAAAAGTAGGATTACCTAATTTAAATGCCTCGGATCTCCGTCTTGTGCGCATGCTTACTTTTTATTTCTTAATTGTTATTTTGAGTGCATGAATGCTAAATTTTAATTCTTGTTAATTGATAATTGTTATTTGTTATTTCTTATTTGATAATTGTTATTTTGTGATGCATGAATCCACACTAACTTATTGCAACTGGTATTTTTTTGATACAAAGCTTTACTCAACAACAAACGTATTACAATGTTTGTTCGCGTTCCAAACTTTAGAAATTGATCTAGGATTGCGCACAACCAGATGCGCAATAAATTGAATCCGAGATAGTTCTAGGCACTCCAGAAAACAAATAATTCAAATAAACGATGGTTTCGGACCATTTATTTTGTGAACGCGAATAAACCTACAAACTCACAAAATTGAGACCTTATTACCCGACTGCGCGATGCAAAGGAGGGTATTATGTTTATCAGCCTAAGTATGTTTGGTCCTTTGTCAATCGAATTGTCTTAATCTTGCGAGTGTCACTAAAGACATGACTGTTAAATACAGAGAAGATGTACGTTTTCCATTTAAAATTATGTATTCAGATGGAACTCGATCCACCAACTTGGGTCTGTTCAATCGGAATAATAAAAGGTACTGGTCTCAAACAAATTTACGTCTGATGCAAGAAGGAAATTTTCAAGAGCGATTTGGTTTCAATTGCTGGATGGGTATTATCGGAGGAAAACTTTTGGGGCCAATAATTTTCGAAGGACAACTTACTGCGGAAAGATATCTACAGTTCCTTAGAAATCAAATTAATGATTTCATTGAAGATTTGCCACTGGCTAACCAAGTTTATATCTATTTTCAACAAGATGGAGCGCCACCGCACAATTCTCAAGTCGTAAGAGAACATCTGAATGACACCTTCCCAGAAAAGTGGATTGGCACTTATGGACATGGTACATTCTTAAGTTGTCATATTTTTTCATAATGTATTATTTCTTTTTCATATTCTAGATCACCAGATCTTACTTCGCTAGATTTTTTTTCTGGGGAACAATAAAAAATCAGGTGTATAACACAGCCTCAGCTACTTGTGAAGAACTGGAGTATAAATTAAGGGTGGCATTCCAGCAGAACAGTTAATCAATGTGGTGCGCGCAACAATCGAAAAAGTCGAACTTTGCCGTGATCAAGGAGGAGCTCATTTTGAAAATTTAGAACCGTAATGGACTAATTTGCGACTTTTAAATAATTCCTAAAACGACTGTGAAGTCATAAGCCTCAAAGTCGTATTTTTCCCATGTTACTTGATCAAGAATGAAGCGATTTACACGATCTATGGCATTCTAGATCGAAAAATAAAAATTGGAATAAAAATGACTTTATTTGTCAAATATTGACAAGTGAAGTGTTGTTGGATTTAGAATGTCCTTCTCGATCGAAATAAGTAAAAATATATAGGATGTCCCATTTAAAAATCGAAAGTTGGGGTCATTTCCGGTCAAACCGGAAGTACGGCAAAGCAAGTAAATATGCCAAAAAATGTAAATTGAACAATAATACACAACCCCCAAATTTAGTTTTTCTATCTTCAATAATAAAAAAGTTATAGGGGTGAGCCACCTTGGAGAATCACCCGGTATATGTAGTTTTATTTGCTGACTAGATACGAATTAAGTGATTGGTATTTGGGTTATGCAGCAGGCCAATAAGTGTACTCTTTTACACGGATTCCAAGCTTTCGATAATATTTATTATCATCATCAGGGATGCTACAAAATAGGAAGACACATAGGAATATGTAATAAAGAAAAACAAGACAGTTATAACTTACAGTGTAAGTGGGTGCAGTCTACTGTCACTTTTGTGTGCGGTGATGCGGTCCTTCAACTGTCTGGACGTTTGTCCTATGTACTGTTTATCACAGTGTTGACACGGTATACAGTAAACTACATCCGAACAGCTGGTGCATGGGGTCTTGTCTTTCAATTTTGAAAAAATTCTACTAAGAGATAAAACATTTGTGTTAGCTATTTTAATGTTTTCTGAAAAAGACTTGGAATCCGTGTAAAAGAGTACACTTATTGGCCTGCTGCATAACCCAAATACCAATCACTTAATATACAGAGTGGCCACTTTTTTAATGGGATTGTATTGGTAACTTTTAAACCATAAGAGTTAGAAGGTCGGTCAAATGGAGAAAAAGTTGCATTCATAAAAGCATTGTCAAGCAGTTCAAACAAATCGAGATTATCAGGGCCGGTTATTGAGATATCATAAGAAAAGTAAATTCTGTCATTTTGATTTTTCTTTTTTTCCCACTTTATTTCGAATATTATCAAAAAATGTCACGGGAGTTTTTTGTTCATCCTCAATTTGACTTAATCAGATTTCGTATCCAACGTTTCGTACGCTCTGGGCCACCCTCAACCTAATTTTTTTCAATACGGTCCTGCATATTTTATGACACTTTTCGAAATAACTTTTAACGCTGAATTCAACGATATATCATACAATGTCATTCAAAGTTGATTTTCGGGTGATTTTGACCCTTATCCAAATTTCTTTGGGTCGGATCTGTATTACATTTAGGTACCTTTAGTTCAATTAACAACATGCAATACATTTCGATAAGAAGATCAACTTACTCATCTTCAACTGAATGGAATGTAACAGAATCAAAGCAAGAAACAAGTAATAATTATTTACAAATTTCAAGAGGTGAAAAACCTAATTCATAATAATTAAACGAAACTATAATTTAATGAAAGAAAAATCAAATGATTATTCGAAAGTAAATGATGAACATTAATGAAGTAAGTGTTTGTAAAATGCACTTTGCGGTTCTGGAACCCATACTTCTTATACATTTGCTTATTTCGTCTCCTTGAATACCTTCCAATACATTCTCAATCTTCTCGCGAAGAATCTCTATTGTCGGGTTCGTAGTATCATGAATTTTATTTTTGAGATATCCCCACAAATAAAAATCCAGCGGATTCAAATCCGGAGATCTGGCAGGCCATGCTACTGGACCTCTTGTTCCAATCCATGAATCTGGAAAAGTTCGATTTAGATAGTCTGTGACTATTCTTGAGTTGTGTGGACCACATCCGTCTTGTTGGAACCATGGACTATCACGCCGATACCGTATAGGAAGATCATCCAACATTTCTTCTATAATTTCTACATATTTTGCTCCGGTTAGGTTGCCGTCAATAAAATAGGGTCCCAGTAATTTATTGTTCAACAAACCGCACCATATGTTCAAAGAAAAACGATATTGATGTCTAACTTCATGAATTAAGTGAGGATTTTCTGTGGCATAAAAATGTTTGTTCCTTCGATTGAACATGCCAGAATTTGTGAATGTCGTTTCGTCTCCCCAAATGATATTGTGCGCAAAATTGTTGTTATTCCGCACCTTCCGTTGAAACCAATTACAGAATTGCAACCTTCTCTCAGGATCATTGCGATATAGTTTTCGCACGGCTTGGTATTTATAGTCATGGTATCCGTGTCTCTTGAGTATTTTATTAACAGCACTTTTTGATAAATTGCATTCACTGGCCATAGTTCTCGATCCTATTCCTAGATTCATTCGAATTTGGGCCAGAACATTGATGTCATTGATAGGCTCGTTTCGTCGTACATAAGGACCTCTAGGTTTGATGAATGAATTATGTGCAAGTAACGTTGTAGATAAACGTCAAAACATTTTAATATTTGGTGTTGTTCTTTCAGGATATAATTCACCATACCTTTGTTGTGCTTTGAACGAATTTCTATCTAGTTTTATGTACACTTCGTACATATCTCTCTTCTCTTCATTTGTGTATCTTACCATATCGAATATGTTGAATTGAAATTACTCAGAAAAGTATTTAATGACAAGTTCTTGTGACACAATAATAAACGAAGTGACAAATAATATGACATGTCTTGTTATGTTCTCTTTTATCCACGGCCTACTACTTGAAAATAATACATTCAATAAACCTAGAGTTGTGTGTATGTAAGAAAAACCAAATTCAATTGAACCCAGAAAAAAAATCGAGAACTGTGGCCAGTGAATGCAATTTATCAAAAACTGCTGTTAATAAAATAGTCAAGAGACGCGAATACAATGATTTTAAATTTGAATACCAAGCCTTGCAAAAATTATATCGTAATGATCTCAAAATAAAGTTCGATTCTGTAATTTGTTTCAACGGAACAAATGACAAATCCAACAATAATGATTCCTCGCGAGAAGATTGAGAATGTATTGGAAGGTATTCAAGGAGACGAAATAAGCAAATGTATAAGAAGTATGGGTTCCAGAACAGCAAAGTGCATTTTACAAAATGGTGGACATTTCGAACATTTACTTCATTAATGTTCATCATTTACTTTCGAATAATCATTTTTTTTCTTTCATTAAATGATAGTTTCGTTTAATTATTATGAATTCGGTTTTTCACTTCTTGAAATTTGTAAATGATTATTACTTGTTTCTTGCTTTGATTCTGTCACGTTCCATTCAGTTGAAGATGAGTAAGTTGATTTTCCTATCGGAATGTATTGCATGTTGTTAATTAAACAAAAGGTACCTAAATGTAATACAGATCCGACCCAAAGAAATTTGGATAAGGGTCAAAATCACCTGAAAATCAACTTTGAATGACATTGTATGATATATCGTTGAATTCAGCGTTGAAAGTTATTTCGAAAAGTGTCATAAAATATCCAGGTCCGTATTGAAAAAAATGAGGTTGAGGGTGGCCCAGAGCGTACCAAACGTTGGATACAAAATCTGATTATGTCAAATTGAGGATAATTCACTGTCAAATAAAAAACTCCCGTGACATTGTTTGATAATATTCGAAATAAAGTGGGAAAAAAAGAAAAATCAAAATGACAGAATTTACGTTTCTTATGATATCTCAATAACCGGCTCTGATAATCTCGATTTGTTTGAACTGCTTGACAATGATTCTATGAATGCAACTTTTTCTCCATTTGACCGACCTTCTAACTCTTATGGTTTAAAAGTTACCAATACAATCCCATTAAAAAAGTGGCCACTCTGTATATATATATATATATATTCCATTAAATCTAGGAAAAACGTAATATTCTATAGACATCGGATTCAGAACGTTCTGGCTGATTAATATTCTCTCGAATATTCCATGGAAGAGGTAGATTTTTATTTGAACGACCTCCTCATATTAGTCCCTCAGACAAAACAAAGATAACTTTCTCTTTCATGGTACGTTTTCTGAGTATCAATTTATCACTATTACCGTGAAATCTTACATATTTTGCAGATCTAAATCTGATAAGAAGCCGGTTTATCAGATTAAACTACTCAGAAATACTTATATTATCATTATAATTATCCTATCAATGAGAGGTTGTTGCCAAGAAAAATCCCATTCAATGGATTAGATGAGAGAGATTAAATCAAAAACGACGACGACGATAGCGATTGCATTAGTTGATACAGGGTCTACTAGAAACTTTCTATTTCTTGTCATGTAATAAGCGAATTTAATATAATAACTTTTAATGCGATTATCAAGATCATAATGCAAAATTGATATCTATGAAGGAATGTCTTCATGCCACCATATTGAAAATTCCAATCCACCCCTGTTTAAGGGGGGGGTTTGTACTCGTGATTTTTCTAATAACTCCACTGACCGGGCATTTCCAGCTAAGATATTCCACTGAAACGCTGAAATGTAGATTGTACCAAACATATTTTCGCGTCACCAAAAAAAAAACAATCAGTATCCTAATAAGGGTAGTTTATACCTTCGATTTTTCGAGAAACTTTGTTGACCGAGGGTTTCCGGTGAAGATATTTCAAACGGTGGAAAATGATTGCATAAAGCATATTATTTGTGTCACCATAAAAAAGTTCAATTGAATCATGGGGGTAGTTTATACTTGAGATTTTTTGAAGAAGTTTGCTGACCGGGGGTTTCCAATGGATATATTTTATTGAAACACTGAAGCTAGCAGACCAAATCCCGCAGACCACTTGTCGGCGACAGCCGCAGTTTTTGAAGGGGACTGTACTCAATACGGACCGGCGAATATTACATCAATTTGGATCATTCGCTCATTTGAAAATAATATTTGTTTCATTATTATTCATATATATGAATAGATTTAATATTATTTCACGATTTCTTATGCAGAAACAATAAATTTAAGGTCAAGGAAGGACTAGCAAACGAAGTGTTCAGTTCCACGGGATTTTCATAAGTTTTTCTCATTACTCTCACACGCAAAAACAAATACATGAAATTTTCCAGAAAGAAACATTGTTGAAAGGGTTTGTATATTTCAATTTACGGTTCCTATTCTAATTTTTATATAAAAAATATCGAATGGAGCGATAAGTCAATTTGGAGAGATTTCTACTGATTTATTTCGAATAATTCTCAGACCAACTCAAACAATATTTTTTTTCCAGAATGTGAGCAGAAACATCAATGTATGACTGTGTAGTTCATTATGCTCTTCATCTCCTTAATTTGAAATTAAAAATCGCGAAGTCAATTTACAATGTTTTCTAGTATTTTTTAAAGAAATATTACTGAATGAGACTGGGTAGTTAATTTGACGGTTTCTCTCCTAATTTTCCGAAAAAAAAATCACAAAAAATCAGCTACCTTGTAAGAGTAGTTTAAACTTTTTTCGAAAAACTGCTGACCGAGAAAACAAATATTAGAATATAAACCTTCTAATGAACAATTCAGACTCATGATTAATATACTTGAAAAATTAAAATAGAATTCCAATATATACATCCAATTAAATAATTTTGGCAGAATCCGCGTAGAAAATAAAATATACTTATATCAGAATTGACATTACAGTTTCAATCTTATCAATATAAATGAAAACATATATGAATGAAATGAACCTTAGTAAACAATGGTTAATCTCGACGACGATAGTAGACGACAATAGTAGACACTTTCGATTTCTTGTGAAAATCGATTTAATTTATGTTCTGGGCTTATAGGGTCCATGAATGCTATTAAATACATCAATTGTAACATTTTCATTTCTTCCGGTACGACTGGAAATGATATCAACCGGTATTATTATCATAATCTTTTTTCAATCATATAATAAACCAATTTGAAATGTAAATAATGGTTAATATTAAGTATAATTTACTAATATATTTCCGTTTAACTTTTAAATAACAAAATGCTACCATAAGATTCCATTTTCTACTGTCACATCGACGATTGCCATGATAAAATAAAATATTTTAACTTTATATGCATTAGACGATTGTCGTTGTCAGAATTATTTAATTAGATGTATATATCGGAATTCTATTTCATTTTATTTTTCAATCATGAGACTGAATTGTTTATTATAAGGTTTATTTTCTAATATTTGTTTCCTCGGTCAGCAATTTTTCGAACAAGGTAGCTGATGTGAATTTTCCGAGGAATTTTCCCTATAGTGGCACGAATAATATGTTTTGTGCACTCATTTTTCACCGTTTCAATAGAATATCTTCACCGGAAACCCTCGGTCAACAAAGTTTCTCGAAAAATCGCACGTATAAACTACCCTTTTGAGGGGACTGATTTGATTTACGGTGATATAAAAAATATGTATTGTGCAATCCCCGGTCAGCAGAATTATTAGACAAATGGCTACTCTTACAAGGTAGATGATGTTAATTTTTTTGATCAGTGTGAAAGCAGCCACGAGTTACATCCACGAATTTGTGGTGCTTATGTAGATATGAGTCCGTCCGCCAGTGGTCGTCTAGTGATAGTCAAAATTCGTGGCCAGCCATGAAATAAATTATTATATTTTTGTTCTTAACAGAAGAATGTTTTTTTTATCATAAATGTGTGCTACCAGGAATGCTCTATAAGATGTATATGTCAGCCGATTTTGTCGGGCAAAAATTAACCCTCCACTATCCCTATCACGAATTTCTTTGTAATTATTCTATTTCCATAAAAAAACGCGTGGATCGGATATTTTTTCATAAATATATGCTACCAAGAATGCTTGACAAGATGTATATGTCACTCGATTTTGTCGGGCAAAAATTAACCCTACACTACCCCTATCAAGAATTTCTTTGAAATTATTCTATTTCCATAAAAAAACGCGTAGATCGGGATTTATTTTCATAAATATATGCTACCAAGAATGCTTGACAAGATGTATATGTCACTTGATTTTGTCGGGCAGAAATTAACCCTCCACTACCCCTATCATGAATTTCTTTTAAATTATTCTATTTCCATTAAAAAAAACGCATGGATCGGAATTTTTTTGGCGAATCAATTACTTCTTCTTCAATTTAAGTAGATGGGGTTGTAGAGGGTGAATTCTTGCCCGACAAAATCAGGTATTGTGTTAGTCTTATAGAGCACCCTGAGGAGCAAATATTCGATAGAAAAACATCCCACCCTAGTGCATTTTAGGAATTATGATTTTCAATAATAGGAGGGGTTGAGGGTAATTTTGCCCGAAAAATCGGGTGACATATACATTTGTTAAACATTTGTAATACATTTTAAAAAAAATCCCGACCACCGTTTTTTATGGAAATGAATAATTTCAAAGATTTGATAGGGGTAGTGGAGGGTTAATTTTTGCCCGAAAAAATCGAGTGACATATACATCTTGTTGAGCATTTTTGGTAGCATACATTTTTTTTTATCCTGAACCACGCGTTTATTTATGGAAATGGAATAATTTCAAAGAAATTCGTGATAGGGGTAGAAGAGGGTTAATTTTTGCCCGACAAAATCGGGTGACATATACATCTTGTCAAGCATTCTTGGTAGAATATATTTAGGAAAAAAAATCCTGATCCACGCGTTTTATTATGGAAATAGAATAATTTCAAAGAAATTCAGGATAGGGGTAAGTGGAGGGTTGGTTAATTTTTGCCCGACAAAATCGGTTGAAATATACATCTTGTCAAGCATTCTTGGTGGCATATATTTATGAAAAAATATCCCGATCCACGCGTTTTTTTATGGAAATAGAATAATTTCAAAGAAATTCGGGATAGGGGTAGTGGAGGGTTAATTTTTACCCGACAAAATCGGGTGATATATACATCTTAAGAAGCATTCCTGGTAGCACACATTTATGATAAAAAAATATTCTTCTTTTAAGAACAAAAACATAATAATTTAGTTCATGGCTGGCCACGAATTTTGACCATTACTAGACGACCACTGGCGGAGGGCCTCATACTTATATCTACATAAGCACCACAAATTCGTATCTGAAACACGTGGCTGCTTTCACACTGATAATTTTTGTGTCATCATATTCCAGCGTTTCAATAAAATATATACATTGGATACCTCCGGTCAGCAAAGTTCTTCCAAAAATCTCAAGTATAAACTACCCCCATGATTTAATTGAACTTTTTTATGGTGTCACAAATAATATGCTTTATGCAATCATTTTCCACCGTTTGAAATATCTTCACCGGAAACCCTCGGTCAACAAAGTTTCTCGATAAATCGAAGGTATAAACTACCCTTATTAGGGGACTGATTTGAGTTTTTTTTTGGTGACGCAAAAATATGTTTGGTAAAATCTACATTTCAGCGTTTCAGTGGAACATCTTAGCTGGAAATCCCCGGTCAGTGGAGTTATTAGAAAAATCACAAGTACAAACTACCCCTAAATGGGGGTGGATTGGAATTTTTAATATGGTGGCATGAAGGCATTCCTTCATAGATGTCAATTTTGCATTATGATCTTGATAATCGCATTACAAGTTAAAGTGAGTTTATACAGCAAGTAAAATAAAATAAGAAATAAAATAAAGTAAAACAAGAAATAATAATTTTCAGAGTGTTTATAGAGCTGAGTAAATTAATGTAAGAAGAAGCTGTCAATCGAAATTAGGGATTTCATGTTGAGGGTACCTCAATTTCAATGATGTATACTTGAAAAATTGGTCCTTGTTATTGTTTTTGAATAAAAAATAAGCCTCTGTTGACAACACTAACAATATTATAAAATATTCGTCATCTAAAGACATTATTGGTCAAAAACGATTTTTTTTAAATGAAAACAAAAACATATACTAGGACTAAATAGCTATTATATCATGTCATCTATCTTCAACTTTCGTCAATTTACCTAAATTATTCAGTATGTACATGTGCCTAACAACTAGTCAAAGTAAAATAAAATAAAAGATAAAAGTTAACCATCTTTTATTTCAGTTTTTATTTTACATTAAGTACTTCTTATTTTATTTTATTTCTGTATAAACTTGTTATGGATATTGTGTAGTTTTAACTTTGTAAATTACTTTATTTTATTTCTTATTTTATTTTACTTGCTGTATAAACTCACTATAATTCTATTAAATTCGCTTATTACATGACAAGAAATAGAAAGTTTCTATTACACCCTGTATCAACTAATTCAATTGCTATCGTGGTCACGTAGAATTAATCTAATATAGGTACTTAGATAAGTACTAAAATTTCAACAAATTCTATCGATGCCTCGAACCCCCTTAGATTTGTGCCTAGTCCTTTGGGTTTAGTTATTTGTCATCGTTCTACCTACGAAATATATAAACCATTCATGAAAATTAAACAAGAATCTAATAGAATGCATGCAAAAATTTCTTCTCAAAACCAGCTCCTCCGTTCCTTGAAAAAAAATGGAACATTAGGACCTATTATTACAAAAAATAGTTAAAAACCTTGGTAGGTACATCGCTAGCGATAATAATTACGTTCCAATGTCAATAAAAAAAAGTAGGTACTTCACATAATAATGAGGAATGTTGAATGAAATATTGGTTCCAGTTTGAAAGAAAGTATTGCAGAGAAACGACAATCCTCGCGAAAACGAATCGACGTTTCGGAAGCTGAAAATGCGCCACCAACCTGACAACTCTTCGCTCCTGTCAAACTTGAGTCCTTGCGAAGCGACCGAACTGAGAGCCACTGCATAATCCCTATCACACTTCACTTTCAACAAGATGCATCGTTTCATCGACTCCAGAAGTCGCAACTCCGCGTCCTGTCGGGATAAGAGCGCGTCATGGGCGATCTTCCCCTGCAGATTCGTCGAGAACCCCATATTTCGGCAACCAACTTTCAAATCATCCTTGGAAACTAGATATCACATAGTTGTTGACCTCACACAATCACCTAATCTTTTGATATGTTTGCAAGTTCACTAAACTCGTACCGTACGAATTATATTTTCGACGTTCTGTCGAATTTTCACACCTCGTTTCTCAGTTATCTTAACTGTCATCAACAACAGCACACTTGATACCGCACCTCTGTCGAAGAATCATTCAAGTCTCCGCACACAAAGAACTGCGATATTGTTACGTTTGCGACCAGATCGAGATACCTGTGGAACGCGGCATACCGTTGTTGTTTTGTCTCGGACCGCAGCGCGCGGAGTGAAGAACGTGGATTTGTCTGACGACTGGTCAGAGCCAACTACCAACTATTTAGTTTGCTTGGACGAAATTCCAAATTGCTAGTCAGGCTGGGCGCTTCAGAAATCCGCCGAATTAATTTGGCTCAATTTCCGATTCGTGTTATTAGTGTATACGGGATGTCCCAGAATTTGGATTACAAATGGGTACAGTGAAACAACTGAAACAAATGTTCATTACTTCACAACTCATTTTCATTACATTCATTATTTCAATTAATTCTCCATTACTTTTCACCATTATTCATTATTCCTTATTACTAATTTATATTATTGAAAAGGTATAGGTTCAAAATGTATATATATATATATATATATATATATATATATATATATATAACTGCCATTAAAAATAGTTTTTATTATAGGTATGAGAATAAAAAACTGACGTTTTCATATATGTCAAAATCACTATAGTGTTGAAAAAAAAATGATGGTAGATACTCAATAATATAAATTTGTTCAATAGAAAATTTTTGATGAAATGTTATAATAATAATAATTAAAACACAGTTACTTATTTACAGGCGCGTGCCTGTGGGGGGTCGTTGGGGAATTTCATGAATATATATATACATATATATATATATATATATACATATATATATATATATATATATATATATATATATATATATATATATATATATATATATATATACAGGGTGTTTCCTAACTACGGTACGAAACTTCAGGGGGTGTTTCGTTAGGTCATTTGACAAAAAAAAGTTCCTATGAACATATGTCCGGAGTTGCTTCGTTTCTGAGATACAGGGCGTTGAAGTATAAAAAAAAGGTATTTATAAAATATCCTGAATATCCTGAAACCGATGTGGTTGAAATGTGGTACAGCTATTTGAAGTAATAAGGCAATTATTTGGCCCTAAGTAGGTCCAGTGGCGTCTCAGTGGGCACCACAGCCAACAATACTGAGAAAAAAATTATTTTCTCCTTTTCAGTGCATTTGAATATAAGCGTGGGTTCTAAAAGTTTTTATAAGCGTGGTAAAATACAACTTTTGGTCTCTTGTGTTTTTTTTTTCATATTTAGCTTAGTTTTCGAGAACAAAAAAATGAAGGCACTCTACAATCATGATTACCTGCTATGGAGACCAGCTGACAGTGATAGTATTGTCATATCAGTAAAAGTCAGAGTTATCAATTAGCAGTGATTCCATCATGAATACTTTTACTAACGCCGAAATGGCTGACATGCACTTTATTTATGGATTAGCAAATGGAAATGCGGAAGAAGCACGGAGAATCTACCAGGATAGATATCTTAACAGAGTAATTCCATGTGCTAAAACATTTAGAACGCTACATGCAAAGATAATGTGAAACTGGAAGTTTTAATAAAAATGTGAGTGGTGGAAGACCAGAAACTGTAACAACGCCTGAACTAGAAGAAGCTATACTTGATGCGATAGAAGAAGATCCTTCGAATAGTACCAGGAAGATTGCACTGCAGCTTGAAGTAAGCCTAAAAACAGTTTGGAAAGTTCTAAAAAGAAACCTCCTATACCCATATCACATACAGCGGGTCCAAGCTCTACTGCCTAGGGATTTTCACCCAAGATTAATGTTTTGCAGGTGGTTGATTCATACGATGGCACACAATGATAATTTTTTACCAAATATTTTATTTACGGACGAGGCAAATTTTTCACGAGATTCTATTATGAACTTTCACAAAAACCATTTCTGGGCCGACGAAAATCCCCACATTATTAGAGAAAGTCATTTTCAGCAACGATTTTCGCTGAACGTTTGGGTAGGAATTATTGGTGACTACCTAATTGGACCCTTTTTTTTACCAGTAAGATTATCAGGTCCATCCTACACGGCTTTTTTGCGAAATCATTTACCCATTTCGTTGGAAGAAGTACCCGTACTTGTAAGAGGCAACATGTGGTTTATGCACGACGGAGCTACAGCTCATTTTAGTGTTCTTTCTCGTCAGCATCTCGACATCACCTACTCTAATCGCTGGAATGGACGTGCAGGATCTCAACATTGGCCCGCTCGCAGTCCTGATATGGATCCTCTAGATTCCTATTTATGGGGTCATCTGAAGGCTCTCGTTTATAAAACCCCTATACTAGATGTGAATGACTTAAGGAATCGAATAAGTGACAATTGCAATGTCATAAGGAATGCTCCAGGTATTTTTGAACGTGTCAGACAATCAATGACACATCGATTGCAGTCGTGTATTTTATCAGACGGTGGACATTTTGCTCATTTACTTTAAGGTCGAAATTGTTTATTTTTTACTTTAGGTTTGTATTTTATGTTGTCCGTGGATAATTTGTAGAATAAGTTGAAGTATTTTTTTCTCGACAACGAAGCTTGATATGAATAAAACACAGGGGACCAAAGAGTTGTGTTTTCAGTTGTTCAATCGGAAAAAATAAAATACTACAAAAAAAAGTTATTTTTTTCTCACTATTGTTGGCTGTGGTGCCCACTGAGACGCCCCTGGACCTACTTGGGGCCAAATAATTGCCTTATTACTTCAAATAGCTGTACCACATTTCAACCACATCGGTTTCAGGATATTCAGGATATTTTATAAATACCTTTTTTTTTAATACTTCAACGCCCTGTATCTCAGAAACGAAGCAACTCCGGACATATGTTCATAGGAACTTTTTTTTGTCAAATGACCTAACCCCCTGAAGTTTCGTACCGCAGTTAGGGAAACACCCTGTATATATATATATATATATATATATATATATATATATATATATATATATATATATATATATATATATATATATATATAGGGTGTTATGTAATAAGTGTCCGATATTTTACAGGACGATTCCTCAGTTATTTACAAGGTGAAAAGTTCATATAAGCATGGGTATTTGTTTTCGTAAATAATTTTTGAAATTATGTCGATATTTGGACGAAAATTGGTATTTGGTGATTTTTTAATATGAGAAATTCAAATTTGATCTTAGTTTGGCCCTTAATTGTACGGGGCGCCGCCTACAGGTATTTGTCTCTTTGGGGAGTCACAACTTTATCGTGCATGTATGTATCACATTTTCTAGAAGCAAAATCGATTCCACTATCATTTTTACGTGGAAAAGGTATGTTTTTCCAAAGTCGCTACAAGCAGCCGTTTTCGAGATATTTTGATTTAAATTAATCGATGCATTTGTCAAAAAATGAAACAATTTTGAAAACTTTTATTTTATTCAACATTTCAAACGCAAATCTTTAAACAATTAACAACGGAACACTAGACATAAATCCAAATCAAAATCACAATAAATGTTCGAAATATCCACCTCCTGCCTGTATGCACGCATCCAATCTTGTTCTCATCGATTCGCGCACTCTTTGGAAAATTCCTGGAGTATTTTGAATCGTTCTACAAGAGTTAATTATTGGATTACTTAATTATTCTTCATTTTGGATAGGTGTCTGGTAAATTAAGGATTTTTTAAGTCCCCACAGGAAAAAATCGATATTTCTCTCCGTTTAATCCTCCCGGGATAAAGAATGGAGCTATAAAATAATCTCCAAGAATTCCTGCCCACACGTTGAGAGAGGACTGTTCTTGGAAATGAGATTCCTGTATCCATGGGGGTTTTCCTCTGACCAAAAATGATTGTTGTGAAAATTGCGTATAGGGTTGCGTGAGAAATTTGCTTCGTCGGTGAACATGATTTCATTTTCAAATAAAGGATTTTGAATAAGGCATTGGAGAAACCAACGACAGAAGTTGATACGTAATAGTCTAAGAGCCGGTGGGAGATCGACCTTCACCGATCTGATAACTCGATGAGACATATTTTTCATCAATTATAATTTATAAACAAATATTCCTATGATTGCCTATCGAAAAGTGTTCATAGCTATTTTTAATTGAATTAATTTTAATCAATTGTTTTTCATCACCTTCACTCTTTTGATAATCGAATGAGTTTCATCTCAACTGATAGTTTTTAACACTCAGAATATGCCTAGGTAGGCTTGCCTACTTATTTCTGTTCATGGCTACCTGGCAAGCAAATGTGAACAGGTAAGTCAATATAGGTAACTACACCGATCTGTTAACCAATCGAAATTGATATCATAGGTAAGATAATTTAATTACAAAACCAATCGTATAGGCTTGCCTGCAAAAAATCGTACATAAAATATTATTGCCAAGCTATAAAGTCTTAGAATTTTAGCTATTTGATAGGTGCGAGAGAGAAAGTAGAGCGTCCGAGGTCCGTGTGATAGAACAGGACACAACATAGCAGCTGCACGCTACCTGACTGTTGAATGTATCCGAGTGCGCATGCTCGTGTATATGTGGGTGACAGTGACAGCATTTATTTACACTCGACAGTAATTTTGAACTCTAATTTATTATAACTCTAATTTCGATCACAATTTTTGTATTATTTCACACTATATATACTTACAGCTATGAAATAATCAAGAGTAAATAATTTAATATATTAATAAATGGAACAAAAAACTTTTTTTTTATTTCAAAGCTAAATTATAAAATTTAAAAATGATAAAAAATCTATATTTTTTATTTAAAATTAAATAAAGAATAATTTATTTATTATTTAAAATCAAATAAATGCGTAAAGCGGGAAAGAATAAGTGTTACTTTTGAAATTCAGTATAATAAATAAAAAAAATCATCAATATAGAAAAAAAAATTTAATACATTTATGTTGTTAAAAGCGTTTATTACAAAGCATATAAAAGAGTTCAAAATTACTGTCGAGTGTAAATAAACGCTGTCACTGTCACTCGCATGTACACGAGCATGCGCACTCGGATACATTCAACGGTCAGGTAGCGTGCAGTTGATATGTTGTGTCCTGTTCTATCACACGCACATCGGACGCTCTACTTTCTCTCTCGCACCTATCAAATAGCTAAAATTCTAAAACTTTATAGCTTGGCAATAATATTTTATGTACGATTTTTTGCAGGCAAGCCTATACGATTGGTTTTGTAATTAAATTATCTTACCTATGATATCAATTTCGATACGTTAACAGATCGGTGTAGTTACCTATATTGACTTACCTGTTCACATCTGCTTGCCAGGTAGCCATGCACAGAAATAAGTAGGCAAGCCTACCTAGGCATATTCTGTGTGTTAAAAACTATCAGTTGAGGTGAAACTCATTCGGTTATCAAAAGAGTGAAGGTGATGAAAGAAAATTGATTAAAATTAATTCAATTAAAAATAGCTATGAACACTTTTCGATAGGCAAGTTATCATGGGCACATTTGTTTATAAATTATATTTGATAAAAAATATGTCTCATCAAGTTATCAGATCGGTGAAGGTCGACCTCCCACGGTCTCCTCTACTATAACGGAAAGTCACGAAGGAGTAGTGCCTGAACTCTTTGAATAATTATCAATTAAAATTTTCCATACCAGAACATGAGAATTGTTTAACGTCAGAGCTATGTTTCTGGAGCTTGTTTCCGGGTGTTCTCCTACCAGATTAAGAACTGCTTCCTCGGTTTCTGGGGTTCTTACCGTCCGATGTGCACCCAACAGATGACTAGCTTTCTCAAAACTTCCTGTTTCCCTTAACCGAGCGTGAATTCTTGAAAACGTTTTTGAAGTAGGAGTTGTGCGGTTCGGATAACGCTCCTGATACAAACGTCTAGGCCTCATATGCGTTTCAGTTAGCAAGTCCGTATGTAAAATGTATGTCAGCATTGGTGAAGTTTACCATTTTTTAACAAATTATCACAATAATAATAAATAAAACTATTCAACTAAGCGTCAAGATATTATTTTTGACATGACAGCACAAAAAAAATATTGGAATAAACTTACTAGCCTACTTGATACTTTTATTATCAAAGAGTTCGCGAATCAATGAGAGGAAGATTGAATGCATCGATTAATTTAAATCGATATATCTCGAAAACGGCTGCTTGTAGCGGCTTTTGAAAAACATACGTTTTTCACGTAAAACTGATAGAGGAATCGTTTTTTTTTCTAGAAAGTGTGATACATACAAGCACGACAAAGTTGTGACTCCCCAAAAGAGACAAAGACCTGTAGGCGGCACCCCCTACAATTGAGGGCCAATCTAAGATCAAATTTCAATTCTCATATCGAAAAATCCCCAAATACCAATTTTTGTCCAAATATCGATATTATTTTGATAGTTATTTACGAAAAACCAAAATAAAAATAAATTTTCAACACCTTGTATATAAAAAATGAAGGCCTTGCGGACTCATGCTTATATGAATTTTCCATCTTATAAATAACTGAGGAATCATCCTGTGAAATATCGGACACTTATTACATAGCACCCTGTATATATATATATATATATATATATATATATATATATGTATTGTTATGTAATGTTAATTGTTGTTATATTTACCCCGCGTTGGGCGACAAATGTTATATTTGAATTGAAAAAATAATTGTTGTTAATTTCGTCCCGCTTTGGGTTCTAATTGATATGATATGTGATAGATAATTATTTTCGCCCCGTATAATATATTGTAATGTAATAATAATTGCTAGCTAACGTCATTGTTTTCTCGTCACGTTGCTGCCAATTGTTATTACCCTTTCTTACCACGACTGAACTCAGTTGGTACGCCTTTCGTCTCAGATAGCAAGTCCTGGCAATAGAGCCACTGCCCTGTCTTGATGTCTATTTCAATTCAGTGTTTATAAGTAAGATTGCAGATCATTGTGGAAAATAAACCAGAAATTATCGAAAAACAATTATTTCCTTTATTCAGGAAAACTTATATTTACCTGGCCTACGATAGATAACTACGATAGATAACTTATACTATAATCAATTGACAAATTTTCATAGAAAATAATGAAAAACAGTGATGTATATAGTATACATAACCTCACTTTTTGTTGAGGTAGGAAGAATTATTTTATAGTTTCAATACCCAAATAAAATAGAGTTCTTCAGATACGATACGCGTTACGTTATAAAGTGATTCAGTTTGTGATGTGCACTAAAAAGTTTATACTTGGAGCTGGAACTGTCGCTGTTACAATACACACCAAGAATCTGAAATCCTTTTTCAATCTACTGCTCTCAGGAACTCTCCATTACAAAAGAAACCATACAAATCCCAGAAATCAGCTTGGAAACAGTTTTATGTGGAGTACATAAAAGGTAATCTTGTTTTCTCCTATTTATTTTTGTCGAAATTCTCTTGAGGTTGAATTGGTCAGTTTATTACAGACAAACTACCTTGTATTCGTGAAAATCTTGAAAATTTGCTCCTAAAATTTGTACGTGGCGTCGTTTTTTTCAAAAAAAATTTTTAATCTCCTTCCGCTTTGTTATTTCTTCCCCTGGATACCATTTCATTTGAATTTTCAAACTCGCGCACTTTCTTGTCACATTATCACTCATTTGGGGTTATTTGAAAAAACTTATGAACTTTTATATTCTACATTTCTTATATACTAAATACAATCTTTAATGATAATTGTCTTTGGCATTTCACAGTTCTTATTTTTCCACAATTTCAAATCTTACATCTGACCATACTGTTCTCTGATTGGCTATTGTCATCAAGAAGTTTGTTGTTCTCCCATTGGCTATTTTTAGTTAGATACACTTTCATATACTGTATGTTTCAATCTTATAATTTTGTTGATCACATTTAATTCAGAATGATTTTGTAAATATAGACTTTTTTGTTGTATTTTGAACAATTATAGGTTGTAATCATTTTGACAATGTATGAAAATGATTGCATTATAGTATTTGCATATTTTTACCTATCAATATTATACAGAGGCTTCATAAAGGAAATAGAATCTCAAAAATATGTAAAAACAATATCTCATGAACTACTAACTATTAAGTAATTATTATTTTTGTGGGTTATGAAATTATTTCTTTTTTCGTTTTAAACTACATTACTGTTCCTTCATAACATAACAATATATATATATATATATATATATATATATATATAATATATATATATATATATATATATATATATATATATATATACATATATTATATATATATATATATATATATTCTGTAGTTTTCACGATCGGTAGATATACTGAGGGTGAGTCGAAATTTTCTCATGGGGTTGACCTGAGTGACATACACTGCGCGCCAAAAGCGATGGATATACCGATTTTTGCGAAAAATCATACGAAAATTCGGACACATTTCCCAAGCTCGTGCCAGTCTTGGCTGGGTACCAATGTCTGTTCTCAGATAATATAACTATTGTAACATCACCTACACAGTATTCAAATCGAAAATACCTGTTCCTCTATTCAATAAATTGATAAAGAGATTAGAACTCAATTCTTTTTACCTTCGAAGTAACCAAAACCTACACATCCCTCGTCATTCGTCAGCCATGTTCATAAAATCGGTGATATAATCCAAATCGGCATTTGTTTCATTCTTCTATGTCTAACTGTTCAAAAGTTAACATGGGGGGGGAGCTATGAAAAGCCGCACTGTATATATCATATTCAAAGCTATTAGTCAAGTTGAAAATGGTCTAAAATAGAGATACTACTCTTAGAATTATGTGTGATAGCTCATTGGATCCGGAATAACGCCTAAAAAAATGTGCCGAAAGCGTGTATTAGCACATAAAAAATTGCAAAAGTTATAAACAATTGAAAATGAAAAGGAAATGGCATTTCGTCTTTTGCCAATATTTCATAAACTATTAATATTTGTGAAATTTCAAAAAAAGATTCTGAAAGAGGAGGAAAATTCCAATAAAAAACTTCCAGCTTCCGGAACTCTATCTCCATTATTTATAAATGGGTCTCCGAGCGACATTTTTAGATTGCGCGCGCGGCGTCAAAAGCGAGTACGACACTTTAATTAATTTATTTAAGGATTAAATATTTTTTTTAAATTTGAAAAAATCATGGTGTATTTGGAACACTATAAATAATTTATTCCCATTGAAAATTTCACTTAAAGTTAATTTTTCAACAAGTTAAACGATTGTTAACTAACAAAATTTTCTCGAACTTCTGTCTTAATTGTAAATGATTTTTTTTTTTAAATAATTGTCGTAAAAATGTTTCGCTCCGTAGAGCCTTTCTTATATACATACTCAACAAGATCACGCCATAAAAGTTAAAAAAATATTCATACTTTGTTTATAATAATTTTTGTACTTGAACAAAAACAAAAAAATCCAAGTAATATTGTTAAAAAAAATTGTTTTTCTTAATCATCATATTATTGTTTTTTTATTAATACAAGATGAAATTGATTTGCAAAAAAAAATTTCCCGCCATTTGTTGATACATTTTTTATAAACAAATTGATTATTTCAAAATTTTTGAAATTTTTTTTTTCACAACTTCATTATATTACGAATATTATGATTTTTGAAAAAAAAATGTTCCTTAATTACAATTTGTAATTGTTTATAATCGTTTTTTTTTATATTTCTGTTGTTTAAATGATTGTTAAGGAATTTTTTTCTTCTAAAAATCATAATTGACAGTCCTCTATGAAGAAAGAGATTTTTTTTTATCAACAATTCCATTTTTTATTAACTTAACAATTTGTTATAAACAAATTTTTAACTTTGTTAAAATCTGAAACTTCCAAGATTTACAAAAACAACCATATATAACAAAGTATAGAAAAAAATGTTTTCCAATTTTTTATTGTAATTTGGGAATTGGAATTGGAAAAAATTAAAATTTTATATTTTTTAATATGTTTTTGTAAATTTTATTAAAAATAAAATTTTTTTGTTGCTTTATAGAGGACTGTCAATTATGATTTTTAGAAAAAAAAAATTATTAACTAATTATTTAAACAATAGAAATATAAAAAACGATTATAAACTATTAAAAATTGTTATTAAAGAAACATTTTTTTTTCAAAAATCATATTTGTAAATATAATAATAAAGTTGTGGAAAAAAATTTTCAAAAATATCACCAAATGGCGGGAATTTTTTTTTTTGCAAATCAATTTATATCTTGTATTCATAAAAAAACGATAATATGATAATAAAGAGAAAAAAAATTTTTTTTAACAACATTACTTGGATTTTTTAGTTTTTGTTCAAGTACAAAAATTATTATAAACAAAGTATGAATATTTTTTCAACTTTTATGGCGTGATCTTGTTGAGTATGTATATAAGAAAGGCTCTACGAAGCGAAAAATTTCTACGACAATTATTTAAACATTTTTTTTTCATTTACAATTAAGACAGAAGTTCGAGAAAATTGTGTTAGTTAACAATCGTTTAACTTGTTGAAAAATTAATTTCAAGTGAAATTTCCAACGGAAATAAATTATATATAGTGTTCCGAATACACCATAAATTTTTCAAATTAAAAAAAATAGTTTATGAAATATTGGCAAAAAACGAAATGCCATTTTTTTTTTCATCTTCAATCGTTTATAACTTTTGCAATTTTTTATGAGCTAATACACGCTTTTGGCACGTTCTTCTAGGCGTTATTCCGGATCCAACGAGCTATCACACATAATTTTGAGAGCAGTATCTCTATTTTAGACCATTTTCAACTTGTCGAGTAGACTATATAGCTTGTATTGATTTCATTTGGGTATATATCAGCACTGTATGTTTTTGTTTTTTCCAAAGCCTCTACTATATACGGAACATCTCTCTCTTTCCAGTACCTCTTTCTCTTTCCAGTACCCCTTTTTATACACGCTTTATTAGCTTCTCCTGTATGTATGTATGAATGTAGTTAATGGAATCTTTGATATTAATTTTTACCCCTGTTCAAATTAATTGAAATTTTGCACACGTATTATGAACCAATGACAATACAATAATTTCATAGCTACGACCTGGTATTTTCACCAAGATCGACAGAAAAAAAAAAATTACATTCCAAAGATATGGCGAAAGCGCAGATTCACCATGATTTCGAAAGAACTTCCATTTCATGTGAATGAATAAATCGAAGAGTTTTTCTCCTGTAGTCTCTTTTAGTATTCTGTAGCAATATGGACTATGAGTAAAAAATAAAATTATAGTTTAAAAAAACTAAAAAACTAAAAGACTAAAAATTTGAAAAAATATGTAAGAAAGCGGGGGGTTCTCTCCACCTACTTTTCAAAATGATATTGAAATAACTAATATCAAGCACCTTACGCTATTTTTTCCACTGTTTCTGACAGTAGGGCATTGTAGGAGTACTTTTCATACATCCTGTTATCATTCTTAGACTCATATTGCGTCCTGTTGAGAACCTCCAAAGATTTTTCGCTCATGGTCTAAAGAATATTGATCCTCAATCTAAGTGTGATTTTACCAATCCGTTATATGCCATGAGTAAGGTTTTTGGATCAGCACCCCACCATACTCGGCAGAAACTTTTTATTATATTGTTACCCTTTTTTGCTTGATAAATATTTTTTTGTATACTTTTGTCCCACTTGAGATTATAAGTTGAGGTTTGTTAATCTCTGATTTATCTCTACGTACTTGAAGCAAATTCTACCATTGGCAGCAGTCAGTTCCAAGAATAATATTCACAATACTGAAGTGTCGGTAGACTCGATCTTGCTGTTCCAGAAAATCATTTTGTTCAAGAAAAGTAATGAACAACTTACTGATTACTCCCAATTCGAAGTGTCTTCACTTCCTCTCTTCTTCAATGAACAGGAATGTGGTCTGATACAAGATTTCCTCCAAAACCGAGCTCAACATTGAATCACAGATTGCTTGCCGTTGCATCGCGTTGTGGGGCAAAAAAATTATAACTTCTCCAATATTTGCACTGCGTACGTCGAGTACATCACACTCACTATGAAAAGAAATCAATCGTAGTTTTTGATGGACATTCAACTAACGATATTCCAATAAAATCAGCTGAGCAACAACTTTGATCATGCAAATGCATGTCGGCTGACACTTTTTGACAGAATGCGTTGCTAGGAAATGAAAATAACAACGACTGATTGAGATGTTGCGGAAAACATCGATGAATACGGATACACCATGAAGAGGCTTCTGGGGGCGCGGGGATAGATTGATTGTGCACATAGCAATAGAATGGTTCTTTCAAGATAAAAACCTCCCAAGAGGGTATCTTGAACGATGGAAGATGGTGACTCAAAGTTTATGTAAGAGTCGCAAATGATTTTATGAATACCCCGTTCATGTTTTCGAATAAATCAATTGCCATTGTCAACATGTCGACGCAGTTTGCTCATCATTTGCCTTAGCTCCAGAGGGAAGGAACAATATCGAACAAAAACTATTTTCTTTTCTTGAATTTCAAGAGAATACTGAACTAAAATACATCATTATTTTCCTGCATGCATTCGGAGGAAGTTATATGACATGCTTCTTCTAAAAAGAAAAGTTATAGCTATTCGAAACACTAAAATACAGTAGTTAACAAAACGCCGTCTAGATTTCCAATGATCAGAATGGTACATCCAAGGATATCGCTTATGTAGAAGAAAAATGCATCCTGACTTTATATGGCGCACAATTCACATCTTTGAGTATAGTTATGTACAAGCATGTTGAAACACTAGGAATGGAAAGAAAGTCAAGTTGGCTGCTTTAGCTTCAACACAAGTAGCAACGCAACAGCACTCTTTCCGCGGATACCATCAGATACAAAAGTGACGTGGACACGAAAAGAAGATTGGGGCTAGAAAATCAGCCCTCGAGGTTTGGAAACTATACAATAACTGAAGCCCCTGCTCCTCAGAGTATGTTACTCAAATAACGTCCAATTGCATGAGAGATTGCATGCCATCGTGGTGATGCAGAAAAGTAGGACTGAAATGTGTGGTCATTACTCCATAATTTCTTGGTACAATTGCCCAAAGCATTGCGAGGAAGACAAACTGAAAGATGATGATAATAATGTAAACAACAGCAAAATTAGGCTTAGCCTAAAGCTGAGCCTGCTGATAAACACGAAGAATCAGGCAAATGAAGCAATCTTTTTTATGTGAGTAAAACAATAAAAAACTTTCATAATTATTATTCAAATATTCAACTGAAATTCGATACTATTCGTTCCAGAGTTTTCCCTTGAGCAAATTTGCTCAAAACTTTGACAAACGACCGTGAAACTCGACTCAACTATGTAACAAAGTCCTCATGTATCAACAGCCACATTTCTAGAAGAAGGATTCATTTTCTGTCATATTCATTCATTCTGATAACTTTAATTTCTTTAAAACCCATAAAATTCCAAAACTATGCAAAAAGGGTAATATTTTTCAAAATGGCAACGTTTCTTCATAGTACTGACTTTGGAACGTAGTATTGAGGTCGAGCTGTACAAGTTCAGAACCCATTTGATTAGAAACGAGTTTAATATCTAAGGAACCGGGCAATTCATTACAAAATCTATAGCAACAGAACCAAGTTTTATTAAACTGGCGGAAATTTTCGTTTGAACAACTCTACCTCACATGATTCTCAGTTGTTTTGCAACATGTCCAATTGAGGACGATGACTCCAGAGGCACTTTGTATTTTTGACAGCTATTTGATATCAATGTCTTATTGGCATTTCTTCACTCGTGATTCACCCTGTATGCGATACCCCTGATTTTGAAAATTTCAAAAATACCCTGTGTTAATCATTCAATGTCAAAAGTTTGGTCAAATTTCGTGTGGTATCAATAACTGTCATTGTCACTTCATCAAACCTAATACAATTCATTATTGGAAAAACAACATCCATCCTTTTTATACCCAGACCATTCCATGCTGCAGAACATCTACAAGAGCATCTAGATTATTCACCAAATGACATAAGTATGTCAAAGAAGAGACTAACGGGACATCAGAAGAAAGACTATGCAAAAAAGTGAACCTTATACAAATAAGAAGAACGTTTTTTCAAATTTTGTGTACCAAACGAATAATAGGTTCAGAAAAAGTTTCAAATCGGGATCATTTGTCGATAGTCCTAGTAAAAAGCCGATCCAAGATACCAGCACTCAAACAAATTTTGCGTCGTCCACAACGGTAAATTTAAGCAGGTATAGTAAGAAAAATAAAGATATTTTTAGGGAGAGTTGTACCCAAACTACCAAAACGAAAACAAGAGGCTGTAGTGTTGATAGACTTACTCCGGACAGTTTGAGTCCAAGACTCGAAACTGGAAGAAGGTCTGATGGAGATAATTTGGCCGCATTGGGTCCAAAAGATAATTCTGGAATTGCATACCAAAGGAAAAATGAAGTATTGCGATATCTGAACCAGGTATACTATCAATATTAATTGATTACATAAATATTAATAATAACTCGAACAATACGGAGACAATCCACTATAATTCTTAATCCAACCACTAATCCTTAAACTAGATGAAAATATCTAGACGATATAGGTTAAACTATCAATTGAGAAAAAATAAATTGAATGTGAAAATGAAGAATAAAATAATAACTTAAACCTTAGAACACAATTATTTAGTTATAATAATTGACAATAATCAAAAGTCTAAGAGTAATATGGATAAAATGAAAATTACTTCCTTAATTGCAGTAGTCAGGTTATTTTATATTGATGAGTGAATCTTTCGGCCAAGTGAAAACAACATTGATGTGTAGCAACTGTGGCCATTGTTCCATCATATTCGGTTCTTTCTGGGACCTTTCCTCTACAATTTCAGAAAAGAAAGACCGAGTCAGGCTAAAATATTGCTGAGACCTTTTCACTAGAGATAATATCTTACATGGTGACGAGAGACCAATATGTCCGAAATGAAAGGAAAGAAGAAAATGCAAGAAATCATCAATCTGAAAATTTCTGAAAACGTTATCTACTTTTTTACCGTCGGGAAGACATGTTGAAGAATTGATTGTATTCATAGAACTAAAAATGTATAATTATGCCCCACATAATATTACCCCTTTTCTGTACCTACAACTCAGGTATATATTTTGACTAATCAGTGGAATAATTTGTAATGGACACTTCACGGATTTTTATAGACATCCTCATGCAGGCACATGGCACGAGTATAACGAATCTCGAATGTCACTAATAACTCCAGAATTCAGAAAGCGTATATTCTCATTCATTGGCCATATATTATTTTTTGTATTGTAGAGTTATTGTTTCATCTTTAACTCTGACTCAACAATATGATTATCCCACAGTCAAAAATAGAAAGGCATAATTCATCAATTTCATAGAGATACTGAAAATTCATCATGGAACCAAGTAATAGAGAGTTTGGGAGGCAGTGATTCACAGTGAGGGCTCAATATGCTTGCTCCCCATTAAGGCCCCACCAGCGTAAATTTCAAACTTCGTGAAGAAACAGGGCACATAATAGACTTTGGAAACACCAAAACAATTGCTACCGAGAGCTACAACAAACCACGCTCATATGCTGCATTTCTACCAACCAATGCCCCTCTACAATTCTATTTCACTGACTTTGCCCAGTAAAAGTACTTCACATCTCTTGGATCCTCTGGAGTAGGAAAATCGATACCAAAGAGAGAACCAGTGTCGTGATCCCTGGACAGACATCAAGTCACACCTTACCTAAATGAAATGTCACTTCCTTCCTAAACGAGGTTCAAACCCAATTTCAACATTTATGGCACGATAAAGATTATGTTTATTTATTTATCTTAACCCTTTCAGTGATGTTGAATAGCAACTTAAAATTTATCAGCTTGGGGGAATGATCATCTATGCCAGGTTCTTTGAGGGAGGAACAGCTTCTTAAAAAAATTAATTGGAAATGATTCACAAAGAAACGAACCTATATAAGAGATAAATATTTATAACGTTTTCTTTGAATAACTATGTTACTTTTCTGCAATCATAAGTAGAGTTGTCTGCCGAGACAACTTGAATAATTTATCGGATATTATTATAGTTTTTAATTAATTTAATTTAAAAAGATATGAAAAAATTATTCTCAAAGTCTGGCTTCACAAAGTTTATTATATTTGTTGTTTTCATATATATTTGGTATATGTATATGTGGTTTACTACTCGTGAACAACAAACATAATAAGTTTCATGAAGCCAGACTTTCAGTATTTCATATCTCCAAATACTTGAACTGATGCAATTCCTCCTCTAATGGGCTATTTCAAATCATGATATGTTTTTTTTTTGTGGGGGAAGATATAAACAGTAACCTCTACATTTTCATTCCTTCAAATTCCATATCTATTTCAACAAATTGCAGGGTCCTTCCTGTACTAGTCATTTCCAGTTCCATTGCTATAACTGTATTATTGTTATGGAAAACTTATACAATAGTCGCTTGGTTATCCGGGTGTTGTTGGCTTCTTTGCGAGTTATGTGCTTTTTCCTTTTTCAGTTTCTATTCCACAAAAATAATCCAGAGAAATACTCCTTTTTTGGTCTACGGCAAGTCCTAAGCTGCACTATGGTAATACGACGGGCACATGCAAATAAAGTAGCTAGTTCTAAATAAATGTATAATAAAAAACCAACTCACTTATACCAATATAGAACTAAATAAATTGTTTCTACTTCAGAACCCAAGTCCGGATGGGTTTTTTGTTGTTTTCAAGATCAAGTACTAAAATCTTTACCTTCCAAAATCACCCCTATAAATCAAATATATCTATTATGCGGGGTTGATTACAGTAAGAGAGGAAACTATATTATATCGTCCCGCCATAAAGGTACCTAGCTCAAGTGTAAATTTGGATATTTTCACTAAAAACGGAGAAATAGCCACAATCTTTAAGAAATGAAAGAAAGATGTTCGGTCAAATGCTCAGTATATGTATAACTTACGTCTTCCCTTAATAAAGTTTGATAGGTTATCCTCAGTTTTTTTAAGTTTCATTTCGTTTTCATTCAGAATACTAGCAGACCCGACAGACGTCCTGTTCAAATTTCTATATTCCCTAAATTTTATTTCCTGAAAACTCTCGTCCGCGTAGAATTAATTTTTTCCTATGTTTTTTTTTTGAGTTGTTTTATCTAGGATTCGCCTTCGACTCTGCCCATTTTCCGTTATCCCTTTTTCTTTTATCCCGTTTTTTTCGTTACCCCGTTACCTAGTTATCCCGTTCTCTCGTTATCCCGTAATCCCGTTTTCGCATTATCCCGTTATTATATGATCCCGTTATTTCCTTTTCTCGTTTTCCAGTTTTCCTGTTATCACGATATCCTAGTTTTCCCGTTTTCCTGTTATCCTATTTTCCCGTTTTCTCGTTATCCGGTTATCCCATTTTTCCGTAATCCCGTTTTCCCGAAAAAAAAATTGCCAATCGGTCAGGATGTTCTCAAGTTATGAGCTCACCAACACAAACAGACATTTATTTTTATTATATATTTTTGAAAACTTTTCCAGGACAAAGAAATTTCCAATAACTTTTCTAAAAATCCTTTCTTTCCCTAAAAACTCCATTCGGAGTATAAAAAACAATTAGCCAAATCGGTCCAGCAGTTGTTTTTATAAAATAAAAAAAATGTTACCCTGACCGGGATACGTTCCTGTGACCTTCTGCTTGGTAGGCGGCGCTGTAACCTCTGCTATTTCCTCTTTGGTGATAAATGACTCGATAGTCTTTTTCTTCGACAAATTTCTTATATACCCGAATTTTCCAGTTTCCGAGCAACGTTCCTAATTTTTTTCCGTATCAAACATCCTCGGGCTATTACGAACATAAAAAAAAACAAATCGGTCCAGCCATGTGTCAATAAATTCTATTGAAGCCAGGTGTTCATCAAATGTTTGCAACATATATGCTTATCATATTTCATTCAATTGTCGAACTTTTTGATAAATCTTCAACGACGTTTACTTCAATGAAGCAGCACTTTAGGAGCGATGTTTCAAAGGATCTTCTATTCTGAAATAAAGTGAATGATCGACACACACGGGCTTATTATGACTTAAAATATGAGAAAAAATCAATAGCGAAAGTTTCTAAACGGTAAACTTTTCTGAACTTGGTGGTGGTGAGACGGCTAACGTTAGCGATTAGATCCCAGTGTGCAACGCATCTATTGGATGAAAATTACATCATACTGTACAATTAATTATGAATGATTTCTCAGACATTTCAATTATTTCCATCATGACGTTCACTTTGTCATCAAGACACGAGACATTTCATATATGTGGACGTTGTCTCTCTCAAATAAGCAGATCCAAAAAAGCCAAACAAAAATTTGTGGAAATGTGAAGGATAATAATGTAGCAACATTAAAACGGTGGCTTGCTTGTCGAAATCTTAGAATTTCAGGTAAAAAAATGAATTAACTACTTACAGTGAATATGATTCAAGAGGTCATTTTTAGGCACCGTTTTCGCTCACAAAAATCGCTCACAATGCCTCCTTCTTTTAACCAGCTTGAACTACAAACGCCAAATCACTCATTTTTGGAACAAATTTGCACAAAATGTAGCCGGTTTTATGGAAAAAATACTCCTTCTTCAACATTTACACCAAGTTAACTTTTCACATTTACTAAATTTCATCTGTCAAAGGGGAAAAGTTAGTATTTTGTCGATACAACAGGCTATATTTTGTGCAAAGTTGTACCGAAAATGAGTGATTTGGTGTTTGTAGTTCAAGCTGGTAAAAAGAAGGAGGCATTGTGCGCGAAAACGGTGCCTAAAAATGTCCTCTTGAAGAAGGAGAAAGTCAATATATTTCGGAAACGATATGAGACTGCCGCGGTTTTCTTTGAGATTCGTGTTTAGAAGGCAAAAACACGTAAGAAAAGTCAAACAGCTATTTTTAGGGAGCATGAGCACGACCCCTTAACATTTACCTAACCTACCTTACTAATCGTTGCAGAAACTGTATCAGGATTTTCTTCAGTTGGATCTTTACCACCAATAACATGTTTATAGCAAACATATGAATATTTATTTATTTTTCTTTTGTAAAATCCACTCTCCTCGAGGCATGGATCCATTTATTACATCTAACCTCATCAATGTGAGGCTTTACGAATGGTATAAAAAAAACACGTTTTCCTCTGGATGTCGTTTATCCGAAGTATAGTTGGCAAAACGGCAATGTTATGTTTGGCATTATGGTTATTAAAAAAATATATATTTTCTTAATTAGTTTAAATAATTCAACTGTATCACTTAAATAACATTATCTTAAATGGAGAAGGTTTGATGTTTGTCCCTACCACAAGTACTGCCTCTCGTGACAAATTTGCCACACTATTCTCAGGAAAAAGGCTCATTCGACAATTCGATAAGTGATATCGAGTATATAGTAAGTAACTACTGCCTCCTCACCCCGATACCCACTCGACTTTCTCCTAGTGTCGACGACACTTCTCTATGCTCTATAGCTATTGCAACCAGTGTTTCCCATTCCCGATTTCGAGGAATTCTATACCGTTTGGTAATTTTGTCAGGATATTTCTTTAAAAATCCGGGATAGATAGAATAGATAATCATGAACATCATCATATTTATGTACTCTCATGAATAATATTAAAATACAGAAAGAACTTATCATCTGTCATAGTGGTCTTGGTTCTTCAGTAAACCGATTTTTTTAGCTCTTTCAGATGTTCCATTGTTTTTTCATGAACACTTCTTTTTTTGCTTCTTCTCGTACCATCCTGAATATTTTTTTTGCTTCTTCTCGTAGCGCAGTAGCTTCTTTTTTATCTCATTGTCGATTCCTCCGATCGATATCCACACGATGTTGAGCACCGTTTTTGTTTCTTTTAGACCCACTGCAGTTCCAGTATTCTGGAAGGTCAGCTGGAAAAAGGTTTTATGGTGCTTTCATTCATTTGTTTCTCTCCCTCTCGTCAATCCCCCTTCTTCGTCAACCTTCGTCCTTTGTTTTTATCTCTGTCTTCGTTCCTCCTCCTTTCGTAGACGCTTCTTCCTCTTGTTTTTTTACAGTCGTCGTTTCTCCTTCCTCTTTTTCTTCCAGCAGTCATCTCTCTTGCTCGGCAAACTGCTGCTTGATTATTCTTCATGGCCTCCATATCGTTGTAGGGTGTATTTCTTGAATTCATCATATTTTTTCCCAAATATCCTCGCTTATGGACCTACTGTTACGATTATATACATCTACAAAACAATAATAAACTCTGATAATTCAGTTTGTTTTGAAGTTCGAACTACTCGAACGTTCGCGGCGGTCGTGACTCGAACTACTACAGAGCCTGCTTTCGATACTTTCTGGAACCTCGTTACGTCAGCAAACTGAGGTCTGTGATGACGCAAGAGGTAGTGGCGTAGGATATTCGATACAATAATATAGCTGAATTTGAAAATGGTATCCCTGAAAATTGTTTTGAATTACATAAGCTACTCCTTCGATTTATAGGGAAAATATAAAGATAATAAAGTGAAGTTGTTTGTTTACTTCGCTTCCAATATGTGGTCTTGGATAGGAACTCAAACTGAAAATTGTAGTCGACATCTAGAAACTTTGTCCGAGACATTTTAATACATATCAGTTTTATTATATGATTGGAAGAAGTAACCAACCAGGACTTGTTAGTCGGGAAATTTTGGTCGGAGTTACTGGTAAGGCTGATTGCTACGCAACCGAATACTAGATTGGGTTTCTCCTGGCCTCCAGGGCATTGCAGATAACAACTGTTCTTGCCTTGTCAGGTCCCTTTTCCACTCTGTAGATCACAGCGTGTAGGGCCGTTTCTCCACTCAAGTGAATGTGTTGATTTTCCTAGGCAAAGCACTTGCTAGTTTTTTCCATCAGATGCTAATTCAATACCATTTGCAGAACCATTAACAAAAACAAATTTGAAGCTGATAGATCTGAGAGCATTCACCAGCGTATGATATTTTCTCCCCTATTCAGGAATAAAGACTACATAACCAACAACTTGCCCTTACTTTTACCATAGTTTTCTGCAGCAGTGTTGGGAATATTTCTTGGTCTTTTCATAGAATGCCTTCAACTTCTTCACCGTCTTAGAAACTGGATACGATGACATTAAAATCAATTCAGTATTGAATTTTGCAGTACTACCACGAGGGACTCCCTTGAAAACTCAAAGATAACAGTGATCATGTCATTCTTGATATTGTCACGTAAACTTTCGATTCTTTGATATCATATCTTTACCCAAGTATTATTTATTCTACAGTGTGAAGAATGTCAGAAAGTGGAAATGTCTCAGCGGCACAACAATCGTCAGCTACTAGTTGGAAATGCATTGACGAAAGCATATTTAGAGAAAAATCGGAATAGAGTTGGACGAAGCGTTACAGGTAATTCATGTTTCTAAATATTAATAATAATGTGAAATAATGAGGGTGCACCAATAACTTCAATGATTTATATATCCAAATATCTTCTGGAGTCGGTTTCAACACTAAAGGCGGGTTGACACAGCACGAGCAGACTCGAACCGAGTCCACTAGGTTGAAACTATAAAGTCTTTTTCGTTTAGAATGCTCAACTTGCTCAAAAAATCATGGAGATTTCGTAATTGTGACGTGATTGATTTGATTTTTATGATCCAGTAGCAAAAATATTGGTCAAACTCAAACACACTAGGCAAATCATTTGTAACTAATTATTTCTAAACTAACCTCTTTGTGTGTAGGTACCTATGACGTTTATATATTATTTATTTTTCCACCAATAATTCAAATTACCACTTGTTCGAACTAAATAATGATCTGAATTTGCATCTATTCTATCTACATTTGATATTTTTATACTATTTCTTATAACTTTCTCCATTTTTTTTATTGCCGCCTTCTCATCAATTTGATTTGATTTCTCTGCTCCCTGAAAATTGATGGAGCAGATAAAGCATATACTTTATCTGATCTGTAGAATTTCCTCCTATCAAACGAACACTCTTTGATCAGTTGCTTGCAACAAACGAACAACCAAATATTGCTCAAATCAGATTAGAGCAACGTGAGCATGACAAACGAACAGGCATTAAAGCGCCTCGTGCTAAAAATATATTTCGTCTAACAATCCAATCTCGAGTCCAAATTTTTCTGTTCCATTTGGGATTTAGCGTTTTGATAGTTTGTAACTCTTCAATTAACATATCGGCGACAACATCTCCAACACTAACTCCGACATCTTCAAATACTATCAGAGTAGCTGGACGTGTCAACCATAGACATAGAATAATATGGACTGGTTGTGAGAAAGAGACCATTGATATCGGAACCTGTGAAAAAGGATAGAATGAGTTCAGGCAAAACATTGGTTTCCTATATTGTTTATCTGTGTTTTCGTGTGGTGTTTTGCAAGTTTTTTATAAATGTATCCAGTGTTTCTGAACTGTTTGACAAGTTATAAGCATTCTTAAATACATATGCCTTCTTCGTGTACAGCCTACAATTGTGTAGTTAGATACAAAAAAGGGCTGGATGTGAAATTTCATAGGTGAGAACGCATAGAGTATAGGTAGTGATTTGTGGATTTTTCAAAGATTTCCAAAGAATGAGCTTAATAGAAAATTTTAATTTATTTTCTCAGTCACGCACAAACTGGTAACATTTTACGTGACTTCTCTTGTTTATATAACTTAGTTTTATTTTTGTGCCGCTATTTATATTGTAGCTTAAGTTGATAGATTTAGTTATTATTAGTATCATAGGTGGGTGGTAGGATTTTGTTTGAATCGGGGGTAGAATTTGATGTTTTTTCCCGAGCAATTGCTTAAACTAACATTGGTTAATAATATGAAAGTATAATGTAATTTATTTGATTCACAAAATTTTCAGAGAACAAACGCAGAAATATATGTTTTCAAATGGAAGAATGTTTTCTTTGAACGTTATAAATACACATGGTATTTTTACTACGTTGGAGTAACGGCATACTTTTACTCCGCCGGAGTAAAGATATACTTTTACAGCGCCAGGCTGAAATGAGACAGGCTTCCCTACGGATTGTCCGTCGATCTCCGTCACACTCGACAGAAAAAATATAACTTTCATTCCCAATAACACGTATTATTTTTCTCAGTATTTCCCAAAAATAATTGGGCTATTTTATCTGCAGACACGAAATTTTATAGATTACATAAACGTTTTTTACACAGGCATTATTGATAACAAATTTTGAAATCGGCGAAGTTCCCAATTTAGCTCAATTACACTTCTAACTTCATGATATCGAATATAAATTTAATTATCAGTAATGTTTTTCAGTCCTGAACTTTCTGAAAACTTTGGAAGATAAATTAAAAAATATTTTCATTCAGATGGAGGCTCAATGGAATTCTTTTGTTTCTGAAAGATATCATGAAAATATGTCGCACAAAGTTCCTTGAACTTTTTCAAACTCATATCTTCCAAAGTAGTCAATAATTCCCTTGGAAAAAAAATAGGTTTTGTATCCATAGCCAATTTGTATCTTTTGCCATGACTTATTTCTATCATTCACAACATATCTCTCTCTTATATAGTCCGCCAGGAACTGTGTGTTAAAGTCACGTGACGGCAGGTCCATCAGTTATAATGTATATGGTGTCAACTAACTCGGACCGAGTGTACTTGTTCGAGTCTGCTCGTACTGTGTCAACTTGACAACACGCCTTATGGTGGACAAACACGCTACAAATACTATAGAATACATTGTGAATCCACGTGATAATATTTCTTATTGGATAGGAATTTTCAATAGAGTAATATTCGAAATCATGCCTTAAAAAGAGCTGTCCGGTATATGTGTAGGGCTGGCTTCAGAGATTCATGTCGGCCCTTATTCAAATCACATAGAATATTGACCCTTACCTGCATATTTATACTAGAGACGGCGTGTTTGATGTTTAAAAAACATAAGCTAAATAAAAACTCCATAAGAAATCCTCGCTTTTAGACTAGACAGATGGATAATATTGATCTTCCTAAGCCCAACACTACACAAGTTAAACCCTTATTACACTATGCCTTTTTCGTGCCTATTTTTGTGCTTATTTTCATAGCTATTTGTTGGCTAAATTTCCCCAAATAACTGGCACTATCACACCGTGCCTTTTTGGTGATTTTTCAGGCGCTAATTTCAGAGCTGCAAACCTAAGGAAAATTGACATTTACCTTAAATGATTGAGTAATTTAGTAAACCTGGACTATTTGTTTCAACTTTTTCCTTACCGGGTACAAGATTTTTCTCCTTTTCTGTCATACTGAACAAAAGGAAAACTATGTGATTAATTTCATTTGTTTGTTGGTTATGTCAAGTCCAATAGATAATTATTGTTTTGGCAAACCTGGCATTTCCACAAACGTCCTTGAAATCCCCTCGATTCAGGCGGAAAAAATAGAACCAGTCCTATTTATTTTCACGCCTGAAACAATAAACAAAATAGCCACGCGCGCATGCGTATTTGTTTAAAATTTCAGCCACCGGCAGTCAGTCAGTTAGGCAGACAAATAGGCACGAAAAAGGCATAGTGTAATAAGGGTTTTAAGAATTCACTGATTTATAACTCAAAAAAAGTTTTTAATCATCTACCTCAGAATATCAAAATTCAAAATTCAGGAAGAGAAGTCAGGAAAAGTGTCAAAGAGTTACTGTTGGATAAGGCATATTACACTTTGGATGAGTTTTTTAACGATACGCCTTAAGTGTAAAACTCATGCGATGATTTTGTAGTTTTAAGTGTACCTTAGTACTGTATAGTAGGCAGGCGTGCGCCTTAAACGCATGTTTTTTTTTTATTTTTTTTAGTATTTGTTTATACAGATTAATCCTATCTCATCTCATTCTTTCGACTAATGTTTTACTTCCACATTTATACTTCACTTGTATACTTGTACTTTTATTTTGTTAATGTTTATTTATGACACTTTGTCAATAAGAAGCTATTCTTGGACAATAAAGTATAAAAAAAACAAAAAATACTTTGTCAGATATAGTTTAATGATCAGAAGATAGATTAATCACTGAAATATTCTTGTTGGTTTTGCAACAAACTATGACCTTTTCCAATCTGAAAGGATCTCGTTAATCCTCAACCTGATTCAGCCAGAATTTGGTGCCCTTCTTCGTCATTATTCGTTTCTTGTTCAAACAACTTTCATATGCAGATAAGTTTTCTGAGAAAACGGAAATTCCCGAAGGAAAACGGGTATACGAATTGAAAAGTCAGTCGTACGTAGAAAGCTCACCCCGTTTCAAGAGGACTCCAAGGCCAATAGAAAGATTCAGAGTTAAGCAACAAGAAAAATTCAAGCCGGTCAACTTCTTCTGTCAACAGGCACTGTGTACTGATTCACCAAGTAAATATAAATTTTTTATATTCATTTAATTCGATAACACGAAGGCATGCACAGGAGGATAATAAATTTGAATTTCAAAATATTCGGAAATATTTCTCTAAAAGGATAATAGTCTCTTTGGAGTGGCGCTTCTGCATAATTGTACGAAATAACATTTATCGATAAAAATGTACTTATTTTTATTCCTTTTTCATAAATATTTAAAAAATTATCAGTCAAATAATTCTGGTTTGAAGGAAACATTTTCCTAAATAGAATATACAATTATAAATATACCGGGTGACACAGGATATCGGGCCACCCCTTTAACTTCTGCATTCGTGAACGGATTTTTCTGAAATTTGGTACAGTTATATAAGCAACCATTTCGGATTTGATCACATTACAATCCAATATGGCGGACTTCCGGTTTTTCTGCAAATGCCAGCAATTTTGTTTTTTCAAATAGAACATCCTGTATATTTTTACATATTCGAGTTCAACAGGTCGAAACAAGTCCAAATCTTATGTCAAATGTAATTTTTTTGAAACAATTGAAATTAAAATTGTTTTTTTTATTTACCTCGTGGATAAATGAGATTTGGTCAAGGCTATTCACAATGAGTCGCACATAACAGAAAAACAATTTTTTCTGAAAAATTATTTTTTGTGTCATTTATTGATGAATCAATTCAGTCACATCACATTTTAATCAATTTTTTTTTTCAAATGAAATTCCTATAGGTTACCTACCTGTCCTCTAGAAAAGTCATTAAGGAAAAAATTACATATCATTTTTGTATTTCGGTGCAGTAACAAACTGTATACATTCAAAAATCTACAACTAGTTCATGAGTTTCCTTGCAGTTCGAATAATTTTTCAACTTAGTAAGCTGTGGAAAACAACATTTCTGAATCTTGTCAACTAATTGTGTTTCGCTGTCATCTTTCATCTCAGCTCTCAAAAATTAGTTAACTTCCCGGAATTAGTTTAGTAGAAATGTAAAATCAAAATTATAGGTTCACAAGAATTGAACAGGTTGATATGTTATTAATTTACGGAGAATGTCTTGAAAACATTGTCGCCGCTTGTCAGTTACACGCTGAACGATACCCACACAGAAGACACCCATAAAGAACTTTTAAAAAAATGTGGAGAGAAGATTCCCAAAAGAACCCAACAATGGAGAAGATGATCGTAAGTGAGGAGGCAGAAATGAATGTTTTGCTTATGTTGATTTTGATCCAACCGCTTCGACGCGGGAATTGGAATACCAATGCAATGTCAGTCGAGAAAACGCTAGAAAATTTAAAAAAAACACCATTATCGTGCTTATAAGTATAATTTACACAATCAGTTGACAAGATTCAGAAATGTTGTTTTCCACAGCTTACTAAGTTGAAAAATTATTCGAACTGCCAGAAAACTCATGAACTAGTTGTAGATTTTTTAATTCATACAATTTGTTACTGCACCGAAATACAAAAATGATATGTAATTTTTTTCTATAATGAATGTTCTAGAGAGGTGGCCCATAGGGGTTTCATTTGAAAAAAATGAATTTTTGATCAAAATGTGATGTGACTGAATTGATTAACCAGTAAGTGACACGAAAATAATTTTTCAGAAAAAATTTAGTTTTTCTGTTATTTGCGACTTATTGTGAATAGCTTCGACCAAATCTCATTTATCCACGAGGTAAAATAAAAAAACAATTTTAATTTCAATTGTTTCAAAAAAATTACATTTGACTCAAGGTCTGGACTTGTTTTGACCTGTTGAACTTGAATATGTAAAAATATACAGGGTGTTCCGTTTAAAAAAACAAAGTTACTGGCATTTCCAGAAAAACCGGAAGTCCGCCATATTGGATTGTAATGTGATCAAATCCGAAATGGTTGCTTATATAACTGTACCAAATTCCAGAAAAATTCGTTCACGAATGCAGAAGTTACAGGAGTGGCCCGATATCCTGTGTCACCCGGTATACATAGGTTATACTAGCTGGTACCAGCGACTTCATCCGCGTAGAATTTGTATTTGTTTCTTTGTGTTGTTCTATCTAGCTTATGCCTGTGGCTTTATCTGCTCCCCGTTACAAAGACCTCAAATACCAATTTTTATGACCACCCTCCATTTTACTCCTTTAGGGGTTAAATTTCTAAGATCACTGAAACATGTATTTCTTCATTTGCAACAAAGACCTCAAATAGCATTTTTACTCAAAAAATACCGAACCATACATATTTACCCACCCTCTCCCCTTTTATTAAAAAAAATTTCTCCCCTACGAACTCCCCCCCCCATTTCACCTTTGGGGAAAAACACAAACACGTATTTCTTTATTTGTAACAAAGTCCCACAGATAGCAATTTTTATGGCCACAACTTAAAAACTAACAGTACTTTCCCTTTCACCATCCTTCTCACCCCATTAAGGATGGTCTCTTAGTGGTTATCTATGTCATCAAAGTAATACGCTGTCAAAATTTCAGCTCTTTAGGTCCAGCGGTTTGGTCTGGGCGTTGATCGTATGTCAGTCAGTGAGGATATGTAATTATAGGGCTTTTTATAGTCCCACCCTGTTAACTTTTGAACGGTTCGACGTAGAACAATAGGACGGAAACTGTTTTGAATGATATCACCGATACTACGTTTTGAAATGATTGCTTAATAGATGGCGCGAAGGGGAACTTAAAAATTTCAAATAGCATGGGGGTCAAGTGGCATATCGTTGAAAATACATTTCAATTCTCTGTTCAACCATCTAATTTTTTTTGAATTTCGTTGATACATTTTTTCCCAATTTGCATTTGAAATGTCAATTATAAGTGCGGATCTGAATGGTACCCTTAAATCGATAACTTTTGAAACAATGGGACAGAAAATATTTTGAATTGTATTACCGATCCTACTTTTTGAGAAAAGATACATTACAAATACTCGACAGAGGGCGCTGGGGGCACATCAACTTGGAAATTTCGAAAGGCATAGAGGTCGAGTTGCATATCGTTGAAAAGGTAATTCAGTTTCACTTTCAGCCATGGTTATTCTACGGAATCACAATTGCGATGAGTAACACTAAATGCGGTCAATAAAGAAAGATTCATGACTTAAAATAATTTTTCATTTTCGAATTCGTTTCAAAGCTTAATTAAGTAGAGATTTTGAATCCATACAATTATCCAATTTCCGGCTCAAATAATACCCAATTCATTTATTATTTATTAGTAAACTGATAACCAACCTAGACATGCTTAATATATTATTTTGTCGATGTTTAAGACCTTCTAATGTATAAATGATTATGACACTACTTACCTGCTCTTCATATTAAAAACGAATAATCGCAACTGAAACAGCGAATAATACGGGTATGTGCTGGTATACCTGCACATATGCTCGAATTTTCGAATCGAATATTTTATTGTCAAGAAGCATATTTCGAACACCTAATCCATCAATTGACCACAATTTTGATTCTTATACTCAATAAATTGAAATCCTACATAATAGTTTTGTTTTTTGTTATACTTGACATTTCAAATGCATATTGTGAAAAAACGTAATGACTAAATAAAAAAAAATTGATGGTTGAAAAGAGAATTGCATTATCTTTTCAAGGATGTGCCACGTGACCCTATTTGGAATTTTAAAGTTGATCCCCCCCCGAGCAATCACAATTTCGTTTATTTCAAAAAGTACTATCAGTGATATTCAAAACGGTTTTCGTCCAAATGTTCTACGTCGAACCGTTCAAAGGTTAACAGGGCCGCACTGTATATGTAAGATGGATATAAACAAATGAATTATATTGAATTATAAAAAAAGAAAATATTTTAGGTATTAGTAAATATTTTCAATTTGTTTTCTCTGCGCATATCCTTTCTTTTTAATATAATTTCTTGTTCTATTTTCTTATTAGAATATCTCTTCAAAGGGTGTAATTTTTCAAGCTTCTAGGGAAAGTTCGTACAACTCAGGGGTAATAGCCCAAAAAGCTTCAGCCAGAGCACGCGTAGAATCAATTTTTTTTCGACTTCATTGACAAAAACCTTTTTCCATTCTTTTTCCTCATAAATATTCGGTATGAAAAGTAGCAGGCCCCAGGCTACCTCTTTGCCAAATTTCATTACCATCGGTTACTTTTCGCTTTTATAATATTAGTGTGAGTGTTTTTCAGTTTCCAGAAATGAACATAATTTCATGTTGATACTGAATTTTTATAAGAAATAATATTTTTTCAACACGTAAGTCACGCATAGTTCACCCGTTATTTTGAAGTGTGACTTTTTCGGTAATTTTCAGAGATTTAAAAATAGCCAGCTGTTTATTCTCCTTAGGCCCAGTTTCACCAAACAGCTCTTGATCTCAGATTGATTAAACTCCGCTTGTTAGTCGAACAGGCTTAACAGGGTTTTCTGTTTCACCATGCAACAACCAGTCCGAAGATGATCGCGATTAACCAAATCGCGATTAAATCATCAAACCACTTGGCAACATTGTGAACAAAAATTTATATAGGTCGTATTAGCAGGAATGACCACCCTTGGCGCTATTGTCGTCAGTCACATATCAGGTGTCATTCATTCATAACATAACGACATAACCAAGTTTGGCAGTTTGTCATGTGTACCAGTGTATACAAATGTGAAATTGCCGAAAATGTTGAGTGATGTGCCTCGAAATGTCGATGGAAACTTGCAGAAGTTAAAGAAAAAGAGGAACCCTATCTTTATTTACTTTTTGAATAACAATGATTGATTTCAGATCTCTTCACTTTTATCTATATGTTAGCGAACCAGATTCACATTTTAAGTTTATAAATATAAAATAATAACTTTTTATTTTATGACTTTTCTTATGTTAGTAAACAAAATGTTCATTTGATTCTGAATGTAAATTAATAGTTTCCTCTGATGACTATATGTATGTGAAAAATATTTACATTTAATTTTTAAACGTTAATAACCGAGTTCCTATTTGTTGAGTTGTGTTATACAATTAAAGTCAATTTTGTACATCAGCAGCTTTTATTATCTGAACCTTATTTCACAAAACCACACATACTAAAAAAAAACTATATCAGTAACGTTATCAACTTATTTCTTTTTATTAACAAATTTAACTCTTTCACAAATAATATTTTATTCAAACATATCATTAAATTATTCTTTGCACTGAATTTCATAATTTTCAATACTAGAAGCAGATGTTCCTTGGCAATAATAAACGTTATTATTATTACTTGAAAATGTTTGTATATTTTTCATAGTTCTTGACCATAAAGCCAAATATTTTTATCTGAAATGTGGCTTCTTATTAACTGCTCCTGCTCCTGTCTCACTTCTGGACGTAGATCTTCCACAATCTCTTTTTCATGTTCTTTCACTATGACCCTTCCAATTTCCCTGCGTTGTCGCTCTAGTCTTACCAGCCTTGAATAAACATATTAGCATTTGCTTTGCTATTATAGGAATGCCATAACATTTTCAATAATCTTCAGGCCGGACACAAACCTTGTAAAGTATTGATAAACAATATCAGTAACCAATTCAAAACGAAAATGAGATAATAAAACTCACTTTTCGTTTGCAAATTCTATTTGTTCCCCAATTGATCCCAATATTTGAAGTGCAGCTTCTTTTGAAAGTCTGAATCTTTTCTCAAAATCTGCATTGTGCAAATATTGGAAATGATCTTGTCCTCGGATCTATCGAGGATGACGAACCACAAATTCATCATCACTATCATCTTCAAAGGCAAGATCATACACCCGTCGAAATGCCATTTTAACGAAATGTCACATTAATCTCAACTTGAGGTTATAATCGTCCCAAAATGGACGATTTGTGCTAAATCGCGATTAGTCGATTTAATCGCGCTTTGGAGTGTGGTGAAACGCTACATTACATTAATCGTGATCTGAGACCTTACTTAAGAGCTAAACCGAGATTAAAGTTTTTGGTGAAACTGGGCCTAAAGTCAAGATCGGATTGGTTTCAATACAAATTTGCGATTTCAAATGAATAGTACAAACGTGTTAGCTTCTCCCAGAGTTACACTGACGAAGTACAACAACAAAAAACAAACAAAAATGCAATCGTGGAAGAAATTATGTGAAGAGGTACCCCCACATGCTCCAGAATCCACAAGTTACTAGCCAGAGAAGTTATTGCAACACAAGTAGGTTTCCTAACGAAGGACGACGACACCTACAGCTCATCAAGCCAGTCATGAGACGCGAGGATTTCATGTTGTCTCTCTCATCTCCATTGGTCCGAATGCGTTCTCGCTCGGTCTTGTGCGCACTCCGCGAAATCCTAATGTCTCATGACTGGCTTGATGAGTTGCACACAACGTTTAGTCCATCAATGCTTATAGAGACAAGCTTTCCGGCCGCAACAATCCTAAATGAGCCGATAGCAGTGACCAGCCCGCAAAACAAGCCAAAAGTCTGGGTTTAACAATAATAATAATAACAACTTTATTCATCCGAAGAAATAATAATATATCAGGGATACAATAATACAAAATAAGGGATACAATAATACAAAATAAAAAACATATATTTTTAAACAGGTGTATGAATTATTTTATCAATACAATTATGGAATAATCAATAAAATAGGTTATATTTCTCTTTTTATAATTTTTTATATAATGTTTTGCAAAATAAAATGAATAAATTATCGAGAGAGCCAATATTTTTTTAAATGAATTTCGAAAGGGCTCTTGAAACGCCATGTCATTATACCTTGAAAAAATATTGACTTACGACCAAAGTTTGATTTTATCGGAATAGTACGTAAATTTTTACAGTGACGAGTATTGTAGTCAAGGATATAGTCAATTTATGTGAATGTGAGATTAGAATGTTCAGCAGAATTTTTTATAGAGTGGATTAAACAGCAGATTTTTAAATTAAATAAATTTCCGATATTGTTAATTCAATGGGCTTATACAAGTTTTCTGATGGGTCGAGGTACTGGTATCTGAATACCTATACATTTTATTATTCTGTTTTGTATTACTTGCAATGGTTTTATAAGGTATTGTAATTTTCAATAAAAAAGACAAAAATAAATGTTTTTCAAATATTTCGAATCCTAAATAGAATTCCAACCATAGGTGATAGGTGACGTCTTAAATTTTCTATAAATAAATTCGAACCATATAAATCTCCTGGAGAAGATGAAATACACACCAAAAGGGTGTAACGAGGCAAGCTCCGTTAATAAGAACGGCTAACCAAAATTTTGAAGTAACTTTGGTACGTCCTTGCCTATTTGGGGTTTAATAATTGAAAAAATTATTAAAAAAAAGAATAGTAAACTTCATAAATAAAAAATATGGATTTGATTTAAATCAATTTGGTTTTCAAGAAAACAGTGAAACACAAGCAGCAGTACTACAAGTAATTAATTTTATGCAAGACAGACTTGACAGAGGAAATTATGTAATAGCAATTTTTATGGACCTTAAGAAAGCTTTTGATACAGTTGATCATATAATTCTTTTGAAATATCTCGATTCAATGGGAATTAGAGGAATGGCAAATAATCTACTGAAATCTTACCTTAAGAATAGAACCATTAGAACTAAAGTAAATAATTTTGAACCCAAAAAATTATATAGAAATAAAGGTGTTCCTCAAGGATCTGTGTTAGGTCCAATTTAATATTTATTATATATTTCAAAATATTTCTAAAATCAATTTAACTAGTGAATACGCCATATATGCAGATGATACAGTTCTTTTATATGCAAATAAAAACCCTACAATTCTAGAATATATGATGAACGAAGACCTAAAGAAAATAGAAAACTCAATATATGATTCTCCACCAACGAAATAAACAAACTATTAATCTAGATATCCCTTATAAAAAATAATTGCTTGAAATAAACGTCCCAAATAAAATATTTGGATTGATGAGAAACTGAAATGGGACAAGCATATTGATATTCTCAAACAAAAAATATCTCCCATTATTGGTGCATTGAGAATATGTCCCAAACTTAATACATATATAGCAAATTTAATTCTTAATTCTCATATCCTCAGTCGAATAAACTATTCAATAAATATTTGGAGATCTTGTTCAAAAAATAATTTCAACAAAATGTCTGTATTATATAGGAAATCATTAAAAGTCCTGTATCGTCTTCAATATGATATACCAACAAATCAACTGTTTGATAAAACGAATAAATTTTCTTTAGAGGAACACTATACAATCAACACTCTAAAAATTGCTTATGATATTATTAATAAAAGGCTGAAATCTAATTTCATATTAACAAGAAACTCCGAAACTCATACTCACCACACTAGACAATATAACTGGTACCATCTTGAAGCTATTAATTCTACAATAGTTCAGAAAAAATTTACATATGAGGCAATCTCAAAATTCAATAATCTACCCGATGACTCGTTCATTGATGGTACCTGATGACCACAAGTTTGGGTACCCGTGTTCTTCATTACATACTCTTTTTCACTCGTTTTTTTTGTAAATCCTGTATTTGGATGAATTTTTTCTGCTGGTCAATTATATCATTTAGCTCAGTTTCGACTTTTATAGCTTCCTGAGCAAATTTGTCGTTTTCACTTTTTAGTTTTTGGATACGTTTACTTTTCAGTACCGTGTCCTCCGTCAAGTCTTGAATAGTTATCTCAAGTGAGCTGATTTCTTCTGTGGCTTCTTGTGCTTGTTCCTCCACACAGCAGATAACATGATTATTAGCAAGAAATTTATAGTTTTTTTTTGCCCTGTTTAAGCAGGTTTTGTGGAAGATTCCACTACATTTGATACACGTTGAGTAAGTCGAGGCCTTTTTACAACACTTGAAAACACTGTTATTATTGCTCTGCATCCTGCCTGATACACTCACTCTGATCAATATCTGATAGAATGCATAGCGTCCTGGTAATCGATTGAAAAAAATAGTGAATTGATATTTTGCATCTATTTTGCTGCTGTGAAATTTCAATATCCTGTAGCACGAGATCGATGAACCATTCGAGCTCACACTACCTCGAGTTACGATCTTAGGTACTGTCGAGGGTCACAATTTGTCAGTTTTCCTAGCTGCTCCAGTTGTGATGCATGGCCGACCGGGAGCAGTTAGCGCGCTAATAAATTAGATCTCAAGTTATATATTTTTTATTTTCCTCAAGATACTTGCAGAGTAAAGTTTTTCATCTTAAAATGACCATAAGACTAATATACAGATATTGGGGCTTTTTAATCCAGAATAAAATTCCTGAAGGTGGTTTGAATAAGTTAAAGTAATTGTGAATAAAATAAGTAATACACGTTGATATCTCGTACGCAGAACCCAAGCCATATATAACTGCTTCCTGCCAAGTTGGTACTTAGCTAGGGGTAGATCAGGAGTGTGATAACACCGTAGTTTGGGCTTTGACAAAGGGCGGTTCGAGATATCAAAGTGGTTCTGTTTTCTTTCCGTGAAGCTCAAAGTAATTATTACGAGTAACCCGTAACGTTTTTTTTGTATTAAGACGAATTTATAAAGTCATAAAGTTAAAGTGGATTAATTTAATTATCACGCACACCAGAAAAATCACTTTCTGAACTTAGATTGTGAATATAGGAATATCGGTCTCGGGGGTGACAAAGTGAGATATCTCACAAAGATTTTGGTAATTATATTTTGTAAGAGATGTTCTAGTTTATGTTAACTGTTGAAACTTATAAACTGATCAATTTCCGTTCAGCTGTTCAATTTATTGCATAACATATATTGTAAAAACAAGTTCGATTTCGAAAAATGGCTTTTTAAAAAACAATTTTATTTCAGAAGGAACTTTTAGTGCATGAAATACAAGTTAATTGTTCAAAGTCTAGTAGCAAAAAGCTCGAGAGAATGCTCTTCTCTTGGTTTTATTGAAGTCGGTGAGGTGTCTAATTCCTTCTGAATCCTGCTGGAATCGTGGGATCCTGTATAACGGCTCTTCCCGTAACTCCTCCGCCCTCAGAGTGAAATCCTGGGGGTTGCAACAGGATTTGGAGATGTGCTTCTGGGGATCTCTTGAAGTTCTGTGCCGTCTTCTTTTCTTGATCCTTTTTAGATAAAAGTGGGCTGGAACGTACACCATTACAATAAAAATGAAAATATAGATAATAATAGACTAGACACTAATGTTGTTAAAGTGAACCGGGTCCTCCAAAAGTCCGTCAAGTTTTTTATGTTGCACTTCTAAAGAGGTTTTGATGTGTTTCACTTCATCTAGGTTGATTCCGTTCAATTGCAGAGGACTGAAGTCGATTTAAGAATTTTCATTTTTGTAAATGTCAATGTTCAGTTTTGGCAGTTCTTCAAAGTCACTTCGCGAATTTTGGTAACTGCGTATTCAGAAGTCTTTCACCTGCACTACACATTGGGGTTGGAGTTCTAGCACGTTAGTTCCTTGCAGAGGTACATTGTTTTTATTGAGTCCGCACTTTTGTTTGGCTATTATCAGTTCTGGTGAAATGATGATCCATTTGCTTCGTTCGATCTTCTGTATTTTCAATTTGCTAATTTCGGTTGGAATAGGCTTGCAGTTGGAAATACTGTTGGAGAATCTCAATAATTGTACTTCGCATGGGGCATCGTCTTCCTTCAATCGGATCGGGGTAGTTTCATGGCAAAGAAATTCTTCGGGTTGAATTTTTTTTCTTTCAGAGTCGAGTGGCATGTAATTTTGCTCATTGAGGATGAGGAATTCTGATTGTGGAAATAGTCGTAGCTTTCTTTTTCCACAATGGTACTTCAATGACAAATATTGTTTGATTTCCTTTCGAAAAACTTTTGATTTCTATAATTTTCTCGAAATTGAGTATGTTTTTTAATTTTGGTTCAAAAGGTAGTTTGTTTTCCGATAAGCGGTAACTTAATGATTTGACTTCTTCAAGCAGTTCATTTGGTTCAACTATAAAATTGTGAAGTATGTTGAGTTTGGAAAATGTGATGGCAATTTCGATTTTTTCAATTATCGGACATGGTTTGATAGGCTAAAATTATTTGATTTATCAAAATATGTATCAGAAAATAGTGATATGTTTCTTTCGATTTCAGTATTTCTTCGAGCTGTAAAATTCTAAGTTGGAGAGCTAATTGGTTGTGAGCAAGAGTTTGAGTGGTTTTATTGAAAATATCCATAGAATTTAGAAGGAGAGTTATTTGCTCATTTAATATATTTTTAATATTGAATTGATTATTTGAGAGTCTATTGATTGCTTCATTATACTCCTCAGCATCTTCCTCATCAAGATTTCCAGTGATTGTTTTAATGATAGATCCAAAACCATTTATGAGGCCACGTTTCGGTCGGGGCTGATTATTTGCAGGGTTCAGTTGGTTTATTTGAAGATTTGAAGTGATATTTTGTTTTCAAGATTCATTGCTAAATGACATGAATTATAATATTTCATTTTGAGATGTTCCAGTTTTGTTCTGAACATTGTTCTCCAGTAGAGTTATTAAATTATGAAATTTCATTCGGAGAGATTGAAATTCTTCGACAATATTAGTAATATCGAAAATTTTAACAAAAGACCAGTAATCAATTTTATTTTGAGAGTAAGTAAACCAGGGTTTTTGGAAAGGTCATGGAATTTAGGGTAGGTAAGTTCACTACTTGCGTAGACGAAGCACCTGTAACAAGAGGGGGTTTTCTCAACTCTTTGATTGCAATATTTATTTTCTATTTTTTTCCAGTTTACTAGTGATTTCGACACGATTCCTGTCTAAAAATTTTGTGATTTCGTATGGGCCAAGAATTTTAATTTTTTTTATTACGCTTTTCGAAATTATGTTTGAAAACTGTTGAAAATCTTCGTTACTGTCATCTTCTGTGTTGTGTTTTTCTACTAATTTTTCTTTCGTCTTGTCTAGTTTTTCATGAACTTTCTGATATACATGTTCTAGTTTTTTCTTGTGGTTTTCCCCATAGTCGTTGAAAAATGTTTTAGGTAGAAAAATTTCGTTTGGATTCCTGGAGTTTGTGTGTCCGAATGTCAGTTCGAATGGGGTATAATGGGTTGAGCTATGGATTGAGTTATTATAGCCCATGATTGCATATTCCATTAAATTTTCGGTTTCATCGGGATTGGTTTCTTGTAATATTCTGAGATGTTCTATTATGGTACAGTGAAATCGTTCCGCGATGCTATTGTGGTGTGCGGGAGTGGTGAACGAAATTTTAATTTTGTGTAAATTAAAAATTTATTCGACGGTTTCATTTTTGAATTCTGTTCTGTTCTATTCTGTTCTGGGATTCCAAAAGCTGAAAAATACTTAATGAGACTTTGACTTATATGAATGGCTGTTTTTCCTTGTATTTGGTAGGCTTGCGCAAATTTTGTGAATGAATCTACAGGAGTCATGTATATTTTTTTGTCATGAAAGAAAAGATCTACGTGAATGATTTGAAACGCTTTTGAAGCGGTTTCCGTTAACATGAGTGGTGAATATGGTGTTTTCCTGGCGTACTTAGTACGCTGACAGATTTCACACGAATTGATATACTCTGTGATTGATTTTTATATACCTATGCAATAATAGTTGCGTTCAAGTCTTTCTAAAGTTTCACTGATACCACGATGATTTATCTTACTTTCGTGATGGTTTTTCATAAGGATAATTTGTTCGTCTTTATCGGTGATGGTATTTACTCGTTTGTACATTTTATCAATTTTGGTCCGTTTTCGAAAAATGTTGAATGCATGTTCTATTGAAGCTATTGTAAAGATGATCAGTGTGAAAATACATACAATACGTTTTATCAGATGTGGTGTAGTTCTAAGAAATTAATTATGAGAACTTCGTTATTATTTTCTGGAATTTCGAGGGTGATTATTTCAAGGTGTAAGTAGTTTTCAGAGTTAATTTTCAATCTATGATAAGGTTGAGGAAAAACCAAAATTTGATTGACCTTATTATTGATGATTTCATCTAAAAAAATTATTCCGTTATTCGTCGTTTCGTTGATAGTGGAATGTTGGGTCGATGACCTAGTGTCGTTATTTTCAATATTGTTCCGAGGTTTGATTTGTACATCTGAAATGATCTTAATAGTTTTTTCAGGTTTGTTTATGTTTTGTGACGTTGTTGGTCTGTCGCATGGAATAGTATTATCTATGGGTTTATCAATTTCTCGTGATGTCGTGGGTTGTTTGTCTTGAACTGGGTGTTCAGCAAGCTGTCGGAGGTAATCTAGGGTTTCTTGGACGATATCTCCGGGGTTGTTAATGACTGATTCAGTTTCTAATGCATTTATGGTAATTCGAGACAGGGCATCCACGTTTGTATTTGATTTTTCTTCTTTCGATTCACGGGTAGTTTGACTACTTTTGATGTTCTTGGGGAAATCAACAAATTGTAGTTTGCAATTTCGAAACAATTGTTTGCTTTTCTGACTTCTCGCATTTGTAAATAATAGGAATTTCGACAAATGGAGTGATAACGGATTCGGTATCAATATTTAGCGAAGCATTGAGCTGATGAAGCAGATCAATACCAATCAGTCCATCGTATTTTTCACTGAACTTAAATAAATAAAATTTATGTACGCCACTAACTCTAAAAAAATTTAAAATTGGGATATTTATAACTTCATTGTGATAGCTTATGCCATGGGCAGTTTGTATGTTAAAATCTTCATCGAGAATAAATTAGGTATAACATTTTCTAGCTAAGTTTGGAATCATCGACCTTCTGGTACTCCCTGTATCAATTACAAAATTTGCATCCAGTTCAGGAATAAAAATGTGTGGTAAATTTGCTTTTATATTCATAAGATTCAAGTTGATTATGTTGGATCGTGTGAAGTCTCGCCAAGTGAAATTGATATCTGCGGATCGTGTTCATAGTCTTGTTGTGACTACGGTAGGTCAGGATATTATTCGAATTCATCATTTTCATTATAAGGCTGATAATTGTTTTCTTGGAAATAAGCTGTTTTTTCATTTGTTAGATATTCAGTGTTCGTAGAATTTTATGAATATTCGAAATTGTTTGGATCATATTGATTTTCGGGTCGATTGACATCTTGTAAAAATGATTCGGTTGTGGTCCATGTTTGTCGGGGTTCCATTCGGGTGTTACCGGACGAAGTGTCCATGGGTTCTGGCCTATTTTGATTTATCGATTGTGGTTGGTTTTGAAATTGATGGGGTCTTGATAGAAAGTATGGATGTTTTTGGGTCGGGAAATTATTTGGTCTGAATTGTGTTTGATGGGGTATTGTTGGCCTTCGAAAGTTGTTTTGAAAAGGTGACTTCTGAAAATTATTTTGAAAGGGTGGTCTCTGAGGATTATTTTGGAAGGATGGCCTTTGATAATTATTCTGAAATGGTGGTCTCTGAAAATTTGATTGTTGAAAGTTGTTTTGAAAATTAGGCTGATGTTTTGATATGTGGAGGTGAATCTGGATATATTAAATGGTTGTATCTGATTATTGGCTTTTTGATTGACTGGTGTCACTCTTTGCAATGGTTTGAATGAATTGTGTGAATTCAAGGAATTTCCTCTATGTTCACTATAGAGAAAATTTTCTTCCTATATTAGAGACATGGTTTTTTCTAAACTATCGGGATTTCTTAGTCGCACATTATTTTGGAGTTGACCACTGAAACCTCTAATAAATATTTTCAGAGCTAAATCACTGTAATTTTTTAGCCTAATGTTTACTTCAGCTGCGTTCAAACCTGATGAATTTAATTCTGATATAATGATGCTTTTCGCGCCCTGGCAACGCATACCAAAATTATAAGGAGCTTCATTTTTGAATGGAAATAAAGCAATAAAATCTTGTATCAAACAATCAATATTTCTCTGATCTCCGAAACTAAGTTCAATAGCATTTTTAATTTCTTCCCAAGTTTTTAATTCTATTCGTGAACCAATGAGGCTGAGAGCCCTACCAGTTAGCTTGCCAATAATAGCTCGCAAAATGTATGTATTGATTTGAGAATTGGCTTGATCATAAAAAGTTTTTATTAAATTTTCGCAACTGTCCAAAAAAATACCTAATGTATTTGGGTTTTCTTCATAACTTGGAATCACGTCAACATACAATTTCAAAAGTTGGAAATCTACTGGGCGTGCCATATTGATAGGTTTAACTAAATTTCCGGTAGTTAGCAAGTTTTGAAACAAACCGGTTAAATTATTTATATCGGTTTCTGACTTAAAAATAAATTCTTGGAATCCGTGAAAAATTAAATAAATGAAAGTATTATGTGGAAATAGCAAATGTACAACTACAAATAAAAATAGGAAAAGGCACTAAGGGAGAGCAAAAATAACTCACAGTAATATGATGATTTTCATTGCTTTTTCTTATCCTTCTCCAATGGGATTTGGGCAAGTGCGTCCCTGGTCCTTGGAATTCTTAAAATTATGGCTGGTTTTGGCGATTTGGTCCTCTACCAGGTTTCTGGAACTTGGACGATGTTGTCCTCGGTCGCAGAATATTCTGAATTGTCTTCTCTGGTCACTTTCACGAAATGTCCGTTTTCGTTCACAAACTGTAGAAACAGATCAGTCCAACGCGATTTTTGTCGTCAAAACCGTTAGACGAAATCCTACAACGACTGCGCCAAAAATAAGTTCGATTTCGGAAAATGACTTTAAAAAAAAAATTATTTCAGAAGGAACTTTTAGTACATGAAATACAAGTTAATTGTTCAAAGTCTAGTAGCAAAAAGCTCGAGAGAATGCTCTTCTCTTGGTTTTATTGAAGTCGGTGAGGTGTCTAATTCCTGCTGACTACTGCTGGAATCGTGGGATCCTGTATAACGGCTCTTCCCATAACTCTGTTGAAGTTCTCATAATCTTGTGTAATACATTCAAATTGTGAAAATTGCATGAGTTAAAGTTCAAATAAAATTGTTATATTGTGGTTACATTTAGAAACTTCTATGGAAAGTACATTTCCTTTTTCAAGCCTATAAACTATAGGATCAGACCAGTGTTTAAGTTAAGATAAAGACAAGTCTGTCTGACTGTCTGTGCATCCGGAGTCCAGTCCAAGAGCTGTAATTAAAGCCTACAGACCTTTGGAAATTTCAATTAAGTCAAGAAACCAGACACCCTGGACATTCCGTATCTCCATCTGTTGCTACCCCTGATAAGTGGAGTAAACCACTATAAAATCTGGCGCCCGAGGGAAAAGTTGAGTATAAAAATAGTTTGAAAAAGTGTCTTGGCGTCATAAATAAAGTTACGATTATACGGATAATAGTTATTATTCCCGACCCTAGAAAATCGCGTTACAAGCGGCAGAAAATATGAATTTCACACCTATGTTGCATAATCAAGGCTTGTTCAGCATTGCGACCGTATACCTATTGAGTGGCAAAAAGAAAGAGTCATATATACAGGGCTTTTCCCGATGAGCGTTAATTAGACGTTTCTGGCAACCCAGACGATGGATCAACCTGAAAATTAATATGATCTACACGCCTAAAATATTTTAGACGATGCGGCGTTGCCGTTTCTACTATAAAGTAGCGGCTACTTTGATTTTTCAAAAGGAACATCCTGTATATAATATCATATTATGATTTCTTATCACTTCGTCAATAACTTCATGTACTATTTCCCTATACCTATATGTCACCGTTCAGAAGATATGAATTAATTTCGATATTATTTTTACCAAACATGTACTTTTATAAACGCTGATAATCTTGAACTCTCTGGTACTAAGACGATCAAATTCGAAATGGAGTGGAGTGATACCATGAGGATCTTCACTTCGAGTCATATTTTTATTTGCCTCATACAGGGTCTTTAAAAAATGCAGAAATTTGTGGAATTCAATTTTTTCAAATGGAACACCCTGTATATTTACATATTTTTGAGCTCTACATCCAATTTTAGATTGACTTTGTTCAGATAATTCTATTTCGATATCGAACCGTTTTCGAGATAAACTGTTTCAAACAGAAAATGACGTGGTTTCCTTGTATTCATCACTTATTTTTTAAATTTAACAACTATTTTATACTACGTAATATTTCTTTTCGATTTAGTTTTTCAACAGTCTCAAATCAATCAATTCGAAATTGATATGTACCTTAGAAAAAAGTTACAATTTGTATGCATTGAGGTATTGAGTGTCTCTAACGTACAACATTGCAAATTAATATCTTTTACTAGTGTGCTTTGGAAAAATGAATGATCCAATTTTGAAACGTCAAACTTTCGTTGGTGGCTTTGACTGATTGTGATACCAATTATAATAGAAAAATGTCAAGATTAGTTTACAGTAATGAAGATTTCTTGAATTTATTAATAATTTATGGTGAGTGCAATAGAATTGCAAGTAGAACATGCCGAGTATTTCATGAAATATATCCACAACTTCCGAAGCCGAATAATAATGTGATAAATCGACTACTAAAAAACTGTAGGTTGAATGGAACCTTTCGTCCAAAAATCATTCGTAGAAAGCCTGAAGTGGATGATGATGACAATGGCATAACAGTTTTGGGATTTTTTCATGCATTTCCAAATGCTTCTCTACACGAGGCTGAAAGGGAGATAGGTAATACCCTACGTGACAATTTATCGCATTCTTAATAAGCACAAATGGCATCCCTATAAATTCTACTGTGTCCAACATCTGAAAGAGACTGATTTGCCTCGTAGAGTGGAATTCTTTGAATGGTTACTTGTCAAGACTCAAGAGGATGAACATTTCCTTGACAATATCATATGGACAGATGAGGCCAAGTTTACAAAAAATGGAGTTTTCAATAGACACAACAGTCATTATTGGGCGCCAGAAAATCCCCATGTCGTTCGCCAAAGGGGTTTTCAAGAAAGATGACAATTTAATGTATTTTGTGCCATAAAGAATGGGTCAATTTTTTATTTCGAGTTTTATGATGATAATTTGAATGCAACAAAATATGAAGATTTATTGAGAAATGGAATTCAAATGATTTTAAATAATAGGCCAGGAAGAGAACGTGTATGGTACCAAATGGATGGTGCTCCACCCCATAATTCTCGTTCAGTAAGCGAAGCTTCAACTGAAATCTTCGAAGACAGATGGATTGGTAATAATGGACCTTTTCGTTGGCCTCCTAGAACACCAGATGGCAATCCATTAGATTATTTTGTGTGGGGTTTCATTAAAAATATGGTTTACTCCAACCCAGTAACAACAATGAAGATATGAAATCGAGAGTTAGAACTGCTTTCAATAGTTTAACTCCAGCTCAATCAGAAGCGCTACACATGAAAATATTTTGAAGAGATTACATGTTTGTTTAAATAGAGGTGGAGATGTGTTCGAACATATTCTGAAATACACTGACAATTGAATTAACTTACTAATTCATGAAATTATTTTCAGTTCGTGTGTCAGCGTTAATAAAACTATTGTTTGAAGAGATGTTTCATTTGATGGTTGAAGAGTATTTTAATAATTATTTATTCATTGTATTATCTGTGACTGATGAAGCAACATCGAACGGAATCTGTTAAATTTCAAAAATAAGTGATGAATACAAGGAAACCACGTCAATGTCTGTTTGAAATAGTTTATCTCGAAAACGGTTCGAAATCGAAATGGGATTATCTGAACAAAGTCAATCTGAAATTGGATGTAGAGCTCAAAAATGTAGAAATATACAGGGTGTTACATTTGAAAAAAATGACTTCTACTCATTTTTTCGTGTGAACAAAGTATCTGCATTTTTTAAAGACCCTGTATGAGGCAAATAAAAATATGACTCGAAGTGAAGATCCTCATGGTATCACTCCAATCCATTTCGAATTTGATCATCTTAGTACCAGAGAGTTCAAGATTATCAGCGTTTATAAAAGTAAATGTTTGGTAAAAAAAATCGAAATTAATTTATATCTTAAACGGTAACAGATAGGTAAAGGGAAATAGTACATGAAGTTGTTGACAAAGTGATAAGAAATCATAATATGATATTATATACAGGGTGTTCCATTTGAAAAATCAAAGTAGCCGCTACTTTATAGTAGAAGCGGCAACGCCGCATCGTCTAAAATATTTTAGACGATGTGTAGATCATATTAATTTATGCATACTGTGAAATTTTCAGGTTGAAATCAAAACTAAACATTTATTCGGTGTACAGGCAGACGACGTGTTTCGATGTGTTCGAATGGCTATAGCCAACTTATTACTGAGACTGGAACTAGATACTATCAGAGTGAAATGAACCTCAGGAAATACCCTCGTTTTATAAGTGAAAATTATTTCGATTGGGAGAACTAAGCGTGACTTTCAGATTTTGAAAAAATAAGTATCATGATAACAAAATCCTTAGCACAATGTTTATTTCCTGAAACTGAAAAGAATTTTGTATATTTTCCATAAATAGGCATTTTGAAAAGATAAATAATTTTTGAATAACTCTATCAGATCAATTGTTATATTCCATGGCACGTTGTAGATTTCCATTCCATTCATGAAATCACTTAATTTATCGACCTGCACAACTCCTATTTGGTTGTACTAAAAATTTGTGTCAGTTTTTAAAACAAGCAATTCCCGACGGACTAAAAGTCAAGTCAGCCCCCTCCTGTGTTTGTGCCAGGCTAGCCACCCTCATGTGGAGAACGTGCCACGGGGCTCAATGTAGATGACATAAATCAGCTAAAGAATTTAAAAAATCTAGCTCATATGGGGGACGAATCGGTAACCAGGAGGAGCCTTTCCTTTATGTCTCCGACGATATCTAGCGAGAAAAAAGACAAAAGCATTGAAATAAATTGCATTCAGAGGCTCATTGTGCCCACCAAAAAGGGCAGGTCGCCCAGTCCCAAAGCCTGCATTCCACCTTGCGATACGAAACAAGTGCCATATATCGACAAAAGCGAATCAACTCTATTACTGGATTGTAAAGTTGGCCGCGATGAAGATATAACGAAGCTGAGTTTGAAGTCGTCTTGCAACGTAACTAGAAGAAAATATATAATTATTTATAAGGTTAATCTGCTGTTTTTCAGGATATGTCTTCGAGGGGATCCTCCATGTCGGCAGATTCCGCCTTGGCACTAGCTATCAGTAAACTTCGGGATCCAGACTGGTGAGATTTTCGAATTTTCTTAATATATTAAAATACTGAGAGTGTCCTCATTTTTCCGGGAATGGTTTATGATACTCAGTAGCGCCATTCAGCTTGATAGTTGCAGCAAAAACCTAGAATCAAAATCCTGCGCAAGTAGAGTACTGCATTAAAGTACTCATGAGTACTTTACACTGAGTTAGCTTTAAAAAGTACTCATAAGTATGTGAGTACGAGTACTTACATGAGAAGTAAGCAAAGCAAATGAATACTTTTACAAATTTTAAAGAGTAGGTACTCATGAAAAAAAAAGTTGAGAGGTGTCAAGGGACACCCGGATGGAACGAAGTTCCTTTCGATTAATTAGTGAAGGAATAGTAATTTTTTTTTTTTTTTAAGTTATAATAATATTTTTTTTATTATCAACAAATATAATGTAATATAAACTTAATCAGTAGGCTCAATTTTAGTACATACGCATTGATATTGTAATATTAAAATATAATTTGCTTTTAAATTTATTAAAGTTATGACGCGTACACTTGCTAAACACACAATAATGGAGAGATTATAACGCGTATGACTTGGTTAGCACAATAGTAAAGAGAGGTTATAATGCGCTTGCTGAAAATACATAAGCATTTATTATTGTCTGTATAAAATCTCTACTTACCTAACTCCATCAGCAATATCCGGAACTTGTGCAGAAACACTGTAAGGATTCATTATAGTTATTATTTTTTATTATTTATTATGTACAAAAAACCTGTATACACTCAACAAAAATAATCGTCGCGACACCACACTGTTCAATGCGAAATAGAAAGACGAAACAAAAATAACTGGCTTGCTTTCTATGAGAGAGAGAGAGAGAGACAGACAGATAAACACGCGCACGCCGCACGGCTTACCACTATAGCAAAAAGTGTCGTTACAACTTTTGGTCTTAATTTATTCCGTCTAGCCCCCTTTCGCAACGCGCGATAAGGAACTTTGTTCCAATGAGTAATGAGTATGAGTATTTAAATTTCAAATAAATCTAATTAGTAGCTCCAGGTTAGAAAGAAGAAATTATAGTAATTAGTAAGACAAAAGTAACAGACAAAAAAACTTACCTCCTCAATTAGCACTGACCATTAAAGTGTATACCCAATTTTTGCATTTTATTTTAAAGTAAAGTAATAATTGTATTAGGTAGGTGGCCGCGTATTTTGAGTTGCTGGTGTATTAAAACTATTGCCATCAGAGACCAGGTTCGACTCCTGCTCTCGGCTACTGACATACAAATTTATTTCTGTAATGTCGTTGAGAGGAAGGAGATAGGTGACCAACCGAACATTCTTGGTACCTCGGACCATGGACGTATAAATATACGTCCATGCCTCGGACTCTCCACGGTTACCAGCCTAGTAGTGCTCAAATCACACTTAAAAAGGTAAGGTCCCGTCAGTCTCAGACTTTCGAAGGTTGCTTTGTAACTAAGTTGGCGGTTAGAATACTTTGGAAACTTTTTGAGAGGTAGGGGGTAGAGGATACTCGAAAAAACAGTTATATATTTTGAAAATGTATATACACCACACCAAAAATAAATATAAAATTCTAATAAGAAAAAATAACAAAATTTCATAACTTCTTGTAAACAAAAACGCATTACACAATAAAAAGCAAACGTAAAATTGTAAAAAGATGGAGGTACAAAAAACAAAATAGTATAATTATTTAGTTTAGACTTATGTTACTTTTTCTCATCTAACAATCAGTAAATCAGTATCACTTGGTTTTGGTTATTCAAGTGATTGATAGGAACTAAAAGTAATTCTTCCTTAAAAATTAGTGTCGCTTAGGAGTCTTTTGAAGATTTTTTTTTAATAACTGCAGTTAATGAAATTTGAAGAACCATCAGTCCAAATAAGTGTACTGCGTTGAAAGCTGAGACTTGTCTATGTGCGCGTCGGTACTCGTTACTTTTGTCAGCCGTAGGAATCAGAAGTACTGAGTACTCTAAACTGTAAATAACTTGAAATTTCTCGAGTACTGAGTGCCGTCAAAATAAAAGTACTCACGAGTACCGATTACTGAGTACTTTGAGTACTCAAGTACAATTTTGAGTACAATTTAAAAAAATCTTCGACCCCAAAAACCCCCACATACCAATTTTGAAAAGAATCGGATCATAATCACGAAACTCGTCCGCCATTTTGGATCCGTCATGTTGAATTGTTGAATAATAATTTCCGACCCCGAAAACCCCTAAATACCAATTTTGAATAGAATCGGACCATAATTACAAAAATTGTCCGCCATATTGGAGCCGCCATTTTTTTTTTCCTAACAAAAATTTCATAATGCATTGTCACCGGAATTATGTACACCTGCCAAATTTCAAATCAAGATTTGATTACAGATAGACACAGACAGACACCGGGACAGTTGAAACTAAATAAAAGGGGTACAACGTACCCCATGAGCCATCTGTTTTCAGGGGCATATACAAATTGTTCCTTTTTTTGTCATGTTTACAGGGAAACACAAATGCTATATATATATATATATATATATATATATATATATATATATATATATATATATATATATATATATATATATATATATATATATATATATATATATATATATATATGTGGTGAATTAGTGACTGGCATATTGTATACAAGCTGATTCTATGTGGGGTTGCAGTCAGGTATAGGGCTGATTAGGAAAACTCTTTGGTATCCGTCAAGCTTTCGGCAATCTTTATTGCCTTCCTCAGGACGACTACAATTGTATGGATTACATTATGATATTATATATTATTACTTACCTACTTACTACCGTGAGATTGATGTAAAATTAGCACATTAAATGAACAGAAATTCATGAAAGATGAAATAAATGTTGACAATGACAACTTCTTTTTTAATCAATTCAAAATCAACATAGAATCAGCTTGTATATATATATATATATATATATATTTTATATATATATAACCATAAAAAGTGCATTATCAATAAATAGTTCAACTTTCAAGTCGTGATTTCGATAATAAAGATGAAATGTTGGGAAAGATGTCCAAATATTTGAATTTTATAGAAAACGTCTGGATATATTTGGAACTTTCTTTGGACGGGTAAATACCGTCTTGAATACACTCTTGCCTAGTGTGGAAGAATACATATCTGTTTTTTTTTTAGGAATACATCGTTACGTGGATTAGCAGAAGTGGTCGAGATATGTCGGATATTGGATTCAGATGTAATTTATCCCCACATGACTATCATTAACCAGAGGCTGATAGAACTGATCAAGAGCCCTCGATCGCATGTAAGCAGAACGTCGTGTCAAGCTATCGGTCACCTCTTTGAATATGTCAAGGATACCAGAAGGCCTGTAAGTTATTGGGAAGGATATTTTCATTTGATTATTCGATATAGGCCAATGTTAATACTGGGGAAATTGATTTTACTAAAATATGTGAGAAAATGTCTTAGGTAAAACGATATTTTTCTTTACTTGAGAGGAATACAGGACCCGGCCGAATAATATCACGCAGGAGTGTTCACTGTGACTGAGTTCTCAAGAAATATGATCCATCCACCATTTGAACCATCATATGCAGCAAGACGGAATAGTATCACTATTCGGTTGAATTGTGGTATGCAGTGAATTTTTTGTTGCCAAACTTTTTGTGAATGATTTATCATATTCGTCCTAATTTTCCCATTCATGAAACAATCCGTGACATCATCAGATTTTTTAAATGACAATACTTATATTTGAAGATATCCACAGATTTGTGTTTATGTGTGTGCGTTCAGTTATGGTTTGTACCCAATTTCCCAATTTTTATCAGATTCCAATATACAAGTATATAGAGGTCATATATTTCACAAAAGTCTCTATACCATTAGCGTTGTAAATAATGAAATTCGGAGAGCCACAATAAATGTCGTTAATTTTCGCATAAAAAACTGTTTGCAAGCTAATGGTCAACATTTCTAACATTTATTGAAATGATTCAACACCGTTGTTACATCTTTCTACATTTATTTATACATACACATGCTCGCTGTTGATACTTTTTGCATTTCATGATGATTCAAATAACATAAATGATAACTTATAAACTGTACAAGATAGGAATAGGGGAAGTATATAAAATTAAATAGGAAAATGTCACAGCTTTCCAAGTAAATAAAAAAAATGGATTTCAGTCATTTTCATGAGTCTCCGGAAGTAACTTGCTTTTGAGCTTCCCTGTATGTTGAAACTGAGACCAGGTCATCGGCATAATTCTTAAGAGTATTATGCAGCTATGACCCAAATTGCAATATTTTGTAAATTTGCATTGTGAAAAAATCATTATTTTTAAATGGTCCGGTTTTGTACAAAAATATAACAAAACAATTTTTATCGCGAAAACTGTTACAGATAGGTATAGGAAATCATCAGAGAAAGTTATGAGAAATCCTGTAAGAATTCCATAAATAATATAATATACGGGGTGTTCCATTTGAAATAACAAAGTAGCTACTACTTACTGATACAAACGGCAACACTGAATTTATGAAAATATTTCAGACGGATAGAGCATGTTTGATTATCCAAGCTCACAAATTTTCTGAAGTTATGAAGAAATGCTATATTTTTTACAATTAAATATAATGTAAATCATGTTATATGAGAAATGTAAGTACTAATAGTTAAAATAAATAGATTTGAATTTGACCCCAAAATCACTATGATTCATGAATTTTTGAGAATGAATTTGAGGACTACCTTGACTAGCTTCCAAAATTCGTCAAGGTGTAATGAGTCAAAACCAGACTTTTTCAATGAAACTCCACGTATGTTTTCATTCATTTCAATTCATTGTTCATTGGGGGTATATAAAAATATTGAACCATATTGTATCTTCATTTAAAACATTCTTCTTAACTACGAGATCTAAGTCGGAATTCTGCGATATAAGTCGGAATTCCGCGATCTGAATAGGAATTCCTAGATATAGATTGTAAATGCAGATTGTCGGGGGGGGGGTCGATATGGATCTTCATCCTCTACTTACCTCGACCTATGGGATCTTTCGTACATTCCCTTCATCTATTCGAAGCCCAGGATTCCGAGATTCCTTGCGAAGTTTATAAGTTTCCTGGGAGGTAAGTTCCTGATGTCTGAGGGCGTTAATGAAACCCCTTCGAGAAACTTAACCTTTGTGCAAAACAGTGCTTGGCAGCCTTGGCTTCCTCCAAAAGTCGCAGTCGCTGACGACTGCGACCGGGTAGCCGCCGACCAGGTCGTCACGACCCTACCTGTTTTCCTCGGCTTCGCCAGTCACCATTCTGTTAGCTGGCATTTTTATAAACAGGTGTTTTGTTGTTTGCGAGTTTATGCCTTTCAATTAGTGTGAATATCTCAGAAAAGTCGATTCTTCTGATATTACTTAATGATCAAGCAAGTACCTACTTCAAAATCACAAAAAAGCTATTTTTAACTACAGACTATCTCGAGCAAGAAGGGTCACTGGAAATGGTTTTGGTATTTTATGCCATGTATTTCGAATTTTCTTAGCTCCAATTAACGTCAAACCATCGACTGTTGACCTAGTTATTTATGCTTGTTGTTATCTACACAACAGGTTGCGCAAGGAATATATTGTGAAGAATCCAAGACAAGCTACAGAAGACACAAGTTACCTAATGCCGACTGAAAATATGATTCCTTTGGCAGACACAGGAGGTTTCCATCGTGCCGAAGGTTTTGCGTGATTTGTGCTGAGTACTGTTGGGTTTTTGGCCACTATACTAATGATGCATAGGTGACCATGGGTTTAACGATTGTTTGGTATCACCAATATTTAATTTTTGGCTTCAAACCCCATGTCATGCCAAATATTCTGCGGCACGTCCAGCAAAGGCGATATAACCCCGTCTTGGGGACAACCTTTTTCCGCTGTCTTCGAGAGCAGCTACAATGATTCTGCTTTTCAGCATTGTATGTATCCATCTGATCAGTAAGGTGTTCATATTCCTTATTTCCTCTACCCAGCGAGCACATATCCACTACGATGTTCTGTTTATACATGAATCGAACTTTTATAGAACATTACGAAGTAGAAAAACTCAAAGTCATCTCCACAATTTTAAATTGTGGTAATATCATACCACTCCACTTTGAGATACAATGGACTTCTACCACAGGTTTTTATAGAACAGGCAATGTCCGCCGCAGATGGCGATTGTCCCTGCGATGTCACAAAAATAACTTATCCTAAATTTTTTTGATAGCATTTTCATAAACACAACAGAACATTTCCAAAACGTTTTGCGCACATTAAATCGTTGTAAATAAAACATTTTTAGAGATCACTTTCTGAAGCCTTTTATTTATTTGGACATTTGAAGGTGACACGTTCTATTTTTCAGTTTTTTTTTCAATTTTTTTACCACCAGGAATGTTCATCATGTAATCTAAATCGAGATTCTTCTTGAAAAAACGAACTTGACACATTCTAAGTGAAACTTTTACGTTAATTTATTATGTTAGGATGACAGTGTTGGTGTTAAAAACTAAAAATTAAGTTTTTTTATAACTTCCAAGGCTTTTATATTTCTTAGGGTACGGAAATTAAGATTTCATCTCAATAAACAGATCCGATGTGAAATGATAATTGCAATATGATTAGATATTTTCTTATATATATATAAATTCAATTGTATCTCTAGGAAGGAAGATTTAGTTGAAATTATATCTAGAAAAATATTCATTATACAGTGATTCTTCAGTTTTATCACAAACCGAGTTCTTCTATTTGAAGAGTCAATACATTTCAGTTCGCATAAGTCTGTTGGAAAATATGAGTTGTTTTTTATTTTCCGACTCCCTATAATCTGAAAACTAACAAAGTCCCCAATGGAAAAATGCATAAAGATAACAGGTATTTTTTCCAAGAATCTTCAATGATACAATTTGAACAGATTCGAACACCCTATCAAAAAATACATATGTATGCTTTTGAGGTTATATTATGTTTCTGGACTGAGCTAATACATTTAATTCATGTAATACTTACTTCATTTACTTATTCAGTGATATCGAAAATTTCTACTATATAATTGGTAATGTTCACTACACTTCAAACACTCATCACTTTCCACGTTTTTCTTAGTTAAAAATTAAAAAAATACGTCAACCAATGTGCCATACAGTTTTGTGAGGTTTGTCAGGTTCACCACACTGAACGGCCAAATTGTAACATGGCGGGAATTCTAAAATGAAAGCAGAAAATGAGTGGATAGGGTAGTGATCTGATATAAGTCGAAACTCTGAGATCTAAGTGGGAGTCTGCTTAGAAATCTTTAAAATGAAGAACTTGTGGTCCTTCCACGCTTGCGTATAGTAACACTAGGAATACCCAACCACCAGCCAGAACCTTCCCAATAACTATGAGAAGGGACCAATACTCGGGTCCTTAATACTTACCTGCTGTCTTACACGATGAAGTATCCTGTTATTAATTTGCTCATTATATTCGTATTGAAGCTTTCTTCCCTTTTAGTTATTTTGGATATGTTACCTGTGTTCAAATTCGAAGACCGAAGGTCTATTTTTTGCGCCATATCCTTATATCTTTAAGGGAATCCCTTATTTTTATCATATTTTTTATAGTCTCTTGAATTTTTGGGTATTCCCTTCTTATTTTTTCAGGAATTCGACGAACTTGTTGACACATTACTTTGCAAATGCGCCGACGCGAACAAGTTCATACGTCACGACGCCAATTTGGCCCTCGACTGCATGGTAACCCACATCCCCACTTTGCACTCCGTCAGAGCTATCTGTTCCAAAGGACCGGATCACAAAAACTCCCTAGTTAGAATAGCCGCATCGAGGTTACTGGTGTGTGCTTTAGTAATAGCAGGCGTTCAAAGTATTCTACATCCGCAAAATAACGAGTTCACCAGGAAAAGGATTATCACAAATATGACGAAGTTTATGAACGATCGAGATGCCGAAGTCAGGTATACGAATGAGGCTTACAGCTTCTTCTGATCATTAACATTGTCAAGTTGATGTAGAGGCCTCCCCGAAAACTAAGCAAGCACATTTACATCTCACAGATGTCACAATATTACATGAAGTATTGCATTTCAAGAAGATATATCACCTCGATGTTACTTTTTCCCACTCATGTTTCATCCACATTGTTACTATGTGATGTATCCTTTTCGATATTGTAAAAACACGTAGGTACATGAAATAATTTTCATCAAGTTGGAAAGCTATATAAATGAGGAATGACTCATAAAATCCTCGTTGCTAAAGAGTGTACTGGAGCGCGTGGCAATGGCAAAGAGTAGAAGCATTGTTTATAGATCTTCTTTCTGTATAAACAATGGCAAAGAGTAGAGAACTACAATATTTGTAATGGAAGCGGTCGGGTAATAGAAGCGGTGTGACTCTAGAACTTTGAACTAGAATAGACGCTCTGAACTCCTATTCCGTGCAGAGGTACTTAGACTGTGACCAGCAACCGTACGCAGTCCCCATTCTGACGTCAGAACATTCGTAATACTTCGTGTTACTTAGACTCTGATTTATGGTCGCGCCAATTTCCCGCGTGTGGAGGTGTGTTTGGTTATTTTCCAGCATTTTAATAAACAATGAACGTGAACGTCTCATGAGTGTAGTGAATGCATTATGCCAGTTTGAATGCAATAACTGGAACAAGCACTTCGGTCGTATAAATAATTTTAAATCACTTGTTGAAATAGTGCAGAACAATCGTGAAAGCATTGCAATTAATTTATTTTTATAAGAGAAATTATACCACTTTTCATCTTATAACCACAATTTCGGAAATAAAAATTATGTTTTTCTTTATGGTTTCATTGTTAATGTCGCCACCATTAACATTTAATGAAATTTTGTTACTATGTTTTCACTAACATTTATTTGGTAAATTATTTTATAATGAAATTTTAAAATTTTTTAGTTACTATCTTCCATCATTTAAGATAACCTCTTGGGGCGTATTCATGTTGAAAAGGGAAATATTCTCAATTGAAAATTGAATAGAAAGATTTTTCTGAAAATTGAAAAATCCACGACAATAATGAAGTAATTTTTTGTAATATCTAAGAAAACAACTACTTCCCCGGCTAAAGCCACGCGTTTCAATTGAAAATGTTTTCCTTTTCAACGCCAATTTAGCATTTTGAAAACAATTTCAGTAATCGGATAATTTGAATGAGAGCAATTATATGCTGAGAAATCGAATTTTTACCTAAATACAATTCTCAAATAATATATTGTACCTGAGTTGATTAGCTTGTTTCCCAAAATTTTCCCATAATCGACCCGTTATCCTCTTTATTATCTACTTCTAGCGTATTACAATCTAATCTCAATAGTCCACTTTCTAATCTACTTTCATTCAGTTACTGCCAATTTGCCGGTCTAGAGAATATCGACTTGCACTCACGTTTGCATTGCAGAGTGTATGCGTGTTAAATCACAGTCTAAGGGCCGGTATTATAAATATGTTTTGAAGTTAACTTTAATTTTATCAGTCAAGTTAACTTGAGCTTCAAAATGTCAGTTTTATAAAAGTACCATTTTTTAAATAAAAAGAAGAAGAAGAAGGCAAAAAGGTAACCTACAATTTTTCTCTTTGCAAAACGATCCCGTTGAAGTGGAATAAGTTTTCATCATTTTCCATGAGAATATTAACGTAACGTTCTGGTGCAGACTAATCTAGGATTGAGCGAGTTTTTAGACAGACGATGGGCTCTTGAAGAAGAATCCAGTCCCTTCTCAAAATCCTCCTGTATCGTCTGTGGGCAAGATAAAAGTGAAAAATAGAACCTTCAAAGAGAGTTGTGAGGAAAGAAAATAGAGTTAAGAGAAGAGAAAAAAGAGAGATTAATCAACATACCGAAAATTATTCATACAGTAAGGAAAAAGGGTAGCTATAAATGTATATTTAGGTGATGACACATTGTTTACTTTTCGAAACATTAATGTTTATATGATTTTAGCCATTGTACACTTAAAACTTGTCGAATCTCTTGTGATTGTTGACATTCATTGAAATTCTGTTGACTATTGTGTGTGTGGCCAAGAAAAGAAGTGAAAAAGAGAACCTTCGAAGAGAATTGAGAAGAAAAAAAAAGAGACCTAAGAAGAGAAAAAAAGAGATATTATTCGACATACCGAAGATTATTCATACAGTATGGAAAAAGACTATATGTTTATCTAGGTGATAAGGACACATTATCACACCATCTTGTTGTGTTTCAAATGAAATAAAAAAACTGTGTTTGTTAGTTTTATTTTTAATTCGAACATTCGACGATAACAATGCAATTTCCCCTGTGACCTTTCTAATAACACTGCTAGCAGTTGACTTGTGAATACCCCCAAAATCTCCAGCAACTACCAAGAATGAACCAGTTGCATAAAATCTGAGTGTAATCAACACTTGTGTTACTGGCGATAGAGGATTTCTAAAAATATTTATAATTCTACAATAATTAAAATAGGTACTAGAAATGCTGACCTATTAGTTGATCTTTGTAAATTTGCTTCAATGTGCCCCATTAACAAGCGTACAGACTCTCTTGATGGTCGAAATAGATTTTTAAATTATGTTTCGTTCCACAAGGTGAAATGGTCTAACCGATTCCTAAATATCCTTTGTCGCCGAGGGGCTTCAACAATATTCACAGCATCTTCTTCATCATCGGTTAAAAGTTCCTCAAAAATAACGTGGATATCGTTTGCTAACATTTTGCGAAAACGAAAAATCAAAACAATAAAATTGAGATTATATGACTCATATGCAATATTGACAGGAGCAGGAGAATTGTCGACGATCGAAAACCACCATTTTCTACAAAGTTAACTTTAACCGACACCCGTTCCACCCGATAAAGTTAACTGCTACATTTTGAAGTTAACTATAACATGTGACGTCATCCACAAGTTAACTTCTAGTTATCTGTCGAAATAGTTTTATAATACCCACCCTAAGTAACGCGGAGTATTACGGATGCGTCAGCATGGGGATTGCGTAGGGTCTGCTACTCACAGTCTAAGTAGCACGGAATAGTTCAGGTTTTAACGTCTACCCAGCGACACAATCCACCATCAAGCGGATATTCCAACAAAACTGTTGTTTTTCAGTAGGGAAATACCAAAGATTCTTTGGTATTTCACTACTGAAAAACAACAGTTTTTGTTCGAATATGGGGCATTGCGTCCCTGGGTAAACGTTATAACCTGAACTAGAGTGAATTCAGTCTTGAGACAGTACAATGGTAGGTAGAGAGGGGGAAAACACGAGTGGACACGATTTGCTGCGCCAGTGTCATGACATGCAACTGTTGAAAGGTTACGTTTGTTAGGTTAATAAGTGGGTATCTAGTGTAGTTTAGTCAATTTTGTTTACTGTTACCTTGCAAAAATGCCCTGTTGTCTGGGGTAAGTACTTTTCAGTACCGGAAGAAGAAATTATGGCGAATACAATCAAATTCATGATGTCATGTGTATCGCTTTTACATCTCGTACGCCTATGGAATTTCTCGTAATAGATTCGCTTCGGGTACCTTCGAGAAGAATTGTTCATTAAGAGGGGGGAGGCCAAATGTACCATCTCAATTGGGAATTCAAAATAACGGATACTCTCTCTGGTGTCGATTTTTGAAACTATACTTAAGGACATTGTTTACTTTTCGAAACATTAATGTTTATATGATTTTAGCCATTGTCCCATTGTATAGGTACCCAAAACTTGTCGAATCTCTTGTGATTGTTGACATTTAATGAAATTCTTGTTTACCTGGTGTTCTGTTGACTATTGTACGCCCTCGAGTGAAAAAATGAGTGATTCAAGTTCAAATCATTATTGTTGTGTACCTCATTGTGACTCATGGCAAGACACCGTTGTACTGGAATAAGTTTTCATCATTTTCCGTGAGAAAATGAATGTAACGTTCTGGTGCAGACTAATGTAGGATTGTGCGAGTCTATAGACGGACGATGGGCTCTTGAAGAAGAATACAGTTCCTTCCCAAAATCTTCCTGTAACGTCTGTGGCCAAGAAAGAAAGTGAAAAAGAACCTTCAAAGAGAGTTGAGAGGAAAGAAAAGAGAGTTAAGAATAGAAAAAAGAGATATTTTTTAACATACCTACCATGAATATTCATACAGTATGGAAAAAGAGTGACTATATATGTATATCTAGGTGATAAGGACACATTGTTTACTTTTCGAAACATTAATGTTTATATGATTTTAGCCATTTGTCACTTTAAACTTGTCGAATCTCTTGTGATTGTTGACATTCAATGAAATTCTGGTTTACCTGGTGAATATTCTGTTGACTATTGTATGTCCTCGAGTAAAAAAATGAGTGATTCTAGTTCAAATCATTATTGTTGGTACCTCAATGTGACTCTTGGGCAAAACGACCCCGTTGTAATGGAATAAGTTTTGATCATTTTCCGTGGGAAAAAGAACGTACTGGTGCAGACTAATCTAGGATTGAGTCAGTCTACAGACAGACGCCGGGCTTTTGGGATCTTGAAGAAAAGTGAAAAAGATAACCTTCAAAGAGAGTTGAGGAGAAAAAAAAGAGTTAAGAACAGAAAAAAGAGATATTATTCAACATACCGAAGATTATTCATACAGTATGGAAAAAGAGTGACTATATATGCATATCTAGGTGATAAGGACACATTTTCACACCATCTTGTTTGTTTTAGATGAAATAAAAAAAACTGTTTTTGTTAGTTTTATTTTCAATACGAACATTCACAAATAATGTGTAACATTTCTTCAAAATAATTCATAACAATAAATCCCCGATGACTTCACTAAGCTGTCCAGAAACTTTGAAAAAGTTTTTTTTTGCAAGCAAATTAGAACATATATACTTTGTCTCCTTCAAAGTGAGGTTTTGCAAATGATATTGTCTTAAGATTTAAATACACCACTTCACTAGAGTCTTGAAATTGATAACACTACACTAAAAAACTGGAAAATAATACCAAATTGAAATATTTTGAGAAAAACTCCAAACACACGTGTATAACCTCTGAGAAAACAGACAATGTACGTATGTCTTGTTTAAACTTTTGCCACTCTGGCGCTGGGATCTAATTTTGAATTCCCAATAGTGAAGATTATATTGATTTGTTGAAAATATAAACAGGATGTTCATAAAATCAGATGTGGAATCATCTGCGACTGAAAGATAAACTTTAGTCACTATCTTCCATCGTCAAGATAACCTCTTGTGGGGTATTCATTTTAATCGTGGATTTTTCAATTCACAGAAAAATATTTCTATCAATATTCAATTGAGAATGTTTCCCTTTTCAACATGAAGATTATAGTTCTACGCTACTCTTTGGAAATACCTTATTGCTTGGAAAATCATTCAACTCCATCCAATAGGGAAGTTCCGCAAAAGTTGCCAACTTAAACAAATCTTTAAAAGTTCTGCCTCCCCAATGTCAATTGTTTTGCTTTGGTTGTATGGAAAATCACCAATTTGATATACTTTTGGTCATGAAGCGCTTATATATTTCTTATATCAAATATGTCATTCTGCTTAAAGGTTCAAATGGCACTCGATAATGCACGAAAGCACGAATCTGATTGGGACGGGCACCAACACTCGATTATATATACACAAAGTTCCCTATTAATATAACTTTTTTATATAATAAATATAAACACTTTGGAACTAAAAATAAATGATCAAGCATATTCAGTTTGTGATTCTTACATAACCCTGATGAAATTGAATATACCATTAAAAATAAAAATATGGGTACAACATGTAAACGAAGACAGACGAAATTACACTTGACACTTCGAACTATGTGAAGTAACGATGCATACGTCCATCAGACACGCTAGGAGTACGTTTTTGAACGTGATGAAAAAATTACAATTTTCAATTTCGAATGATTAAAAATATTGAACATTTTTTCAAATTCTAAGTTTGTTGCTGAGCTTTCTAGGTGGTAATCTTTATGTGCACATCAAAATAGTCTAGAAATGGGGCACATACGTGTTCCCTATACCCGCTAGTGTGACGTCTCGGGACCAATTTTTATTGGTGTAAGTCAGTCTATGGATGTCAACAAAGCGTATTATAATCCCATAATATTGTATAAGTATATTGCTATAAGGGCTTAAATATCTCCAGAATTCTTTATATAAAATTCATGGATGAAGTGTTAACAAAATACCTGTTACGGTTTGTTTGAATCCAAAGACTGACAAACAGAACAAAGAAATGCGGTCGTGACGTATTCACTAAACGAACGTATTGGCGAAGCAGAAGTTTTTGAAGGTATTTTTTTAAGTTGGCAATCTGTGCGGAACTCCCCTGTCTATTACAGGTACAAATATGTAGTTGCCTTTGAATTTAGTTGCGATTGAATAAAACCTATCCCACAAAGTAGAACTTGTAGTAAGATTATAAACATACACATCCAATAATTGAGGACGTTATTAAGAATTATTTTTGGATTATAGAAATAAATGTCTGAAGGAATTATAATTTTAATATATATTAAGAAAAAAATGTTGATCTGTGATTATTAATGATTTGCGAGTAACCTATTTTTCACTTAAATTTTGTATCAATTGGGAGTAAATCATAAATATTTCTTACGGTTATTATTACAAAACTGGGGCTCTGTGTATTGAATTATTGTTCGTTTATTACACTTCGAAAACATAACACAATAATGCACTCTGACAATAAAATACTCAATCACATTCAGTTTACTAATAAAATGTATTGCGTACCGCACTGCACAAAAAATTCACCTTGAACTCGCTAATATGACTTAATAATAATAATAAAAACTCTCTATTGCTCAAACATAGTTGTTTTACAATTTGTTTGATTTCTTCCTGCTGACCCTTACAAGCTATTATATATTCTACTGATGATTATTTACATGAAGACTATAACTAGATGAGATGCAATAACATATTTGGAATTAGTTGGTTGAAGATGGAGAGAAATGAACTACATCACTAAATTAATTGAATAAACAAACATTAAAATAATCAAATGGCATGAATGAATTATGTTACTCCTGACTACGGGATATTGGGATAGGAAGGGACAAGAGGCATAGACTGGAAGATTGAGATCAAGTGTTGACAGTTTAAAACTATTCTAGTATCCAAAAGCAGATAATGAATTCTGTGTTGTGCAGACATTTGTTTAGGGCAGCTCGGAATGAGGTGAAAGAAGCTTTCTGAGTAATATTAGCAGGGATACGATTCCAAAGCTGAGAAAATGTGACCAAAAAACTATTGTGAACTAGATTAGTAACGTGGGCGGGTATCCTTAGGTTCCTTAGGTATTCCTTAGGTTAGGTTATCCAAGAGGTTCAAGATTGCCGTGTAGGTATGCTGGCTCGTGTGTTTTTATAACTTTGTACCCCAGTAATGGGATATGCCAATGTCTACTTCGCCTGATGGGTAGTAAGTTCAATGGCTGCCTGTAATGACTAACGTGGTCAAACTCAAGTAGGCAACGTCCGCATAATCTATGATTGGGAGTAGTAGCTAATAAAACAAGGTTTTTTTGTTTGAAGTGGAAAAAAGTTTTTAAGGAGGCGAAGTTGATGTAGGCAGTGATATAATTTTTTGCTCAACTTGGCGATTTGGGCCTCCAAAGATATGGAATTTTATTACCGTTTACAATAATCTCGTCACGGGGGTTGATTCTGTTTAGGGATCTTCTTGAAAGAATGACTGATCGTACGCCCTACCTTATATAGCCTCGTTCTTGGGTTCCAGAATCTTCGAGCAGTTCTAGTTCTAGATGATTCTATGTTTGCCATCGGAAATTCCGACCCGTTACACCGTCTGGCTTATGATAAACATGCAGGGGCGTACTGTTCATATTTTCGTAATATATAATTTTTATATGTCGTGTCATAAAAGTGTATGTACGCGTAGTAAATATAAATTAGAATTTTACAAAATTGCTGAAGATTGAAAGGGGACATATAATTTTGATTATATCTTATTTTTATAAATTGCATTTGTACGACTTCTTAATTATAAAGTTTGTTTCACACCACCCCATCCAAGAATACCATAACTCAATTGTGATTATAATAATGAAATATATAGATCCTTTAATTTTTTTTTTTATTATTATACGATTGGTTTGTTCAATTACAGAAGCAGGTGAATAAAAGAGTTAGTTACATTCCTCCAGACATCGTAATATAATTATATCTCAAAGTTATTTTTCTGTACTTTGCAGCAATGTAACAAAAATGATACCGCAGTAGTAACTTGTGATATCTTTGAGATGCTAAATGTGTTTGCTATGCGGTAGGCGAGTGAAGTACAGTGGTATATTCAGATCTGAGCTTGAAAGAGGACTGAATATGATTTGGGCTTTTTTTCTAAACTGTATTATGAATACTGCACACTTTAGAATGTTTGGGAGATCGAGACCCCATAGTTCCCTTTGGATAAGCCACTGGTGAAATGTTCAACATGCTTCGGATGACTCCTCCTCACATCTGTTTTATTATTTATTTATTAAATATCAAAAGGCAATGAAACTAAAATATTTTTGTTCTAGGAAGTATGGCGAAAGGGTGTACAAAATGCTGTCCAAAGACCATATATTTGACTTATATCTGAACAGGTACATCGAAAGGGATGTGATAAACAAAATGAAAAAGTTGATCAAAATAGATAATGGACGAAAATTTTGAATTTACTTAGGACTAGTGTACTTTTTCATTTTTAATTACATCTAGATTTTGTGGCTCAATATATTATATATTATAAAAGAAAAACATTTCTATAAAACACATTTATTTGGTTAATTTTGACACTTCAACATCACTTGATTATTAAAGGTAACACAAGTAGTATTATGCTATGTAACAACTGCAAAAGTAACAAATAAAACAATGTTGGGTAAAAACTAAAATAAAATAACTAGACTAAGTGCCCATCGAAATTTTCGAACAATTTATCGATTCTTTCCTTAATATGAGGTCTAGAAAGTGTTACAAAATAATATATACTATATGGAGATTTGGGCATGGAAGTGAAATAACATCATTTGTTTCAATAATTTAAGAACAAAATAATCAAGACTAATCAGACCAGTTTTGACAATATGTATCATGTAATGTTATTAATCACTTTCAATCCACCTGGCCTTATCATTAGAAATAACCTCAGTCTATACAACACAACACATACAAAATGTCTTTGTGTACCAATGCTTTTATATACGAATTTACATATATGTATCAACAGTGATCAATTTACACCCATATTTTTTAGCATACACACATATATATGTAATAAAAATTATTTTCCTCAGTTCAGTTGAATTGTATAATAAAAAATAAGTAGAAATCACAAATTCTTGTCAAATCACTAAAAAGTCAAATATTAAATGGTAAAATAGTGTCGTCTCCTATCTACTTAAATTTCATGACCCCAAACCATTTGCAGACTTAACAAACATAACTTAGGAATGAATATTAATAACTTGAATAGGTCCATAAGTTTTTTTAGCAAAAATAGTATCGAGATCAATGTGAAAATGTTTCATTGATCTTCCTTCTTCAACAATGGAAAAGAGGAACATGCACTGGGCATCTGATCTTAGTGGTGTAAGAAGTATTACATTAATTACATGACTGTACGACTCTGTGAGTAGTAAGGCCACTTTTTCAACATGCAGATCCAGTTTAGTAGTCGAAATATACCCACGTCACTTATTTATATAGATATCTCAACTACGGGTGGAAACTGACAATATGTAACCCATACATAATATATATATATATATATATATATATATATATATATATATATATATATATATATATATATATATATATTCCAAGTTTACTAGATGAATTATAGCATGAAATATATTTTTGCTTTTCACTCATATACAACACCTAAAAAAGTAATGATTGTATAGATATGTTGAAAATGGTCTACAGGAAATGCTGAATGTTGGTAATGGAACATCAACATGTTTCATCAACAACTCTTAGTTTTCAGATTTAGTTTTACCCTGATATGATTACCTACATCTTCGACCGTCTTATGGTCTCTCCTTTAAATTCGGTTGTTTTTTTTTCCAAATTCTAATAGTGGTGTCCCTCCATGAATTCCGAGTGTTTGGAGATAACATTAGAAACTATTGTATCTTCTATTTCCATTCCGCTTAAAATCTGTTCACGTGTCAGACACACCTCATAACTATTAGTTGGAGTTACAAACACTACTCTTGTGCGTCTGGTTTGAAGAAGATTTCCAATGACCAACTGAAATACACAATACCATCGCAATAAATTCTGGGAAAACATGAAAATTTTGCAAATACAACGAAGGTGCTTGTATAATCTGAATAGTTAATGTTTGATTAATGATCAACATAATGCATATACACAGAAATTCTCATAGGCCTAACGAATGATATTACACTGAGAATACACTTATGCTGTGGCTGTCTTGTTGAAAATTATAGATGAAGAAATCCAATACTATTCCAGAAATAAGTGCCTATTTGGGGATTTTAATATGATTATGCTTACAAATAACAGGGAATCAAAATTATTAAAAGACATATTATATTCTGCAAACAATTTCGATTTATGTAACAGTACATATCCTACAAGGGAAGTAAATAATTCCAGAAGTCTTCTGGATCAAGTGGTCTCCAATTTCAACAAAACAATGGAAATATCAATTATAAATAGTGCCATCAGTGATCACAAATTGATTGCGACTGAAGTTGAATGAAATGCTTCAAAAATTGAGAAAAAATTCCACCAAAAAACAATAGAAAATTTAAAATTAAGGAGGAACTGAAGAAACTGAATGGATTGACTAATTATTTAGATGGCCCAGATGACCTCTACAATGAAATAACTGAGATATTCCAAGATTAACCATAAAAACTGAAAAAGAAATCAAAGCCATGGTTCAATCATGAAATAGCTAGTAGCCTGATCAATCTCGGAGACAAATCCATTTATCAGAAAAAGAAAAATCCAAATGGCGTAATTCTTATTGAACTTTATAATTACAATAAAATCGTTAAATAGCTCATTTGAAAGGCAAAAGAAAATTACTTCAAAAATCAATTTTTCAACATTTCTCCCAAATCCATGTGGAAAACGATTGATTTTCTTCTTCATAATAAATCAGATTCGAGAAGTAATTTGATAGATTTTATAAATAGTGATGACAAAACAAGTTGCTGATCCATCAGAAAGGACCCTTCTCAAATGTTATGGAAAAGTGATCTATGTGGGAGTTGCTTGAATTTTTGATTTTGTTCAGAAGAAGTCTTCCTGATTAAAAGTTGAGCTAAAGTCCAATAACCAATAGTTTTGGAGATGGCCAATGATATTGGAAAATACATATTTCATTAGTGTTGGGTATAGAGTCTCCCATTTTTGTTTTTTCACGAGACCTTTTTAAACGATAAATAGGCTATGATGAGATGAGAGGCTGCATGTCCCAGTACCATTGTTGCCAAATGCACTACAATAACAGCAGATTCACTTTTTGAATCACTTTGAAACTTATGTTATGTTTTTTTTTAAACGTCAAACCTGAACTCTCTTTTTTTCAAATAACTTTAACACAAAAAACAACCTAAAAAAATCGAAGCGGCCAATAACTTTTAATTAGGAAGACTTCCTCTAAACAATATTAAAAATTCATACAATTCCCCCATATATCACTTTTAAATTACGTTTGAGCAGGTCCTTTGTGAAAAAAAAAATGAATGAATATTTTATCAACATTATAAGATCTCGTTTATCTGAAGTTATTTCCGACAGTGATACACCTTATTCAGAAATCCGTGAACGTTCCTGCGTAGACTCGATATATTTGCAGCCAACTGATATTCAAGAAGTTGAAGACTTCATCAGTGAATTGGATAATGAAAAAGCACCAGGGATTGATGAAATGAATGTCAGAATTGGCACTGTTACAGAGTAAATTAATTAATTTATTAATTTCAAACAGGCCTTATTCCAAAACAATGTAAAACTGCAAAGGTATTACCAATCTACAAAATGGACAAACAAATGCATGAACAATTACACGCCAATTTCGCTGCTTCCAACTTCATCAAAGATTCTGGAAAAAGTGATGGCCAGTAAGGCTTTCGAAAATCTAGTGATACAGATGATTGTGCAACACTAGATCTTAATACTAATATTCAGTTAAAATTAGATGCAGACTACAAGAGTGGACTTACGAGAAGCATTAGATACGGTTAACGTTGACATTCTTGAAAAAATGAAACAAATAGACATAAGAGGAAATGCGTATCCTTGGTTTAGAAACTATTTATTCAATAGAAAGCAATTTGTTTATTTAGGAGATTCGAGACTTCCAGAGGAAACATATCTTGTGGTGTACCACAGGGATCAATTCTTGGACCTATTTTGTTTCTCATTTATTTTAACTCTATTTCAAATTTGAATTTGAAGGAAATTTACAATAATTTGCTGAAGATATCACTTTAATTTATTATGGAAAAAATATACTAGTGATTTAGAATCAAATGGAAGAGGACCTATGATTACGGAATCATAAATTAGCACTAAATGAGGAGAAATCTTCATTTATGTACATTCGAAAAAGCATCATGCCTGATAAACAAATTAATCCACTAACATTTGAAAAGTTAACTACTCAACAAAATCGAAATTGTTAAGGTTAACCATTGAACTCTTTCATGGTCAACACTTTCAAATTCTCAGTAAAAAAATATCTCCTATTATTGGCATTTTATATAAGCCTTTTGTTTCTCTTGAATATTCGAAAATTATTTATTTTAGTCTAATTTATTCAAATCTCCAATATTTAATATCCCTTAAAAAAAAAACAATTAAATGTATTTTCAAATTACAATTTTTGGAACAAACATCTAAATTATATAAACCAAAGGACCTGCTTGACATTGACTCGTTATTCAAATTGAAAATATGTATTTTTATCCGTCTCACAAAAAATAATAATAAGCATTCTAATCTCACACTCAGTGTAAATTCTGATTGCCATACATATCACACCAGACAGAGTAATAATTTGAAAATTTTCAATTAAAAACAGTTTGGAAAATAATTGTTATATCTTCGTGGAATAATTTATTATAATAGTTTACCTGAACAAATAAAAAATATTAATATAACAAAATTAAAAAATTAACTGAAGAAATACATTTTGTCAACTATCCCTTCATGATTTATATCAACTGTAAAATACTTTTATATTTATCGCTCGATACTGAATTAACTGCTATAAATCTTTTTTTACTGTTATTTGATAATGAGTTTTATTTTCTCTTTGTCCCTCCATAAATGTGTATGTTTCTTGGAATAAATAAACGTTAATATTATAAATTGTACTTGTATTTCCAAATAGTGATCTACGAAGCAATATCAATAACAAAAGCATACCTACTATATTTATATCACTTGAGATTCATTTTTGTATGCTTACCTTGTGCTTGTATTTGTTCAAGGCGCCTCTTGCTTTAGATATCAGTATATTCTCATCAGTTTCTAGTTTGAAAGACACTACAAACGCTTTGGGAACCCATAAGCTTACGAGGGGTGCTAACATTTTTGGAGCTAGCTGTAGCTGAATATTTGGAACACCACATGCCGATTGGATCTTATGAGTAGGCTGTATGAAAAGATATCATTCAAGTTTTATATATCCCATGCGATGTTTTTTATACTTACTATTTGACTAGAAGGAATATAAAAATCTGAAACAGCCGCAGCTAAATATAACAAGGCCTTAGTACCACAACTTGCAAGACATTCACAAGCTTCTCTTAATAACCAGAAATAATCCGAAACTGTAGTGAAGTTGACATATAATATTCTACCACTTTCTTGGGCGGATTTGTAGCTGGCTAATACAGGCGCTAATACATCCACACTGTCCGGTTTGACTGAAATTCATATTAGATTTAAATAGTCGTTATACCGGGTGTCAACGTATTCATGGTTTCTAGAGTTCCGAGAGATTCAAACTTGGCAGGGGTGTTAGATTCAAGAGTTCGAAATATTTTCAATATTTTACACTCTGGGGTCGTTTCCGAAGTGATGGACTTCCAGTTTCACCGGAAACGATCCCAACTTGGGAATTTCAAATTGAATATATATATATATATATATATGTATATTTTTACTTTTTTGGATTCTAGGAATGATTCTGAATACAATCACATAGTTTTGAGACGAAAAATTGGTACATTTGATTTTTCAGTAGCATTTTTATTTTTGCATCTACAGTGATTTGGACCCACTTCAACCACTCTGATGGACATGCATGACCAGTAAAAAATATTATAGACAGTTTTTTTCGCCTAGTTGAGTATCTATTGCGGTTTGATATTTCCAAAACCACACATTGAAAAAAGTTAATTTTTTCAAATGAAACATCTTTTAGACACACATTTCTTAGAATCTAATTTTCACGACGAATCCATTGATGGTTTCGAATAGAAAATCGAATGGATAAACAATCTTAATACACTAATTATTTGTCGAAAAATTATTAGGAAATTGCTCAAGTATGCTGTGGATACAAAATTGAATTAACACTCTGACTGCCATGTCAGCCATTTTTTACTAACAGCTTAATTTCGTGCTGCGCTGATGCATTCGTTCAGGTGACCAGCATATTACTGCTCAGTCATTGTAAATTCGTACTGGTGTGCAGAAGAGCATAAAAGATTGTCAGCTAAAATCGACAGACTCGGACTGATACGACGTTTTTTTCTTTATTCATAAAAGTAAAAGTTTACGAAATGCTTCATTTTTTATTAATTTATTAACTCAACTTACAGGAGTTAGAAGGAATTTGAGAAGGGGGCTTACTCCTGCAGAGCTTCAGCAGGAGGCTGACAATTTGTCTGATGAATTTTCGGATAATGCTGTTTCTTTCAATAATGTTTTGTTCACTGTTGAGGCAACATTTCATAAACATGGATTCGTTAATAGAAATAATGTTCATTATTATGAAACGAAAAATCCCCATTTCTTCAGGCAAGTTGATAACCAGCACAGATGGTCAATAAATGTTTGGGGCAAAATCATTGGGGAACATGTTATAGGGACGCATTTCTTCGATGATATCTTGACTGGAGCTGTTTATTTGCATGTTTCGGAAAACTATCTGCCACAATTGATAATGAATCTTCCTGAAATAAATAGAATGTGGTTTCAACAAGATGGTGTTCCACCTCATTATTTGAATTCAGTAACGGATCACTTGAACAATACGAGCAATATGAGCAAGTGGCCCGACAGATAAAACAGTTCTTCAGTGAAAATCATCACCATTGAAATACATTCGAAAGGAGAACACCTGCTTATCTAAAAAGTATCACTTCAGCACTTTATATATTCTGCGTTCCAAATAATAGATATACTACATTCTAAATAAAAATATCATTCCTATAACTCCTCCATCCCTAGAAATAAGATATTGGGGTGAGCTCAGGATTTTGAATCATCCTTCTTGAGAATTCAATGGTTTCTCCGATGATTTTTTTTAAATATGTTTTAAAGTACACATAATACAAAGCATAAAGTATAGATATAATAAGAAAAAGCCAGTGGTGATAATTGTCTACAACACTGGAAAATTTGGCATAGATAAATCGGACCAAATGCAGTCACGGATCCAGGATTTTGTTCAGGGGGCAGCATTTTTTGTGTGGTAACTTAACTTTCAAAAAAATTTGTTCTAAAAAATATGGCAGTTGCTCTGTCTTTAGAATTATGAAATAAAAATGCATGGATGTAGACATTAAAAAAACAATTTAATTTGAAGTAATGTAGGTAGCTAGATATATTAATATGATTATAATAGTTGATATGTTTGATAACACGAACAGAATATTCATTAAATCAGATATGGAATCATCTGCGACTGGAAGATAAACTTTAGTCACTAGCTTCCATTGTTCAAGATAACCTCTTGTGGGGTATTCATGTTGAAAAGGGAAACATTCCTTAATTGAATAGAAATATTTTTCTGAAAATTGAAAAATCTATGACTATAATGAAGTAATTTTTTGTAATATCTAACAGAAAACAACTACATCCCCGGCTAAAGCCACGGTGGACATTGAACTACATCTGATAGATATATTATCTTTTAGTTGCAGATGACTCCATATCTCATTTCATGAATATCCTGTTCTCATGTTATCAAAAAATCAATCCCCCATGACTGGAGAAACAAAACGCATAGAAAACAAGATACATAATTTGTGGAGGCGCGGACTCGTCGCACATATTCTTTTTTTTATTATAGTAGTGATGCGTTAATCGTTAATAACGACTCTAATGAATATAGTGATGTCCTAATGACGATTTCAATTTTTTTAAATTGTTTAAAAGTGCTTCGGTCGGTGTCAGGGGGAGGGGGCAATTGCCCCCCCCTGACCAAATAGTAGTACTTGCAACCGAAGTGGGGTCAAATGGTATCGTAAGGAGGTATTTGAATTGTTGACAGGCACTGCAATGGTAAATGCCCTCACAATTTTCAAAAAACACTGAAATTGCAAAATGCAGATAAATGCATTCTGAGAAGTCGTGAAAAGTTTTCTGTTTGGGGAAACTTTTAACGTAAAAGGCATGCCTCGCTTAGCTAACGTGAAACAGTAGCTGAAAAAGTAAGAGGATAAAACACTGAAAGCTGGAAAAAATTGTGTAATTTGTTACAGAAATCTCACAAAATAATTTACAAGAAAGGAAGATAGAAACAAGGTGAAGAGAGTGTGATGGATGCCCAGAGAAGCCTACTATGTGTATTGAATGTCATGTAAAAACAATAATTCGTTTTAGATTTTAGTATAATTTGTTTTAGATCTGATTATGATTTGTTTTAATATTTTATACAATAAACGTTTTTGAGGCATTATTGTAGCTATATATTTTACAGTGAGCCCCGCCACAAAATTCACATATGTACATTCAAGCGCCCAAATTCTGATCTTATGGAGATTTGATGCATCGTAGGCCTGAACGGAAACTTATGCTGTCGGTTATAAATCACTGCCAAACACGATTTTTTATAAGTCGCCGTCGGTCACATATGACTAACAAAGGCTGTAATAAAGAAAAAAATAGGGTTCCGGCAGCCAGAGTGTTAAACTGAATTGAAAAACATCAATTTTCACATAACTAAAGCTCATAATCCATTCCAACAAAAAAAAACTACCCATAATACCAGGATTAGTTGGAGAGAATTAAATGTTCGAAGTGCATTCCGCCAACTTCCTGACATTTTCGCAACATAGCAGGATTTATGGTAGCAGATACTTCACGAATTCAATTTTGTAAAATTTCAAGTGAGAGAGTAAGAAAATGCCAGGAAGTTGGCAGAATGCACTTCAAACATTTAATTTCCTTCAACTAATCCTGGTATGGGTTTTTTTTTTTTGTTAAAATGGATTATAAACTTTTGTTATGTAAAAATTGATGTTTTATAATTCAGTTTCATTCAATTTTGTATCCACAGCATACTTGATGCAATATACCCCCCAAATTTCCTCATAATTTTTCGACAAATAATTAGTGTATTAGGATTGTTATCCATCCGATTTTTGTTTTGAAACCATCAATGTATTTGCCATGAAAATTAGAATCTATGAAAACTAGGCGGTAAAAACTGTCCATTTTTTACTTATCATTCATGTCCTTCAGATTGGTTGAAGTCTGTCCAATACACTAGATGCAACAATAAAAATACGAAAAATAAAATATGCCAATTTTTGGTCTTAAGAGTATGGATTGTACACCAAATCATCCCAAGAATAAAAAAAGTAAAAATATGCAGGGTGTTCCATTTGAAATTCCCAAGTTGGGGTCGGTTTTCTGTGAAACTGGAAGTGATAATAATAATGGCTTTATTTCCCAACAGTTTAATCCATTTACAGGATGTATATATAGAAAAGAAAACAAATCAGTAGTCTAAGTTTGAGAACGTACAAAAAGAGAAAAAATAATTAAATTCAATTAAAACAAAAACAAAACAAAAATATATAAAAAAAAGTATGATCTTATCATTCTAAGTGTACTTGGGCTGATATCAATATTTCAGCATTAGAAGAGAAATGATTGTCACAATAATTTGAAATATTTATAAAAAAATTTACACATTGCATAAATTGGCTCTTTGAACAATATATTGGTTCTGGCTATCGGAACCCTAAAAGTCTCCATATGTCTTGTTGAAAAGTTGGTACATTGAAGTTTATTTGTTCAAGTATTTCAGTGCTATTGTCTTGTTGTGTAATAGTTTGTGCAAAAAAACAATGGATATGCATTTTCTTCGTGATTCACGGCTGGAGAATTTTTTTTTTTTTTTTTATTCAATTAACGTGTCTCAACTACAATGGTTATTGACACGGGTACAATTTTTGTTACAGTATCATTTGTTACAAATATCTAGGGTATAACATTTGAGATATTACAGTTCTGGTAGCTTCAACGAATTAGATTTTATCATAAAGTTTAGTATCTTTTAGAAAATCTATGATTTTACAATAGAAATTGGTTGAACTAAGAATCTCTATTTCATTTCCTTGGATTTTATGCTTTATTCTCATATCTTGGTTGTGTGGGCATTCTTCGAGTATATGTTTAACCGTCAGTTGGGAACCGTTGCATTGTTGACAGAGCGGTGGATTTTCTGAGCACATCAGGAAACCATGTGTAAGACGTGTGTGTCCTATTCTGAGTCTTCTAATGATTGTTTTATCTCTTTTTTTCATTTTGGGCATGGAAATAGCCTCGATCGACTGTTGGAGGCTGGAGAATTGTAACCCATTGGATACCAAATTATATTCAATTCCTCTATCTGGATAAACTCCATTATTTTTTAATGATAGCCACTTAAGAAATGTGTGCTGCACTCTTTCAATAAGGTCAATATGAATACTGTAATATGGAGACCACATTATAGATTCATACTCTAATTAACGAACAAATGAAAAATATAAAGTTTTCAGTGCGCGAATATTTGTAAAATTTCTGCAATTTCTGAAGATAAAGCCATAGGTTTTCATTGCTTCAGATGCATTTAGACAGATGTGACCCTTGAAAGTTGAGTTCGAATCGAAAATAACCCCTAAATCTTTTATAGATTCACATCTGGCCAGGTTGGATACCTCAATGATGTAGGGGAAGTGGATAATTTAAATATTTCTAGTGAAGCATACGACTTGAGTTGTTCCTGTAGCCTTATACAATCATTTATGCTATCGATGGTTGAAAAACATGAGTCATTGATAGGTTTGAACCTTGGGGAACTCCTGATGTAGCATAGTAGGGTAGGTTCGACAGTAGTCGGCCTTTTTTGTTAAACTTTAACTTACACCTTCAATTGCAGACAGCTCTTTCAAGTTAATTTAAAAAATCTTATGTTAGCGTGTAGTACTCAAATTCAGTTTTTAAAGGGTGAAGAAAAAGAAAGATTGAATTTAAAGAGGTTTTCTGTCTAATTTTTTTTCTTAAAATTGAGCACTTGTGCCAGTAGTCGGCCGTTAATATTTCACTAGTCGGCCCTGGTAGCGATTAATCACCAGGTCCGTACAGAAGTATTTTGCCACTCGTCACCTGCGGTTTACTTATTCATGAAAATTATTAAGAACAAGTGTCCAAGTGTAGGTAAGAAATAATGACAGTGAAAAGAAAATAAAAACGAAAAAAAAGCTTAGAAAAAATCAAACAAATAACTAATTTCTTCAGCAAAAATTCTTATCCATGGGTAGGAAGAGTCAATTTTACAAAACCATAGGCAAAGAAAATATCACTGTCTTGTAGGTAAATTGTGCCCGTGATACAAACAATATATAAAATATTTGTTTTTTAATAAAACTCCTTAATAAAAAATGCAAACAATAAAACCTTTATAATAATAAAATTACTTACACAAAACGGTGAAATAAAAATAAAAAACTTTTTGAACTGATACTGATTAGGTATACTGATATATAATACTGATAATTTGTAGATAGATAGATAGATAGATAGATCTTTATTTTAAATAGGATATCCTAATATACAAATCAGCTAAAAAAAGTTAAAGTAAGAGATATGTGGTACATATTGAACAATAATTGAATTGAAAAATATACTATAAAATATATAACAAAATTGTAAGAATAATTTTTTAATTTTTGGAATTTTTAAAAACCTTTGAAAATCAAAGAGTTCATGGTGTTTTTGTGATTTGTTCTATTAATATATAAATCATTATTATTTCGAGTGAAGTGGTGGTGAAGATCATGGGTTCCCTTCTTTAAATGACGTTTTTATTTTTTCTTCCCCAATTATTTTTTGGAAAGTTTCAATCAATTCTTGTTTTTTAACTGGAAACCCACATTTATCTAAATTGTTTATCCATTTAACCAATTTATTTTCGTTCTCCAGACTTAAAATCGGATCTGGGCCCATTTTACGCGGCTTGTTGGCAACTTGGCCCTTGATCCGATCCTGTAGTGTTGTACGCGAAATCCCACAGTTCCGACAGGATTTGCGAATTTAACGCCATTTCTTACAGCTTTGAGCGCTCTTTGCAAATTTTCTTCAGAATATTGATGAAACTTTCGTTTTTTCTGGTTTTTCACTATCTAAAAGCTAAAATTTTAAATTTTAACCGAAAAATTGAAACTTAAACCAGCTCAAAATGTTACGGCCGACTACTGGAGAACTCAGCGATTGATGTCTTTTCCAGTAGTCGGCCATTCAATTCTATCCGCTGTCACCTTTTCATTTTTAAAAATCCTCACGGCCGACTACTGGTGTAGATAATCAGCTCATTTCATACTGTATAATGATGATGGAAATGAATTGATACCTGAATGGACAAATGTGAAAGGGACATAAACAAAATATAGCTCATATTCCAGTAGTCGGCCGCGGTGGCCGGCTTCTGGCTACTCTGACAAATCTTTATGCTAGTGACCGGCCCCCCTGTTTTCAAGAAAAAATTAATGAAATATGGCTGTACGAACGAAACAATAACATTTTGAAAGTATTTTCCAACATCTAAACACACCAAAATACATTCAATAGTTATGTGTGAATTTAAACTCACCTCCAAATACTTTGCTCTAGATCTTGAATCAAGTTTACTAACTACTTCAAACACTGGACTAGTGAACACTGTTAACTTTGAGCGGGAATCACAGGGATAAGGATGGGTTTGTGGAAAAGAAAAGGTGATAGTTTTATTTCAGATAGGCAACAAATGATTTTTAAGTATACTAGCATCTCAAAATTGGCAAGTATTTCAAAATATTATAAAATAAAGTAGATTCTGGTCGACTACTGGAGGGGGCCGGCTAACTGGCGAACTTACCCTATGCATCGGACCTAAAACCATTGTAGCTGACATATTGCTGTTGATTGGAAAGATAGGATTCAAAAAAATATTGTGTCACTACCAAATACAAAATATGGCAATTTATTCAGCAGAACTTCATGATCAATGTGATTGAAGACCTTTGAGAAGTCTGTGTAGATAACGTCTACTTGACCATTGATATCAAGATTTTCAGTTAAAAATGATAATAATAATTAGATTAGGTACCGTTGAGCGATTACTGACAAATCCATGCTGATACTATGACAGTTGACGATAAACCGAGAGATAAACGCGGTTATAAATAACAATATGAAAGACCTTTGAGAAATTACATAGAATTGATGATGGGAAAGTATGAAATATTGAAAAATATTCCAATTCTTGAATCCAACACCCCTGCCAAGTTTGAATCTCATACCTACCCTCGGAACTCTAGAAACTTGGCTTGTCCAAAGAATACATTGACACCCGGAATCACATCATATATTGATTCTCTACCTGTGATTGTGGTATTTGGTCCCCTGTCATTCAACTCGAGCATATCCAGGAACTTTTGACCGCTAAAATGCCTAGTAAAGGGTTCTAAAGATTTCAAACGATGCATGTATATCACAGCATAATTATGCTCCAGAAAGTACTCTGCTGAAGCTGCCCCTCTAGTTCCACCGCTGAAGTTATCCACAAATCTCACCGTATTGTGTTCCAATGGTACAGTCGTGCCTCCAGACTAAAAATTAACCAAATGCAAAAATATTATGGTGGACATAACCTCACTCTGAATATCGCTTACTGTTATCAATACTATTCTATGGCCCGTTTTGTTGTGCCTTCCACAAAATTCTTTCAATAGAATACGATTGTCTTCGAAATCACTGGGAGGAAGGTGAGTTGAGTAAAACTCTTCCCAGTGTTGGTCATTTTCTGTGGATGCCATTTTGATTTTTAGGCCAGTCATCGTAGTTAATATTCGAGTAAAAGCCGAAAATAATTTGGAAAAAAATGTTTTTTTTGTTGATAGGTTCGGAAAAATGTGTAGGTTAATATTCTGATAAGTTCTCCAGCTAGCGGGTCGGGAATATAAAAAATAAAATAAAAAAACTGTTTTTTAACGTGTTTGGCCTTAATTTCGAAAATTAGCACTTTTATGGTTAAATGAAAAATATTTGCGGGAAAAAGGTCTACAGTTATTTTCCCAAATGCCATAGGTAGTGTCAAGTGAAAAAAAAACTTGTAAAAAGTTGTCATTAAATTGCTTCTAGTGGCTTGAAAAGGTTGGACATATTTATTTTTTATATTTTTATTGAAAATAAAAATAGGTACCTTAGTTGAAATTAAGTGAGAAGCAATCTTTCCATAGTATTTTATTGTAGGTATAGGTAAGTACAAAAAGTAAGCATAAGTAACTATAAAAAACTTATTTTTGAATGCGGCCTCTATACCAATTATCATCATTTCCATTTTCTCAACGGTCACAATTAAGCAAGATAAATAATTAACACACGTGTTGATTTCGACTCCGAAATTCACCTACTCGTGTAAACATAAGCATGAGACGATTGTGCACCGTGCACCTCGCCGCGTACACACGGGTCACGGATATAATATCGAATATCGAGGGTATTAGTAGGGCAAAAGGAGAAACCCTATCTAAAATACTCATTGAAAATGAAATTGACGTCGTAGCCATTCAAGAGACACATACCTGTTCAGAAGATGAGCTTCTTAGCAGAGGCAATATTCCTGGATATCGCCTGATTGGGGCAACCTACAGTGTTGTCTATGGCACCGCAACATATGCAAGACAGAACATGCAAAATGTCGAATTGATCGAGTGTAGCTCTGGAGAAGATATACTAACGATTACTATAAAAGCCAACGATTTGGTCATTGTAAACATCTACAAACCGCCTACAATCTCATGGCCTGTGAATGTCATAAGAATCCCATCCAAAAATCCAACACTCTATGTAGGAGATTTTAATAGTCACCATAATCTATGGGGATATGAGAATAATGATGACAATGGAGAAGAGCTTGTAGACTGGGCCGAAACCAACAACCTCCATTTAGTTTTCAGTGCCAAAGATAAGCCAACGTTTTTCTCAAGAAGGTGGCGTGAGGGCTACAATCCGGATCTCTGTTTTATATCAAGTAATTCACAATCACAACCTTTATCTAACTCACGCACTGTACTAGCGGACTTCCCACATAGTCAGCATCGCCCCGTTGTGATTACAGTAGGAATCGAAATACCAATGGTCGATTCAGTTCCCAGGCCACGATGGAACTTCGGCAAGGCGAAATGGACTACCTATGCAGCGGAACTCGATAAGTGCATCCGCTTCATTCAACCAAAGGCTGAAAACTACCACAAATTTATAGGCCTTATGATAGCTGTAGCCAAAAAACATATCCCCCGAGGTTTCCGCAAGGAGTATATCCCTGGATGGAGCGAGGAAAGCCAGTCTCTATACGAGGAATTCGAGGACTCAGGGGACCCGGAAACTGTTGACCATCTACTAAGATCCCTTGACGCCAGCAGAATGGACAGATGGACTTCTGCTGTGGGATGCATGAACTTTGCACGTTCCAGTAGGAAAGCATGGGGTCTAGTGGAAGCTTGGAGGATGTAACCGAAATGTCGTGGGAAATGCGTCAATAAACCCAAACCAAATAGCCAACCGCATAGTTGACGCTTCTCGGCACCATCCCATAAAAACCACACAAGAGGCGTCAAGAAATCCCTAAGAGACCTTCAACGTTCCACCCCCTCATCGTCCGAGTTCTCGCACGACTTCTCGAGGAACTAGAACAGGGCCTCAAGGATACAAAAATTGGGAAAGCAGCCGGCTTCGACGGCATCTACCCCGAATTCCTGGTTAACTGTGGTATGGCAACCCGACTGTGGCTTGTGAAATTTTTCAATGACATCCTCAACACAGGCAGCCTACCACCAGAATTTAAGAGAACAAAGATTGTCGCTATTCTAAAACCTGAGAAACCACAGGAGCTACCCGAGAGCTACCGACCTATAGCTTTCCTCAGCTGCTGCTATAAGCTGTTAGAAAGACTACTCTATAACCGTATATGTCCTGCAGTTGATGTACTGATCCCCGTAGAACAGGCTGGGTTTAGGAGTGGCCGTAGCTGTACTGACCAAGTCTTATCCCTGAAACCCACATCGAAGCAGGGTTTGAAAGGGGACTGAGAACATCCGTAGCGTTCATTGATCTTACTGCAGCATATGACACCGTATGGAGGGAAGGCCTAATAATACATACCATGCCTGAAAATGTGCCATTTAATTAACAACCTATTAACAAACAAACTTTTCCAAGTCTTTGTTAACGATGCTAAGAGCAGTACTAGGAAACTGAACAATGGCCTCCCGCAGGGTTCGGTGCTCGCCCCACTCCTATTCAATCTCCACACAGCTGACCTACCTGAAACGAGGTGTAGAAAATTTGCATATGCAGATGACCTAGCGATTTCCTATCAACATAAACTTGAATTACCAACTGAACATGCTTTGAATGAAGACCTCGCCAAGCTTAATGATTACTTCAAAAAATGGAGGCTGTGCCCAAGTCTGGAGAAGTCTGCTGCTTCCATCTATCGCACAGGAAAGCAAATGATACCCTGCGAGTGGAATTTGATGGCAGGATCCTTAACCACAGCAAAAACCCAAAGTACTTAGGCGTGACGCTCGATCGATCACTAACATTCAATCTACATCTTAGAAACGTGGCTGGTAAACTGAGATCGCGCAATAACATCATAGCCAAACTTGCTGGAACAACATGGGGAGCTACGGTGGCAACACTTCGAACAGCAGCTCTGGCCTTGGTATACTCTGTCGCAGAATATTGTTGTCCTGTTTGGATTGACAGTGTGCACACTACAAAAGTAGATGTGCAACTAAACCTAACAATGAGACTGATGACTGGAACTATACGGCCAACACCAACGCGCTGGCTCCCAGTGCTCAGTAATATCACACCACCGGATATCCGACGAACTGCGGCTCTCATTAGAGAATATAGGAAAATCATGGCTAACGCAGACCTACCAATCCATCCGATATCCCATACCTAGCAGGACAATATCACCGGCTCAAATCAAGACACCCAGCCATCCGATCAGCATTAGAATCGAATGAAACCTTTCATGCGACTAATAAATGGATTACCATATGGGCAGAAACTGCAGGAGACTACTACGTTCAACTAGTTGACCCAACGCAGTGTTTCAACGGATCTGACCTGCCACGCCGACTATGGTCAAAGCTCAACCGAGTTAGAACAGGTTGCGGGTAATGTGCTGATTCCTTACACAAATGGGGCAGGACAGAATCCCCACAATGTGATCGTGGATCTCCGTGGCAAACTATCCGCCACATCATATCAGAATGTCCTAACCGTTCCTACGATTATGACTTCGAATATTTTATGAAAGCCACACCAGAGGCAAATGAATGGCTACGCAATTTGGATGTAGATATATAGTTTGTCATAATAATTATGTTTGTCCTTATATATTTGAAGTTTCTCTGTTTATATTTAAAATTTCTCTGTTCATACGTATTGTGTATTTTATATTCTTCCTATCATGTACATTGCACTGTAACCCCATACGCTGAATAAATAAATAAACAGATACAACACACCACAAAACAAAACACTTGTGCAACACACTCCACGACGACCACTACTCGCTGCAGACAAATGGGAACCAGAAACTCGGCGTCTCCCCTTTTAAATTTCTAGCTGAAAAGAAACCGTTGGGTTTAATACGCGTAGCTCTATGAATAATTATGTTAATGCAAAATGTTCTTTTTACTCTCGTTTCCTTAATCCTTGAGTTTCAGAATTTATAGGTACCTATTTGTATTACGAATGGGTACTGAGTCTGTCGAAATAGCCATTTACGCTTATGTACCATTCAAAATTTGTGGAAATACGATACTGGTTACCTATATATTCTAAAAGTAAGTTAGATACTTTTCCTTTGAAAAGCCCGTTTATCTTACGAAAATGCGTGCTTTCTTCATCTAGATTCGAGCACTTTTATCTAATTTTTCACTGAACTCTTTTTAATCAAGATCGCAATGGGGCAAATCATATATTTATTAACTAGGAATATTGATATTTGGCCCTAAGAGCAATGTGATAAAAGTGAAGTCGGGTTATAGGTATATGTCTTTCCTTGTCATATTAGCAGCGCGTAGTTAGAGCAACCGAAAATCACAATACATGTTCCATTTCCATAGAACTCATAATAGGTATATCTTACTCTAGAATGCTAATCCAATGAGCAAAGAGTGTTGTAAAAGTTTAGAGTGATCCTCAATCCGCATGTACACGATTAGTTTATTTTCTAACACTGCCGATTTCAGAAACAAATTGACTTTTATTTATATGTAGATTACATGTTTATGTTGTTAAACTCCATACAGTTGAGAGTTTGTGCCCTAACAATCAAAATATTTCATGACATGTTCAGGCATTCATGCATGCGCATCAATTGGACGTTGCCAATGAGAGAGAGAGAGAGAGAGAACGAGCGATCGTCATTTGTTAATTGCACTCGATGTGAAGTTGTCCGACGAGGCCGCCCGTCAGGCCGAGTTGCAAGGCCGTGCCCAGATTTTTGTTTCGGGGGGGGTCTCAATAAAAAAGACCTGCTAATTCAAATTTTATTAATTACCATTACATTGGCACGGGAAAAGCCCTCCACTGAAAAAACTGTACTAACATATTCTTTTTAAAACTAAAAACCTCAAATTTCCAGTTCAGTGAATTCACAATACAAAATCAAGCCTTCTAGACTTTTTATGGGCAAATACTGTTATAACATCAGTTGGGATGATGACATCTCTGTGAATTGCCATTAGGGCCAACCCGGTTAGCCTCTCTTGCCCACAAGAATTCCGTAGGTAGGTTTTTAGACCTTTCCGGGGTGCACGTGGTTACTGGTAGAGTCGACAAGATGTTCAACAACATATAAATGTTGGGATACAATTGCTTGTTGCACTCTCCGACAGCCTCAATGGCGCAAGAAGGCCGGTCCGAAGGGCTTTTGCCCTTCCACAACAATTTCCATAGTTGAAATTCGCCTTGTGCCTCGTCTAGTTCCACCAGGTCCTCTCTTGGGAATGGCGTTTCCTTCTCGGAACAGACTGTTGTATAAGAGTGTACATAGCAGCAATCACTTTCTTGTGGTCAGTAAATCTTATTTTGAGCTGGGAAGTTAACTCTTCTAATAGGGGTATTGCAACAGTTATGCGGTAATACTGTTCGGGGTTATTAGTATTTGGATTAGCGCCATGCTTCTGTACTGATGTCAACCGTGGAAGCTTGATCTCTTCATTGACATCGGCCAATAAATCCTTTGCTTCTGTAAATGAATTCGCAAATTATTTTTCAATATTGGATCGAATATCTTGAAAGTGCGATATTACGTTCTCAATATGGTCGATAGCTGTTATTAAGTCACAAAGAGGTGACTGCAGGACTTTGCATACTGTTAATGTTGCTGCAAATACCTTCGCCAAAAAACAGAGTGATACCACGAATTCGCTGGCAAGAGCAGATCTCAGAAAAAAAGAAGCTTTGGTTGAGGTCTCCATATCCGGGTCTAAAGTCTCAATAATAGATTTAAAAATTTGTTTAAATTTCAACAAGCCGTTGTGATTTTCCACCCACCGCGTTTCACACATTGGTGTTAATTTCTGCCATGTTGCATCTGGAAAGTTGGCCCTAATGCGTGCCTGAAGGAAGCTTGTTCGCTTTGGAGATGCTCTCAAAAAATTTCCGATTGCTTTCACAGTTCCTATACAATTTCTTATAGAAGGTACACTACATGAATGACAAAGGGCCAAGTTTAAAGAATGAGAGCTGCAATGGACAAACAGAGCACGGGGATATGATTTCCGTATTATTGCTTGAACGCCATTAAAAGCACCTTTCATCACAGCTGCACCATCGTACCCCTGTCCCACCATATTGTTGCAGTCAATGTCAAGGTTTTTCAGGGACGCTATGATCATGTCAGCCAATGGTTGTGCAGTTGTATTATCAACCTTTACAAATCCGAGAAAATCTTCTTTCACCACATAACAAGTTTCGACCTTTTTTGTGTATCTAACACATAGTAAAAGTTGTTCGTGTCCCGAAATATCAGCAGTTTCGTCTACTAAAACGGAGAACACCTTCGCTTCATTCAAACATTTTACAATTTCCTTCTGAATTATTTCCCCACAAATTGATATCAGATCATTTTGGACCTTAGCGCTCATATATGTCGCGTTCAGAGCAATGTTTTCGCTGTGTTTGAGCAATTTTGTATCACCACATTTCATCCTCATTCTTAAGATGGCTCTGAAATTGCCGTCATTTGTGACTGGCTCCTCATCAGTCACAGAAACAGGGCCAGAATCGTTTGTTCCTCTCAAAGCCAGTTCTTGATGCCCACAAAACTTTATAGTTTCCACAATTGAAAATAATTTTTCTCTATTTTCTTCTACTTGCTTCCTTCTCCCTGAGTCAATAACGTTCCTGATATCCAAGTGTTGGTTTTGCATAATTCTCAAAAAGTTGGAGCCCTTAACCACAGCTTCGTGATGGTATTGTTTCGATTGATGGGATTTGAAGTCCTCGATTGCATGTTTCCATTTCTTATACGAAACTGTCACAAGAGATTTTGGAGCCTGATTGCCTCCTTTTCCTACGGTGTGATGTGAAAAAAGTACACAATATTTGCACAAAGCGCTGTCATTTTCCGTATAAACGAGCCACTGCCTTTGAAATCGAAGGTTTTTCTTTCCACTTACGCTCACTGGAAATTTGAAATCTTCCCCTGGCGTCCACGGAGTACTCAGCAACTTAAATTTTAAGTTATCATCTAATTTGTTACCCACATAGTTCCCCAAATCAAAGTGGTGAATTGGTAAGTTGCTTTCTTCAGGACTCACTTCGCTGATCTCAGTACACGTAGAAAAAGAAGACGATGTGCTTGCCTCAGAGACAATAGGTCTAGCAGATGTAGATGAGTCACTCGCAGTGTTCGTCTTTTGAGCCTTTGTAAAATAGGTAAAAAGTGACGCTTGCAAACTAGTTCGTTTAAGCTGGATTTATAGTTAGACGGACTGTAAACGTAGACGCACTGCAAAAAGATCAACTATAGATTTTATGTACTCTTGTTTATAAATGAACGTAAACGCATGACGTAACGTAAGTGAAACGGACTGGAACGGAAGAGTTGGCCAAAAAGCTGGATTTATAGTTAGACGGACTGAACGTAGACGCACTGTATACGTAACAAACGGACTGTAAAATATTATTGAATTTATAAATCGACGGAACGGAATTTTTGCGCATGGGTAGAAGTGATAGTGATATTCAACATAACCTACACATTATACGAATCATAAACAGCCTGTGTTGGTTTGGATTTGTATTATATTCTAAATATTTATCTATGCTTCGTTTTCTGTGTCACAATGAATTATGAAATACATGAAGGTATGCTTCTTGGTGCCGTCGTGGGACTGTTGTTGTGTGCAGTAGCATTGGAAAAGTGTCGACAAACTCGAAGAACAATAATTATGCGACAAGACGTTACAAAACAAGACCCATAAACCGTAATAGAAAAGTAGAGAATGCCTACAATAATTTTTTAAAGATGAAGACTGCTGATCCAGATCAATTTTTTAAGTATACGTGAATGACTGTTCCAGTATTTAATGAATAATTACGTCTTGTAAAAAACATAACACATAATTCTTTATTTTGATTGGCCGGACGCAAGAAACGTAGTGTAAAAGATGAAAGTTGGCCAACTCTTCCGTTCCAGTCCGTTTCACTTACGTTACGTCATGCGTTTACGTCCATTTATAAACAAGAGTACATAAAATCTATAGTTGATCTTTTTGCAGTGCGTCTACGTTTACAGTCCGTCTAACTATAAATCCAGCTCAACTTTCATCTTTTACACTACGTTTCTTGCGTCCGGCCAATCGAAATAAAGAATTATATGTTACGTTTTTTACAAGACGTGATTATTCATTAAATACTGGAACAGTCATTCACGTATACTTAAAAAATTGATCTGGATCAGCAGTCTTCATCTTTAAAAAATTATTGTAGGCATTCTCTACTTTTCTATTACGATTTATGGGTCTTGTTTTGTAACGTCTTAGTCGCATAATTATTGTTCTTCGAGTTTGTCAACACTTTTCCAATGCTACTGCACACAACAACAGTCCCACGGCACCAAGAAGCATACCTTCATGTATTTCATAATCCATTGTGACACAGAAAACGAAGCATAGATAAATATTTAGAATATAATACAATTCCAAACCAACACATGCTGTTTATGATTCGTGCAATGTGTAGGTTATGTTGAATACTTCTACCCATGCGCAAAAATTCCGTTCCGTCGATTTATAAATTCAATAATATTTTACAGTCCGTTTGTTACGTATACAGTGCGTCTACGTTACAGTCCGTCTAACTATAAATCCAGCTTTAGACATCTTGACTTGATGATCAATGATCTAAAAAAAATAGTACTAGAATAATATAATATTATATTGGGACAGGTAGGCGAGGGCGTTTATTGTTATTAATACGGGCACTGAGGTAAACAGGAACAATAACAATTCATTCACACATATAATACACAATGCACCACTACACAAAATAGCTGTACAGTTACAGTTTGAAAGAAATGTTTTGACTACTGGCAAGACAGGTAAATGGTTGGAAGATAGCTTTCTAACTGAGTCAACTCAATAATGAACTCTGATTGATCGGTATTTCTTCTTAAATAGGTAATTCTATGTAGATTCACTGTGGCCACCTATGACGTATCAGTGCGACCAACTGTGAATTCAGAAGAAGAAGAATAATAATATTCTTTGAAATTGAGTAGAATAAGAAACGAGTGGACGGTAAGCTAATCGACCAGTTACGAATGAACTAATGGATAATGGAAATTGATGTAGGACAGAACCCCTACAATTACATACTAGAAGACTTGTGTCGATTCATTTTTAATTTTCCCATAACTAAAAATAAGTTTTAACGATTATAAAGTAATTATACTCACCATGAATGAAAAACCGTTGTTTTCGATATTGTATATGTTTCACGTGTATTGCACTGCACAGAGACATAGGTCTTATCTCAACGCGCACAAAAAGACGATTGACGGCACAACGCGAAGACAGATAGGTAATAGGCAGCAGCGACAGGGCCGGCGCTGCGTGGTGAAAATACTGAAAAGATTAACATGTTTGATCTTTGGAATGTTTTTCGATTTTATCTACTGTTAATCCATTTTATTTCCGGGGGGGTCCGGACCCCCCGGACCCCTCCCCTGGGCACGGCCTTGCCGAGTTGTACTACTGTTGGACAACACGTCGAGTGCAATAAACACTTTTTGCACGAGTTGCATACAATATTTTTTCTACGTTAATGCAAAAACCAAAATTAGTTTTATTCAGATGGCACTAAGAAAATGAAAAGCGTAATTTAATAGCAAAATATTTAATAATTAATTAGCACTATCAATATGCATTCATAAAGTTAGGAACAATTCAACTCAAACTTTATTTGTAATTCAGTTGATATCCAAATGAAATTAATTTTATTTTCAATAAATTGCATTTTTTAGTAATTTCGTAATCCAGTATGTAACAAATATGATTGAAAATAATATAAAATATGCAATTGTTTAAAATATATATATATATATATATATATATATATATAAAGTTTGAACGTATTATCAGTCTTTTGGGTATGGAATTTTATGGTTGTTCAGCCCAAAACAAAATAACCAGTGGTTTAGAACACTTTAAGTTCTTGGTTTTATGTGAAAAGTTGCACTTAGGTGAGTTCAGTTATTGAATACCTTGTAGCTGCGTTTCTGTTGACGTTTCCAGTTCCGTGGACGTGTTTCAGGGATCTCACTGACAGCTCACCTGCACTCCTTCCAAGGATTTATTTTCTGGACCAGGTAGGTGGGATTTTTATTTACTATGTGCTTCCTCCGATCAGCCTTTCAAGAAATCTTCCTCGTTCGGCAATTTAATATCAGGTTTTCTTATATTATGGGTGAAAGCTTCTTTTCAAATTTAGTACGTGGCTTCACTTTCTCGAAACTTTTTCAATCCTCTCAGAACTTGTTATCCTGATCCATGGCAACACTCACCAAATTTTTATTTTTCACAGATTTCCGAGTTTCTATCACTTTCTACCGAATTATTTGCTATTCTAATTAATGTTAATGATTTTATGAATGATATCTAATTCTAAATACTATTTACAGATTGATATAAAATATATTTTTTTCAATTTCTGCCCTTACATTTTATTCTATATCAATACTTTTCCCACACAAACTCTTTCGAATCCCATTGGTGGGTTTTCTGTTCATGTGAATTGTCATACAGGATGTTCGAAACTTATCTATACGTTGATCTTGCTTTAATTCAATGTTTGCTGTGAATTTCAATTTTGATATAGTTTAATCGTGGATTTTTGTTAGATATATTGTTGGATATATAATTTTGATACCAGAACTACTTCAGGAATGTTCTCTTCACAGATATGTATCGACTAGAGCATAGTATAAAGGCAGAGAAAATTGTAAAATAACATAGCATTAACGATAATAATAGAAATAAATAATAATAATAATGATAATTATAAGTTTAATTACTTTGCAATATTTCTCAACATAACAAATTCCCTAAATTCATATTCAATATTTTAATACTTGCTAGTAAAATTTTAATATTAATTTATTATTTACAACTATTAACATTACGTTCTTTTGTTTCAGAAAACCTGACTTTGGACTTCTCTTCAAATCAAGAGAGAAACATTTTCAAGATATCATCATATATGACATTTTATATTTCTTATGATCATTTTTTTTATACTGATATATTTTCAATTATCGATTAGATTTTTATCATTATTGGTACTTCTTTCAATTATACTTTGTTCTATTGTTTTTCCTATCTTTTCTTTTTATATTGAATTTGATATTTTATTAATCTGAATCTCTCAAATTATTTACTTTTTTTTTTGCATATACTCATCTGCTATTCTTTATTCATACATCATTAACTTATTATATTTATTCATAATTCATTAATATACCTTTATTTTATTTATCATTATACCTCATTATTTCTTCATCATCATCATTATATTTCTTATAATATACTTTAGTATTATTATTATCATTTCCACTTTCATTTCTCACATGCATTCTTTTTATACACAAAATATTTTTATCTTCATTTCTTTTCATTTGTCTTCAAAATTCACATTGTTTATTATCCATTTCTATATTTTCCCTTTTTTATAATATTTGGTTTTTTTTTATCTAACTGATCTGTACCAATAATTGTTTCAACTTCAATGTTTTTCAGTATAAATAATTTGTTGTTCAATATTATTCTTTTCTTTCTAGAAATTTCAACTCATGTGTTGTTTTGTTTCCTCTAATATTTTCTCTCATTGATGTCTTTTTTTCTTCAAGTTTATTTTCCATTTTGTTTTATTTTATTCAAGTATTTCTGAAATCATACCTATCTATCAAATTATTTTTTTAACTTCTTTACTTTTTTATTCCCTAACTTACATATTAACTTTGTTAACCTATTATTTATTATTCCCTAAATTCTCCTATTTATTATTTGTCTCTCCTTCTATGGAATCTTGCTTGTTTTCTACTACAAGCATATATTTTATTTCACATATTTTCAATTGAAATTTTATGTTAATATTTTCAATTATTTTCATTTTCATAATTGCAACTTTTTCTTGTATTTGGTAGTCAAATTTATTCAAATTCTTCCCTACTTTTATATTAGACATTTTCCTATCAATTATTATTATTATTTCATTGTTTGTATTGCTTTCTTTTATTTCAAAAATTCCATTCGCCCTGTAAATATCATTGATTTGCATTACTATTATTTTTTCATTTATGTTCCCTTTTTGCAACTCAAATTTTTTGTTAGCCACGTACATGTCATTCATTTTTATTATAATTATTTTATCATTTTTGTCACTTTTTTGCATTTCAAAATTCATTTTTGCCATGTTTCTGTCATATATTTCAATTTTTGTTACTTTATCATTCATTTTTCCCTTTTGCATCTGAAAAATTTTATTTTTCACATTTATATTATCTATAAACTCATTATTTTTGTGATCAAGATTCATTTTTATATTTTGTACCACCTGACTTTGTTTATCATCTTTTTCTAAAATTTTAAATTTTTCCTGATTTTGATTTGTATTCAAGTTACTTTTTTCTTTTATATTTAAAATTTCATTCTCTACTGTGATAAATTTTATATCTGTATCTTTTTGATATGTACCCAATTTTTTATTAATATTAGTAATATCTATTTTACAGATTGATATAAAATATATTTTTTTCAATTTCTGCCCTTACATTTTATTCTATATCAATACTTTTCCCACACAAACTCTTTCGAATCCCATTGGTGGGTTTTCTGTTCATGTGAATTGTCATACAGGATGTTCGAAACTTATCTATACGTTGATCTTGCTTTAATTCAATGTTTGCTGTGAATTTCAATTTTGATATAGTTTAATCGTGGATTTTTGTTAGATGTATTGTTGGATATATAATTTTGATACCAGAACTACTTCAGGAATGTTCTCTTCACAGATATGTATCGACTAGAGCATAGTATAAAGGTAGAGAAAATTGTAAAATAACATAGCATTAACGATAATAATAGAAATAAATAATAATAATAATGATAATTATAAGTTTAATTACTTTGCAATATTTCTCAACATAACAAATTCCCTAAATTCATATTCAATATTTTAATACCTGCTAGTAAAATTTGAATATTAATTTATTATTTACAACTATTAACATTACGTTTTTTAGATGTATTGTTGGATATATAATTTTGATACCAGAACTACTTCAGGAATGTTCTCTTCACAGACATGTATCGACTAGAGCATAGTATAAGGTAAAAAAATTAAAAAAAAATAAATAATAATAATAATGATAATTATAAGTTTAATTACTTTGCAATATTTCTCAACATAACAATATATATATATATATATAATAAAAAATAAAAATTATTTATAAAATATAATTAAAATAACCTTAAAAAATATGTCATGGCTTATATCACATAAATTATCATTAAATTTTGAAAAAGCATCATTTATGTTCATGTCAAAAAGATCCTCGAACATTGTTGTGAAAGATCCTATTAAAATCAATAATGAAAGTATAAAGTACCTTATCCTATCTGAAATTCTTGGGACTATATATATAGATGAGGATTTATCGTGGTCCAAACATATTCAAATATTAAGGAAACGAATTTCTCCTATTGTTTTTTTTACCTATTGCATATCTCAAAACCATTTATTTTACCTTGATTCACTCTCTCTCTCTCTCTCAGTTCCAATATTTAATTTCTGTTTGGGGTTCAGCTAGTTATTTTCTTTGCTCAAAACACTTCAAAATCATCAAGTGTATATTCAAACTTGACTATCGAGAACCAATAGTTAATTTATATAAGCCAAGAAAACTTCTATTTATCATTCATTATACAAAATGAGACTGTGCACATACATTCATTTCGTTAAAAATAATATAAAGCAAACATATTTTCCAATCTAGCGATTACTAAAATAAAGACGAATATTGGACAAAAATCAATTTATTATATTGGAACAAAATTTCACAATGATCTACCAGACCATTTGTGGCAAATTATGATTCAAAATTCATTTAAGGAAAGAACTATTTCATTAACTTTTTTTTCTGATTCTATCATGTCTATTATTCTCCAATAGTCCCCCAAGTACCTATATGGTGCTCCACTTTCTTATTGTTTATAATTTATATTTTTCTTTCCATAAACTTGTACGTTTCCTGGGAAATAAATTGTTGAATTGAATATATATATATATATATATATATATATATATTTTATTGCAAGTTTTTTTCCTATCTTACTTTAAATGAATAGTAAATATATTTTTGAAAAATCCAACACGTACAAGATGGAAAAACTAATTCAATGTTAAACCACAATAAATATTTCAAGAGCTAATAACGAAAGTGCATTATGTGTTTCCACGGATAACCTTGTGAAATGAACCTATCGAGCCACTTCAACTTCATACTCACTGATAAAGAAATATTCCAGATAAGATTGAGAAAACCAGCAAATTTCACATTTTTCTCAAATTGATTGAAATGTTAAAATTCAAACAGTCCAAAATTAAAAATTCGAAATAGTAACCGAGTTTAATTATATAAGTATGGTATTGTGGATATATTCATAAACAGTACTCAAGGCTAATAAAACATTTTAAATTCTTGGGCTCCCTTCAAACAAATAGAGTAGAGTAGTTTATTTGACCAAAGAACATTTATGGCAAGTCACAAAACAATATAGCTTTAGGCTCAATATTGACCTTTAAGAGTAGGTATAAAAGTTATTTAGAAACGGCAAATTAACATATATTTAAAAACTACAAGTTTACATATAAAATTATAGCTGAGAAATCGACAGTATAACAACTAATAATACTAGATAATTGTTAGAACAATACAGAACATTTTAAAAGAGAATAGTGATGAAAAACATTAATGAGAGATACATATTTTAATACACAATGAGCTGGCTGAAACAACATAGCTATTAATATCATTTTTGAATTCCAATATTTTGACAGAGTTATCAAAGGGATGTTATAGAGATTCAGAGAATTTTTGCAGCCGACAGCTAATCTATGTTGTGGAATAGACAGTAAATCAGCTGATCTCATGTTATAATCCTGCGAATCTGAGGGTCTGGAGAATTTGCTCCCATTTGGTGTATACTGAATAAGGAGTCGAGCAACTCAAATATTAAAATTTATGAATAAGGAAGCAGCTAGTTCTTCCTTTGTGGAATTTTTATAGAAGTTGTATAAACATGTTTGATTAAAGATGTCCACAAAAAAGGCCTTATTTTTTAAAGTTTTATTAAGCTTTCATAATACAATAGACATTCTACGATAATCACTAAACATTCAGCTTCTCAATATTTCGGGGCGGGACTTTCCAATTTGCTGTAATCCACATTCGGAGAATAAAACTGCAACATACGAAAATTCAAATACAGATCAGAATGAAATGAGCTCGGCTTACCTTGTACTGCTTCTCCCTGAATTCTTCGTTGGATATTTGTCCTGAAGCGCGGCTCCACTGAACATCTGGGTTTCTGGTGGCCAACCTCAATGTGTAGAAGCCAGCTCCAAGACAACCCAGAGCAGTACAGAAATAAAGGGGGATCAGCTGAAAATATATGATATTTAATGGAGCGGGAGTGACATAACACCAATTTCATTTTTGAATGTTATATGAAAAATTTATTGATGTAAAATAACAAGTACTTACAGCTTTGTGTTTACCCAACGATTTCATGGACATTCCTTGCATGATGAAGTTTTTATATGTATTCTTCCTTGCGAAAATGAATGCAGATTTTCCCGAGAAACTTAGGCTATTACGTACCTTCTGTCAAACTGCTGTCTGAACTCTGAACAGATTAGTAGGCAATTCCAATTCGAGCAGGGACATATGTTCAGTCTTTTCCAGACAATGAGTTCGAGAGAGAAAGAGTTTTCATGAGGGCTGTCAAATATTTTGTTATGTAATAGGGAACACCCATGATTTTCTTTTCTTTTTCTTTGCATCAGTTCGGTCCCAAAAATTACATTTTGTTAAAATAATTTCTCAAATCCCAAAATGTCGAATTTATTTTAGGGTGTTCTTTAATAGGAGAGGAGAGTCTCGCAAAAGTTGCCAACTTAAAAAAAACCTTCAAAAGTCTTCAATGGCAATAGGGAACGCGCCTGGCTCCTTTTCTCGAATATTTTGATTTGCACATAAATATTACCACCTAGAGAGCCAAGTAACAAACTTGGGAATTGAAAAAATGTTTAATATTCTTCATAATTTGAAATTGTTAACACCAATTTTGTTCATCACTTTTGAAAACATACTCCTAGCGCCTCTGATGGACGTATGCATCATTACTATACACAGTTCAATTTATTACCGCTAGTTGCTTCGAACTGTCAACTATAATTTCTTCTGCCTTCGTTTTAAGGCCTCTCTTCACGTTGGCCAATATATGTGCCAATATTGTGGCACACATATTGGCACAGAAATTTGTGAAGTTGTCCACACGTTGGAAGGTCGTTCAGTTTGCATCGGTTCAGGCCCATTAATGGACGTCAAAGCTAAAATGGAAATCGGGGTTCTAACGGCTGCTGGGGTTTATTTATTTACTACATATAAGTACTACCTAAGTGTGTACTGAAATAAGGCGAGGTTTACTTAAATCGCGTGCGGTTACTCTAGGAGCTCGTTGCAAACCCAACGTGTGGACGCGGCGGCCAACATTCCACCAACACCCCGCCAATACCCTTTGATCTGTGTTGAGAAACCAACACCACTCGTATCTCGGGCCAACGTTCCAATGCTTACCAAGCTGACAGAAACCCACCTGCTACATGTTGGTCATACGTATTGCCCACAACCATTGGCCAATATATATTGGCCAACATGAAGAAATGCCTTTATATGTTGTACTAATATTTTTATCATCATAGTATTTTCAATTGTTACTGAAACATCCCATTAAAAATGAGCTTGAATTTATGTTTGGGTTGTAATAAATAGTATTGAATATGGATATACTTGATACAACCACATCTGGCGCTAGTGTTTGGGGGAAGTTATTCAACTGAATGTCAAATCGAGTTTGAGATGTGGAACACTTTCAAACTTGAAAATTTCGAAAGAGATTTTGTATCTAAAAATGTGAACAGTTAGTAGCGCAAAATATATTGTGTGAAAAACACAACACAATAACAACTGATAAAAACGGAAGTCGAGCAACAAGTGAAAGAAGCGGCGATCTGCTGCGTTAATTTTCAAATAGCTTCGTGACAGATGACAGTCGATAATGCACGAATCAGATTGGGACAGGCACCAACACTCGGGGATATAGACAAAAATTCCCAATTAATATAACTTTTTATATACAAAACTATAAATGATTAGGGACTAAAAATAGATGATGCAGCATATTCAGTTTGTGATTCTCTACACAAGCCAGATGAAATTATTTGAGTTGGAGAGGCAGAAGTTATTGAAGATGAAGGATATTACTATATATTATAGAAAGTTCAGCATTAAACTTGGAAATTGAAAAAAATTTCAATGTTTTTCATAGTTCGAAATTAAAAACGCCACTTTTTTCATCATGTGCAAAAACTTACTCCTAGCGCCTCTGATGGACGGAAGGACCGTTACTTCACACATTTCAAACTTTTACCGCTAGTTACTCCGAAGTGTCAACTATAAGTACGAATTTACATGATCCAATAAATTGGTCAATTTTGTAACCTTGAATTTTATTGATAGGTGTAAACAGAAAATTGTCGTCAATTTGAACTTGACCAATAAATTGATGAGTTTAGAATCGGTTCTAATTTTTCATCAATATTTAGTGACAATTTGCAGTAACTTTAGGCCATGAATTGGATGCCTGCTAGAACAAAGATTTTCAGGTTATGTTATTATTTTCGCTATTTCACATACCCTACGCTAACCGCGAGAAAAATGATTGTGCGAAAAAAAACATAATTTACGTTGCATTACATTCGCAGCAAGGTGCATTGCTGAATATAAAATACAGAGATGTAGAAGATGGTGGATTAGAGCTTGGATTGAGAAAAGACGGAAAGAAAACTTGATATTAATTCACACAAAAATTTCCTGAGTGCAGATCCTAATCAATCCAAACGATATTTGAGAATGGATCAGAATCAATTCAATAAGCTATTGAATAATATTCGGAACTTTTCCTATACTTGAACCATTTCTTGTCAGTATGTTGGTATTCCTGAGTAAAAACTGTTGCCAAAATTGACCAATAATTGTCAGGTGTAAATATAACCCATATTGGTCAATTTTATTGTTCAATTTTATTGGATCGTGTGAATTCGCACTAATTTAATTTGTCTTCGTTTAAATGTTGTACTAATAATTATATTATATCATAGTATTTTCAATTTTTACCGAAACATCACATTGAAAGTGTTTCGGTTGTAAGAAATAGCAATAATCCTGAAACAGGCTAGTGTTTGGGGGAAGTTCAGCACAAGTCGCCAACTTGTGGCAATTGTTTGAGTTTGGTTGTATAGAAAATCGCAAATTTGATATATTAGTTCAATTATTACTTTTGGCCATGAAGCGCTTATATATTTCTCATATCAAATGTGTAATTCATAGAGATTTTGTGTCCAAAAATGTGAAAAGTTGGCAGCGCAAAACAATGACAACGGAGTTTTTTGTCTAAGAGGAGATTGGCGCGGTGGGTTTACGTCCGACTCATGATCGAAAGGCCGTGAGTTCGATGCTCGGCCAGGGCAGACATTTTTCATTTAATTTGAGAGAATTAAATGTTTAGTTTCGTAGCCGGACCGAGGATGGTCCTCGACGATTCACTGTTGCGTTCAAATTAACAGTGCTGCTCCTATGTGGCGTATGGAGTTAGTAACAAGGCCTACCAAGACTGTGTTAATGGTACATTCTATGTACCATATGACGAGCATGTGCATTAAAATATATAAATAATAAATAGAAAGGGATGCAGTATTGCCTAGAGCAAGACCAGCTGCATTCCAATGATACACCTCCCTGTCTACGCCGGTTCAAGGCCGCAGGGGAGTTTGTCCTATATGGCGCCGAGTGGAAGCCGACGGACAATAATGTTAAAGAGAGAGAGAGAGTGAGTTTTTTGTAAAATTATCGTTCTGTGTCTACTGACATAATAGAGAGTTTGCGCATGGGGGGTTTTTCGCTTATGATTTTGACATCAGTCTTATAAGTATTACGTAATAAGTATACACGTAAGGAAAACCTGTTTCCCATACACTATTTCTGAAAATAGTGGGAACAATCAAAAACACTCACTTATAAATGGCATGACAGATGAAAGCGGTTTGTGATTAGTTGACATTTGACAATTTTATTTCGAAAACAAATATACTCAATTTTGTTGTAAAAAAAGGAGTGAATATCCCATAATCTACTTGGATATGCAAAGCGCCTAAGTAAAAGACACAACCCTTCAACTCCTGAAACAAACATCAATAGGCCTTTTCATTTAGATGATTTTTTAAGGCGCATGCGCTCGTTTTGAGACCCAAAGTCTGATTGGCTATTGGGAAAGTGAATAGCCTTTGGTTAGTTTTGAAATAACAATTTGAGATTGGCTTAGTTCAAAATTAGCGGTATTTTCACATTGTCAACAGTCAACTTCATGACAAATGCACCTGCATACATTCATTGCGTTCCACTAAGCACTCACAACGATCACGCTCACGACCACGGTTTTCGCCGTTCCGCTTGGTTCTGGGCGTCACAATCATAAACTCAAGTGGAATGGATTTTGGAGCGTTTTGAGCGTTCATTTAAATAATACAAATGGCGCGTCTGTAAAAACAAAACAAAAGGTTGATGAGGTTACGTTACAATTTGTAAGTGGTATCATTAAGTTTTCTTAATTATTGGTTAACTAGATTTATAAAAAAAATACATATATACTTTAATTTTAGAGTAGTATTTAACTAATTTATGTTCGTATATAATAAAAATGCCTTTTATGGAAATTTGTTGGTGCGTCGAAATAATGCTTCACAAAGTACTAGTTCGTCCAGCTCAGACGAAGAATAGAATACAATTTTACAAAAATATAATCGTGAAAAACGAAAACTTAGACCACGTATTATTGATTACGATAAGGTAATTACTCGATATTCAGATGAAGAATTCAAAAGTCATTTTAGGTGAATTATTTTTTGTCACTTAATACACTGTAGATTTTGAAAATTTTACTCATATAATTTTTTATTGATCTCTTCAGACTTTCAAGATGTACATCCAATTATTTACATGAGCTGATACAAGAAGATTCAGTTCGACGTGTTCCCGGATGTCCTACAATTCCTTCTCGTCATCAATTGATCATAGCTCTTTGGATAATGGCCACAACAGATTCTTATAGGTCAATTTTTTTTTAAATTAACTATTTTAGTGTTATGTACCATAATTCACAAGTATAAAATTAAACCCTTTTTTTCATTTTTATCATAGATCAGTCTGTGACAGATTTAACGTAGGACCATAGAAATATAATAAACACATTTCTATGCGTAGGACGAGCTACTGCTGTAAGAGCTGTACGTCGAGTGTGTCATGCCTTATTCAATAAAGCTTTCAGTTTCTCAAAACGCTCACGTCGACCCACCTCTTGAGATGGGTCGTTGTGGGCTCGGCGTGAGCGAAATTAATGACATCATAAGTGACGTTTTCGCCACGACCATAACGACCGTGGTCGTCATGTGGAACGGCTGTAGGAACATTTTGATCGTTGTGAGCGCTTAGTGGAACGCACTCATTGGCGTTCGTAACTTTCTTTGTAGGTTAAGTACTTATTACCTATTTTATACCGCCAAAAACCTTTCATTCGTAGATAAAATAATGTACACGAATATTTTCTAATAGTGAGTTTTCTTCTCCATGTAAATTCAAGTCAACTATCCATAGAAAAACTCGGAAATATTTTATTTCCTTTAAAAAAAAAATTGCCGTCGATGCCGTTGGGTCTGACAGGTAAACAAAGTTAGTCATTTGTCATCTAAATGAAAAAGAGTATTAGAATTCACTTATGCTTACAATGAATAATTTGGTTACCCCCAATAACATGTCTATCAAAGGTTTCAAATCTACGTGGAAGTTGCAGAGCGTTGAAAAGCTTGTAAATGTCTTCTCTGTCGAAACGAAACATATATTTGAAATTATTTTCTGGTATATTATATATATTAAAGGCGACACGATTAAACATGCATTCTTTTTCAGTTAATTCTTGCTGGATTAATTTGTAGAGAAGATAATTTTCGATTACATCATCGTCCTCCTTGAAAATAAATTGTTGAAAGTCGAGCTAGCCATTCCTTCTTTTTTTCGCAAATTGAATTTTGAGGTTATGTTCTTTATTTCTTTTCATATTTTCAAGCCTAAGGTAAACACTCTATGCGCAAACACCAAGATAAATTACAGTTTCTGTACGGTATAATTTGTCTATGAGCATTTCGTAAAACCTCCTTCCGCAAACTCTCTATTGAAGACAACTTTTGAAACCCCTACACTAAAGATATCTCTTCAACTGAAAGACAGAGAGATCTTCCAAGTGTAACACCCTGTAAGGTGTTATGTTATTGTTGTTTTTTTTTAAATTTTTTGGCCTTATGAAAGTTATCTATTTTTCTGGAAATTATGAGTTTGAAATTTTATTATTGTAAGAAATACTGGAAGAGCTCATATCTTAGTCAATTAGAAATTTTATTTTCTTTCATTGAAATAATATTCATGAAAGTTGTTGAATTTATTATAAGTGAAATATTTCTCTTTATGGTGCTTACTGGAAGTCAACCATCAATCTTCGATGGGAGATTGAAAAATAATCAATGATCGGTTTGGAGTTGAATTGTTTATTTAAGTTCGGACGTTGTGTTAAGATTTCTTCACACAGTTAAGTGTTATGGTCTAATTGCCGTTGTGCTGAAATAACAAGAATTATTCGGGGAAATACTTCATCTAGAAAAATCACGCAATAATAAGTAGCCAATAGGATTTGAATATGCAAAAGTACCACTTAAATGAAAGACCAATAAGTGATTTTAAAATGGGGGCTACGCCTTGACTCTTACTTGGAGCGGAAAAAAAATTAGATTAAATTAGGAATTCGGTCTACGGGCTTCACCCGAACAGACGTGCTAGGCACGGGCGAAGTGGTTCGGCAGAAAATGTTCGGTAACAGATTCGGGTTTTTTTATACGACGGTGGGGAATGATATTTTGTTTGATTAACATTTTGAAGCGTCGAGGATTATTTATATGAAATTTCGGGATAAAGTGAGTTTTTCGTGAGTCAAAATGGGTGGTGTTTAAGTATGGGATTTTTATTGTATCGGTAAATCGAAAGGGAATATACGAGTGTCTATGAAACATGAGACAGAAAACATGGGACAACTATTTGGAAAAATTGGTTATTGGTGGCAACGATTGTTCTACAGGGTAAGTGCAAAGCTTTTAGGAAAAAAGTAGTTTAACGCTGGATTTAATTTTACTCTTGGGGTGAACCACATGTACAAAAATCGTTCGTATTTATGCAGGTGTATTACCTGTTCTGGTATTGACGCCAATGCACAAAAAGTTTTATTAAAATTAGGGAATTATCGGTAAACATAAAAATTGGGGGTTTGAGTTTTTTTTTCAATGGTGACTAGCGGCGGGATGTTTGGATTCTTCTCTTTTTGCTTGTTATATTTTTTTCATGTATAGGTTGAAAAGCATATATGAGGGTGATTTGGTATGAGAACATTTTTATAGCCTCTAGTAAAGCTATAGAGGGATATATTTCACGCATTTTGGGTGTTGGGCCCATGAACATTAAATATAATGTTTGAAAATTATTAGAAATAGGATTTGATAAGTTCTATGAAGTTGAATATTTGAGTTGACCTTATTTCGAGCTCTTGTTTCAATACAAAAAACGATGTAATACATTTTTAAGATGTTTTGAAAAAAAAAAATGTAATTTTTTTCCTTTTCCTCATTATATGGTGGTTAATAATTAATTCGGTATTTTCATTGTAGTAGAGTTTACAACCTCCTCAAGAACTTTTATGGAAAAAAAAATCACCAAAGACTTTGAGCCGAATTCTAGCTCTTTTGGACTAGAAGGTGATAAAACCAGTGAAAAAAGAAATTGATGTGAAAAATTTAAAAACAACTTAATGGTGACAGTGTTAGAGCCCTTTATTAGATTTATTGTATTCAATAGAGCAAAAGAAAGAGCTCATTTTGGTTAGGGCAAACATATATAAATATATATGAAAATAAGGGCAGGTCCTTTCCAAGGTGGACATCAGAGAAAGATATGGTTAGTAAGTATGAATATTTCTTTCCAAAGGTATTGAAAAAATGGTAAAACAGAGAACTGTCGATAGACAGGCTCTCCGTTATAAATGGTGACATCAGCGGGACATTTTTTTTATGAAGATCATTGTTATTCATTTTTACTGAAGTGACTAGTATTACAGGGGTGACAGCGTCGAGAAAGTTATGAAAAGATAAATTTCTCCTTGTCAGGTAAAGTTAAAGGTATTATAATTTTTTTTTTCTATATAAAACAGGGAAATGGGTCTAAAGCTAATTTAGCCTTGTTACACAAGGACACCACATCCTGAAGATCTGCCCCAGGAGTATATTTAGGGAATAAAGTCGTCATATTTTGTGAAAAAAAAAGGATTGAATGAGAGAATACACAACACATTAACAACTGAAGTCAAGCAACAAGAGAAATAATTGGCGTTCTTCGGCGTCAAGATTCAAATGGCACAGTCACAGATTACAGTCACAGAATACCCTAACTACACAGAAGCATAAGTAAAAGGCGGTACTTTGATCTTCAAGGGGCGAATTTTCGTGACATTCCTTCTCTGCTAAGTCGTACATTTGTCACTTTTGAGTGGCAAATTTGAATTAAATAAAGTTCTAGGTGCACCTAGTTTCAGCATGGTTATCGATTCGATTGGAAAATATATTTTGGGTTTCCTTCTCAGTTGACTTTTAACTTTTGTAAGATTACACAAAAAAACAAAGCAAATAGTTTCAAAGTTACAATGATAAACAATACAATTAAGTATATATATAATTTCGACGTTTCGGCACCCATTTTGGAGCCATTTAAAAAAAAAGTGGAAAAAATATAGAAATATAAGTTCTTGATGACAGTAAAAGAGGGAAGTGATTTCCAGCCGAGGTCTCAATCTGCCTACTCCTCAGGTGTTGGTCACTTAGGAAAGAAAATGATTTCCAACCGAGGTCTCAATCTGCCTACTCCTAGGTTGTATTTACTTGGGTGAGGTTCGGGATTTTGTAACTCGACCCCGGGGTCTGTTTTCTAAGTGACAACACCTGAGGAGTAGGCAGATTGAGACCTCAGGGGAAATCACATTGCTACCTCAGTGACTACAACCTATATAGGAGTAGCTAGGCAGTTTGTGTACTTGGTTGGAAATATCACTTCCCTCTTTTAGTCTTATCAATAACTTATATTTCTATATTTTTCCACTTTTCTTGAAAATGACTCCAAAAAGGGAGCCGAAAGGTCGAAATTACCAAATGTCAAGACGAGTTTCAACCCGAACTTTTAATATTCATAATAATCATGACCGCGGAAACCTATCCGAACATATATTATATATATATATATATATATTATATATATATTTATATATATATATATATATATATATATATATATATATACCGTACCTCTGGGACACACAAGAGGATTCTGGAAAATTTCCCCGCCGTCGGTGTTTAGCCCTGGTCGCAAAAATAGGCCGACATAAAATAAAAAAATTCGATATTTTATTACGAAAAAACCCATTTGTGATAACAAATTATTAACATATTCATTTATTTATATATTTATAAACCCCGTGGTCTTTGCTGGGCGGCAACAATTTGAAATGTTTAAATTACTTATTTATTTACTTTTATCAATAATGTATTTCACTGTTGAAAAATCATACTCGAAATTTTAAATTGTTATTGGCAGAACCGGACAGAAACTATTAATGTGTATGTTTTTTTATTGTTTGCAGGAAAAGTGTATCACCAGATTTTTACATATGACATATGACAGAAGAATATTTAAGTCATTCATCATAAAAAACTAGTTGGCCCACTTGAATATTCGTATTTTGCAATAAAAAATTATTAATCTTCAACTTTAAAAGTTTTTGATAATATTTGGACTATAAATCTCAAAGGATGTCCCCCATCTTGGAGCCACCATTTGGAATTTTGATAAAACATGTATAATCTCCGACCCCAGACACAAATTTCAATACTTAATGACGATCGATCAAATTGCCTTATTAAAAATTTTAATTTTTGGTTGAAAAGTTCTAAACCAGAAGTCGTCCATTTTAGTTTTCGACCCATCTTATTTATAAACTTCATCTAGGTCCCTATGTCAGCTTTGACGGAAAATAATTTTTCCATTCCGAAGTTACAGAAGTGTAAGTTCCCTACGTGTTATGTATCGCCTTTACTAAATCATTTGGCACGCCTATGGAATTTCTCGTGATACAATAGATAGAGTGAATTCAGTATTGAGACAGCACAATGGTAGGAAGAGAGGGGGAAAACACGAGTGGACACGATTGTCATCGTGTGCAGCAGTGTCATGACATGCAGCGGTTGAACGGTTACCTTTGTTAGGTTAATAATTGGGTATCTAGTGTAGTTTATTCAATTTTGTTTACTGTTACATTGCAAAAATGCCCTGGGATCTGGGTTAAGTACTTTCCAGTAGCGGAAGAAGAAATTCTGGCGAATGCTATCGAATTCATGATAGTCTTGTGTATAACTTTTACTAAATCATTTGGTACGCCTATGGAATTTGTCGTAATAGCTTTGCTTCGGACATTTTCGAAAGGAACTGTTCATTAAGTGGGGGAAGGACAAACATGCTGTCTCAATAGTGAATCAAATTTCAATTAGGATCCATCCGTGGATCCGACCACAAAACACATACACATGTATGTGTTTTGTGGATCCGACCACTGAATTCCCCATGTATTATAAATATATATTACATTGCCCATTGCTTTGACATTCAATCTGGTAAAACAAAATTCCAATCTAATCGAAAAGAAAAACAGAAAATTTATCAATTATAATAAACTCAGACAGGAATTGGGGAAGGAACTATGGGTCGATATATACAATCAAGATGATATAGAATCAATTGGGAAGGAAATCGACCGATGAGGGCACCACCGTTTTCTACAAATGGCGGCATTATACAGGCTTCAGTAATATTTGAATTTTGTGTTTACATTTTTATTTGTGCGTTTAATAACATTTAGAACTTTTTAGTGAAGTGGTGGATAATATATTGTGACTGAGAAACGTTTAATAGAGATCTATTTGTGCGATTGAAGACGTGACAATACCCTTATTTGTTGAAATATTCAATTTTCCTAACCTGTTCATTTTGGGTTTTAGATTTGTTCTGAAGTTTTGGTGAATTGACTTTGATATTCATTTTCTTTCGAGTTTTCCAGGTATTTAACTGATCAATTACAATCTTATTTACTGATATTATATATTTTTTAGATACATTGACATGAATTTCTACCTAGGAATAGACAAGTTGTTCATGTATTTGGAGGCTACTCCAAACTCACGATGCATCAATGAAGGACAGGCAGTTTTGAACGCTGGCCACATTGTCGTGTGGCATTACAGAAAAAAGTCCTCAAAGTCTCGAACTATTTGCCCTCTGTTTGGAAAGCGGCGGACTTAATAATGCAATGGTTATAAAGGAGGTGATTGGCATTCAAAAGCAGTAAAATATTTTTGGCCCAAAGGATTCACAAATAAGTAAGTCCATTTGTTATATTCAGCAATTTCAATCTAACTCTGAATAACACCTACAATTTTCTTGGTCATTTGTGAGTGATATTTGAAAAATCTTGTTTGGAAACCCCAATTCATTTTTTTTAATAGGTCCACCAGGCATGGGATCAATACTGAATCAGAGGCAAGAGCCTCATATGCTTTGAGGAATAGTTACGTCAAAGAAATTGTTGTGAACATTTGTAAAGAGCAGCCATGGCTGGCTTATTCCTCAGAGGAATTGTTAAAAATGGACTACCTGTGAAACTACTGGAAATCAAGTGCCCTTTCATAGGTTAGTAGTCGATAATTGTGTAAGTAGTGTCTTAATACACTGTTTTTTATAGGTAAAAAGAAACCGGCCATTGAATTCGTTCATGAATGCAGTTACTTGATTATCGATAATGATCGGCTATCGTTGAGGAAAAAGCATCCATATTATTGCCAGGTTCAACTAGGAATGGAGATCCAAAGACTTTTCGAATATAGTTATCAAGCATCATAAAACGTTTAGCAATATAATGTTGCAGACAATTTATTTGAACAAAATGTTGCATGTAATTTGTTTATATAAACAATAAAACTTGATTTTCCAATTTAATTTTTTATCGTTAGTAATTTTACTGTATTTATATATATATATATATATATATATATATATACATATATATAAGCAACTTGCAGGTACAATCAAGCATTCCTTCCACTCTAAGCACCTCACTTTGCATTTCACATGAAACTTTTTGTCACTCGCAAACTTATACATTACAACCTATCTTCAAACAATCACACATAGATCCTACCCGTCTTCTAAATATGAAAATCTTTCTCAACATCAAACCCTGTTATCAATCTTACTTATCTTATTTATTCAACTTATACAAATTCTTATCAGTCTGTACCATTATCATTTGGCGTTTTTATTTTTCTTCTACTTTGCTCTAATATGTAATTCTTTAACGACTTTGTCGTCGATAACATTAATTTCTTCTGACAGTAAAATAAGCCTATCTAATTCACCTCGGAATGAAAGATAATAAGCTATAAATCTTTGTTTTGGTTTTTCAAACCTCTCATAAGATCTCGTGTCCGCGTCTTGAAATATTCAAGGTCAAATGTCGCAAAAATTGGTTTTTCGTAAATATCTCACTTCCTATGCTCCCAATGATATTTGCATTCATTATGTAGAGCATAAAATTCTCTACAAATTTTGTTTGAAGCAATTTTTCATACGTTCAACCGTTTTTGAGAAAGAGGGCGAAGTTGTCGGTTCCAGCATTTCATTTTGTAGTACCCAACCCCATTCCTGGGGTTCTAAATCGTTCCATAACCAAGTTTGAATCTAGTATAGACACGATTTATATGTTGATGAGCTGCTGCACTAAAGAATAAGTGAATAATTAACTTTATAAGCCGTACTATGTTATAGGATTCACGGTTGACTTTGCTTATGACATGTAAGACTGAGCTCGCACTCTATCTCAAAACGGTTAAATGTATAAAAAACTAATTGCAACAGAATTTTTAGAGAATTTCATGCTCTACAACTTCTATAATAAATGCAAATATCATTTAAAGCATAGGAAGCGATATATTTACGAAAAACCGATTTTTTCAACCTTGAATATCTCAAGACGATGACACGAGATCTTATGAGAGGTTTGAGCCAACTTTTAAAATGCCAAAACAAAGATTTATACGAATTTATAGCATATTATCTTTTGTTCCCAGATTTTCTCCCCTTTTGAAAACTATTTTGTTCCATTAATCTTGATCGATTGAAACTCAAAAATACTTAAAATAACTAGAATGTGCAGTATTATGTCAAAGTTTTGTCCTAAATGCCACGTACCTACAGGGATGATACGAAATATCATAGTTTTTTCCTCAACACACTATCTTCAGTAATCAATTTTTTTTCTATAGCTTTGTAAACATAGGGAAATTTTTAAAGCCATCCCTGATGGGTACAAAAGTAGTGTAAACTTGTATTTGTAAAAAATGGATGAGTAAACATCTTTACCTTTGAATTAGTATCCCTCAACAAGGAGTTGGTGTAAAATAAATAAATAACAATTTTGCAAAAAAATTTCGAAATCTGTGTGAGTATACTTCAAGTCTATTCATTCTGAATTATTAATTATATTTTCAGTAGTTCGAACTTAATAAATATTTGACTCAGTACATAAAAGAAAATAAAGTATAATAATTTTTTAAAAAAATTTTAAAAAATTAAAAAAAATTGTTACAGTAATACTTGGAACATTTATTGTTACATTATTGTTAATCCATTCAATACATTCATGATGACTAGTAATATCAAGAATATCTACATCTTAAATTTCGTTAAAACGAGTATTAATTCAGTAATATTTCGAATATCTATTAGTACATGCAATAATCCATTCAATACATTGATGATAAATTTCAACATCAAGAATATCTACATCATAAATCTAGTTAGAAAGGTTAAATAAAAATATTGATACAATAGGTAATCTACAACATAAATCTTGTTCAAAATATAAAAATATCAATACAGTAATATTTAGAACATATATTGGTACATGGAATAATCCATTCAATTCGGCGAATACCCCAATGGATGAAGGTAAGTTCAACAGAAGCTTATATCCCACTTCATTTTGAAGAATTAATTGGTTGTTTCATCAATTCTGTGTAAACTGTTCAGATGCTAGATGAACATGAAAAAAAAAAGAAAGATTAAGAAAATAGTCCATGCCACGTATAGTTCTAATTAATTAGTAGAAAAAATTAAGTCTGCTCCACAGTAAGAAGCATTTATTTCTAGGAAAAAAATAGCAATGCATTTCGGCAAAGTATTTTGCCATCTTCAGGCTCTCTAAAATATACATAAAAACGATACAAAGGTGAACATCGTAAAAATTGATAGAAGAAATAAACAACATCACTGACTTATAGCTCGTCCAGTATTGAAACGACCGTTTGGTAGGTAGAGTGGACACAATTTGATGTGGCTGCTTATGCTACGGTGAATCTTCACCAGTGTCTTGTCATGCAGCGTTTGAAAGGTTAGGTTTGTTTGATTAATAAATAGGTAGTGCAGTTATTTATGCAACTTTGCAATAGTTTACTTGTTACCTTGCCAAAATGCCCTCTGGCAGAGATTTGTCGAGAAAATATTTTTCCATTCAGAAGTTATAGGAGTGTAAGTTCTCTCGCTGTGTATCGCCTATACCAAATAATTTGGTACGCCTATGGAATTTCTATTGATAGCCACAGTTAGACAATGGTTTGGGAATCTTCGAGAAAAATTGGTTGTTAGATAGGAAAGGCCAAAGTGGTCGTTTCAATACTGACGAGCTATACATCAACATTGAAGTTAAAATGTCAACTCATTAATTTAGTTGATAACCTTTGTTATTAACTTTTACGATGGCCACTCTTGTATCATTTTTATGTATATTTTAGAGAGCCTGAAGATGGCAAAATACTCTGCCAAAATGCCTTGCTAATTTCTTTCCTATAAATAAATGCATTTTACTGTGGACCAGACTTTATTTTTTCTACTAATGAAAAAAAAAGTTTGATAATTTTTTTCAAGGAATAAACAATATTATGACTTTTTAATAAAATAACCAGAGGTTGTGAGGTATCCCATGTTACATTTTTCATATAAAGTATGGAGTAATTTTCGAATGTTTTGAAAAAAAATAGAAATAACTAAATCTTCACCTTCATTGGCAAATGCCACTGTGCCAATCAAAGGACGCTTGTGATCTCGGGGATTACACAGTTCTTTGATATATTCTGTATACTGTGCATGTGCTCAGTCATGAAAACAAAATGTGTATATATATATATATATATATATATATATATATATCTGAGGGCTATGTCCATTAAATTCCTTCCATTTTGTTTTTAACAGTCCCCTCGATATTACTCTCTTTCATATATATATATATATATATATATATATATATATATATATATATATATATATATATATATATATATATACTAGCTGGTACCCGCGACTTCATCCGCGTAGAATTGGTATTTTTCCTGTTTTTTTGTGTTGTTTCATCTAGCTTATGCCTGTGGCTTCCGTTTCCAGTATGCCGTTATCTCGTTTGGTGCCATAATTGATTTTACAGCTACAGTAACGTTCTGTGACGACTATTACAAATTCACTAACCCCTTTTCAACCCTTTAGGGACAGAATTTTCAAGTTAGGTTGAACACGATTTCTTCATTTGTAATAGAGAGCCAAAACACGAATGTTCATGATCGTAACTCAAAACTAACTGAAGCCCCATACAAATTTTCACTCCCTTTAGGGTATGAATTTCTAAATTCACTGTAACAGGTATTCCTTTATTTGTTACAATGACCCCTCAAATACAAATTTTCATGACCCTAACTTAAAAGCATTTTAAAACACAGAAACACGTATTTCCTCATTTGTAACAAAGACCTCAAATACCAATTTTCATGAGCCTAACCTAAAACCTAACGGAACCTCTATACAAACTTTCACCCCTTTAGAGGTTTAATTTCTAAAACACAGAAACACATATCTCTTCATTTGTAACAAAGACCTCAAATACCAATTTACATGAGCCTAACCTAAAAACTAACGGAACCCTCATACAAACTGCCAATCCCCATTTAACCCCCCATTTCACAACGTCAGGGATTAAATTTTCAAAAACACAGAAAAACGTATTTCTTCATTTGTAATAAAGACCTCAAATACCAATTTTCATGAGCCTACCTAAAAACTAACGGAACCCTTATTCTAACTGCCAATCCCCATTTCACACGTCAGGGTTGAATTTTCAAAACACAGAAACACGTATTTATTCATTTGTAACAAAGACCTCAAATGCCCATTTTATTTCCTCAACTTAAAACTAACGGTAGTCCTATACAAAATTTCGACCCCATTTTAACGCTTTAGGGTTGAATTTTCAAAACACGTGTTTAATTGAGAGAACTCCAAAGCACTATCCTACTAGCATTTAGAAAATTGCATATGTATTGTCTGCACTTTAGATTGAAATATACTTTTATTTAAACTAAACCTACCTTCTCCGTAAACTTCATTCACAAGTGTGTGGCACTTCCTTCCATAATATCTAAAGTTTCTATACTTGAACGAGGATTATCAGTTCTTTCCTGTGCTGGTCTTTTTGGAGTTATACCCTTGATCCCTTCTTCTCGTTTGGCAAATTCAAACTCGGAACCGCTATTCTTTTCAGCCTAGGCTTTTGAGTTGCACAATCTGAAATCATCATTATCTTTATTTGACTCCTATATGAAGAGGTAGAAAAACAAAATAAGATTCCTCCAGATGACTACCATCAATTATATTCCTAGTATACAATGAAAAACTAGTTTTAGACCAGTGTATAAAAAAGACACACTATTTCAGACATTGACAGAAATTACAAGTGGTGAAAAAATTATATTTTACAAAACTACGTTATCCTAATCATATTATTTATATGTCTGTTGATAAAAATGAAATATTTCACAAAGAATACATTGAAATGAATATATAGGCATACTGGCAATTAGATTTCGTTGTACTAACCTGGTAAGATGAAATCATCCCTTGCGAAATGAAGTAAACATACCACTGCCGCTCTCGAGCCTGGTTTTTTTGAGTTTAAATTATTTATCCAAGCCTTATATTGTAAATTTTTGCCCGGAGTCCAAGTTTAGTGACTCCATATATTGCTACTCCTTCTTTTCAGGAAACTTGTGAAAAGAGAGGTTACAAATTCACGCTACTCCTGCTATTACAACCAAACGCCCAACAGTATATATGGCTCGGCGAACGAACTTTCGACATTGTCTTCGGTTTAAAAAAATTCCAATTTGTTGTTAGCTAGTATTTACACAGCAAATCGTGAAAATAACACAACAGTCATATGGCGGCAATATAAACGAGCCTGCACTTGACAGTTCAGTTCATCTCCGACAGGGGTCGTATCAGGATGATTAATTCTCCAATAGCCGGTGCATTTATCAAAATATTACAATTCTACATTGAAAAAACTACTGTCACTGTGACTGTAAACAACAAAAATCGCCCGAGAACCAAATGGATAACACCTGAAATAATAGCAATTGTTGATGGAAAAAATGATTTATATAAAAAAGTGAGAACAGATCCGGATAATATAGAGCTTTGGGAAGAATACAAACATCTTAAATATCACCTAAATAAGATGATACTAGCAGCTAAGAAAATATATGCCAATCAAATAACAGAAAAAAATAAAAACAGTACAAAAGGCCTCTGGAAAACTGTCAATGAAATTTGCCACAAATCCGGAAACATTACAAAAATAAAAGGAATAAAACTTAACAAGGATGTAATAATACATGATCAATTAGAAATTTGCAACAGATTCAATGAATATTATAGCAAATTAGGCGAAAATCTTGCAATGAAAATAACGGAACCTTCAGATTTTGATTATTCTGAAAACATAGTAGACAGCACTATGTACGTATTCCCAACTGATGAAAATGAAGTCAAAGGGATAATACTGCAACTAAAACCAAAAAAATCTCCGGGTGATGACGATATTCGATCTGAAACTCTTAAAGAAATAGTAAATGAAATCAAAGGCCCACTGACCCATTTAATAAATCGGTGTTTGCATACAGGGTATTTTCCGAAAATCCTGAAAACAGGACTAATCAAACCACTGTTAAAAATGGAGAAAATATGAATAAATGGTGAATTACAGGCCACTATCACTTATCTCTAACATATCTAAAATCGTAGAAAAGATATTGAAAAAAAGAATATTGTCTTTTCTGAATAAACATCAAGTTCTCTCGGATAAACAATTTGGTTTTAGAGAAGGAAAATCGACGGAAGATGCAATACTCGCTTTATCATCCTATATTTATGAAGCACTGGATAAAAAAAGGCTACCTTGTGCATATTCGTTGATCTTTCGAAAGCATTCGACACTGTTTGCCACAATACATTATTGAACAAAATATCCTCATATGGACTAAGAGGAAATATTTATAGAATTCTTAAAAGTTATTTGACTGATAGAAAACAGAGGGTAAGCATCAATGGTGCAACCAGCCAATACGAGAATGTTTCCTATGGAGTCCCACAAGGTACTGTACTGGGACCATTATTGTTTACTATCTATATTAACGGTCTACTCGACATGAAAACACAAGGAAATATTCTGAGCTTTGCAGACGATACAGCCATACTGTATAAATCCAATACATGGCCGGAAGGATCTTGTAAAAACTGAATTTTCTGAAAATAGAAAAATGGTTTAGAGGTAATAAATAAACATTATTATTTCTTATGGGTCTAAAAATTACGCGAATCTCTCGCCTGTTTTTAGATGCTTTGGAAAATTTCTTAAGATTTATTTCTGTTGAACTAGATTCATTGAACATTTGTCAACAAGCTACAATCAAAATTTTAGAATAAAATTGAATATTTTCAAAATAATTGATGAATATAAAATTGGTGGGCGAATTCGATGGAAGTTTGTCTTAGCTTCATTTAGTTATTGATTGATGGAGGCAAAGTTTGGCTGAAAATTCAAAGTTATAAACATACCTGAGATCTCGGGTTTCAGACATACATAATGATGCAGTGTTCTCTGATGGCGGAGAAAAAACATTGAAATATTGCATTGTTTTGCGCCTGCTTGCAATTTGCAATCACAGACACCCAAGTGATTGCAATTTCTATTTAATGCCAACAAAATAAAAAGATTTAAACATGTGGATAAAATACTGGCATGGTATGTAACAAATACATTAAGGAGATTAATTATGAATATTACTGTTTTGAACGTGAATTTTCAGTCGAACTGACAAAAAACCCAATAAAAATGTCGAGTGTGTAGTTGTTACTTCAAAGATGGTTTGAAAGAAAAAGGACGTTCATAATTTGTAATCCAGGATCCAAATTACACATTTCTGAATGTGCAGACTGTTTTCACCCCGTTGAATGCATTTCATATCATCCTGAAAGTACCTATTCATTTATAACTGATAGCTTGATAATTCTCGAAGCCATTTTTGATGGGTTTTAACTAAGATGTCTAAAAACATGGTGTATTCACTTATACCTGTAAAATATTGGGACAAACTGGGGGACAACAGCCCACTTGATAAAGGGAGTTATCTAGAGTTTCAGATGGCGCCGACGTCGTTTCTTGTCATAATTCAGTAAACTGCAATTTCATACCACACAGGGTGTTTTTGTGATTTGTGTCTCCTGATCCGTTCTGTGATTGTGCTTTTGTCGCCTTTGAGGTTATGTCAATTCGTTGTGAAATATTTTGAGGTTGATCGATCGATGTAACATATTTTAGAACAAACTATTCCATGTACTTATGTCAGTGTTATCATATATTGTCGGTATTATATATATAATAACCCTGAGTGTTATATAGAATTTTCGAGAGGGTTCCGAAATAATTCTAATTATGAACCGTACCAATTTATTTTGTATGGTTAATTTTCTATGGATACAGCTCCACCGAGTTGGTACTTATGTATTTCTGTCCCTGTTTGCTCGTGATAAAAGTCTTATTATGGAGCGGATAATGATTTTATGAAGTGCTGTACATTACATACAATTACTTAATTGAGCTTTCAAACCAATTATAGTACGGGAGATGCAATCTCTTTCGTTTTCTGACAAATCTATATTGTAGTCTGAAGGAAGTGTTTTGCGACATATCTAAAGCTTTTGACTGTTACGTAAGCTTCATCTCTACAGCTTCAGACGACGAAGCTTCAATTGGTTCAAATACTTTCTGAGTGAAAGAACCTCTCAGCTTTTTGACAAATTAAGAGGTGTTCACTATTTTGGCAGACAACCCGACTATCTTATCGCAAGAACTCAAATTACCTTCATATAGCGGTGTAAAAATAGCTTAAAATCATGCATTATTTTGGAATCCTGTAGGACTCCATGGATTTCCCTAAAACCGTCTGATATTACTTAGAAATTGCTTGCAGAAAAAAGTTATAAACTTATATTCGTGCCCTGCTTGTTTATTAATTGTTTAAACAATGAAAAACAATTTTGTTAGGAACATTTTAGGCAAATTGATGCTATAGGGGTTTTTGTGGTCGCTGAACCAGAATATGACATGGAAAAAACGACGGCGTGGCCAGTCGTAAAGGTAGATTTCATGAATGATAATTTACAGCTACCTATTTGTTATTTATGTGTACATCTAAGAGAAAAAAAATCGGGTAAAATTTGTGAGATAGTGAAGCTCTATCAAACGACTTATAGTTTGCCGATATTGGGTATGGAAATGAAATATTGCGAAGTTTTTCAACAGCTGCACTTCAGAGTCGCCGCCTCACATTTTTTACGCACGTTAGCAAAAAAAGTCTGCAGCTTACAGTTTTTATTTTAAAGAAAAATTTTATCTGCCTCTTTTATGTCAATTTTTCCATTTTTGCGAGTGGCACCATTATTTATTCATTTCTTTTAAATAATCAATATACAATGTAATTTGGCAACTTATTTGTAAAATAATTAATTAGGCCCATACTTTATGGTTGGTAACTTTTCATATGTTGTTCCTTACATCATCACTAATGTACAGTAAAAAGTTCCCGCAGTCCCCTAACTTTCTGAAGCTAAAATCTAATATTATTCCACTACTAGTAAAATGACTCGTATATGTATAAATTGATTTGAATCTTCTCTGAACTTTTGCCCATTGGAATAATGTTTTTTTCAACTTGTGATTGTAATGTATCTAGGAATTAGCTAGTCAAATAATTTTATTATTACTTTTATATTTATTTTTTATATTATATATATATATATATATATATATATATATATATATATATATATATATATATATATATATATATATATATATATATATATATATATATATATATATATATATATATATATGAAAATGTTCCCCATGAGATGAGTCTTCTGACTAAAAGTATTGGAAAATTCCAGATATAGTGGATATTTTCTTCCAAAGAGCTATGGGATCCTATGGGACGGTTCGGAATTCACTAGCCAAAATCAATATATCTTCATAGAATGAAAGGTCCACGCTTCCTTTCGAAATTCATGTGTTTATTAAAAAGTGATAATCATCCTAATCTTAGTCATTAGCCTTATCGATCTTGGGAGTGGGCCTTGTTCTTCCGAATAACTGCTTGGTTTAGATCGCCGTCCTTCTCCGATTATCTCATGCGGGGTGTTACTGAAAAATAAAAGGAAAGCATTTAGATTATTTTTCCCCCCTCATATTTATTAGTAGGACTCAGCTTTTCCGGCGAAGTCATTCTAAGCCTAGCAGCCTAGACTGTCGCACACCAGGATTAATCGATTTCTCAACTTCATCAACAGATTTTATGATATCTACAATGAACTCTCTGATTTTGTTCATGTCAGAAGGTTGTTAGAGAGGTAATAGTCCGGCAGAGATGGGCAGTGAATGGCTTGGTAATAGTTTGTATCGGAAAGTTTAATGAAACAATGTCATCGTGGACATTTTCCAATTCCCTCAATTTTCATGTTAATTCATCATCTAGAGACATCAGTCCACTCTCCTACCTTTTCTCATTCCTTCGTGGAAGTTTCCATGATCCGAAAAAGGCCATTCGAGAAGAAATCACTTTGAAAAAATCTCCAGGTAGACCTCAAGAAAAATCTGATTTTTGACAGACAGATGTAAACATTGTAGTAAGTTTCGAGGATTTCATCTCATTTTCGCGCCAACTGTTCTGAGCGGGATCTTGTTCGTAGCACTATAATCTTTGTAAACGATCAATTCACAATTTTTTGCATGAAGTAATGTTGACAGAAAAAGAAAATTTCATATGTTTGAAGTTTGAAATTTTGCGTGACACAAACAACAAACATTCCTTAATAGCGCCATCTACTTATGAAGTTCTAAGCAGAATTTAACGTTTTTCATTTGTTGTACCCCAAAAATTCTAAACAAAATCGAATCAGTGAATACACCAGGGGTTTTAGGCATCTTAGTTTTAACTAAACATCACAGACAGAAATAATATCATAACCTTAATCGGACATGTAATGATTAATGATTGACACACAGCAGAAATCATCTACGATAGACTGAAATCTTTCAAACAACGCCGGTTTCAATTTTAATTTAAGGATATACAGAAGTATATTTTGATGTGGAATAGACATGAAAACACGCACTGATGATGAAGGCACCCAATATTTCATGTCTATACTAACATTCACTTTTAGATAACGTGGTTTCATCTCATAGTTGAACGTCCATAAGACTCCCATGTTTAAAAATTTGAATATGGATCTCCCTCCACAAGAGTGATTTTAACCTAATATGGCCTATAGCTTCGCTTCGGGCACTGTTCATTACAAGGGCGTCAATATGGGGGATGATAACCCCCCCCCCTCTCAAGAAAAAGGTAAATAGTAAATTACTATTTTTAAATCTAATAATCAATATAACCAAGTCCAATATACCTGAATGTTTTACTTGGATATCGATGACTCGTCTCATTCCCATCGTTGTCATACATTTTCACTACCTATTTCTCTAAGAGTATAGCAAGCTCAGAAAGGAGTTTTTCAAACCATAAAAGGTTGAAAACATGGCTTAGGGCAAGAATGGGTCAAGAAAGGTTATCAGATGCTGTTCTAGAGATGTTTGCCAAAATTAAAAAGAGGCATTTAATTTATTTTTTTTGTAAGTACTTGCTATAGAACATTAGTGTTGTTTTTTTATTTATAATAGAAGTTTATGGTTGTTTGATTTGTAATTTGTTTTCCCAAAGAAGTTTAGTTTTGTTTCTAATGCTGATATATGTTACTTATGGTAATATTTACAGCATGTTTTTTTTTTCATTGACTTAACCAAAGAGCCTTTACCCCTCCACAAGAAAAAATATCGACGCCCCTGGTTCATTTGGAGGGGGAATGCCAAACATGTTGGCTTAATAGTGAATGCACTCTACTACGGTGTTCTCCATAGAGAAACTAAAAATAAAGAGAGTTGTCAAACCTGCAGTAAAAGTTGGCACCACGTTTAGACAATGGCGACATATCTCGCAACTGGCCGAACTAAGTACAGTTGGTAAAACCGATTGAGATAAGGCGGGTTTTTCAAATGTGTTACTTTTATATGATTGATATGGTATATATTATAGTGATCGATTTGCCATTCTTGTATTCCATATGAATGGTTGTATCATATAAAATACTGGAATGGCAAATCGATCACTAATAAAATATATACAGTAATCGATTCGTAGAATCTGTTAGTTCGTTCGTGGTTAACATAAAGTTCAAAAGTAAATCTTTATTTCATGATATCTAGAACAAAATTAAACATCTTATAAAACAAGAATAATAAGTTAAACACTATAAAAACACATTTTATTGTATCTAGGACAATGTACAACTACAGACAAAACAATAATGAAACTCCGAAAAACAACAAAATTAAAAATATTCTTCAGTCGCTTATCATCAAATCAACCAAAATAAAAACATATTACATTTACAACAAACCTTCAACAATTTTGTTAATTTATTAGCACAAAGGAGACCATGTACTTCGTACTTCCTCAAATGGTGATAGAAAATGAAAACTGATGGATGGAAATAAGTACCAGTTTGTGAAAAAATTTCTGCAACTGATGGATGGAAATAACTATCAGTTTGTGAAAAGCAGCTTATATTTTACCTTGTGAAAGAATATTTCGAGGAATTTCAGCGTCAACTCGAATAACATTCCATTTTCGACGTTGGGTTCATATTTCAAGTCCATGGTATAATTTCTATAATTAATTTTTCGATGACAATTAACAGTAGAATTATTCTGAAATTATTACGTGGTTTGTCATTTTCTGACAAATGTCGAAATTGGAAAATTATCATGTCGCCAGTTGATTGCGGGCAGCGCCTCCATGCGCGACTGGCCGTACCAAAAACTTGGTGGTCAAGATCGCCAATGTTTCAAACAATCTCTTTATTTTTAATTTGTCTATGGTGTTCTCATAGGAACTTTCCATGGAGCCAAAACTATCGAATGAGCTAATAATATATAATCAGTGTAAAAAGTAAAGTTTCTTTTCCAAGTTAAATGGCATTACTTTCAAGTTAGCCAAAATACATTATAGAGATGGAACATAGCAATGGAACAACCACCTAATTTGATTTTCACAGTTCTACATAAAATCATCGAAAGCATCAATAATTATTGACGAAGACAAAAAAAATTTAACCAAATATTTGCCCCCTCGCAATATGTTTATTAAAATTATATTCGTATAATAAGTGTTTTATGAATAGTTGATCCGAACCAAAGATTGTACACCAGAAAGGATAGCCCAGATTTTATCTGCCTCCTCCAGCAGCGTGACGTCACCGCGGCACCACTACGATTGGTTTGCCATAAAGCTGGATTTATAGTTAGACGAACTGTAAACGTAGACGCACTGCAAAAAGATCAACTATAGATTTTATGTACTCTTGTTTATAAATGAACGTAAACGCATGACGTAACGTAAGTGAAACGGACTGGAACGGAAGAGTTGGCCAACTTTCATCTTTTACACTACGTTTCTTGCGTCCGGCCAATCAAAATAAAGAATTATGTGTTATGTTTTTTACAAGACGTAATTATTCATTAAATACTGGAACAGTCATTCACGTATACTTAAAAAATTGATCTGGATCAGCAGTCTTTATCTTTAAAAAATTATTGTAGGCATTATCTACTTTTCTATTACGGTTTATGGGTCTTGTTTTGTAACGTCTTAAGCTGGATTTATAGTTAGACGGACTGTAACGTAGACGCACTGTATACGTAACAAACGGACTGTTAAATATTATTGAATTTATAAATCGACGGAACGGAATTTTTGCGCATGGGTAGAAGTGATAGTGATATCCAACATAACCTACACATTATACGAATCATAAACAGCCTGTGTTGGTTTGGATTTGTATTATATTCTAAATATTTATCTATACTTCGTTTTCTGTGTCACAATGAATTATGAAATACATGAAGGTATGCTTCTTGGTGCCGTCGTGGGACTGTTGTTGTGTGCAGTAGCATTGGAAAAGTGTCGACAAACTCGAAGAACAATAATTATGCGACTAAGACGTTACAAAACAAGACCCATAAGCCGTAATAGAAAAGTAGAGAATGCCTACAATAATTTTTTAAAGATGAAGACTGCTGATCCACATCAATTTTTTAAGTATACGTGAATGACTGTTCCAGTATTTAATGAATAATTACGTCTTGTAAAAAACATAACACATAATTCTTTATTTTGATTGGCCGGACGCAAGAAACGTAGTGTAAAAGATGAAAGTTGGCCAACTCTTCCGTTCCAGTCCGTTTCACTTACGTTACGTCATGCGTTTACATCCATTTATAAACAAGAGTACATAAAATCTATAGTTGATCTTTTTGCAGTGCGTCTACGTTTACAGTCCGTCTAACTATAAATCCAGCTTTAGTCGCATAATTATTCTTCGAGTTTGTCGACACTTTTCCAATGCTACTGCACACAACAACAGTCCCACGGCACCAAGAAGCATACCTTCATGTATTTCATAATCCATTGTGACACAGAAAACGAAGCATAGATAAATATTTAGAATATAATACAAATCCAAAACAACACAGGCTGTTTATGATTCGTGTAATGTGTAGGTTATGTTGAATATCACTATCACTTCTACCCATGCGCAAAAATTCCGTTCCGTCGATTTATAAATTCAATAATATTTTACAGTCCGTTTGTTACGTATACAGTGCGTCTACGTTACAGTCCGTCTAACTATAAATCCAGCTTAAGAGTTCATGCTTTTTTCACTATTTTTAAAACCTTTTACCTTGGTGTTTTTAACTTAAACCTTTTGATTTTTTGGGTGTTTCTGGTTGGTGTGTTGATTTACTTTAGTTCCATTGAATTTTTAGATCTCTAATGCCCACGTTTTCTGTGGATAAACCATAAATTGAACTGATGCTAATCGCGTTTTGAACGTCATTTCGTGATAGGGCACTTTGTGTATCGATTTATTGAGAATATTCGTGGAAACTTTGGGCCCATTATAATAAATAGGAATTAATGAGTTGTCTCGGTTTTTACGAGTTGAAAATTTGGGTGAATTTTTTCAGAGCTTGTTGAAGGTTCTTACAAGAAACTACGACTTCCTGGCATGATCTGAAGTAAAATCAGCTTGAACTAACACTGTCTAAGGAATTATGCCCTTCAGCATTTTTCAAGAGCTATAATCACCTCAAATATTTTCAATAAATCGAAAAACAGTTAAAAAAACAAGTGTCCTATCACGAAGTGGGCTTCAACACGCACTTAACAGTGGATTCAACTTATCACTTATTGACGATCAACTATAGATGCTTATGGCACTATAAATCCACTGATCAATCAAATGATTCAGCAAACATAAACACTGAAAAAATGACGGAAAATTTTACTAACAGGAAGAAAAACCGCTGTGAAAAAGTAGAAAAATATGTGGGCACTTATGGCAGACGAACCGTCCAGGTTCTCTGGTGACGTCAAATGACGATGCAAATCCGCGCGTGTGCAGCTGAAATTTGGCGAATGTACGAAGATAGGAAATAAGCCATCTTTTCATTGTGTATAATCGTTGGAACCGAACCACCTCTTAGGATTGCATATATAGGGGTTTGAAGACAACAGTTTGTGGAATGTTTCGACAATTTAAGCTAAACTTATAACCTGTGGAATTGGCCATTAGTGCAGATATTGAATAGTTTGAGGTAGTTTTACGGTTGTTGCAATGTACTAAGCTTTGTTGAAGTAGCTCTTATGGCATAAGTATAACCTGCGGAATTGGACCCAAGAAGGTGAAAAAAATTGGCTTTCATCTTCAAATAACAGAAACTGGATTTCTCTTTGAATGTTGCATTGTTGTCACACCTCTCACTAGACTATTCAGCTGCTGGACAACCGACTCCATATCTGAAGACTGATGAGGAGAACAAAACCATTAGATCTTGTGTAGTAGTGTGTTGTGAAATAGCAGATCAAAGTATGCGAGTGATGTGCATAGTCCACCGAATAATGAATTGAATACCATTGATTAATTAAAGTAAAATTAATGGTTATAGTCTTAAGATTTATTAAATGAAAAGCATTTTTGTTTATTATAAGTCTATTGATAACTATACCCTAAGATTATCTTAATAGCACCCTTAAAAAATTTACAATAAAAGAATGAACATATTTTATACAAAATTTTCGTTTAAATTATGAACACATCTAAGAAGGCAGTGGTTGTACTTAAAAAATTAAGTAAACTAAAAATTATATGGTCGTTCCATCCGGTTTTAGGAGAAACAAACAGCACCGATTTCTATCCAGAAAGCTTGGTCGGGTTCTCCAATATCTCTTACACCCACGTCAGTAATTGGCAATCTGGATGGTTTGTCTGTAGAATATGATATCACTGTCTGTGCCCATGAGTTCTTTCGGTACTGAAATTAAAATACAAACATTAGAGACCTAGGTAGGTTCCTGCAAATAATATTTTACTATCGAAAATATATTATGCAGAGACAGATAAGTACAATGTTATCAAACAAGGTTTTTTCGTACCCTGCATTCATCTGTTAGGGCTTCGTATCGTAGTTTTCCTTTCGGTGTTATTTCTACATCATTCGAACTCATTAGTTTGATGCCTTTTCGGAAAGTGTGTCTAGTAACATCGAAATATGCTGCTGATTTTTTACAATGGTACGTGATATTTTGCGTTGCTTTGGAGGACAGAAGATGCAGGAAGCCTATTTGAGTACTGTCTGCTTTGTATGTGATCTGAAACATCATTGAAGAGGTGTTTTAAAAGAAAAGATAAACATAAAGGATCAATTATTAACTGACCTGCATTCCATGTTCAATTTCGCCTAACCAGATTTCGGGATCTCTTCCCTCATAGCGTATTTCGGGTGACCTGGCTGGTTTGGGGAAAACGCATGTTGCCCTTTTATCCATATCACAATGGACCAATATCGAGTCTCTGATGTCTCCATCATTTGGATCAACCCAGTATTGACCTTTGAACGAAAACAATATTATTTTTTGAAAATCCTATTTCTTCAGAAATAACAATTTAAAAACCTCCAAGGGAACAGGAGAAGAAAAGTTTACAGTTTAAAAATAATTTTCAGTTCAATTCTGTGCACAAGAATATCACCCAATTGTCAAAATTCAGATACATGTTATCTAAATCTGCAGTTTTGTCTCTACAGCGATAATAAGTTAAAAATTCATCACCTAAAAAATAAGTGAAAAATGTTAGTGTATGTGTATTCCCTTTCGTACAATTCTGTCCTTTATTCACGTAAAATTTTGACTCAACCTACCACTTTGTGATTCAGGATAGGCAGCCAAAATGTCCCGGCAAGTTTTTCCAGGAGAGTTCTTCTGACCATTGGGTTTTTTTAGTCTGTCAAAGGACGTTTTAAGCTGCTCGTAAGATTTGTTTATCAAGTCTCTTGTTTCCTCTTCGGTCATTTCTTTACCGAAAATTCTGGCGGGTTGATCGTTCATGGGATCAGGACCTTTCTGATTGTTCGCTCCTTGGGAGAGAAGAGCTGCGAGACTAGCAGCATCGTAGCCAACTCCTTCACCTGGGGGACCAGGAGGTCCGGATGGTCCTGAAAATTATTATTATTGAATGTAGATTATTATTTCCACAAAAGAAAGTATATCTTCAGTAATTTTCGATATAAATTTGTAATTCAAGTTCTAACCAGATGGTCCGGGAGGTCCAGATCTTCCATCATTTCCTGTTTCTCCTCTAGGTCCTGGTGGTCCCATTAATCCTTGCAGTCCTAAATTGCCGTCCCTTCCAGGAGGCCCTCTTTGACCAGGCTCTCCATCTTTACCAGGTAAACCATGATCTCCTGGTGGTCCCTTTTCCCCGGGCTGTCCCTGTAAGCCGGGCAATCCTTGTAGACCCATCAATCCACGATGTCCTTTCGGTCCAATGGGTCCAATTTCTCCACGATCTCCTTTGACTCCTTCTAAGCCTGGAGCTCCGGGTCTTCCTCTTTCTCCTGGAGCACCATCCGCCCCTTGTGGTCCAAGTTCTCCACGAGGTCCGCGTTCTCCTGTTAAACCGATTGGTCCTAGTGGCCCGGGAGGACCCTGCAAACAAAATCCAATAAGGGATGACTATTTTATTTTTGATTTAGTGGCATGCTCTTTCATATAAGTGTATGAAAATTGAAGATTATTTGATTAGATTTAGCTCGAAATGAAATATAGTATAATATTTGAAATATAGTTGAATCAATTAAACACTGATTCAGAAGGGCAGCTTCAAGTAACATATATAATGGTCATTATTGATATAACAGCAAAACGTTCGTGGAGTTTGAAGTTACGTACCTGCAAACCAGGAGGTCCATTACTGCCTGCTGGTCCTGAAGGTCCTTGTGGGCCCTTATCACCTGGTCTCCCTGATATTCCTGGAGGACCAGGCTTTCCTGTAGGTCCTTCGGGTCCTTGGTCACCACTGGGTCCTGGCGCTCCTGTTGGTCCATTCATACCTGTTGGACCTTGGGGTCCCTCGTTTCCTGGTTTTCCAGGAGCACCCACTTCACCTGTGGCTCCTCTGGGACCAGTCATTCCACTTGGTCCTGGGTGTTGAAACCTCTGTCGCCTGATGGTCCTTGCGGACCGTGGACCTATTGGTCCTGTGGGCCTTCGCACCGTTTTCCTTTGGGTCCGTCTTGTCCCGGGGCTCCAGGGAGGCCTTGAAGTCCTGTTGGGCCCACTCTTCCTGTTTCGCCTGTTAAACCCTTCATTCCGGGTAGTCCTTGAGGTCCTTGCGATCCAGGGTTTCCTGGTTGTCCCTAGAATATAACAGAAATTCACATAAAGTATAGCCTTGAAGTGTTTTTCTTAATTCTAGCGACTACTTTTTTATGAAACTGTTTTCAAGCATTGATTGTTTGAATACATTTTGGCGTTTTATAATTCTAACAACATTATTTATTCAACGTGGACTTTTTCATATAGGGATTGGACTATGGACGAGAAAAATTGTCATTTACGACTGAAGTTTCAATGTTTTATATTTATTACTTTATTTTCGAGTCTTTCTACTAAAAACTTTTTTTTAATAACGGACCATATTTTCATATATCTTCTCGCGAAAATACATTGGAAACCTGGAAATTTACCATAATTGAAAATGTAGGAAAATATTTTGAAAATTTAGTGAGAAAATATATCGAATAATTTTAATTTCCATTTTTGCTACTCAATAACTGAACCTGAATTATATCTTTGGAGTGAATACCGTTTTATTGAGCAATACGAAATTCATCAGATCGACTTAAATTCAACCCTACATTCCTAGTTACTTACAGCTTGACCAGGTTCTCCCGGTCTTCCTGGTGGCCCCATAATACCCGCGTCTCCCCTAGGTCCAGCTTCTCCTCGAGCACCCTTTGCACCAGTTAATCCAATCGGTCCCTGAGGTCCAGTTTCTCCAGGTCTTCCAACTGGGCCTAGATTTCCTTGCTCACCCTTCATACCTGATAATCCCCTTTCTCCTTTGACACCTGGCAATCCTACGAGACCCGGTGGTCCAGGGAATCCTTGTGGTCCTTGCGATCCCACCTGTCCTCTTTCTCCAGGACCACCTGGGGCTCCAGGCTCTCCTGGGAATCCTGGTGGACCTGGTTCTCCAGGTGCAGCTGGTTCGCCTGGTGGTCCAGGAGGACCCATAGGTCCAAGGAGACCGCGTTCTCCTTGACGTCCCGGCGGACCTTCTGGGCCAATTGGTCCCAAGGAACCACGTTCTCCTTTGTCACCTTGGACTCCTGGAGAACCCCTCAGACCTGGTAATCCTACGAGACCTGGTAACCCAGAGTGACCTTTCATCCCTCTTGGTCCGGGAAGTCCCTATCAATGAAAAATTGGCTCAGTCCAAGTGAAATTTGAATTAATTTCTATGTAATAATTGAATGGAAAAATATAACGTACGGGTGGACCGTCTACTCCTTGTGATCCAGGTGATCCTTTAATTCCCGGTACTCCCGGTTGTCCTACTGGACCTCTTTCGCCTGGAAAACCTCGTTCTCCTCTAGCTCCCTGGTTTCCTGGGACTCCTGGTGATCCTTGACTTCCATGTTCCCCATCTTTTCCTGGTGCTCCTGGGTTGCCAGGAGTTCCAGGAAGACCCTAAAAGAGAATGAAAATGAATGCAAGAAATGTATTCATTATTATTATGGAATACATAATATGAATATGACAATTCAGATAAAATAACGTTTCGATATAGTTCTTGTCATCTTCAGGTGAAAACACTAAAGTAATTAACTGTACCAAGGACATTACATTTATGACTGCAGTCTGACTGACTGCTTCTTTTTGTTTTATAATTTCAGGCTTGTACGGATGTAGTTGAAAAGTATGAACCTGTAAAAGGTGTGTGATTCGGTTGGTATCGAGTTTTGGTTTCGACACTTTTATAAATACGTAACGTAAAGATGTTTTCATTATTAGCGATATGAACAGAGTTGAGGAATATCATCATGAATTTGGTTTAGGTCAATCCTTCTGATGCAATTGGCGTTTTTTAAATGTATCATTTAAAGTAACGTTCTAGCTTTTGGATTTATTCCTTTGTAACACCCTGTAGGGTGTTGTTATTGTTTTTATATTGGTCCTAATGTAAGTTATTTTTTGGTGAATTTTGAGATTGAAATTTTAATATTAAAAAAAATTATAAAAGAGGTCATATTTTAGTTTTTCAGAAATTCTTATTTTCTTTCATGAAAAAATATTATTTCGTTTGTAAAAGACAGAATATATTATCGGGATTCGAACTGTTTCATCATAATAACGATTGTTTTGACTGGAAGTTTGTAACCAGAGAAATAGTTCGTTTCATTATAAACACCATATGTAAAATTTGCGATGTCAGGATAATTCGTATGGTACTGAGGAATAATAATTTTTGTATAGTGGGAGATGAGGTGATAAATTTCACCAATCAGCGAAGGGTACGTAGGCCAGATTGTATAAAGTATGTCGTCATCTGGAATTTTTGAAAAGTACCCAGAGAAGCACGGGCTTCGCCGCGAAAAAGGTCGTGTTTTTACGCACAGGCCGCCGCAATTGCGGTGGACCATGTTTTTTTTTAATTGGATTCTGGTTTTGCCGAAGAGTCCGTTTTGGGCTTGTCGTGGAGCTTTTAGAAAAAATAGTCTAATGTTTGCTTTTATTTTATTATTGGGGTGAACCACATGTACAGAAATTATTCGTATTGATTCTAATGCATAAAATAAGAGGTTTTATGGGAAGTACGGATTCTATTTGTTTTGATAAAGAAAAAGTTAATTATTGAAAAAAAAATATGTTAATTAGTACTTTGAAATTTAGGGTTTTCATCTTTTTTGTAAAATTAGATATTATTTTATTTTTCATCTTATTTTATTGAGATTATTTTTCGATGAATCTTGAACTGTGTTATATTTTTTTGATATATTTTTTTTGAGTCAATAGTAGTATTGAAGTTATTTTGTGTATTATTTGGAACTACATTTAAAGAAAAGATAAATTGATTTCGATATAAGAGTCATTTTAATTGAGAAGTAAAGTTTATTTAATTTTTTTGATAAATATATCTCAGATCTAGAGGAATTTTACTTGAACAAAAAGTACTATTTTATTTATTGAAAAGAAAAGTTATTCAAAAAAGACCTGCATATTAAGCCGAAGGCCGAATCTATGTCCTGAAGGACAGGTGACTAAAATTAACCAGATCTGGTAAATTAAATTAAATAATTTTTCCAAAATAAAATTTGTGTGTGTGTCGAACAATCTGATTTTCGGCCATTCCGCTGGTGACAACTGCCCGTATAATATGAAAAATATGATATGTATAATTTTTTATTATTATAAGAAGTAAAAAAAACAGATGATGTGACTATATTGGACGAGAGGAGATTATATAAGTAAGTAATATTTTATTATTATATGTTCGGAGAAAGGGTAAAGTAATCTAGAGTAAATATTTTTTTTGTTAACAAAGTAGTACACGGTGGTATATTTTTAATGAAGTTCATTATTATTATTAAAAAATTAAAAAACAGTCTTCGTAGCGAGTGTTACGAATGGCGATATCAATGGGATATGATTATTTTTCATGAAAAATAAAAAACCAGTCGATAGTACCTAATACCGATGGTTACATATTTGGTCAACATTTTCTTTCAACATATTTTTGATTTTTTACAAATTACTTTGTCATAATTTTGGCTCTTTGAGTTGAATTTTGAATGATCTTTTTTTGTATCTAATAGGGACAGATAGTAACGGTGTAATGCGTTTGGTTTGTTAAACCAGATTGTGGAAATATTTCAATAATTTACGTGCCTTTGCATTATTGTTTCGTAGAGAAAGTTTATTTGCTTGTTGGTTTATTTTTATATTATAAATTTCAATCTATGGTGATCAGTTTTGCCAATAGGAATACATATTGAGCAATCATCCACATATATTTTGAACAATATTGGTATAAATGATGGTAAGTTGAAGACCTTTTCCTCAACGTACTCTATAACCATATTTACCACCTCCAAGATTAGTGTTATACGATTTTAGATTCCATGCCCCTTTTCTCTTATGTAGGTATTTATTTTCAATTTGTATATGAAGAAACTGTGTTAAGAGAGGTATGATTTTGTGAAACTGTTATATTAACAACTTCCACGAATTCCCAATTTTTTCATTAATATTTGCAATATGTTGCGAGATGAATTTTGTTACTGAATATTGCTGACAATGAAGCAAAGTGGAATTCCAGTTTTATTTAATTGGGGTGAGCCGCATTTTGTTGGTGTTGAGCGTTGTGTATGAGTTAAATTAATTTTTGATAATTTTTTCCCTTCTGTGTGCTTGTGTGGTCTTCTGTGCAATGTTATTTCTATATTACCTGAAATCCTCTTGGACCATCAACACCTGGTGGACCTCGTTCTCCATCTATTCCTGAAGGTCCTGGTGGTCCAGCTGGTCCAGTTGGTCCATCTTTTCCTGTATCTCCTCTTGGTCCAACAGGCCCTGGAGATCCGGTTTCACCATCTTTTCCTGCTTCACCCTGAAAAACATACATGATAGTTGAGTTCACTCATACCATTCGTTATATTTTTTGTGAAACAATTTTTGCTTTCACCACTTACAGTCAATCCTTTATCCCCAGGTAACCCCATAGGGCCAGGCAGCCCTTGTATTCCTTGGGGTCCAGATTCGCCGGGCTTTCCATCTTGACCCGGCATTCCTCTTTCTCCAGGTGATCCACTTTTACCAGGAGATCCCGGTCGGCCTGACATTCCTCTCATTCCTTGTAGTCCTGTCTGACCGGGCCGTCCTGCTTCTCCTTGAGATCCTTTTGAACCGACTGGTCCCTGAATACCTCTTTCTCCAGCTTGACCTATAAAATGTAATCAAAGTTTTAGGAAGCATACATTTTTTCGTTCGATTTGAGATAATTTTCATTGATTGATTTTTTTAGTATTGGTCGTTTGGCAGTAGATACTGATCGTTCGTTCCCAAAAGAGGAAAAGTCTTTAGTTACAGTTTCATCGCTCAATATTTTTGGCATTTGCGTTGGTTTTGAATTATATTGTGTATTACATCTTCCAGTACCTTTGGGACCAGGTGCTCCATCTGGACCTGGTAGTCCTCTAACTCCTGGTTGCCCTCGATCGCCTTGAGGTCCTGCCTGGCCAGAAGGCCCTCGCATTCCTCTTTTTCCACGCTTCCCTTCAGGTCCCACCAGTCCTGGCAGACCTCTTGGACCTGGCGCACCCGTTTCTCCTTTCATGCCAGTATCACCTTTGTAACCTCTTTCGCCAGCGATTCCCTTCAAAATAAATTTATTAAAGATAACTATTACCCTGAAATTTCTCAAAAATATTCTCCACCTGTATTGTTGAGACCTGAACTCAAGTCATACGTATATTAACTGAAGATCCGATATTGAACTTAGCGAAGTACGGATCGCAGGATTCACCTACAACAAACTATGGAAGTATATATGAGCTTCTAATTTCCAAGCTTCAGATACTCATAGTGAATTGAACTTCAATTGAAACTAGAATGAAACTATGTTTCGGTTAAAAATCTGAATTACTATCACCTTCTTAATATCAATGAGGTAAATGCACGTACAATATACGTCCATAGGATTCATTGTTTCATAAATAAAGCACAATACTTCTGCCAAACGAAGTTCGGACTGAATGCAAAAAAAAAATTAAAAAAATGTTTTTTATAGTGTATTTTTCACTTACGGGTGCTCCCTTGGACCCCTGTTGACCTGGATTTCCAGCCAAACCTGGCGGCCCTCTAGCTCCTGGAAATCCAGGTGCTCCAAGTGGACCCGTTGCTCCGATGTTTCCTTTTTCTCCAGGGAACCCATCTTTTCCTGAAGGACCAGGAGGTCCAGATTCTCCTGGTTGACCAGGTCGGCCAGATTCACCTGATAATATATATTACATATATTAACTAAATTATTAGAGAAGATATCACACACCTTCGATCAAGTAACAGAATATATAGTATCCACTCAGTTTCATCCATTGTTGTCCAGACGCATTTTAAGAAGTTATATTGATCACATAAGTTCAATTTTGGTTTTTGGTCGTTATATTTTAAACAAAAAAAAAAATAGGTGTGACTTGTAATGTTCACTTAGTTTATAGTTATGACTAGAACGGCAACGCCAAGAACAACAACACATGCACTGATTTGTGTTACTTGATTCTGTAGCTTTATATTGATACAATGTATTTGATGTAAGGAGCTGTGATCAAATGATGATATTACACAGGTAGGTAAAGTTCTATTGAAAATATTGCTATTGCTATTGAAAATATTTTCATCGTTGCCATATCTGCACCTAACATCAACCTGTGAGTTTCTTATGTAGCACCATATTTTTCATTTGTGCACTTTACTGAAAAATTATTTACTGAATATTCCTTTGCTATCATTTATGTTTTCTTCAGTATTAACTACCCGGTCAATATTTCGTAACCAAAATGAGATTAACACGAAAAACATAATTATTACACTCTCTATTCGGAGGATGTGAAGTAGTTTAGATTTTATAAAAATATCGTCTAATATTTCATATAGCCATAAGTCTGAGAAGCAGTGTTTAAGTTGACAAGCAAGAAAATATTCACAGTTTTCTGGAGAATTAAAAAATGATGGAAAATAAAATATATTATACAAAATTTCGAAGTTGTTTGTATGAAGATAAGGTTACACCGCAACCGTGGACAAATTTTCTAATGCTCAGTCTCGTATGGCAGGAACCAAAATTTTGAATACATGTCTCAATATACTTCTAGTAGACCATTGAATTTGAAATAGCGAGTGATCAAAAACACAAACAAATCACATGATATATCTTAAGAATATATCTTAATATAGATTCATATATCTTGATACATATTTATATATCTTGGAAAGTACTCACCTCTTGGTCCTTGAAATCCTTGGCTTCCCTTCGGACCTTGTGCTCCTTGATCTCCTTTTGATCCAGGGCTTCCAGGAAATCCTGGTGCTCCAGGTTTTCCAATGGAACCCTAGTAATCATTTGAGAAATATTATTCAATCAGATCATACTATAGTCTACATGATAAGATCTTTAACTATCAAAATAATTCGAAAAAGTTCCACTCATATAATCGATTTGGGAACTTACCGGTAATCCGGGTGGCCCTGCGATACCATCAATTCCCCTCAGTCCGGGTAGTCCAGGTGGCCCCTCCCTCCCCCTTTCCCCTCTCGGACCAGCAGGTCCCATCGGGCCAAGCGGTCCCATTTGTCCTGTCATACCTTGTGAGCCCTTTTCTCCAGTAGCACCCTGATCACCTTTGCTGCCGTCCAGTCCAGCATAACCTCGATGACCTTTGGTCCCTGGTAGTCCAGGCATTCCAGGAAGGCCTCGTGGGCCAGAAGGACCCAAGGGTCCAGCTACTCCTGGTTCTCCGTCATCCCCTCTTTCGCCCTAAGAGATAATATGTATACAGAACGTTCAGAACGCCAGAACGTTCGGCTAGATGTAGAAAAATTCGAACCAAATGACAATCTCTTGGTACACGTGTCAGAAACATCCTTCTGTGCAACACTTTTTCAGATATACACTATTTGTATTTAATAATAGTAACACTCGTCATTTCGTCAACTAGGTCATGAAGTAAAAGATAAAATGCTGGAATTCAATAACCGAGGCGCAGCCGATATTATCGCCAAAGCTTCAGATCTACTTTGCTGCCTAGTGAAACATAATGTTTTCTGCAACTGCTGCTGATTTTTTTTAACGATTTGAATAGGAGATCGAACCCTTTTCTGAGAACGTTCTAATAGGAAAGATTGGCACAATTAAGCGAAAACATAAGATCATCAATTTGTTCAATGTTGATCACAACCCTAAATGTGAACGACGACGTTATATATCAAAATAAATGAAGTTGACATAATACTCTTTGAAAAAAGTTTGTTGGGCATCATGTTTTAGATAGAAAACTCGTCGAAAATAACTTTCTTGAGGATCCAAGTGAGGACTTTTTTGGTAGAAATATATGATTTCAACAAAATAACTTGAAAGGAATCGTACTTTTTTAAAATTATTTTTTTATGTTGCCGGTGCATGTATGGGTCACGAACTGGTTCAAATGAAGATCACTAAGTATATGAATTACAAGCTGTTAATTACTCTACCTGATACGATGTTAACGACTCTACGTATATAAAATTAGCTGTAAGCACAAATATTTTTCAAACATTTGTCAACAAAATGAAATTAATATTATAGACGTGCAGAATAATTAAAAGTTTAATGGAACAAAAGGAGGTGGAGAAAAAGCTTTTATAATATAAAACTGAAAGGTCGGAATTCCATTTGCACTTTTCTCCAGAATCTTGTAGAATTTCCACAAAAATATCTCATAATCATTGACACTGGAACTGATTGCAGAGCTCGTGATAGAACTGACATTGTTGGGAATATTTTTCATGAGATTTAGCTGTCTTAAATTTTTTTTGAATTTATTTCTTTCAGATTTCTGTATTTTGAAAATTAATTTCAACATTGATGAGATTTTTTTTTTAAATGTCAATTATTTCCGAAATTGAGTTCTGTGGATTTTTTATGTTATATTGAATGAATGAATGAGTTTTATTTCCAATAAAATATATACATGTGTGCCGAAAATTGCCTTACATCTTTTCCTGGTACACCAGGCAAACCTCTTGCACCTGGTGGGCCTGCAACTCCAGCTTGGCCGGTTTCTCCAGTTTCTCCTCTGGGTCCTTGGAAACCCTGGGGTCCTGAGGGTCCCGCAGATCCTATTAAACATTGAGAACTTTTTGTTAGCACTACCTTAATTCATTTTAAAATCTAATAACTGATTTGAAAGTGTGAACTCTTTGGGTTCAGTGATATTAGTTTATTCGATAACGAAATGCCAAATAACGAAGTCCATACAAATCATTACATAACTAGATGCGATATGGAATGTTTTATCGAGGGTAATATCATATGTTCTAGGGTTTTTATCGCTCAAAAATTTTTGAAATTTTCAAGAAAGCATTTTGCCTGGAAATTTTACTGAGTGTGATTTGCGGACTGATAATATCTGATTAAACCGATTAAAAGAAGTTCCTGGATACGGAATCGAACTCGAGCCTCCCGGGTGAGAGACTGATGCGGTATCCACTAGTCCATGAGAATTATTGTTGATGTTATGAAATAACGGATTTTAATTATTCATTGCCTTACTTGAAAACCTGAGGTTTCTAACATGCTGAAAAAGATATATTTCACTTAAAATATCAAATCACTGTAATAGTAAGTTAAACATCCCGTACTCAATCAATTCTTCATTTCCTGTTTCCCTACATAGGAATTGAATGTGTTGACATATAATTTCGACAGGACCTAAGTGTCGTTTTATCGCAAAACAATATCGAATCTACTAGTGGTTTTATCACTTATAATTGCACGAGAGGTTTGTATTTTATCCGGTAAATTTGGGTTGTTTAATGAGAAACTGTCAACTATTAAAAACGCGACACCGAAGGTGGAGCGTTTTTAGGTTGACAGTTTTTCGAGTCAAATTGATAAAGGAAACAGTTTAGAATTTGAACAACACAAATTTACCCGATATCAATACAAACATCGAGTATAATTCGGCAGGACAATTTAATGAAAAAGAAATTTAGAAACATATCAATGCAAACTTTAGTTATTTTGGCAACCAACACCGCGATAATTGATAAACAAATGAATAAGTGAAAAAACCACTAGTGCATTTGTCGCTGTAAAAGTTGCAGCTAACTTTTGCCGCTGTCAAACTGACAATTGCACTGTGGCATATGCGATTTTTTATACATGAGTTGAATTGTCACTTATAATCTCCCTAGAGCATGAATTATTGCCGGAAATTTTTTGAGTACATGAATTTTCTTAAAAAATTCATGTACGAGACAAATTTCCCGCAATTAATTCAAGCACGTGGGGGATTCGGGAAGAAAATTTTATACCGGAATTATATTTAAATAGAAAACATTAAGTAAATATTTATTTTGACGTTATTCACAAATAAATAGAAGGCTGTGTGTAATGGGAGGTTTGAAGGAGATTTTTTCTGATTTTCCCCGTTCCCTAGTAAAATAAAATATATAATATCAGATAAACTATTATGTAAAATTAATTTTTTCATACAATTTTCTTACTGGTTTCAGGGAAATGTTAATATTGATAAAATAAAGTGGATACGTTCGTATTGCGGGAGTTATTTTTTGATTTTCCCCGTGCCCCAGTAAAATAAAATATATAATATCAGACATATTTTTATTTAAATTTGATTGTTTTCATACAATTTTCTTACTGGGTTTCAGGGAAATGTCAATATTGATTTAAAATCAAAGTGGATGTTCGTATTGCGGGATATTTTATTTTTATTTTTCCCGTGCCCTAGTAAAATTAAAATTTATAATATCAGATACATTATTATATAAAAATAATTGATTTCATATAATTTTAGGTTTCAGGGAAATATCAATTTTGACTACAAACAAAGGTGATATAGCAAAAAATATATATATAACTATACCTATACATGTATACTCAAATATTTTTCATATTCTTTTAGGTTTAATTCTAAGAAAAATTAATATTAGCGGTAATAATTTGTTTTTTAAATAATTCAGGAAATCGGGATATTTTATTCTTTATTCTAAATAGAATGTTGTTGGCGTATGTTGCCGGTTAAAAAAATATTTTGTAAAGTTAGCCATGGATTTGACATTCACTACTCCTGTCAATCAATATTTTATTTGTGGCATTATAAGTTCCTCATAACATTGTATACAATCATAAGTTAGAAAAAATGTGATAATAAAATGAACTTTCAATCGTATGAATTATGTTCCTTTTGCACAGCATCACAGCACATTAAAATGTACCATACAAATGTAAAATATCTAACATACCTAGTGGAAGAATCTGGATTGAATCCTGAGCAAGAAAACTTTAAAGAGATTGGCAACATTCTGCGTGATATTGTGCCTTCTTTTGGACACAAATCTAATACTCAAAGAAATAAACTGGTGTCTCAGTATTATTTTTATTTTATGAAACACAGGCATATTTAAAAAAAAAACACCGGTTCTGTGTTTTATTCACCACTTGAGGAAGAGAAGGTAGAAGTGGAATTTTTGAAGAATTTAAAATTTATTAATGATATTAAAGAATGTACACCTTGATAAATTGTTGTAATATTTCCAACTTATAAAGTAAGTAGATAAAAAATATTGTCAATATAATTTCAATATTATTTTTGTCTAATTATATGATAGCTGTCATGTGCCGGGAAATTTCCACTTATTAATTTTACGTCTACATGCTAATGTGGATGAAAAATTTTCAGAAAATTTGCTGGTTACCATAGTAACAATGTCGAAATAAAGCATCTGACTGGTATAAAATTTTCAGTATAAAATAGCGAGAAGACGTTGTATCACTATAAAACTGACCTGGTTCTCTGGTTTGAAATTTTGGTCATTTGATTGGTTCAAAAATAATGAGGGAAATAAATAGTCTTTAAAAAATTCAATAGAAAAGTAATGTGTAGCAAATTACAATAACGTATTAATATCAATTTTCATATTGAACTCTACCATATAAACTATATAAAATTATAGAAAGTTCTCACAAGGAAATAAATATATAGGCCGCATCTAAACGGAATGAAATACATTCTGATTTTATAAATTCTTTACTTATTATTGAATGAAAGCATCCAAATAACAAAGTTGGCAAAAATAAATAAACAAGACTTTTAGTCTAAAATGCTCTTTCTAAAAAAGCCTCATATTTACCAAAATGAATTTCATGGAAAATCGTTAACTCTAATAAAAACCGATTTTCTAGCTCCAAGGGCTATGTTATAAATACAATCGTTTTTTTGGGAATGTATTGCCTAATAAACAAACAGTTTCCGATTCATTCGACAATAAATATTGAAATGAAGTAGCAACAAAGAATGTTTTGAGAAAAAGTTTATGATTCTTCTACGCCTTCGTAGTTTCGAATGGTTAACAAACAACAAATTATAGTTCAGCATTCGCTGTTCATTTGCTTGATGTATGCGCATTCAATAGACAGATTTTAATTTTTTATTTGATTTCTCCTTTTTGGCGATTTACTGAAATAATATATATAAAGGAAAACATTAATATATTTTGTTGTTGTTTTGAAAATAGTTTTGCCACGGTCATGTGAAAAGAAGCATTGTTTTGAATTCAGAACTTGTAGAGCTAAGGTTATTCGTTTTCGAATAGTTTTTGCTTACGAAAATAACTTATCTATTAGCAAGCGTGGCGCTATATAGTCACCACTCAACATAATCGACTGGCAATAAAATCTATAGTTGATTTTAATCTATATCACTTCAGCAGAACGAAGAATTTCGGTACTCTGGACAGTTCCGCGAAATTGAAGAACCAATATGCGTTTTCGTATAATTTCTAATAGTATCCTGAATCCTTGAGTTTTCCGATGCTACGCTATATTTACAGATATATTGAGAATGCTTGATTTCTTAATGTTGAATCGCGGGGGATAAACAAACACGTTGGTCCCCCACCCACATAGCACGCGATGACCAATGGACGTTAATCGTATCAGTTCCAAACGTCCATTCACATAAAATGGATATTCTTAGAATGTATAGTTTTGTCCATTTACCTTCATATCCAGAAATTTCTAATCATTTTTTGAAAATATCCCGAACTGTTTCTCTTTTAGGCATATATTCTTGAACATTCATTGGACTAACATAAGTGTACATCCATTTGATGTCTATAACGGAACTTCAGGTGCAATCTATAAAATTAAACTTAATTTGGACCTACGTCTTAGATCATTATGTGGGAGTACAGAAGGTTCCTTAGTTGTTTATCTTCCTGACTTATCCAATGAAAGTCCAGAGTAGGATTTTTTGTGAGGAAGTATTCATTCCGATTGTACTGGAACATACTTTTCGGACTCGGTTTTATTTCATTACTCAACGTTGTGTACTGATTGTCAAGAACTTTCTATCGCGATAGAATATTTAACATTATTCTAGAGATTTGTAATTATTTTCTGGAAAACATCTCTGCTACCGATAATAATATGATGAAGTGCGAAATACAACGGTTGAAAGATTATTTCTGTGGCTGGAAGTTAAAAAGGCCAATGTAAAATAAATCACATTTGAGAAAATTTCAATTGAAGTTTTGATCTATTATTGATGTGGATGAGTTTGAAATGACATTGGCCATCTATGGATCTGTCATTGATTGAATTCCACTTTGTCCGTTTTTAGTCTAATCGACAAGTTGAAAATGGTCTAAAATAGAGATACTGCTCTTAAAATTATGTGTGATAGCTCATTGGATCCGAAATAACGCCTAGAAAAATGTGCCAAAAGCGTGTATTAGCACATAAAAAATTGCAAAAGTTATAAACAATTAAAGATGAAAAAAAAATGGCATTTCGTTTTTTGCCAATATTTCATAAACTATTGATATTTAAGAAATTTCAAAAAAAGATTCTGAAAGAGGAGGAAATTTCCAATAAAAAACTTTCATCTCCCGGAACTCTATATCCATTATTTATAATTTTAATGAAAATGGGTCTCCGCGCGAAATTTTTAGGTTGCGCGCGCGGCGTCAAAAGCGACATATTAATTAATTTATTTAAGGTATTAAATATTTTTTTTTTATTTGAAAAAATTATGGTGTATTCTGAACACTATAAATAATTTATTCCCGTTGGAAATTTCACCTAAAGTTAATTTTTCAACAAGTTAAACGATTGTTAACTAACAAAATTTTCTCGAACTTCTGTCTTAATTGTAAATGAAAAAAAATGTTTAAATAATTGTCGTAAAAATTTTTCGCTCCGTAGAGCCTTTCTAATATACATACTCAACAAGATCACGCCATAAAAGTTAAAAAAATATTCATACTTTGTTTATAATAATTTTTTTACTTGAGCAAAAACTAAAAAATCCAAGTAATGTTGTTAAAAATTTTTTTTTCTTAATCATCATATTATCGTTTTTTTATTGATACAAGATATAAATTGATTTGCAAAAAAAAAATTTCTCGCCATTTGTTGATAATTTTTTTATAAACAAATCGATTAAGTTCAATATTTTTGAAAAATATTTTCTTACAACTTTATTATATTACAAATATTAAGATTTTTGAAAAAAAAATTTAAAAATTCTTTTTTTTATTTTTCATTTTAATTAATCATAATTGACAGTCCTCTATGAATAACAAAAAAATTTTTTTTTTTCAACAATTCCATTTTTTTAATTAATTTTTATAAACAAATTTTTAACTTTTTAGATTTTTTTCTGGAATTTCTAAAATTTACAAAAACAACCATATATAACAAAGTATAGAAAAAAATATTTTCCAATTTTTTATTGTACTTTGGGAATTGGAATTGGGAAAAATTGAATTTTTTTTTTCTATACTTTGTTTATATGGTTGTTTTTGTAAATTTTAAAGTTTCAGAAAAAAAATCTAACAAAGTTAAAAATTTGTTTATAACAAATTGGTAATTTAATAAACAATGGAATTGTTATAAAAAAAAATATTTTTCTTTACTTATAGAGGACTGTCAATTATGATTTTTAGAAAAAAAATTATTCCTTAACTAATTATTGAAACAGAAATATAAAAAAAACTATTATAAACAATTAAAAATTTTATTGAAAAATATTTAAAAAAATTTAAAAAATGAAGCTATGAAAAAAAAATTTTCAAAAATATTGAAATAATGAATTTGTTTATAAAAAATTTATCAACAAATGGCGGGAAAAATTTTTTTGCAAATCAATTTATATCTTGTATCAATGAAAAAACGATAATATGATAATTAATAGAAAAAAGTTTTTTTTAACAATATTACTTGGATTTTTTTGTTTTTGTTCAAGTACAAAAATTATTATAAATAAAGTATGACTATTTTTTTAACTTTCATGGCGTGATCTTGTTAAGTATGTATATAAGAAAGGCTCTACGGAGCGAAAATTTTTTACGACAGTTATTTAAACTTTTTTTTTTGTTTTCAATTAAGACAGAAGTTTGAAAAAATTTTGTTAGTTAACAATCGTTTATCTTGCTGAAAAATTAACTTTAAGTAAAATTACTAACGGAAATAAATTATTTATAGTGTTCAGAATACACCATAATTTTTTCAAATTAAAAAAAATATATTTAATACCTTAAATAAATTAATTAATGTGTCGTACTCGCTTTTGACGCCGCGCGCGCAACCTAAAAATGTCACGCGGAGACCCATTTTCAGCGTTAAATTAAAATTATAAATAATGGAGATAGAGTTCCGGAAAAACAGAGTTTTTTATTGGCAATTTCCCCCTCTTGCAGAATCTTTTTTTGAATTGATTTGTTGAAAATATAAACAGGATGTTCATAAAATCAGATGTGGAATCATCTGCGACTGAAAGATAAACTTTAGTCACTATCTTCCATCGTCAAGATAACCTCTTGTGGGGTATTCATGTTGAAAAGGGAAACATTCTCAATTGAATATTGATAGAAAGATTTTTCTGTGAATTGAAAAATCCACGATTAAAATGAAGTTATTTTTTTTTTGTGAATGTCTAACAGAAAACAACTACTTCCCCGGCTAAAGCCACGCTGGACATTGAACTACATCTGATAGATATTCTGAAAAGGCCCTAACTCAAAAGAAAAAATCTGAAATTGAAAATTTGCATTTTCATTCAGATAGTTATTTGATTTTCTATTCCAGTCTCAATTAAGAACTCATAAAGATGAATGAGGCAAAGAAGAATGTTTTCCAAAAGAGAGTACTCACCAGAAATCATTCGTAACATTGACGCAGGAGAGACATCGCATTCACTAGGTCTTCAATACATTTTTGTCGACGAAAATCTATTTCACGCTTCCACGATCATCAGGAAGACCGGAAGAAATGGGAAACACATTTTCAAGAAGCAATCTCACTTTGCAAAGATGGAAAAGTTAGAATCATTTCTTTTGGAGAGACACTTTGAAATTTCTCAAATATCAATAGTTTATGAAATATTGGTAAAAACTAAATGCCATTTTTTTTTAATTTTTAATTGTTTATAACTTTTGCAATTCTTTATGTGCTAATAAACGCTTTTGGCACATTTTTCTAGGCGTTATTCCGGATCCAATGAGCCATCACACATAATTTTAAGAGCAGTATCTCTATTTTAGATCATTTTCAACTTGTCGATTAGACTACTTAGCATATGAGAGACAGAGCAAGAAAAAAAATCGTATGCAAAAGAGCACAATATTGACATTGGCTTCTTTTAACAGAATGTTGTAGAGGTGAACAGTAAATTGAGCCTCAATATAATGTTATACTTGCGGAATTGGTGAAAATCCCGTATTACTCAAGAAAAAGATGTTTTACGAACATACGTTCAATGAACGTTCTTGTACTATGTGGACCAATATCCCGAAACTATGAAAAGTGCCCACAAACTAACGGATATATTATAAACATGTTTCTTTGTGATTGTGAAATCGAAATATTTCCTTATTTGCATATGCAATTTATTATAATGATCATTACGCTGACATCAACATATACTTGATTATTGTACAATCGTGGGCCAGATAAATCTATTTTTGGTGACAAGTTTCCACAACCAACTCTTTTTCTCACCTGGTGGCCCTCGAGAACCAACTGGTCCAACCGCAGCCTGGAGATACTGAAAAGGTTCGTAGGCTGGTCCTTTATCTCCACTTCCCTGGGTCTGCGCCAACTGGGCGTAATAGGCAGTGAGGTCAGGTGCAGGTCCGGGTGGTCCAGGAGGTCCTGGAATGCCTGGCGTACCTGGGTCACCAGGTGTTCCGGAGTCTCCTGGTCGACCGGATTCCCCGGGGTAACCGTGTTCTCCTCGGGGACCTGAAAGTGATTGGTACGAAAATCACAGGTTCTGGGGGAATTCCCAATATTATAGGAGGTAATTTAGTTTCCTTAATATCTAATTTTAATTTTCAACTATTTGTGGCTGTGTTTAGTATTATTATGAGAAGAGAGAAAAACATCTGGACCCATTTTTTCTTTCACCTAATATTGCGACCATTGTGAAAAATATCAAGCTGAAACGCGTTTTTTATGTACTCTTCAACAGATCTCCACATCAAATAAATGTTCATGTCAAAAGTTAATGACACTCAATATGAAGGATTGTGATCAATTTTGATGTAACGTAACCGTGTGATGACCGTCTTCTTATCTTTTCGACATAATATTAGAATATTAGTAATAATACTTTACGGAAAATGTAAATGTGAAAATATTTCATTCTGTTTTGGAATTATTAGTTTTTCAGGAATGAAAACTTAAAAACGCGTGTCAAATACCTAATTTTGGGCCTACAATGACGCAGTTTGTGGATAAGTTGATATAGAATAATCAATATACAAATACGCCAACAGGATTGCAATAGTGGTAACTCCGATAACCACAACTCTAGAAAGCAGACACATAAATACAGAGTGGGCCATTGAAAACGAAACAGCGGCTCTGTAGGTCGGCAGAACCTAATTATATAAAAACGCTCGGACACGTCAACACATTTTCGAGGGGGACATCGTTCGCGATGAAATTCACCCGAAATACATTTCATCCCTCGGAGCTGTGACCGCCACCACTAAATTTTTAAATGGCAACATATGGCAAGTAATACCTCATTTGAAAGGTATTTTCCTTCTCAATATCAAACAACAAAAATAAATTAATTCTATCGATTCGTTTTCGAGATATAGGAACTTGAAGTTGGGAAATCACTTTTTATTCACTCAATCAATAAAAATTACATCCAACAATGCAACTGTTTGAAGATAATTATCATTGTCAAAGAATTAGATGATCTAACTGTTTACCAACAAATAACATGCAATTCCGTTTCAAATTTTTATTTCATCCTCATTTACTTGATCGAAAAAATTCCAAGGTTCTCGAATTCGACTCAAATGCAAGTACAACAAAAACATGTATGAGATAATTGTTTTCGCCAAATCGCAATTGTGGACGTCTATCAGTGTCAAACTGATCTTTGATTGAACGACATTAGAGTGAATTACTTGACTGAAGCTGCTGAATATCTTTCCGCAATAATGGTGAATAGGATCGCGGAAAGAGTTGAAAAAATAACAATTTTATTTAAGAATGATGAGTGCGGTAACCGAAGAGCTAATTTGTTCAATGAAACGCATCCAGATAAACTTGTTGCTAGAAAATACGTTCTAGAATTAGTGCAAAAATTTCGTCAAACTGGATCAGTAGCCAACAAGAAACGAGACCCACAACGTGAATTTCCGTTGAGAAATGAAGCTGTTGAAGTTGGACTTTTAGGACAAGTTCATGCAGACCCAACATTGAGCACAAGGAAATTGGCTAGTATTACCAATATCAGTAGAACCAGTATCCGCCGAATCCTGAAACATCATAAATTCCACCCCTACAAAATACATTTGGTACACCAATTGAATGAAGATGATTTTGATAGGCGACAGGAATTTTGTGAAATTATGACTACGAGAATAGATGCTGATGAGAATTTCCTTTTCAACATCTGCTTTTCTGATGAGTCTACATTCTTTTTGAATTCGACTGTGAATCGTCATAATTGTCGTTATTGGTCAGATGCCAATCCACATGTTTTCCACGTTGTCCATACTCAAACTCCCCAAAAACTCAATGTCTGGGCCGGTATTTTTGGGGACCGTTTGATTGGACCAGTATTTCTCGACGATAACCTGACAGGAGAAACTTATTTGGAATTATTGAATGAATTTGTTTATCCACAATTAGTAGACATCATTGAAAATGACGATCGTTACCATGAAGACCACTTGATATTTCAACGATACGGGGCACCTCCACATTATGCACAGCCTGTTAGGGCGTTTTTGGATAGAATGTTTCCTGGAAGTTGGACTGGAAGAAGAGGCTCTATAGAGTGGCCAGCCAGATCTCCAGATTTAACCCCACTCGACTTTTTCCTGTGTGGTCACTTAAAAAACAAAATATTTGCAACCGAACCAGAATCTCTGGAAGATTTACGAAGGAGAATTATTGAAGAATGCCGTCGAATAACGCCGGAAATGCTACGAAATGTGAGGTCTCGTTTTGAACAGAACTTGTACTATTGTATGTAAATGGTTGGTAGACAGTTTGAACATTTAGTTCATTGACAATAATAATTATTGCGACAGTTGCTTTATCAGATATTGTTTTTATTGAATAAAAAGTGATTTCCCAACTTCAAGTTCCTATATCTCGAAAACGAATCGATAGAATTAATTTATTTTTGTTGTTTGATATTAAGAAGCGAAATACCTTTCAAATAAGGTATCACTTGCCATATGTTGCCATTTAAGAATTTACGGGTGGTCACAGCTCCGAGGGATGGAATATATTTCGGGTGAATTTCATCGCGAACGATGTCCCCCTCGAAAATGTAGTTGACGTGTCCGACCGTTTTTATATAATTCGGTTCTGCCGACCTACAGAGCCGCTGTTTCGTTTTCAATTCTGTATATCTTAACGAGATAACTCCGAAAGAAATAAATAATGACTTTGTGAAGAATAAAAATATTCATTCATAAATTTAATAAATTGAAACTCGGTTTCCAATTTGTTTTCAGAATAAGAGAAACTGTCATTCAAATAGATAGAAGCCGACCAGAACGATTCTGACATATTCAGAGTGTGACTAGCAAAAGGAATTATAAAAAATATAATGATTTCAGAACATTCTATAATGTTAAAAACAAGGACAACCTTTAAAACTGTAAAATTACTCACTACAGTTGTGACCTCATTTGGATGGGAAAAGACTCGAAAATATCGGTACAACAAAAATAAAAAATTTGGACCGTGAAAAATCTTAAAAAATCTATGGTGGAGCATTCATATTTTTCGCGATAATCTAGAACGAAATTTGGCGTAACTAGTATTTTGTCAAAGTTTTGATTTCCAACTTCCGATATACTTTTTTAACAATTTGTATTCATTTTAAATACACAGTTCAATTAATTTAATATTATGTATTATATATTATTATATTATATATAGAAATGTCTATATGAATGGTATTTCAGCAAGGAGATGAAAGGAGGTAATATTCAAAAATTAAATTGTTTTGGATGTTTTCCTTTTATGATTGTGTATGCATTTTTTGATATTCTTATTACTTCTACTAGAATTTTTCATTTTTAGTGGAAATGAATTATAACATTTATAAAATGGGTACGAAGACATTTTCATCATTTACTTATGATTCAAAGTATACCAGTAGGGCACAATGAAAAGTGGGAATTATATAAGTTATTATAATATTTTTAGACATGGCATCATTAAAGGGTGGTAACTAATTTTCGAAGACTGTGAACGGTAAAGAACATTTGTCTAAATTCCAATTGAATTCTTTCTCCAGAAGTATTTAAAATAGATTTCAAATGCAACTTCAGAAATGAAATGTAAAAAGTACTTCATCTACACACTGCATTCTCGTAAGTTATGCTTTTTTGTAAAATAATGTTGGTACAAAAACTGTAATGATAATCATCTCAAACAGCAGAATAGAATCGAAAATATAACGTTTTTGAGTAGTCAATACTCAATTTGCCATATTTGCTTTGTAACATATACTACATACATGTACATATTATTTTTCCCCACATTTTAGATCAAATGAAACATTATCTATAATTCACAGATAAATTTTGTAGAAAAAAACAGTATGATTTTGCATATTTTAGGTAGTATAGTTGCTTTCAAAATTTCCCAAACTTGTCTCAGAAATTCCACATTCTATTTTTTGGATTCTAATTGAGAGTAGCGGCAAAGACAGAGTTCGCACCCCAAAATATATTACTATAGTCCATTCAAAATAAAGAGAAGCGTACAACAATGATTGAGACGTGATCATTGCGTGCAGCGCACGTAATTGAAGAAAGTCGTGCCGCTATTGGTCAGGCAGATTAAACCAGAAGGTATACGCCTTCGGTGGAGTTTCGAACAAGTATAGACTTGCGAAAATGCATATGCGTGTAAGTTTTAAATGTTGACTTGATTTATTTCCGTCAATCATAGTTTAATCGTTGGGTTAAGTGTTATAATTTGTTGAAGTTGTAGGATCCGGCGTTTCATTTTTCCCCTATTTCAATACACCAAAACTCAAATTGGGAGTAATTTAGAAATAGTAGTTTATGTATCAAGTACGCAAAGTGAGGCTTTAGCGAACGAATCGGAATATGAAGATGATATCCGCTAAAGCTATTTGCGTACGTGTTGCATATAACATTTTTTTTAATTCGTATTCCAAATAAACAGTACAGAAATGACACATATATGATTTCCTCGCCGTGCATATATTTACAATTACCACCCATACGGTAGTGTAAGGAAGTTGTGCAAAAATCTAGCAAGCGATTGTTTTTCAATGACATTTTGTCAAATACTTGCCAAATATTAGTGTTGAATTTTCATGAAATAAATATTTCGAAAGAATATTTCGAAGCAAACGTGTGCTGTCACTACGAAATATCAATTAATCTATAGTTCATTGCGTCTCCTGAAACGTTTTCAAGATGTCGATTATAAGTTTTCTGAATGAACAAAATAGTCCGATAAAGTGTTGCCATGACATGGTATTTTGCGGACTCTTTTCAGTATCCAAAGTAGGCATTTTGTGGAACGTGTATACTTGTTTTTATTTCGAATGGACTAAAGATCCAGTTATGGTTTTCGACGGGGGATCGTTTTGAGGTAGTACTTTTCAATTTCAACTCCGTAGTAAGGCTCTTTAGAATGATTCAGTTTTTGAGCTTTTATTGTCTCTTGAACTTACCTGGGACCGAATCAACAACAACATGCGGCTCTCGCGTCGGCCTCAGCGCCCCCAAGCAAGCCTCATCTGTCTGGCATTCGACTTTTCCCCTGACGCAAGCACACTCTGTACACTGTCCTACCGTCCATTTTTCCTTGTCCTGGTAGAACCTTCCATCTTGTTTGCAGGAGAATGACTCTACCTTACTCTCTGGCTTGAGTTGTGGCGGGATTATGTGGACGTCAACGACTCCCTTAGGGGCCGCTGTGGGTCTTTCGTCTTCCGGTTGGACAAAGATCTCGGTGGTTTCCTCGCGAGGCCGCTCATCGAGGGGTTGCGGGGTGGTTATGGGGGGTTTAGCGGAAGAAGCGGCTGAAAGATAAAGGTTTTAGTTGAAGTTTGAATTTTGGGGGTGATTTCTCATGCTAAGAGCAATTCAGTTTCACCATCCGGGTTTCATTCTTTGAAATAGCTCTAGAAATATGAGATATTCTAGTATTCTTCAATTGTTTCTATAGATAACGGTTTTGACATACATATTAATGAGCTTTGAAAGGATATTATAGAAATTCTGAAGGAAATCGTTAGAATTACATTTTGTCCAACGTATTTTTCTAGCTAAAAAGAAGGAAAATACGCCAAAATTATTTCGTTAGAATCGGCCCACTAGACTCACACACATACATACAGTGCTCGTCTAAAGTCCGTTCCCCTCTACTAATTTTTGAACCACCTGGTATATCGCAACGAAATTTGGAGGGCTTGAATAAGAGATAAAAACCTACTTTTTCATGAAAAAATCACATCGGAAAGTTCCAAAATGGCGGCTGAGCGCCATCTTCAATAATATAATTTTTTTAAATATAACACCCTGTATATTATTCCATTTTCGAAATCTGCTCATAATTTTCAACAGTTTTCTCGAAACACTTTACTCCTAAATTCAATTGTTTGCGAATTATTAACGTTTGAAAAGTGACATTTTGGTCATTTCAAACCCAACCAAAAACCCTAATGTTGCTTTCAATCAAGTTTGCATTGGAAAAAATCGTCGCGGTAACATCTTGTTTACTGTCAAACTGAACTGCTAACTGTCAAATAGTCCGTTGAGCGCCTAAATCCTTTTATGAAAAGTGTGATCATGGCTCGTAGTTTAGACGATAAATTTGAAGCAGTTTTGATATTTGGAGAAGCTGGAAGAAATTATCATCTAGCAGTCCGTATGTTTAATGATATATTTTCCGAGAATCCTATTTCGAGGTCATATTTGCGCAAACTTTTAAATAAGCTCCAAGCAACTGGTACGCTGAAAGATGCTCCAAGATCAGGAAGACCGCCTCTTTCAGAAGAAAAAAATGGTTGCTGAAATGGTAATCAATCCGACTCAGTCGACGTCTGCAGTTGCTGAATCCTGTGGAGTAAGTTCAAAAAGTGTCCAAAGAGTCATAAAAAAAGAAAAGTTTCATCCCAAAAATGAAAATCCTGCATGCTCTCACGGAGGATGATTCAGACCGGAGGGTTGAATTTTGTGAGTGGTTAACAAGAGCAATTGAAGGAGAACGGGGCTTCCTAAAACGTGTATGTTTCGCAGACGAATGTACGTTTTTTCTTAATGGAAAAGTCAACAAACAGAATGTACGATACTGGAGCGATACTAATCCGCATATTTTTAGAGAGGGACATACCCAGTTTCCTAAAAAGGTGAATGTTTGGGCGGGGATTTTGTGCAATCGCGTTGTTGCACCGATTTTCATCAGAGGCAGTCTTACAGGAGTTCTTTACAGATATCTTTTAGAAACTGAAATTGAACCTCGAATAAGACAAATTGTATTAAACAATCAGGAAGAGTTTGAAAATAGAAATCATATTTCAGCAGGATGGGGCTCCTCCCCATTTCGATCGCATGGCTATCGAGTTCCTCGGTACAATTTTTCCTGGGCGATTGATAGGTCGCAGGGGAAGTACAGAATGGCCACCAAGATCTTCGGATCTTACACCTCTAGATTTTTTCCTTTGGGGGTATCTGAAGTCAAAAATCTACGCCACTGAATGCCAAACAATAGAAGAGTTGGAACGCAGAATAATAGATAGATGTGAAGAAATAGATGAATAGACTTTCATCAACGTGAGAGAAGCTATTTATAATAGGGCACTTTATTGTCAAGATTTAGAAGGGGCCACATTGAACACTTGATGAAATAATTGTTGGGGTTAAATAAAAGTGTTATTCAAAAATAAATTATGATTTTTAGCTAACTGATTTGTTTTGATTGTGAATTTACAGAACACATTCGAGATTTTCCGGTAAGCGGTACTGTTTATCCTTAATAAACTCTCTTTACGCCTCCTATTAGTCGAATTCATTAAGAGATTTAACTACAAATTAATAACAACGTTTAGTTAGCAAAATGTTTTACCGGATGTGACCAAAATCCATACTTCATTTTAAACCGGAATGTCACTTTTCAAACGTTAATATTTCGAAAACAATTGAATTTAGGAGTAAAGTGTATTGGAGAAAACTGTTCAGAATTATGAGCAGATTTCGAAAATGGAATAATATACGGGGTGTTCTATTTAAAAACATTATTGAAGATGGCGCTTAGCCGCCATTTTAAAACTTTTAGCTGTGATTTTTTCATGAAAAAGTAGGTTTTTATCTCCTATTCAAGCCCTCCAAATTTCGTTGCAATATACCGGGTGGTTCAAAAATTAGTAGGGGGGGAACGGACTTTAGACGAGCACTGTATATGTTTTTCGATTTTATTAGTTTTTTTTAAGTTCCAAAACTGGTAGATATTTATATACTATGAAATTTATATTTGACTTCCAATCAAAAAATCTAGCAACCTCAATTTGTATCAAAATCCCAAATTCAAATTTTTAGCCGATTTCAGTTCAATTACAAGTCATCATAAAATTAGTGGACATTCGAAATGATTCAATTCAAACTCGAATTACAGATGAGTTACAGACAATAACAATATAGTACAAACGAACATACATTTAATTAAGTTTTGACTCATAGGATCAAAAATCCAATTTATTTAAGATAATTAATGAACACTTCAATGACATAAGGACTTATGATTTATATTCAATATAAGGCCTTAGGCAAAATCCAAACGATTCATAGGAAGCGATTCTGGTTTTTGTGTATATAGACTGATAGTTTCCCAATTTATAGAACAATAATCGACAGGAAGTTTTTACGGGAACTCCGGCAATGCTTCTTTCAAATATTTTTTGCGATACAAATATTATTCATGAAATATGAGTTATTCCAAATCTGACTGATGTATGGTATCAGTTAACTAAATTCGACTATGATTAAATAGCAATAATGCCTGTTTATTCACAATGATGCTGAATGACAAATTTTCCATGAGATTTACAAAATGGTCAAGGCCAGTTTACTGTGTAAATTGATTCCTGAAAATATGATACAGTTTGATTTTACCCTATTTGAAAAGGTATACATTGGGTATTTAAACCAGCCAGAAGAGAAAATCGAGTGAGTATATTCTGTAAAATATTCTCATTATTTATAGTCCAAGATCCTAGAGCCCCCAGACCTACGTCATTTTGACAAAACTGAAATTTTGAGAATAAATAGTGTAATATGTAGTTGAGATCGTATGTGTACTTGCTAGCATGAAAACGGGGCCATTTTACAGGTATTAGGTACAAAAGTACATGAAAACCTTACTCACCTACGTTAAAGTATGATAGCTGGTTTTTATATATGTTTTACAGAATATTGTTAAAAACCAACATTTATTATTGCTAGACACTTTCCGTGGGACTTAACTTTCGCCAAAGTAAAAAAAATAGATAAACTACGCCATAGTAGCAAGCCTAAACTTTGTATATGTTTCTTAAGGTATTATTTCAGGACATTCGCTAGCAGCCAGACTGAGCCAGATAAGATGAAATTTCGTGACAAAAATACTACCAGGAAACCGACTATGCCATCATACGGAAGACTATCCGTAGTTATATCCTGTTATATTTCCTACTCCCAACTGTCATTGCTTAATTTGTTATAAACATTTAAAAGCATTTTTTTTACCGTTTTTGACTTGTAACTTGAAAACTAATGAAGCAATCTCGATAATCTTGATGGACGAATTGTAGAGAATCCAACGAAAATGAGCCCTGGCACGACTCGATCGGATTATTGGTAACGGAGAAAAACCGAAAAAAACGGAAAAAATCTGCATTTTTTTAAAATCCAAAACACCGCCATTTTTTAAGTTTTGAAGCAGGCTCTCCACGACATAGTAGTGATTTATATAGTTTATGTGTGGAAAAACTCAGGCACTGTTGGATTATTAGTTTTGGCATAACTGCAATTTGATTTTTTTAATGCACTTTATTTCTGCAGACCTGGATGCGTCTTAGGTGATCCGATTTCAATAGTTCTAAAAGATTTTGAGAGTTGAAATATAGTACTAAAAAATGACATGAAAGCGGTTTAGGAGTGGGGGCAGAGCAGCAGATTCATAACGGGCGCAGCGCGCTTGTACTAATACGCTTCCCCGCGTCTGCTGCTCTACCTCCACTACTCAGCCGCTTTCACGCACTCGCCCATTATCTGCAGCATTTTTACGCAAAATGAGAATATACGTTTTGTAGTACTATTTTTCTACTCTCGAAATCTTTTTGAAAAATTGGAATCGAACCACCTATGACGCATCCAGGTCTGCTGCAATAAAATGCATAAAAAAACTCAGATTGCAATTATGTCAAAACTAATAATGCGACAGTGCCTGAGTTTTTCACACATAAAGTACAAATTAATCACTACTATGTCGTGAAAAGCCTGCACTACAACTTAAAAAGTGGCGGAAATATAAATTGTTTTTTTTTATTGTTCCGGTTTTTCTCCGTTACTAATAATCCGATCGAGTAGCATAATGGCTCATTTTTTTGCATTTTAATTCTCTACAATTCGTCCATTGAGAGTATTGAGATTGCTTCATTGGTTTTCAAGTTACAAGTCAAAAACGATAAAAATACAAAAAAAAGCTTTTAAATGTTTAGAACAAACATAACCAGATATAACTACGAACCGTCTTTCGTATGATGGCACAGTCGGTTTCCTGGTAGTATTTTTGTCACAGAATCAATAGAGCAGAAAATCTCTATTGATGGGCCTATTAATTCATTTGTTTTCACAGAGGAATTAAATAACGACGGAAATGATGGAGTTGAGGAATTGGATATTCAATTAGAACATGGGCATGATGAGGAAGTAGAAAACGTGGACAATGATATAATAAATAATATTTTTGGAATAATTATTTCTCATTACATTCACATTAAAAACAAAACCAACATTTTATGTAATATCAGATGCTTTAAACTTTTATTTTGCCAAATTTATTGCTTTGTAATACAATTTTTGATTAGGCATTAAAATATTATTGGATAATTATATCAGAAAATTCCATCAAGACCAATGAACAACCTAAATTTCATGAGGCTGTCTCATAAAGCCATCTAATGTTCTCACTCGCACTCATGCAGATAAAACTTTTATCGTGTCTGGGAGGATACTTGGCACTTTGGGTAGGTCTGCGGGCTCCGGGATTTCACTCTATTACCGTGAACAAAAAGTCATCATCATATAAACAAGAAAATTCCTCTAGCAAAATAATAGGCAACTGATTTATATAAAGTACAAATAAAACTGGCTCAAGGACAGAATCGTGAGTTACGCCCATTCTTATTGTACATTGGACTTGATATGATATATGTTTATTTTTCCATCTTTTGATTTATATTCAGGCTCTGTGCACTATCTTGAAGATAAGATTGAAACCATTAATGAGGTTTTACTATGACTCTAGAATCATAAAATATTTTGCAGCAAAAGCTCACATTCATGACGTAGTTGTGAGTCAGGTGTATTAATAGGAAGCCAAACTTCTTCGGAGTCATACAGCAAACTCGCCAGATATGACAATGCTCCAAACAAATTTCAGAAGAGGTGTAGAAACTCGAGTTTGTTGCAGCGAACGAGAGTAATATCGATACAATGATAATAAGCGGACCCATGCGGGATGACTAAGGTACAATAGATAAGATATCGCAATTACTGCTGGAACAAAGTCGCCGAAGTGCTAAAATATGAAACAATTTGAGCACTTCTCCACACGAGGAATATTTTGACGCCATCATGAAAGGAGCAAGGGAACTCCAGGAAGAGTACATCCTACTGGGCGACAATGAACGCCAAGTCTTCACTATAGAGTTTCCAGCTCACGGACACAAGAGGCAACTACTTCAAAGAATTGGTGATCACGCTAATCTTGGATGGGGAACAGTCTTCACCCATAACTAGAAGACAGAGCTCCTCTGACGAACACTCGGTTTAACGATCTGGGCAGTTGAACAGATCATTGAAGAGGCGTCCAACATACCGGTCAAATGGTTAGTACTAATCGCCAATTACCCACAGTAATTACCAATGTTACAATTCATTCACATTTCCATGTGGTAGATTTAGATATATTAGCAGACAAATACAAGCTTCTACTAAATATCAGAGGTCCAAAATTCAGTAAAATGAAGGCTATGTACGGGGTAGTACAATCTGTATTATTATATGCTGCCCCAGTCTGGGGAGACGTAATGAGGGTGAGAAGATATTAACAAATGTAGCAGAGTAGCAATGGTCTACCGCACAATATCCGGCGAAGCACTCAACCTTAATACCACCCAGACACCTACTGAAGAATCAGATTAAGAACCCGATTAGAAGTAGAAGAGGACAGCAAAACAGAAGAGAGAAGAGAAACACTGGCAAAATGGCAGGAGGAATGGGAAACAAACACTAGGGTGGGACAATGGACAAAAAAAAACAGATCCCGAACATAAAACCCTGGGTAAACTGTGATTTTAAAACCCCCGACCACTTTTTGACGCAAGCTTTCAGCGGTCACTGGTCCTTTAGAACATTCACAAAGAGGATCGGGAAAATATTAGATGACCTTTGCATCTACTGTCAGGAAAGAGATAACCCAGAACACACTCTCTTCTCATGCCCTCGGTGGCACAAGGAGAGGCTAGACCTCGACATGGAATACGGGGTTACAATTAGACCAAGTAACATAATTGGCGTCATGATAGAAAGAAATGGGACAAGGGAACTGAATATCTTCGATATGTTATAAGACAGAAAGAAAAGGAGAAGAAGGCACATAGGCAAAATGATAGAAGGTGATCCATACTGTGATATTTCAACATGTTGCATTTTGTCCCCCCTATACACACTGTCAGTTCTACTATTATATTTCCGACTCTGACAAAGGCCTTCGATAAACACCTGAACTGTAATAAGAACACTCCTGGCAGACAAGGAGAAGCCTGCCGCTCGTACCTGACGCAATATCCTTTGGGACAGTCCCTGGTACAGGAGAAGGCATGGGGTGGTTTTAGCCGGTAAGAGTCCGGCACTACTGGCTCGTGATCGACACCGAGAAGACAAGTGCGCATGACGCGTTTCCACCCCACAAAAAAAAAAGATTTAGATATATTGACTGCTGATAACTGAGAACTTACCTAGAACGGTTAGTAAGTCAATTGCAAAATAAAAATAAAATGTTTTTACCAACGATTCCACACACTTGCCGTGGTGTGGTTGTAATTTTCAATATTTAGTGAGTTGGAATTTAGTTGTGATATAATGACCAATAATTCAAAATATCCTGTTTCACGCTTCAAAGTTTGATTTTTCAAATGATCCCTTGTATTTTTTGTATGACTTTTGTAAAGTGATTCGGGTTTGTGATTCAAATACTGATGAAATTATTTTGTTTTTCGATCCAGATAACTCACCCCTACTATTTTCACTCCCATTTGATCCTGCTTCCACATAACTATAATCATAGTCCTCGGCTCCACCGTATTCGTCATAGTTTGGTTGCTGATTTTGAATCTCAGCAACTTCTGGGTCATCAGAAAGTGGCCGAGAACTATCTTTCTTTGTTTTTCTCCTCGATCGCGCTTCTGAGGTTGTTCCTAAAAATGTGAGCGCCATAAGCGCCACCCAGATGTAATATTCGTACTTCATTCTGAAAGAAGGAAAAAAAATTGTTATCTTGATGTTAAAAGTGAAGCAGCGATTGCAGAATAACCATCAATCAGTTATAGAAAATAAATATTGGGAAAGTTAGAATTATTATGGAGCACATGTGTATCGACAATATAAATCTGATCGAAAAAAGGATTGAAAGTTTTTTTGTCATCCCATTTGTGAGAGTGAGTACATTCATTCATATTTTCAAGAGGATCAAAAGCATCGAGATACTATTTCATTATCTTTTTTATGGACACCATATTGAATTATAGGATAATTTTTGGGTTTTTACTTGTTCATTTCATTTGAAAACAGAAATTTTCCGATTTGAAAAAAAAACGCTTTTGTATGTGGGAAATATGAACAATCAATTCATCCAGTTACAAGTAAATTTCCAATCACATTTTTTCTTTGAAGTTTTTGTACCAAACCAGATGTTTTACATTAACAAAGAAACAATTTTGAAAAAAGTCCACTTTTTCAGTCTACCGAACCCAAAGCTATGCAATTTCGATTTCGCAGCTGAAGAAGGATTTAAACATGTTTCTATTCGGTTTTTCAATCATGAATCTGTTTTCGAGATGTTTGCATTTTGAAATAAACTTGGGATCTTCAGAAATATGTCAAAATCTATAACAAATCACACCCAGTCTAGGCAAATTATTTCGGAGAAATTATATTTTTATGTAATTGAATGTTTGTGTTTTTCGAAAGTGTTTCGTCACATCAAATTCCATGTTTCAAACATAACGGAGAGGTTCAACGAACATTTGGCCCATGCTACCTACCGAAGGGAGAATAAGTCAAGTGTGGCGGACCATATGATCGAATCTGGTCAAAAAATTGATATTCATAATTTAAAAATGATCAAATCGGTCAACGACACTAGAAAATTATACTACCTGGAGAGTATAGTTATCCGCAAAAACCAGAATAAAAATTTGCTTGATGAGGATAATGTATGTATTCCACCTTGTTTACTTTGATCCCCATGGAACCATCAAGATTCCATTAGCGACTTGAGAAACAGGAATTAGTATAAAATAACTCAATTAGAAACCCCAGGAATATATTATAAGAAAATGTAACATTTCATTTCTGTAGTTTACCTACTGATTATGATAAATTAGTTATCAAAATGCGCATATAGGTGTGAAGTGAGTAAGTGTGGTGATTAATTGTGCAATTTTTTGATTATGTGACACCACAGCGTCTAGCCAGTCTTTAAGTAACTTATTTCTCTTTTTGATGAGTATAATCTACCCTGGATATTTGTTATAGCATTTTCGAAAAATCCACCAGCTTTGTAGCTTCATTAGATCTCTTCGAAGTTGCAAGCTATCATTCAAGTTATCAATTCTTTTATATATCTCACAGTGATCAGCATATAGAAGGATATTACAATTCAAGTCAAGGCCTATGCCATTTACAAAGATTATGAACAGCAAAGGGCCTAATACCGAGCCTTGTGGGACACCATATGTAGCCAATATTTCGGTTGATCTATAATCATGTGGTCCAGATAAGAATAGAAATAAAATAATTAATAAAAAAAACCTTTTTAAAAACAAGCTTTTATTCAAATACCATAAAAAGTACAAAATAATTGCTTTGGATGTGTGACATAGGTTATTCCATGAGTTAGAGATTCAAAAGCTTATCGCATCTGTATTCGAAATGAAAACTTTGCGCGACAAGCTCTTGAATCTATAACTCATGGAATAACCTACGTCACACATCGAAAGCAATTATTTTGTACCTTTTAGGGTATTTGAATAAAGGCTTGTTTTTAAAAATGTTTTTTTTCATTATTTTATTTTGTGCTTTTTAGTAAGTACCCCTAACACCCACATACCAATTTTGAATCGAATCGGACCATAATTACAAAACTCGTTCGCCATCTTGGAGACGCCATCTTGAATTTGTGAATTCATAATCTCCGACCCTGAGAACCCCCACATACCAATTTTGAATCGAATCGGACCATAAACACAAATCTCGTCCGACATCTTGAAGCCGCCATTTTGTTTTTTTTTCTCTTACAGATGCATAATGCATTGTCACGGGAACTATGAACAGCTGCCAAATTTCACGTTAATCGAACAACTAGAAGTGGGTCAAATTTAACTTGCAAGATTTGATGACAAACATCGGGACAGGTGAAACTAAATAAAAGCTTGTAATAAAAAGGATACAATTCTGAGTAAGGCCGAAAATTAAAAGTTTTTTGAAGAGAAAATCAGAATCAAGCCTATCAAACGTTTTGGAGAAATCAGTTGAACTACATCCACCTGACCAGAATCATCTAGGTTCACTGACATACGATCAACGCCCAGACCAAACCATTGGACCTAAAGAGCTGAAATTTCGACAGTGTATTCCTATGATGACGTAGGGAACCACTAAGAAATTATATAATAATCCATCCCCATAGGGTTGGAATGGGGGAGAGAAAGGGGGTGAAAGTTGGAAGCGCCGTTAGTTTTGAAGTTTAGGCTAACATTTTCAGATAAAAAAATACATATTTCAGGGTTTTTCGAAACTCAACCCTAAAGGGGGGTTCAAAAGTAGTATAAGAGTATCGTTAGTTTTAAATGAAAATTGGTATTTTAGGTCTTTGTTGCAAATAAAGAAATTCGCGATTCCGTGTTTTTAGAAATTCAGCCCCTATAGCTGGGAAATGGGGGTTGAATGGGGATTGGAAGTCGTTTGGATGTTCCGATAGTTGAGGTCTTTATTACATATAAAGAAATAAGTGTTTCAGTGTTTTTAGAAATTCAACCCCTAAAGGGGTTGTATTGGATTAGGCAATGAAAAATAACTTATATTTCAGTATTTGGAGAAAAAAGATAAAAATACAATAAGAATCTCTAATTTATTTTGACAACTATCAACTATTGTTTTTCATGTACAGGGTGAGGTAATATATGTTAAGAGACTTACAACTATTGTATTATATATTTCAACACTCGTAAGGCAATAGTTAAACAACTTCTGAAAGACCCAAACCCCTAACACCAAATTCATGGTTTGGTTTCGTAAGAAGCTTACTACAAATATCTGCTAATATTTCAGATATATTCCAACTAAATCTTTTCCCGATCAATTTTTTCCGTAATAAAATGAAAACGAACATCGATATGCTTTGTTCTTCTGTGCATAACAGGGTTTGCAGCAATTTTCTGCGCACTCTGATTATCGTTGAACAATTTCCCTGGTTTGGAAACTCCTAACACCTCAGTCATCAAACTCCTCAGATGAATTACTTCCTTGGTAGAATCGCTCAATGCCGTATATTCAGCTTCACTTGAAGACATTGCAACTGTGCATTGTTTTCTGCATTTCCAGGAAATGGTAGCATTTGCAAATTTGAATACAAATCAAGTAAAGGATTTTCTGTCAGAAGCATCGCTAGCGCAATCGGCATCGGTCAATTCATTTTCCCTGCTCCTATTGTAAACGATTCCCAAATTTGCAGTACCTTTGGCATACCGGAGTACACGCTTCACAACCTGCCAGTGTTCAGCAGAATGTTTTGTATTGAATTGGCTGAAGTAGGAGCAAGCAAAAGAAATATCAGATCTGGTTATAACGCACAAATACATCAGACATCCAATTACCTGCTGATATGGAACATTTTCTATGATATTTTGAAAAGTGTTCTCGAACCTAACTAAGTATCCAAGGGCGTGCCAACTGGATTACAGTCTTACATTCTGAATTTGTTCAACAAATCAATAACACACTGCCTCTGACTAAGAGTTACTTGTCCTTTTTCCTTGTCATGGGCGATATTTATTCCAAGACAATGACTAGTTCCACACAAGTCTTTGATGCGAAAATGTGATGAAAGTTCTTTGATTAACTTCTCTATTTCATGCTGGTAATTGTAGAATGGGAAACAATCATCTTGAGATATAAACAGCTTTCGTGGCATGGTTTTCTAAAACCCAGAATACAGAGAACTTCATCACTGACACACGTGCTGACTGTTTGAGACCATTGCGAAGAAGACACACTTTGCTTTCTTCCACCGCAGCAATAAAACCTTCTGTTTGAGCCATTTAGATATTTTCTTCCAGGTTACCATGAAGAAAAAAATTAAGACCACGTCCAAGTGCTTCATTTCCAGATCATACTGAACAGCAAGTGCAAAAAGAAAGTGTAATGAAGAGTGTCAGGAGAAAATGTTTTTAAATCATCCACACCATATTCTTGTGTGAATCCTTTGGCAACGAGCCTAGGTTTGAAACGAACTATTTCTCCATTGGAATCTCGTTTCAATTTGGAAATTCATTTAGATTTTATGATATTCTTTCCACTGGGATTGTTTAGTAGATCCCATGTATTATTCTCACGAAGAGAATCAATTTCACTTTGCATTGCAGCTTTCCATTCTTTGCAATGTTCACCAGGAAATGCTTCTGTCATGGAATGAGGTTCACTGACAGAATCGCAGATTGTCTGATAAAGCATAAAATTTTGTCGTACGCTGCCGTTGTGGACACCTTGGCTCTGCATGTGAATTATCATTTGCATTGAGGTTATATTGCTGTGAAATATCTTCTTCAAGGTGTTCTTCAAGTTCAACATTTTCTTCGCAATGTTCGTGAAAATTGTCGTATTTCAAACATGAATCTGCATGTAAAGGCAATAATTCGTTTAGCGGAATACTGTTCATGATTTCTTTGGTACCTTGATCAGAATTTCCGAATTTATTTTCCGTTTCTTGATCTGGTAACTTCCTGGGTTGTTGGATTGAAAGTCGAAATGCTTTAGACTCTAAATATTCAACAAAAATGAATTTTTGGCTTTTGGGATCCAACTTTTTCCGTTTTTCATCAGGACCATGAGAATATGCAACACACCCGAAAATTCGAAATGACTGATTAATTTTACACCAACTCCATTTTTCTTCTGGTGTAATTCCTGGCGAAACTTTAGTAGGGGATCTGTTAATCAAATAAACTGAAGTGTTGACTGTCTCCACCTTGTAATATCATCCTCAACATGAATACCCCACAAGAGGTTACCTTGACGATGGAAGATAGTGACTAAGGTTTATCTTTCAGTCGCAGATGATTCCACATCTCATCATCCTCAAGTTATTAAGTATTTCTAACCTGTTTTGTGAAGTAATATGTGACTCAAACTTGTTCTTTTTACATTTTCAGATGTCTTGAAAAAGGAAATAAACGTTTCCGAAAGCTCGACCATATAACAAAGAGTATGTTTTAACCCAGCCCAGTTATTTTGACGGCATCCTCAAGATAGTTTCGTAGATTTTTTTCTATATATATATATATATATATATATATATATGATCGGCGAAGATATATCAAAATTTAAAATCGTGAAGTGATGACATCCTCAATAGGAAGTATTTCTACGATATCTCCGTAAAAGAAACTCTTATGTTCGAGAAATGAGAGTAATTTTAGCTTTCTACTTCTCCATTTCATATGAAATAGTTATTTCTTATAAGATAATTTTTTCATATGAAATGGGAGTAGAAATCCAAAATCCACATTTTGAATTGCAATTTTTCTAGATTTTTTTTTTCGGTTTCCTATTATAGTTTCACACCATCCATAGCATTTGGAAGTATGCCCATTTTTCTACTAAAATCTGGAAGTTACTAATATTTATTTATTAGAATGACCATTCTCCATAATATGACCTATTTAAATACCGTATGATCTAACGGGTGGCATTCAAGATGGAGATGAATTAAAATAATTGTCATTCATTTATAGGCCAGATGAGCGAAGTTGTTGAATTGTAAAGAATTCATTGTCCCTAATAGATTTGAAACAAATTCGTTACGAACGTTTGACTTTATATTAATATTAATGGCTTTGATTTGTGCCATTTCGATATTATGTAACGCATGTAATTATAAACCGAATTAGAATCTCATCTGATCTGGAAATCGAATCAAATAGTATTAGAACATGGAAATGACTTTTTAGTCGAACTGGAAAAAGACCAGAGTGTCGACATAAACGTGGTTTCATTGTCGATTTTGTTTATTTTCAATGAGAAGGCATTGATTAATTTTTGTTTTTTAACACATTACATAAACCATTTGTTTCCTTTTCTGCATTTTCTCTCTACCAGGAAGTGAAAACTGTCAATCCTCTGTTCAAGAAGGGCAAATTAAAAAATTCACGTTACTGCAATTTGCCGTTTAAAGAAAATGTGCCTAAAATAATTCACATCAAAAATAATATTGAAAATGAATAATGTTTCGGGAATCACTTCTGCTAATTTTATCAAATACAATTAAATCGATGATTTCACATTGAATTCCCTAATTATATTTTGTATCTTTTTTAATTATTGGTTTTCAAAATATGACACAAAGCACACTGGTTCACAGGATGTTCAATATAAGGAGCATGCGGCTATATTATCATTCCCGTTCAACCAAAGAACAGAAAGCTTGACCCAGTCCGCAAATGTGCCCCAGTTTGTATTACTGTATGTTTGGTCAATTTCGATCTTTCAATTTCTCTATTTCTATAATATTCTTGTGATCACATTTTCTTTTTCTTAAAGGTCTTGAAATTTCTCCCGTGTACATTTTACCATAAACACATGGAATACTATATATCCTTTTTTAATTTTGTTTTTCGTTTAATGATTTTGTCAAGGTGGTTAATACAGATCATCTCAAGGTATGATTTGTTGTTGATGTTTTTCAATTTTCAAGAGAACCAGGATTATATAGAATAATATCACCAAGGTCAGTTGTCGAGGGTCTTGTTGTTTTTTTTTCAATTTGTTGGATTGTTGGTTTGGCATATTTTTTTGAATATGCATTATCTTCAAAATTATTTGGAGTTGAGGAAATTTTGATACTCAATTGGTGATAAAAATTGAATTATAGGTATCTGTTAGTGTGTGTTTCTTTCCTGGAAATACTAGCTTAAACATGACCTGAATTATTTTTAATTGACACTTCTAAAAGAGAAATTTGTTGGTTTTCCTCTTTGGTAAATTTTATCGCGGATTCCTTTGCATTGATATAATTGAAACATGTTTATGATTGAAAAAGAAAACATTCTTGATTGAATATTGAATAGAAATATTTTTCTGAAAATTGAAAAATCTACGACAAAAATGAGGATATTTTTTGTAATATCTAACAGAAAACAACTTCCTATTAATATTTTCAAACAAATCAATCAATTATACCCAAATGACAGGTTTAAATGCCAAAAAACAATGATTTCAAAGTGAAATTTATTCTAGAAAATTTGTATCTCATATCTTCCGGTCTTTCTGATGATCGTGGTTGCGTGAAATAAATTTTCGTCAACAAATAGTTATTTGTGCAACCAGTTGGGGAAAGCACTATTTTTAGAAATGAGCGAATTTCTGCGGAACGAGCAAAAGAAAGCGAGTTACGTGTTTCACACAATATTTTTTTTAATTAAAATTAAAAAATAATTTTAATATTCAACGACTATGCCGAAAAGCATGGGGTGCTTTTTTGTTACCTACCTCATTTTAGCAAATCTGAAATTTTAAGTATGAATAGTGTGATATGTAGTTGAGAACGTATGGGTACTTGCTAGCTTGAAATTGAGAAATGATTTAGTTTTGGGATAAATATTCATATAAAAAAAAAACAAATCATTTCTCAATTTCGATAGAAAAAATAAAAAATAAAAAAGTCAGGCGAGGGGATTCGAACCCTCCCCAGTTTTTGATATCAGAGCTTAGATCTTGCGCCTTAGACCGCTTGGCCAACTGGACGATATTAATTGTCAAACGCATTGCGATACTTCAACGTAAGTGAGAAAGTTTTTTATGTACTTTTATGCCTGCTAACCGTAAAAGGGCCCCTCTTTTAAGCTAGCAAGTATGCATACGTTCTGAACTACATATCACACTACTCATACTCAAAATTTCAGCTTTGATAAAATGACGTACGTTTGCCGGCTCTGGGATCTTGGACTATTTCAATTGATTTCGACAACGCACCCTACGCTTTTTGGCATAGTCATTGAGTATTAAAATAATTTTTTACTTTTTATTGAGTTAAAAGCGTGTTCTCAACCTTGGAGAGACTTCCATGGAAAAAACGGAAATTAATGGTACATAGAAAACTACGTCAGCTGGGGTCAATATCACCAATTGTTCAAATTATGTCATTAATATTTATAATTATTTTTCACCATACATATTATGTATTGAATAGCCTCAAAACTATAACAAATTTTATTCCAGTATTTTTTGCAACTGGTGGTGAAATTAACTTTTTCTATGACTATTGAAAAAAGCGTCATTTATATGACCATTTCTTGATAAGTAATGAACTCTAGTTTCGTCCCCGAGTGGGTAATGATCCATTACTCAATAGGTTCGAACCAATTACAGTTGAACCAGATTCATTACTCAACACTTTGAAGCCAATCACAGATGAGCATATTCATTACTGTGCAGTTGTGTTTGAATTGTTTCCATTCGCAAGTATGCCTTGAGAATTTAACAACTTCAAACTTGTTCTCAAACGTCATAAACATTGAATTGACAGTTCGTTTTGTAAAATATTATAGTTTCTAACGAAAAACAAGAAGAAAGAGATGGATTCGGAAAGTGACAACGAGTGTACTCCACCAGAAATTTGTAGTGCGACGAAAATAACATCTTCAAATCTATTACCAAATAAATCCAGAAAAAAATTAGAGACGATATATGCAATTTTCATGGATTGGTGAAAGAGAAATAATGTGAATTCGTTTTCGGAAAATGTACTTCTAGCATATTTTTCCAAATTAGCTACTACCAGTGTTTTTACTTTCAAAGCGTTCCTGGTACAATCATAAAAAAGTTCTGTGGTGTGGCCCTAGTTGCCCAGATTATTAGTAAAGGCGCTATCAAATATATTTGAGGAATAAAAGTCGGCTAGCTGGATTGGACACCTGTTATCTGAAGCCGCATGATTTCTCCAGCTCACAATATTCCTTAATCAGTGCCGTGTGTTGGTGAGGTTAGGAATTATCCATTGAAAATTATTTTATCAATATGGCTTTTTCGAGACCTTTCGAAACAAATAATAAAATTCAGTTGAATAACATGTGTCTACTTTCATATGGGGTGATCAATTGCTATGATTGTAAGAATAAATAACTGAAAAAATACCACTGAAAAATAATATACCGACGCCTATGTCAAGGCGGCAACTGGAAAGAGAATTCATTCTCGAAACTTTTTATGTCGGTCCAATTGGTATTAGAAATACTACAACTCTTCATAGAAGTGAAAGGAGAAGACCCTATCTGGATATATTTTATAGAAAAATATAATAAAACTGAAGGACAATCTGGGAATAGAGCTGAATAGAATAGAATAGAAATGTGGACATGAAATGCAAGGTCTTGTCGAACGGATGAAAGTTCACTGACAAAAGTGTAGTGAAAAATAAGCCAATTTGCCAAATAATATTACGTCCGGAAAAACGTCGTTTCTGAATTTTAATTTAAAATTTTATTTTCGATTTTCTCAAATAACTTGTACTAAAGATAAAGATTTCGCTTTTTGCTTTAACTTTAAATTTAAATATTGTCTTTTTTTTAAGTTGAGGGTCTTTCCACTCCAGATTGTAGGAAAAAAAAACCAGTGTCAGAAACAAGGTCAGCAAGTTCTAGTTCTGGATCTTTGTCATCTTTTGTCGTACGCACTAGCAAATCTACTAAAGACGAAATTGACAAACATATTGCCAGATCCCTCACGCTACAAATAGCAGTTTTAACTGTATGGAGCAACCGGAAGTAAGAAAAGCTATAGCTCTTTTACGACCTGGATACATACCACCCTATCGATATGTTGTTTCTAATAAATTGCTTGGTGAAATTTATAATGAGGGAAAAATAAAATGCTCTGAAAACTTATCGGGAACATTTGTGTGTCTGTCACTTAACGGATGGTCCAATGTGCATAATGAACCGATAATCTGTGCAACGGTTACAACAGAAAATTGATCTTCACTCTAGATAATTCTGGGAATCCACATACTTCTGTATATTCATCAGAAATTGCAACAGCACTCATAATAAGCTTAAAACCGAATATGACTGTACAGTATGTAGATTTTTCAAAGATAATGCAGCTAATATGGCTGAAATGCGACATCAAATAAAAACATCTACTACTGAATTTAACCGTATTTCATATGATTGTGCTGCACATATTTTAAATTTACCATGTAAGGATTTGGAAATCGCTAATATTAAAGAACATGTTGAAAAGGGAAACATTCTCAATTGAATATTGAATAGAAAGATTTTTCTGTGAATTGAAAAATCCTCGTTAAAAATGAAGTTATTTTTTTGTGAATGTCTAACACAAAACAACTACTTCCCCGGCTAAAGCCACGCTGGACATTGAACTACATCTGCTAGATATTCTAACTAAAAAGAAAAAATCTGAACTAATGAGTTCTTAATTAAGACTGGAATAGAAAATCAAATAACTATCTAAATAAAAATGCAAATTTTCAAGTTCAGATTTTTTCTTTTTAGTTAGGGTCTTTTCAGAATACCTAGCAGATGTAGTTCAATGTCCAGCGTGGCTTTAGTCGGGGAAGTAGTTGTTTTCAGTTAGACATTCATAAAAAATAACTTCATTTTTATCGAGGTTATCTTGACGATGAAAGATAGTGACTAAAGTTTATCTTTCAGTCGCAGATGATTCCACATCTAATTTTATGAACATCCTTTTTTTTTTAATTCACGAAAAATATTTCTTAATATTCAATTGAAATGTTTCCCTTTTCAACAAGAGGTTATCTTGACGATGAAAGATAGTGACTAAAGTTTATCTTTAGTCGCAGATGATTCCACATCTAATTTTATGAACATCCTGTTCATAATTTAAAAAATTCATTAAAGAACATATTGTTTACATTGCCAAATACTTCCGTAACAACCATTTTGCCTCTGCAGCATATGCCAAAGGAGGGAAAAAACTAGTTTTGCCAAATGATGTCAGATGGAATTCGCTTGCCGACTGTTTCGTTGAGTCATGGGCCACACTTTTCAAAATTGCTGAGGCGAACAAAAACGAATTTACAATATTATAAGAGGAAATTTCAAAGATTCACTTAAAAAGATTAGTCGAAGATTATCTAACAATACTTAATCCTATCTCTATCGCAATAGATAGACTACAAAGATACAGTGCCAGTCTTTCGGATGTGGAAGAATTTAAAATATTAGAAACCCATTTTTACAAAACAGACATAACTTTAAAACAACTACAAAAAATTTAGGAGGCGTTATGAACAGTGTATAACGCCATATAATTTGTTGGCATATCTTCTTGACCCAACAAAAACTCAGCAAACACTAACAGAGAGTGAAAAAAATGTTGCTTTAAAAGCTGTTGAAGAATTATAACCAAATAGTTGTTTACTACCACTCATAATCAAGTTTCTTGCCAGATCAGAACCTTTCACTGATATTATGTTCCATGATGATATGCTTCAGAATGTAAAACCCATAGATTGGTGGAAGTCAAAACAAAATATTCCCATTATTCAAAAAGAGTACTTCATAATTAGACAATTATTTTGTGCTGCTGCTTCTTCCGCATCAGACGAGAGAATTTTCTTAACATTTGGTTTAGTCCATTCCAAACTCAGAAAACGATTAGGAACGGAAAAAAATGCATTTTTTGTGCAAGCACAAAAATTAACTAAAATAAACATTATTTAGATACAGTGGTATACTTATTTTGATATAATAAACTATTAATTAAAACTCAAAGTTTTTATTTTCTCTTAATTATAACTTATCAGAAATTTTGATTTTAATCATGATTTAAATTGAAAAAATCATATGATTTAAAGCGCGATTTAAATCATGTATTTACATCAGTTGATTTAAATCGTTTCAACCCTGGGGGCCTGATCTTCATCGAATGACATTTGAAACAAATAATTCAATCGGCGATAATTTAACCGTTTTCGAGGTAATATTTTTTAAGGAGCCTAAAAATGATTTCCATTGTCAACTTGTAGAAGATTCAACCAAAAATAAATTGTGTTATACTGCACCTCCACAAATCAATAACAAAAATCGAACCACAAACGAATCACAAGAAGTCACAATACGGAGAAAAAAACGAACCTGTTTCACTCAGAGCGGGCTCGTTAGCCCTAAAATCGTGCGCCCCGTTTCTGGGCCGGGACTACTCAGCTGAAACGAGCTCGCGCTTCTATTTATCTAGGATGGGGAAGCGCGGGGAGCATTTGATCGTATTAACGCATCTTTCATATTATTAATTAATATATGCGTGTGCCGATTGCCTATGCTGCTTGGCACATTTTTATTGTCACAAATTCGTTTTGAATTGGAATTCGTTTCAAATTGGACATCGATAACGAATTGAAACATTAAATAGTAATAAGGTTAATATTCTATTAGATGGCAAAGAGCGAAGATAAAAATAGTGATACAAAAAATCGAATAACATCGATTTTTCGACATGGCTGTGCTTGTTGATTTTCTCATTTAATTTTTATTAAATTATTGTGCCAGTACTGCCAAAGGTAATTTCTGACCAACCTCCCGAAATTAGATGATTTAAAAACTTGAATGTGCATAGTTTATTATTTAGACATTTGCTGTGAATTTTGGAAACCCAAGATATTCATTTTTTTGAAAAATTGAAGAAATATTTATTCCAGGGTTTATTTTTATTCATATTCCTGCGTATCTCAACTCTTTCGATTTGATAAAAATATTGTTTTTTCTGTGGCGGAAAAAAGTTTGACATTTTATCTCTGTTGACAGGTAACAAAATATAACTTTTCATGAAATTACTTTTTTCCCGGATATATATACACAGAAGTAAAGGTAGATATTTAATTTTAGAATATTTCATTATACAAAAGGTTCATTTCCTTTATATCAAAAGTACAATTATTAAATGTGCATTCCATGAATGACATGTTCCTTGAACTATTCGGTACAACAGACGAATTTTCTTGTGTTGAAATTATATTTTTTTCTGCCATGGACACAACTGCCGTTGATGTACCTGGTGGCAAATCGGGTGTTATTTCAGCACTGCCACACGTTCTAAACACTTTATTAGCTATTTCTGTCCTGTGTGCTACCGATTCATCAACATACCCTTCAGCGACCGTTGATGACTTCCAACCGCCATGTTTCTTTAGTGTCATCAAGCCTCCCCCAGATTCAACTAAAAGAGTAGCAGACGATCTTCGAAATGAATGACCTGTATATAAGTTAGCATTTTCAAGTTGAAGAAAATTAGCTACTGTTTCAGGTACCTTATAAAACTGATTTTTAGCCAAATTGCGATATGCATAAAACAGTCGGCGATCCTTTGCTGTTGCTGGACGAAGGGTTATGTACATTCGGTAAAATTTTATGTATTCTTCAGCAACTACCTCCTGTTTACATCATTCTCTGTTTGCTTAAGTTTCACAATTAATAACGTTCCCGAATCTTCAATATCATCTAATGTTACCTGGCTGATTTCACAAATTCGACAAGCTCCTGCAATCCCAAATACAATAACCTTGGCCATTAAATAAACTTCATCGGGAGCATTATTTAAAAAATCACTAATTTGTGTACTTGTGAAAATCGCAGCTTTCTTGGACGTGTAACCTTTCCCATTTTGTTTCAGAAATGTAATTAGTTTGAAATATTTTGAAATGTCTACATTATTATTGGATTGTAACATATTTGTAATTATTGAATAATTCGACCACAGTGTGACGGCTTTTGTTGTTGTGCCAGTTCCAAAAAATAAGCCAATAGCAACGTCTCCGAAAAAGAACTGCATGTCTTTTTCATCTTCCATTCCATAAATCTTGAATACGCGGTTTCGTAAATTTTCCGCGACTTAGCTGGCAATAATTTTTGTAACGCTACTTTCGTTACATCTACTAACTCCGGTGGAGTCAGAGAAAACTCGGAATCAGACATTTTTTATCTTTATATTATTCAAAATAACTACTAAACAACCACTAAGTTCGCAATTTTTAAATCAAATCACAGAATTAAATTGACAGACAGGTCTAATTGTCGCTATAAGTACAACAGCCTACCAGTTTAAAAATTCAAATTTCACATCTATAATTTGCTGACTTTAATATATTGTAATAATTTGTTTTTTCAATATTTCCTATAGCAGAAAAGTAAATCAATATCTCTAAGTCTGTACATCGTACAAGTTGGACAAATGCGAATAACTACAGATACTGTTATATAAAAAATTATAGTTTGAATAACTAAAAAAAAACACGCTTATATAGGAATAAGGACTAAAAAGTTAAAAATAATAAAAATAAAGTCATTGACAAAAAAAAATCTCTTATTTAAAAAAAGCATGGGGTGCTCTTTACTTACTTTTCATAATGATATGAAGATAATTGATATCAAGCACTTCACGTTTTTTCTTTCGGTCAGTAACTTTTTAGTCGATCTTGCTATATACACGTGTTTTTTTTTAGTTTTTTTTAAACTGTAGAAAAACAACTTTTAGTTGATATTAACTTCCATTTTCAATCAGAAACATATGCATAACTTCCATAGAACTCCAAATTATTTTATGTCGGTTGGCCAACAGCGCACATGAGATTCGGGTCATTTTTTTAATTTGTTATTTGTGCATTGAACAAAGTATAGGTTACAAAGTATTTACAAATTACGATACCTACTCTAAATGTGGAACATTAATGTTTCACAAATTTCTTCATTTCATATATTCAGATTTCAGTTTTCTCACAGAATAGAGAAATATAAAACCAAACTTTTCCCCCGAATCTATTGAAAACATTACGTCCTCAAACTGTAGTTTGTGTTAACTTTGCTCATAAACTAATGAGTTCCACCCCAGCGAGCACAAACCCTGGGAGGTTTTGGATTGTTTTGAAAATGTTGGCATGAGGCTATTTTTTTGAGACGCAATATGCACTTCCCGAAGAGGACTGACTTTAAAGGATGGAAGTATTGTATTTGTTCTTCTGTGGCATTCCTTTGTATGCCTTCTGAGAGGTATTGGCGACGTAAAAAATATTATGTTCTTTCTAGACAACATATAGTTCGCCTTGAGAGGTTCATCCCAGATATTGAATATACATTTTATTGTTCAGTTTCATAATGGTTCTCGACAAAAAAAATATTGACTTGATCAGTTCACACAACAAAAAGTTAAAAATTTCATGAGAATTGAATCTCGACCCCTCACGTTCAACTATTCATTTCATTTCGTATTCCTTTATTTTAATATCAATACCTCCTATTTTCCACAGGACAGAAAAAACATTATTATATTTCCACAAGCAAATGAAACCAATATTTATTCATTATAATAAAAACCAATGTCCAAATGACCTATCCACCTATTTTCTGCTTTCATTTTGAAATTCCAGCCATGTTACAATTTGGCCATTTAGTGTGCTAAACCTGATAAACCTCGCAGAACAACACTGGACTTTCTGGAACACTGTGAAGTGTTGGATGAAGTTTTTTTTATTTTTAACTTAGAAAAACTGGAAAGTGATGAGTGTTTGAATTGTAGTGAACATTACAAATTATATAATACATTTTTGATATCACTGAATAAGTGAATAAAGTAAGTGTTACATGAATTAAATGTATTAGCATAGTCCAGGAACATAATATAACCTCAAAAGCATGCAATGTGTATTTTTTGATAGGGTGTTCGAATCTGTAATGACGTGTTTAAACTGTATCATTGAAGATTCTTGAAAAAAACTACCTGTTTTCATATTATACATTTTTCCATTAGGAACTTTGTTAGTTTTCAGATTATGGGGAAAATAAAACACAACTCCTCATATTCTCCAACAAACTTATGTGAACTCAAATATATTAGCTCTTAAAATAGAAGAATTCGGTTTGTGATAAAACTGAAGAATCACTGTGAAAATGAATATTTTTCCAAATAAAATTTCAATTCAATCTTCCTTCCCAGATATACAATTGAAATTATATGAGAAAATATCCAATCATATTGCAATTTTCTTCAAAATTGGTGGTTAGTATATTTCACATCGAATCTATTTCATGAGATGAAATCTTAATTTCAATACCCTAAGAATTCAAATTCAAAATAAATTTATTTAACTTTTCAGTACGGTACATCTCATATCTATTATCTAGAAATACATTACATTCATAGAACCGTAATTCCATGGGTAGAATGGAGTTTGGGGGGGGGGAAGTGAGGGTATATTGCTCTCTGGGGTGCCTATCTGTCCCTAAACGCCCCCAGAGAGGGCGATAGGGAGACGCCTCGCGATGTTTGCGATCTCTCTATTGTAAATAATATCTACTCAAAACTTAATCCTAGCTTAAATGTCACTTCCTGCATTTCGCTTATGTGAATGATGTACATTTACTTAATATAAGACAATTGAAATGTATGCATAATACCTTAAATTTTGTTGTTTCCTGGGAAAAATACGTCAAAAAAGTACCCTAAGAAATATGAAAGCCTTCAAATAGAATGTGACACCTTCAAATGCCAAATAAATAACAAAAGGCCTCAGAAAGTGTTTTATTTACAGCGATTTAATGTACGCAAAACGTTTTGGGAATGTTCTGTTGGGTCTATGAAAAAGCTATCAAAAGAACTTAGGACAAGTTATTTTTGTGACATCCTAGGAACATCCTGAAAATTGTCACCTGCGGTGGACATTGGCTGTTCTATAAAAGTTCTATTAATGTATAAACAGAACAGCGCAGAGGATGTTCAATGTCTCAAAATCTCGTACTTTTAACATGTCTGAGATGTTTTTATCCTCGCTGGGACACATTTCATTAGCATTAATTATGATACGGCATAAGCTGGAACAATTTTTTTTTGGTGCATGTGATTTTTGGCCTATAGTTTTCATTCAATATTGACGTTATGATAAACTCGCAACAGTTGCTCATACATTTCGGATTCTTTTTGTGATAGATGAGGTCATTTTTTGAGTCAATTTTCTAATACTATGAAAAGAAATAACTGTTTTCCTTTCTGGTACGACATACTTGAGACAAAACGGGTGATTCTTGGAAAATTGAATAATTTTTCTGAAACAGATCTTGAATTTCTTCTCTCATTTTATACGTAAACACTAGCATATATTTCCAAAGAAGTTTAAATGGAACACCCTGTATATTATAACATTTTTGAATTTCTGAGACAATTCTGGATCATAATGTGACATTTTAAAAAGTTTTTACGCCTACTTCCCTTTTAATATTGAATCTAGGTGGCCATGATCGGACGAAAACTAATCTGAGGACCTCAGGTGATGTCAGAAAATTACAATGGCAAAGTTTTAGTGACTAGTATTTTTGATAGAAATAAGACAAGTTGGCAAAATTATTATAAGACAAGTTGGCCTAATTATGATTTTTCAAATGGCGACCATTTTTGACAAGCACTTTCCGAAAAAAGGATTTTTGACGAATCTAACGATACTAATTTATTTGCGATTGGATTAAAAATAAGAACATAAATTACATATTACCAAGAAAGATACCGAATAATAAGTTATTAACTTTTGTCAAGTGTGCCATGGATAGCCATGATGCATAATATTTTGCAGTTATTTTTATCAAGTCTTCTTTGGAAAACAAAACACTCATTAGGTAATGACAGTGACATAAGCTTTATGAGCAGACAGTAAAAGTTTCTTAATTTTCGTTAAATTTCGTTTAATTTTTCTTCAAAATAATGTATACTCAAAGTGAAAAAGTGGATATGTTATTAATATTTGGAGAATGTCATAAAAATTCAAGGAATGCTGCTGAGTTGTATGCTCAGAGATATCCCAATCGGCAACATCCAGCCCATCAGTATTTTCCGTATGTTGAGAATCGTTTTAGGCAAGAAGGAAATTGAGAGGCGGAACAGAGGTTTATCATAAATGAAGAGACTGAGATTAACGTTCTTGCTATGGTTGAGGTTGATAAAACGGTTTCTTTAAGAGAAATTAGTCAAGAAATGCAGATAAGTCACGAATCAGCATGAAAAATACTGAAAAAGCACGGATATCGAGCATTTAAATATCAGTTACATCAACATTTGTATGCTGGCATAGACGGGTAGTGTTTTGTGATTGGCTGTTTCAAAATCATAGAGTTAACCCAAATTTTATCAACTTCATTCTATTTTCCAACGAATCACGATTTACAAATAATGGTATATTCAATAAGCAAAATACTCGGTACTGGGCCCAACAGAATAAACATGCAATGAGAGAGGGCAATTTTCAAGAAATATTTGGCGTCAATGTCTGGGCTGGTATCGTTGGAAGCAGAATAATTGGGTCAATATTATTTCAAGGTCAGTTAACAGGGTACTTAGGTTTTCTTCAAAATGAAATCGAGGATCATCTTAATAATCTATTTATATGTATATGGTTGTCATTATAGTGACGAAACTGATACTGCAACTTCGACTCGGTGGTTATCACGTAATCACCACTATACAGTAAGAATAACAAAAATTTTATATGTTATGGTTGTAGTCACGTAATTCCCATCTATGGTAGCCACTCCACAGTTCTATAACTTATTAGTGTCATTTGAGGTGTCTGAAACATTATGGCCACTGAGCAAATCACTTTAAAGGTTTTCAAACTCAAAAGTGGAAAATAACCGTTGCGGTAACCATCCTGTACCACTTAAATATCACTTAGAAGTCACAGTCACTTTCAAGAGAGTATGATAGTTTCGGTGACGTTTTGGTAACTTCCATAAAACCTTCAATGTGGCAGGCACTTGATTGTGATATGTGGTGATGGTTGCCACGTTCTTGCTATTTCCATAAGTGATTACAATAACCTTCAAAATTCACCATTCCGCGCGATGACGAAAGCTAACCCAAGTTTCTCAAATTATTTTATTGTGGCTTACAAAAGTTTGTTTAACCTGTTACGTGAAACATGAATGATTCTATTCAATATGAAATGGGTTATGCGTTTTCAATAGACAATTTCCCTTGATTTTGAAGTGACCGTGGATTGGTCCGTGCGATGACGAAAACTAACCTAACTTTTCTGAAATTATTTTATTGTGGCTTACAAAAAGTTCGTTTTACCTATTACGTGAAACGTGAATGATATCCATTCGAAATAAAATGGGTTATGTGTTTTCAATAGAAATTTTTTCTTGATTTTGTAAAAAAGGTTAATTTAAATAGATCGGATCTCTGACTTGTGCTCCTGCTTAATATTTATACTTTAATTGTTAATTCTGTTTGCATAAATACCATCATTTTTATTACTTATTAATTGATAATTGTTACTTGATAATTGTTGATTGGAGCTGCATAAATCCACTATACTTGCTACATGTTCTTTTTTAACAATTAATGAACATGTACCCACAATTTCGAGGTTAAAACTTTGAAGTGGCAAGTTATAATAGCCCGACGTGTTCGCCCCTTTCAAGGGTATAAGACCTATTGTAATTTTTAGGTTATAACTTTGAAGTGGTGAGTCATGGGCCTGCGACGTGAGTGCCACTTTCCAGTGGTGGAAAAGTTAATAATTTAGTTCCACTGGGCACTTCATGATGGGAGGAGCTTCAGAGTGGTATATTTACACTTTCTGCCACTTTAAAAGTTATATTCTCCAAAAGCCGCCATATTTACAGGAATATGCTGGGTGGCCATTATTAGAGAAATGATCGAAATATTGAATTATGATTTATTTGTCATCAGCACTGCATCAAACGTAGTAATTTGTTAGGTAAATATTTGTTTCAACTAACCAAGATTGATAAAAAAATGTTTGAGGGATTTAAGTACATAATTTCAGAGGCAAGTTATTTCCAAAATTTATAATGTTTTCCTTAAATAAAGTGTATTCAGATGGCGTCTGCTCACAATCAAGGTACAACACCCATATATTTCACAAAAAACTTTCAATCGTTTTAATTTTATCCCGATCAGTATCCAAATTCAATATACTCACTTAAGCGTTTGTATGTTTATATGCTATATATTTTTAAAGTTGATCGAGTGTTAGAAATGAAAATCAGGCAAAATGGAAGAGTGAGGAACATTTATCACAAAAATATGTTGCTGAACAGAGATCGAGCTACATATTATTTACACAAACGCAGTCAGTTGTTTAACGTGTCTAGTGTCGGCCACTACATATCCACGTTTTTGCCAGGTGACCACAACGTGGTTGGAATGTGGCTATCTGAGATCCAGGAACGTAGATCGGAACGTAGCACCCACCAAAAAAGTGTTCCCCATTTTGGTAGCCACCGCGTGATAGAACCGTGTATATTACGTGGCAGTGGTTGTGGCCAAACACTTCAAAGTTTTCCAGAATCGTGGCCGCTACGTTCTGTCCACTTAAAATGCTACTTACTTAATAGAGCATTTAATAATCAGTACGGATCTCACTGTGTTCGATTTCTTTATTTGGGGATATGTTGAAGAAAAGGTTTACTATGCAACAGCCCCAGCCACTCTTGAAATCTCAGAAGAAAGAATTCTATGGGCATTTAGAAATATAACGCCTCAAATGTTACGAAATGTGTTGAGAGAAACAATTGAACGAGCTGAAATGTGTCTTGAACAAGAAATGCACTTTGAAAATTTACTACAGAGAAAGTAAATAAATTATTATCCATGGACACTTGACAAAAGTAAATAAATTATTATCCAGTATATTCCTTAGTAATATTTAATGTATCTTCTTATTTTTGATCCAATCGCAAATAAATTAGTATCGTTAGATTCGTCAAAAAGTCCTTTTTTCGGAAAGTGCTCGTCAAAAAATGGTTGTCATTTGAAAAATAATTAGACATGAAAATGTAATTTTGCCAACTTGTCTTATTCCTATCTATCATACTAGTCACTAAAACTTTGCGATTGTAATTATCTGACATCACCTGAGGCCCTCAGATTAATTTACGTCCGATCAATCATGGCTACCTAGATGCAATATTAAAAGTGACTCTAAAAAAATGAAGTAAGCGTAAAGTCGTGGGACACCTTGTAGGTGTCTGTCAGGTCAGAAAACCCAAAAGCAGTAAAATGGTGTTATCTTTTTTTTATCGTAGAGTTTAAGATTTACACAAAAATCGAAACGATCAACTTCATTGATTATAATTTCAGAATCATTGAATAAATTGTGAACTCTACCTTTGCGAGTAGCCGCGCCTTCGGGTATTTGACAGTTTCTGGATTAAAAATAAAATATGATTTATTAGACGTTCAAACAAACGCTTGTGTAATCCGGGAGTTAACTGTGAATTTAATTTTTTTTTAGCCACATCTTCCCTTAATGAAGTGATATCGTACATTTATCGATAGAAAATTGAAGTAGTTTTTCATCAGGGGAAGTCCCATGAAGCTACGTCGACTTGTCCCAATAATTTTCAGATAATGCTTTGGAACTTTGTTATAGCAGACCAATACTAAATGACATCGCATAAACGTGTTTTGTGTAGAATCATCTGATGACAAAAATGGTGGTTTTAGCATTCAGTTATACTGCAGTATTGGGTTAGTGAAACCGAGCGAATCTGCTGCTCTATATGAATAGTTGAGCGGATTACGCACAATTCAAGCGTCAACCAACCATTTCACATTTGCTAAATATAGAAACAAATCCTAAATAAAAATGGGCAATATATAATAATAGCCCGATTTCGATTGCATCGTGAATATAGGAGTTGTGATAGAATCATACCACAAACTGCAGTTTTGTTTAATGAACCAATAAAACGGACTTAATTAGTCAATCTGAACAATCCAGAGATTCTCAAAATATACTCTCTCTATGCTCAATCAATATATATTTTGAAAGTTTGTATATTTATTGTGAATACAAGGTGAATAGTATTTGAAATTGAAAGGGGAATCACATTTGTTTTGGCAATCATTTTATAACCTCACCACTCTAAAATATTGAATGCAAAATGAAGTTCATAATCATCTCTCTAATGAGTATGGAGTATCTCTGGACTGAAGAATCTACGAAAGAATGAAATAATGTGGATATTCAGCTTCTGAGAGATACGCACTTGTTGAGAGATGCTGATTTTCAGGCACATTTTTACAATTGGTGACATTTTAACGCATTCAGAACGAACACATTTCATGGTGAACGTTACGTCATGCACTTATTTCAAGCAGTCCTTGTAGTCATATTGGTAGGGCGAAAAAACTTTGTCTTTCTGGAATGAATATTTTTTATGTCGAATAATAGGTTTTGAAAAGATCTTCCATGCATGGAATGTTAATTTTTATATGATTAGTAGGTATATTATCCAATACCAGCTGATGTCTCCGCTTCGGACGCGTGGTTTTGAGAAGTAGGTACTTTTTTTCATATAGTTTCTCAAATCGATTCACAAATTTCGAAAAACAATTTGTACTATAAATTTAAAAAAAACTTGTATCTACAGGAAAGGAAATCAAAATAAATTATCTTCGTCTAATGGCTGAAACAAATTAGAACGATAAAGTGAAGTTATTCTTATTGGAAACATTACCCAAGGATCTTTATTGTTTTGGAAGGTGTAGCTTTCGTTATTGATGTGGGTGGTTATCCATCCTTGATATATAATTTGAAAAAACTTCAAGCAAGATGATATAGAGGGTGTCGCACAAATACTGAGTCATATTCGAGAACGTGTAGCAAGAATAAAAATAATAATATTAATGAAAAAGGGGGAATTTTGTGGCATAAAGGACAAATTATTAAAAATAAAATTAAAAAAAGCATCCTCAACTGGGAGTCGAACCCATGACCTTATGATTTCTAGCCATACGCTCTACCATCTGAACTATTCGAGGACATAGGAATCGACACACACTCGTGAACTCTTTTCTTCCATAATTTAATATTCATGTGAGAAATGAATCGAAAATCAAACGTACTTATCACTGGCCGTCGAGATCCATTACCTGTCACTCAACTTCATCGTCGTTCGAAAATTTCAGTAGCAGATCTGAGCAGATGATCTCTAACCACTGATAAGATTTAGCCAAATATATAAGGTGAAAGTGGAAATATTGTGTCCGAAATATATAATGAAAAAGGGGAATTTTGTGGCATAGAGGACACATTATTAAAAATTAAAGAAAAAAGCATCTTCAAGTGGGAGTCGAACCCACGACCTTATGATTTCTAGCCATACGCTCTACCATCTGAGCTATTCGACAGGTAATGGATCTCGACGGCCAGTGATAAGTACGTTTGATTTTCGATTCATTTCTCACATGAATATTAAATTATGGAAGAAAAGTGTTCACGAGTGTGTGTCGATTCCTATGTCATCGAATAGCTCAGATGGTAGAGCGTATGGCTAGAAATCATAAGGTCGTGGGTTCAACTCCCACTTGAGGATGCCTTTTTTCTTTAATTTAATAATTTGTCCTCTATGCCACAAAATTCCCCCTTTTTCATTATATATTTCGGACACAATATTTCCACTTTCACAATAATATTAATAATGGATGATATAAGGAAAACATATAAACCATAATAAAAACATACATATACGATTGAATGACGGGATATAGAAAATGTAGACAAATTCGTTTATCTTGGAATAACTATTGACAGTCAATTGAAATTCAAAGAACATGCTAACCAGGTTATCAAAACAGTAGCTTACAAAGTTAACTACTTAAGAAGATGTTCTCCGTATCTCAGCCAATGGTCTAAATTAATAATATACAACACTATAATACTACCACATTTTAATTATTGTTCGACAATTTTATATTTTCTTAATCAAAATGAAACAAGCAGACTCCAAAAGATGCAGAATCGTGCTATGCGAATAATTCTACAATGCTCGAGAACAACACCAATAGCACATATGCTCCAGATCCTTCAATGGCTTCCAGTGAAGAAACTCCTTGAGTATCAAACACTGATTTTCATTTTTAAAGTCAAAATTAGACATTCACCTGTATATCTCCAGAATAAAATAAAATATGTTAATGAAATACATGATTATAATACGAGGAAAAATAACAATATGAAAGTTGAAAGATATAAAAAAATAGTACATATAATTCTTTATTTTACAAAGGAATAGATAATTTCAATGAGCTTCATCAAGAAATTAAAGATATTGTTTCAATGAATACATTTAAAAGAAGCTTGAAGGACTACCTATTGAAAACATAGTATATTAGTATTTTATTATTATGTATGCATTTCTATGTATGTATGTATGTAAGTTTACCTGATTTTATTTTTGTACAATGTAAATCTTATTTTATTTATAGTTGACCATTTTGTGTGTGTATTTTTAACTAAACTGACCATGTATTTACTTTTGTAAATGAATTAGTTTCAACTAAATAAAGAGAAATATATAATTGGTGAGTAGGGGACGGACGGGCAATAAGGATAGCTTAAGCTTGGCATTTAAAAAAAGGCATATAAAATCATCTTTGATCAGATCTTAATATCTACTATTGAATCAGTAGTTCAATTAAAAAAAATCATATTTCAGGGTTTTTGAAAATTCCGTCCTTAAATGGGTGAAATGGGGGTAAAAGTTTGTTTGGGGATTCCGTTAGTTTTTAAGTTAGGGTCATAAAAATTGGTATTGGTATTTGGTTACAAATAAAGTGTTTAAATACTTCCATTTCAGTGAAACAGTATGTTCTCTCCTCTCATCTTATCTGAATGGCCGTAAACCAATTGTACAAATCGGTACTCAAAAATCTACTGCCCAGAAAATTACAAGTGGAGTGCCTCAGGGTAGTAATCTTGGCCCATTATTCTTCACTCTGTATACATCACTCCTCCCTGATTCGCTTAAGTTTTGTAACTATCACCTTTATGCGGATGACACGCAGCTACACTTTACTTTTCAGTATCCTGATGTATCCGAAGCAATTCAGACATTACGGGGACATCACTGTCTGAAAATAAACCCAAAAAAGTCAACAGCTCTTTTATTTTGTAATGACAACACTTTAGCACTTACTTGAAATTGCAGGTACCTCAATTCCAATCGAAACACATTGGAAAAATTTAGGTCTAATCCTTGACACTAAATTAAGATTCAAAGAACATATATCTTCTAAACTCAGAATTGCATATGCCACACTGAAACTGATTTATTCTCAACGACAATTTCTCTCGTGTGAACTGTTTTTTTTTATGTGATTCACTTGTATTATCACACTTCAATCACTGCGATGTAGTTTATGGCCCCTGCTTAGACAGTGATGAATCTAGACGAATTCAGAAACTTCAAAATTCTTGTGTCCGACTGGTTCATGGAATGAGAAAATATCACCACATCTCCGGGAAGTTTAGGGAAATGAAATGGTTGAATATGTATAACCGTCGAACTTTACATTTTGCATGTTTAGCCCATAAAATCTATATGACAAAAACACCCCCCTACTTACATAACAAACTTACTTATAGAACAGATGTTCATAATTTTAATATCCGAAAAAAAACCTTCTTCGTGTGCCGAGGCTCTGTCAGAAATGAGAAGGGCACGGAACAAACTGCACGAGTTCTTTTGGACTCTGGTTCAATGTCAAGCTTCATTACAACTAATTTAAGTAACAGGTTAAAATTAACGAAAATAAAAACTAACTTAGCCGTTTCAGGATTTAACAATGCGCTTTCATTTGTGAAACATAAATGCAATGTACATGTACAGTCGATTCATAATTCGTTTTCTTTTGAAATCTCATGTTTTGTCATTGAAAATATAACAGGAATTTTGCCCGAATCAAACATAAGTAAATCCAATCTTGATTTTCCAATTGAAACTCAACTAGCCGATCCAAACTTTCATATTCCTGGAAAAATAGACATTTTAATTGGAGCAGATTATTTCTGGGAATTATTATGCAATGAGCAAACAAAGTTAGGACCATCAAAGCCTATTTTGCAGAAAACAAAATTGGGTTGGGTAGTTGCGGGACCCATTCAAGTTCCACTTTGTCGCTCCACTTGTAGTCTTAGTAAAAATCTAGATATCGAAACACAACTGACTAAGTTTTGGGAGGTTGAAGAAATGGGTAACAAGAAAGCATTTTCCAGCGAAGAAATTTTATGCGAACAAGTTTTTTCAAATACGGTTCGTCGTGATACGAACGGAAGATTCATAGTGTCTTTACCACTTAAAGATACCATTGAAAAATTAGGCGAATCACGTCATCTTGCGATTAAACAGTTCTATCGTTTAGAAAAAAGACTTCAGTCTAACGAGAAACTAAAACGGTTATACAAGGATTTTTTAAATGAGTTCGTGTCATTAGGACATATGTCAGAAGATTCAGATTTCAGAAACGAGGTTGAATACTATATGCCGCACCACGGGGTTTTGCGCGAAAACAGCATCACCACTAAATTGCGTGTAGTTTTCAATGCGTCCGCCCCTTCGACTACAGGAGTAAGTCTAAATGATTTGCAAATGACCGGTCCGATTATACAGGATGATTTGCTATCAATCATTCTGCGATTTAGAATGCATGCAATAATTATTACGAGCGATATCAAGATGATGTACAGGCAAGTATTGATAGAGCCCGAGCAAAGAAATTTGCAAAAAATCGTATGGCGATCAAACCCTGGAGATCCGTTGCGCACTTATAAAATAAACCGTTTGGTGTATGGCATGACCGCGGCATCATTCTTAGCTATTCGTTGTTTACACGAATTAGCCGACATTCACGAAAATGCCGATCCCAAAATTTCTCGTATTATCAAAACTGATATGTACGTGGATGATTTAGTTACCGGTGCAGATACACCTGATGAAGCAAAACACATTTGTAAGAGAATTGATCAGATCCTTCTAACTGGGGGATTTGAACTTCGTAAATGGCGTTCGAATATGAGCTCGGTAATAGATGATTTCTCGGGTAAAATTGAATCCGAGCCATTTGAGTTTTCACCAGAACCTACTAAGCAATGTAAAACTTTAGGTTTGTCGTGGATTAGCAAGACCGATAAGTTACAGTACGCTCTTAATGAGAATGATAAGGGATATAAAGTGACTAAAAGAACAATTCTTTCAAGAATTTCAACTGTGTTTGATCCGTTGGGTCTACTGAGCGCTTGTATCATAGTAGCGAAAATTATATTGCAAAAATTGTGGGAAGCACGTTTGACTTGGGATGAGAAAATTCCTAGGAAGATTTATGATCAATGGTGCGAATTTGAAACCGAATTACATAATTTAAATGATTTAAGGATCAATCGAAAAATTGTGTGCAATGAATATACCGACATAGAATTGCACGGATTCAGCGATTCATCTCAAGACGCGTACGGAGCCTGTGTTTACGTAAAATCTTCTAATCAAAATAACGAAGTAGAGGCTAATTTATTAATTGCAAAATCAAAGGTAGCTCCTCTTTCGAAATTGAAGATCCCGCGCTTAGAGCTTTGCGCTGCGTTACTTTTAGCCAGACTGATATCAAAGGTTGTAAAATCCATGAAGGTTATATTCAAAAATATTTATTGTTGGACCGACTCAACAATTGTTTTAGGTTGGCTCAAAACATCCCCGAATCTATTAAAACCATTTGTTGACAATCGAGTAGCAGAAATACAAAGGTTAACAAAATCATACAGTTGGAGACATGTTCCTACAAGCGACAACCCCGCAGATATAGTATCCAGAGGGATAAGTCCAAAATATATTTCAAATTGTCCTTTATGGTGGCATGGGCCAACATGGCTTCTAAAAGAAGAACCCTACTGGCCATATTTGACTTTGTCAAACGATAATTTGCCTGAACTGCGCAAGGTTGTATCCATTGTTTCTTCAAATGCACAAACATTCCCGTTCTATCGATTTTAAAAATTATCAAGGATCAAAAGAACTATGGCTTACATTCTGAGATTCATTAGAAACTGTAGAACGTTGAAAGAAAATCGCGAAATAGGGAAACTTACGGGCTCAGAAATCGATATCGCTTTTATGTCATTGATTAAAATGTCGCAAAAGGAAATGTTCTCTTTCGATTATGGCAGATTGAAAGAAAATAAACCATTGAAGCGCGATAGCAATCTTCTAAGCTTGAATCCATTTTTAGACCCAGACGGTCTAGTTCGAGTAGGAGGGCGGTTAGCTTATTCAAAATTTGCCTACGATAAAAAACATCCCTTGATATTGGATCCCAAGCATGATTTGACAAGATTAATTTTTGAATATAAACATATGGAACTTCTTCATGCGGGACCACAACTATTACTGTCAACTATACGCGAAACATTTTGGCCAATGTCTGGCAGGAATATGTCAAAAAAGATAGTTCGATCTTGTATAAGGTGTTGCAAGTACTCGAAACAAGCTATTGCACCTATAATGGGGAACTTGCCGAAGTCTAGGTTGGAACCTTCTCCTCCTTTTAGTAAGGTAGGCGTCGATTATGCTGTCCCATTTATTATAAAAGATAGAAAAGGTAGAGGTGCTAAAGTATCCAAGGCTTAGGTTTGCGTATTTGTCTGTTTTCTGACCCGCGCTATTCATGTTGATTTGGTAACTGCGTTGACTGCAGAGGCCTTTATTCAAGTTTTAAGGCGATTTGTATCACGTCGTGGCAAACCAACAGACATTTTTTCGGACAACGGAACTAATTTCATAGGCGCAAGTCATGAATTGCAAACTTTAGGTAGTTTTCTGATGGATAATTCTGCACACATCAGTGAACAGGCCCTAAATATTAATGTTAATTGGCATTTCATTCCGGCCAACTCACCCCATTTCGGAGGCTTATGGGAGGCAGGAGTAAAAAGCGTTAAACATCATCTTAGGCGCGTGATTGGAAATTTGTCATTAACTTATGAGGATTTTCAAACCCTTTTGACACAAATTGAAGCTGTGTTGAATTCCCGTCCTTTAAGTCCCCTATCATCCGAACCTGATGATTTGACACCCCTCACCCCAGCTCACTTCTTGATCGGGAGGTCTATCCAAGGCATGCCAGATCCATTGCTATACGAAGTTCCGGAAAATAAGCTGTCGCATTTTCAACATCTTCAGAAGTTGCAACAAAATTTCTGGGAGAGATGGAGCCGCGAATACATAAGCGAGCTTCAACAACGTTCCAAGTGGAAACAGAACCAGGGCGAATTGAAAGTTGGTCAACTCGTTTTAGTCAAAGAAACTAACTTACCTGTGATGAAATGGCGTTTGGGGCGAGTCCTGGAGTTAATTCAAGGAAAGGATGGCGTTTGCCGTGTAGCGTCAGTGAAAACTGCTGATGGAATTTTAACCAGAGCTCTTGTGAGGTTGTGCCCGTTACCAGTTGGTGCCTGAGTGATGTACTTTTTTTGAAAGTCTTGATTTGCTAGAGACTTCCAAGGCCGGGGGCATGTTCCGAAACTCACCCCTCCGAACAAGTGCCGCTACTGGCTTATTTAGTTTATAGATTTATTGCTCGCGAAAAGACAAAAGAAGTTATATTGTTTATGTTGACATTAATGTCAATCTGTCATGTTGAAACGTTGTGTTTGTATTAATAAAATAATGGTAAAAAAGTGATACAGTCCACATCATTCAATTAGTTTAACAAGTCAGAACATACTTGTTTCAGTATTTTTAGAAATTCAACCCCTGAAGAGGTGAGAGAGGGGGGGGGAGAAAGTTTGTATGAGGGTTTTGGTTTTTAAGTTAGGGTTATAAAAATTGGTATTTGAGATCTTTGTTACAAATAAAGGAATACGTGTTTCGGTGTTTTTAGAAATGTAACCCCTAAATGGGGGGGGGGGAGTTTGTATGAGGGTTTCGTTAGTTTTTAAGTTAGGGTCCATAACAATCAGTATTTGAGGTCTTTGTTACAAATGAAAATTGGTAGCTGAGGTCTTGGTTACAAATAAAGAGATATGTGTTTCGGTGTTTTCAGAAATTCAACCCCTAATGGGGAGTGACATTTTTTATGGGGGGTTCGGTTAGTTTTTAAGTTTGTACCATGAAAATTGGTGTTTTGGCTCTTTGTTACAAATGAAGAAATTGTGTTAACTTTATTTGAAAATTCCGTCCCTAAAGAGTGAAAAGGGATTAGTGAATTTGTAGTAGCCGTCAAAAAGCATTACTTTCGGTGTCAAATCAATTATGCCACCCAAACGAGATAACGGGATAACGGTATAACCAGATAACGGGATAATTGGAAGCTGGCAAAGATACCTTAGGGGCATAAGCTAGATGGAATAACACAAAGAAAAACATAGGAAAAATACAAATTCTAGGCGCAGACGGAGTCGCGGGTACCAGCTAATACTAACATAAAATGGCGTAGGTACACATGGTGAACTGGAACAATATGAAAATCTTCGAAGAAACCGAATGATACAAGATACAAGAATAAAATTGTAAATATTTTGTTCCACGGAAACGGGAATATGTCATCGCATTTTCTCACCATTGACCAAACATGGATGCTCCTACTGTAGAGGTAAAGGGATCCCATCCCAAATATATCACTTTCAACGAAACATCCAGTATACCCACAATTTTGATGTTGATTTGCCAAATTTGTGTAATTCTTCCTGAGCAAATTTCTGAATTCTTGGATTTAATCAAAGGTTTCATAAAGGGTACCAACACATCACCATATAATGTATTTTTATATTTGACAAATGCACTCATTCCATGAAAATATTTTTTTTAAATAAATTAGAACGTTTTTCTATCGATAAAAGTACGTCTGAATGTGGAAATCACTAGGGGAAAAAACATGAACTAGTGCATTTTTCGAGGGTAATATAATAAGTGCTACGGGTTTTATCGTTCAAAAATTTTTGAAATTTTCTTGAAAGCATTTTGCCTAGAAATTGTACTGAGTGCGATTTGCAGTATTATTATCTGATTAAACCACGAAAACGAATCTTGAGTGGTTTAATCTTTGATAATAAGGCCGCAAGATGCATGAGTTAAATTTCCTAGTGGAAATGCTTGAGGGAAAATTTTAAATATTTTGCGATAAAATCCTCTAGCACGAATGATACTTGATGAGAATATTTCCCGAATCACCTTTAAAACTGAATGAAACTACCAGAATTCATTTTACATTCGAATTTTCAACGTGGCAAGTTATAACAATTCTTCTCGATCCAAAATGGAATGACTCGTTTTACAGATTCATTCATTCACTGCTCTTGAACTCACTCAAAAACTTAAAATATATATAATTTTTTTCATGAAATAAAATATTATTTTAGCTGGAAGTGATTTTGCCAAAAAAAAAAGATCCCCTGCTAGGAACCGAATCCGAGCCTTTCGCGTGACAGTCTGAAAAAAATAGGTATGTTTAAAAGTGGTTCCCATTGATTACCGAAATATTAATTAAATAGATGAAAATTTGATCTATGATCATTAAAAAAATTATAAAAAGGCAACGACGACACGCGGTGTTCCCAAGCGGTCACCCATCCAAGTACGAATCACGACGGATGTTGCTTGACTTCGCGTGACAGTCTGGTTACATAACCACTATTCCACAACGTGATTATTTAAGAATATGATAATTATATAATTAACTGCCTTTCTTGGCTCATTTAACAGGCTGAAAAAGGTATATATGTATTCCAATATGAAATCACTGTATGTAGTGAGCTCAAAATCCCTTATTTAATTAATTTTGCATTACCTGTTCCTTATAGGAAGTGAATCAGAATCATATATAATATATGAATTGAATGCGTTGACATATAATGACCATACATAGTGTCGTTTTATCGTAAGACAATATCGAATCTACTGGTGGTTTTATCAATCATAATTGCACGAGAGGTTTGTATTTTATCGGGTAAATTTGGGTTGTTTAATGAGAAACTGTTGCCTAGCAATTAGACGAGAAAAACTGTCAACTATTAAAAACGCGACACCGAAGGTGGAGCGTTTTTAGGTTGACAGTTTTTCGAGAATTTGAACACACAACACAACACAACACAAATTTACCTGATATCAATACAAACATCGAGTGTAATTTGACAGGACAATTTAATGAATAGGAAATTTAGAAACATATCAATGCAAACTTTATTTATGAAACATTAAAAATAAACACATTTTTATTTGAATGTACAATTATCAAAAACGCAGTTATTGAAATTCATACTAGGAACAGTGATGTCGCTGCGGGTGCTACAGCTAATCGTTTCTGTAGTAGATGTTGAAGTTTTTTCTTTTTCCAAACGAATTGATTGAATAATGCTCGAATGAAACTCTTTGTCAACTTGTAAGTATGGTTTTATTGATGATGAATTGCTGTGTCCTATTATTTTTATTAGAGCTTGTTCTTCAATTCCGCTTTTACTTAATTCGCTAACTGCTGCCGCTCGATTTGAGTGATTTGTAATTTTGACACGTTTGACATCTATACCAATACGTTGTGCTGAGCATTTAGTCCATTTGGAAACTTCATTAATTCTAATCGGCACATTCTTATACCAACCTTTAGAATTTTTCTTCTTCCAAAAGGGATTTGGTGTAAGAAATACTCTGTCCAATGTTATAAAAGTGTATCGTTTTTCCATTAACTTTTTAAATAAACGTATTGAGCAAATATCTTCCTCTGAAATATTAGGCGTAATCCATTTGCTGTCACATAATTTATTGGTACCGCCTTGTCTCGTTTTCGAAAATAGATGATTATACTCGATACGTCCAGTTTCTTTTCCATTATTTTCAATTTCAGATACGAAATAAGTGGTTTTGCAGTAAGCTGCTTCTCCCCCGCGCCAAGCTAATTCAAACGCCAAAATGTGATACAATACGTTTTGAAGTCCTTCCGGTTCATTTTCGTCATATAATCTGGCCATTGGAAATACTTCAAATTTATTAAGAGCTGATGCATTAGATTTTCTCTTTTTCGGTTGTGCTTGTAGGATTTTACGTTTAGCATTATGTGCAGCTCGTGATAAATTAAACTGAACGTTGGTGAAAGGGTTAAATACAATATTGAATTCGTTACAATATTTATTTTGTAGCATTTTAGCGGTGGTGTTCCAAATTGTTTTAACTACCGCTTCTTTGTAGTCTGCTCCTTTGCCTTTTCGCATATTAAATGCCCAATCTTGCAATATTACATTCAATTTCTCAATGGAAGTATCTGGCTCGAATTTATATCTTTTTGCATCGCAAAACGTAGAAAATTAGCGCCAGATTGATGATTGCGTCGCAACGGTATTAGTAGGCACACAGGTATTAACAATTTGACTAATTTCGGCGTTCGTAGACTCACCGAATCGACTCACTGTTAGTGCTTAGACATTCAATAAGTTGTTGACAAACATGTCAAACTATTTATTTTGGCAACCAACACCGCGATAATTGATAAACAAATGAATAAGTGAAAAAACCACTAGTGCATTTGTCGCTGTAAAAGTTGCAGCTAACTTTTGCCGCTGTCAAACTGACAATTGCACTGTGGCATATGCGATTTTTTATACATGAGTTGAATTGTCAGTATAAACCAGCGAGAAGACGTTTTATCACTTTAAAACTGATCTGATTGGTTCTCTGTTTGAAATTTCGGCCATTTGATTGGCTCAAAAATAATGAGGGGAATAGTCTCGAAAAAATCAGGTATTTTTTCACTGTTGTCAAGACAATTCATTGTTTGTTTGCTTACATTGCAGATGACATTTCATTATTCGTTTTTTTTAACACAAAATTCATTGAGTATAATACATAAATATAAAAATTATTTGTTGAATGTCAAGATTGAACACACTGCGGGTTTTTGAAATTGTGCAATGAATTCAAGTGATTGTAGATTTGGAAACTCTCTTCTAGAGAAGAGATTTATGACTTAGTTAGATCAGCTGAACCAGTTAACACAGTTAATACAAGGAAATCTATATGGCGTCATTTCACATCGTTCTGTGATTTAAGGAAATACGAACTACAGCGGGATACCTACTCCAAGTACCGAAATAGCAAGAATTTTGAAAGAATGCGGAAATGTTGATGGTTATAAGGATTATTTTGTCAAGACAATTTGGAACACAACCGCTAAGATGGTGAAGAAAAGTATTTTGGAGAATTCAATCGAGAGGAAAAGTACTTTTCCTCCCTAGGGGGGAAAAGTAAAAGTGACGTCATGGTACGTCATCAATAAAATAACTTATACGCCATTGACGACCTAAACTATATTCTATTATTTAAGTATAAATTTTACCGTTTATTTATAGAACACCCTGTACTTTACAAAATAGTAGAAATCAGTAAATTGTTATTTTAATTTATAAAGATTTTTAAATTCATAATTTGACTTCAATTCATAGATTATATCATTCTATAGTCGATTGACAGATTAACAGTTTCAAAGTGGGTTACGCTATAATGTATCTACAAAATATAAAATAATATTTAAAAAATGAGTGATTCAAGCGAATTTGAAGATATAAATAATACACCACCGGATATTTTGGAACAAGTTAATGTGACAGTACATTCTCTATTACTCCAAAAATCTAAAGAAAAATAAGGAAAACAGTATTTACATTTCAAGCAATGGGCCGAAGAAAAGCATATTCGTACTTACTCAGAAAATGTAATTGTGGGGTATTTTTCGCTGTTAGCAGATATATTAAAAGCCTCTACATTGTGGTCCAAGTCAGGGACGGATTAAGAGGGGGCGACCGGGGCTGCAGCCCCGGGGCATCCACAAGAGAGGGGCCCCCACAATATAAATTTTTAGTTAAAATTTACTGACGATTACCGATTGATATGCAGCAGTTCTCTGACTTTTTCCACTTATTTATCGTTTTAAACATTCTTGTCAAAATTAATGGTTAATATTAATCTTTGATCCTATAAATCCTGTGTATATGCGGTAAACAATCACAAAGTAAATCATCACACTATTATACACTAAAGAAATGAATTCAACCACGTCGAAAAATAGAAAAATATATCGTATCGAAATTAGCTGATCTAAAACAAAAGCGCTCATTTTCCAAAATGAAAATTATAAAAAATAGGCTGCAAACTGCGATGAGACAAAGCCGCATATCCAAGTTATCGCTTCTTAGCATTGAGAGTGATTTACTCCGGGAGCAGGATTTCACCAAAATCATCAATGATTTTTCGTCGAAAAAAGCTCACAAGAATCCATTGGTTAATGCTGCAATTTAATTAGGTTTATTTCTTGTATTTTATTATACCTACATATGCTTGTGTTGAAATGATTTCATTTGTTCCGCAATGAATTATTCAAACACTTGAAAGAAAAAAATTGTTTAACTAGTTTGAAAAATAATTTGGGGACTCCGCTCCTTTGTTGCCCCCAGGGCCTCCACACCTTTTAATCCGGCCCTGGTCCAAGTATTCGATGCTACGTACCATGCTTCAAATAAAAGAAAATGTGGATATTATATACCCAAAATTAATTGCTTTCTTGAAAAGACAAAACCAGGGATATAAACCTAATAAGGCAAAAACTTTCTCAAGAGAGGAAGTAAATAAATTTTTACTAGAAGCCCCCGATGATAATTATTTATTAATGAAGGTAAGATATTTCCAAGAAGTAAATATATTAAGAAAATAATAGAGCTACAACAATACGCTATGTTCATGATTCCGCAGAAGTTGCCTGTGAGTCCCGGTAGCGCAACGAGTTGGTGCACCGCTCACTGTTCATGATAAGCTTGTATGTGTTATTTCGAATTCCGGCGTCGACAGCTTTTTTTTTAAATCTTTTTTCTTTGTTTTGTAGGTTCTCCTCATTTTCGGAATTTCAGGAGCATGCAGGTGTGACGAGGTCCTTAAAATGGCCACTACAGATATTGAAGATAAAGGTTCAATTTTAATAGTAAATATACCAAATTCTAAAACAAATATACAGAGAACGTTTGTAATCAATGCTTCACCGGGGAATGGCCCTAACTATATTGACATTTATAGAAAATATATATCGCTACGCCCTAAAACAGATCAGACACGTTTATTTGTCTGCTATAGAGCAGGAGAATGTACCAACCAAGTGGTTGGAAAAAATACTATTGCTAAAATTCCTAAAAAAATTGCAGAATTTTTTAAACTGCCTAATGCCATAAATTATACCCGGCATTGTTTCAGAAGAACCTCGGCAAGTTTACTTGCAAATTCTGGAGGAGACATTCTTGCTTTAAAGCAACACGGAGGTTGGGACTCTACGAATATCGCTGAAGGGTATGTGGAGCAATCTCTTGCAAAAAAGCGAAAAATTTCGAATCAAATTATGGGAGTCACTGAAGTTAATGAAATTGATTGTAATCAGCCAAGTACGAGTTCTTCCGGGGGATACCAGCTGTATAACAATGTTAATGAAAATATCACGAAAACTGCGTTGGCTCCAGCTCTCACTTCTATTGGTTCTAGTGCTCAAAACTGCACGTTTAACATTAGTATAAATAATTACTCTACTACAAATTAAAAAAAGGTAGGATGCAAGAATGAAAATAACGTGTCTATAAGTTATACTATACCTACTTCTTAGTTTTAGTTCTTTAATAAATTTAGTTTGTTAGTTTCATAAATAAATTATTTAAAAATGACTTGTTAATTGAGGGAGGCGGAAAAATCATATGTATAACATGTATAACATAACATATGTATAACATGGAATGATTACTGCCCTCCGCTACGCGTCGGGCAGTAAACTTCATCCTCGGGAGGAAAAGTAGCACCTTCCTCCCTTGTTATACAAATAGCTATTTCTGATATTGAGCTTGAAACTGCTACAAATGCAAATAGAAAGAAACTTCAGAATCTTCCAGAGAAACGAAAAGTCAGTGCAGTTGCTTTAGATATTACATAATACAATATAATGATTGTTGCTTGTGATGATAATACCTCGGAAGGTCTTCATGTGAAATTTTTTCACATTGCATCATTGGAGTTAGCATGGAGGGGAAATGAAGGAGTCAACTGTTGTGTGTATAATTTTCAAGTAGAACTCAACAATGATTGAGGTCAGTCAGACACTCCGGACGTATTCAATATAACCCCATATTTACGAGAACTTGCCAAGGTGGTGATGAAAACTGTGCAGAAACAAAATGGCTGATCCAAAATTTAGAAAATCAGCACAGATGCCCAATCAAACTTTACCACAAATTTACAGAGGAATGAAAAAGTAAGTATAACTAAGTACTGACCGATTTTTTCTCACTCCCAAGCCTTACTAATAATAAATCTGGGTCATCATGGTATAATAATTCTCCGATAGGAAGGAATAATTTTGGAAAATGGAAATGATTATCAGCAACAAAATTTGGGTTGGATACTGAAAATAAGAAAATCGCTAATCATTCCAGTCGCTCAACAATAATTTTCCACATGGCCAAGGTAGGAGTCCAAGAACAAGACCTGATCAAAATTAGTGGTTGAACAAAATAATTGGAAAAATAAGAGCTGTAGCTACGATAACGGCATCGACTTCTGAAATGATTACCGATTCAAGCCACGGACTTAATTATGAACACTGTACTTTCAATCATTGTGTTTCAAATAATTTTATGAAATAAAAAATTGCTATTTTTCGAGCTTTTGTCTTGACGATATTCGACCTAATATTCTGCTAAATTTTAGCTGTAAATATGAATTGTTGCCTTAGAGAAAAAGCCCTCCACATCTGCATAAAAAATCCCTCGCGCTAAAGTGCTCTGGATTTTTAGCTATGCATATGTCGTTAAAATAGCAAATTAAGCTCTGGAAAGTTTTCTGTCTAGTGGGCATAGCTGCCGAGAACCATTTTGCTTACCTATGCAAAATTTCGAAGAGTACCTACTTTTTCCGAATGAAGACCAAACTTTTGATTAAAAAACTTTTATAGTAATATGCCTTCATTAATACAGAAATCACAACCATCATATTGTATTGTAAAAATCCCATAAGGAAACAAATTGAATGTTGATTATGAAAAAAAAATAGAAATAAAAAGAACATTGAAAAGAACAATATGCGATCGGTTGCCTAAAAATTATTCTACTCTTTTATTCAATTCTTTGGACGAATTGAATATTCTAGACGTCTGCCTACCACGTCTCACTTCGCGATTGCCCTGAATATGTCCTTTCCTTACGATGACCTCCCAATCCGAGGCATTATGGATGAAACGGCACTGCATTTGTCTACTAAAAAATGATACATATTCCCACTTAACGACTAATTTGCATTGCAAGGAAATGACAAATATGTGATAATGTTACATGTTTTTCAAGTCTTTGACCTACTGTTACAGAGACGAAATAAGTAATTGGGCTGGGATAATCATTAAAACAAATTGTTACGTCATTGCAAAGCATCTGCATGTACAACAGCTTCCTTCTGAATTGATGGTTTATAAATCATATTTATGATTGCTCTTATTGCAAATACAACCTGCTATAGTGCTTGATGAATAACTATGGGCATGGCTTGTTACTGACAGTGATCATTGTTGAATTTGGTGACATTTTGTTAATGTAATCTATATAATAAAAATGAATCTCATTCAATGGAATGGCTGGACCGATTTGGCTAGTTTTTTTAAATAATCGTAATAGCCCGAGGATGGTTGATACGAAAAAAAAATTGGAAAGTTGTCCGGAAATTAGAAAATTCGGGTATACAGAGTGGCCACTTTTTTAATGGGATTGTATTGGTAACTTTTAAACCATAAGAGTTAGAAGGTCGGTCATATGGAGAAAAAGTTGCATTCATAGAAGCATTGTCAAGCAGTTCAAACAAATCGAGATTATCAGGGCCGGTTATTGAGATATCATAAGAAAAGTTAATTCTGTCATTTTGATTTTTCATTTGACAGTAAATTATCCTCATTTTGACATAATCAGATTTTGTATCCAACGTTTCGTACGCTCTGGGCCACCCTCAACCTCATTTTTTTCAATACGGACCTGCATATTTTATGACACTTTTCGAAATAACTTTTGACGCTAAATTCAACGATATATCATACAATGTCATTCAAAGTTGATTTTCAGGTGATTTTGACCCTTATCCAAATTTCTTTGGGTCGGATCTGTATTACATTTAGGTACCTTTAGTTTAATTAACAACATGCAATACATTTCGATAAGAAAATCAACTTACTCATCTTCAACTGAATGGAACGTAACAGAATCAAAGCAAGAAACAAGTAATAATTATTTACAAATTTCAAGAGGTGAAAAACCTAATTCATAATAATTAAACGAAACTATCAATTAATGAGAGAAAAATCAAATGATTATTCGAAAGTAAATGATGAACATTAATGAAGTAAGCGTTCGGAATGTCCACCATTTTGTAAAATGCACTTTGCTGTTCTGGAACCCATACTTCTTATACATTTGCTTATTTCGTCTCCTTGAATACCTTCCAATAAATACATTCTCAATCTTCTCGCGAGGAATCATTATTGTTGGATTTGTTATTTGTTCCGTTGAAACAAATTACAGAATCGAACTTTATTTTGAGATCATTACGATATAATTTTTGCAAGGCTTGGTATTCAAATTTAAAATCATTGTATTCGCGTCTCTTGACTATTTTATTAACAGCAGTTTTTGATAAATTGCATTCACTGGCCACAGTTCTCGATTTTTTTTCTGGGTTCAATTGAATTTGGGTCAGAACATTGATATCATTGATAGACTTGTTTTTCTTACATACACACAACTCTAGGTTTATTGAATGTATTATTTTCAAGTAGTAGGCCGTGGATAAAAAAGAACATAACAAGAAATGTCATATTATTTGTCACTTCGTTTATTATTGTATCACAAGAACTTGTCATTGAATACTTTTCTGAGTAATTTCAATTTAACTTATTCGATATGGTAAGATACACAAATGAAGAGAAGAGAGATATGTACGAAGTGTACATAAAACTAGATAGAAATTCGTTCAAAGCACAACAAAGGTATGGTGAATTATATCCTGAAAGAACAACACCAAATATTAAAATGTTTCGACGTTTATCTACAACGTTACTTGCACATAATTCATTCATCAAACCTAGAGGTCCTTATGTACGACGAAACGAGCTATCAATGACATCAATGTTCTGGCCCAAATTCGAATGAATCCAGGAATAGGATCGAGAACTATGGCCAGTGAATGCAATTTAACAAAAAGTGCTGTTAATAAAATACTCAAGAGACACGGATACCATGACTATAAATACCAAGCCGTGCAAAAACTATATCGCAATGATCCTGAGAGAAGGTTGCAATTCTGTAATTGGTTTCAACGGAAGGTGCGGAATAACAACAATTTTGCGCACAATATCATTTTGGGAGACGAAACGACATTCACAAATTCTGGCATGTTCAATCGAAGGAACAAACATTTTTATGCCACAGAAAATCCTCACTTAATTCATGAAGTTAGACATCAATATCGTTTTTCTTTGAACATATGGTGCGGTTTGTTGAATAATAAATTACTGGGACCCTATTTTATTGACGGCAACCTAACCGGAGCAAAATATGTAGTAATTATAGGAGAAATGTTGGATCATCTTCCTATACGGTATCGGCGTGATAGTCCATGGTTCCAACAAGACGGATGTGGTCCACACAACTCAAGAATGGTCACAGACTATCTAAATCGAACTTTTCCCGATTCATGGATTGGAACAAGAGGTCCAGATCTCCGGATTTGAATCCGCTGGATTTTTATTTGTGGGAATATCTCAAAAATAAAATGTGTGATACTACGAACCCGACAATAGAGATTCTTCGCGATAAGATTGAGAATGTATTGGAAGGTATTCAAGGAGACGAAATAAGCAAATGTATAAGAAGTATGGGTTCCAGAACCGCAAAGTGCATTTTACAAAATGGTGGACATTTCGAACACTTACTTCATTAATGTTCATCATTTACTTTCGAATAATCATTTGATTTTTCTTTCATTAAATGATAGTTTCGTTTAATTATCATGAATTAGGTTTTTCACCTCTTGAAATTTGTAAATAATTATTACTTGTTTCTTGCTTTGATTCTGTTACGTTCCATTCAGTTTAAGATGAGTAAGTTGATTTTCTTATCGAAATGTATTGCATGTTGTTAATTAAACTAAAGGTACCTAAATGTAATACAGATCCGACCCAAAGAAATTTGGATAAGGGTCAAAATCACCTGAAAATCAACTTTGAATGACATTGTATGATATATTGTTGAATTTAGCGTGAAAAGTTATTTCGAAAAGTGTCATAAAATATGCAGGTCCGTATTGAAAAAAATTAGGTCGAGGGTGGCCCAGAGCGTACGAAACGTTGGATACAAAATCTGATCATGTCAAAATGAGGATAAATTACTGTCGAATAAAAAACTTTCGTGACATTTTTCGATAATATTCGAAATAAAGTGGGAAAAAAAGAAAAATCAAAATGACAGAATTTACTTTTCTAATGATATCTCAATAACCGGCCCTGATAATCTCGATTTGTTTGAACTGCTTGACAATGCTTCTATGAATGCAACTTTTTCTCCGACCGACCTTCTAACTCTTATGGTTTAAAAGTTACCAATACAATCCCATTAAAAAAGTGGCCACTATGTTTTTTCGGGAAAACGGGATAACGATCGGAAAACGGGATAATGAAAAAACGGGATAACAGGAAAAAGGGAATAACGGGTAAACGGGATAAGGGGAAAGCGACAATGGGATAATGGGATAATGGGAAAACGGGATAACGGAGAAACGGGATAACTGGAAAAGGGGATAACGGGATAACTCGGTAACGGGATAACGGAAAATCGGGATAAAGGGAAACGGGATAACAGGAAGAGGGCAGAGTGAAAGGCATAACCTAGATGGAACAACACAAAAGAAACAGGATAAAATAAATTCTACGCGGACGAGTGTTTTCAGGAAAAAAAAAATACGGATTGTAAAAATTTGGGAAGGACGACGTCTGTCGGGTCAGCTAGTGAAAAATATATATGGTATTCGTGTATTGAAAATAATGATAATCTAATGGAGTAAAAGTAAATGAAGTTTCAAAATGTTATCAGTTTTCTATTCGTCGTTTCAGGAATTTTTCTGTACAGATTCGCTTATAAAAAACCCGATGGTGCTGCCATCAGCCGAAAGAATAGATTTCAAATCAAACTCAAATTGACATCGTTCCAGCTCGAATCATTTGTCAAACAAGAATGGCACACATTTTCATTAGAAAACACAAACTGCATTTTTATTTTTGTATAAACCTTAAACTGTACGATTAAAAGTTAGAGGATTCAAATCTCTCTGAAGGCTTATATGTTATCTGACTCCAGTCAAAAGAAATACGAATAACAAAACTGGTTTTCTTTTGGTTCGATTTAACTATAGAATTCTATAAAGATATCAACAAGTTTAAAATTAAGATGAAAACCTACTGAAAACTCAAAAGTTCACTCAGCTATTGAGCAAGGGTATAGACAGAACCTATAAGTACTTGGGTTTCAATCTCGATATCACTTCGAACAAAAATAATTAATAAAAATAACCTTTAGAAGACGAGCTTTTATTCAAATGCGATAAAAAGTAAAAAATAATTGCTTTGGATGTGTGACGTAGGTTATTCCGTGAGTTATAGGTTCAGCGCAATGTTTTCAGTTCGAATACAAAAGCGACAAGCTTTTGAATCTATAACTCACGGAATAACCTACGTCACTCATCCAAAGCAATTATTTTTTACTTTTTAGCGCATTTGAATGAAAGCTTGCCTTTTAAAAGGTTTTTTATTTTTTATTTTATTTTGTGCTTTTTAGTAAGTACGCCTTAATCTATGCATTTTTGTTATGAGCTATCTAGTTCTTCAATGAGGAGACCATCTAAAGATTAAGTCGTCCGGCATCCTGAAGCTGTCATGTTCAGTTTATGAATCCTGAGAAAAAATGAATAATCTTCGACTGAATTCATAATCTCCGACCCCAAAAACCCCGACGTAGCAATTTTGAATAGGAACGGTCCATTATCACAAAACTTGTCCACCATCTTGGAGCTGCCATCTTGAATATATGAATTTTGACAATAAATTCATAATCTCCGATCTCGAAAACCTCCACATACCAATTTTGAATAGAATCGGACCATAATCACAGAGATCGTCCACCACCCCAAGGTGGTGGACGCCAGTTTGACTTAATGAATTTTGTCAAAAAATTCATAATCTTCGACCCCGAAAACCCCTGTTCCACACTATTATGTGCAGATTAAGGGATCACGCTGTATATTATTTTATCTATTTTGTACTGATTTTAGTTACTATGGTTTTTTGAAATATGAGATGAAATTTGACTGTAATTTGAAAGAGTTGTCGAATATATGTTCTTGTTTTGCTTATTGAATCTCAAAGTAAAACTGAGCTACTAAATACAAAGTTGGGTTCAGTATAAAACCCACACAACCCCCACATACCAATTTTGAATAGAATCGGACCATAATCACAGAGATCGTCGGCCATCTTGGAGCCACCATTTTTTTTCTCTCAAAAATTCCATAATGCATTGTCACGGGAACTCTGAACACCTGCCAAATTTCACGTTAATCGGACTAGAAGTGGGTCAAATTTAACTTGTAAGATTTGATTACACACATGGGGAAAGTGAATAAAAGCTTGTAAAATAATAACTAATTATGATTTACTTTAAATTCGAGAAAAATCCAAAAGTCCAATGACATTCTAAAATTTTCACGGTCCTATCCCCAGGAGTTTGGGCTGTGCGTTGATACCTAAGTCAGTCAGTTATTCTTTTATACAGGGTGTTTCTTAAGTACGTGTAGGAGCATCTTATTGCTGACGTCAAAATAAGAAGAAAAGTTCCTATAAACATATTTCCGCAAGTTGTTCGTTTCTGAGCTGCAGGGTGTCAAAGTTGAATTCTTATTTTTATTTTTTGAGCATACATTTCAAAATAATTGTGATATTCGAGTGAAGTTTGGTATCTGGAAGTATTTTTCAATGACAAAATCAAATTTGATATTAGTTTATCTCTTTCGTGGGGGTGGCGCCACCTACATGTCTTTTCAGGAATTTGAAATGTCATAACTTTTTTGTAAGTACCTGTACCACGTTTTCTAGTGGAAAAATCGATTTTTCTAAAATGTTTGTGTAAAAATTATATTCTTGGTGATTTAATTCTAATAATAATAACAGTAATTAAGACCAATTTAATACTAAAACAGTTAGTTGAGGGTAATAATTAAAGTAATTATTCAAAATGACCACCATTATGCATGCGTCGGCTCGTCGTCTCATGGACCCACGTACACGTTCCATTATACCTGGTATATTTCGGATAGCGTCACATCCAGCAATGATTCGTTGGCGAAGTTGTTCTTTGGTTTCTATTGGCACCGTATAAACTAGGGTCTTCAAGTGACCCCACAAAAAAACGATTGGATTCAAATCCGGGGACCACGGAGGCCAGAATTGATTTGGAACTTCAGCGACTCGACCAATTCATCTGTTTCTGAATCGCTGATTAGAAAATTAACGAACTATTAAAGTAAAATGCGCTGGCGCTCCATCATGCATAAACCATATTCTTTGTCTCAGTAAAAGTGGAATGTCTTCAAGTAATTCAGGCAAAACATTTTCAAGGAAATCAGTATAAGAATTTCCATTAAGAGTCCCTGGAAAAAAGTGGGGACCAATCAAATAATCACCAACAATAGCAATCCACACATTTAAAGAAAACTGGTGTTGAAACCTGGATTGAACTATTGCGTGAGGATTTTCGTCGCACCACACATGATTATTATGAAAGTTCATTATGGCGTTCTTTGAAAAATATGCCTCGTCAGTGAATAATATCTCTGCAGTAAATTGAGGGTTTTGTGCAACTTTCTGCAGTATCCATTGGCAAAATGTTTCACGGGGAAGGAAATCTCGGGGCAACAATGCTTAGACACGCTGTATGTGATAAGGATACAACTGATTTTGTTTGAGAATTGACCAAATGAATTTGTGATGAACGTTTAGATTTTACGCAATTTTTCTCGTGCTTGTCTGTGGAGCTTTTTCGATTGCCTGAAGAACAGCTCCTTCAACTTATGGTGTTCTAGTAGTCAACGGTCTGTCTGCCACTGGAGCTTTTTTAAAGGATCCAGACTCCATAAGCCGCTGAAAAAAGTTTCTGAATGTCTGGTGATTCGGCGCTCGATGATTAGGGAATCTTTCATTATAAATACGTCTAGCCTCGTAGCAATTGCCATCGGCAAGTTGAAAAATATTGGAACACAAATACAGAAAACAACTTCACTGTCACAAGAACGGATTGACAAATACTCACCTGAATTTTATTTATTTCAATCGGAAAATAGTCCAAAAAAACTATGTAACAAAAAACAACAATCATTTTTTGACTACATTGAAGTGTTGAATGTAGAAGACCATTGAATGAAAGAAGACAATGGAGTATCTTTTCCGATATTTACTACTTAGAGGCGACTTACGAGCCCCTCGGAAAGAATTCAAATGCATCGATTATTTCAAATCCCAATAACTCCCAATAAATCCCAGTTGCTCGTAGCGACCTCTACCAAGAATATATTTTTCACACAAAAATGTAAGAAAAATCGATTTTTCCACTAGAAAACGTGATACAGGTACGTACAAAAAAGTTATGACATTTCAAATGACTGAAAAGACATGTAGGTGTCGCCACCTCCACGAAAGAGACAAATTTGATTTTGTCATTGAAAAATACTCCCAGATACCAAAATTTACTCGAAAATCACAATTATTTTGAAATGTATTCAAAAAAATTTAAATAAGAATTCAACTTTGATACATTGCATCTCAGAAAGGAATATGTTTATGGTAACTTTTCTTCTTATTTTGACGTCAGCGACACGCTCCTAAATTTTCTACACGTACTTAAGAAACACCCCCTGTTTATTTAGATATCGATTTTCTGTTTGTGTACATTTTAAGGAAAAACTTTTCGGATGAAAGTTGTGCAGCTCATGAAGCTTTATCAAACAACTTGTAGTTTTCCAATATTGGTACGGAAATTAAAGATTGTGACTTTTTTTCTATTTTTCGACAGCCGCCATTTTAAAACTATTCAACCGATTTGGCCTATATTTGAACTTAGTCGAGATATTCATGAAAAGTATTTTTGGGCTGAATTTTCATTCGGTTGAAGAATAGGCCGTCTAGAAATTTAATTATATCCTATTTACTCGTATGCCACTAAAGTCATATGGGATTTTTGTTTAGTATTTCTTTCCCCAAATTTTGAGTTCATGAACAGTTTTCGCTTAGAAAATGATGCATAATGACGTTTACGATTTTTTCCTATAGATCGGCTACACTTGTCAAATTTGCCATTTAAAAAAAATCCAAAAATAAGTTATGGATTTATATTTTTTTTCTTAGGCTTACAACTTTTCGGCTAATTAAAATTTCTCAAAATCTGAAAAGACCAGTTAAGATGTAATACGCTCCAGCTGATGTGATTTTCTCTGTTTAAAAGTGTTTCTGATCGGGTATTAAAAAAAATATATGTAAAAAAATATATCATACTTGTTGCAAAGTAAAATGGTTCTAGTTTCAACATTCTACATAGCAAAATCGCTTTATTAATTTTTTCCTTATTTTGACATTTAAAGTGACACTTTTCAAAACTCGTTGACGTTATCAAATGTTTTACTTTTCATCACCAGTTGCGAAAAGTAAAATTTTTCGCAACTGGTGATGAAATACTTATTTGTACAACCAGTTGGGGAAAACACTATTTTTCGCAATGAGCGAATTTCTGCGGAACGAGCGAAGCGAGTTCTGCAAAAGAAAGCGAGTTACGAAAAATTGGGTTTTCCAACGTGTTTCACATAATATTTTTTCTAGTTTTAATATGTGATCATTTTAAATTTGAGTTTAAAATATAAAAAATATATATTTAAAAAAACTGAAAAACACGCTTTTAACGCACTGAAAATTAAAAAATTATTTTAATATTCAACGACTATGCCGAAAAGCATGGGGTGCTTTTTGATTAAGTATCGTTGAGAAACATAATACTTTTAGAGTAAGATCCCAGAGCCGGCAAACCTACCTCAGTTTAGCAAAGCTGAAATTTTAAGTATGAATAGTGTGGTATGTAGTTGAGAAGGTATGCGTACTTGCTAGCTTGAAAGCGGGGCCCCTTTACAGGTATCAGGTACAAAAATTCATAAAAAACTTTCTTACTTACGTTTTAAGTATGGTAATGCGTTTGGCAATTAATATCGCCTTGCGCCTTAGACTCAACTCAACTGGACGATATTAATTGTCAAACGCATTACCATACTTCAACGTAAGTGAGAAAGTTTTTTATGTATTTTTTTACTTTTTAGTGCGTTAAAAGCGTGTTCTCATCCTTGGAGAGACTTCCATGAAAAAATCGGAATTGAACGCTACACAGAAAACTACGTTGTCAGCTGGGGTCAATATCACCAATTGTTCAAATTATGTTATTAATATTTATAATTAGTTTTAACCATGCCATACATATTATGTATTGAATACGAAGTCACTCGAAGTAGATCCCTGTAGTGACTTTGGTAAATATTAAATGTAATAAATATATAAAATATAGATTGATTTATAGAGATATTACAAAGTAAGTCAAAAGTCAACAGTAATGGTATTAACTTCAAAACACATGAAAACAATTTTTTGGCCAGGGTTTTGCCACAAATACTCCACCGCTGCGATGACCGTCTAGATGCCCCGCCAACCGCCCACACCGCAGATCGGTCATATCTCAGACAGAAAGACATTTTTGGCGCTGTATTTAGGGATTTTGTGTGTTGTATCTAATCTCTGTCTGTAACATTTTCAGGAGGGGGGGGGCTTTCCGAATTGAGTTCAAATGGTCTGTGGTTCTAATCCATCGGATAGATTTTGAATAATTGAATTGCAAAGTTGTTTTGAACTTTGTTTTTTTTTTGACAGATGTCAGTTGGAATAATAATTTTGCAAAGTGTCAGGTACAAGCGCAGACCATTCCGAAATGTCAACCATCTGCATACAGTAATTCGAGAACGTATATCAAATAGTACATACTCCTCAGTTTTCAAGAAACGCTGCCAACGATGTTTCCAGGCGAACCATTATTTGCATTGAGCGTGATGGCGGACATACAGTTATACTTAATGACCAACTTACATTGTACATACATTTGTTATCATTTGAATCGCTACATAATTACATTTAGCTCTAAATGATTTCGAAAATTCAGAGCGACTTTGTATCAAGTACCTATATGACATAATTTTTTTGAGCATATTTGTATTTTTTTGAAAAGCATTTGTATCACATCCTAACTTTTATTTTCAGGTTTTACGAAATTTGAACAAGGTTAAGAAAACGCGAAAAAAATCAAAGTTGCCCAAATTGGTAGGTGGATACCTAGGAAACCGAAATATAAACAACATTTTCATATATTTTTCGAAATATTGAGAAATAACCTAACTTTTTGTAATAAAAAAAAATTACAAGTTGGACAGGTGTAGCCGATGGATTGGAAAAAATCGTAAACGTCATATTGCATTATTTCCAAAGCAAAAACTGTCCATAAACTTAAAATTTGCAGACACTGAATATTAAAAAAAAACATATGATGCGGACTTTAACATATATATATATATATATATATATATATATATATATATATATATATATATATATAAAATGAAAGAATTTAATGGACATGACCCTCAAAGAAAAGTGTTAACCGTAGACATGTGTTTCGGGCTTTTGGTCCTCATCAGTACGTTGACGTTGGAATGCAGGGTCTGCTAACCGAAACCACTAATATGCGTCTGGCTATTTGTTGACTCCGTTGATTTGTCGTTTACTATCAAGTGTTGTTCATCCTTGCACTTCTTCACCGTACTGATGAGAGCCGAAAGCCCGAAACACGTGTCTACGGTTAACACTTTTCTTTGAGGGTTATGTCCATTAAATTCTTCCATTTTGTTTTTAACAGTCCCCTCGATATTCCTCCTTTTCATATATATATATATATATATATATATATATATATATATATATATATGTAATATTCCTATGAAACATTCTAATAGTAAAAAAGAATAATCAGGTTAATAATTAATTGCATTAGATGAACTGTATTTATAAAGAAATACGAGAAGAGTTAACAAAGATGGACCCCTCTACCGAAAATGATTTACAGTTTAGCATATATTCTGTTATATGATTTATGATAGTTACTAAAAAAAACAATGGAATATTTCTCCAACTTTTTTTCTAGTTTATATTTCATTCACAGAGTCCATTATTCACGGATATATCAAATCAAATATTTATTAGTACCAATATATAAGAGAATGTCAGAAGTCAGATATCCTAAGTTAACACTTTAACAAAGAAGATATTACAAGTTCAACTATAAATTGTATTATTATCAATTAATTCATTTCCGCCATTAGCTAAAATTTACAACTTCAAATAAAGGAAAAAAAACATCACAGGTCAGAAAAATTATTTTGGGGATAATCCTCAATAGAATAAAAAACCTTCCTATGTCAGGTAACATTTAACTTTTAGATTAAACTGTTCCAAATCTAGCCCCCTCACATGGTTTGGGAGGACATTGAAAAACTTTATGCAAAAATTATCAGTGCCCCTCCGTGTCCTTGATAACCTATGGAAGTCAGGGAGTATGTCATTACGGGTACGAGTTGAGTAACTGTATAAATCACTAGGTGACAAAAACTGAGAAATGTTTTCTTTGATGTAGGCAAGATAATGGTGGATATAGAGGGATGGAAAGGTAAGTATTCCAAGGGAAGCAAAGTACTGACAACAATCACGGTACTTCAGCCCAGCCAAGGCACACACACATCTTCATTGAAGGTTAAAGATTCTTTTTGCATGAGAATTATGTCCCCAATTTGGAATTCCATAGGACATATGCGATGAGAAGTTATCATGGTGGGGTGACCTAAGAGTCGGAAGAGACACATTATGTGAGAGTGCCCTAAAGGTAAATTATTTTTGATATTCTTTCTCTCAACTGCAGAACATGTTCTTCCCAGGTAAGACCAGGATCGAGTGTAAGTCCAAGGAACTTAACATGTGGATCACAAGACAGGTCAGGATTATTTTGACAAAGAGTGAAGTTTTGAGTCTTGGATCTGTTAAGGCTAAGTAGATTTGTGACAAACCATTCAAGTGGAATTGACTGAGTCTCACCCACAATGTCAGCCAATGGTTCTGTGGGATGATACCTAATTATGTTGCTTGTATCGCCAGCAAAAATAATGAGCCTGAAGTTATCCTTAAAATTTGACAGATCATTTATGTAAATTAAAAACAAAAGAGGCCCCAGCACTGATCCCTGTGGTACCCCATATCTGATTAGTTGTTTTTGAGATTTTTTGCTGTTGAAATAGACATATTGGTACCGATTTGAGAGGTATGATTGGATTAAGGATACACTTTTGTTGTCAAAGTAATAGTGTCATCGTTTTTTAAGCAAAATTGAGTGTGAGACACAGTCAAATGCTTTAGTGAGGTCATAAAAGGAAGCATGTGTCTAAGCCTTCTTCCAGACCTTCCACAAGATCCACAAGACCTTCCACAAGATCCAATAGATTATTAATAACCAGAGTTGTTGATTTTTTGTTGCAGAAGCCGTATATTGTCCTGGATGAAATAAGTTATTCTGCTCAAAATAAGAGTTCATTTGATCTTTTAAAATTATAAGAGTTTATTTGATCATTTAAAATTTATTCAAAGATTTTAGACAAAATTGGTAGAAGGGAGATAGGGCGATAGTTAGTAACATCATCTGCAGACCCCTTATTTTTAAATATAGGTATAACTTTAGCATTTTTAAGGTCTGTGGGGAAGACTCCAGCCTTAGCTGGAGTCTTGCATCTTAATGCAATGATTTATCAATCTATCTTTATCAAATCAAATCAAACAATCAAACTATGCTTTATTGTCAGAAGGTACTAGTCTTATCGACAAAGACGTCAAAGAACAGAAAAGTAAAACATTAAAAACTAAACAATAATAATAAAAACGACAAATGGTACAGGTATAGGTAAACTGATTAAAATTTGTATAATTTAAAAAATTAAGAAATGTAAAATAATACGAGGGTATATTCCCAAGATGCAAACATATTAAAATCATTCCTTAATGAAGGGGCTAGTGTAGTTCACTATAAACGAAAGAGTTCACAACTAAAAAATTCCTCTATATTGTAGAAAGGATGAATGTATAGTAGTTCTTTTAGTTGTTTTTTGAATAATGCAAATGCTTCAATTTCTCTTAGGTTTAATGGTAAGCAATTATAAATTTTTAGTCCGTTGTAGATGATAGATTCTTTAGCTAGATTACTTTTAGGTATAGGTAATGATAGTCTAAATTTTTGCGAAGATCGAGTGTTATGATTTAAAGGCGCTGATATATATTTGTCACGGTTTCTATGAATTAGACATGTAGTTTCTAAAATAAAAATCGAGGTCACTGCAAGAGTCACGCGGTTTAACAGAGAGCCCTAATGGCTCTTTTTTGAATAACTTGCACTATCTGGAATAATTGATTGCTACACACTCCCCAGAATGCTATACCGTATAGCAGATGGGATTCAATAAGAGCAAAATATGCCGTTTGGGCGGCGGTAAAACCCAACTCACGTGATATTATCCTAACGGCATAGCATCCGGAGGACAATTTCTTGCACAATTTTGTAACATGTTCGTCAAATTTCAATTTTTTATCGATGTGAAGTCCGAGGAATTTGGTGAAGGAGACATTTTTAATGGTGTTAGTTCCTAAGTTGAGGGCAGAGAGCTCGCAGCGGAATGTAAGTAAATTCGTTTTAGAGGCATTGAAGACAAGCAAGTTATCATCACATCAGGATTTAATTTGTTCAATGTCTTTTTGAATATTGTGATGTAATGTATTCTCGTTTTTGTCATGCCAAAATATAGTGGTGTCATCTGCAAATAATGTATACTTGCCGGATATATTGATTTTTGTAAGGTCGTTTATATAAAGTAGGAACAATACCGGCCCAAGTAGAGAACCCTGTGGCATACCACATTGAATTGTCTGGGAATGGGAGAGGTGGTTGGTTTTTATCATTTGAGTGCGATTGAAAACCAAACTGGTTCTCGCTCAAGATATTATTTTCAAGTAGAAATTCCATAACTCTCTTCTGAACTAATTTTTCAATAATTTTAGCCAAGGTAGGTATAAGTGATATTGGTCCATAATTTGATGGGTCTACTGGATCTCCTCCTTTATGTAGTGGTATTATAATTGAGTTTTTCAAGAATTGAGTAAAGATGCCCTGTTCGAGTGAATGATTGATGAGAGCAGCCAGTACATCAAGAGCTGAATCTGGAAGGTTTGCAAATATGTTAATTGAAAGTTCATCTTGACCTGATGCCTTTTTATTTCCCCAGGTAAGACCAGGATCGAGTGTAAGTCCAAGGAACTTAACATATATTCTCGAAAACAGACTCACATCAGAGAAAATAAAGTAAAAAAAAATATTAGGAAGGAATGTATTACTGGTTATAAAGAACGAAGTTAGGCAATGTCTTGTCAGTTTCGAAAAATGCTTGGATTCAAAACCAATTCATAACATTTCAATCACAGTTGAGACAATTTTCTACTGATTTGAAAAAGGTAATATGGATTTTTTAAATCCACTCTTTTATAGGCTTAGAATCATTACTCACGAATTAGTTCTCCCCAATTCTTCCTTGGTGATATGAAACTGTTTCCATTATACTAGCAGATTCCTTTACTCAATGATGACTAATGATCTCAAAGGGAGTGGGGGGATTACATACAAACATTCTTTATTTACATTTTTATTACACTTAAAAACTACATATATTACAGTTCTAGTCTTTGGGACGATCACATGAATGTATATTTGGGTGACGCCAGAGTAGGTAGTCAATTTATGTAAGAATATACGTTATTGATTGTATGCAAATATAGTTACAGTTAAAAAAAATCTTGGGAGAGTTATTAAAAATTTAATTTTTTCTTGTATGGAACGTAGATTGTATTGAGAAAGATCGAATTGGTAATACTGGCTGCATTCCAACCAACCCCTTTATCTCGAAAAATGTAGGAGTTGGTTCCACACTATTGCCTTTCTCAATGTAAATTTAGGTCGGACAAAAAAAAATCTGTATGTATTTCTTCCACTTTTTCAAAAAAAATGGGAAAAATATGATACATTAATTTTCTTTCCATCAATATTGTGGCAACATTGAAAAATGCTCCCAGGAGTTATTCATGAGACAGTCCAAAATTCAGTCCAACAAACTGCTTCTCAAAGACCAATATGATCTTCATAAATACATTTCCTGCATCATTAAGCTGGGCCTGATTCAAATTGAAGAACATTTTCCACTTTTCCAAATGTCTTACTACCAATAATTTTTGACAAGCTGTTCAGATGATTTTCATCTAGTGTCAGTTTCTCATTCAACCTGGCTGATAATACATCGGCCTCTGGAAAACCACTATCAGAACAATACTGAATGCACGCCTGGAAAAACAAAATCAACATATATATTTTTCTTTTGGTGGAAAGATGATTAGATGATCAAAAATATATAAGGAATAGTATAAATGCAAATCAACAAATGAAGTATCATTTTAATTATGTTTTACATAATATTTACTTACGATTGCCCTGCTGGGGGCCTTGTTTTCAATACAGTGATCAACAAAGAGAGACAGACTCTCATATTTAGGCACCCCTACAATGGTATGATGGCCCTTATCCAACTTTTCCATCAAAATGCATGCTTTCTCAAATTCTTTATTTTTAAGAACTAACGTCATGATTTTTCCAAGGAGCTCTCCAGTAAATCTGAAAAGTAAATTGCATACTTAACAACTTAATTAGATCCATAACAAAAAGTTAATGGATTCATTTATTCATATTGAGCTCTCAAGTGTTTTCGGCAAATAAAACAATCAGCAGACCAAGTGCTGTTTCTTAGGATATACAAATTCTTTATTCATTTCTTGAATAATTATTTATATTTTTAGATGTAAAAGGCTTTTATTTGGCCAAATAACACTAATAATTGAATACAATCTGAGCTAGTATTAAGTAGTAACCTTCATTTATATCATCAATTTTTATTTAATTGACCAATAGTAGAAAACTTACTGAAGTTTATTGAATCTGAACTCATTCTGGTTCTCTATCCTGGAATAAATATCCCAAGCGATGTAAGAGAACCGCTCAACCAATGCTGAACCTGTCTCAGGATCATTGTTGACCATTATGTTTGTTATAGACTCAATCAAGTTCTCTCTGCTGGTATGATCAAAAATGATCATGTCAGACCATAATTTCGGTATGTATTCGATAGCTCCATTGAGATCCACCTGTAAAATGATTACTATAAAATATTCAAGAAAAAAAACCCTTGAGGCGACAAGAGAATATTTTATTAGAATGTCCAATACAGACACAAGTTTGATGTTATAAGTCATCAAATGAACCCTTTTCACAAGCCTCAACTCAGTTGTGTTACTTATGTGGTTTGCTAGAGAGACAGGCTAACTTTTCATGAGCCATACGTTAGCTCTCGTCTACCCGCTCATCAACTCTCTAAAAGTTTTTTGTTTATGTGAAGGTAGTCACCACCGTATGCTGCAAGGTAGCCCTGCTCACATCCTCATTTTCCTTTCTATACAGGGTGTTTCATAATTGAATGCTGATCCTAAAGGGCGATAATCCTTGGTGATTTTAAGAAAAATTCTTCATTTGAACATAGGTCCACAACCGCTTTATTTCTGAGATACAGGATGTTGAAATTTAAATTCAAATGACGAAAATCCTGAAATAAGTAAGAGGCAAGTTGCCAATAATTTGAATATCGCCCATATTCTAGTATGGAGGATTCTTCATGATTATTTATTATATCCCTATCACATTCAACGGGTTCAGGCTCTACTTCCTCGAGACTTTCCATTACGAGTGAATTTCTGCCAATGGTTTCTCCAAATAGTTACCGAAAATCCTTTATTTGACAGGGAAATTTTATTCACGAACGAACCTAGTTTTACTAAAAACAGGATCAGAAATTTTCATAATAATAATTTTTGGGCCTAGGAAAATCCGCATGCAATCGTGGAATCTCATCACCAGGAGCAGTTCTCATTAAATGTCTGGGCTGGAATTATTGGAGATTACCTAATTGGACCTTTTTTATACCACGCAGATTAAATGGACATAATTATCGCCGATTTCTTGAAGATAATTTGCCAATTCTGTTGAAAGATGTTCCTATTTTAATGTGAAATCGCATGCACGATGGTGCACCTGCTCATTTTAGTGCTCTGGTACGTGAATATTCAAACCAAAACTTTCATAATCGCTGGATAGGTCGTGGGGGAACAGAGTCATGGCCAGCTAGATCCCCAGACTTAAACAGTCTTGATTATTTCCTTCGGGGACATCTTAAGACTTTGGTGTACAGTCAACCAATTCTAACTGAGGAAGAATTGCGAAACCGCGTAACAGTTTCCTGTGAAGCAATAAGGAATACTCCAGGAATTTTCCAAAGAGTACGCGAGTCAATGACCAGGAGGGCTGAGGCGTGATTACTTGCAGGAGGCGGACATTTTGAATAGTTAATTTGATTTTGGTATTTTTTGTTCATAATAGTTATGTTTTTAAAAATAAAAAAATTATTTTTATGCGTACTTATTACAAAAACTAAATAATAGTTACCATTAAAAAATCTTACCTAGATCCTTTGGTAACCACAATTGTGAAATTTCAGAGATATTGGAGAAGAACTGATTTTTTCGTTAAACTTCAACATCCTGTATCTCAGAAATAAAGCGGTTGCGGACCTAAGTTCATATGAAGAATTTTTCTTGAAATCATCCAAGGATAATCGCCCTTTAGGATCAGCATTTAATTATGAAACACCCTGTATTCTGGGTAGATCATTTCCATAACTTCATATGCCGCTATAAGAACAGCCCCCTCAATTGGTACGCAACAGTTAATCTGAAGCTGTTGAAACTTGAGCTCAATCCTATACAAATCGGGGATATCGGAACCCTGCCTTTCAGATAATGCCTGTCAATATATAATACACAATGTAAAATCAAATAATCACTTACAGATTCAGGATTGATATTTTTCAATTAGGGACTATCTCCTATAAATTGGAGTGTTTTTAAAATCAATTATGATGTCGACTTCTTATTATCTTTTTTATCATATCTTTCCATGATCTAATAGAAAAAATATGGATCAATAATGATAAATGTTTGTGATTCAAACAAAAATCAATTGGATATAGAAATATTCAAAACTCTCAAAAACGATTATGAGAAAGATAATTTCTGCTAAAAAAACAGCATGCAACTATCTATTAGGTGCTAAAAATAAATTAAAAGCAAGCTGGCACTTTTGAATGAAAACATTCTAAGATTAAGAATTATATTGTATCAGATAAACTGTCCTCCGATGATTTCATTGAATTGTTCCCAAATGTGCCGGAACATATAATTAAATCTTTACCAGATGTACCAGTTCTGAGTTACAAATCTGTTCCCTCTCCTGCTTCCTCATTTTTTATGCAATCCGTAACAATTTCCGAAGTACATGAAGCTATATCTTGTCTCTGAAAAATTCTACATGTCCAGATACTCATGGTCTCCATAGCAGAATTATTATAAAAGTCACTATTGATACAATTGTGGAGCCTCTAACTGACTTGATTAATAAAATTTTTGTGACAGGTAATTTTTCAGATATATTTAAATTCTCCAAAATCATTCTGCTTCAAGAAAGGGAATAGGTCCGAAACTGAAAATTACCGACCTATTTCTGTTATATGAATCTTTTCAAAATTAATCGAAAATATTAAACAGAGATTCGAATACAATAATTTTTTCAATAATTCTCAATCTGGCTTTAGGAAAAATCGTTCGACTACTTTGTGCAACAATGAGGGTGGTCGAGAAAATAGTTGGGGGACATGGTTAACAAATGGTTATCACTCTCTGCAATGGTTATCACTCTATGAAATCCTTCTTGAAAAACTAAGTTACTATGGAATCAGGGGTATCACTCTCAAACTTATTGAATCCTATTTAACAAATCGTTTCCATGCTGTATTATACAACAACAAACTGTCTAATTTTAGAGATCTCAGATATGGTGTTCCACAAGGTTCGGTTTTGGGCCCACTGTTGTATATAATCTACATTAATGATCTATCTTCTTTCTTGTCCACATATGAAAGTGTCCTATTTGCAGATGATTAATTTATTCTCATGAGGAATATGATTCCCTAAATATCCTCTTTGATGAAATTGAAGAAAAAGCTGAATATTGGTTTATAACAATAAATCACAAAATTTAATAGTTTCCACCACCAAGACACCATTCCTAGGGCAACTCATCTGCAGCTTCTAGTGTTTTCCGGCAGCAGAAAAAAGAGATTATAATTTTGAGTAATCCAAAGTATAGGAAAATCTGTAGAGCACTCTTTAAAAACTTTAAAATATTTACTCTTCCTTCACTGTTTATTGGGAACACTTTAATCGAAATTCACGAAAAAATTGCCATATTAATTAAACATTGATGTAGTTTAATGTCCAGCGTGGTTTTAGCCGGGGAAGTAGTTCTTTTCTGTTAGATATTACAAAAAATAACTTAATTTTTATCGTAGATCTTTCAATTGACAGAAAAATATTTCTATTCAATATTAAATTGAGAATGTTTCGCATTTCAACATTAATTAAACAATCGGACATTCACCAGTATAACATCAGAGGAGCAAATAGGACAAGACTTCCCAGATATAGGCTCAGCAAATCTCAAAAATAATTCATTAAAGATAAACCTATATAACATTCGTCCTATAGAAGTCAGAGAATTGAATACTTTCAATACAAAAAAAACTCATTTTATTCTCTTGATGAATATTTAGAATGCGTAAAGCAAGGTGTACTTAGACTCACTGAATCATAACTTGTATTTTATTTATATATGTTCAGGATCATGAGTGCCCATGTCTATAACCATTAACGTAATATTTTATTTTGTTTATACATATAGTTTGTATTTTACTAGGTACTTATGACTTGTCATAAATGTATTTTGCATACATATATCACGATTAAATAATTCTTTCTATCTAATCATTCATGATTCTCCGCAGCGAACTCTAGAAATTTATAAAAACTCTGATCTGCAGGACCACTGGTTTCGAGTTGGGCACTAAGTTTCTATCACAAATGGCAAATTGAATGAAAATGATCAACTGCCTTGTTCAAAATACAAGCTGATTGGCTTCAAAAGCGTTGTCCATTGTCATCAACAACAGATATAACGAATCCCTTTGCTTTGTCCAAACCGGGGGTATACCCTTGACTTCGATATTTGAAATAAAAAAACATTTATATTACCTGTGTGAGTATTTCATTCATAACTCCAGGTTCGGGTACATATATATTCGGAACAAGAACTTCATATATTTGTGACATGAATTCTTCCAGAGGAATGCCCATCACGAGAAGAAGAAAATAGTGACGGCTAAAAAAGACATATATATGAAAAGTATACATAATGTTTTATATAGATATTATCTAGCAAATATATACTCAAAAATATCAAACATAATTATTGAACTCTTTTGCCATGTTCTTCAAAAATATTTATAAAATTGAGAATAGAAATATCAAAATGTTCAGATAAACTCAAATATATTTTTTGAGACCATTAAGAAAATGAATTGAGAAATGATGGAAAATTTTCTCAAGAGTTCTTAATGTCCAAAACAGAAATTGTCTTCAATTTGAAACAGTTACTTTGGATGGAAACGATATTTTTTCGTTTCAATTTGGATAGTACCTAATCTTACATTGCTTGCAAAATGTGAGAATCAAAGAAATTGAAGCTGTATTTAATTTTCAGGGACAATATTCATACTCACTAATAGATTGACTCTTTATAAGAATCCCCAATTAAATCATAATTATTTCCCAACAGGAGCAAGTTGTTGACTCTCCTTCCAAGTTCAACATCCCTCAGATGATTTCGGCAAATGTCCATGGCAGTAACAAAAAAATTTGTATCACTTAGATCTCTTATTTCGTGTTCTTTGTTTTCTACTTGGGTCATAATGTCATGTAATATTGTACTCGTAGGTCCTCCTGGAAATTTTACAATCAAAAAAAGTATAATAATAATAATCTTTATTTGAAAAAACAACCAAGTATAAGAAGTTACATCTGTAAAAGGTGGTAGAAACAATCAGGCGTCAAAAAACACATTGAAGGTCACTAAGACCATCACAAAACATATATAAACAGTATGTAGGTACACAAAAACAAACAGACTACAAAATCTATTCTAGGTGTGCTTCTAAGTAATCCCTTATGGAGTAAGGCTCCAGGTTTATTAGGAGTTTCCAAATTTCTTTTTTAAAACCATTTGGAGAAGAAAGTGATTTTATTCTTTCTGGTAGCTTATTGAAAAATTTGATGGATTTATACAAAGAATTTTTTTTGGTTACGGTCAACCTATGTACAGGATAATTATAATTTATATTTCTGGTCTTATAGCTAATATGGGATTTATAATCAGAAAAAAGGTGCCTATTATTATAGAAGGGGATCAGTGATTATAATGATTTCAATTGAAGAAAGTGGAGTGATACAATTGAAACAATAGTTGCAGAACATGAATTATTTTTCCATCATATACAGCCATCAAATACGCTTAGATTTGGTAAATTTGTCCATAAACAAATGTTACATATAGACAATTGTATGCCTTCTATCTTCTATACCAATGGCCTGGTAAATATAGACTCTTTTGCAATAGGGGGTTAATGGTTAACTGTATTGTTGTTCAATAAACAGCGTATCACACAAATCCCCCTTCAGGGTTAACTTGAAAAATTTCTAGCACATATACAAAATTCATTTTGAAATACATATTAACTTCTATCTTATTTCTAGGACAATCTGTAACAGCAGAATAAGAAAATAGAGATAGAGAAATTGAAAGATACTAACACCTTTGAAAAATTGGCATATATTCTTTTAGAAAAAAATTATTAACAAGGTAATCCAAAGATCTAATGCATATTTCCCGACCCACACTATGGACCATCTGGTAGTAATTTGTAACAATGAGAGTAACACAAAGAGCCATAGAAAGATCACTGATTGGTATTTCGTCACGAGACAGAAGAGAACAGGATGAATAAGACAGAAATACAAATGAGAATAAAACAGCTGAAATGGAACTATGTAGGTCGTGTGTCAAAGGCTAAGGACAACATGAGGACCAAAAACATTTTAGAATGGACATGGCCAGTAAAAAGGAAAAGCGGGAGACCACAAATCAAGTGCTACACATTTTTTAATTAAAGAATGTTTTTAAATTTTATATTTACCGTATGTATTTGTTATCATGCACTACCAGCATTAACTTAGGGATTTATTTAGAAAATTTAACTTTCAGCATATTTTTCTCATTCTATGAAGAGCGTAAATGAAAAATAATTGAAATTGTGAAGCATTTATTCTGAAGGATTGAAAATGTGTTCGTTCTTTTGTGAGAAAATATATTTTTTGGATTTTTTTCAAGGTATGTATGCATTAGGCCAAGTATTGGTGTCAGCTGAAACTGATACATGAATAAAATTAGAAATAGATACATAAGATGTCAGATAACATTAAGAGTAATAAGAATTTGAAGAATTATTGAGAGATAAACGGCCTTTAGCTTAGTTGTTCTATATGTTTTCTAAAAAAAAAATGCCTCCGAGTTGTTTGAAGCATACTTCTATACCAGTAACTAGTGAAACTTAAGGTGAGTGCAAGTGGGGCAACTGAATCAGCAGTTGAAATACATTCAATAGATCACTGACTTAGAGACGTAATACATTCTTTATTGCAGAGCGTTGTTCTATCATTTCAACTCAAAAGGACAGTTTTTAAGGCAATAGTGATAATATAGGTCAAAATCGGGAGATTAATTAACAAAAAAATGAGATATCTTATTCTTTACTATTGTATTTTAGTCAACAGCAGGTGGGTGCCAGGGTAATTCCATGGTGGAGAAGGAGGGTAATCAGTATGAAGGTGTCATATATGTTCTAAAAAGTACATCTTCACAGTCACACTATCGCATTTATATTTAATTACATATAAAAAATATAAAAATAAACAAAATATTCTTCGAAACTAAAATAACAAGATAAATAATGGATAAATATGGTATCAAATTTGAAATTCTAATTTTATTTTTTTTAGAATGTATATTCAACAAGGCAAGTCCTGTTAAGCGATTCTCCGACATGGTTGATCGTATATAGGTTTTTAATCTCAAAGACAAGAAGCTCTGTTCTACCGAAGCTACAGATACTGGCAATATAACTTGAATTTGTAAAATATAATAAATTGAAGGGTAAATAGTTTTTTATCACACTATCGAAACCAGCATCAGGCATTTCATGACAATTCTTCCATTCATTTATCCATAGTTCCAGTTCTGATGTTAGTCTGCGGTACAAAGAAGTTTCAGAATCATTTTCAATTGATTGGGACAAATACTATCACATCCACAAGTACACTCAGAAAAATAAAATCTCGATTATTTTCTTTTATCTTTCTCCGTTTTTCCACATTGATTTTTATTCATTTAGGGGCATGAATATACTGAGATTTCCAGTTTCAACTGAAGAGTGGAAATTTTATCAGACTGGAATGGCGGTGAAGTTATTTTAAAAATGTACAGAGGCCACAAATGGATTTGTACACTTTTCTACTTGTAATATGTTGTTGTTATTGGTATTTCCTCCATCACCAATATGAAACCAGAATTTGCCAGGCCGTTGAAGGGAATGAAATGTGAGCTGATATATTTTGAAAATTCACAGATGCCATAACCGGTTTTATACACCTTTCTGCTTGTAATATCTTATTGTTATTTCCTCCATTACCGATATGACGCCAGAATTTGCCAGGCCGTCAAAGAAGGTGAAAATGGGGGTTGATATATTTTGAACATTCACAAAGGCCACATATGGCTTTCTACACTTTTCTGCGTGTAATATGTTATTGTTACTGGTCTTTTCTTCATCACTGATAAGACGCCAGAATTTGCCAGGCCGTCAAAGGTGGTGACAATGGGGGTTGATATAGTTTGAAAATTCACAGAGGCATTGACTGGCGTCCAATCAGTTTTGAAGAAAAAACCAATAGCAACAACATAATACAAGCAAAAATGTGTACAAAGCCATTTGTGGCCTTTGTGAACTTTCAAAATATATCAACCCACATTTTCATTCCCTTCAACAGCCTGGTAAATTTTGGCTTCCAATCAGTGATAAAGGAAAGACAAATAGCAATAACATATTACAAGAAGAAAGGTGTGCAAAGCCATTTGTGGCCCCTGTGAATTTTCAGAATATATCTACCCCCATTTTCACCTCCTTTGAAGGCTTGGAAAATTCTGGCGTGTTGAAGAAAATACCAATACCAATAACATATTACAAGCAGAAAGGTGAACAAAGTCATTTGTGACCTCTGTGAATTTTTATAAAAACTTCACCACATTCCTCTGTCTCAAATCGAACTTCTTCATCAGTCTTATAAAATTTTCACTTTTCAGTTGAAACTGGAAATTTCAGTGAATTCATTTTTGTTTTCTCAGTATACTTGTGGATGTAGGATACTTCACACCCGTAATAGATTTAGTATTTGGACTCTCCCTTTCAGAGCCATTGAAATGAATTTTGGTGGATTTAGTATAATAGCAAGAAAAGCATACTTTTGGTCAACTACACAACTTTAGAACTCTCATCTTTGATAAATGTTCAGCAATCATTTCTGTTCTCTTCCCAAATCAAAATTTCGAATTACAAACAGAATTTGGTTAGATAGAGCTAAACTTTTTATGAAAGAGCAAAACTGTCGAAGGACACAAAGAAACTTTCTGTCTCAATGAACACACCATATAGAACGTCGATTGACTAGTGTCCTTCAACGTGTTAAAAATTCAAATCCAAAACGTTTTGTCAATAGAACAATCCAACAAAATTAAAATAAAAAAAACACAACACACAACACCAACAGCATTCACTGAAAAATATGCATACATTTCTGGATTTTTCAAAAATGTATAGAGAATGAATAAAAATTAGAAGCTTCCTATATGTTGTTGAATGAAAATCAAATAACATCTACACAGATACTTACTTTCTTTACAAAAAGTAATCAACACAAAATACCACGACCCCAAAGAAGGTTCAATTCCCATATCTTTGAACTCTCTCAACACCTTCAGAACTGAGTCCTTCGTATTTTTTCCACTTCCCATTGTGCTCAGTGAATATAATATGGAATTCAGAGTTCCCAAGTTTGGTTGAATACCAGCTTTATTCATATCAACCAACATATTCACAATAAATGCCCATCTCATCTCATAACTTTCTTTCAGGAAGTTCACTACACTTATGAGAGAGTTGAAAGTGTTGGTATGTAGAACCAAACCCTTCTGTTGAGATTCTTCGAATAGTTGCGAAGCTCTATCAACATTGAAATATTTGCACATACCCTGGATCATTGCAGAGTATGATACAGCAGTGGGATTTTTCAGGCTGATAAATAATTCTTCAGCGAAACTACCATCCCTACAACCAAATTATCATTGAGTAAATATGATTTATATATATCGGCAAAATATGTCTTCAATAGATATTTTATTCATTGATTCTGGATATATTTTTGGATATGATGATTGTACTAACTTTCATACAGTTGGATTTAACAGGAATTAGGACCAGGGAGTGGAAATAGTTTTTAATCGCTGACGTTTTGGAATTATCTCATTCGTTTTTCAAGGCTGAAATGACCATATTCACGTATAGATGAAAACAGCTCAGTTAACACAGGATTTACTGAGGATATCCATTTCAAGTCCGATTCAAAGCAGAATATCCCGGGATATGGAACGTACATCCGTAAGATATCCACTCACGGAAATATATAGGATATCTTAGATGGATTTCCTAAGCTATCCATAGGATCTCCATTCGAAACCTATTATGGATGTCCCGCACCAAGTTACTTTTCAGTCATCCATAGGATATCCATTGAGGACCAATTGTGGATATTCAATATTCAGAAGTCATCAGTAGTAGAAGTACACAAGATTATATTAATGAAATATATCAAATCAAAAACTAATAACATAATTAAGGGATAAATGTAAAAATGTCGAGTTGGGAACAATGGTAGCCTAAAGTTAGTACACATCAATTGCCACTTTGGTCATGTCATATGTGATACGTCAAGTCAACTTGCAATGACGAGCAAAATATGAAATCTACTAGTAGGAATCAAGATTCCATTAAATTAATGTGGTACATATATTTTATACGTAATTCAGATCACAGCTCACACTTATCGCATACAATTTTCTGGTTGGCTAGTTAGAATGTCTCATTATATTGCATAGACAATCAGAAAACAGTACTCCAAAAGCCAAAACGCCCTTTTGTGACAACAGCATTAAACGTCAGTTTTTCTCATTTCACTAGTACTTCAACGTTTATATATCACATCTCTTCTCAAATAGGTTATTTCGATATCAAAAATGTGTTGTGTAGTGTAGCTCAAACAAATGTCTACTGCATCGTGTTGAAAAAAGAGACAGACTCATTTCTAGTGTAGCTCAAGGCTACACTCTCTGCAAACAAAAGACGTTCTTGGGTTTTTCGAAGTCACGTGACGGCCACCACCGGCCTGGCCACTACGGAAGTACGGTTAGTTTTGCGTTCCTGTTCATAATTGTTTTTCTTCCGACTTGTTCTTTATTGGATTTGGAGAGTTTTGAAATATATCTAATTCCTTTGAATCAAACAGATCAGAAACTGTTTGTAACTGGATCGTGGCGATAAGATACAGAATAATCTCGAGTTCCCTCCACCAGGAGAAAATCGTGGCCAGGGCGGGGAGAGGCTGTCCACAGGGAGGAGTTTTATCACCCCTACTGTGGGCACTTCTCGTAGACGATAAGATCACGACTTTTATAGCAGAGGGAATCGAGGTTCAGGCCTATGCTGATGACATAGTTATAACAGGAAAGTTTGGAGAGGTGATATCGGACATACTCCAAGCGGCTCTCAGGACTATCACTATGTGGTGTGAAAAAGAAGAACTATCGGTCAACCCCACCAAGATAGTGATAGTACCATTCACCAGAAGGAGGAAGCTAGATTTACTAAGAAAGCCGGTTTTCTATGGTGAAACAATTCCATTCAAGGAAGGAGTCAAATACCTAGGCGTAATTCTAGATAAGAAACGCACGTGGAATGCTCATCTAGAAAAAGTATCTAACAGAGCAAGGCAAGCCCTATGGACTTTTAGAAGAATCTGTAGGAACAACCCAAACAAATGTACTGGCTTTACCTCACAGTGGTAAAGGCCTATGGTCACCTACATATCGGACATCTGGTGGAGCAAAGGGGCACAGAAAAGTGCACGAAAAAGCTCAATAAACTCCAGAGACAAGCGTGTCTGATCATAACAGGGGCAATGCCCACCACCCCGACAGCAGCAATGGAAGTCATCCTCAACATACCTCCTTTGCACATTTGCTTAGAGAAGGAGGCAAGAGTGAGTGTATACATAAACCTGTCGAGGTCAACTAGTAATAGGGGGGAAGTAGTCGCAAGATCGAGAATGAGATAAAATCCCATCCGATTCTAGCAATGCTATTAGACACAATGATCCCTTTATACATCTTTGATAGACCTTATGAGGTTCTCCTCCCAAAAAGAACGGCGAAGCATTGACTCAAAATGGTCTCTCGATAGGAAGGTCACCGAGGAATCAATAAAAAACTGGCTCAGACCAGCCAAGAGAAGGTGTGGCAGTGAACACTAAAAAGAGAAATCGAAGATTTCAAATCGACAATCAATCAATCAATCAATCAATCAATACTTTATTGTCCACGAATAGCTTCTTATTGACAAAGTGTCATAAATAAACATTAACAAAATAAAAGTACAAGTATACAAGTGAAGTATAAATGTGGAAGTAAAACATTAGTCGAAAGAATGAGATAAGATAGGATTAATCTGTATAAACAAATACTAAAAACAATGAAAATAAAAACATGCATTTAACGCCACGCCTGCCTACTATACAGTACTGAGGTACACTTAAAACTACAAAATCATCGCATGAGTTTTACACTTAAGGCGTATCGTTAAAAAACTCATCCAAAGTGTAATATGCCTTATCCAACAGTAACTCTTTGACACTTTTCCTGATTTTTCTTTCTGAATTTAGAATTTTGATATTCTGAGGTAGATGATTAAAAACTTTTTTTGAGTTATAAATCAGTGAATTCTTAACTTGTGTAGTGTTGGGCTTAGGAAGATCAATATTATCCATCTGTCTAGTCTGAAAGCAAGGATTTCTTATGGAGTTTTTATTTAGCTTATGTTTTTTAAACATCAAACACGCCGTCTCTAGTATAAATATGCAGGTAAGGGTCAATATTCTATGTGATTTGGTCTGGTCGAGTTCCTTCGATATGACTCTAAGATTATTAATTGATGCTTTGTCTGAGTTCCCCCAGTAGCAGATCCCATATCTCAGGTGGGTCTCTATAACTGCAAAATATGTTGTTCTTGCCGTGGTCTGGTCGAGTTCCTTCGATATGACTCTAAGTGCATAACAGCCTTTAGCTAGTTTGGTACATAAGCTTGAGATATGTTCCTTAAACGTCAACTTATTATCAATATATACCCCTAGGAATTTAGTCGAAGAGGATTCTTGTAGACTTTTGCACCTATTGAAATAGGATTTAGCAAACATTTAAAGGTGAGAATGTGGGTTTTATTTACATTGAAGGACAACAGATTGGCGTCGCACCACTTCTTGACTTTGAGGATGTCATTTTCTATTAGTGCATTCAAACGATGAGTGTCTTTATTATGCCAAAGAATGGTGGTATCATCTGCAAAAAAGGTTAATCTACCCGCAATATCCAGGAGTGCGAGATCATTCACGTAAAGCAGGAATAATAAGGGGCCTAAGACAGAGCCCTGTGGTACCCCACAATCCACCAAAGACTCCTGAGAGGTTAGACCATTAGAGTAGACCACCTGTCTACGTTTAGAGAGATAAGACTCGAACCACTTCAGGGGCACATCGCGGAAGCCATATCTTTCTAACTTTCTCAGCAGTATTCTGTGATCCACACAGTCAAAAGCCTTTGATAGATCGCAGAACACCACTGCCGCGGCTTCATTGTCATTAAGCTTTAGGTATAGATGCTCGAGAAGTTCAAATGTGGCATCAGAGGTGGATTTGTTACGTTGGAAACCAAATTGGGCCGTTGATATTATATTGTTTTTATTCGTGAATGATAGTATTCGTCTTTTAACAAGTCTTTCGATAATTTTGGAGAGAGCGGGTAGGGTACTGGGGTCATTATGATTGCCCCCTTTATATATTGGAATAATAACAGCGTTTTTTAAGCAGCCTGGGAACGTGCCTTTCTCAAAAGATATGTTAATCGCCTCAGCTAGAGCATCCAATGCACTAATCGGTAGTTGTTCAAAAATTTTTATAGATATTTTATCCCAACCAGATGCTTTTTTGTTTTTTATTTCAGCGAATACTTCTTTCAATTCATGGCGGTCTGTGGGACTAAAGAAGAAGGTGTTTTGGACTGTTACATTTCCCATATAGTTCATGGGGTCTTCCGTGATTGCTATGGTTTTGGATAGATTCAAGGCAACTGTACTATAATATTTATTTAGTTCATTACAAGACGGTATGCTGGTGTTAGTTGGAGCACTATTTACTCCTCTTAGGTCATTAATTATTGCCCAGCTCTCCTTTTGTTTATTTCTAGATTCCAATAATCTGTTATTGTAATATATTTTTTTAGCTTCTAGAATAATAGTCCTATATAAAGTTCTGTATTTATTAAAGTAGGAGAGAAACCAACTATTTGGCGAAACAAATTTTCTGATATGATGAAGGGACCGTAGGTTCTTAGAGGAGATTAGTAGTAGTAGTTATCCAAGGTTTTCTGTGTTTTTTATTTTTCAGGAGGCGACAAGGGAAAGCTTTATTAAAGTTATGCACCAGTTTAGTGTGGAAATCAGTCAAAGGATCGGTGTGACTGATAATAGTGTTCCATTGGGTGGCGGAGTTCAAGGTATCGAATTTATTGAAGTTACTCGTGGAGTAAATGCGTCCAAGGTGTTTCACCACTCTATCTTTTGCTCCTAAAACCGGGAATGTGAATAGGATTGCCTCGTGGTCAGATATACCAGCCATTACCACATTGCAGGACGTGTTGGCGATATTAGAACATACATAATCAATAATAGAGGAAGAATGCTGGGAATATCGGGTTGGAGCATGTACATGCATTGTAAGATTTAGGGAAACAAGTAGATTTTTTATGGATGAACTGAGCGGACAACTTTTATTTATTATGGTTTTTAGTTATTGAAATGTTGAAAAGGGAAACATTCTCAATTGAGAATGTTTCCCTTTTCAACATGAATACCCCACAAGAGGTTATCTTGACGATGGAAGATAGTGACTAAAGTTTATCTTTCAGTCGCAGATGATTCCACATCTGATTTTATGAACATCCTGTTTATATTTTCAACAAATTATTGAAATGTGTTTTCAAACAAAATTTTAAATTGACAATTTTCATTGATTATGATGTTTATTTAATAAAATATGTTTCCACAGCGATTTTTTTTCTCCTGTTAATAAAGTTGCTTGAAATTAATTTCAATTGATTTGGCAGGCTCTTCAGTTGAGGTCTCACAAATTATTATAATAATGAAATTCATTGAATTTTCAGAGAAAGGTTCCACCAGTGGATGCTGACATATACTGAGAATTACACAGTAACTATCAGTGAACATCCACCAAAAGCTTCAGCCCTAGAATATTTTATGGATTCATAGATTTTACTTAACAAATCTCTTAAGGATATCCATAAGAGATCCAAAAAGGGCACAGTGACACATCCTATGGATATCCATCATATATCCTCTGAAGGATATCTGCTTGGAAATCCTAAAGTTATCTCTTATACATATCTCTAACATATATAGTACGGACATCCATTACGGATATCCTTAGGAGACCTGAAAAGGTAACACTGTCACATCAGATGGACGTCCATAGGATATACCCCATCCTTCACCAGATATCCTATGGATGTCCATTATATCCATCATGGATATAATGGAGGATGTATGTGTGCTATTTGGGAGAGAACATGTTTCTTTAAAATTAGGTTTTTCCTGTTCGTGAATTCAACTTCAGAAAACTGTTGAGTAATCCATACAAACTCCTCTCAATAAAAAAAATATTGGCATAAAGATATGTTTTTCTTTTGTACCTTTCTAGAATATGCATGAATATTTTTGTCAGGTTTTGTATATCACTTCTTTGGTTTACGAATTATCATGGAAATTTGAATCATTTCCCCTAACAATCTCTTTGGATAAGTTATCTATTTTTCCAGAATTTTTACCGAATCAAAATTGCATGATTCAAAATGATGTGTAGCCCAGTGCTATTTCTTCTTTTTTATTTCTATTCTTTTCATAGCAGTCATATTATTTGTATTGATATATTCTGGTTTTTAGGTATTGTTTAGTTTTCCCACATTCACAGGGAATACTATATATCACACATGAATCTGATTAAGTAGGTGTTTTGTCTTTTAACTATGTAAATAATAAATATTTTCAATAGTTTTCACGCAAATATTCAGCTCACGTTAGAAGTAGAAGAATTTTGAATTACTTGTCAAAACACTCTTTCAGCTAAAAGGTTGATACAGCCTCTAAGCTAATTAGCGACAATTCTTTCCATTCAGAAAATTTAGTTAAGGCGAAGAACTTGTTGAAAAACAACAACTACCCCACAAAATTAATAAACAGTATCATTAATAAACATCAAAGAATGGATAGGCAGGAAATGTTACCGAAAAAAAAGTGTTACAATTTTACTACTTTTCGCGACGGGAAAGGCAAACGTGCGTTAATCTCTGATGCTCTGATACACGGGAGCCGCATATTTTCAATTGACCGGTGAAATATTCTAACACTGGGAACCGTATGATTTCGTCCGCATTTGCCTTGTCTTCAGATGTTTTTGGGAGGTGCCACCTGTACTGCAGGCGTCGCATATTTTCAGATAGTAAAACATACTATAATGACAGGAAGCGCGTGAAAGCCCCTCCACCAAAGGCATTGTGTGTTCACTGATATTATTATTGTTTCGTGACACGGAACGGCACGGTGTTCAGTTTCATTCTATTTTTTCGGGAGTAGTCTTGGCATTTTGATATAAAGAGCTGGAAACGATCTGGTTTAAGCGAGAAAGAGTTGAAGTATTATCTGAAAATTGCCTCACGTAACGGGAGCCACATATATGCGAACACGCTTCCGAAGCCAGTTACTGCGCGAAAGGGTTAAATTTCCATATCTAGATGGTAGATGGACTCTCTCATAAATTTAAAAAATGTTTAGCAACTTATTCTCCCAATTTTACAATTTGAAAACTACAAGAAAATTATTCATACAGTTAAAAGACAAAATACCAGCAGAAACAGATTCATGTGTGATATATAGTATTCCCTGTGAATGTGGGAAATGTTATATAGGGCAAACTAAACAATACCTAAAGACCATATATCAAAACAAATATGACTGCTATGAAAAGAACAGAAATAAAAAGGAAAAAACAGCACTGGCTGCACATCATTTTGAATCTAGAGATTGTTGGGGGAAATGATTCAAATCAATCCCCATGATAATTGCATAAACCATAAAAGTGATAAACAAAACCCGACAAAAATATATACACATATTCCAAGAAGGTTTAAAAGAAAAACAGATTTCTGAATAATAGAAAAAAAAAATTGTTTTGGTTTCTTGTCTATATCCATATAGGGCTCGACTATTTCAGGAGGGATGATCAGTTGCTTATTGACCATACACTGCTGTGTTTCGTTTCATTTTAAAGTGTCTGTATTTGTATATATATATATATATATATATATATATATATATATATATATATATATATATATATATATATATATATATATATATATATATATATATATATATATATATATATATATATATATATATTTATTTAATGTGTGCCAATGTGTTTTTTATAGAGAGGAGTTTGTAAGGATTACTCAACAGTTTTCTGAAGTGGAATTCATGAACAGGAAAAACATAGTATTGAAGGTAGGTCGTAGATATGCTCCCTGTTTTCATCTATACGTGAATATTGTCACTTCAGCTTTGAAAAAGGAAGAAGAGAATTCCGAAATGTCAGCGATAAAAAATAGTTTTACTCCCTGGTTTTGTATCCCATTAAATCCAATTGTATTGAATTCGTGGGACTATGAATCATTTATCAACTAACTTCCAAGTTTTTCTTGCCCTCTCCTTTGATTTTGAGCTCTGTTTGAACCATCTCTCCTCAACAAATTCTTCTGGTAAACCATCTTCACTGTTGCAATAACATAACAATTCAAGCAATGCCTGGCTAGTGTCATCTGATAACTCAACCCCCTGATCCTTTAGTAATTTATAAATTAACTGCGCATCTGAAACTTGCTGGTCCGCAATAACTTTCCTCAGATCATCTTCAGTTACTTTGCTGTTTTCATTGTATACTAGTTTTGGTAGAAATGATTGAATCACAGGGTCAGCTTCCCTATGGTTGAACAGATCAGCATGTTCTTGTCTTATCCAATGGGCTGATTTCCTACCAGCCTCTTGAGCCATAGCAAATGTACGTTTACCAACATTTGACATCGGTATGAGATATGGATCATCATGGTACTTATAATGAGCAGCTGTGGGATCTCTTTTGATTGTACTTTCTAAGGCTCGTAGTATGTCAGTGGGGGATCGAGGTATTCTCCTGGGGATGTCTATTTTATCATCGATTTTTACTGATGATGAAGCTTGTCGTGTGAGCAGGAAAGTTGTGTATTTTGCATGAGGTTGAGTTCTGAAATAATGGGTACATCAATCTAGAGTAGATGAGAATTGAGTGGCAGGATTAATTGTGATAAATGAGTAATATTTACCTTCTCAGAAAAAGAGCTGGAATATTCATAATAATAGAATTAAAGATTGAATGCTTAAATATTTTTAAAAGTTACTCATAACCTCAAAAGAAATGCAAAAAGTAAACAATAGATGTCTCTGAAAATCATAAAATAATCAAACGTGAATATCAAGTTATTCAAGTTCATCGATCTGAGGTGAAGCTACTAAAGGTCCCAAAATAAGGACCAGAGATGAAAAACGGATAAACTAAAGGTCCCAAAATAAGGACCAGAGATGAAAAACGGATATACAACGTGCCCATTCGAACAGTTTGCCATTTTTACAGCCCAATGCAAATGAGAGAACTTTCTCTTTTTTATCATTGTCAGAACCCATATATTTATTAATTACGATTATTGATAACTGGCCATGCAACGCAAGTGAAGTCGAGTTATATATGTATTTCCTTGTCATATTGGCAGCGCGTAGTTATGGCAACCAAACATTAACCAATACATGTCACGCCCAAAGAGAGTAAACGTTATCTGAGTAGGAGAATCTATTCCCCATAAGACAATGGTGACACAAATAAAAAGAGATGAAAGATCATTTGTGAGTCATAGTGACGTATATGGACATGTCGTGGCCACCATTCTCTCTGGACAGTGGCGGACTAGCGCACTCCGTACTCTGATATCTGAGAGTTACAGGCTCTTGAATATATTTTGGACCACTCTGTATGTCACGTGGGCCACCTGTACTCACGTCTATGTACGTCACTATGACTGATTAATGATACAAGATTCTGATTGGCTAGAGCTTATTAGTACCTAGTATTCAGATAACGTTTACTCTCGTTGTGTCACGCCTCCATTTTCATACTTATTTTGTCTTGGCTTCACATTTGCTGTCTTTAATATCAATACATATATATGTCTGAACCTCGGAGCAATACACTTTAAACTTTTCATTGCTCTGTGGTCTGAAGAAATATTGTCCGTCAATCTCTGCGGTAGAAATATTGGATGTAATCGCCAGAGTGAAAATTTTTACTCAAAAACTATAACAAAAAAACTAAATGCAAAATCTAATTCATGCTAAATTCGTTCCATCTCACTTGGACATCCGATATTTCATTTTTTGTCACCATCCGACAAACGCTATCTACTAAAGGAACTCATTTCCATTTGATGTTGAACCCATATAGTTACTGACCTCATCTCTATTTCGGACAATGCTTTCATTAATAGATGTACACCTTTGACTTGAATAACACCTATTTATATCTATTTGGGTTACTTTGGTAGTTTTCTATCATTCAGAAGTTATTGTTGATACTATAGCTATTGAAGAACTCATTTTCCTTGGCATAATGAAAATAAGAACTGACTAACATTTATATTATTTTCATTAGATTACACCATTCACCGTCACTATTATACTATTTTAGAACATCAATTATAGATGTCGAGATAACTAGAATTAAATTATTTCGAAGCATATTTGAGGACTTTAATCATAGATGACTTCATTTAAACTTCAATTGATTCCAGGTAATCCAAAATCGGAAAAACCTTCACAAGAATCCCAATAACAACAGCATATTTCCAATGAGGAAGTGTCAACGGAATGAATAACTAAGAATTTTTCATATTCAGGTACAAACCATATATATGTTTCTATGACCATCTAGAAATAGCAGTAACACTTCTCATACATGAATACCAAATTATTGCAACCGATGTTTGAGGAATTCAATTATAATTATGGGCAGAAATAATACTTACAGCTTTTGACAAAAATCTTGATAACCTACTTATTTTCAAGCTCCAATCATAGATGTCACTCCCTTTGTGGTGGCTTCCATTGTCATGAGGTGTTTTCTGGCGCAAAAACGTATTCAATCTTGCATTTGAATACGATTCTACGTGACGTCATTGTTATCACGAACCACAAGAATTCATAATTTCGAATACGATTCAGTAATCGAACCTAAACTAAGGAATTTTCTGTTAGAAAGTCGGTAGACGATAAAACTTCCACGAATATTAGTGGAAAATGGAATGCCCCACTTTATTTGGGGTATTATTATAAATTATAACAATCACAAAACTCTATGAATACGTTTTGAATCGTTTTATATATGACGTCATCGTTTCAACGCCAGAATGGATGTATTTGAATCACAGGACGAATACGTTTTGAATACATGAGCGCCAAAAAACAGCTATGAACACCGTGTAGGTACCATCCTACCAGATGTAGTTCTTTTTCATGTGATCCAGTACTTTCGTACATTTATGAGGAAATGTAGTAAAATCTAGTACTTTTTGAATAAAAGCAAACAAAAGATTTTCAACCTTCTTTCTTTCTTCATCCTTTAATGGGCTATACCGTTTGGCAATTTACCCAGCATCTTCCAATTACGTAACACAATGTTATCACTTGAAGATATCCAGATTGCCCACCGAAGGGGGATCGAAGTTGTGGCTCCCCTGTACTGGCATATTGCCCGTAGAAGTGTAAGCTAAACATCGATACTTTCAACTATCGATAGTAATCTATAGTTTCAAAAAAACCATTGATAACTAGCGATTGTTCTCGAATGATGGCGGATTTGAGATTGGGTCATGTTGGTTAAACAAAAAGTGGGATTACGGTTACTAGAGCGAGCTATAATCGTTGATGAAAGCAAAATGAAAAAATATACCATAAAAATAAAACTCTTCTCAGGTACATTACATTTATTTGTATAAAAATAAATACTTTTTCACATAAAATAAGAATTATTTTCAAATGTGAAAATAAAACGGAGAAGCAACAATAATCATTACGAAGTATCTGACCAATTGGAATTGAAGCTTCGTTTTGTTTTGAGAGTGAACTGTATCGAGGTTTCCAATTCGAGCGATGCTATATTGTTTGAAAAGTGATATCTTGTCAAATTCCATCTGGGATTGACACCTCGAATCCTGGTTTGTGCACAGTTCACCTTCGAAAATAATGTTGACTGCAGATGTACGATATATTTTGTGTACGGAATGTAATTGGCTTCCGCTTTCGTGCACGATCCCTGATATCCCCGTTGTTATCGAAACTATCGTTGAAAAACTATCGATGGTAGCGATAGTAAAATACCATCGATAGACTATCTACGTAGACCATAAAAACAAGCATGCAAGCAAGGTACAATCAATCAACTTTATAAATTATTTTTCTACTTCTCCTTATATATTTACAACGTTACCATATTGAGGAATATGGTTTCGGTCATCTATCTAGCACTTTTAACTACAAATCAGCTTTTTACGCGAGAAATCTAGCACGAAAATTTTTATTCGAAGAACAACGCTGCCGAAAACATCAACAAAAACAAAGACTTAACCTCAAAGTTCTAACATTTTGAGCAAAAAATAAGGATTTTAATTCAGTGTTTGGGATGTACTGAGGCGTTATTGTGTGAAATGGGTATGTATTTGAGAGCTCATGATAACTCAATGTACAATCTACTCATGATTTTGAACTACTCTTACCAGCATCACATTTCAGAACTGAACGAAACCCGAAAAGATCTAGAGGCCTGCATCACTGAAGAGCAAAAAAAGGAATATTTCTTGCTCCTTCGCCAATGGTTTCTCTTCAGTGCCGGTATAAACAAGGAAGAATTTGATAAAGGAGTTAGACAAATATTATTAACTGAAGAACAAATTCGTTGTCACAATCACTTTCTCTTAGCAATTCTTTCGAAATGTAGTTCTAACAGCAGGCTCAAAGTTTCGAGGAGCACAAATGACAGAGGCATCTTTGAAAATGCTGATTATTCAGATTATGTGCAACCTTCAAGTCCTACAATATCTCCCAGACCGGACTTCGAGAATCGCAGTGCTGCCGGTGAACTTTTCATTCCGGATAGTGGTTTTATAGCTTGTAGGGTGGCAATCACTGCTTGGGAAAATGGCACGGAAGGAGCTGACGATGGCGTCACAGAATTGATGGTTCATGCCTGCCAGGTGTTTGTGAAAAACATAATCACTGCAATGATCACTAGAAAGAAGGGGTACAAAGTTCGAGATGGAAAGTTACAGTATGGTTTTAATCTGCCCGTACCGGATCCTTTTATCAGGAATTTCAATAATATCATCGATGATACAATGGAGTCTAAAGTAGAGGTTGCAAATGGAGATGATACCTTCAGACCAAAATGCAAGTTATCGCTGGAAAATGTTGAACAACAAGTAGCTTTCTCCTATTCATGTGCAAAAAGGACCGCTTACGACAATACTCTAACTGTTAGACTTTTATATGACACTATTAGGGAGAATCCCAAGATTTTGGGATTGCATACCATACAAAGTGTTAATTTATTCAAATTGGGCTCAATTTTGGATGAGGATATCACAGACTAGCTTAATTTTAAAATTTGTGAATTGTAAATAAGATTTTGATAATTGAGGTTGTTTTCTTTTCAAAAGAATGTGTGAGAATGGAACCTTCCAATATATTTGGAAATGACAATTTTTAAAAGTATATTAATAAAATAAAACCCTTCTTTTCATAGTAGATGGCGATAAGGATTTACATAGAGCTTTCTAGAACCAGTGCTTTCACTATGATGATCTTTTAGACTTGATATGTGAAATTTTGTATGCATATGCATAGAATAACACGGGTGCAGTGGTGGGATATACTGCCGTCATAAGCACAAAGGGCCTATCTCACATCAAGGACAATTTCCACAAAACAACATTTTGTATATTTTATTGCCGCAACTAGTAATTATTCGAATTGAGGTGCAAAAAAAACATATATAACCTAATTTTCCGTATATTTTTCGAAAAAATATTCAAAATAATGATATTTTGGATTTATTTATTTCAAATCGCAGATAAGCCCTTTCGCCTTAACAGCTCAACAAATAAATACCTATGTGCACAATGATAAGAATCAATGATAGACTTTGTTAGTATAAAACATTTGTTTCTTGAAAAACATCATGAAACATCATCAAACATCGGAAAACATTTAGAAAAAAAAAGAAACAGAAAAGATCAGTAAACTTCTTTCAATCATCTTGAACAGGAAGGTTTTCCCAAAATGACATTCGGTTTTTTGGATTTTTTTTTAATATGTTTGCTATGAGGCTAGTTTTTTTTCCAGTGTTGGTAACATTCACTTTGTTTTGGGGTTTTGGCATAGAGAACCCATTTTTTATTACAGAAGACTTCAAGAAATTGCTGGTAAATTGAAATCAGTCTTATATTCCAAATTCTTATCTCCTCTGGATACCGTTATCTGAACAATATCTTTCACATATGGCCGTGGAACAGTTTTGTTGATTATTTATATAGAAGACAAGTCTTGCCATTCAAAAAAATTTTCCAGAGTCATTTCCAGCACAACACGCAAAGAGTTAGCATTCTGGACAGCATTCTTGAAATCTGCGAAATCGTAAACTTTCCCATGTCTTTTTGGACTCATTTCTACTTGGTGATGAAATGAGTCTGCAGACATGTATGTGTGCCCAGGTTCGAAATAATTTATTTCGATACGTTCTGTCGCAACTGCTTCACAATTAGCAATGAAAACTAAAAATGAAAAAAATTCCCAATTTTTATTTTGTGCTGTACAATTATCCAATTACAGAATAATTTTTTTCTCGTCTCTATGGTGGAGAAAAAAACAATAGAATGTGCTTATCACATTTTCTTTCTTTCGTCCGGCAATGACATCGTGCCAAATAGCAGCCACGGGCTTGATTCCACCCTTCTGCTTCGTACCTACTGGAACGAAACTTCAATTGTATGCGATAATCTTCTGTGAAAATATCACATTTTTGAACATGTCACATCTGGGCAGCATAATTACTTTTTCTAGATCAACTGAAAATACTATTTCTCCCTCAACAGGTTCCCTTCCAGCATATTCTTTGTATCTTGTTCTAGATTTATCAGCTTTCTTTATGTGTTCATCCCATTGTTGACAGATCACACAGTCTGGTGCTGAATTGTCCTTTTTATGGTCCTCATTATGCAGAAGGAAATATTCGCAGTCTTCACATTCCTCGTGTCCCAACTTGACAAAAGAAATATTTTCCTGTTTCAATATTTTCCGATAGAGATCGTAAGACCCAATGAGAAATGGAAATTGCTGTTTGAAACTGTCGAACATTTTTCTTATTGATAAATCGCAAAAAACTCGTTGTAACAGCATCTTTTTCCAATTGAATCAGTGGATGTAGCGATTTTGGAACGATATGTTCAGTAAAATGAGTTGCTCTGGGAGATCAGTATTATTTCTCTGTCCAGATAAATCAGCGAAATGGGGTATGCTGGATATCAGAACTGTTTCAAGATTTGTAATAATTTGTGGCTCCGATGAGCTGCTACCATTATTATAATCATTCAGTTCAACTGCATTTCATTCAGGAAAGTCAAATGTTAAATAGTTTGCCTCAGCTCCTGAGGCATCAGATTTTGAAGTAGGTTCTTTAAGTTCGTTGCGTGCCATTTCAACGATGATTTTTCCCCTTGAGGAATTCAAGTAGCCAAATTTTGCTGCAGGATTTTTGAAACCGCCCCGTGCCATTGCGGCAATAATTTTTCCTCTTGATGAATTCATTTTTATCCACCTATAATATGAAAAATATAGATATGATAGAAAAGTTGACCCATTCGTGAAATTTATGTTCGACATTCGACATTCATTGAGCCTATTATTATACTTACAGAGAACAAAAAATGGCCAGTGATGTTGGAACTTTCGAAAATATTTTTTAATATCCTAGATATACGGAAATGCTTATTTTTATGAAAAAAGCATTCATTTCATATTTTTTGGTTTAATAGAAAGCAACCCCAACTGTCGATTAAAAAGAACACCCATTTTTTGCGCTGTAAGAACATATTTTCACGCATGAAAGAATACCTATATATTCTACATCTTAAATCATTCTAGGGAAATCTTGAAATCAAGAAAATATTTTACTGATATACCTGGAAGTGGAAACATTATTTATGTTAGGATCATTAAAAATTATTCACTCTGAATATCGAATATCCGAAGTTACCTATCATATTATTTACATGTGATGATTAACTAACAGTAAAATGAATTATTCAAACTTACCTGGATCTTAAATTCAACGTATTATAAAACCTCTTTCCACAGCATATACTTGAGTAACTGTTTAACTAAAACTACTACTGAAAATGAATCTGCATGTTCATTCTTGTTTATGATAAATCAGATGTGTGAGTTACTAAGGACATAGGGGCGTAAATGTAGAATACTAGAATATAAAAGGCACATCTACATACTTCTCAATCAAATGAGCCTAATATGTCTTAGTTTTGAGAGATGAGCCGTTTTCCCCTAGTAAATGACACATGAAGTGCATTTAAGCCCTTATTTAAAACCCTATTTTCTGTTTCTGAAGTATGTAGATAGTTCCAAAAACCACTAGCAATGTTAGAGGAGCATGTGGATGAAATATTAAGATCAATATCTCAAAATGGACGAATTTTGCACTTAGGCCCTTTGTGCTTATGACGGCAGTATAGGGTAGCCCTCAAGGATTATGAAATATATCTTACTTTGTTTCATATTTCAAAAATATATTTAAAGCGAGGTAACTTAAAGATATATTGTTTTAAATGTATCCTGTAATTTTTCTCACCACTGAACTGATCGAAGTCAAGTGGCTGCTGAAACTACAAAAATCTTTATTAATAGAATTTAAGCAAAAATATTCAAAAGGTGCAACAAAATTGACTTGAAAAGACTTATGGACTAAAAATAAAATTTATTATGAAAATATTTTTATACAGGGGCATTAACATGACAAACTTCAGATATCAATAGAAACATCCAGCATATGTTATTGCACTATTTTGTAAAACTCTAAAACAGAGAAATTGACAATTCAATTTTAATTTTGACAAAATGTTAACTTATAATAAATGAAGTATTAACATAAACTTAGAAAACATTGTCACACATATTGTATCTATGTTTTTATCCAAAATATAGAGTTAAAAATGAATTTCTCTACTGAAAAAATTACCGATATGATTTTAACTGACTTTATAAAAAGTGGTAAAAACTGTTTATCAGCAACCAGAGTTTAAATAGAAAAACACACAGATTAGGGGTGACCCAGAAAATAAAATTTCGAAAATGTACTGCTTAGATTTACCCAAACGTAGCATATGACAATAAACAAAAACAATGGTGCGACCAGTTGAAAAAGTAGATTTCACAATTGATTTATTGATTCTGAAAATTATGATCAATCAAATTGACATATCATGGCACATATTCTTCATTGGAAAATAATTTCTTTTTTTGTGTAAACTTTACTACGATGAAAAATTATAGGTTTTAGATCTCCCATAATCTACCTAATATTTCCATGAAATCTAACTCAAATAAAAAGTATAAATTGGTTTCTTTTTGGTTTGATTCATCACTATAAATTCCATAAAGATATCAAAAAGTTATATCTATGTAATAATTATCCTTCTAATCAAATCAATAATAATTCATCATGATAACAGTTTTTTAAAAAAGAGTCTGAAAAGTCTTTTCTATTATATAATATAAGGGGATTCAGAAGGTTTTAAACTGTGCAGGTCTTCAGAGTTGGCCAGAGTGACATAACAATCATTGAAATTGAAACAGTTTGATTTATCTTTGGCGAAAGTGTGATAGTGTCCTGAATTTACGCTTATTCTGTATTGGACTATCACTGCATAGAGCTCGTCTCAATAATTGTCTAGCAAAAAGTTGAAAAATCAGACCTATAACACTCATATATTAAACAAAAACACATTTTAATACATTTTTATTATGAATAAAGTTCAAATTTGGACCCGATAAATGTCAAAACGCGATGGCACGCTCAATCGAAATTATTACTGACAAAAGAATGACATTCTGACCTGACGTAAAAAGGCTTGTTTTGGTTCGCATTAGGGACGATCTTAGAACCGTTCGAAGTTCGAAGTAGTCACAGTTATCAGTATAGAACTCTTTTCTATGGTCACAGTCGTTTATTGAAAACGGACCGGGGCAAAATCTTTCACGCTACGTTTGTCCTACTCATTATAACCGATTCGGAGTCGTCCTGGCTTCGAACCAAAACAAACCTAAAGAGTTTGATTATCACACATCAGCTGTTCTATAATATTTAATTTAGGAGAGAGAAAGACTGATGAGTTATTTGTGTCCAAAGAAACATTAACTATTGTTTAATGGCTCTTAATTAATATGAATGAAAGAACCTTTTATGAAAGGAGCATACAGGGCAATCAACTTGACTTGAAATCAATTGTATATTTCAGTAAAGTAATCTATTTTGGAAAAAGAAGCTTGGGGGATGTTATTCTTTTTTGGTATATCTTTTTAGCACTTGAAATAAACCTGTCTTTCGAATTTATAACGGAACTCCCTATATATTTTGACATTTTTTGATTCTTCGGAAAATTCTGAATGTGATGGTAATATTTATTTTTGACTTCCTCGGCCCATATGATTTTTTTGTCACTTCTATATGATATCTGGAGCGCCTTGGATGAAATGAAATTAGAAGGTATGCACTTTGAAGCCTTTGCTGTCAGGTCATTATCGATATTTCTAGATAAGATTGAAGTTTTAATATTAATCAACAATAATTTGTTTAGTAGAAAAAATTAAGTCTGCCCAAGTAAAAAGCATTTATTTCTAGGAAAGAAATCAGCAATGCATTTCGGCAAAGTATTTTGCCATCTTGCCATAATATGTTTATTTTATGTTGTAGTATAATATAGAATATATGACTTTTTCTTTCGGTTTTATAAGCTCGTAACTGATTGGTTTTGGGGTTTGAATATACCGTTGGATTGCTCTAAAAAAAGTTATTTTAGGTAGTATTGTGGTGCTAGGGAGAGATATTTGAAACAAATGAATTATTAATTGATGTTGTTGATCAAATTATCATGGTTCCATATTTTCATTGTTATTCTGGCTGTTAAGAATGATTTCAGCACATTTAAGGCTCTCTAGACATAAAAATCAAAATAACGAAAAAGAAACATGTAGGACTTGAATCTCAAAAAATATATCCATCGGAGGTGTACCATTTGAAATTCATACGTTAAATATATTTCTGGTAAAACCGGAAGTGTTGAAAATATGAAAAATATATATCAAAGTGTACTTTATATCCTGTAAATCTAGTAAATCCGCTATATACACAACTTTTGATTTCCCAGCCAACCAATAGATGTAATTCATATTGCAGTTTATTTTTTTTATTCATAATGACAAAAATGTACGAAAGTTTCAAACCCGCTCATAGACAATTGCAAAAGTTATAAACAATTAAAGATTCGAAAAAGGGTCAGTAATTTGCGAATAACTCGAAAACTATTAACGTTAGATATCAAAAAAATATATTCTTGAAGAGGACATTTCCGAAAAAAAAAGTAGACTCATCTCAATCATTATTATTACTTTTCATTTAATGTTGAAAATAGGGTTCCGCGCGGTGAGCGCAATGCCGTTACGCTGCCCTGAAACCATCAGCCCTTGCAATTTTTGTTTATTATTAAATACTGATTTAAAAGTTTGAAAAAATTATGGTATTATCTAGACACTTAAAGAAAAAAATTCCACAGGATTTTTTTTTATAAAATGAGCCCTACGTTAATTAACAAATTTTTTTAGAGTTTTCGTTTACATTTTAAGTCGGATAAGTGTTTAACAAAAGCTCTTAAAATTATTTAGCTTGGTGGAGACCTTTTGACTACTATACTTAATGAGATTACAACTTGGTATTTTTAATTGTTATAATCTATTGATTATGAATTATTCAAGCAGCAACAAAATAAAAAAAAGATATAGATTTTTTTATAAAATTTATTGTTATCACTGATTTAAGATATATAAAAGCTATCACAAAACATCCCATTTAAATTTTTTGCGCTATTTGTTTGAACATTTTTTTTAAATAAATGGACCAATTATATTTTTTATTACAAAATATAATTAAGAAAAAAAATATAAAAAAAAAGTTTTTTTATTTTTTTATTGTTTGAACAACATATTGAGGAAAAGTTTTTGCCTTAAAATTGATGATTTGCGATTCTTTACACGATACAGAATTATTCATATTTAATTTGCTTATTAAATAAACAATTTGTTATAAACGATTGTGGGACATGTTTATATTTTACGAAGGCGTAGAAGTGCCACACTTTTTTTTATTTAACAATTCCGACTTGTATCTCGGAATTCCGACTTGTAAGTCGGAATTCCGACTTGTATCTCGGAATTCCGACTTGTAAGTCGGAATTCCGACTTGTATCTCGGAATTCCGACTTGTAAGTCGGAATTCCGACTTGTAAGTCGGAATTCCGACATACAAGTCGGAATTCCGACTTATAAGTCGGAATTCCAACTTGTATGTCGGAATTCCGACTTATAACTCGGAATTCCGACTTGTAAGTCGGAATTCCGATTTAGTCGGAATTCCGACTTGTATGTCGGAATTCCGACTTATAAGTCGGAATTCCGACTTGTATCTCGAATTCCGACTTACAAGTCGGAATTCCGAGATACAAATCGGAATTCCGAGATACAAGTCGGAATTCCGACATAGAGGTCATAACAATGAAAAAATATTGAAAAAATTAGATTATTATAACATATATATATATATATATATATATATATATATATATATATATATATATATATTATTTATATAAATATACCCATATACAGGGTGGCCCACCACATTCGCCTCGGTATTTCTACGAGAAATGGAGAGAGTTAGGGAAAAACATTTAGCACAGCCATATGTGGGTCCATGAGGAGCATATTCCAAAATTATTCTGAAATATATAGGGTGATCCCCAAAAAAATTACATACCAAAGTTATATTTTTTCTTATGGAACACCCTATATTTTTTTATATTTTTAGATACTATAGACAAAATAAAGGTGAGTTACTATTATATTTCCCATACTTAAAACTGACCGTTTCTGAGAAATTTTGAGAAATTTAAAAATACAGACCATAATTTGAAAATTGTTTTCACCCTGTAACGTGTAACGAGCTGCTCGTGATTAAATGTACTGCTCAGCTCAAAGGTTAAGTTAACTACTACATGAAATTTTTAATGCAATATTATACAAGTGGCGAAAAAAATTGCCTCAAAATTTGGACACACATTTAATTAAATAACTTCTTAAAGTTGAATAGAATACCCCGTATTTAGTGGCGTAATTTGACGCAGAATTAGATTCCCTTCAAAACTATATGAGGGTTCCCTATACCTATATCTCTTCTGCTTTTTACACAAAAGGCGTTTTTATATTATACTTATGAGTAATTTTTTTATCTTAAAAATGAAACACACCTAATTGTAATCAAAAGCTTAAAAAGCGTTTTAAAAACCTTTTTATTAAGGAATACGTAGATTCGCTAGAAGCAGAAGTTTAAATTTTTGAAAATACGGTGTATCTAAAGTAAAATGCAGGCAAATGTAAAAACTCAAATTTATTGCCATTTCTGAAATACTAAAGCATTCTTCAAAATAAGAAGATGCACGTGTCTTAATTATTGAGGCGAAATATGTTAAATTCGCTTGTTTCTTAGCAAATTAGACTTCATATTGAAATAAATACCAAAATTACAATATGGGGTCAATAAAAACATACATTTACGATTTCCTATAAAACCTATTATACTATTTTTTAAATAATAGTAGGCTATTTTTTATGGGGATATATCAAAAGTATTGTTCACGATACACCGCCAACGACACCTCAGGATATGAAAGTACGAATAAGAAATGCGTTTCGTTCCATACCGCAAAATATGTTATCCAGAGTTCAGCACTCATTTCAAGAAAGAGTTCGCCTATGCATCGAGAATAATGGACACCATTTTGATCATTTATCAAAATAATAAACTATTTAAGATTCTTAGTTTTTCGATAAAATGACTTCAAAAATGCTTTTTAAGCTTTTCATTACAATACAGTGTGTTTCATTTTTAAGATAAAAAAATTACTCATAAGTAAAATATAAAAACACCTTTTGTGTAAAAAGCAGAAGAGATAGGTATAGGGAACCCTAAAATAGTTTTGAAGGAAATCTAATTCTGCGTCAAATTACGCCACTAAATACGGGGTGTTCCATTCAACTTTAAGAAGTTATTTAATTAAATGTGTGTCCAAAATTTGAGGCAATTTTTTTCGCCACTCTGTATAATATTGCATTAAAAATTTCATGTAGTAGTTAACTTTAACCTTTGAGCTAAGCAGTACATTTAATCACGAGCAGCTCGTTACACGTTACAGGGTGAAAACAATTTTCAAATTATGGTCTGTATTTTTAAATTTCTCAAAATTTCTCAGAAACGGTCAGTTTAAGTTTAAGTAACTCACCTTTATTTTGTCTATAGTATCTAAAAATATAAAAAAATATAGGGTGTACAGATTTGTTGAAAATATAAACAGGATGTTCATAAAATCAGATGTGGAATCATCTGCGACTGAAAGATAAACTTTAGTCACTATCTTCCATCGTCAAGATAACCTCTTGTGGGGTATTCATGTTGAAAAGGGAAACATTCTCAATTGAATATTGATAGAAAGATTTTTCTGTGAATTGAAAAATCCACGAGTAAAATGAAGTTATTTTTTGTGAATGTCTAACAGAAAACAACTACTTCCCCGGCTAAAGCCACGCTGGACATTGAACTATATCTGATAGATATTCTGAAAAAGCCCTAACTCAAAAGAAAAGATCTGAAATTGAAAATTTGCATTTTCATTCAGATAGTTATTTGATTTTCTATTCCAGTCTTAATTAAGAACTCATAAAGATGAATGAGGCAAAGAAGAATGTTTTCCAAAAGAGAGTACTCACCAGAAATCATTCGTAACATTGACGCAGGAGAGACATCGCATTCACTAGGTCTTCAATATATTTTTGTCGACGAAAATCTATTTCACGCTTCCACGATCATCAGGAAGACCGGAAGAAATGGGAAACACATTTTACTCGTGGATTTTTCAATTCACAGAAAAATATTTCTATCAATATTCAATTGAGAATGTTTCCCTTTTCAATAGGGTGTTCCATAAGAAAAAATATAACTTTGGTATTTAATTTTTTTGGGGATCACCCTATATATTTCAAAATAATTTTGGAATATGCTCCTCATGGACCCACATATAACTGTGCTAAAAGTTTTTCTCTAACTCTCTTCATTTCTCGTAGAAATTCCGAGGCGAATGTGGTGGGCCACCCTATATATATATATATATATATATATATATATATATATATATATATATATATATATATATATATATATATATATATATATATATATAAGGATGTATCAACGTGGGTGGACTATAGCTGCTTCCCTATTTGAGATAAGAAAAAGTTATAATACTCATAAAAGTTGTAGAAAGCACTGAAAGCTATGTTTCAAAAATAACTTCCAACATACAGGGTGTTCAAAAAATGTGTGATTCATCAAAGTTATGTTTTTTTAAATGAAATATCCTATACATTTTCACTCGATTGAATCCCTTTGGAAGAGTGTTTCTCAAAAAGGGTGGTATGGATTCATACCAGGTGATTCGGGAGTTATGTTGCAATTTTTGTTACAAAATGGATTCATTCGACACCAAATATATAAAAATCAATAATTTGCAATAAGAGAATTTTTCCACACAATATTCTTGTAAATAGTGTATTTTCATTTCCTATTCATAATTTTGCCGAATAGCACTCGCGATCACTTTTTTCTCACTTTTTTCAAATGAATCAGCCTAAAAATAAGGCTATACCGGAATACCAGTAGTGTTTGCAGAAAATGTAGTGTTTGCCTACTTAATTTCCATCGCAAATGTAACTAATTCTTAAGGAAAGTATGAAAAAGTTATCATAACAGCAATAACATTTTTTTTATTCAATGCTGGACAAAAGAGATAACATAGTAATCACAAATAATTTTAAAAAGCGTAAATTCATAGGAGATGTTTGAACAATCTCCCATTTTGAGCTATCTTCGGACATCAATTGAAGTTTACCTTGTAATAGAGCGAAAAACTAATTCTATTCTTTATATCTTCTAGAATCGTTGGTTTCTCGCGTTAGACCTCTCCTTTATCATATCCCCAGAGATAGAAATATAGGGGCATGAGGTTTGGGGACCTTGCTGGTCACTGAATGTGTCTGTTTTTTGGTAGTATACATTTATTTCTGCGCCATCTGTTTGAAAATCTTCTTATCCGATTTTGATTGTGGGGAGGCGCGCTATCATGGTAATATAACCTCTAATATCTGTAAATTTCTCCATTCAGTGGCCCATCAAAGAAATTAAGTCCTCTAACTTGATCTCCAATCATGCCCCGACATTTATCGACCATCTATTTTGGTTATCAACTCCTCTGACCCAATAAGGATTCTATGTCGAGTAGTACTGGCAAATTGTGGCTATTTACCATCCCATTACTTTCAAATGTATTTCAGAAAATTTGGTTCCTAACTACTGAAATTCGATGTATTTTCGCAATAGCCAACTCTTGTATCATAATCCCTTCCGTAGAGTTCTTGATGCGCGGTATGGATGAAGATTTTTTTTTTATAAATATTCTGTTCACGGAAGTATGACTCACATTTACCACCAGTTGGATTATCGGACCACGAAGTAATCTACGCACCTACTCAGCTCAATATTTACATGCCAAACAAGTACGGAACTGAAGTTTTCAAAATAATCTATTTCGATCAGTTATTCGAGGAACAACATGGTTTCGTCAAAGGTAAATCCACCACCAGCAATCTTCTACAGTGCATAAACGATTGGACGATGGCTCACGATAAAAAAATACCGACAGATATCTTGACTTTGCCAAGGCTTTCGACAGGGTCCCAGTGAGGAGGCTAATGCACAAACTTGACACACTCGGTATTCGGGGCCAACTAAACTTATGGGTTGAAAATTACATGACAGAAAGAACTTTTACGGTCAAAGTAGGTTACTCTTTTTCTTCGGACAGACAAGTCACAAGTGGAGTCCCCCAGGGGTCTGTTCTTGGCCCACTCCTCTTCGTTGTTTATGCAAGTGATCTTGCTCTTCATATAAAGTCCTGCAAGTCGTTTTATGCCGATGATACTAAACTGTATGGAAATGCCTTAGTGGAACATCAACTCCTTCAAGAAGACCTCAACTCGATTAGTCGGTGGTGTGAGGATTGGCTTTTACCTCTTAACGTCGACAAATGCGTCGTACTTCATCAAGGAAAGAATAATCCACTCCACGCGTACACAGTAAACGGTCAACAGATACGTATAGTGTCTTCACATGTCGATCTGGGAGTGACTATTAATACTGACCTAACTTGGTCCGAACATGTTATATCCACATGCAAGCGCGCCAACACACTGATCTACCTCATCCGCAAAACGTTCTCCCATCTATCATACTCAAGTTCCATAAAACTCTACAAAACCTACGTTCGTCCAATTATGGAGTACGCAGGTCCGGTGTGGTGTCCTGTTTTGGTGCGCGATAAGAATTTGTTGGAAAACGTTCAGCGTCGTGCCACGCGTATGACTTTTGGCGAAGTGCGTCCAATCTATCCCGAGAGACTGAGGATGGAACAACTGATAGCTTTTGACCGACGTCGACTCCGTGGGGACCTCATCATATCCTTCCGTATAGCCAAGTATAATTATGCTAATCAGAAAGAACTTTTTGTTTTCAACAATGATTCGCGGTTACGTGGTCATAATCTCAAATTAAAAAAGGAGAAATTTGCCACTAGGCAAAGACAACATTTTTTGGTGAATCGTATTTTCGAAACATGGAATAACTTACCCAACGATGTTGTGAATTCTGACTCAGTGAATAGTTTTAAAAACAAATAGACATTTGCTTATTTCCATAATTGTTCCTACGCATATATTAATTATTTTTCTTTTTCTTTTGCATGCACTGTATAATCTTGTTGATCTCTTCAGTTTGTTTTTTTAGGCTTACATAGGACTCTATCCTCAGCCTTTACTCATATGTAATAATAATAAAATAATAATTTAGCTTTTTGCAATGTTCCTCATACTGACATGAGGATTCTCAACGATTGAAAGCATCACCGCTAATTCAATTTCTTCTTTTGGTGCAATTTTAGTTACTCCTTGCCTTTTCTCGCGCTCGACACTGCCAGTTTCCTCATATCTTTCTTTAACCCTCCGAAAACTCTCTGACTCTAGATCTTGAATCAGGATATCGAACTGCATTCATTCTACTGGCTAATATACAATTTATGTCATGTTTATATATATATATATATATATATATATATATATATATATATATTCGTCTCTAGGTGGGGTTCAGGATTTTGTAATTCGACACTGGGGTCTCAATCTGCCTACTCCCCAGGTTTTGCCACTAGCTCCCTCTGTCTATTCCTTCGAGGAAACTGAGGATCAGAGGGTGGATGTGGAGTGTTTAACCTAGGTGAATTCAGTGGAGCGGAACTTTGGGCGTTGGTTTGGCAGTAAGCCGGAAAAGTAGATGTTTCCAAGTATTGGGTAGTCTGCGTCCATCATCGAGTTTGTTGAGGCAGTTCGGGCACTTCTCGATCTCAAGGGCTTCACGAATGACCCTCGCTTGCAGTTTTCTCTCAGTGGCAATGGTCCTGGTGTGGTCGACATCCAATATGTGGCCTGTATCTTCATAGTGCTTGGAGATTGCCGAAGAAGGGTCTAAGTATCGGACTGCAAGTTGATGTTCGTTAACTCGACTGGTGACTCGTCTGTTAGTTTATATATGTCCTAGGGCATTCGGAGTATAGTATTTCATATATTCCCCGAGACTCATCAGCTACGTTATCTTTAGGAGACCTGAGAAAGTCAGAGATTCTATTAATTGCTGTGAAAATTGTTTTAATGTCGCGTTTCCCTAAGATTCTGCCAATTTTGATATAAAAAAATTCTAGACGCGGTTCAACCCGAACTTTCAATATTCATATATTTATATATATATATATATATTATATATATATATATATATATATATATATATATATATATATATATATATATATATATGTTATAATTACCTCATTTGTTCAATGTTTATTCATTGTTATGACCTCTATGTCGGAATTCCGACGAAGAAATAAATGTATACAAAAAAACAGACACATTCAGTGAGCAGCAAGGTCCCCAGACTTCACGCCCCTAGATTTATATCTCTGGGGATATGATAAAGGAGAGGTCTAACGCGAGGAACCAACGACTCTAGGAGATATGAAGAATAGAAAAGTTTTTCGCTCTATTCAAGATCAACTTCAATTGATGTCCGAAGATAGCTCAAAATGGGAGATTGTTTGAACATCTCCTGTAAATTTACGCCTTTTTAAATTATTTGAGTTTACTTTGTTACCTCTTTTATCCAGCATTGAATAAAAAAATCGTTATTGCTGTTATGATGACTTTTTCATACTTTCCTTAAGAATTAGATATATTTGCGATGGAAATTAAGAAGGCAAACACTACATTTTCTGCAAACACATACTGGTATTCTGGTAAAGCCTTATTTATAGGCTGCTTCATTTGAAAAAACTGAGAAAAAAGTGATCCCGAGTTTGGTTACCCCTGTATGGAAAAAGCGCTATTCGGCAAAATTATGAATAGGAAATGAAAATACACTATTTTCAAGAATATTGTGTGGAAAAATTCCCTTATTGCAAATTATTAATTTTTATATATTTGGTGTCGAATGAATCCATTTTGTAACAAAAAATTGCAACATAACTCCCGAATCACCTGGTATGAATCTGTACCATTCTTTTTGAGGAACACTCTTCCAAAGGGATTCAATCGAGTGAAAATGAAAAGGGTATTTCATTTAAAAAAACATAACTTTGATGAGTCACACATTTATCGAACACCCTGTATGTTGGAATTTATTTTTAAAACATAGCTTTCAGTGATTTCTACAACTTTTATTTGAGTAATTTTTTCTTATCTCAAATAGGGAAGCAGCTATAGTCCACCCACGTTGATACATTCTGTAAATATATATATATATATATATATATATATATATATATATATATATATATATATATATATATATATATATGTTATAATAATCTCATTTTTTCAATGTTTTTCCATTGTTATGATCTCTATCTCGGAATTCCGACTAGTATCTCGGAATTCCGACTTGTATCTCGGAATTCCGACTTGTAAGTCGGAATTCCGACTTGTATCTCGGAATTCCGACTTGTATCTCGGAATTCCGACTTGTATCTCGGAATTCCGACTTGTATCTCGGAATTCCGACTTGTAAGTCGGAATTCCGACTTACAAGTCGGAATTGTAAAATAAAAAAAAGTGTGGCACATCTACGCCTTCGTAATATTTCTATTTTATAATAATCCGACTTGAAATGTAAACGAGAACTCTAAAAAAATAGTTTTTTATCAACAATGAAAAATCTGGGAGAATTTTTTTTGCCTGCATATTTTTTTTCTCCAAGTGTCTTGATAATACCATCATTTATATTAATATTCATATGGAAAATTATTTTATTGATAAATTTTGACAAATATCGATACGTGCAATCGCTTCTACATCAAAAGAATCTCCAAAAGACGTTTCACAGTGCCTTTCGTCTTTTCATGTTGGGAGGGAAATTTAAAAAAATTAAAACAAACTTATTTGAAAAAATATCGAAAAATGTTAATCGAAAAATTTGTTCGGAACGACATTTTATATGTACGATTTGAAAAAAATCTAAGGCAAAAAAAATAAAATAATTTTTTTGCCATAAAAAAAATTCAATTTGGAAAAATACATTTCTGACATGAAACTCATTAGTAAAGCCAACAGTAATATTTCAAATAATATTTTGTAAAGATTCGCAAGCTATTTCTATTTTATTCGTAGAAAACTGTGAATTTGCTGTGTTCAGGTGCTTCATAAGAGGTCACTGAAATATCTTCAGGACATTACAATGCCGATACTGTTTATTATCAATAAAGGACCATGTATCTACAAAATTTTAATTTAGATTTTTTATTAGAACAAAAAAATTGTTTAATTTTTAACATAACAAGAACTTAAAATTTTATTTTTATTTTCAAACACTTTATAATAGAATAAGAAGCTGAAATAATTATAAACAAAACAATTTAATACATACTTGAAACTTTGTAATTGTCCATTACTCGACATGTCAACCCTGACGTTCAATGCATGTAGTTGTTCGGGATTTCATTTCTCTGTACGCATTTCGCAGCATTTGTGGTGTAATGTTATTAATACATTGTCGTATTACTTCTTCTAAATGGTCGATATTATGAAATGGCCAATGTTTATAAACCTTATTTTCAAGGTACCCCCATAAAAAAAAATCCAAGGGCGTCAAATCTGAGGATCGTGCAGGCTACGGGTTTTTTGAATATCGTCCTATCCATTTAGTAGGAAAGTGTTCGTTAAGCCACGCTCTGAATTCAAGGGCTCCGTCTTGTTGGAAATAATATCATTTCTTCTTTGCAGCGATAATCCATGTAAGAAATAGAAAAACTCGTTATTTAAAAACTATAAATAGTTTCTTGAATTAAGGTTGCTCCTAAAAAAGTAACGCCCAACGATCTGCGTATCTAATATGCCGCACCAAACTTTATTTTTGGAGGAAAATTGACTTTTTGCCTCTATTGTCCAATTTGGGTTCTCATCAGCCCACCATCTACACTTCTGGGAACTGACAGTACCGTTTCATGTAAAAGTCGCCTCATCAGTAAATACAATTTTTGTAGGACAATTTTGGCAATAATGCCTTGGAACCAAAATGAATAATCTAAGCCGGCATCGAAATCTCTATGTAAGATGTGGGTGAATTTTGGTTTGTATGCACGAAATTTATTATTCTTCAAAATTCTTCTTATGGATTTTTCAGATAAACCAGTTTGTTCCTGCCTCTCCGATAGGCCATTTATGGATTTTCTGTGACCGATAAGAAAACATTGAAAGTACCTTCTTCATTAGTGACGGGCTTGCTATGCGGAATAAGTTTGTAACGATTTTATACCTACACTGCCTGTAGCTTTAAATATGTTCAAAATACTCAACACAGTATATCCATTGATATTCTTATTTGGATATCTAGCATTGAATATATCTGCTGCTTCTCTGGAACTATGAAAACGCTCGCCACATATCAAGACGAGCTCATTTTTTTCTTGCAAACTTAGCTTTTCTTGGGGCATCTCTAATTATTGTTAACGCACAACAAAATGTAAAATAACTTTTACAATGAAAAAAACTATACAAGAAAGACGATAAAAATACCTGGATAAATAATAACACTACTAAATCGTTTGACAACTCTTAGTGCGAATTTACACGATCCAATAAATAGGCTTTTTCATTTAGATGACAAATGACTAACTTTGTTTACCTGTCAGACCCAACGGCATTGACGGCGAATTTTTTTTTAAAGGAAATAAAATATTTTCGAGTTTTTTTATGGATAGTTGACTTGAATTTACATGGAGAAGAAAACTCACCATTAGAAAATATTCGTGTACCTTATTTTATCTACGAATGAGGTTTTTGGCGGTATAAAATAGGTAATAAGTACTAAACCTACAAAGAAAGTTACGAACGCCAGTGTATGCAGGTGCATTTGTCATGAATTTGACTGTTGACATAATGTGAAAATACCGCTAATTTTGAACTAAGCCAATCTCAAATTGTTATTTCAAAACTAAACAATGGCTATTCCCAATAGCCAATCAGACTTTGGGTCTCAAAACGAGCGCATGCGCCTTAAAAAATCATCTAAATGAAAAGGCCTATTGGTCAATTTTGTGACCTTGAATTTTATTGATAGCTGTAAACAGAAAATTGTCGTCAATTTGAACTTGACCAATAAATTGATGAGTTTAGAATCGGTTCTAATTTTTCATCAATTTTTAGTGACAATTTGCAGTAACTTTCGGCCATGAATTGGATGCCTGTTAGGACAGAGATTTTTCAGTTTTCAGGTTATGTTATTAGTTACGCGATTTCACAAACCCCACCCTCAAGGATATTAAACACTATAGTGTTTAATATCCTTGCCCTACCCTAACCGCGAGAAAAATGATTGTCCGAAAAAAAAAACATAATTTAAGTTGCATTACATTCGCAGCAATGTGCATTGATGAATATAAAAGACAGATATGTAAAAGATGGTGGACTAGAGCTTGGATTGAGAGAAGAGGAAAAGGAAACTTGACATTAGTTCACGAAAAATTCCTGAGTGCAGATCCTAATCAATTCAAACGATATTTGAGAATGGATCAGAGTCATTATTGAATAATATTCGGAACTTTTCCTATAGTTGAACCATTTCTTGTCAGTATGTTGGTATTCCTGAGTAAAAATTCTTGCAAAAATTTACCAATAAATTGCCAGGTGTAATAAGTGTGGATTCATGCAGCACAAAATAACAATTATCAAATAACAAATAAGAAATAACATTTAGCAATATAAGTTGAACTCTTAGTTTTCAATGACTATGTTCATGCAGACAAATAACAATTATCATTTGAGAAATAACATGTAGAAGTTGGCCAACTTTTATCTTTTTACATTATTTGAACGAGATTTTCTTCTAGTGCGCAACTAATACGCATATGACCGCGGATTGGTCGAACCAATGATGAAAACAACCTCACTTTTTTTAATATTTGAGGTATTGTTTTTGTTTCATAACATTTATCGGACATTTTGAATTTTTACTTGGTTTTTATTATCGAGGGGGACATGGAATTTCGGAAAAGTAGAGTTACCTAATTTAAATGCCTCGGATCTCCGTCTTGTGTGCATGCTTACTTCTTATTTCTTAATTGTTATTTTGAGTGCATGAATGCTACATTTTAATTCTTGTTAATTGATAATTGTTATTTGTTATTTCTTATTTGATAATTGTTATTTTGTGCTGCATGAATCCACACTAAATATAACCCATATTGGTCAATTTTATTGTTCAATTTATTGATCAATTTTATTGGATCGTGTAAATTCGCACTCAATAACATATTATATTTATATTAGCATTATTAGTCATTTGTTCATGGCCTCTTCGATCTTGAGGAAATCGGTCGATGCAGGCATCAACAATGATAATATTGTAGGTATGTATGATTCATTCAATTTGCCAAAAATCAATTTATTTTTTGTTCGAAAAAAAAATTCAAATTGTATAGATACAAGATAATAAACAGTATCGGGATTATAATGTCGTGGATATTTTTGAGTGACCTCTTATGAAGCAGCTGAACACATAGCAAATTCACAGATTTCAAATTTTCTCTTAATAAAATAGAAATAGCTGGCGAATCTTCACAAAATATTATTCAAAATATTACTATTGGCTTTACTAATGAGTTTCTTTGTCAGAAATGTATTCTTCCACATTGAAATTTATGACAAAAAACTCATTTTTATTTTTTTATCTCAGATTTTTTCAAAACATGAACATAGCTATAAAATGTTCTGAACAACTTTTCCGAATAATATTTTTCGATATTTTTTTAAATAAGTGTGTTTTGAGACATAATTTTTATTTTTTTTAAATTTCCTGCCATACACGAAAAGATGAACGGCACTGTACGTCTTTTGGGGTTTCTTTTGATGCAGAAGCGATTGCACGTATCGATATTCGTAAAAATGTTTTAATAATTTTTTTCCCATTTGATGCGTACTTTCTGCCGGTTACTGTATATATATATATATATCTATATATATATATATATATATATATATATATATATCAATATATATACTATCAAAAATAAATTAAAAAATTTGAAAAAAAATAACGGACGGTTTCATCGCAGCGTAATGACACAGGGCTCACTGCGTGGAGCCCTATTTTCCTATTAAATGAAAAGTATTAATAATAGAGAAACAGTTCCGTAAATCAACATTTTTTTACGGAAATTTCCTCCTCTTTAAGATTTTTTTTTTAAATTAAAATTATTAATAGTTTTTGAGTTATTTGCAAAAATGTGGGGGTTTGAAAATGTCGCTCATTTTTCTAGATTCGCAGTAGCAAGAATCAACACGTTTGTGAACGAGAGCTGCGAAATATTCAAGCGACCTCCGGATTATCTTGCCCAGATCGCGAGCGGCCTCGGCGATAATCTTTTCCTCGGTACACTGAAAACGAATTTCGCAGCCTTGGCATACTAATATTCTGAAATCGAGTCCTTTGCTGAACTTCTGAGTTGCCTTTTTTCTTTGGACTACAATGAGATATAATAAAAAAGTGTATGTAATTATTGTATGGAGCTATTGGTTTGACAAACAATTGAAAAAATATGAACAGGGTACAAAAATACAATAATGGATCATTTGAAACTTTTTCGAACTGCCACAATAACTTGGTGATTCAATAATAATAATAAATTTATATATTGCGTATGTGCGCAGTAAATATAAGACAATAATATTAGGTAGAGAGCAGGGCCGGATTGAAAGGTGTGGAGGCCCTGGGGCAACAAAGGAGTGGAGGCCCCTAATTATTTTTTAAACAAGTTTTTTTTTTTTTTATTGCGGAACAAATCAAATTATTTCGACACGAGCATATGTAGGTATAATAAAATACAAGAAATAAATTAAATTACAGCGTAAACAAAGGGATTCTTGCGAGCTTTTTTCGACGAAAAATCATTGATGATTTCGGTCAAATCCAGCATCCGGAGAAAATCATTCTCAATTCTAAGAAGCGATAACTTTGATAGGCGGCTTTGTTTCATCGTAATTCGCCTATTTTTTTCATTTTGGAAAATGAGCGCTTTCCAGTGCAATTTGACATCATCACATTCTCAGTTGTAATATCACCAGAGAGTGAAAATAATTCGACAGATTTTCGAAAACTTGTTGCCAGGCAATAGACAAGAGAGACCAACTGGCTCGAGTGGCTATTGCCAACAAGTTTGAGAAAGAAATCTAGATAATTATTTTCTACTATATCGAACTCTCGTGTGGTATTCTTTAGATTATTTTTTTATGTTACGATCATAAACACATTTCCTTGCAGAATTATATAATGTACTAAACCGGATTTAATTCATTTCACACTTTTCATGCGAATTGATGACAGACGTCAAATTAAAAATATAGGTTGTCAGACAATAAAAACGAAATACCTCAAATTATTTCCGCGACAATTTTCTAGGTAGAATATTCCCACTATTGATTGGCCAAAACGTATATGAATTATTTGGAATTGAACGTTTCCATTGGTTTCTAGCAATGTCAAAAAATAATCACTGTAATTTCAATGTTTGAGAATGTAGCTCTGAAATTTTGGTTTTCAAGAATTTGATAGTAGAACATCTTGATAGATAGATAGTCCTTTTCAGAAGGATTTACATTTGTTGCGGAATGTCATCTTTCTCTTAGACTCACACTTTCAGATTTCGGGGATTTCTCTGTTACAAGCGCGCCACTCAGCGGACACTTGTCAACGCCAATAAATAGGAAAAACAGGTATAGACGGGCAAAGTGTTTGTAGAATCGGCAGAAAAATAGTCAACAGAATTTGAACTTTTCTTCTATTATGGAATGCGCACAGGGCTCTTATAAATAATTTGATGCAATCATATTCCTAAATTGAAATATTATTTTCTTTTGCTTCTGATTATTGAATTTTATTGTGTATCTAGATTGCTTGTGTCATTCGAAGAATACATGGACAGAAAATCCTTCATTTAATTAAAAAAAATGTATAGTTTTTTTTTAAATTCAATTGTTCTTGTTTTTACAACTAATTTCGATACGATATAATATTTTGTATAATAGTATGATGTTTTACTTGGTGATTGTTTCTCGCATATACACATGATTCATCAGATCGAAGATTAATATTAACCATGGATTTTGACAAGAATAAGAAACATGTTTTTGAATGTTTCAAACGAAAAATGAGAGGAAGAAGTGGGAGAACTGCTCTTTCGTTGTCAGATTTTTTATATATAATTTTGCATATCCTTCGGTATTTGTTAGGAAATTTTACCTGAAAATTTATATTGTGGAGGCCCTTCTCTTGTGGAGGCCCCGGGGCTGCAGCCCCGTTTGCCCCCCTTTTAATCCGGCTCTGGTAGAGAGACAAACAAATAACTAGGGATCCCATAAATGGTTGAACCTTGTGCATGGGTTCGGCTGATTAAATATATGCGCACACACATATATATATATATATATATATATATATATATATATATATATATATATATATATATATATATATATATATATATATATATATTTACATGCATATACGTGCATACGTACACATATTTACAACTGGGTTTATTCATAGTTTTACATAATTAAATAGATAAATACCCACTTAGATTCTTACATATATAACATATACAATGAGATATACAGGGTGTTACCAGATAAGCGCGAAAGTGGGGGTGATTCCTTGTCGAAAATTAAAGGGGGTCTTTCATGTAAACAAAAGTTCTTAGGCCTTTCCTTGAAAAGTTACACGCTTCCAAAAATAAGAATTTGTTTTTACTAGAAATGCATATGACGAGGAAAGAAGTATATAATCACTATTGGTTGTACTACATTTTAAACTTCAACCCAATGTTCTACACCTGGTGTTATCGGATTTTTGGCGGTGAAATCATGATAGTCCAATACCGAATTCGGGTCCCAATCAGCCAACTTATAACTTCTGCAGGTTTTTCTTTGGAAGTATATTTGTTTCAGTAACTATTTAAATAGCGTTTCTATTTAAAAATCCAAAATGAAACTGAACTGCTGGTTTCATGGTATGCACCTGAGGAAAGTACTATAAGACTATTATAAACCCAAGGACCACATGTAGACTAATAGAAAGCCTAGAAAATTAGGCGTGGATTTGTAGATTGCCACTAAAAAATATTAATAAGGACCAATTTATTCGAAATTAAGCAATGTTTCAGTCCACAGCATTGCTTTTGAACCTGTTCATGAATCTACTTGTTCTGGGGGAGTCTTTGGAGCGATAAATACCTAACCGACATGAATTAACCACCATCGAACCCCTCACAAAACCTACACAAAACTAAGATGAAACCGTGTGTTACTGGGTATTGTTCCTAATCTTAGGGATTCTAGATGGATCGACAACAATTTTTTTTTTCAAATATCATGATCATACCGGCATGCCGTAGAATGGCAAAAATCTCACTCCGCTGATGTGAGAAATGAATATGCGTCGAAGCTTTGGAAATAGTGCCTGACTGGAAAGTATCGCAGTAATGAAAAAATATAATTATCTAGGAAAATTACATATCCAAGAAAAAGCTGGCGCACCGTATCTTACCAATGGATGACATTCCGACCTGACAGATATGACTTTGTTGGTCATATATTCTATTCTAGAAAAAAGAGAAGGACTCATGAGTTACGTGTATCGGAGGAAAATAAACTGTTGAAGAATAGTATCCAATGAACATGAACGAACGAACTTCATATGGAAAGAGCGTACACAAAGATAAATTATGTATTTTTTTGGAAAACATCAACAGCAATTTCATGTTTTTTGTATACATCTCAGAGAAATGACACTCCGAATAGAAGCTATGCGCTATGTAAGTTTTATGATTTTTTTTCAATATTCTTATAAATATTTGAATTTGATAATTTACTTATTCTTCAATCAGGCGTCATTTTGAAACTTCAAAATCGATTTGCCCATCTTTGGACTTGTAAGAGTGGATAATATGCGGATGGAAGAAAGTACCACTAGCGCCCTTTCTAAAGAAAAATGCAGCTTTCGATAACAAATTGGGAACTGGACCCCATATATAATGCACTGGTTATACAACATGGTGTTGAAATGCACAATGCTCAGTCTGGTGGCCACATATATAACAAAGAGGCGTTAAATTGAGAAGAATATAAATATTATCCCATACATTGACTCTGGGGGAGTATTCGAAACGATAAATACCTAACCGACATAAATTAACCACATTCAAACCCCTCACAAAACCTACACAAAACTAAGATGAAACCGCGTGTTACTGGGTATTGTTACTAATTATAGGGATTCTAGGTGGATTGACAATTGAAGTTTTCTCTCAAATATCAAGATCATACCGGCATGCCGTAGAATGGCAAAAATCTTGAATTCAGTAGGCTTTATTCTCACGTCTACTCAGAGCATATAATATTGGACCTCCGCGGATGTGAGAAATGAATATGCGTCGAAGCTTTGGAAATAGAACCTGACTGGAAAGTATCGCAGTAATAACAAAATATAATTATCTAGGAAAATTACATATCCAAGAAAAAGCTGGCACATCGTATCGTACCAATGGATGCAATCCCTATTCCATTTTCTACCGGAACTTTTTAACGAAACAAAATATCTCAATTGAAAAATATGTGTTGAGAAGGAAGATTCATTGCAAAACTTGTTTAACTCCTGTATTGTGTCCGTAAAAGCAATAGTTTCCTGCTGAAAAAATAATATACAACATTGTGCATGAACGGATCTTGTGTAAATGGAATCGAAAAAATCTAGTAAGTGGCTGTCACGTTTTGTTTGCACAACTTGTGACTTCAATCTTAGTATTTTAAAATTATTCCGTCCGCTTGTTTTAACTTTTAATGTAGGCATGTACCAGTCCCATGTTTTGTTTTAATAGAATATCAAATTAAAAATACAAACAAAACAAAATTATGTGTATTACAACAAAGAAAAAGGCAACACGATCAAACGGAACGGAGTTATAAAAACTGCTCGAAGTGACCACCTCCAACCATTAGACAGGAATCAAGTCTTCGTCTCATAGACTGGCGCAAACTTTGAAATATTCCTGGTGTGTTTTGGATTGTCTCGCAGGCTGCAATGATGCGATTCCTCAAATCATTCACACATTAAATGGGGGTCGTATAACCTAAGGACTTCAGGTGACTGCAGATGCAAAAGTCCAAGGAGTTTAAGTCTGGAGATCTGGGAGGCCAAGGTTGAGGTCCCGCTCTGCCTATCCAACAATTTGGATACACGTCGTCCAAGTACTCAGTACACTGAATGCATTTGGCTTCTCAGGGAACTTGAATACCTTTTTCACCTCCTATCTACAAAACCGCTCCCTCTACGTTGAGTGCCATGGCCAGAATGCCATTTTATTTACACCAACATCAGGCGTTCCACAAGGTTCTGTTTTGGGTCCACTTTTCTTCAATCTGTTCATAAATGACATTATTGAGGATGTCGGAGTCAATTGTTTATTATATGCGGATGATTTGAAATTATATATAAAAATAAACTGCCTGAATGACTGTGCCATTTTACAAAACGCTCTAGATAGAGTAAATACTTGGTGCAAAAATAATCGCCTTCTATTAAATGCTAATAAGTGCTCAATTGTAACATTCTCTCGGAAACAGAACAACATCACCTATAACTACTCAATTGGCAATGATGTGCTCCCTAGATCCAATTCTGTTCGTGACCTTTGTGTCACCTTCGACCAAAAATTATATTTTTCAACACACATAAATGAAATTACCAATGAATGTTCAAGGGCTTTAGGTTTCATTGTCAGAAATACTCGTGATTTCTCGAATAAGAACACACTGCTACTGTTATATAATTCCTATGTCCGTTCTAAAACAGAGTATGCATCTATCATTTGGTGTCCATATTATAATGTCCATTCAAATAATCTTGAACGAATCCATAGACGCTTTATGAAATATCTCTCTTTCAAAGAAGATGGTGCGTACCCTGCTACCGCTTTACTAGAGAGACATAACTTTACCTCTCTTGCAAGTAGAAGAAAAACATCTGCTCTGATTTTTCTTTATAAGGTGATCCATGACCAAATCAACTGTAGTGCTATTTTGAGTATGCTGAGTTTTCATGTTCTAAGAGTAAATTCAAGACAAACTCTATTTTACCTCGAATTCTCTAGAACAAATGTACAGAAAAACTCACCCTTATTCAGAATTTGCAACAACTTCAATGCTATCAATAAAAGTTGTGACATTTTCTCTTGCAGCATTGCTTCATTGAAAAAAATCAGTTTTTGATATTAATTTTCCTTTTCTCTAGTTTTTGTATCATGTCTCATTTCTACACTATTGTTGTATCTTTACTGATTCTCAAATTATTTATGTTTTTTTTGTACCTGTGATTTTCCCACCCTGTAAATGGATTTCTGTTGGGTGGTGTACAATAAAAAAAAAAAAATGTACTGACGAGCAGTTATGCTAAAATGGACAGGCGCACCATCGTGCATAAACCACATTGGAGGTCGAATAGCTAGTGGAACATTTTCAAGTAAAATGGGAAGCTGCTCCTAGAGAAAATTTGTATAGGTTGCACCAGTGCCTTGACGGTAGAAAATAGGGTCCAATAAGTGAAAATTCATATTGATACCGACCTTCTTGAATTGCATGTGGGCTCTTCGGAAATTTTTAATCCCTTACTTTGAAAAGTTGGATTCATCACGTTTTCTAAAAATTGAGCATTTTGGGTAATAATTTGAAGACTCCATTGAAAAAAGTTCGATTGGAAAAATCTCGCGGCAAAAGTGCCTGGACTCGTTGAATATGGTAAGGATACAATTGGTGATCCTTTGAAATTTTCCACATTAGTTTATTGCTAACATTAAGTGTGTTAGCAATTTGTCTTGTACTCAATTCCGGACGATCTTCAATCATATTGAGAACCTCTTCTTCCAGTGCAACCGTTCTTATTACTCGTTTACGACCACAATCAGTTGTTCGTTTTTGAAAAGACCCTCTTTCACAGAGACGTCGGTGAAGACGTGAAAAATTGTGTGATGAGGTATCACGCGCTGAGGATTCATCTCTGCATAGAGCCGTCTAGCTTTCAAAGAATTTCCATTGGCACGACCATACATAAAATTCTTATCGGCCATTTCAGCGTTAGTGTAATTATTCATATTGAAGATTCAAAAGACAATAGGATTTTTCATTTAGATGAAAAATGACTAACTTTGTTTACCTGTCAGACCCAATGGCATTGATGGCGAATTTTTTTTAAAGGAAATAAAATATTTCCGAGTTTCCGTATGGATAGTTGACTTGAATTTACATGGAGAAGAAAACTCACCATTAGAAAATATTCGTGTACATTATTTCATCTACGAATGAGAGGTTTTTGGCGGTATAAAATAGGTAATAAGTACTTAACTTACAAAGAAAGTTTCGAACGCCAATGTATGCAGGTGCATTTGTCATGAAGTTGACTGTTGACATAATGTGAAAATACCGCTAATTTTGAACTGAGCCACTCTCACATTGTTATTTCTAAACTAACCAATGGCTATTCACTTTCCCAATAGCCAATCAGACTTTGGGTCTCAAAACGAGCGCATGCGCCTCAAAAAATAATCTAAATGAAAAGGCCTATTGAACTTTTAACTACCACATAGAAATCAAAGCGACTTGACAGCCACCTACTAGATTTTTTCGATTTTAAAATACTACGATTGAAGTCACAAGTTGTGAAAACGAAACGTGACAGCCACCTACTAGATTTTTTCGATTCCATTTATAGAAGATCCGTTCATGCACAATGTTATATTTTATTTTTTTATTAGGAAACTATTGCTTTTAAGGACACAACACAGGAAATAAAAAACTTTTGAAATGAATCGTTATTTTTGACACATATTTTTAAATTGAGATATTGTGTTTTGTTCTGGTAAAAAATGGAATAGGGGTTGCATGTTTCACCCCTTTAAAAAATCACATCAAAAGTAAAAAAATATTTATAGGTAGCTGTTTTTTTTGTTAGATCATACCCACAAAATGCCATTTCTTCAATACTTCAGCAATTTCAAGATTTTTTTTTCTCATTTTTGGAAGCGTGTAACTTAAGCCTAAGTACTTTTGTTCACATAAAAGACCCCCCTTTAATTTTCGACAAGGAATCACCCCCTAAAAATTTTCCCACGTGTTTGGTAACACCCTGTATGTAAATTTATTCACACATAGTAGTTTACTGGTTTAATTTTTTTAGGAGTAGAGTAGTAGAAAATTAGTTGTGCTTATTGGATAATTTTAAAGACTAATTAGTACACTTTTCTCTTAATGATTTCATTAATATTTTGATTTTTTCTTAAATGTTTGGATTGTATAACATTGTTTCAGCTCGTTAGGAATTTTAGTATATATAATTGGACTCTGGTACGTCAAGAATTTTTTGTTTTTTTTCGTTTTGACTTAAGTATTTTTATTGTTTTTTGCTTGAATCTTTTGTGTAGTATGTATGGTTGGTAGGAGTTAGCTCTGCTTTATGTCTGTGGTGGTGGATGACCAGATTGAGAAAATATAATTGGCGGCAGGTTAAGACCTGCGACTCTTCAAAAAGTTTTTCAGTCCTATATGTATATTTCTTATTTTGTAAATTATTTTTAGTGTCCACTTTTGCGTAACTTCTATGATGTTAAGATGGTTACTTGTTATTCCGACCCATAAGGTTATGGCATAATTAATGTGTGTATGAACTAAACTGAAATACAGCGTCTTTAGCTGGGTCAGGCAAAATATTTTTTCAAAGAACTTGAACTTATAGTTCGTATTTTCCATCTGAGATTTTTATCTATGATAAGGCCTGAATATTTAATATGCGGTTTCATTGGTATTTCCATGATGGTGCCGGCATGGTTCAATGTAATTTTGTCGTAGTCTGGTAAATTCCTATTGTAGTTTGTGAATGGGACAAACAAAGTTTTCATGAGGTTTATTGTTGGAAGTCTGCTTTCAAACCACTAGAATAAATTGATAAAGTCTTATTCTACTTTCCTCTTTAGATCCGACCAGTTTTTATTGCGATACAGTACAGCCGTGTCGTCCGCGAAACTCACTATACTTCCATTAACATTGGATTTGTAAAGGTTGTTGATATATATGTTGAATAATAAGGGTCCAAGGACATTACTTTGTGGGGCCCTGTATTCTATGGTTTCACTTGAGCTGTATGGGTCTTCGATCTGAACACATTGTTTTGTATTAGTTAAATAGCTGGTGCTGAGTTTAGAGATGTACCCCTAAATCCAATATTTCCAGTTACTTTCAGGAGTTTTTCGTGCGAAACCTTATCGAACGCTAAATCAATGGAAATGCATAAGGTACAACGTTTGTCAATTGCCTCGTATAGTTTACTGATTAGGCTGATCATTGCATCTTGAGTTGATTTGCCTTCGCGGAATCCATACTGTTTGCCAGAAATTATTTTTCCAAATATTTGTCTATCCTGGTTTTGAGCAGTGTTTCAAATATTTTCGCTACTTGACTAATTAGAGATATAGGTCGATAGTTTATGACTTTCACCTGTTTTGTATATTGGCTTTATGATAGAGTATTTAAGATTACCTGGAAAGGTATCTGAGCGAATTGATTTATTTATTATGTGTGTAATTGGGGCTGTCAAAGTTCCAACATATTCGATTAAGAGATTAATAAATCACATCCTCTTGTTTTCACCCAGGAGAGGATGAGAGTCAGATTTGATATGACACCTCTATATAGATTTCTTGATTCATATCCCGCTGGTAGGATCAAAATCACACGAGTTGCACAAACATTTTCAAATGTTTCTTCTGAGAATACTAATAATGCTCGCCCTAGTTGTTCCTCATTTGTTCTTGATATTGATATAAATGTTAACCAAGAAACATTGAATAAAATACAGAAGTTTCTTCTGACATTGTTGAAACTGATGTGGAAATGCACTTTCGACCGTACTACCTGATGACCCTGGAGAAAGGTTAGAAATAATAACATACGTAGATGCAAGATTTCTAACTGAAAAAGGACCCCGTCAAATGACGATCTGGACTTACCCAAAAATCTCAGAGGGCCGAAAGTACTCAGGTAGTTATTTTTACCGGAACCTCGCTAATGGGAAGAGAGTTAAAAGATAGTGGAGAGTGGCTGATTTACTCTACATCAAGAGATGCGGTACTGTTTGGTATGTCTATAACTAACTTGTCTAATGAGGAAGAATGTCCTGACTCGAAAAATTTCTTTACATTTATAAAACGTTCAGCTTGACTGAAGAATAATTGAGATTATCGTGCGAAAATTTAACAATAAATTTGAAAGATGAATCACATAAGAAGAATCGATATTGTATACCAATTGTTCCTGAAACAATAGGTCAAAAAAGTTACTCCTATTTGGCACTTGAATTATTCAGTCAACTACCACAAAAAATAATCATCTGAACAAAAATACACACAATGATAGAAAGCTAAAACAATAAATACTATTTCAACTGAAAAACTGTATATATTTGAAATATAATTAGGTAATATTTTGATTTATATTTTTTTTTCACCACATACAAGTATGCACAATACTTCTATAGATGTTGCAATTGTTTATTCGAATTTTTGTATTTACTTGCATTTCTATTACTGTTTTGTAATATCTATGAATAAACGTTATTATTATTATTATTATAAAAAATCAGATATTGACGCAAATGACTTATTTGATGGAATTGAATGTTTGAAATGCCTGAGCAGTATGATTTAGAGCCCCAGTCAATTCTTGAATACATTCTCGAGAATCAGTTAATTTCTACATTCCCAAATATTGCAGAAGCAATACGAATTTTCTAACGCTACCAGTAATCGTAGCATACATAGATAGGTCTTTATCAAAATTGATAACAATCTTTTTAAGATCGGGTATGGCACAAGAGAGACTCAGTAATTTATCAATTATATCCATAGAAAATGACTTAATGGATTCCCTTCCTCTCGACGATTTAGTTAACGATTTTGCCATTAAATAGTCATGAAAAGAAAGTATGAAACGGGCCTAAGTGGGAAGAATTGATTGTCACATGATTGATTGGCTGCAGCCGCAATGACAATGCATTTTTGAGGCATATATTGCTTTTTGAAGTGAACACACCAAGAAAATGGAAAATGGACAGACAAAAAAGACCTTCAAAATGTAAGCGTGAAGTTTAAGTTTCGGTGGTAGGAATTCGGGAGTTAGGGATACAGCAGACATATAGTTACTAGCAGTGCCTTACCCGCGATTTTGTTCGAGTGGTCTTTAATTGAATGCCCAATGTAATGCACCAAGATCTAAATCAGCGTGCAGTGTTCGCCTTGATCGAGCAGTGCGTACTCAAACGGTTTCCAGTCCTGCTTCCCGTTGCTCGACTTTTCAGACGAACAGGCTCGAGCATTGCGTATACTTGAGGTTCCCGAGCTTGAGCAGTGCGTACTCGAACGGTTTCCTGGCTTGCTTCCTATTGTTCGTCTGTTTCTGAAGCTCGTGATGCCTTTTTCGTTCGTGATTGAGGTGTTGATCGACCATTCGCTTGTCGTTTGGGTAATATAATTGATTTGACAGCGAAAGTAATGCTTTGTGACGACTATTACAAATTTACTTGGAAAAATCAAATAAAATGCGTGTGATGTCTATTATCTAATGTCGACTGGCAATTGGTATTTCACAATCAATACCACTTGTTATGTCACACACGAACTGAAGTGTTGCTGTTTGTATTTAATTCAATTCTGTCAAGCGTGTGCATTAATACACTGCTGCTAAACTATATGAAATACACTCATTTGTTGACACGTCTCGCGCGCCACCTATTGTAAAATGGTTGTACTAATTCAGGAATCTACACTATAGTTTCATCGCAATCGGTTTAGGAACGCATACGGGACAAACAAAGAAACATTCATTTATACATATTTTTAATATAAAAGCAGTTATTGTAGCTGAAATATGAAAGTTAGATATATCACCGACTTTTTTGTAGAACTAAATTTCGCCATACATTGTTTTCACATTTATCAAACGGTTTAGCCACAGAACGCGTAGAAGCAATTTTTTTTCAACTTCATTGACAAAAACCTTCCTCCGTTCTCTTTCCTCGTGAATATTCAGTATAAAAAGTAGCCTATGTAACAAACAGACAGACGTAATTAGGTATTTTTCGCATTTGTAATATTAGTAAGTATGATTAATAACCCAACAGTTGCAAAAGTGATTTTATTTCGAATGTATATCTACTCATTGCTTTTAAAAAAAATTCAAGGTCATGAATTTGAAATTGGATAGGATTTTTAAACTCTAAGATTTTCAAATAATATTATTTTATTTGGAAAGTACTTAACTCTTGAGTATAAATCATTATTTTCCTATATAGCACAAAATATTTCACAAATTTGATTCTTGATTTTTAAGTGATGTAGAACTTCTTATTTGGATGTTTTTCAATGAATTTATAACTTCAATTTGCCACATGCTCTTTTTATATGAGGTTTGTTCGTTCGTGTTGATTAGACGATAACTTTTGTATTGATGCCAAAATCTCATGTTCGTGAAATAAATCACAATTCTTTGATTGTGAAGTGAAACCTGTATTTTCATCGATGAGAGAATATCTTACTCACCTTCACCTAAAACCCGCCATGAAATGCGATTTATTCTTTCAAGTGAACATGCACGTTTTCTGAAGAAATAATAACAACTCGATTATCTCCACATGAAGTTCCTGTCATTGAAATATGAATATCAATCAACTGAATATTTTTCTCCTAAACGAACGAGACTGATAATTGTTCATACAGTCTTTCGTTTTGTTTGAACAACCCTTTATCTTAAATACCCACCTGTTGTGACCTTTGTTTGATGTGGTTGGCAATGCAATAGAATCGGTGTGTTTCATTTTTTAACCGACGAAACCAAAAAGGAGGAGGTTCTCTATTCGACCCGTATTTTTTTTTTCCATCATATTTTTTTATGTATGATCACGCATAACTTTTTACTGAGGTGTCCGATTCCGATAATTCTTTTTTCAGTGGATAGGGTGTACTTCGAGTTTGGTCCCATTGGAATTTAAAAGATGAAATCCACCCCTAAGGTTAGCGAAATGAAGAATATTGATCACTCACCCTCTGAATTCTGGTCCGTTAACCGATTCTATCAGGCATAACTTTGTACTGGGTTCTTAGATTTGGATGATTCTTTTTTTAATAGATAGGATATACCTTATATTTGGATTTCGGAAGGAATTAGCCACCCTTACGGGAGGAAAATTGGGGATAATTGATTTTTCACTAGTGAACATTGGCATACACATACGTAGTTGACAATGACAGATCGCTACTGACATTATTCTTGTTTCACATCCGTCAAAATCAGTATATTTTATGAGAGGATGGAATGATATACAAATTAATGAAATAAACTAACCAGAACAACGAAAATAATTTATATTACAACAAATAGTAAAAGTAGATAATCATATTATTTAACTGGTAATAGTTGAAGAAAGGTGGGTAAGTAAGTATTTTGGAAGTAATAAAAAAACAAGTAGGTAGTAATTGGTAGATTTTAGCCACAAAAAATTGAAAAATAAAAACTTTTTAACAAAAAATTAAACCCACGAAATACGGAACTGAAAAGTAAAGAATAAAAACTTTTTAACAAAAAATTAAACCGACGAAAAAATCAACTGAAAAGCAAAAAATAAAATAAACCGTCTTAGTCTAAATGATAATTGAGCTCCTAAACTAATGTAAGTAACTGATTTTGAGTCGGCGCCAAACAAACTAGCAATTGAATTAGGTGAAACGTAAAATGATGGCAGCGAGATGCACGGCTGAGTTTTGATGACTTCTTTCATAGATCGATAATTGTTTGTTTGGCGCCGACTCAAAATCAGTTACTTACATTAGTTTAGGAGCTCAATTATCATTTAGACTAAGAAGGTTTATTTTATTTTTTGCTTTTCAGTTGATTTTTTCGTCAGTTTAATTTTTTGTTGAAAAGTTTTTATTGGAAATACCCCTGCGTACAATTAGCCTGAAACGGAGAACCATGGAATGCAGTAACAACGGAGATAAACTTCTTCATTGGCGTTTACAGTGTGATCAATTAAACTTAAATTGAAAAACCACCGACACAAAAAAAAAACTCTGAAAAATAATATGTATTGGCATTGGCCATTTGAATTTACTAGAAGTAGTAATATTTTGATCCAAGCGTCGGTCGAGTCGGGGGAACGCTAAGGGCCCAGTTTCACAATGTCTGGTCACCAAATGCTTACGATTTGACTATGGGTTAACTATTGAAAAGTGTTCCACAATGGACCTTTACATTTACGAAAAAAAAATTCCAAAACTTATATAGGTCGATTATATTTCATATGAAACGTCCAATTGACTTAGAATGCCATCATATATTTTTTATTTCGAAAAGATATTGCGTTTCAAAGTGTACCCGTGACGTCACGTTCATCGAAAACTACCCCCTCCATAATCCACGTTCAGAAACACGCATTACTGTTCTTGTCAAAAATATAGCTCACTGCTTGATATACACCATTAATATATAATTGAACACTGTCTATTGATAGACTCATCAACAAAAAAACCCATTTCAACAACGGTTTTCTTCATTTAAAACATTCAAAGTTTCTGAACGGGCCTTCCTTTTGATGAAGAGCGACCATTGGAAACACCGCAAATATTAAAGACAGTTCCCATTAAAATCATATTGTTATTGTTTATTTTTATCAACTTATTAATTTCTCAATATCATAAAAGATTTGGTGTGTTTATAATGAAACAAGGCTTCGTAAAAGCAGGTTCGGAAAATTTGCCAAGGGTGGATTAATAAATGCTTTGTTTATGCAACGTTCCCAAGAACTAAGTGAACTAATAACTGAGGATTCAACACTAGCAAATCAATGAGCGCGTTTATGGAACCCCTAGTACAAGAACTAAGAACCATGACTAGAAAGTTGCCCAACTTTTAACTAAGAACTTTGGTTCTTAGTTGAAACGTTCGTGATTGTTTAGATATAATCAATCATAAATGCATTATACTGTGAATATATATGTAGGCTTTGTCTGTTTGTATTATAATATAAATAAATTCATATTCGGTACCTGTTAGTGTTTCCTTCATGTGATGAGTCAAATATTTATTAAGTTTGAACTACTGAAAATATAATTAATAATTTAGAATGAATAGACTTGAAGTATGTTCATACAAATTTCGTAAATTTTTTGAAAAATTATTTACTTATTTCACACCAATTCTTTGTTGAGGGATACTAATCTATTTTTTACAAATACAGGCTAACATTTTCTATGGTAAAAATTTTCCCTATGGTTACAAAGCTATAGAAAAAAAAATATTTCTGAAGATATTGGCATTCATGAAGAGAATGTGACAACAAACCTTTGAAAACTTTGACATAATACTGCACATTCTAGTTATTCAAAGTATTTTTGAATTTCAATCAATCAAAATAGAAGAAATTATTCTTATCGACAAAGTTGTTAAAGAATTCGTCCACCGTATACTCCTGAAATAAATTGTATTGTGCCATTTGGAGTAGCAGATATTAAAAATTTTACAGTATTGCATTTTTTCTATTCTGACCAAGTCATGGACAGACGAACAGGATCAGAGGGTTTTTCAATTTCAAAATATATATTTAATTTTCATAGAGTTTTATTTCAGGCCAATTATAAGCTCTTATAAATAAACAATTTGCCATCATAGGCACAGATTTTGTGAAAATCTTGTGAACACTTGATTTACTCATATCAGTCATCAGCCAATCGAGAGTATACATCCCCAACCCGTATCTTTTTTAAACTTATCAGAACATCCATATATTTAATTTACTCAATTTTGGTAATGTATTTCACAATGTGGTAAACATTTTCAGGGAGCCCCAAATAATATTACTCTTCTTTCCTATAAGTGCAATAGATAGGCGCTGGCGCTGCTGTCCTTCGATATTTTCACAATCAGGATCGGATGAAGACTGACTAGGAATATACTCAGAATTTTTTTTGGTGGTATTTTGGTGAATCGGATAATGTACTAGCTTGGCTACTGCTAGGAGAAGAACTATTCGAAACTCTTGAGTAAATATTTCCCATGGATGTAATGTCACTCAACACAATTTTACTAGCTGAAGGAGTGATGTTTTCATTTGGTTTGGGTTTCTTCATCGTTGGTAGGTCATATACTTATGATGAAACATTGTCAGACCAATGTCATTTCAGGTTGATATGTGGACAGACATCTTGCTTCAACATAAATTTGGATCCCCTTGTTCCAGCATATTCCTAATTCGCAGTATCTTCTTTCAGCTGGAACCAAAGAACAATATGTTTATAGGACTGGATATAAAATACAGTACTGATCGATGATTTTGCAAACTTGCATTGAGTGAAATTAAAGATCGTTCCTTGATGTACTCACCTGGAAATGTTCTGCACAAAAGCATATATTTCCGCTTTTTACAAAAGTTTGATTCACTTTCACTGGTGTTCAGACAACCGTGCGCATAGCACTTTTTAGACATTTTCATAGTTATTAAAATTAGAAAATAATTTCCGAAATTTTTCAATACCAAACATTCATGGCGAGCTTGTTTATTTGCAGCAGTTCTCTGCATATCTCGTTTCTCGTATCAGTCGTATCAGATATATGCAAGAAAAAGAGCTGAAGAGAGAAAAACTATTGATAATATTCTATTCCGTGAAGCAAACGAACGAACCTATCAAAGTATCAAATAACAAATGTCATTACGTCACAATTCCATGATTCGCAACTCATACAACGATGCCAAATAAACTTTTAGTGAACGTGACGTCACGGAACCACTTTTTTCCGGTTTATGGAAAAACTACCCATCAGAAAAATAGAATAAAAAATCCCAAGTGATATTAGCACATATACTTTCTAATTACAGTGTTTTCACATAGTGCATAAAAAGGTCCATTGTTGATCAAGCAGTTAGTCAAGGTTAACCACTGGTCAACCTTACTATTGGGCAATTCGATGGTTAAGAACTGACCAAAAGAGAATAACCTTACTTTAAATTTGCTTTTGATAGGGTATTGTTTCATCGTTTGGTTTTCCACATGAACGATATACAGTGCGGTCCATAGGTATGGAATGAATTCATTTTTAGCGTTATTATGTGTTTGTTTGAAAAAACCTGAAACACATCGATTTCTATTGTTGATTCGACAATTTACAGTATGAAAATATTATCTCCTTCTTGCACCCCCTCTGAATTATGAGCACCCCCTCAAAAAATTTAAACGAGAAGGGGGGTCGTGTGGCACCTTGTTTGAAAGGGTTTCCATTCTCTGTACAGCAATATTAAGTTTTTCAGATTTGGTGCAATCATAACTGAGAAAATTAATTTTGAAAATGTATAATTTTGATACTTTACGTAGAATGAAGGAAATAATGTCACATAATGTTTAGGAAGTATTTTTAATTTATTTCACAATTAAATTTAATGTCCAAAATGACCACCATTCACTTCTTGACAATAAGCAAGTCGATCTTGGAATTCTCGTACAGCATTTTGTAGGACCTCAGGTGTTATATTGTTAATTTCTTCCGTTATAATATCCTAACTTTTCAATCTGCAATATTGTCTGGTCTATTGAAATAAACTTTTGATTTTAAATAACCCCATAAGAAGTAATCGAGAAGAGTAAAATCAGGAGATATAGGCGGTCATTCAATCGTTCCACGTCTTCCATCGACCTATTGGGAAAAACTTCGTTCAAATAATCTCTAACAATACGTTTGTAATGCGGTGGAGCTCCGTCTTGTTGGTACCAAATTGATCTATCTATTGCATTTGGATCATTAACATCAGGCGAAAGTCTTTTTAATGTAGGCTGTAAAAAGTCCATAAAAAAACCTAGATAAACCTAACCATAACCTGTGCCTTCAAAAAAATAACGGCCAATAATTTTGTTGTTGATGATACCAGCCCAAACGTTCACTTTTTTAGGATATTGTATGTGAGCCTCACACATCTAATGAGGATTTTCTCTGCTCCAATATCTACAGTTTTGTCTATTACCCGTTCCATTTAAATAAAAAGTAGCTTAATCAGAAAAAACAATTTCGTTTATGAACTGCAAATCTGCTTCCATTCTGTCCATCATCAGTTCACAGAATTGTTGCCCTCTATCAGGATTATCCTCATTTAAGTCCCGAACCAACTGAACTTTATAAGGATGGTATTTTTCTTTATGTAAAGCTCTCAATATCGATGATTTACTTACATCATTGTAGGCGGCAAGTTGTCTACTTGTCATATGCGGATTTTCCTCAAACGCTAACAGTACATCTAACTTTTTTCCTCATCCAATTTAACATTTCGACCTGGTTTTTGAAAAGTTTTTACATGTCCAGTTTCACGAAATAAAATACCCATACAAATGTTTTTCAATACACTGATGTGTGTCAGCAACTTATAAATATCAAAATGACAGTAGTCTACTAGATTGATACTACATTATTTATGTGGATTTTGTTAATAATTTTTTGGTGTCTTGAAATACTTTTTCCTGGCGTTTAGCAAAACAGATAAGAAAATACCTGATTATTTCTTATGGGGTTATTTAAAATAAAGTATATTTCAATAGACCAGACAATATTGAAGATTTAAAAGGTAGGAAAACGGAAGAAATCAACAATATAACCCCTGAGGTCATACAAAATGTTGTACGAGAATTCCAAGACCGACTTGCTTGTTATCAAGAAGTAAATGGTGGTCATTTTGAACATTTAATTTTATCCTAAAATACATTGAAAAATACTTCCCAAACATTATGTGACATTATTTCCTTCATTCTACGTAAACTATGAAAATTTTACATTTTCAAAAAAAAGTTTCTCAGTTATGATTGCACCAAATTTGAAAAACTTAATATTGCTGAACAGATAATGGAAATCCCTCACGAACAAGGTGCCACACGCCCCCCTTCTCATTTAAATTTTTTGAAGGGGTGCTCATCATTCAGAGCAGGTGCGAGAAGTGGGTAATATTTTCATACTGTAAATTGTCAAATTGACATAGAAATCGATCCATCGATTTGTTTGAAAATATGAACACAAAAATCTTTCTATTCAATATTCAATTGAGAATGTTTTCCTTTTCAGAAATCGATCTGTTTCAGGTTTTTCAAACAAATACATAAGAGCTAAAAATGAAATTATTCCATACCTATGGACCGCACTGTATATTCCAAGATAAATTTCGAAATGGATATGTATGACATAAATGCATTTAATGAAGACAAGGAAGAGGTCCGTCGGCCAAAAATAATTAGGCTCAGGCCAAACATATTTGAAGAGTATGATGAATAAAATTATAGTTTGAAAAAACTAAAAAAAAACACATTTCTAGCACTATGGAGTAAAAAATAATTAAAAATAAAGTAATTGACAATGAAGTCAAAAATCAAATTCATTGTAAAACAAACGTGGGGTACTGGATATCAGTTCTCTTAAGTTTTTTATGAAAAGTAAGTAGAGAGCTTTTTTTTCATCAAAGTTAATTTATTCTTATTATTTTTAACTATTGAGTTCTTATTGCTACAAAATAATGATTTTTTTAGTTTTTTCAAACTATAATTTTATTTTTAACTTTTTAGTCCATATTTCTAGAAAAGAGTGTTTTTTAACTTTCCAACTACGGAAGAAAACTCATCCATTACTTCATTCACATGATAAATGTTCACTAACTTTTGGTGAAAGTTGATTATAGGGCTATTGATATGGCTCTTCAGCCTCTCCGTACCTAAACCTATAAGGTCTATTGCGCATAACGTTTGGTGAAAGTACTAGACCATAACAGTGACTTCACGAAATCTTTAAAATGTGAATTACATTTTTACCAGTGACTTCACCAAATCTTGGTAATAAGACTTTTTTTTTGACAATCTTGGTGAGAATACCAGGTCATAGTTATGAAATTATTGTATTGCCATCGGATCCCAATACGTGTGCAGAATTTCAAAAGATTAGGACGTCTGAAAGTGGGTGAAATTTTATTTCAAATATTCCGTTACATACATACAAGTGAAGCTAATAAAGCGTGTGTAATAGTTATTTAAGCAATTAGTGTATTAATATATATTTTATTATATTTTGAATAACTAGGAATCTTCGAATAGCAGTCCTGTATAACTGTAACTTGAATTGGAAGATTATCGGCACAAGTCTTACTTTTCAGTCACTTTCCAAAACGAGTTCAGGAATATGCGAAATGACTATCTTTAGGCTTTGAATTAAAATTTTAAATATGATTTAGATGAAGAGACACCTCTGTAATGGAAGCATTATGAAATGAAACACCACACACAAGTAGATCCTTTTACTTTTGTGGTATTACTGTTTATTCTATTTCAAATTATTTGTATATTTGTATATTTTTTCTATAAAACTGGAATAAACATTATTATTATAATGAAGAAGGAATTTGTGGCATAATGGACATATTATTAAATTAAAGAAAAAAAGCATCCTCAAGCGGGACTCGAACCCACAACCTTATGTTTTCCGGACATACACTCTTATCACTGAGCTATCGAGGCTATAGGAATCGACACACACTCGCGAACACTTTACTTGCATAATTTAATGTGAATGTTCGAATGAATCGAAAATCGAATGACTTATCAATGGCCGTCGAGACCCGATACCTATTCACCCAACATCATCGTCGAATTGACGATTTCAGTAGAAGATCTAGGAAGATGATCTCCAACCACTGATGAGATTTAGCCAAATATATAATGTGAAAGTGGGAAATTATTGTCCGAGAGAAATTATCAAGAAGGAATTTGTGGCATAGTGGACAGATTATTGAATTAAAGAAAAAAAGCATCCTCAAGCGGGACTCGAACCCACAACCTTATGTTTTCCGGACATACACTCTTACCACTGAGCTATCGAGGCTATAGGAATCGACACACACTCGCGAACACTTTACTTCCATAGTTTCGCGAGTGTGTGTCGATTCCTATAGCCTCGATAGCTCAGTGGTAAGAGTGTATGTCCGGAAAACATAAGGATGTGGGTTCGAGTCCCGCTTGAGGATGCTTTTTTTCTTCAATTTAATAATCTGTCCATTATGCCACAAATTCCTTCTTCATAATTTCTCTCGGACAATAATTTCCCACTTTCACATTATTATTATTATTATGCCATTCAGTTGCAATAGCACGAACAAACCACCCTTTCCACATATAGACCTAGGCAATCAACACTTGATTCTTCCTGAAAAAAAGGTGAAGTATTTAGGGGTAATTATTGATTCACATTTCAAATGAAATGAACACATAAACTTCATTTGCAAAAACTTGCGAAGTATTCTATATAAATTCAAAACCTTAAGAGAAATATTCTCCACCCACCATCTGAAAATCCTTTACCTCGCACTTGTGGAAAGTCACTTCCGATATGGGATAGCATGTTGGGGAGGGGCTTTTCGAACACACCTTCGTCCTCTTGTAGTACTACAAAACAAGTTTCTAAAATTGATACATTCGAAAAATTCACGCTTTCCAACAGACAATTTATTTTGCGAAGCAGGTGTTCTTGATATTCGCCAACTCTTTTATTTCAATATCATTTTAACGTACCACAAGAAGAAAAGTTATCGCTTACCGCCACACAATTATAACACCCGAAAAAAAGATCATCATGTCATTCCATTAACACAAAAATCACTCTCACAGCATACCTATACCTATCTAGCCCCAAAATTATTCAACACTCTTCCGAATACAATAAAAAACATTGACATATTTCACCACTTCAAAAGGCAATTGAGACAATTTATATGTAGGCAGCCAAGACAAACGATTTCCGATTTTGTTGACAAAAAAAATATTTTAAATTAAGTTTCTATCAATGTAAGCAATATGTGAATGAACAAAATTGTCATTACTTTTGTCATATAACCTTATAGCATATATTAGTACATCAAATTGACCATTTTATTTTATTTTCTCAATATAACTTCTAACATACGCTTATCTATAATAACATTTGTGTCATTCAAAGAGCATACAAACAATGTTAAAGCATTGATATGCATCAACCCTTACATTAATTATAGTTACACATAGATGGGGGTGTGCGAATGTGATTGTAAAAATTTGTCTTTACATTTAGATAAGTCTGATATTCAATGGATTTTTTTACATTTCCGTAATTGTTAGTCAGTAGGTTCATTATTTATAAATTTTATCGTATTGTATTTTATTATATTGTATTTCTCGAAACAAGTGTGAATAACACTCATCGAGTACTCATTTATTCACCTTTATCTGTTATTACATCGCTTTGTATCCTTTTCCTAAGTGAATAAATAAAAATATAAAGAATATAGTGTTTTATGCGAAACAAGTGAATCAGCACTTATCGCTCACTAAACTTTATTCATTCTCTTCATTTGTTTTTTCCTATCAGTGTAAACTATATTTTTTATCCTGAATAAAGTTATATTCTTATTATTATTAATGGTGGCGATTAATGATGAGAGCGAAGCGATCGCGTTAATCTTGGAGATCAATAATGGCCATTTTAATATACCAGTTGATTACAAAAAAATTTCGTCGACCTCGTTCCTGGGGTCAACGTGAAATTTTCGATATCCATTTGCTTCAACTTGGAGGAAACTTACAATATTTGCATTTAAAAATACATAAATGTGACAGCGCGAAGGTAATATGATTTGACATTTGAATAGTATTTGAATTCGTGTATGTTTAGTTGCCTATACCACAATGATGCTTTAATAGAGAAATCGGCCATTAATAGGTTATTAAAGGTCGATTTCGGTGTATGTTTGGCTGTATATATCACAATTATGCATTAACGATCGATTTCGTGTAGATTAAATAGACTCGTTGATACGAGGTCGCCGGAAAAAACACTTAATCGTTTAAAGCTGTTGTTCTCAAGATCGGTCGAAATGATTATAAAAGAAATCAGAAATTCAATCGAACCTCCGACAGAAGGGTATGTATGGTTCAGATTGCGGATGAAAATATAAATTATTTGAAAAACATTTTATATAATATAATATTCACAATCATACCCAAATTCATTTTTTTAGAAATTATTGTTTATCACCAAGTGATCAAATGCTCCTTACATTGAACTTCTATGCCAATGGCTCATTTCTGAGAACATTTTTCGAATTATATGGAGCTAGCAGGGTCATTAGAAAAGTGAGTGTATCACTTGCATCCTCATGCCATGAAACACTATTGTTTTTTTGCATTCTATATTTTTTAAATTTTTCAACGACACAACATTTGCTCCTTTTCCGGTGTGAAATAGGTACATCTAGAGTTTTTATTAACCCATTTGTCGTCAGATACAACATATTCCATTCAAAACAAAGTTATATTCATCACATTTGGACGTTCCATGAAAAATGTCCCTTCTGTCTAACGTCAACATGAGTTCTTGTACCAATATGTAGGAAATTAACACTAACTTATAGTTATTTGACTAACAGAACTTTTGTTTTTGTGAAACGCTTCAGACCTCAATCATTAGATAACCAAATGGTCTTTGGTTAAGTGAATAAAAAGATCCCCATACTGCTGCTGTGTCAGGCATCGTTGACGGTTGTGTTTATTTTTCGAATTATTTGGAGAAAATTAATTGATAGTTGGAATCAACGATTTGATATTGTTGTTTAGATATTTACCTACGTTGCCTAGGTAGCTTACTTGTATTTAAATTTCATACTTTATCATTTTTAGTTGTATTCCGTTTTTATTTTATTTACTTAGCGGTCCCTCGACGCGACCCACTTGACCCAAAATATGACTATTTATATTAAACTCAAAGTGCCAACAAACACATGTTATTTCTTCACTTTTTAGAAATTTTTCGTGTCGGGGGTTCTTTAAAATTTTTATTTATGATTTTTAAACTTTATATATTACTAGTAGACACGCTACGATCGACACTCTATCCTCACATCACACAAATACTTTTCGGGACAAAACACGAAATCTTGCCTCGCTAAAATCTGCATATTCTGACAATAGTTGAATTTTCATAAATATTATTACATTAGCAAGATTTTGGCAATGCATTCTTTCATTCACTTAACACATTCATAAACTAATTCGCCACAAACGGTACTACATCGTATACCAACATTTCATATCGATTGAACAGGTGAAAGTAGCTTAGAATCCCTCACCAATTTATCCTCATTTAATCTGAGAACTGGACCGGAAGTTTGATTAACGATCTGGTGCCTGCCAAACATTTTTTATGGTTTTTTCTATCGTAATTTTGTTTTTTTTTACCCCTTCAACGAAAACAATCTTTTCACCCTTTTTATAAGATGCGGAAAAACACAGCTCTGTTTTATGCCGGATTTTCATGTTACTTCCAGTAGCTTTGGGTATTTACATTCATTTTCTAAACTAGGAATAGAACTTATTGCTAGACCGGAATTAATATTAACCCCAAATGGGGTTATTGTATTAACAGGGAATTACCAAAGTAATGTTAAACTGTCTTTAGCCGTTCTTAGTAGCGGAGCTCTAAAAAAAGCTTCGTTACAATGTACACATAAATAGAAAATGTTTGATTTTTGTAACAATATGAATTTTTTTATTGGAGTTATTCTATGTATACTGATGACTTATCGAAATTACACAAGGTATCTTAACTAAATTGAATATTCTGATTGGTTCAAAATAATACGAAAAAATGATCAACCAGATGATGTCAGCTATGTTGGAAATTGAAAAAGAAACGCCGAACACACAGAGCGGTTTGGTCGGCAAAACTTCACATGAAGAAATCATATTTTATTTCTTATTGAAAAAAACGAGTTGTTACATCGCGCAATTCACGTAATGACAAGTAAAGGAATTTACCCAATTTAATAAAATAAAAAGTTTGCGGTCGGGGGAACCCCGTCAGGAACGAAGTTCCTTTACTCCTTTTATCACTCCCCATATATTGATATGCATTATTGTCTCACTTTGAAAATGTTTGGATTTTTCTTCATTTTCGTTGTTCGGAAAGTGTAAAGAACAAAATTTTTCTTCTTCAGAGGTTTTTTAGCGTCTTTTCCTTACCCCCTTACCATTTCCCACATTTTGATGGGTTACACTCACCACTTTCTTTTCGTTTTCCGTTTCACTTAATAGTTAGGGAGGTGGCGAGCAAAATTTCGATATAATCGGCACACGTGGCAGACGTTATTAATAGCGAGAATTATACCTTTAGAAACATCAAGGACCGCGTCTGCCACCATGGTGGCGCTGCGTTGTCAATTGACAGCGTTTCAAAAATGTTTGAAAAAAAAGTGTGCTATATCATGCGCACATGTCTGCCTCTGGGGCTGATGGTCACAATCATCCTGTAAACACAGAAAATCGAAGAGGCAGACATCCAGGGCTCTGACTGTTGTAGTATTTGATTGTTTAAGTTATTTTTATGATTTAAAAAACTGTATATGAAGTGCAAACTTGGCAGACCTGAATTGTTCGATTGAAAACAATGAGAAGGACCATAGAAAAATAGTCTGCCAGCATGTTGTCTCTGCGTTTTCTATTGAGAGCGCTTCAAAAATTAAAAAAAAAAAATGGGTGCGCTATATTATGCGCACATGTCTGCCTCTTGAACTGATGTTTAGATTTCTTATAAAAACCAAGAAAATCGATGAAGCAGACATCCAGGCCTGTGATATTCCAAAGGCATACCATTTGAATTTTTTTCCAACCCGATGCTCGCGCCAAGTTACGAGTAAAAAATTCTACGTCGACTGAATATTATTGAAAATAATTAATATAATCTGTAGGAATGTTTTCAAAATCAAATCAAAACGTGTCATACGCTGCGCTGATACTGACGTCTTGATTTTCATGCTCGGAAATATGGAATTTCTGCAGAGCTCTCTCAAGATTTGGATCGATTTCGGTACTCGCAACACACGTCGGTATATTGATGTTTCGCAAATATATTCAAAGGTGGGACCTTTGATTTGCAGTTCCTTACCTGGTTTACACGCGATCACCGGCTGTGATTATAATCCCGCATTTTTTCGAGAAGGTAAAAAAAGACCTTTTGAACGATTATTACAGTGCGAGGAATTGCAAAGAGCTCTTATCACCATTGGGAATGTTGATATTGACGCTTGTGAGAGCGTTTTCGACATATTGGAAGAATTCGTATGTCATTTGTACAATATTAAAAAAAACGGAGAAATTTAACGAGGGCCGATACAAAATTTTCTCAAAAACATACGACGTGTCAAACGCCGCTGCATCTTTCAAACTTTCACCCCACAATTTGGACGCTTCAAATTTGTCCCCATGTCGCACTGAATTAACGGAACACTTCCTGAGGACTTTGTATATAACAAAAATTTGGAAGAATGCCCACGAAAAAGATCCTGTTGGTGATTTGGACCCGAATGATTGTGGCTGGGTACAAAAAGTTGACGCGCTCAATTTTAAATTGTTCAAAGGAGAACAATTGCCCCGGTTCTATAGCGACGTTGAAGTTGAAGATCCCGAACATCAATCAGGTACCTACACATTTTTTCGCTCAGATGTATAATGTAAATTTCGTGCCATAAAAATTTGAACACGATGTGTATTTTTCAGACGAAGAAGGAGACATAGACGAAAACGCCGACTTGAATGATCGGCAAGGTTTCTAGGATGCTAGCGATGACGACGCTTCTTGAATATTCTAGCTTTTTTCCTTTTTTTAAAAAATTGCTCTCTGATAAAAGTTCCAAACGCATTTCGTTTCTGGTTGGCATTTAAAAAAATATTTTTCCATAGATTTCAGCTCTAGAAGTTGAATCGATACCGTGAGTTCAGCGAATAATATTAAACAAAATAATGATAGTAAAACTATAAAGAATCACAATAACCCAATGCCATACCCGCTTTCCCTTGATTCCGTGAAATTCAAACAATTGTACAGCTAAAAATCAGTGAGCAAAGTGTCTGTCAAATGTTTTTTCGTATCCAGGGAGTCATAATGAAACGAATGGGCGTAATGAGAACCGTGTGCAAATGACTTAATAGAGCCTTTTTTTTTACATTTTTACAACTTCGTCCCGTGAAAATGCAGAGCCCTGAATGTCTGCCACTTCGATTTTCGTCGTTTCCAGGATGATTGTGACCATGAACTCCGAGGCAGACATGTGCAAAGTTTAATCCCCCCCCCCTTTTTTTTAAGCAACTTCAACGATCTGTAACGCGGAAACGCAGCGACATAGGACGTCAATTGACTGGACCAAATCAATTCGTAGTGATCTAAACTGCAATCCACCTCGATGTGAAACTTGTGCTAATCATATACCGAAATGCTCGCCACCTCCCTAACTATAATGTTTTTGAACTTTTTTCAGTTTTTTCATACTCTGCGCAGTGTCTTCATTAGGTTTAATACTACTCTTCTTTACACTTTCGCTATGTTTAGAAATGTAATCATTGAGGTTTTCGAGTTTTTCGGCTTCACTTGGGGGAAATGATACACTATCGCAAATTTTTCGGAGTTCCTTGGCTTCTAGTACCGAATAGCTAGCGATTTCGCTATTTTACGATGTGCGTTTTGCCAACACACTGTTTTTATCAGTTTCGGTGGTTTGGTGAAATAATGTCTCTTTCACGGTTTTTGTCACTGGGTAATCCATTGTGGCTTTTTGTTTTCAATTTATCCACGATGTTGCTGCGATCTGTATCGCTGGATACTTCCATTGGGGGGTCATTTATTGAATTTTCCCAGCAGTTCAGCTGTGGTTGTTTGTGTCCTTTCACTTTTTATAGGCGGAATATTTTTTACTTTCGTGGGTTTTGAAATCCTAACCTCACTTTATCACTCTGGCGAACCAATACGGTCGAAATTGCCATACTCGGCGGCTATAAAGGGCCATAATGGCCTGCAGTTTTCCAATGGCCAGATATCGTGTTAGAAACACTATTTTCACTCTTTTTAGGCATTCAGATCACTTTCAGAACACTGTTTTATTGTTTTTAAGTCAACAAAGGAGTTTATAGTTTCTCTTTTGGGTTTGATACGGCACTTTGAACTACTGAATTTCACGAAATTCGCCGAGCACATTGAAGCTCTACCAACTACAAAATGACACAATAAATGTTGAAAACGGAAACATAGTATTTATATTTTCAAACAAATCGACACAATTGAATTATTCATTGCCTTACTTGAAAAAGTGAGGCTTTCTAATATGCTGAAAAAGGTATAATAAATGTTGAAAAGGGAAACATAGTGTTAACATGTTCAAACAAATCGACACAATCGAATTATTCATTGCCTTACTTGAAAAACTGAGGCTTTCTAACATGCTGAAAAAGGTATGGAATTCAAATATAAAATCACTGTATGTAGTGAGTTCAAAATCCCTTATTCCATCAATTTTGCATTTCCTATTTCCCTATATAGGAATTGAATACGTTGACATTTATTGTCTGACAGGACCAAGTGTAGTTGTCACAGATACTCGTATATAATAGGAAGAGACAGAGAGAGAGAGAAAGTCGTATGGAGGGAGCAAAACGCTTCTTTCTTACGTTACATTTTCTACCAGTCAACACTTACAGCAAGCCGCCAAAAATAATTGAATGCCAAGTTTAGAAATTTGTAATTTTTTTATTTTTGATAGATGTCAGTTGCAGAAATAATTTTGATTGTTCTGGGTACAATTTTTCAAGGGCTTTCAAATAACATATTGCAGGTCAAGTTCCGTGCGATATAGTTTCTGTAATTTTTTTATAGTGACACTTCCGTTTTACAGATGACAACCAAAAACTTATGGACCCATTCGGGGCAGGAACTGTATCTTTATACCAAATTTTAGCTCGATTGGTCGAACGGTTCGGCAGTTATCGTGGAAGATTTCAGACAGACACGCACACAGACAGGCAGACTTCACTCTGGAAATGGTCCCAATCTTCTCGGGTGACTTCAACACGGATAATCTCGATTTGTTTTTTCGCACGATTACATTACTTGACCCTTCTCGGGCCGGTCAAGTAATACACGAAAAATAAATCCCTCTCGAAATTCATTCACAAATTCCAATGGATTACCATATCATGTGCAAAAAAAAACAGTGAGTAATCCTCAAACTGAAAAAACTGCCTGGTGCCCCAGTATTAGCAGAAAAACTTTCCCCTGAATTATATCATTGAATTATGTGATTTGGGTCCTCTACATGTATAATTATATCAGCGAACTATTATTCGCAGTGAATAAATTACATCTATTGCTCATTTAAATTTATCAATGGGAATCGAATCGTGCACGCTATATGTAAATTATCGTCAGGGTCGGTTCCACGAATTTGTAGAGCCTAACTAAGTGAATTGATTCTTCCAATTGAGTAGATCTTTGAGGAAAATAAGTTTTCGCATTATATTTAATAATTATTTCATGTTTTAGGTGAGGGAATTGTCAAGGGATCATTTTTAAAAGCATTCTGCGTTTTACAATAACTAATTTTGAATTTTCACATGCCATAATGAAATGAAATGAAGTTGCTTTTATGTTTCGATGAAAGGGTACCTGATAATGTTTGCGAGAACTATTGAGATGTACAGAAAAACTATTTCTCCTTGAGCTAATTGGAAGGCTACCTCATGATGTTTAATGAAGGAATACAAACTTTTTAACAAAAAATTAAACCGACGAAATACGGAACTGAAAAGTGAAAAATAAAATAAACCTTCTTAGTCTCAGTAACTAAGCTCCTAAACTAATGTAAGTAACTAATTTTGAGTCGGCGCCAAACAAACAAGCAAATGAATTAGGTAAGGCGTAAAATGATGGCATCGAGTTGCGCGGTGACATTCTGATAATTTTTTTGAAGTAATTTAATGATGTTCGTTGATTGTTTGTTAGGCGCCGACTTAAAATTAGTTACTTACATTAGTTTAGGAGCTTAGTTACTGAGACTAAGAAGGTTTATTTATTTTACTTTTCAGTTCCGTATTTCGTCGGTTTAATTTTTTGTTAAAAAGCTTTCATTTTTAAATTTTTTATGGCTGAAATATACTAATTACTACCTACTTGTTTTTTTATTACTTCCAAAATACTTACTTACCCACCTCACTTCAACTATTACCAGTTAAATAATAAGACTATCTACTTTTACTATTTGTTGTAATATTAATTATTTTTGTTGTTCTGGTTAGTTTATTCCATTACTTTGTATATCATTCCATCCTCTCATAGAATATAATGGTTTAGACGGATGTGGAACAGAAATAATGTCAGTAGCGATCTGTCATTGTCAACTACGTATGTGTGTGCCAATGTTCATAAGTGAAAAATCAATTATCCCCTATTTTTCGACTCGTAAGGGTATATAATTCCATTCGAAATCTGAATATAAGGTATACCCTATCTATTAAAAAAAGTATCATCCAAATCGAAGAACCCAATACAAAGTTATGCCTGATAGAATCGGTTAACGGACCAGAATTCAGAGGGTGAGTGATCAATATCCTTCATGTTGCTACCCTTGGGGGTGGATTTCATCTTTTAAATTCAAATGGGACCATCTTCGAAGTACACCCTATCCACTAAAAATTATCGGAATCGGACGCCTCAGTAAAAAGTCATGCCTGATCATACATGAAAAAAAATGATGGAAAAAAAAATACGGGTCCACTAGAGAACCTCCTCCTTTTTGGTTTCGTCGGTTGAAAAGTAAACTAAACATCATTTTGGTGGCCGGGAGGTGTACAATAACATTTTTTTAAAATTTATTTTGTTATCAATATTAAAAAAATTCTATGAATTGGTTCAAAAGTTCAGTTTCGAATTTGACGCTTTTACCATAGCACCATTAAGGAGGATAGCCCACTAACGGTCTGTCTACACGACGAGGTAAATAAGATCGGATCTCTGACTTGTGCGCCTGTCTAATATTCATACCTCAATTGTTAATGCAGTTTGCATGAATGCCATCATTCTCATTACTTGTTCATTGATAATTGTTACATTCGATACTTCATCATTGTTAATTGGAGCTGCATAAATCCACCATCCTTGCTACATGCCTTTTTTTAACATTTAATGGACAATTTCGAGGTTAGAATTTTGAAGTGGCAGGTTATAATAGCCGCGACGTGTTTGCCACTTCAAGTGTATAAGAACTATTGTAATTATTAGGTTATAACTTAGAAGTGGTGAGTCATCGGCTTGCGACGTGGGCGCCACTTTCTAGTGGTGGAAAATTTGATAATTCAGTTCCACTGGCCACTTTATGATGAGAGGAACTTCAGAGTAGTATATTTTCAGTTTCTGCCACTATAAATTTATATTCTCCAAAAGCCGCGCCATATTTACAGGAATAAGCTGGGTCGCCATTATTAGAGAAATGAACGAAGCACTCAATGACGATTAATTTGTGATCAGTTCTGCGTTGAACGTAGTGATTTATCTCGTAAGTATTGCTTTCAAGTAACCAAAATTGTAAAAAATCATGTTTGAGGGATTCAAGTACATAATTTCCATAATTATGTTTTCCTTAAATAAATAGTATTTAGATGGCGCGTGCTCACAATCGAGCTACAACACCCATATTTCACAGTAAATTTCATCCCGATCAGAAGTATTCAAATTCAATATACTAACTAAAGTGTTAGTATGTTATATATTCTTACACTTATAGTCGATCGAGTGTTGGAAATGAATCAGGCAAAATAGAAGAATGAGAAAAATTTAGTGTGAAAATATGTTGTCGGTCACTACTACATATCCACGTTTTTGCCAGGTGACCACAACGTGGTCGTAATGTGGCTATCTGAGCTCCAGGAACGTGGTTCGGAACGTAGCGGCACCCAAATAAGTGCTCCTCATTTTGGTAGCCGCCGCGTGATAGAACCGTGTATATTACGTGGCAGTTGTTTTGGTCAAACACCTCAAAGTTTTCCAGAATCGTGGCCGCCTCGTTCCGTACTTGGGATATATAATGTTGACATTGCAGACTTTTCAAAATTTTGAAAGTGTTACATTCCTCTACTTTTACTTTCTATCGGGAGGGCAACGCATTTGCCTGCCTAGGCAGGAAAATGCGCTTCAGTCCCTATTTTCCTGTTGTTTGTTTTTAATTCTTCATTGAAAATGCATAGCTACTTTACATGTACCTTACTAAATCTGCAAGAAGTTCACTCCTCTTCATTTCAAGTTAATTTTTAAATAAGCATTGTTATTGAAGATATCCATTTTGAGACTTTCCTGAGGTTGTGTTTGGTTTGAAATTATCATTTCTTGCGGAGTTGCTTCACGTGATGTACAGGGCATCTCAACAGTCTTGGTAGAAGAGGATAGCAACAGAGCAGTTCTACTTAGGTTTTCCAAAGATGACACCACGTATTCTTCAGCAAAAGTACTCGATTTCCACCCCCTCAGTTGTTTCAGTTGCAAAACATCTATCCAATCGTCAGCCAGTAACGCTGCGGAGTTACATCGAAAAGCATGACCCGTAAAAGTTTCTACCTTTGGAAGCTTAAAAAAGTAGCTATCTCCTGGGGAAATGTTTGGGAGAAATGATAGCCAATTGCTTGATTATGTCCCCATTGAACCAAAAAATCGTGTGAGGTCTAGGGGCCTCCGTCTGGAACGAACTCCCTTACGTTTTTTCCTCAACTCCGAATGTAATTCGATATGGAGATTTATATTGTTGTTATTTGTATATTTTCGTCACGCAAGGAAAAAAGCGTTATGCTTCCTCCATGGTTCCAAACGATCCAATAAATCAATTAATATCGAGGTAGCAGAATATGTTGCCATCAATCTCATGTATCCACCATTTTGTGTTTTTTTCCCTTTGAGAGTTGACGTATTCTATTCCATCATATTTAATTGTCATTGTGCCATGCAGAGATTCATCAAGTCCAGTAGCTTGATATTTCAACAAACTACTTGAGTTGACTTGAAAATCAAGCTCGTGACAATTTACATACTTGACTTGACTTGATTTGAGATATTTATTAATTGACTTGAAATCAAGCTACTTGATATTACTTGATCTTGATACGCACGTGTCGCACGGCGTATTTCTACAAGCTCGCTCGCGCTTAGACAAAATACGGGGGTTCCCCGAGCTCCGAGCTGACTGAATCAATCGCGCAGTCTTGCTTAATATGCATACATACACGCCCTAGGTGAATGGTAGTTTTGTCCAAGTGTGTGACTTGTTACATCACAAAATTACATAAGTGTTTAAACCTGTGCCCTGCAGAAAAAAAATCAGCAATTCATCGGAAATAATGGAATCAGAGACCAGCGAGTCAGAATATGTGTTAAAGGAAAATACTTCTCAATCCGAAGATCGTGAACTTGTGCGAGAGCCGGCACACAAAAAAACTAAGACTGATAGAAAGAAAAAAGTCACGGATTATTTCACCGTTGAACAAGATCCGAAGAGTACGAAAAAGAATGATAAGCAAGGGAAATGGACGCTTTGCACAACAAAACCCACCATACTAAAAATGAAAAATTGTGGAACATCTGCATTAAAAAGGCATTTGCAATCCAAACATACTAAAATCTATGAACAAACTTTTGGGAAATTAGAACATTCGACTTCCCGTGCAAGTTCCTCTGCAAGCACCAATACCAATAAGGAAAGTACGATTTTGAGTTGGCTAAGTGGTAGTGGCAGTACTACAAATGAAAGGGTAAGTTATTTTCTATTATATATTATCTTCAAAAGCAGGTATAGAAAATATTGAATATATTAAGATTGCATAGATTGCGCTGCTGCTTATATGCCACCCACTGTGTAGCGGAATTTGCAACCAAACAATGCAAATCCCTCAATAATCAGCCTTTAACCAGGTTATCGCTGAACGCTGAAATAGGGTTTCACAGAATAGTATACTACACAACTAGTGTAGAAGGTGATACATTTCACACGAGTGAGAATGTTGTTGAACGTGGTGATAGCCGAGTGAGAAAATCTCACGAGTGTAAGAAAGTCACTTTCTTACGAGTTGTGTACACTTTTTTTCCTACGAACAGAATAAATTTTCTTCGAGATTTGTATTAAATTTTGTAATTATTACTCTTTATTTTTTGCACGTGTGTGGAAAATATTTACCACACATGTGTGGAAAGTAATGTTGACATCCAAAATTAGATGTCATAACAAGATGGAATTCAACTTCGGATATGCTGCGATGGGGCCTCAATATGGAAAAGTCTATAAACACAGAAAATATGAAAACTTTGAAGCCCACAGACACGGAGTGGTCGATAATAGATCGAGTTTGTTAATATCTGAACAGTTTCAAGACAATTTCCAAAACATTAGAGGGTGAAGCATATTGCACACTTCCGATGGTGATAATTGGTATAAATATGCTCCTGGATAGCTAGAACAATGGGCTATTGAACTCGATAATAATCCAAGTAGAAATGAGACTCATGAAAAATTCATTTACAGTATTCAAGCGGCTGAAGATAAAATCATCAAACATTACCAAAGAACCAACTGGATGTACTGTGTTGTATTAATCTTAGACCCCCGGCATAAAGTGGAAACATTCTCCAATACAAGTTGGGGAAAAGACTTGGAAAAGGAAGCAGTCAAACACTTCGAAGAAATTTTTAAACAAAAATTTTCAGCCAGGTCTACAGAGCACAACAGCATCATCTTCATCTTCAAAGGATAAATAAAGTGAGTTTGACATCGATCTCCTAAGTTTATTCAAGAAATCTCCTGTGAATCGAGCAAATGAAATGGCTTGGCGTTATGAAATAGACAAATTCCTGCCTGAACCACGTGCTTACAGTTCTGAAGATATATCAGAATGGTGGAAGAGGCACGAAAACATTTTTCCAAACTTGGCCAAAATGGCCAAAGATTATTTATCAACGCCAGCATCTCCAGCTCCTGTTGAAAGACAGTTCTCCAGAGCTGCTCAGACTGTTACAAAAACCCGCAATAGATTAGGCGTCAAATCCATAAGATGCCTCATGTGCCTTAAATCCTTAATGGAAAATGATGAAATCAAACAGTGCTTGGAGGTTTCTCAATATTAGGAAACTATTTTTTTTTATATTTTGTATTTTGTTAAGTTTTATAGCGATTTAATTTGTGTTTCCATTTTAAAATAGTTTATATTTTTGGTTCTTTTATACAATAAGTTTCATAAATAAAAGTGTTTTTCGCAATGTTCATTCTCATTATTTTCATCATTTATAAAACTGCTAAAAATCAAGTAGCTTGATAGAAGTACTTGATTTTTCAAGTACTTGATAAATAAATACTTGACTTGACATTAAAAACTACTACTTGACTTGAACTTGACTTGATTTCAAGTCAAGTCAAGTCAAGTAGCTTGAATATCAAGTCAAGCCGTGAATCTCTGGTGCCATGCAATACTATCCCTATATATCCTTTTTCCAAACTCCCCCGCTACAGTAAAATGTATTTTATTCCTGATAATACTATTTGCTATATTATATCAAATTGACGTGCCACATATTCAATGTAAACCAATGTAATCAAACTTCGGCTTAAAAAAAAAACATAAGAAATTATGTCCAAAAAGGGATATAATCAGCTGAACATACGTTATAAAGAAATATAAAAAAACAAAAATATCTTCCACGTATTACCACTCAACGATAATATCCGACTTGTATTCGCATAGATATCGTACCGCTCATGTATCATTTAAAATTTTCCGCAAGCAGAACAGCAGTTCGGATGGTTTCGTACACATTCGGAATCGTATGAGCAAGGGCTCTATCACATCTCCCTTTGTAAGCGGTAATATGGGATTTCCCTGTTGTGACTGTGAGGGACTAATGGAATAGTGCCCTGTTAGGTCAATGAAATGAAAACCATCATAGTTCTGATGATTATATTTTTATTCATTCAGCGCTGGGTTTATATGTATATCTTCGATGAATGAACAGAACGTGATATCATTAAACGCTCCAAACATATGAGGTTATCATAATAAGGTCAAAGTTATTTGTATGGTGATATCATAATAAGGTGAATTATTGTTTGCATCCCCTCATATTGATGGTTACCCTTCAATTATGAATCAAAATTTTTATTGTAATTGAATTTTCGGAAATATAAAAAAATTTAATTTTTCAAATAATGTTGGTTAAACACAGCTAGACGCTATGTTTTTCCCCGACGTCCTATATTTTTAATGCAACATATTTCATTTTTCTATAATTTTTTTCTTGATGGGATACCCTGTCTATCATAGCCAGTTGATTTCCTACCCAATAAGACATTCTGCATATTATTATTATTTCATTATTTCACGCTCTTGACTGAAGACGCATGAAATTAATCTTTCTCGACTCTCAGCGGAATGTAATTCTTGTTTATACTATAGAACGAATTTTCATCAATTATTCCCCCATACATGCTACTGTTTTTTCGATTTAATCCAGCAAAACATTGTCTTATCTCTCTGACCCCAAATAGGAACTACCTCTTTCAACCCTATTGAACGTACACATGACCATTTAATACTAAAAATATCCGATCATTCCACGGATCACAACGATCTGTCTGAACCCTTAACAACGAAAAATTATTCAATAAATCTTTAGGTAAATCTGGTTATATTTTTCACGTTTCAAACACATCGTTTTCACGCTCAATATTTTGCATTATGTGCATGCGTCTGATGTGTCATTTTCTATTATTCAGATACGTCGTTTCCAAGTTCAAATTTCCGCTTTATTTGATGCACTGTACCGAAAAGTTACAACGATGTACCTATACCGAGTAGTATGTATTTTTTCATTACGAGGTCACACAAGATATGTTTGAATCATCAATTGACTTATTAGTGAAATAACGTTGGGTACAAGATAGGTTAGGTCAGGTCAGGTCGGCGACCTGAAAATGATGTATTTGATAAGTGAAAAATATAACCAGATTTTCCTGAAGATTTATTTAATTATTTTTCGTTGTTAATGGTTTAGACAGATCGTTGCGATCCGTGGAATGATCGAATATTTTCAGTATTAAATGCTTATGTGTACGTTCAATAAGGTTGAAAGAGATAGTTCCTATTTGCGGTCAGAGAGATCATGAGACGATGTTTTGCTGGTTTAAATCGAAAAATCAGTAGCATGTATGATGGAATAATTGAACAAAATTAATTCGGTAGTAGAAACAAGAATGACATTTCGCTGAAAGTCGTGAAATATTCATATCATGCGCCTTCAGTCAAAAGCTTAAAATAATGAAATAATAATAATATGCAGAACGTCTTATTGGGTAGATAACGATGGTTTTCATCCGAGTTGGGGGGGGGGCGTCTTTAACTGTTACTTTTGTCAATCAAAGACACTTATTGGTATGTCACTGGAATAAATATAGCACGGAAAACCGTTCGGGAATGTATGAGGTGCTGTATAGTAAACCCTCAGATAAAAACTCCAACCATGGGCATATTACCGAAAGAACGGATAGAACCCACCCTAGCATTCTACACTAGAAGGGTAGATTTTGCTAGGCCTTTTCAATTAAAAAACGAATTGGCCGAGGATGTAGCTTCATCAAATCTTATATTGCACGTCTCATTTGATTCAATACTTTTGCTATTCACCTTGAACTCGTTACTAGTTTGAGTACCGAAGCCTTCATAGCTGCCTTTCGCAGATCTGCTCCTCATCGAGGAAAACATCAAACTGTTTATTCAGACAACGGCAAAAATTTTGTTGGCGCTAATAAAAAAAAAAAAATTAAAACTGCAAAAAATATAATATTTTTGCAAAAATAGTGAATATGTTGTGCAGAATAGATACATTAAAAGTATCACAATATAAATAAACAAATAAATAAACCAGAAGTCAGGGATCGATGAGGTTGTGGAAAACGTATCTGTTCATTGACAAAATCCAAGCTTTCACCTTTTTTTATATAGGGTTTTAGAGTTGATAGTTTTTAATGAGATACGTAGCAAGTTTCTCAGCCTTGGAGCAATATAAACGAAGTATCTTTGGCCAATCGATGTGCTCGTGGTAGTATTTCATTTGCAACTGTTTTCATCCTAGTTTGGTATTGATGTACAATAAAAGTAGTTACAGGTCTGTTATATATAAAAAATAATATGGTTTTGCAATAAAGTTGTCTTAGGTCCATTATTTGAGCTTCGCTGAATAAAAGTTCGGAAGGATATTGCTGGGATTTTTTGAAAATAATTTTGAGAATGCAATTTTGAATAACTTCTAAGGGTTTCAGTTTTGTTATCCTCATTCCTCCCCAACCTATCATACCATATTGTATAATGGATTTCGCTAACGAATAGTATAAAATCTTCATATGTTTCAAGTGTAAAAAGCCCAATTGTTTGAACGTGATGATAAGTACATGGGTATCCCATTTTAGAAATGAGTCTGTTGTAATACCGAGATATTTAGCTGAATTTGTGGGAGGTATTTGTGTATTATTTATTTCTATAGTCTCGTATGCAGGTAAGTACTCTTCATAGGAGGTAAACGGTAATACTTTAGTTTTTGAATGATTTATTGACAAACTATTTTCGTGGAACCAATTTGAAATGGCTTTCAGGTCATTTGTGGCAGTTTCTCTCACCGCATTCCAGGTTTTTTCCTCGTAGACCAAGACGATGTCATCGGCGAATGAAATGATGGTGCCACTAGAATTTGATGTTAGCAGGTCGTTCAAATATATGATAAAGAGTATAGGACCCAGAACTGTTCCTTGTGGCACACCACAAGTAACTGTACTTTCACCGCTCATTTTATCATCAATTAAAACTTGCTGCTTTCGGTCGAGAAGATAACTTTCAAAAAGTTTCAGTGCATTTCCTCTAATACCAATGTTTTCTAGTTTGTCTAGTAAACGCCTATGATTTATGGTATCGAAGGCCTTCGTCAGATCCAGAAGTATACCTAAACATAGCATGGAATCGTCTATTGCGTTGTAAAGTTTGGATGTCAGGAATCCGATAGCGTGCTGGGTGGATACGTTTTGCTGAAACTGAAACTGGTGGGGAGAGAGAAAATTATGTTTTTCCAAATATTTAGCCAGCCTTTTTTCAATAATTTTTTCAAAAACCTTCGATAGTCCCGACGTTAAGGATATCGGACGATGATTATCCATAGAGTCTTTTTTGCCTGATTTGAACAGGAGTTTGATTGTAGCAATTTTGAACTGTTTTGGGACTCCGCCACTATTTATAGCTAGGTTCATTATATAACATAGGGGTCCTGATATATAATGTATTGCAGACTTGAGAATTTCGTTAGAAATTTGATCCGGTCCACATGCTTTTTTATCTTTCAGGTCCAGTATTACATTTTCAATTTCTTCTATATTTGTTAGCTCTATGAACATAGACTGGGTGAAGTTTTGCTGTGATTTAGGTGCCTGGGAGTCATTTTTAAGTTTTGCCGCCAATTTCGCGCCAATACTCCCGAAATGGTCGTTGAAGGCTTCTGCCATTTTTCTGTCGTCTGTTAGTTCCTGTCCATTTTCATTTAAGATTTTTTTTATATTCGATTTTTTTCTTATTTGTTTTGTGAATTCGTTTACTACGTCCCATGAATTTTTGGAAGAATTGGAACTTTCTAATCTTCGTTTGAAATAATCCATTTTTGTTTTTTTAATCAGAGAAGTTAATTTATTTCGATATTGTCTGTATTTATTTTTGATATTTTCATCATTTGGATAATTTAAAGTTTTTTGTTTCGGTTTGTCGCGTTCTTTAATTGAAATTATTATACCATTTGTTATCCAAGGTTTTTTCTTACGCCTGTTTTTATGTTCCAAAACTGTGGTAGACTTGTTTGAGTCATTACCTCAGCTGAGTTCAAAGATGGGTGAAATCGGTTTGGAGTTCCACGATGGCGGCTGTTGGAAGACTGAAAAATATCTTGAATATTAATTTTATTGAATTAAACTTGCGTCGATCGTATGTCATTCTGTCATTCTTTCCGGTTCAATATTTGTAATGTAATTTTGGAGCACTTGCCGATATCCGATTGAGCTGAAATTTGGCAGGTGTTCATAATTCCGAAGACAATGCATTATGAAATTTGTTAGTGAAGAAACAAAATGGCGGCTACAATATGGCGGACAAGTTTTGTGATTATGGTCCGATTCGATTCAAAATTGGTATGTCGGTGTTTTCGAAGTCGTAGATTATTGATTTACATAAATTCAAGATGACGGCTCCAAAATGGTGAAGGAATTTTGTGATTATGGTCCGATTCTATTCAAAATTTGTATGTGGGGGTTTTCAGAGTTGGAGATAATAATTTTTTTGTCGAAATCTATGAAATGGAAATGGTGGCCCATTGAATTTTTGTTATAGAAATAAACAAAATGCTGCTCCAAGATGGCGGGCGAGATTCAGGTTTATGATCCGATTCGATTCAAAATTGGTATGTGGGGGTTTTCAGGGTCGAAGATTATGAAGTTTTCCTCAAAATTCATAAAATTAAAATGGCGGCTCCAAGATGGCCGATGATCTCTGTGTTTATGATCCGATTCTATTCAAAATTGGTATGTGGGGGTTTTCGGGGTCGGTGATTATGAATCATTGATTCTAGTTAAAATTCACAAATTCAAGATGGCTACTCTCATTGGAGGACTAGCTAGCTCAGAACTTACAGGAAAAAGGCCTCATTAAAACGATACTTTAAGAAAAATGCACAGTTTGAGGCGTACTTAAGTACTGAAAAGCACAAAATAAAATGAATAATAACTTTCTAAAGACAAGAGGTTATTCAAATGCACTAAAAAGGGAAAAATAATTTCTTTTGATGTGCGACGTAGGTTATTCCGTGAGTTATAGATTCAAAAGCTTGTTACTTTGTATTCGAACTGAAAACTTTGCGCGACAAGCTTTTGAATCTATAACTCACGGAATAACCTACGTCACACATCAAAAGCAATTACTGTTTACTTTTTAGTGCATTTGAATAAAAGCTTGTTTTTAAAAAGGTTTTTTATTGATTATTTCTTTATCTTAATGAGCTTCACAAAAAGTTTTTATCTAAGCTGTACACCTATTACAGAAAACAGCTGTGAATAACTGTTGATGTTTTTCAATGAATTGTTTTTGTTCGGTATCAACTTTCTTAATTTGAACGTAAATCAAGTTTTTTTTCACATTTTTTTCGATTGGCCTTTCAATTCTGAGTTTAGACAACGTTATGTTAACTTATTTATTACAGTTTTTAACATATGTCGATTTTTGTGAAAAAAATACCTTCGTAACAGTTGTATCTCGCAAACCGTTCAAAATTAGGAATCCAAATTTGTGGAGCAGTTATCTGAAAGTCCTGGCTTACTCCTGATGTCGCATAGATGGTCCCATTCTGTACCACATGAGCGCAGGCGATTTTCTGCCTTAAAAAATTATAATTTTTTTCGAATTGCACCTACTATTTTTCTTTACATCATTCGAATGTCAATTGAATTTTAGGGAGGTTTCCTATCAATGGTTACCAAAAATCAGTTGTAATTAAGGTGATATTCTGTTAAAGTGAAAACAAGTTGTGCTAATTCCTAGATAAAATTGCTTCGAAAATGGAAAATTATCCAAACGAAGTTATGTTAGACTTGTTTGTAATCCATATCATATTTCAAAAAATTATTCAGTGAACTGTCCGTGAGTTTAATTTGACATATCCAAACTTACCAAGCATCATGGAAAAAGTTCTCACGCTTGAGAAATAATTTAAAAAAATTTGGGAAAGTGGCTAGACCCATTACAAAAGTCAACAACTAACTGGCAATGAATAAAATCAAATTACAATTCTTGGATATTTTCGGGCAATTCCTCAAGCCTCAATACGAACGGCGTCTTTGGAATTGTGACTTTTATACTATGCAATACAAACCATTTTACAACGTCATAAGCTACATCCTTTTTTATTCATAAGACTGGAAAAATTAGGTGACTTTCCCCTTAGGTTAAACTCTTACGAGAATTTACTCCTCAAAATACAAGAGCACGCCGGATTCTTGGAAAACATAATTTGTACTGATGAAGTAAAATTTTGTCAGCAGGGAGTTTACAATAAGCGAAATCGACGTTATTGGGATTCTGAAAATCGACATATGGTGCTCGAAGTTGAAAATCAAGTACAATTTCGAATAAATGTGTTTTGTTTGGTAATGAACCAAAAGGTACGCTGTTTTATGTTCGATGGAAATTTGAATAGTGGAGGATACTTAGAAATTCTTGGAAACGTGATAGAAACATTTCTTGAAAATTTGCTATCGGTCAGATGGCGCCACCTCCCAATACAAGATCTGAGGATACCAAATTGACATCCTTGTTCGATCACCGTTGGTAGAAAAATCGAGGACCATTTCTGTAGCCTGCAAGATATCCAGATCTTGCCCCTCTAGACTTTTTTATTTGGGGTAGGGTAGAAGATTTGGTCTATTCTTCACCAGTTTGCCATATAAATGATCTGAGAATAAGAATAATAATATAATTTTGCATTCGAGATGATGAAGAGAACGTCAAATTTCAAATTATTAGAATTGTAGTAGAACTGGAAGAATTAATAATTTTTGAATGAAAACCTTGGTGTGCCATGGAAACATTTGAATACATTCGTTTATAACTTTGACAGTTAATAATTCTCAATAGTTGTGTGCGTGTCAGAGAAATCAACATTCAAGAAAGAAACCGTGAAAATGATGATAACTTCACTAATCAAGAGAAATTGGATAAGATCCTGATTTATCGAAAATGCGAAAATAATCGTCGGGCTGCCCTACGTGCATACAGAGAGAAATACCCTGATAGACGAATACCAAACGCTATGTATTTCACACGCTTGGCTTCGAATTTGACAAGTGGATCATTTCATAGAAAGCGTACTGTCTTTAAAAGAAAAAATGCTACGGACGAAGATTACACAAAATATCATAGCCTACTGCAATTCCTTCAATTTGAAATTTCAATTGACGTTTTCTCCATCAAATCAAATGTAAAATACAAAGTGTGATACATCATTGGAAAGATAATTTTGAGTAGAAACAAAAAATTGCAAAAAAATATACAGGGAGCTATTTGAAATAAAGAAGTCAGAGTCACTTCCGGTCAAACCGGGAGTGACTTTCAATTTTTGTTTTTCTCAGTTAAAGGTTCCTTGAACGAATTGGAGATCATGAAATTTTCAAATTTTTATCTTTCGAAATGGCTGAGATAATCCATTGGAACAGGTATACACAGACTTTTCGAAGGCGTTTGACAAGGTAGACCACGACATTTTACTCAAAAATTTCACCATAATTGGCTTTTCATCTGAAATGTTAGAACTATGCGTGTCTTATTTGAAGGGGCGCCAACAATATGTGGTCTTCAAGGGAGGTTGTTCCAAAAAATTTACCACTTTTTCAGGTGTACCTCAGGGTTCCAATCTAGGTCCATTGATAATATTTACGATTGCAATATTCCTCAAAGAGATCTAGAAGCAGTAGCAATCTGGTCAAAAAACAATAACCTGCCTCTGAATATAGGAAACTGTTTCTCAGTATCTTTCTCGAAGAGAAATTGATTCCGTACTATTTATGCATAAATTATTGTATAATAGAATTGATTCCACGTATTTCTTACAAAAACTTACTCAGTGGCACTCCAATTACAATCACGGAACTACATATACATTGGTTCCTCCCATAGCTTACCCTAACTTGGGCAGAAATGCTCCTCTCTATTGGGAATTCAACATTAGATGTCAGCGCCGGAGTGGCGAAAATTCAAACCAGACATACGTACATTGTTTGTCTGTTATCTCAGAGGTTATACTCTTGTGGTTGGAGTTTTTCTTAAAATATTTCCATTTGGTATTATTTTCCAGTTTTTTTGTGTAGTGTTATTAATTTCATGACTCTAGTGAAGTGGTGTATTTAAATCTTAAGACAATATCATTTGCGACAACTCAAATTGGAGGAGACAAAGTATGTTCTAAATTGCTTGCAAAAATTTTTTTTTGAGGTTTCTGGACAGCTTAGTGAAGTCATCGGGAATTATTTTTATGAATTATTTTGAAGAAATGTTACACATTATTATTTGTGAATGTTCGAATTGAAAATAAAACTAACAAAAACAGGTATTTTATTTCATTTGAAACGAACAAGGTGATGTGAAAATGTGTCCTTATTACCTAGATATACATAAATAGTAACTTTTTTCCATACTGTATGTTGAATAATATCTCTTTTTTATCTTCTCAACTCTCTTTTTTTTTCTCAACTCTCTTTGAAGGTTCTCTTTTTCACTTTTTTTCTTGGTCCCACACGTTTCAGGAACTGTATTCTTCTTCAATATCCCAAGAGCCCGTCGTTTGTCTATAGACTCACTCAATCCTAGATTAGTCTGCACCAGTATGTTACATTCATTTTCTCACGGAAAACTATAAAAACTTATTCCAGTACAACCGGATCGTTTTGCCCTAGAGATTTGAACTAGAATCACTCATTTTTTCACTCGAGGACATACAATAGTCAACAGAATATTCACCAGGTAAACCAGAATTTCATTGAATGTCAACAATCACAAGAGATTCGACAAGTTTTAAGTGACAAATGACTAAAATCATATAAACATCAATGTTTCGAAAAGTAAACAATCCTTATCACCTAGATAGACATATATAGTCACTCTTTTTCCATAATGTATGAATAATTTTCGGTATGTTGAATAATATCTCTTTTTTCTCTTCTTAACTCTCTTTTCTTTCCTCTCAACCTTTTTCATTTTCTTTTAGGTCACAGACGATACAAGAAGATTTTGGAAAGGGAATGTATTCTTCTTCAAGAGCCCATCGTCTGTCTATAGACTCGCTCAATCCTAGATTAGTCTGCACCAGAACGTTACGTTCATTTTCTCACGGAAAATGATGAAAACTTAGTCCAATACAATGGTATCGTTTTGCCAAGAGTCACATTGAGGTACACAACAATAATGATTTGAACTTGAATCACACATTTTTTCACTCAAGGACGTCAAGAGAACATTCACCAGGCAAACAAGAATTTCATTAAATAACAACAATTACAAGAGATTCGACAAGTTTCAGGTATAGAATGGCTAAAATCATATAAACATTAATGTTTGGAAAAGTAAACAATGTACGTATGTATTGTTTCAAAAATCGACACCGGAGGGAGAAGGTATCCGCTATTTTGAATTCCCAATTGACTGTGCAAGGTTATGAATTATTTGGATCACAATCTCTAGAAACTTCTCATTATTCAAAAGTGAAGTTTTTTTGCACTATCACAGGCTCTCAATTTGAAAATTTAATACACAGCCAGAGTCCATAAAAATAATACTGAAACAAAATAAAAATAGTATATTAATCTAGGTGAAAAAGCACCCCTCTATGGACTTTGTAGAAAACGAGTAATCTAGAACCTACTATAAGCGACGAATATTAGTAGGAATGAAATTGTAATAACCTACAACTCGCTGTTTGATCTTTGTTTCTTTTTATTCATTTTTCTTTAGTTCTACATACTGAAAACTACATACTGAAGACTACATTATGCTAACAATCATGAGTGGAAAGCTCTTACCATAGAGAAACTAAAAATAAAGAGAGTTGTCAAACCTACAGAAAAAGTTGGCACCACGTTTAGACATATCTCGCAACTGGCCGAACTAATTCAGTACAGTTGGTAAAACAGATTTCTCTTCAGTTACCGATTGAGATAAGGCGGGTTTTTTAAATGTATTACTTTAACATGGTTGATATGGTATATATTTTATAAGTGATTGATTTTATTTCCTGTATTTCATATAAATGGTTGTATCATATGAAATACAGGAATGGCAAATCGATCACTAATAAAATATATACAGTAATCGATTCGTAGAATGTTAGTTTGTGGTTAAAATAAAGTTTCAAAATAAATCTTTGTTTCATGATATCAAGGAACAAAATTAAAGTTCTTATAAAATAAGAATAATAAGTTAAACACCATAAAAACACAATTTATTTTATCTAAGACAAAACAATAATAAAACTCTGAAAAACAACAAAATTAAAAATATTCCTCAGTCTTATCATGAAATCAACCAAAATGAAAACAAAGTACATTTACAACATACCTTCAGTAATTTTGTTAATTTATTAGCACAAAGAATAACGAGTAGGTATAACAAATACTCCAGTTTGATGATAATCATTGAGTAGACCATGTACTTCGTACTTCCTCAAATGGTGATAGGAAATGGAAACTTTTGGACGGAAATAAGTACCAATTTGTGGAAAAAATTCTGCAACTGATGGATGGAAATAAGTATCAGTTTGTGAAAAGCAGCTTATATTTTACCTTGTAAAAGAATATTTCCAGGAATTTCAGCGTCAACTCGAATAACAAAACATTCTATTTTCGACGTTGGGTTCCGAATTCAAGTCCATAGTATAATTTCTATCATTAATTTTTCGATGACAATAACAGTAGAATTATTCTGAAATTATTACGTGGTTTGTCATTTTCTGACAAACGTCGAAATTGGAAAATTATCATGTCTTCATTCGTCTGTCGATTGCGGGCAGCGCCTCCATGCGCGACTGGCCGTACCAAAAACTTGGTGGTCAAGATCGCCAATGTTTCAAACAGTCTCTTCATTTTTAATTTGTCTATGGCTCTTACCTTACTTCATTAATATGTGATTTATCAGACTATATTGTCCACTATAGATTTAACTACTGTTGGAATTGTAATCGATCAATGGAATATACATTCTGTAGATTACATGCAAATGAAATAAATAAATGAATACTGACACTTGCTCTATTCCAAAAATACCTTGAGTTGGAGATAGTCCTAAAATGAATCATTGTGGAACATCATTCTTTATAACTGAAGAGGGTAATGCTATTTTGAATTTTTTGAGGTCTGTCAGTAGTGATCCCGGCGAAAATACGGAAAAAATCACATAACTGGCCATATCAGTTTAAAAAAATAACCGAATAAGTATATCGTACGAATGAATAATTCGGTAGAGGATCTACAAGACCGACCCTGTGCAGCGTGTCGAAACTTCGATTCCACTGAATCAGTCGGCGGCATCAAAACTGGCAATTCGAACAAGTCCTATTGTAATAACATCGAGTTCAAGACAAGGAGGACCCGCCCTAACCCAGACCTTCAGCGAAAGCGAAAGTGGATCACATTAGAGCGCAGCTGGGCGATACCGTGGAAATTATGTAATTTTGGATCAGTATAAAAATCGATGGGTCCATTCAAAATGCATCAGTTTCTCTCGAACAAGATCAACAATCACTACAATGGCTTTCAAAGTAAGATATTTGAATATTACGTATTTTATATTAACTTTTTAGGGCGAACCTTCAGTAATTTGTAACAACTTCACATTATTTTTAGCCTTAAACTGGGATAATTTGTTTTTTTTTTGTTAACGTAAAATATTAAAATTCATTATTGTGAAGGATAAGTGATGCCGCTTGAGTAGGGGAAAGAGATATATTTCTCAGATCTCTAAATGGGTTGAAATTTTTTATATTATTTCTAATTTAGTTTTGTTTTCTAGGATGAGTGTTTTTACAAATTTAATTCCGATAACTTAATTCCTCTTTATGAGAACTGTAAGTAATTATCATCGGTTCTCGGTATAAAAAAAATTCCGATCATTAGTATTATTTAGAAAATAATACTGGGGATGCAATTTTCAGACTTCTTTATTTGAAGCTTCACGAAGAAAATATTTCATGGAAACCTACATAATCTTGTGCACAATATATATGAATATAATCTCCAGTAAATTATTTTTTTGTACCACTTTCGTTTGAAGTGTATGAGTTGAAATATTACCAATAATCATCTCACACCAAAATTTGTTATAATTCGAAACTTCATTATTTGCAGTTCGTCGTACTCACCACCCTCTTGGCCTGCGCTAACGCAGGTCTCTACGGAGCCCCTGCAGTAGCCACCTACTCAGCCGCCCCTGCGGTAAGCAGCTCCTACATCCACCAAGCTTCTCCCATTGGTGTAGCACACGCTGGACCTGTTGTGTCCACCTACGCTGCTTCTCCCGTTGCTACTTATGCATCATCTCCCGTAGCAATCCACGCCCCAGCATACGGACAATCCCACCAAAGCGTAGAACGTTCTCTTGGAGGTGCTCAGTCAGTCTCCCACTATTCCAAAGCAGTAGACAGTGCCTTCTCCAGCGTGAGGAAATATGACACCCGTATCACCAATGACGCTCTCTCCGTAGCTCATGCTCCAGTAGTATCTGCCTACTCTTCTCCAGTTGTGTCTGCCTACTCCGCTCCATCTGTTTCCTACGCTGCTCCCTCTGTTTCCTACGCTGCTCCTGCTGTTTCCTATTCTGCTCCAGCATACAACTCATACATCCAGAAGACAGCCTATGCTGCTCCAGTTGCCACCTACGCTACCCATTCTGCTCCATTAACCACCTATGCTGCCCATGCTGCACCAATAACCACCTATGCTGCCCATGCTGCACCAGTAACCACCTATGCTGCCCATGCTGCTCCACTAGCTACCTACTCTGCCCATGCTTCCAGTGCTGCCTTGCTGTCCAAGTCTCCAGGGCTTCTGTTGTTTCTCACACTACCTTCAACGGTCTTGGAGCTGCCTACCAATGGTAATTGACGAATTTCAGCCACAATTTGTAAATACTTATGACGTTATTTATTTATTGAAATAAATGTTTGTAATTTAATTCATATCTTTCATTCCTATATTACGTCTTTCGAGTCAGTGAAGTCTTCAGATAACTGATATAATTGAGGATTTACAAGAGATAGAGGGAAACCAACTTGTAGTACTCAAAAAAGTTATTCATTTTGAAAGGAAAGGCAAAAATGCCAAGCTCAACAGGGAATTATCAATCATTCTTTTTTTGAATATTTTTTGATAACGAAAAATCGAAACAATTTTTCTTCAATGAGTTTTTTGTGCTTTTGAAAGCATAATTGAAACAACATGTAGAAGAAAATTGGCGGCGACACAAAATTTTCAAAATATTTTCAATGAATTTTACAGCTTGTGAAAACTCTATTGGTAATTTTCAATATTTTTTTAATTTTTTTAAAGCCAAAAAAAAATATTTAAAGTCGGCAAAATTCGAATGACTCCTTTCTAGCGCCTTTGCAAAATGTTGTGACATAATCACCCGATAACCCAATCTCACAGTTGACAGCTTCAATCAATTTTGCAACTTTGCCATATATTCAAATCTTAGGCTTCACCTCCATAACAAGAATGAATGATTAGCTTTCTCTTTATCAGAAATAGTTCTGATGGACCACAATGATTCATAATATCAAAAATAACAAGGTTTACGTGCACTGTAAAATCGACAAAATATTGTTTTAAGCTAGATAGAATATTTTTACACCCATCAAATCCGCCATCGTCTCTTGACATTGCGAATAGGTAGTGTTCTACTAGTTCTGACATTTATAGTTCAAGAAACTTGGAAGCATTGCCGTTTAATGTCACAATCAACCAGATTACACCTATTGGCTGCTCGGTTGTTTACGTCACAAAGAGCGCCAATATTAGTAGGTCCAAAATTTGCTGATTTTCAAAAACGAATTAGAACTGCTGTA